>OZ010789.1:305631946-306978446 GCA_963932465.1 Maratus speciosus | reverse complement strand
GTTCCATTTCATAAATACTGCAGCTGCTCCATTCCTTAACTGTCAAAAAATGCAGTTTTTCAAAGGGACACAAAAATAAAATCTTTCTCACAAGAAAATAACACGATTTTTTCATTCTGGTATTTCTAGCCATGCTTCCTATGGGCATTAAATCCGTTGATAGAAAGGAAGTTTTTAATAATGTCGCACGAAAAGAGATTATTTCTAAGTACCAATTTTAGCAGTAAAGCATCATCAGATAAACGTGTTGACCTATTACATCAACGAATTTTATTCTCATAGAAATATGACTGAGCAATTTTTATTTATATATAAAAAAAAATTATACTTGATGCTTTAAGTTCCTATTCGTGGAAAGTTAGTAATAAAGAATTTTCTTTTCGGTGAAATATCATTCGAAAAACATTTATTTATATTTTTAAATTTACAATTCCTTATGTTTTTTTTTTAATTACAGATATGCATATTTTTAAAATTACAATTAGTTATAGTTTCAAAAATTACAGTTATGCATATTTTTCTTGATTACTAAAGTTTCTGTTTAAAAAATATTAGTCACACACCAATTTCATTCTCATCACAACATTTATTTTATTCTCGAAGGTCGACTGAAAAAAAAGTCCAATTTCATGTAAAACGTTTATTTATAATCCGTATTTATAAATACCGCAGCTGTTTAATTTCGTAAATATCATCAAAATATCGTTTCCACTAGTGATGCACTATTTTTTTTAATGTGATGAAAAAACATTTAATGTCTGACTGATCAATTTATTCCCATCGAAATACAGCTCAACAACGTTTGTTTTAATCGTGTTGAAATAGTTAAGAGTTCCATTATCTCTTCCTTAAATAAAAGGCTTGAACAAAAGAAAGTAGTTTATCCTCTAAGGCCAATAAAAATACATTAGTTTAATCTTATAAGGAATGCTTATTCCTAATCCATTCATCTTATAAATACCGCATCTGAATCATTCCGTAACTGTCAACAAAATACATTTTTCTAAAGGGACACAAAAATAAAATCTTTCTCATGAGAAATGAATGCGAATTGTTCATTTTAGTGTTACTAGTCATATTATTACTGGCATAAAATCCGTTGAAAGAGAAGAATTTTTTAAGAATGTCGAAGTCCACGGAAAGGGATTATTTATAAGTGTCCATTTTCGTCAGAGAAACATTATCATACAAACGTGATAATCTGTTACGTAAGTTAGTTTAATTTCCAATAAAATATCATTCGAAAAACACGTATTTATATTTCTAAAATTACAATTATTTATATATTTTTTTAATTACACTTACTTATATTTTTCAAAATTATAATTAATTATATATTTCTTGATTACTAAACTAAAGCTTCTGTTTGAGAAAAGTTAGTCAAACACCAATTTTATTTTCATTACAATATTTAGTTTATCCTTAAAAGCCGATTAAAAATAAATAAATAACATAAAACAGTTCAATCTCAAATGAAACGCTTATCCATAATCCGGTCCATCTTGTAAATACCACAGCTGTTCTATTTTGTAAATATCAACAAAATACAGTTTTCTAATAGTCATGGACTATTATTATTATTTTTTTAATGTGATAATTTAATGTTTGGCGAACCAATGTTATTCCCATCGAAATACAGTTCAACAACATTTATTTTAATCGTGATGAAATAGTTAAGAATTCCATTATCTCTTCCTTAAGTAAAAGGCTCCACGAAAGTGAAAGTAATTTATCCTCTAGGGCCAATAAAAATAAATTAGTTCAATCTTATAAGGAATGCTTATTCCTAATCCATTCAATCTTATAAATACCGCATCTGTTTCATTCCGTAACTGTCAACGAAATGCAGTTTTCTAAAGGGACATAAAAATAACATTTTTCTCACAAGAAAAGAATATGAGTTGTTAATTTTGGTGTTACTATTCACGTTCTTACGGGCATTAAATCCGTTGAAACAGAAGACATTTTTAATAATGTTGAAGGCCATGGGAAGGGATTATTTTTAAGTGTCCATTTTTGACAGAGAAACATTATCATAGAAACGTGATAATCTGTTACGTAAGTTAATTTTATTTCCAATAAAATATCATACGAAAAAAATTTATTTACATTTTTAAAATTAAAATTGTTATAAATTGTTAAAATTGTTATATTTTTCAACATTAAATTTAATTAATTTTTTCGTGATTACTAAAGCTTCTTTATTAAAAAGCAAAAAAAACAACGTTTGAAAATGCACAAAAATATTATTTGCTATTTTATTTGCTATTTTTACTAAAACTTCTATTTGAGAAACCATAGTCATACATCAATTTCATTTACCTTTAGAACATTTATTTTATGCTCAAAAGCCGATTAAAAATAAATAAATAAAATAAAACAGTTCAATCTCAAATGAAACGTCCATAAAATCCGGTCCATCTTATAAATAACCATTAATCTACCATTCAATTCTGTAAAGATCAACAAAATACAGTTTTCCAATTGTGATGCAATATTTTTAATTGATAATTTAATGTCTGGTGAACCAATTTTATTCCCATCGAAATACAGCTCAGCAACATTTGTTTTAATCGTGATGAAATAGTTAAGAGTTCCATCATCTCTTCCTTTAATAAAAGTCTCGAAGAAAATTAAAGTAATTTATTCCCTAGGGCCAATAAAAATACATTAGTTCAATCTTATAAGGAATGCTTATACCTAATCCATTCCATCTTATAAATACCGCATCTGTTCCATTCCGTAACTGTCAACAAAATACAGTTTTCCAAAGGGACACAAAAATAAAATCTTTCTCACAAGAAAAGAATGAGAGTTGTTCATTTTGGTGTTTCTAGTCATGTTCCTACGAGCATTAAATCCGTTGAAAGAAAAGAAGTTTTTAAGAATGTCGAAGTCCACGAAAAGGGATTATTCTGTTGTTTCCAGTGTTCATGTTTCTCGTATCAGTCCTATTTCTCGATCAATGCTATTAGATCCAAACGCTACTTGAAAGTTTAACAAGGAAGTAAAGAAGAATAAAAAATTTTCAAGCTTGTTTTCCTTTTAGCTTAGAAAAATAAGGAGGAATATTTTTTATCCTACGTAAGCGTGGGATATAAGAATCATAGACAATAGAAATACCAGATGTATACCTTCCAATAAACAACAAAATCGAGATTTAGTAAAATATGGTTTTATTGATCTATTAAAATTTCATTCTTTCCGAAATGGTAGCGGAATTTATTACGCAAACAATGCATGTAGCTTAACTTATATAAAATGAATCTAGTTTCAGGAACTGAATGTATCTGACTGAGTAATATTGCTGTAGATAATTTAAAATTTTTATATATCATTTCAGTATTTTTTTATTTTTCTAAATTTTTCACATTTTTCTATTATTGTTACTCAATCAGTGCTTTTACACATACTGTGCGCTTTTTTCATCACTTGAGAATTGAGATCATTCCATTGTTGCAAAAATGGCAAAACAACAACGATAATTTTGAAAAAAGAATGCAGACATTTTATACCTAACACGTTGTGACAATGTTTATTTTTTTAAAGAAATTCAGTGTTATAAATGTTTTCAGTTCAACTTGCTTTATTTCTTCTAGATATTTTTATTTTCTTTAAAAGCACTTTGTTTGAAATCTATTTAATGTTTCTTTAGCAATTTACACTGTTTTTAACGTAGAATATCTTCATGTCAAGAGTAATTTTATAGTAAACTTTCATTTGACTTACAAAAATAACACTAATTTGTCGCCACATTTTAAGTTTATTCAGTAAATACAGATAAATACCTACACAATTAATTTATATCATTATAAATAATTTAAAAAAAAAATCATAGGAACATTTTCAAATCACTTTATTGTAGCATGTAAGATTAATGAAACTATTTCAACAATATTTTTAACTGAATTACATATTTATGACAAATATCATCAATTATATTCATATTGTTTTCGAAAATTGCGCGAGTGATATTTCAAAATTTTCTACGCGTTCCTGATTTCTTTTTCAATAAATTTGCTATCATTGTCTTGCTTTTCATTATCATAATTTCTTATTTTAAGATTATAATCATAACCCGAAATGCGGCATCTGACGAATTTTTTATTTAGAAATATTGAAATCACACCAGAAAAATTTTAATAGCAATTTTAATTACTTTTATTTATGGATCATCTATCAACTTATAAAGAAAAAATAAGTATTAAAATTTACTGGTGAGAATTCGGAATGTCTGAATAAAAAATGGGCCAGATGCGGTAACCAGACCGACTTAATGTGATCACTTTAGGATAACAGTTTTTGATAACAATTTTCAAATAATAACAATAAGCGATTTAAGAAAATATTTCACGATAATATGTATTGCAAAGAAAATGACAACTTACACTTACTGAAATGACGACTTTTTTAAAAACCTAGAATACCTTTAAGGAAATAATTATGTTTTGTTGTTGCTGACAATCCTCCCTTAATATATCATTGATGAACTGTTTATGCTCATAGTGCTTTTGAAAATTGTTGGAGCGATGTCCTACACCTCATTTCAAAATTTTCTACACTGAAAAAAATGGTACTCAAAATGGAGTAAAAAGTACTGAATTTTAAATACGTGACATACTCAAAATAGCTCCGATCCAAATGTACTCAAAATCGAGAAACACGTGTTCTCATTTTTGATTGCATGGATGTGTTCAAATCTGAACCATTAGGTACCAACCCCTGAAACCCCGTTTACAAGAGCTTAAAGTAAATATGTACACTGACACTTATTTCCCGCTCAAAATTATTAACAAGAAACATTTAATTGATTATTTATTAACCCTTAACTGGTGAGATGGTATGTTTTTCACCCCAGAGAAAGTATTTTTGTGGATATTTGTAAACAAAGTTTTTGTGGTATTTAGATACGTGAATTTATACGCATAATTATGTACACTTACAGTACTTTTTCAGTCGTTTTTATACAAGCAAATAACACAAAATTCATAGGAAATTTTCTTATTTTAATTAGCTAAATTTGAAAGAGTGCACAAGAAATCAAATTTTGGGGTTATTTTGTTTTGTTTGATGAAGCTACCGAACGACACCTGCTACTTCGAGCTTAAAAGCTCAAACTAGCTCAACCGCCGCGGCGAGCGGCCCCTTTTCGTCCGCAGCCCTTTATTCTTCCACTTATTCCGACTCTTTTGCGGAAGCTAGGTTCGTAGGTCCCGAGCCACGTCCCGAGTATAAGAGATTCTAACGGAAGTCAAGTTGAAAACAAAAATTCAAATATTGATACCGGACAAATTTAAAAGGGAAATTACACAACTTAAAGACAAAACACCTCAAACAAAAAAACAAAACAAAACAAAATAACTCCAAAATTTTGTTTGTCACACCACCTAATTACTTACGTTATTAAAAAAATCACCTCACCACATAAGGATAAAAAAAAATTGCAAAATTATTATCCAAAATCACTGTATCTCTATGATAAATGCATTATTTTCAAGCACTTAATGTATTTCAAAATACTGTTCATAATTTAATATTCGCATTAATGATCATCATTTATGGTGCCCTGAAAGAAAGAAATCATTATAAAGTACAAAATTATCGTTTAGTTTCGGTTTGATAACATGGGGTGTTTCAAAATTGAGAAAGCATAGGTTCATTTTTTATCCAAACATACTCAATTCGATATGAATACATCGATTTTCTCATTTTTGAGTACTTTATTTTTTTCAGTGTACGAGTTCCTAATTTTCGTATGTACCGGTGTTGTTTCAATATACTTGCTGTAATTAGTAGGAGAGCTGTTGAACATTTTTGAGTAGGTATTTGAGGCAACCTGAAAATTTGTGCAACACTTCTTTTGTAATGCCTGAATACAAAATCGAATGTCTGGCTGAAGGATCGTGGACCAAAAACTGTGCCAGACACGTGTCAAGTGCCATTTTTTGACTACCCAAAAAAAATGTATTTGAGGCACGCTGAGATTGAGACAATAATATTTATGCTTAGAAAAAAATATTTTGAAAAGACAGACACTTTAGTCGGCCCAAAAACTGTGCCAGACACGTGTCAAGTGCCACTTTTTGACTACCCAAAAAAGGTATTTGAGGCACGCTGAGATTGAGGCAGAATAATATTTTTGCTTAGAAAAAGATATTTTGAAAATGACAGACACTTTAGTCGGCACAAAATCTGTGCCAGACACGTGTCAAGTGCCATTTTTCCAAAAATGGCTGTCATTTTCAAAATATCTTTTTCTAAGAAAAAATATTATTCTGCCTCAATCTCAGCGTGCCTCAAATACCTTTTTTGGGTAGTCAAAAAATGGCACTTGACACGTGTCTGGCACAGTTTTTGGGCCGCGATCCTTCAGCCAGACATTCGATTTTGTATTCAGCCATTACAAAAGAAAAGTTGCACAAATTTTCAGGGTGCCTCAAATACCTTCCCTAAAATGTTTAACAGCTCTTGGACTAAATCGTCTTACTGATCATCAACATTATTGACTGATACCATCAACATCATCAACATTTGGATTATTCAAACTTTTTGGCTGGCTTTTCCTTATGAATTCCTAGAACGGCACAACTACCAACAGGAGGCTTGAAGAAAGCTCTGAAAACTGTTTTGAAGTTCCACGAGGGACAGAACCCGATACAGGGTAGGATCTGGATCAAACTTCTAGAAGCGTATGTAAACTTGTCAGTCGACCCCAGCAACTTATTTAGCATATCCCTGCGCAAAATAACTGCGACAACTAGATTCAGGGCGATTCACAAATGCTTTGCCAAAATAAATGAAATGGCAGAATAGATGACTTATTCATGCGCAATTGTTAGAAATTTGACAGTACGTTCACGTAAAAAAAAAAAAAAAAAAAAAAAAAAAAAAAAAAATTCAACAATCCATTTAATCTGAGATTGTTTTCATACAAAAAATAGATAGCTAGACATTACGCTAAAAAAAAAAAACATTAAGAGAAAATTTTCTATTAAATTTTAGTGGTAATGGGAAAAACTTAAAAGTTGTCAGCTAGGGAAACGAGAGTTAATAAACCAGGCAAAAGTGTAATTTTCAATAAGTATTTTGTCATATAGAAAAGATGCATAGATGTTCATATAATATAATTTATTTTAATGCCTTTATACGCATTTTGAATTCTCTTTAAATTTTCATATTGTATTTATATTTAATACTTTAGCATAAAAAACAATGAATAACAACGCAAAATCTTACCAAATTAACGTTGAATAAAGTTATTCTCCAAGAACATTTATCAAACGAAAATACGTTCCAACACTTACCTAAAAAGAGAAAAAATGTAGCATTAGTCACCTGTTCTAAGTAGAACTAATATCAAAACAAATTTATGAACACAAATACTTTCCAAGTAAAAAACATTCAGTACCATTAAAAATAAACATTCCCCCCCCCCCCCCCCAAAAAAAAAAGAACACTAACAAAAAAGCAAAATAATTCGCAAAGAAATATTCGCATTGCAAAACTACTTATCGAAATTATGTCTGAAATATATATAGAAATAACAATGATAAAAGAATATTTTATACTGCAACAGATAAATACTGAATATGTTCTTATGTTTATACATTTTTAGTACTGAAATATCTATTTTACGACAAATATAAAAAAAAAAAAATTATTCCATTAGCTGTTATGCACTTAAAACTCTTTGTTTTAAGAAATGCAAGCTCACGATTCTACCATACAAAAGCAATAAAAATCGGAATTCTATTTTGAATGAAGGGGGTGGAGGGTGAGTGTGTGTAAAATGGGACATTTTATTTTATTTTTCATTTTTCAGAATTTGTTTTGTAAAAGGTTTTTTTTTTTTTCAGAATTAAAAAAGAAATATACCTTTTAAAGGCACACATGACATTTCAATTTGCAAAATAATGAATTTTAAACTCTTATGTTATAAGTTAAAATTTGCTTTAAAATAAAATTTATATTTGAAATTTTAACGTAAAACAGCATCTACAGGGTAAAATAAAAAGGTTTCACAAAGGATTCCCTAAGTTTAAAATTTTGTAGCTCATTAACTACACTAAATATAAAGATGAAATGAGAGGTGTGTTTCTCAGGTAGCTTATAAGTTTTGCATAAAGTAATTTTGAAAATAGTTTTTATTTCCGTCAAGATAAAATGAAATAAACAAAAATAAATGCAAACCAAAATAAATTAGGAATATGAAAAATTAAATACAAATGTATTAACTAAAATTACTAAAAAAAAAAAGAAAAAAAAACTGAAATATCCGTCTACACTGTAAAAAAAAAAAAAAAAAACGATATTTTTACAGTACAAGGTACTGTTCATCTCGCGCACAAACTCGATCACAGTGAATGTGCTGTATCTTTCTTTGGTTTCCTGACTATATTAACATGAAAAAACAGTAGTTGCGTAAAATTAACAGTACAATGTGCTGGCAATTTGGACGCCAGCAGTTTGTGCTATAAAAAAAAATGTGTCCAAATTACCAGCACATTGTGCTGTTAATTTTTACGCAACTACTGTATTTTCCATGTTAATATAGTCAGGAAACCAAAGAAAGATACAGCACATTCACTGTGATCGAGTTTGTTCTGGCAAATCTACAGTGTAAAAATAGCAAATAAAGCCTTTGTGCAACAATATTAAAAAGCAGAAAAACCAGGCTCAGCCTTGCTTTTTCTAGCACGCTGTTCCTTTTGCAATGAAGAAGAATCTCGCTAGTAGATTCGAAACAGCTGTTTGCTGCTTTTCATATATTATTTGTGCATTTTAAACGTTGGTTTTTCTGCTTTTTAATAAATCTACAGTGGTTTTTTTATAGTGTATATCTTTGTGGGTCAAGTTTCTTAAGTCTTGGATCCTTATCTATAATTGAGGTATTGTGCTCTAATCATTTTTCAATTTTTAATATCTTGTGTGAGGGTTGTTTTTCTTTAGACCTCTTGTTTTTTTTATCATTTATTCTGTTTTATGATGAGCTATTAGGAGCTAAATTTTGTCATTTTAGGCTTAATGCCGACAAAATTGGATGAAATAACGCATCTTTACTATGAATTAAACCTGCAAGCTCCTCTGGTGATTCTGTGGGTTATTCATAGTTTCTTATTTTACATACTGGTCTCCTATGTACCTTGTTCATCTTTAGAATTTTACAATTTGTTCATATATTTGTGATTTCATCTTTATTATATATATATAGAAAGATAGATAGATAGGTATACACAGACGTATATACACATATACACGGATATATACACACGTATATATCTTATATATATATATATATATATATGTGTGTGTGTGTGTATTCACAATCTCTAAACAATAATAATTAAGACAAGGTTTTATAGAGAATGGTCTGTTCTCAAGAAAATGCTCCAATCATAAGTCAAATTATAAGCACACAATTTTACTTTATGTTAATAATCTTTAAATATAAACTATAAATTACAGCCATATCAGCAATTAATTATAACTTTTCATAACATTATACCTACAAAAAGACTTCATTTATGGATTAACCAAATGAAACAAACACCATAAATAGCTTAAAATCTTTAACCCCGATACTGTAAATTCGTAAAATTTCAGACGTAACATCTTTATGTTAAAAGAGCGCTGTATCTTTATAATATAGATTGATTTGATAAGACATCGCTTTCAACGAAGATTAGATTTCAGCAGAAATTAATTCGCTAAGATTAAACTTTACAAGATGCACTTGAAAAGGGAATTAATTCCTTTTCCATTCAAAGGAAGCCAACAGCCAACGTAAGGTTAATCAGAATAGAATTCGTCTACAAAGCATGTTTAAATTTTATGTTTCTCAATTATTTAAATATATCAGGCAGAAAAAGAGATTCTAAACTTTTCTTTTCATCAATAAATTTTCTAATAAGTTTGAGCATGAAAAGAGTATTTTCATTTACACAAATTAGTTTTACTGATACTAAACTCTCATATTTTTGTTTGGAAACTTTGATACATTTTCTAAGAATTAATTTAGGTATAGAAGTGCGATGAAGTTTCTGCATATTAATATAGTGGGGTCTATAAAATATTAACTTACATTTGGCACCTAATTTTACTCTACAAAAAAAAAAAAAAAAGTCTTAATTGTTTATCAATAAAAATATTGACATATAAATTCCAACATGTAAATGCTAAATGAATGTCAACATTTTTATTGATGCATTAATCAAAATTACTTACTTTTCAGTTACCAAAAAATGTAATTATCTTAACTAAAGGTGTAAGGCGGGGATTTTCAAACTGTGGTAAGCGTACCAGTACTGGTACGCTAAATACCTATACTGGTACGTAAAGTGGAAAACAGCATACAACTACAAAAACAAAAACTGCGCGAATTTATCATTCTGGAAATTTCCGAATTAAAATAAGACTGTGAAAGCTTATCTTTTTTTTTTTTTTTTAGAAATTTTCGAATGCAAATAAGAGATTACAAACTTTTTTTGTTTTTTCATGTATTACTAGAAATTTTTGCTATTAGCTCCCTCTCTGAAATCTATACACGGTGATTATGATACAATCAGATTGCCAGAATTAAACACATGTAATTATTACATTAATGTAGGAAAAATTAAAATTTGTAAATAAAGACCTAATTTAAAAATTTATCGATGAAACAAATTTAATTAACAGAAAAACCGTTTTTAAAGATGCTTTCTAAATTGAATTATCTGAAAGTAATGTCTGAATGCGTGGAAATAGGAGGAGTTTGTTCCAATAGAAGTAATTAAAACTATTCTTTTCCAAATGTACTTTATAACGCCCCCCCCCCCTCCCATTTTTTCTTTCTTTTTTTGTATACTGGAAGATCTGGTAGGAGTTGTTGAATTTCTATTTCAGTGTTGATATATAGTGTTGTTGAAATATAATCAGGGTCCGACAAACCCCGGGCACCAGGTCGCCTGGGCGACTAAAAAGTTCCTCTTGGCGACTACCTTTTTTCCTTACTTATTAATTTTTATTTTTTTCCTTTAACTAAAAAAATTCCATGTGCGAAAATATTTATTTTTAATAGCGCAATTATTTGCAGTGGAATAAATACACCATACCGGTGCAACACAACTCTTCCTAATTTTTCAAAAATTAGAGTTTTTGCTAAGCCAAAGCAGTGCATCTTGTAAGAGCTCTGCTTAGATTAGAAAACCTTAAAAATACTCAAGCAAAAAATGAAAAAAAATTAAATGATGTTTCATTAACTAGAATGTACCAAATTTTACAGTTATCAGATATATTTCACTAAAATGACGAATGGACAAATAGTATTTCAAATCAAAATCTGAAAGGCATTGTTAATTTATGTATATAATTTCTTGTTGGGAATTAAAGGTAGGGATGTTAATTTGTCTACTGTTTTAATGTTTAATTTCATAGTCTGTTTCTATTCAATTTTTACAATGTAAAAGTGGTATTTTAAAATTTTTGTTCAATTTGATCTTTTTATAGAATAGTTAACTTGTTCACTGCAAAATGACACATAGATCCCTCAAAAATAGGAACCGATTATAATATATATATATAACCGATTATAACCGAATACGATTATGAGTAGCCAGTGTTCCATTTTGCAGTGAATGCGTTAATGTAAGAGAAATGATTCTTCAAGCTGGCTCCTAGGAATTTTTCCTGGCGCCTAAGATTTTTCAACTTTTGTCAGTCCCTGAATATAATCCATTATTTATTTAAGTTTGTAGACTGAAATTTTTTCTCTTCTGTATCAAACCTCAGAGCTCTTGGCGTATCAAACATGTGAGTTTCTTTCTATTCCATGGAAAATCCGTTTTTAATGCAGTAAAGTAAGTTAAAACCATGATTTGAAATCAAAGAAAATATGGGAAGACCTATTTCCACAGTTTCTCTTATATTAACATTACGTTTGTTACCTGGTGGTACGCGGAAGTATAAACTTCGAATTAGTTGTACGTTGGTCTAAAAGTTTGGGAACCCCTGGTGTAAAGTAAATAAGATTAAATAATAATAACAAAAAATACATTGACACAGAGATTTAGAAGTATAAATTTGAGTATTGTACCCCTGGTGTAAGGTAAATAAGATTAAATAATAATAACAAAAAAATACAGTGAGATAGAGATTTAGAAGTATAAATTTGAGTATTGTACTCCTGGTGTAAGGTAAATAAGAATAAATAATAATAACAAAACAATACAGTGAGACAGAGATTTAGAAGTATAAATTTGAGTATTGTACCCCTGGTGTAAGGTAAATAAGATTAAATAACAATAACAAAAAATACAGTGAGACAGAGATTTAGAAGTATAAATTTGAATATTGTACCCCTGGTGTAAGGTAAATAAGATTAAATAATAATAACAAAAAATACGGTGAGACAGAGATTTAGAAGTATAAATTTGAATATTGTACCCCTGGTGTAAGGTAAATAAGATTAAATAATAATAACAAAAAAATACAGTGAGACAGAGATTTAGAAGTATAAATTTGAATATTGTACCCCTGGTGTAAGGTAAATAAGATTAAATAATAATAACAAAAATACGGTGAGACAGAGATTTAGAAGTATAAATTTGAATATTGTACCCCTGGTGTAAGGTAAATAAGATTAAATAACAATAACAAAAAATACAGTGAGACAGAGATTTGGAAGTATAAATTTGAGTATTGTACCCCTGGTGTAAGGTAAATAAGATTAAATAATAATAACAAAAAATACAGTGAGGCAGAGATTAGAAGTATAAATATGAGTATTGTACCCCTCGTGTAAGTTAAATAAGATTAAATAAGAATAACGAAAAATGCAGCGAGACAGAGATTTAGAAGTATAAATTTGAGTATTTTAACTGATTGACAATGATTTTTTTATTACAACATATTATTCTACATGCCATATTATTTCCCAAAGGCAAAGAAATGTATTGAAATTATTATATAATATTTTGTGATAAGTAACATTACAATGCATACAACAGGATGAAAAAACAAATAGTTAAACTAATTAACAATGCTAAAGCTAAAGCTAAATACGTTTAAGTAACTTAGTTTATTTCTCAGTATCCCAGAATGCTTTCTTTTATATTCGTATTTACATAAACATGAACTTTCAAATAAAGAACAATATTTTAGTTATTATATTTACCCCCATTTTTTTTCGAAAGAAAGAAGGAAATTTTAGTAAGAAAAAGGAAATTATTTCGTCTTATTTTGTAATCTTTCATTATTAAATTGAAAATAATCTTATTTTTTTCTATTGTGTAAATCTATATTAAATATTTTAATAAAAAAGTTCTTATTAGAAATTTCAGAGAAAACATTTTAAAACTAATATGAACGTAATATAATTAATTTTTAAAAAGGATAAATAAATTGCAAAAATTCTATTGTAAAGAAATGATGTTATATTTAATTAAAATATTGCGTCTAAAATAATTATTATTATCCTCAAAATTTTAAAATGAAATGTCTAGTTTTTTTTGTTTTCTTTTTGTCATCGTAAAATAAATAAATAAAAGCGATTATTTAACAAAACGTTGAAGAAAAAAATACATAGTGGTGAATGCGGGGAAATACTTTAAAAATGTAAGGGGTAGGAAATAGGAAAATTATTATATTTTTATAGCAGTTTGAAAATAAATGTTTGTAGTTATATTGTAATAATAATTAGTTGAAATTTATATATTGATATGATAGCTGGAATGTTCATACTTAAATACGCTCACAAGATTTTTTTTTTTTATGTGTGTGTGTGTGTAACTATTTTATATTGTACAAGAAAAAAAAATTATATTAAAACAAGTAAATTCAAAATCAAAGTTACATAGTGCAAATTCAAATTACGGTTCATTTTCCATATTTATACAAAATGCTGAGTGAAAGATAAAATATATGTAACAGCCCTGCTAATCCGAACCCCGGGAATGCGAAATTCCGGTTAATCCGAAACAATTTTATTTTCGAAAATTATACTTGAACAAATTAACTGAGAAGATTAACTTACGAAATTTTCGGGATTCCAGCCGATGATGTCAGGAAAAATGTGTAGAAGTTAGAATTAAACATAAAATGGCAGTAGAATGTTTTTTATTCTTTAAACAGCTTGAATAGAATTTTAAAAAATACTCAATAATGTAAAAGTACAACATATGTACACGAATATAAAATGAAAACGTCCACTCGTAGAAGCCATGTTAAAAAAAATCTCGAATATCAGTTTGTTTGCCAGTCATTATGAAATTCCCTTTTAAAATGCAAAAAGTATTTAATTCAAAAGACATTTTTTTTAACAATGTGATTTTGCAAATTATCTACAGAAATGCTTCTTTCTTTCCTCCTCGTCGACGTAGTGACTGAGCTATTTATAGATTCGTGATTTTGAACCGTTTATAGTGGGTTGTTACGTAATTCCCCATTCTGAAGTTTCATTGGATTATTATAAATATCAGGGTTGATGAAACAATTAATACTATTTGTTTCCGAAAGTCGTGTCAGATTATCCTGCACGCCAGACCTTAGGATGCCGGATTAGAGAATGTTTATTATTGTAGGAATTAGTCTACAATATTGCTTCACCTTCGTCTGTTTGTGTGATATGCAATTGTTTGTGATATATGCTAACAGATGTCGCTACTTGCTGACCAGTGTTTTACCAGATCTCAATAGACTGAACTTTCAACACCGCTTTGGTTTAAATGCGACAGATGGCAGCACTACAAACTTTATAGGCTTGTTCCTTATAGACTTCTCTGTAAAACAAAGATAATTGCGGGCTCATCAAAATTTGCATTGTGATTAGACTTTGATCTAACAAGGAAGGTCTCCATAAGGGCATATTCATATCGGCATTATCTCGCCATAAAGTTGGAACGCCCTGGCTGGAATGCTGTCGGACGGAATAATCCTTTTGCATGATAATGCCCGTCCCCATACCACCAATCTGATGAGGGGTAAGCTTCAGAGATTTGGCTGGGACACATTTCAGCATCTTCCCTACAGCCCCAATCTTTCCATGTGATTTTCATATTTTTGGCCCCTTGAAGAAAGACTTTTGCGAACAACGATTTCATTCGGAGGTGGAAGTGCAAGAGTGGATGAGGTTGTGGATCCGTCAGCAACCTAACTCTTTCTACAAGACTGGAATTTATCGTCTCGTCTTCCAATGGGATAAATGTTTTAACAGTTCTGGCAATTATTTTTGAATAAAAATCTACCATACTCCATTTTTAGTGTGCGTTCGATTTCCATTTGACTGCACTGCAAATAGAAGCGTCTTAAATTTAGACACATATGTGACTGAAAAAGAATTTTAGACACTTAAGTGTCTTAATCTGAAAATTAAGACACTATAGATGTCTTAATTTAAGATACATAAGCGTCTTACTATGACCATGGTGTAAACGAACTGAGAATAATGTCTAAAATATCCGCAAACGTCTTATTTTAAGACACTTCATTGCTTTAAACGTGTCTTAATTTAAGACGTTTTGATTCTTCCGACGCAATAACCACCAGGGGGCACTAGCACTTCCAGTTGCGCATGCGTTTTAGATGTCTTCGTTCGAAGTGGTATACGTTGTAATTCAAACAAAGTTTGTTTTTATGTACGCGTGTATTTTAATTCGTTTTTTGCGAAATGTGAAGTACTGTGATTTTAATTCGTATTAACTTGGAGTATTTATTTATTGAATACATACATCTGACGTGTGTGCTCGACATCAAATGTCTCTTAGAAGCTGTCGTCGATACAAGGGCGGGATAGACACAGAACAG
Source organism: Maratus speciosus (assembly GCA_963932465.1). NCBI lineage: Eukaryota > Metazoa > Arthropoda > Arachnida > Araneae > Salticidae > Maratus > Maratus speciosus. The sequence goes on along the minus strand of OZ010789.1, from coordinate 306,962,669 downwards.
AAGTAGACAACGGTTGAAGATTACACCCGGAAATTCTACAAAGCGTGTGCAATGGGCTTAGTGTTAACTCGTATCAATTTATATCAATAACATTGTGTTATTCATCTTCGTCCTGTCGAAGCTGGCAAAAAAAAGAAACTTTTGTCTGGCGGGTCCTGTTTTTAGGATGAAACATCTCATTCTTTAAATATGGCTAGTCGGATGTATTATGGGATTACCTTTTAAACTGATGAAAGTCTTTCTCCCTCACTGTGGTTGTGGTAGTTTTTAAAATTTCAAATCGAGGAATATTTCTTACCTCTTGCAGCAACTCAAGTAAGTTTCTTTATAGTAGTAAAATTAGTGTATTTTATGATTTTATTTATTGTACTAAACAAAATCCTGCATGAAATTTAATTAGTTTTGAATCTGTTCGCAAAAAACCCCACTAATTCTAGAAGTATATATTTTTAAACTTATGACGTTCTTTTTTATTACGAATTATATATTCAATGTCAGTTCTTAGTTTCAATGGATAATTTTTATCTCGCAGTAAATGACGGCCACAAGGAAGTAAAGAAAAAAAAACTTTGAAAGATGACCTAATGCTTTCTTACTTCCTGGCATAAAACCGCAGATTAAAAAAAGATAAATAAAGTAAATGAGACTGGTCTATTATATGAAGCTGATATTTTGCATGAATTTTTGTAAAGCTGATATCTTAAATCTTGCACTGATTATAATGAAAGTTTTGAACTTTTAGAGTAGGACAAGTTTAAAAACGCAAATATATTTAACAAAATACCAAAGTCATTTTTTCCCCAATGTTATTAAAGTAGAATATTTATTTATTTATTTTCATTATTCATAGTTAAATGGCTGTTGTGATTATCAAGTGATGTATATGTAAAATTGCCTATGTGGCAATATATTTTTTTATATTTTCATTTTTTTTTGGGGGGGGGGGGGGATTTTTGCAATTTTCGTATATCTGATATTTTAAATCTTTTTCCACATTCAACCGAGTATAATAAATATTTTGAACTTTTAGAGTAGGACAAGATTATAAAAAATATATATATATTTATCTATGTACCTTAAAAGCCCTTAATAGCGAACACTTCGGGACCGCGGAATTTGTCCGATAATTGGAGATGCCTACTTTTTTTAGGTAAAAATATACAAATATGTATGTCTGCTGATTAAAAAAGTATTCGTTAAATAGAGGTGTGTCGCTATTCGAGAATGTCCATTAACCTCCACAACGGATACTCCCGAATACCGGACATCTCAATTTAGACAACTATAATGCAGGGTTGCGTTTTTTGCAAAAGTACTTCTTGATTAAAGGAAGGGCAAACTGGGAAGTGCCCCGTCCCCCTACGACTGTAGTGCCCCCAAATTTGATGTGCAATATTTGTAAAGCTTATATTTTAAATCTGTTTCGAAATTGTACTGATTATAATCAATATTTTGAACTTTTAAAGTAAAATAAGGTTAAAAACAAAATAAATTTAAAAAAATCTAATATTTAGATAAATATTTTTTGTTTTTTAATCTTGTTCTACTCCTGAAGTTCAAGATATTGATTATAATCAGTACAATGTCGTAAAAGATTTAAATTATCAACGTAACGAAAATTGTATACCAAAACTGAGAGCACCAAAAAAAATCAGGCTGTATTGGGGGGGGGGGGGGAGGGGCAGGACCACAGCCAAATATTTTTCCAGGATTCAACGTGGTCAAACATGGCTACGTATGATGCTTACAAAAAAATGGATGCGATTCAGACGTTTGAAGTGTCTGAAATTCAGACGCAAAAAGTGTCTGAAAAAATTCAGACATTTTAAAATGTCTGAAAATTGAACACTCCATTTCAGACACTTAAGTGTCTGAATTTCAGACATTTTAATTTAGAGTGTGCCCTTATATTTCTCTGTATATTACCTTCTGATGTATTAATTGATTATTTTAACCAACTTCTATTAAAGAAGGTTGTAGAATTTGTTTTTATGTTTTTTGTTCTCTTTAATTTATAAATTTTGAATGGATGTTCCAATTTTATTTCACTTTTTTAGGTCAGAAAAGATTTGCTCTGGTAATGGTCCCGTATCAATTTCACTAGAATCCAAAAAATAATGTGTTTGTCTGCTGTTTGCTTCTTATTTTTATTTGATTTTATAGGTTCTATCTATTCTAAAAAGTGTTTAATCATCCCTTAATATAAATATGTTGTTAAGTTACAGAGTATTACTTTATATTTTTAAAACCGTCGTAGTATCCTGTATAAGTTATACATTACCAAGGCATATATACAGGGCCAAGTCAAAAATTGTAATATGTGATCGTCTACTGCGCTTCAAAATGACAACAATGCGATTCAAAATTAATGTGGACAGAAGTAAAAGGTTGCTACAATCACTGTTGTGCCAAATAACTCTCAGAAAAATTATCCAGCTGCCGTGTAATATGTAAAGAATCAATTCTTTGCAGTTGGTTTTATTTTGTGTCTTAAAAAATATTGGTTTATGAAATTAAATTTGAGTTCTTGTAAACAATCAGATTAAAAGAAATGAAACAATTTATTTAATCAAAAATTAATTATATTGCATTGATTAGTTACTTACAATGCATCGAATAAATTTTCGTCGGCGAAATTTTGAAAGTATGAAACTTCGTTAGTTAATTAACTATAAGATATTTCCAAGGAATAATATATTACAAGAATATATTTTGTTGCCCAAGAAAGAAGAAAAACTTTATATGCACAGCCTTATATGCTTATTTTAACTACATTGAAAATTCGTGGTTAATTACTTCGCTCATGCTTTAAATATCTTGCACGCTTGAAATATATGATAATAATATGAATATATTTCCTCTGTAAAAGTCCATATGTAGGATACACGAAGAACGTTGAAAAGCGCTTTAATTTTTTGTCTCTTTATATGTTGGAGATAATTAGTCAATGTAAATTGCAAATATGTTCAAAATAAAGTTGAAAAAGAGGAATATGTTAATGAAATAATCCTGTCAATTATTTTCATGAATTTATATTCTTTAAATTTTTATATCTTTTTTTCTACATACCCGGGACTGGGCAGATGAAGATATGGCTACAGAATTTTATTTATTTATTATTATTATTATTTTTTTTTTTTTTTTTTTTTTTTTGTAAAAATAATAGTGATAATGGACTTTTGTTAAAGGAATCGTTGGAAATATATTTTAATAAATAACAGAGAAATATTTTGAAAAATGTACTTTTTTAAAAAGTTGTACTGCTTCAAATGTTTTGATGTTTCAAAATCTTCTTTTATTCTTTTATCCTAAACTACATTTTTCTTAAAAACCTGTATTTGAATGTAATAGTCTAAGAGATTAAGTGATTATTAATGTTGCTATTTCCGTATTCTATGACTTGCGGATTATATAGTCTGAAATATACTGTACAATTTTTTCATGAATATGTACGCAGCATTCTTTAAAAGAATTTTAATTGCATGGTAAGAAAAAATTGGAATTTTTGTAGAAATTGACTGGGTTGGGACGAGGTTGATTTCACTGATTTTTGAACGGTCCAGGCCAAGAAAAATCGTAAACTGCGAAAATATATACGGTCAGAAGTTTTGATTTTTACACTTTTTTTTACACCTGGTCGGGTCAACAAAGTTTTTGTTCGAGCCGGGCCTGAAAATTTCGGCTCGTGTACACCTTTAGAACTGGGTTTTATAAAATAGAAGAAATGTTGAATTTAGTCTACAAATGTATGTAAACATGCATTTATAAAATTAATATTTATATAAAAGAAAGTGTAAAATTATGAACATTCGTTTATTAATTGTCTATCATATCAAAAGAATAAACATACATTCTTTTTGTTATCTACAAAGAAGAACACTATATATCATTAAATATGTTAATGCTCATATTTTAATTACACTGAAAATAATTCATCTAGTTAATAGAAGCTGAGCTATCATAATTTCAGCAAGTGTTCGACGAAAATGCTAAAATATCTTCCACAAAAGATAATTAATCAAAGTGGGAGAAATAGAGTTACTTTTAAGTTCTTTTATAGGTTTAAGTGCAGTTTCAACTTCCTTAGACAAACAATAAAATAGTGCCATTTGATTAAAAGGAAGGGGGGAAATTTTGCCGGATATGATGAAATATGTTTTTTATTTAAATAAGAGTTGTAGAAATAGCTGTTTCGGGATGGTAGTAGTCTGGAATTTTATAAATAAATAAACTATAAACATCCACAGGTAAAATTAACAAAAATGTAAGTGTAATTTCGGATTTTTATGGAAGCATTTACTCGAGGAAAGGTATATGAATCACGAGCTTCCCCTCTAAAATTTTAGAGGAACTCCAAAATGACTAAAAAATAGTGTCTCTAATTCTTTTTTTTATGTATTTTTATACTGCATTTATAATTTATTTGGAGAAGAAAAGGTTGCCAAATACAAAAGAAATTCCATTCGATTTCAGGAAACTTATCTAACCGGGTAATTGTAATGTGATCAATAGGTTGTTAACCTGTCATATGACATCCTGATGTACTGGTTAGAAAGCGCCACATATAACAACTATATATGTATTTGTATACCGCAAATATATTCTATCTACATTAAATACAGGTAGCATGAAAAACACTGTTAGATAAAACATCTAAACTCAGCTAAGCTTCCCTAAGAGTTATATATTTTTTTCGTTGAAAAGTTTTCGTTTGCACGAATCTAGAATTTAGAAAAATTCTCCCGGGTAAAAGCACCTCTCCCCCCCTAATTGATACTGATTCCCCTAAATTCAGATGTTAATCGGGCCATGGGAAATGTATCTATTTCGTATTCAGTTGACATTTGGTAAAGGAGTGCAGTGGTCTCTCGTTGTATATTTCCCATCATTTTCTGTTTGTAACTAATATTAAGGGACCTGTATGCCTTTAACATGTGAATTTCGATTATAATTTCGATTTAAATACTTATTGTTTTAAAAAAGGTAAATTTTATTATCTTGGAGCTTTTTAAACATTTATATTCCTTACAAAGTTTAAAAAAAAACTAAACAGGGAACCACTTTTGGTGTTGCTCGCACCTAGCATCGAGACTTGGTGCGTTTTATAGCCCTATACATAAAAGTTAGAGAACCGAAAAAATTTCTCTGTTAAAATAATATTTTATATAATTTTTTATACTTTTAATCTTTTATTATTACATATTTATTTGTTTATTTCACGCCAAAAGTGAGTTAAGTCGCCAAATATGGTGCTAAAATTTTTCCGCCAGCTTTATCCAAAGAGAAAATTTACAGAACATATTGGGAATTTCCACGAGCACTTGTCGTGTAAGTCACATACTTTGAGTTTTGACTACCAGTATTTTAGAACGGAAAAATGTGACTTATTTTATGGGAGATATCTCATTAATTGTAAAAGGCGAAGCAAACATTTATAAAATAACGGTGGCCATCAAGCATAGTATGCGACTTATACGACAAGTGCTCGTGGAATTACCCTTTACTAGAATTATATCAGATTGTGATTTTTTTCATAATTGATAGCATAAGAAACAAATATTAGGTTTTTATTTTTTTTTCTATGCAGACGATAAATATATAAGTAATAAATATAATTCTATAAAAGCTTCGAAGATCATTGAAACACACTTGATCACTAAACTATTTTTTAGTGAAATACAAAATAAGCAAATTACTTTCTTTTGTTGAAATCGAATGAAATAAAGTTTCGAATATTTAAAATGAAATGCTGCTGTATTAAATGGTCCTTCGGTAAAAGTAATCATAAAGTAAATTAATATTGTTACACAATTTAGAAAAATTCTGTGGCGAAATAGGTCCGGACATTGCAATTTCTAGCTATTACAAATTCAGCTATGACATTTGCCTAGGGTTGCCGGAAAGCTCTACTTTTGAAAATAAACGCCAACTGTTTCCACCAAAAATATGAACATAAAGTTGCAATTTTTCAAAATCAAATTCGTGGGTTTTTGAAGAAATTTTCAAACTTTTTTCAATATTTTATACTTATTATTAACTAATTTTTATTTTTAAATGCTTTTCTTTAAAAAAAATTCAATGTTAATAGACCGATAAGTGGTCTCGAAAATTGCATTTTCAGAAAGTTATGCTGCCGTATAATCAAGAAATATTATTTTAACAGAAAAATTTTATCGATTCTCAAACTTCATAATATAGGGCTTTAAAATGCACTAGGTCTCAATACTAGGTGCGAGCAACACCAAAAGTGGTTCCCTTATAAGTTCAAAATTTTTTTCCTCAAAAGTGATCTCTTTTTGTGTGAAATTGTGTTAAACATCATCGTAACTCGATAAATAATTGCTCAATTACTACAAAATTTTTAAAATATGTTTTAAATATATAGTCAAAAGAAGTATACTAATCTCATGCTGAGTTATTTAAAAGTTTGTGAGTTACATAGTTTTAATTTACGAACTATTAACATTTTTCAAGAATTTTCATCGTTGTTTGACTTTTTATACGTATAAATTTTAAAATGTTCCTACTATTGTCATAAAAATACTCCAGTTCCTGTATAACATTATTATTTTTATTATGAAGTTTATAAAATTTATTTATTTTTAGTAATTTTAAATTTAATTAGTTAAAAAAATGGCAATTTTTCAGTTAATTTTATATTATTTTTTTAAATAAAAAGTTAAAACTTAATTATGTTTGCATGTTTATGTCACAGCTTATGACTTTTAATAATAATTAGCAATTTTGAACTTAAAATTTATAAAAATTAAAAAAAAAATCCTAAGGTTGACTTTGATCGAAACTGGCTTTGTACATTTTTCTCTTCAAAAGTAGCTTTAGAGTAACTTTAATTATTGAGTAATCAAGAAATTGTCAATAACAGTGGTGAAGAGAAAGAAAATACTCCATCATCAAAAACATTGCAGATATTACCTATCAAAACGTAATGTAGAAAGAAATAGGTACTTCCTCACCAAAAACGTTGCAGGTATTACCTATCAGAACGTAACGTAGAAAGAAAATATGTACTCATCACCAAAAGCATTGCAGGTACTTCCTATCAAAATATAACGTGGTGGACCAAATTTCCAAGTGTGTTGTAAAACTGGAAGATGATGTTTTAGAAAGATCATTTGTTCAACTATTGCAAAGAAAAGCGAGAAATTACTTTAAAGTTAAATTAAGCAAGTACGGAAATTTCCTTGCATATTTTGTCTGTCCGGAATAATTTATTTTTTATAGCTTGATTATTTCCTAAAATTACTAAGTTAAAGAAAAACTTGCTTATTTTAGCATAAAGTTGGTAACCGATTTAATTTCTGTCAGTTTTTTAAAAGCAAGGGATTTTACTCCATTCAAATGCTTACATCATTTACTGCGGACTACTTTACATGGGTATTTGTTTATTATAGAAGCTTTGGTGAGATAGAGGCCTTGGCAAGAAGAGAAACATTTTCATAAACATTTTCTGGTAACCTATTCACTGTTTTACATGCACAAACAATTACCTGTTAAATATTTATACAATTTCTTTAAAATAGAGAAGTCATTTATCTATTTTTATATACAAACAAGTTGAATATAAAACAACAACAACTATAATAACAATATATATATATTTAAAAAACGAAAAAAAAATCACCAGGTTTGTTTTGATAGCTTTTTATATCATTTGGCGACAAATCTCTCTTTTATAAGCCGTAATTGAGCCAAGGTTTTTTTTAAGCGCCAAGGCTCCTATAACAAGTAAGTACCTTTAAATGATCAATAAATTGAACAAAATAACAAATACAACTTTTTTTCATCGCATAATGGTTTATTTTCCCTCATTTATGTCATGCTTGTTTTCTTCATTTCCCGTAGCGCAGTAAACTATTCTAAGGTAAAGATCCTTCTTGTCATAGACGAGCTGTTATGAAGCAAACTTTATGGATTGCAAAACTCGCCGGAACAAGTACTTTTCTTTCGCAGAACATGAAAGTGTTAAGGATGAAGTTTTTGGCAAAAATGCATTTTTTTTTTTTTTTTTTTTTTTTTTTTGCAAGATCGTGCAAGTGAAAACTGATTTCCTGTTGTCATAATTTTGAAGGTAAAAAGGATACTATGTAAGACCACATAAGGAAGAATCATCTACAATTTTATTATGAGCATACTTTAGCTACACTTGAAATAATCCGCCTAGTTAATAGAAATTGAATTACTATAAGTTCAGGATATCTTCAGAAAAATACTAATGCTACTTGAGAAACTATAATTAATCACAATGGGAGAAACAGTTACTTTTAAGCCTTTTGAAGTATTTTAATATTATAGATAGTTTCTAACTAATCTCTTCGACAAACTGTAAAATGGTGCTATTTGATTATAAGGAATAAAATGGTGTTATTTGATTAAAAAGAATGGCGAAAATTTTGCTAGATATGGTGAAATGCATTTTAAATTTAAGCAGTAGTTCCAGAAAAGGCTAATCTGAAATGGCACATGTAAAATATTTAATGAACACATAAATACAAATACATGTGTATTTTTATATACGAGAATATATAGATTGTGACAGTTATTCCATATTCATAAATCGTTTTATTTGATGTGAATTGTCACTCTTTTTGCTGAATTCATGTGCATCTTGTACAAAACCGTGTTCTGAATAGCTATTAAACAAAACGTTAAACTATCCATTTTGCCAAAAACTAATTAAATTTTATTAATTCATAATTACTTATCATTAAGTCGAATATTTTTTTTTATCAGCAAAACCATGAAAATATAAACAGTTCAGTTAATTAGCTATAAAACATTTTAAACGTATAAATATATTATAAATTTATTATTATTATTATTATTATTATTATTATTATTATTATTATTATTATTATTATTCATCAAAGAATAAAAACCTTGCATGGCTGTAGCTAACTCGTTTCACCAGTTTTAGAAGGGGATAAACATATTTCAGGAATAAAATATAAAAGTATAATAATACATTAATTAATTAACAGACATTGAAAAATAATAAATGCACTATATTATTATTGTTGCGGTGTAATAAGAAGACCACTATGTGTAATTTCAATATGTCCATATTTAAATTACAATAACAAATAATCCAATTAATTTAACAGAAACTGAGCTAGTATAATTTCAACAAATCTCCAATCAAAATACTAAAAGCGCTTGCTTGTAAAAGATAATTAATCAAAATGAGAGAAATAGAGTTACTTTTAAGCCGTTTTGAAAGTTTTCGGGTAGTTTCTAAACTAATCCTTTCAACAAACAGTAAAATGGTACCATTTGATTAAAAGGAAAGGTGAAAGCATTGTCGGATATGATGAAATGAGTTTTAAGTTTTAATAGGAATTATAGAAAGAGCTGTTATGTTGTGAAAGAAGCGTTGAGATGAATATTCAAATGAAACATAAAATTATATGCGTTATATTGTTGTTAAGAATTATACGTTATTTATATGCAATAAATTATTGTAAAATAAGAAAAGTTCAAATAAGACTTTGGGATTTTATTATAATGAAATACAGTACAAAGTCTAAAGTTCGGACTTTCCAGCGGCAGCAGGTATTCAAGAAAGGAGGGAAAAAACAAAATTGTTGAAACAAATAAAGAAAAAAAAAAAGGTCTAGAGCAAAGAAGCTTTATTACTGAATCTTAACTCATGTCTATGATGTACAGAATAAAAGAAAAACTTCTTATTGATAAACATAAGTTAATAAAGCAGCGTACGAATGACTGAAATGTTCAATAGTTAAGTGAGTTTCAATTTGTTCGTTAATTGCATGTTCCCTTAAATAAATCTTTTTGTTTTACTTTTTGTTTTGTTATGATTTATTAATAGCTCTTATATGTAATTTTTAATATATGATCATCATATTTTGCCTTTTTAAGTAGTGAAATTTATTTTTCTTTTTATTGGAAACGCAATAATTTATATGACCCAAAGTTAGGAAAAATCCGAAGTTCGAGGATTATGGACTTTAGACTTTGTGCTGTAAATCATTGATTTCATTTTAAGCTTATATTTAGTAAAGAGGCATACACACACCAGGTTCTTTTAAAACTTATGCTACATATTTTCAGAGGCAACTTAAGCCTGGCGGAAACACCTGTTCGCTAATGTTAATCCAATGAGAGAAAATTTTTAAGCTATTTCGTTAGCATTTTAATACTTTTAAATGATTTTTTTTTGTTTTGGATAGCTGAGATCGATCTCTACATCGGCCGTTTTTTACTTTTTCGATTTTGTTTTCAGATATTTCTAATTAGGACACTTTCACTTTTGGAACCGGTTTCGAAAGTAAAAGCATCCTCATTAAAAAAATCTGCAAACAAAATAGAAAAAGTAAAAAACGGCCTTTGTACAGATCGACCTCAGCTATCTAATGTAAAAAAAGTAATTTAAAATATTGAAATGGTAATCTTTAAAAATTTCGTCCATAGGATTAGCATTAGCTAACCAGTCATTTCGCGTGATCGACATCTAGACAAGCATAAAACTCTACACTATGCATGGTCGCAACTTAAGTGGTAAAGCGATAGACGGCGCTTTGTGATTGCAAAACAAAACCTTTTTACTACACAATATCCTCTAAAAGACTACTGATTTTATTTATGCAGAATATTTTTCCCAAACAGAGAGGCTAATGTGAATAACAATTACAAGAAGAAATCAAGAAATTGCAAAGTAAAGTCGCTTTATTTTACAAACAATTGCACCCAAGAGAGTGGGAAGGGACTTTAAATAGGGTCAAACTTCCTTAAGGCTGTTCTCAACTCCTTTGCTCCATAGGAGCAAAAGGTTTTGACACATTTACAAATTCATTTTTTAACGGAAAGATATAAAATTGGAAGGCCTGACTATGGAAGCGATTTGGAATCGAACCGTCTTTTCCATTTTTTGATAAATAAATTACCTATTGAGTAATAAGCGATTTTAATCACGTGAAAAAGACATTTTTCATCCTTCTTTGAGTGGTTATTCTTCTTTCACGCGGAAATTCGGTTCAAAACGCCCACTTTGACACTATTTTCTGAAAGATCTATTGCGTTTTAAAAAAAAAATGGAAAAAACAGTTCGATTACATAGTTTTTGAACAACAACACCTTCTAGTTTCATGGGTTTCCGAACAAAAATAAATTAAAACTTATGCCATGAAGTTGCCCTTTTGGATTTGAGAACAGCCTTAAGAGAAACAACCCTAAAAATATGCCAAACCTCCAAGAAAGACATTTTGAAAAGAAAATAATACGAATTCTCAGTTATGTGTAATATTCCTCAAAGAATGTCAGTATAATATCCAGTCCTTAGAATGAGTCTTTTAACTAATCCAAAGTAAAGTTTTTGTTATCATTTGAGTTTGTTTAAGCTTTATTGTTCGATTTAAGTTTTGCTATGCTAACATTACTACATCAAGGGCATTTCAGCAATTAAATTTAGTGCGTAAGCATGTCGTTTTTCACAACCAGAAAGCGCTCTCTAGAGCTTTTCCAAGAGACCATGTATTCTAAGGTGTCATATGCTTGTTTTGGCGTGTTTTATTTGCAATTAGAAAATAACTACACAAATATCTATCAAACTACAATATTATATATTGGATTGCACAGGTATTATATATTTGATTGTATAGATCAGGGATGGCAAACCTATGGCACGCGTGCCGAACTTGGCACGTGAGAAAATTTCTCTAGCACGCGAAAAAACTTATACATTATACTCAATTGATAGAGAAAAATCCATTTTTTTTTTTAACCTTTTGGAAAAATGGTTCTCTATCAGGGTAGGAGATCAAAAACATATCTGAGGCGTTTTATTGGTTGAATCCGCATTTTGTTCGTTTTCTGAATAGTCTATACAGTAATCTGTATTTCCCTTTACTTTCAACAGAAAAGGATACTTCTGTTGCCACTGTGCCAAAAAAAGTAATAAAAACTAAAAAAAAAACAATTAATAATTCAGAAACAATTTGAGATACAGCTTTCAAACAAATTGCAATTAAAAGTGCATTTTTTTTCTCTATACGACAGTGTAAAAAATAATATTGTGGGATGTTTAGAAGTTTAGGAATGAAATTTCATTTAAAATGGGTCGTCAGATTTCTTGGACGATGGAAAAGCCTTTTCCCGAACAGCCAATGAAATGCTTGGATAATACGTAAGTTTCAGGTGGATAATACGTAAGTTTCAGGTGGATAATACGTAAGTTTCAGGTGGATAATACGCAAGTTTCAGGAAATCTGATGACTCGCAGGTGATTTTTGTCGCTTGCAATTTTTAAGTGTGATAACACTATTAATGTTTAATTCATGGCGTACGTAATGTATGATCAACTCCGTGAAATTTTTTATCTTAAATTTTAGTCTTTGAAAAAATCATTTTCCAAATGGTCGTTGTAATTTGTTAAATTGCATTTTTTTTCTTTTTTTTTTAACAGAAAGTATAGTTTTGTGTAACAGGTATATAGTTTACTTTAAAATAATCTCTAAATTTTGAATAAATTAAGGTGTTATAAATTTCAATGAAAACACCTTGTAGCATCCTTTTCTCGCCGAACCATTCAACATATAGTGTTTTCCAAATTATTTTGCTTCTTTATGAAATTTCAAAGGTTTTCCAAAATTGAATTTTTAGATATAGTTTGCATAGTAATATATCTAATTGACACACTTGTACTTCAGATTAGGTCTTATTTTATTTAGGTTTAGGGTTTTAAGTAATGTTAGATTTTATTATATTTAGGTTTTGATTTTGAAAATTGAATTTTAACTGTTAGGGGCTGTGCATATATAACGTTATCAACTTTTTGGTAATTTTGGACCCCCTCCCCCCTTACGATATCTTACGTTATCATCCGTCGAACCCCCCCCCCCCCTGTAAATGATATCGTTATCAGTGTCATTTTTTTTTCTTTTGTTTGGAGATATAAATATGGTTATACATTTATTTTTCTCATACATTATTGATTCAAGAGAAGTCAATAAAATATCACTTAATATATGAAACAACTTTATATCAAATAACACATAAAAGGAACAGTTACTATTCAAAAGTATGTAATATTCTTTTGTAACATAATGTATTCAACAGTAATGTCTCCTGGCATTTGCCTTCGCACGGGCGAGGTGGGGGGAACGACAGAACTTCTTATCAACAAAACAGGGGACAACGTTATTTCTCTTTTATTCACTAGTAAACACAAGTATTATTTCAAACATATACTTCTCATATGGTTTCTCGAACAGCGTATTATATATGCATATGCATACGCATATGGCAGAAGAATAGGAATGCCAAACGTTTTGGGTATTCCATATTTTGGAATTAAACAGTTGTATAATCATTTAATGATTTTAATAATTTCTTTGTATCTTCATAAAAACAGATAACAGACAAAAAAAGATAACATACCATTTTGATGTAAACATAATGTTACAAATAAAAAGATAAAATTTTAGTTGGATCAAAAATGATAACGATATCAAAATACGAACCCCCCCCTCCCCCTAGAGATATCTTACGATATCATGTGCCAGACCCCCCCTCCCCCCTAAAATGATAACGTTATATATGCATAGCCCCTTAGTGCAAATAAGTATGTTGAATGAAGAAGTCTATTGAACCTGCTTCTACCTGAAGAACTAAAAATGATCTGATTCGGAAGCATACAATAAAAGAAAAACTCGCTTGCGACATGCCTATATTATTGAGAAAATACAGCATAATAAATAAGTTAGGAATCAAATTTAGTATAAGTTTAAAAGTATTTAAGTAAAAGTTCCATAAAAATTACTTATTGAATTTTATCTAAGTTAAAATTTTTCTAGCATGTTAGAATGTTGGTACACAATAATTTTGAAATTTTTGGCACCCATACTCAGAAAGGTTCGCCATCCCTGGTATATAGGTAATATTGAGTTTGAGAATTGAGATATTGAGTAAAATCTTTACCATACTGTTATAATGTATACTGATGAGGGTATATTGATCTAATGATGAAACCAGTGATATAATAGTGATGAAAGTATATTGACATAATGATGAAACAATGATGAAACCAGTGAAATGATGATGAAATAATTTAGTGGTATGAATGATTAATTAGTGGAATGATTAATTAGTGAGTGATTATTTAGTGGAATAAATGATCATGAAATAATGATGAAACCAGTGTTTTCTAATTGATATATAGAGTTTGAGAATTTTTGAAATTGAAAAGAAAATAATACGAATTTTCACTTATGTGTAATATTCCTCAAAGAATGTCAGTATAATACCCAGTCCTTAGAATGAGTCTTTTAAATAATCCAAAATAAAGTTCATTTTTTTCCGCTTTATTGTTCAGAATAAGTTTGCTATGCTAACAATACTACATCAAGCACATTTCAGCAATTACTTGGTAAAATTTAGTGCTTAACGCATCGTTTTTCACAACCAGAAAGCGCCCTCTAGAGCTTTTCCACGAAACCATGCATTGTAAGGTGATATGTGCTTGTTGTGATGTATTTTATTTGCCATGAAAGATTGTACCATGAGTTTTTAAACAACTTGTATATCCTAATTAACAGGAAAATTTTCATGAGGTAACAGAATTTTCGGAAATAAGTGATTTCTTCTAGAGAACCGGAACCCGTGATCGAAATTTATAATTAGTGTGCCCATAAAATAGCAAGTTAACGAAATAATATGTTAAAAATTTTATTTTAACTAAAATTAAATGAAGCATTTATTATTAAACGAAATATTTATTATTAAAAATAAACAAAGCAGTTGAAGATGTGCAACAATCTTTAACGTGAAAAAAAGTAAAGCTTACATTTTTTGTCTGTTATCAAAACACGAAGTTATCAAATAATTCAGTGTGTTTGTTAAGTCATGGTGCACTTTTGACCGATCACAGGAAATCAACGAAATAAAATGGAAATGTGAAATCTTCACCAAATAAAAGGAAAACTCTGCAAGTTTCATACTTGTTCAGTGAAGTTCGATGTGGCTTCCATTTGAAACAGAGAAACACAAGCGTTTTTCACTCTGTACTGTGTGTGGGAAGAAGTTGAATATCGTTTAGATGTGTGTAGGGCAACAAATGGAGGCCACATCGAACTGTGCTGAACAGGTATGAAACTTGAAAAGTTTTTCTTTTATTTGGTGAAGATTTCACATTTCCATTTTGTTTCTCTGATTTCCTGTGACCGATCAAAAATGCACCATGACTTTACAAGCGCACTGAATATGGTTTGCGTGCGAAAGAATAATGTTTTAGAAGTAGAAACCATTTTATAGCTTTCTTTATATTCGTTGTATATCCTTAAAATAATAAATATTAAAGAACAGTTAAATCCAACGTCGAACTTACTCAGATTATAGTCTTGATTTCTCTTACATACCTATCTTAAAAAGGAAATGAAAAATTCAAAAAATTCAAACTGGAAAATATTTTTTTAATGTGCTCATTTATTCATATGAAATATTTCTCATTTTGTATCAATAATGGTTATTTAGTGTATAAAAAGAAATAAGATTGCTTGTTTTTCATTTACATTTGAACGTCTTAAAACAATAAAAATACAAGCGGTAAGATAATTAAATCCCACGCCCAACTTACCTACATTCTTTATATCAAATCTTATGATTTTTTTCTTTCATTAAATAGAAGTTAAAATGCTAGAAGGCTCACTATGAAAAACACATTCGGTAAAACAGATTGTAAAATCTCACCTAGTCAACACATAAATACTTCAGTCGGCCCCTTAATCGTTCCATTTACTTACCTAGCACCTGTAGCTGACCTGGCTTTAAACACGTAATTGCACAATAATTTATTGGGCACCAGAAAAATCATAGTGAACTGTTTATGCTACCCGCATTGTGTTAGGAAGACCTCACAAGTAGCCAGTTAGCGAAAGCCTCATCTGTATTCATATCACAGAAGTGTACAAACAATTCTTGCAGCTGATCTTATGCAAAAAAAAAAAAAAAAAAAAAAAAAAATTCTTTTATGTCGATTATGTTCTAAATATGGTATAGTATATTTAATAAATGCTAAATGCAAAGAAATAAGATAAATGCCTATAACCGCTACTGAAAAACATTTAATTATTTTAAAATATTCTGTATTTCAGCATTTCGATATGACTTTAAGCAATATTTATGGGTTAGGCATCAAGAATTTTATTGTTTAATTTTTTTCTTTACTATTTTTTCCTTATAAGGGAAATATTTCGATTTTACAATTAAAAAAATATCATATTTTCCCCTTAAGGTAGAGTTTAAGACATAGCGAAAAAGATTTAAAATATAAGCTAGATTCTAAAAACAGGCTACCTATTAAATAACAAGTTCGGCCATCTGGAGGCGAGGGCATGAAACTGTCACTTTTTGGTAAGGAAGAAGTTACATGAAGGTTGGAACAGATGACTCCTCGCTACCGTCCGCAGCCGCCTTTTGTTCTGAAAATCGTATATTTTCAGACCTCGAAATTTTATCAGGTCAGCAGTGAATTCGAATTTCTGTACATTTTATTGGATAACTGTTATATATTTCATTGTTACCACATCACACTGTAAAACATTTATTTAACGTTACTCCATAAAATTGATGTCAGCTTTGCTGCCTCCTTTTTATTAGGGTTTCGTTCATCTGACGAAACCCTATTCGTCTCGCTCCTCTGTCTGTCTGTCTGTCCGTCTGTCCGTCACAGAGCCCGTTCTCAGAAACTATACATGTTGGAGACATGGAATTTTGGGTACTTATAGCTGAACACCTCACATCATACGACAAATCATAAAATTTTGAAAAAGTCGTGAATTTAACCCTTTGGGCTCTCACGTGTATATTTTAAACAATTCTTTCTAAGTGAACCCCTTTGGGGTCCCACATGTGTATTTTAAACAATTCTTTCTAAGTGAGCCCCTATTTCGGTTGGAGGCGTGAAATTTTGCATACTTATAGCTCAACACCTCAGATCACACGTCAAATAATAAATTTTGAAAAAGTTTTATGTTTAACCCTTTCAACTCCAGCGTGTGTATTTTAAGCAATTCTTTCTAACTGAGACCCTAATTAAATTGTAGATTTGAAATTTTGCATACTTATTGCAGAACACCTGAGGCCAGGCGACAAATCATAAAATCTTGAAAAAGTCTTACGTTTAACCCTTTGAGCTACCACATATGTATTTGAAGCAATTCTTTCTAAGATAGCCCCTAATTAAGTTAGAGACATGAAATTTGGCATACGTATAACTGAATGCCTCAGATCACACGACAAATCATAAGATTTTCAAAAAGTCTTATATTATTTACCCCTCTGGGCTCTAACTTGTGTATTTTAAGCAATTTTTCTAACCTCCGCCTTTTTAACCCGGGGAGAAACTTTCCAACTTTAGCCGACACCCCTTTGACCATTCTTTCATATTATGCACCATAGCCTTACATATTTTAGTTCCATTTTTTTCCGCCAGGTTTGCTTACTTATCTCGGGTGCTATGGGCCCTGTCCCCTCGACTAATACATCTACGGATAGTATGTAAAACGGATTTTCGTTCGGATACAGGTTTGTTTAGAATAAAGTGCGCCCCCTGGTTGTGAAATGTGGAACTAACAGATTTTTCAAAGGAAAAAGTGTTTTGAAAGGAATATTAAACGAAACCCTCTGTGCGATCTGTGATCACACTTACCCACTTGTTACTTATAGCTTTTAACCGACATAATTGGTGAAGCAACAAACCAAGTTGCTGAATCAGGATTAAATTATTATTCACGGGATATTAGCTTCCTTCTGTATCCATATTTTTATTTTCCCAATGTTTTCCGGATCTAAAAATTGACTTTCACTTTCACCCGTCAACTACGTGAAATTTGAAAACAAGACGCTAATTTTTATTTTTTATTCTCTGACGAAGGCTATGTATATAGTTGAAAGTACTAAGCATCAATAAAGTAATTTAACACCTTTTAAAATATTTTATCATCTTTTAAGTATTTTGCACATAGTGTAATTTTAAGTTTGGCATAACTGGCGTCACGTTATACTAATGTGTAATATTACACCAGTTATATCAGTTTAAATTACATTATTAAATAAGTTAAATTACTCCATAAAATTGGAGGGAGACTGTTGCCACCAATTGTATGGAGTAACGTTACACACATATATATATATATATATATATATAATTTTTTTTTTTTTTTTTTTTACAGTGCATTGATAATGTAAGCTACCTTTTAAGATCATTGATAAAATAATATCTTTAACTCATAATGGCTACTTTTCAGTAAAAGTTGAACATATTATTGGTATAAAAATAGATAAGAAGAGTCGGACTAAAAACGGGCTAGCCTTAACACCCCGATGAGTCTGTTGGGTCATCTTCACAACTTAGTCCATTGCGGCTCCATCTTTACAAGTGAACCCATTTTATGTCTCTTCAGTCTCAACTGTTTCCAAAAAAAGAGATCCCTTGAGGTCGCAAGTCCCGACAGACATGTCTTGTGGTGGTCTCATCCTATCGGAACAAGTTGACTCGGTCCTTATACAATTCAGCAATAACCAAACCAAGAAGAAGATGATTATAGGGTTTTTTTTTTTTTTTTTTTTTTTTTTTAACCATTCGGAAAAATGGTTATTGTCCTCGTCAGGGTAGGAAATCAAAAACATATCTGAAGCTTTTTATTGGTTGGATCCACATTTTATTCGTTTTCAGATTGGTCTATACAGTAATCTGTATTTCCCTTTACTTTCAACAGAGATGAATACTTCTGTTGTAACTATGACAAAAAAGTAATAAAAACTACAAAAAAAAAAAAAAAATTAATAACTCAGAAACAAATTGAGATACAGCTTTCAAACAAACTGCATTTAAAAGTACATTTTTTTTCTCGATACGACGGTGTAAAAAGTAATATTGTGGGATATTTAGAAGTTTAAGAATGAAATTTCATTTAAAATTGGTGGTCAGATTTCTTGGGAATCGACGGAAAAGCCTTTTCCCGAACAGCCAATAAAATGCTTGGATAATACGTAAGTTTCAGGAAATCTGAGGAGTCGCTTGCAATTTTTACGTGTAATAACACTATTAATGTTTAATTCATGGCGCACGTAATGTAAGATAAACTCCGTGCGATTTTTTATGTCTTAAATTTAAGTCTTTGCAAAAATCCTTTTCCAAATGGTCGTTGTAATTCGTTAAAATGCTTTTTTTTTTTTTTTTTTTTTTCCCTGTAAATTTTAAGTTCAAAATTGCTAATTATTATTAAAAATGTCATAATTTGTGACATAAACATGCAAATAAATAATATCACTTTTTTTAGCCTTTTATTTAAAAAAATAATATAAAGTTATCCGAAAAATAGCCATTTTTTAACTATTTAAATTTAAAACACTGAAAATAAATAAATTTTATAAGCTTCGTAATAAAGATAATAATGTTATACAGGAACTGGATTATTTTTATGACAATAGTAGGAATATTTTAAAAGTTATACGTATAAAAAGTCAAGCAAAGCTGAAAATTCCTGAAAAATGTTAATAGTTCGTAAATTAAATCTGTGTTACTCATAAACTTTTAAATAACTCAGTATGATATTAGTCTACTTCTTTTGAATATATATTTAAAACATATTTTAGAAATTTTGTAGAAACTGAACAATTATTTATCGAGTTATGACGATGTTTAACACAATTTCACACAAAAAAAATCACTTTTGAGGGAAAAAAAAAACTTTGAACATAGTTTTTTTTTTAAACTTTGTAAGAAATACAAATGTTTAAAAAGCTCCAAGATCGTAAAATTTACCCTCTTTTTTTCTAAAACTATAAGTATTTAAATTGAAATTATAACCGAAATTGACATTTTACAGGCATACAGATCCCTTAATATTAGTTTCAAACAGAAAATGATAGGAAAAACGCAATTCTCCTTATTAACCGGATAGACGTCTTAAGCGGAGGCGAATTAACGAGAGACCACTGTACTCTTTTACCAAATATCAACTGAATACAAAATAGATATATTTCCCATGGCTCGATTAACCTCTGAATTTAGGCGAATCAGTATCACTTAGGTGTTTTGGGGGGTGCTTTTACCCGGGAGAAGTTTTCTAAATTCTAGATTCATGCAAATGGAAACTTCTCAATGAAACAAAATATAAGTCTTAGCGGAAGCCTAGTTGAGTTTAGATATTTTATTAAACAGTATTTTTAATGTTACTTGTATTTAATGTAGATAGAATATATTTGTGGTATACAAATACATATATAGTTGTTGTATGTGGAGATTTCTAAACAGGATGCCATCAGGATGCCATATGATTGGTTAACAACCTATAAGTGAGTGATGTAGAAATCTCAAAAACCTATAAAACTAAAGCTAAAAATGTGAAAATTATCTGTTATTCAAAGAAAAAAGAAGAATGAAGGGCTTGAAACCATGGAAATTTCGTAGATCTTTCAAAATAGAAAGCCAGATTTCAGGGATGAGAAAGGAAACATTATCATTACAGATTTCTTGGTTCCTTAAACGAATTTCTAAAGGTTCACGAATAACAGCATTAAACGGAATAATTTGTTTTGAAATAATCCTAGCATGGTCAAAGTCAATACATGACAGTTGTCTCTGTTGACACAAGAGGTCAAACTTGAGTGAAATATTTTCATTGCCAATGTGGGCACATGCAGAATATGCGGAGGCAGAAAACTATGTATATGGGCGCTACTACTGCAAATAAAATTATAAGGTAGTATTTTCACGATGTTGATTGATTTTATTATTTTTTTTATGTTTTTATACAAATGTTATGGGTGACTAGTATTTAGATCACCAATAGAAAAACTACTAATTTCACAACTTTTGCAATTTAATTTATTGTAAAATACACAGAATATTGTACGCATTTTATCTGAATCCTTACATATTTTAGCTTGTATTAAAAAATTAATATCTTGAAAATAATAAAAAAAAAGTCCAACAACAAAACGAAACATGTAACCCATACTTAGGCCTTTTCCTCTGGTTTATTTCGAGGTATTATTAGGAGAAACTATAAAAATGATGTAAACTTATATTCCCAAACACATTAAAGTATTTCGTAATAATAATAGTAGTAGCAACAATCTATCTATATTATAAAGGAAAAACACGTCCAGGAGTAACGCTGACGTCATACCGACGGTGGCAATGACTTGAGCAAGTTTTTCGCTTTATCGCAAATTTTTAAACTTCTAAACCTTGCACAATTTAAATTTTCACACTGTCGAATAGGAAACAAAATGTACTTTTAAATGCAATTTGTTTGTAATCTGTATCTGAATTTATTGAATTTTTATGATTTTTAAAATAATTTTCAAGAATGATTTTATTCAGCCATTTGATTAATTCAGCCAATTTAAACCGATTGCAGAAGATTAACACGTTTGCACTTGAAACAATGAGAATAGTTCTGCATTTGTTCCAATATACTAAATTAAAACTTCACTAATGAATAAATAAATACAGTTGTGTAATTTAACTAAGCGCTTAAACACTAAAATAATTAGAATAAAAAAGTTATTATAAATAGTGAAATCTTTGGTGATTTCTTTGGATTAACCACTGACATAAGACTAATACGGAAGAAACACTTTTTTAATAAATTGAACAATATTTTTATATGAAGGATTCATTAATATTTTTTACACAAAATTTCTTTTGGGTCTCATTGGTGGGCAATCTAAACAATAGATTTTAAATATAAAACATCTAATATAGTTTTCAATTAAAAATTACTTTTACCTGTGTACAAAAGGTTGTATGTTCTGTAACCCTATAATTCCGTGTTAGGCCCCCTGGTAATAATAATAGTAAAGTTGTGACATTCTCCTCTCAAGTTAACTTAAACTATGCAAATTTTAATCACTTATAATACAAAGTGTAGATTAAAATCAATTACATTATACAGTGTTTGGACGAAATAAGGTACATAGGCCACTTCAAGAGGTTCTCGAACGTTCCACTATTCCAATTACACGAAATTAAAACTAATGATAATTTAAAAGATGCGCTTGTCAATTAACAAATAAAAAATATTTAAACTATGTTCTGTACACAGGTTAATATGTTTTGTAACCCCGGAAGCCCTGTTTGGGTTCTCTTTATAATAATAATAGTAAATTTATGACATTCTCCGCTTCGACTAAATTTTAATCACTTATAATACAAAGTTCAGATTAAAATTAGTTTCATTAAACAGGGTTATGAAAACATAAGCTCCAGAGCTCACTTCAAAAAGCCATGGAACACGCACTCCTCTGATTGACATGGAATCAAAACTACAGATCGAAAGATGGCTCTTCCCGCACTTTAATAAATAAATAAACTTTTACTTTTTAATTCCCTATAAGCTTCTAGATAAAAGTTTAATACGCTAACATAATATATCCATATGTCCACTGTTAAAAATTGTGCTGCGTCGAACCAACTTTCGATGCTGAAGTAATGCAACCATAGATGGTATGGTGAGGCCATATACTGAGCTATATTTTATTCAAAATTAATCCTTTTTCTAAATTTATTTTCATTTCTTCTGTTAAAAGCTAGCATTAAAAAAATATATCTTTTTATTTCTAATTTAAGCGCAATTTTTATCCACGCAGTTTTAAACCATAATATTCTTTTATTGATATTTTGTTAGATAAATGGCGCTCATTTTATTTTCTGTTTACGCAATCTAAACTCAGACATCTACTTTAAACTATCTGGCGCCTTGTGAAAACATTAAAGACAGATAAATTGTATTCTCGTTAATTATCCTGGTCGTTATACTTTCTGTATGCAATAATGCAATGATAGGTTTTCATTTTTATTTCACTTTTTAATAGATAGCCAAATGTGGATTCCCTCCTTGGCGATTATCTCATTCAAATGTTAATATCGCAGGCTGCCTCACCGGTAATTTGTGATTGGCATATTGGCTTAATACATATGTATACTTGACGTTATTAACTTACGCAGACTAAAACACTTCGTCTCTGATCTTCATACTAACAGGACCTAAGAAGTTTTGTTGCAGTTAAGGAGGCCACCACCATTTTACATCTAAAACCCCTTGTTTTCTTAAAATAAAAACATTTTTCCATGGAACGATTGTTTCTGAATTATTACCTGATGAAGTGTAAAGGAAACGGATCATATCAGACTGGTGTTTGCTTTGGTTACAGCGTGTTGTACTAACCAAATTACGCATATGCTCACGATCCCCTTACTCCATGATAGATGGTGAACAGGTGTTGGAACGATATTTCATCATATAACTACACAATTCTATTAATAATAAATTTAGAATATTGAGATATCTAACTATAATAAACGATTTCATATTATACTAATTACGAAACTATTTCATCAAACATTTCTCTAAAATACGTATTAATATGCAAAACACCTCTAGTAATTGAACAGAAACGCACAATTCTATTACTAATAAATTTAGAATACCGAGATATCTAATTAGACTAAACTGTTTCATACGATACTCATTAGGAAACGATTCCCTTAAACATTACTGTAAAACGTATGTTAATATTCAAAACACATTGAGTAGTATGAGAAAGTATACAATTCCGCTAATGATAAATATATAATATTCAGTTATACGGGTACATTAAACGATTTTTTAGAGTTTTCAAATACACTTTCACCTGTAGACGATTACATTCAATGGTTGTTCCGTTTTTTAAATGTTTTTAGACTTCAGTGTAATAGAATTTTTTCCTGAATTTGCAGTTTTCGGATCCAATTAACAGCATATTACAGCGATATTGTCTGATTCGATTAGATGTCGCGAATTTAAGTCAGATAGTACCAAAATCAATCACTCGATTAAATGTCGCGAATTTAAGTAAGATAGTACCAAAATCAATCATTCGATTAAATGTCGCGAATTTAAGTAAGAAAGTACCAAAATCAATCATTCGATTAAATGTCTCGAATTTAAGTAAAATAGTATCAAAATCAACCTAACATAATTAAATTAAGGAAGACTATAATAATTAACAATAAAACATTAGTTTCTCTTTTCTGATTTATGTAGTTCATTATTTTTTATCGTGTGATTAACGCTTAATCATTATTTTTGGTTTATTAACAATCATGTGCTAACAAAAGATTTTTTATCATTTCATCACAATATTTTCGAAATAAATATCGGTATTCATGTTGTTTTCCTTTATCTGACAAAGTTATTTCCTTCTACATGTAGAATCTATGACATGAAGCATTACGGTAGATCCATTATTTCATATGACTTGAAGTAGCCGAACCATTTATTTCGAAATAATGAACTTTCAGTATCAGATAAATTATTTATATTTATTCCCATTTACTCTTTTAAACAGACTTTTTTCAACAAATAACTGAATTATTCAAAAGATGTAATAAAGGAGAATTTTGTATTCTGTCTGTTGCTTGTAAAATATTACATTGTTTATATGTTTGCTATTGAAATGAAAATTTCATTGAATTGTATTTTGTGTTTCTTTTTGTAACACTAGATAAGAAAGAAATGTATAGCCATATCACTAATATAAAATGATTGCTGTCGAAATCAACAAAGAATAATTGAATTATTCAAAATATGTAATAAAGCGGATTTTGTACTCAGTTTGATGCTTGAAAAATAGTACTTTAATCTTGAAATCAAAATTTGGTTGCGAACCTTTTTTAAATTTAATTTAATTAGATTGTAAAACTAGATAAGAAAGAAATTTATGACCAGCGTACTCTGACATAAGATGTTTTCTATTCATCCATTTAATGTATATATAAATATCTAGAGATAGACAGGTAGACAAATTGACAGATAGATTGATTATGCGTACATAGATAGATATTATTTTTATAGTTAATTTATGTTTAATACGCAACAATAAAAATAATTAAGATTTAAAAAGGCGGAGCTGTGAGATTATTGTTGTTTTAATAATGATAATTATTTTTATTATTTGTAAAATACATTTCAAAATCTAACTTCATAACACATTGATACACATCTTCGGAAAATTTAGAAATATATAGAAAATAAAAGATATTAAATAAATATTATTTAATACAGTTTGCATTTAATAAAATTAATTTTTTAATATTTTTTGCCTTCCAGGTTATTTTTATTTGTATAGCAAAGCTATTTTCTTTCTACATGTAAAATCTACAACAGGAAATGTTATGAAGAACAATTATTTCATTTGACTTCAAGTATATATAGCTGGCCCATTTTTTCTCAGATAATGAGCTTTTCGCTTCAGATAAAAATATTTGTTTTATTCCCATTTACTCCTTTAAACAGCCTTTTTGTTTCGACATATTACGATATTATATTCAAAAGATGTAATAAAGCAGAATTTTGTATTCAGTCTGTTGCTTGTAAAATGTTACTTTCTTTATCCGTTTGTTATTAAAATCGATATTTGGTTGAATTGTATTTCGAATTTTCATCGTGGTTCATTTTGCTTAGATTGTAAAATTAAATATGGAAAAGGTTTGTGGCACATTGATTTCAAACGTTTCCTATGCAAGCATACTATATATTGTAACTTTTGTATACGAATTTCCAGCAGTTTTTGCTGTAAAATTGCGGACAGTTTTACTGTAATATACCAAAAAGAAATTTATGAATACTTTGCTGAAAATTCACAGTAAAAAAAAAAAAGAAAAGAAAAGAAAACGGTCATTTGGGTGCAAAACATTTTGCTGCACTTTTTGCCACATTTCTTACACTGTAACTGTAGTTTATATAAGATTAATGTTTAACACAATTATTCAATTGGGAAATAAATCATAACAGCTGTAAATTTCCAAGTGGTAAAATAATTCAGCCACTGAGCCATCTCGGGCAAAACTGGAGGACTAATTCACCCAACTAACCTTTAATGATCGTAGAATCTGGTCTGATATTTAAATCAGCTCAACAGTATAAATCGAAGGTCATTTATTTATTTATTTATTTTGGAACTGCAGTAAACGCTGCATGTTTAATTATATAAGGTTCGTTTTTAACATAATTATTCATTGGTAAATAATTAATCACAATTAATAGTAGAGCGTTGGCGGCTTCAGCCAAGAGATCCCTGGTTCGAATCCTGGCTTGGGCTTTTTTCACCCACTTGGAAATTTGAAACTGTTATGATTTATTTACCAACTGAACAATTGTGTTAAAAGTTATTCTTATATAGTTACGCATGCAGCGTTTACTGCAGTTCCAAAAAAAAAAAAAAAAAGACTTTCGATGTTTTCTGTTGAGCTGATTCAGATATCAGACCAGAATCCTTAAAGGTTAGTTGGGCGAATTAGTCCTTCAGATTCGTCCTGAATGGCTCAGTTGGTAGCGCATTGGCGGCTTCAGCCAAGACATCCCTGGTTCGAATCCTGACCCGGACTTTTTTCACCCGCTTGGAAATTTAAAACTGTGGTTTATATTCAGTATACATCAATAAAAATAAGTTATCTAGACTAAAAAATATGAAATTGCTTGAATAAAACACTTTAAGTACATTTTGAATTCTAACTTTGTAGTATTTTGATATTTCGGCGAAATTTAGCAGTAATAATAATGAAAAATCCGTCAAAAAACTATTTAAGAAGTGGCAGTATTTCAAAATTATTAATGTTGATAAATCGCATTTAATTCAGTTTGCATTTAATGAAATTAATTTTTAATGTTTTCTGCATTCTGGGTTATTTTTCTTTATATGACAAAGTTATTTCCTTTTACATATAGAATCTATGAAATGAAACCTTATACAGAGTGATAAAAGAAAAAAAAAAAAGAAAAAAAAACTTTTACAAAATAACACGGAAAATCAGGCATACAACAAGGATTAAAAATCACATAGGAACATAGGGTCGCAAACCACTTATTTAGTCACAAATATAGGGTGTTTCATCCAAACTCAATTTGGGTTGTCGCAAATAACTTTCAGAAATTTGAAGTATATTATAATGAAACATTTTACAGACATTTTCATCTTTCTGTTTAATGTGATAACACCAAACAAAAGTGGTAGAAATTTGCATTATACGCATCAGCAGTATGCACTTGACGCCCCACATTTTGGACTGTGATTATTAATTCTTACGGTATCATCGATTGCTTGAGAAACATGTCTTTACAGATCTTTTCGTGATGTTATCACATTTTACACAAAACAATGTACACATCGTTGCATTTTCCATTAAATGTTTTTATTTTTCCCGAAATTGTTACCGTCAACCCGGGTTCAGGTAGAATGAAACACACCGTATTTGCGATTAAATAAGTGATTTGCGACCCTATGTTCCTGTTTGATTTTTTATCCTTGCTGTATGTGCCTGATTTGCCATGCCATTTTATAAACTTTTTTTGAATCACCCATTATTTAATAAGGCTTCAAGTAGCTGACCCATTTATTTTGAAATAAGGAGGTTTACACAACAGATGAATGTGTTTTTAAATTCCCATTTTCTCTTTTAAACAGATTTTATGTTTCAACAAATAACTGAATTATTCAAAAGCCGTTATGAAGCAGAATTTTGTATTCAGTCAGTCGCTTGTGAAATGTCATT
The DNA here is from genome assembly GCA_963932465.1 of Maratus speciosus. Classification (NCBI taxonomy): domain Eukaryota; kingdom Metazoa; phylum Arthropoda; class Arachnida; order Araneae; family Salticidae; genus Maratus; species Maratus speciosus. The sequence continues at coordinate 306,935,095 of OZ010789.1, read as the reverse complement.
TTGTTTATCTGTTTGCTATTGAAATCAAAATTTGATTGAATTGTACTTTGAGCTTCCTTTATAATTTATTTTGCTTAGATTGTTAATCTAGACAAGACAGAAATTTAAAACACTACAAAATGTGTAATAAAAAAGTATTTGGCACTCAGTCTGTTGCTTGGAAAATGTTATTTCGTTCTCGAAATCAAAATTTGGTTGAGTTTCATTTGTAATTTATTTGGTTTAATTTTAAATCTGGATACAAAAAGAAAAAAAAAAAAAAAAGAAAAAAAAAATACATTGGAAAAATGCTTTCTATCAACATGTAATATATTATGTAGACAGCTATTTTTATGATTTTTATCAATAATTTATATTCAATTTAAAACAATAAAAAGTTCTTAACATTTAAAAGTTGGAAATTGCTTTAATTATTATTGAGACAATAATAATAATAATTTGTATTATTAAAATGCCCGGTATTATTAAAAACTATTATTATTAAAATTGTTATTGTAATAACATTATATACAATAACATTAATAAAATTATTATTGTATTATTAAAAATTATATATTAAATTATTATTATTATGCCCGGTAAAAAACTTAAAAGTTCGGCCCGACCCCGGCCCGAGTGAATTTCTACAAAACATTGATTTTTTACGTCGGTTTGGTTAAAAATTTGTCTCGAACAAGGAGTTCTGACCAAAAATATTTATCTTAACTTTTTTTTCATGTTTATAAGCTTTATTTTTATAGAAGTACCGAAGGCTGCGATGTTTATTTTTTTAATGAATCTCTGTTTCTCGTATGCCAATGTTTCAGTTATCATTAATATTGTTAATCCATATTCCATGTATTGAAGTATTGAAAATATGAAAAATGCTATACAGCAAAATCTTCTAAGATGGAATAGCATAAAAAAAAATGCCTCAGCAAATAAATAATAATACATAGTGTGTAATTTTAAGTTTAAAAAAATGTCCCTTCATAGCAAGTGTAAATGTATTATAGTTTCTTACGTATTAGCATATTAATTATGCATGGATCGACACGTTTGTCCGTTTAAAACAGGGTTCTATCATAGGCAGGATCTTTTTCACATATTTCTTTTTTTATTATACGTTCTTTTACTTATATTTTAATAAGCATAGAAATATACTGTTCTTTAAAATGAATAAATTTTAATGTTTAAGTGTAGAATAATGGCGATTTAAAAATGTATGCATTTTTTGCAAAACTTTTTGGGCCAGGCCTAATTTTACTGACCTTTGAATGGACCAGGCCACGCTGAGACAATGATTTTCATACGGGCTGGGTCAAAATTAGAGTTGAAAATTTTGGGCCGTGAAAACTAGGAATGAAGCCAGTCCCCTTTCTGTACAGAAAAAATAAGTTAGACCCGGCCCGAGTGCCATGAGTGAAAATCAGACCGCGGGCCGGCCCGTGCAGATCTCCAGCTGAAACTGCATTCGATACATCAGTCACCAGTAGTTATACCACCCATTTTCATATGTATAGTATAACAAAAATCCGTTCAACGTTAAGTTAGAGTAGAGCGCCGATTATCGGAACTCAAATTAACCGAACTTCCAACTATCCGAACAACCTATTTCTCTTTAAAAAATATTTTAAGCCGTACTTCCAATTATCCGAACAAGTTATTTCTCTCAAAAGTTTTTTAAACAAAACTTTCAATTTATTTTTTCTTAGAGTTCAAAAAATGATAAATATAGAAAAAGAAAATTTTAAAGATAAAAAATTAAACAAAACAAATTTAAAAGACACAAAAAAAAACAAAAAAAAAAAAAAAAAAAAGACAATTATTAAACACGCCAAAACTAACTAGTGCTGCCAGTTATAAAATGGGAAGGTTTTAGTATTGTCAGGAACATCCCTTAAATTGTCTGTCCATTTATCCGAACTTTTGCTTATCCGAACTTGGGTCGGTCCCAATTTGTTCGGATAATCGACGCTATACTGCATTTTATTGCAGAAAAAAAAAAAAAAAAAACAGAAGCTTCAAAACTTGATACACTTAAAAAGAAAATTCCTGATAATGTTGAAATTTCAACTTTTCATTATACTATGGCAATATGTAACAGAAGATCAAGATAAAAAGTTCTATGCACTCTCAGAAAACTGCTTTAGAACACTGTGATATTCGGCTGCTTTATTTTCTCTCTCTCTCTTTTTTTAAACCGTAGTCCAAGCCACTACCTGCCAGGTAAGTGCCCAGCTTTGCGGGACGCGAGGCTAAATTCGCCTGTTTGCCGTATTTATATAATTATAATGCCTGTGGAATTCACCATCTTGCCTGGTGATTGGAAGACTGGTTACAGGTCATAAAGTGCTAAGTTCGATTTCCGGTCAGGCTTGGAGCTGCATAGTGTGTCGGATTCCACTTTAAATAGAGATTCTAGTCTTATTAGCCATTTTTTTTTTCAAATGCCGACTGTAAGCACTTTCTGGTTCATTGTGTTATCCTGTCATGGTTCAACCCTACTCAAATTTGCGGTTCAAAGTTTGTGCAGCACCAAATGTTGGAATAAGATTTTACAAGCTTATGGTGGCACCATTTTTTGCACCATGTTTTAATGAAATGTTGAAATTTCTTTTAAGCAGTGTATAAAACGGTGAAACTGAATACAACTGTCAAAATTTTGATCGATATTTATAGATAAAAATATAACTTTCATTAAATATTTTCTTATATCGAAATATTTAAAGAAACAGACAGCTGGCACTGAAGAGATTAGAGCTGCGTATTAAAAATTGACGCAAAAACTTTTTAAGGAGAAGATTTAGAGATTGATTTTTATTTTATTGAATAGAGGAAAAAGTAATATTTCTAAGGATTAGGAAGTAATTTATAAAAATTCGAAAATGTAACGTGTGAATAAAAAAAATAAAAAAAATAAAAATAAATAAAAATAAAAGGAAATGCTATTAAATATTTCTCGCAGGAGAAAATAAATTAAAAGTTGTTATTGATTCAAGAGATTTCTTTGATTCATAAAATAGTAAAGTATTAGAAAATGGAGGATGTAATTATAGATATCCAAATCAAGTTGAGATTTCACTTAAAAAGTTTTTGATTCAAAAGGTTTGGAAAGATTTTCCGTATCCCAGTGAGTTGCGAAGAGTTGTAACAGAACAGGGTAAGCAAAAAGTCCAAATAAACTGTAAACATTCGTAAATAGGAACAAATTGTCATAAAGCGGTTTGAACCATAAGACTTGTGAAAAAGTAAAATTTTTCGTAAAAAAAAAAAAATAATAATAATAATAGTTTAAAATTTCACCAATAGGTAGCGTCTGATGGCACGAGCCCACATTATAACAAATATGGAGATACTACAAGGGTTGTTTTATTTGCATTTCAGATTACTGTATTCTGTGCTATATTATAGACTGCAAAAAATATCTGTTGTATAATCTAAATATTTTTATGGGTCTTAATAATGTGGACCTTAATAACGCCATCTATTGGTGAAAATTTGAATTATCTTTTTTCTTTTGCCACATAATACCGGACTCTTTGAAAAGTACAAAACGCACTTACATATCGTTATTGGTTCTTTTTTAATGAACTTTTAAGGTTCGATGTGAATTTTTTGCCTACCCAGTATTTATAAATAATACAATAAAACTTATTAATATGGAATCGCAAGGAGGCGGTAAAAAAATCGGTTTTAGACTTGTTTCCTTTATAGCAGTTACACCATCTATTGAAATCACATTTTATGTATATATTTGTATCTGTATGTGTGTATACATATATGCAGGGTTTCCACTTATAACCTGACCGACCTTTATTTTCGCAACCGTTGGTCCTAGATGCATACTTCCAATTACAAAAGTGGTGAAAATTATGTGCCGAGTTAAGATAAAAAAAAAAAAAAAAAAAATGTGAAGCGAAAAAACAATTTAGTGAAGAATTACAGAATCTAAATTTTTATACGGTCCCCTCCGTCCTATAAGTTATATTTAGTAAAATTTTCCTGTTACACTGACAAGTAAGACAAAAAAAGTCCCATTATTCTATGATTAAAATTGACCGAATAGTAGCTGTTTAAAGTTGGAGCATATTTTTGCTGCAAATTAGGGGTCATTAACAAATTTAGTAGAAATATAATTTCGTCAGATATATTAAAGAAATGGTTGAGAGTAAAATTAGCATTGCAATATAAATTAAAAACTTTTAATCATTGTGGCATATTACTGCAAAACATATAATTTGTATTGAACATATAAGAGGATAAAAATAACAGAATATTTGTTAAATAAAAGGATGAAAAACAACAGCCTCAATTCTTTACAAAATGATACGTATTTTAAAATGCTGTTAGATTACACTGTCTTTCAAATTTTGGATTGTGCCATTTTGCTTTTGAAAATTGATTCTTATGTATTTTTTAGCGTTGAATCCGAAATGACTTTCATTTTAAACCATCACGTCAGGATTTTTCTCAAATCGCAAATTTCAAAGTTAAAAGGCTCAAAGTTAAAATTGATCCACCTCCCCTCCCAACCTCATCGGATCCTGTGCTGTTTAGCTGTAAGAAACCCAGTATAAGCCAAAAAATTGAATAAATTATTGAATTAAATAAAATTAAACTTAATAAAAAAGTTTTTCATCTATTTTATAGTATCAGATTTTTCGCTATATTTTAACCTTGGAATTTACGATTTGCGAAAAATACTGACAGGATGGTTAAAATGAAGGTAATTTTTTTATTCAGCGTTAAAAAATACATAAAACGTAATTACAAAAGTGAAAAAACACAACCATCGCAGGTTTATGTTATATAATCTAAAACTCTTTCTTAAACTTGTTGACGGTAATCTATCCGATTTTTTTTGTGTTATCCTCTAACATAAATATATATAAGATTGTAAGCGTCGAAAATCATAATAATATTGCATTGTCATCGGATTTAACTCAGTATGTAAAATTTAACTTCGATCGGACATTTGAAAGTGAGTTAACGTTCGAGCACAAATTTTAAACTGGAAAGACGATCGTTGCAAGTTAAATAAAACCTTATGGAAATAACATAATTTTTGTTAAAAGAAATCATAACCTCATATTCTTACAAAATAAAACGTATATTAAAATACAATTATTTCAACTAATTTGAAATTTAACTCATAAAAGTTAACTCAATCGTAATAGTTGTACGATTTCTTTCAAAGAGCAGATACCTTGAAATAAGTTTAAGTACTTTATATACGACCCCTGAAAGCATGGCCAAAATCATCTGTTTTGAGATGCAAAAAAGTTGTATGTCATGCATTTCAAAGTTTCATAACTCTATCAATTTTAATGTTAGACGAATGGGACTTTTTTTTCTTACTTGTTAGTGTCACAGTAAATTTTTACTAAATATCACTTACAGAACCGGGAGACCGTATAAAAATTTAAATTCCATAATTTTTTAATAAATATTTTTCTTGGCCCAAACCGCTATAAAAATAATTTTTTACCTTATTTAAACCAATTTTGTAACTGGAAGTATGCATCTAGGACCAACGGTTGTGAAATTCTTACTTGTTACTGTCACAGTAAATTTTTACCAAATATCACTTACAGGACCGGGAGACCGTATAAAAATTTAAATTCCGTAATTTTTTAATAAATATTTTTCTTGGCCCAAACCGCTATAAAATCATTTTTTACCTTATTTAAACCATTTTTTGTAACTGGAAGTATGCATCTAGGACCAACGGTTGTGAAAATAAAGGTCGGTCAGGTTATACATGGACACACTGTATACTATATATAATATATGTATATATTCGTCGGGCTCATGAAATGTTTTCGTTTCAGACAAGATTCCATTACACCGAAGTTCCGTTATGACAGGTTTTACAGTGTATAGAAATATTTGAATAGATACTTGATTCTAATATTTTATAAAATTTCATATACAATTTTGACGTAGGAAAATTTTAAAATGTATGATGCATAAAATTTTCAGAAAAACACGATTGTAAACAACCCCTTTCAATCTTATACAGCGTTTGATATGAAACAAAATTAAATATTTAAATCTTTCAAATGTTATTGTAAAGATAAAAAGAAAATTCATACATTACATACAGTTAATATGACATAACTGACATAAAACAGATAAGTGAAGACTCTTTTATTCAAAGATTACATTTTGGAAAGACTAAAGTAAATTAAAAGTGTTTTCGCTTCGGATATAGCTAAAGTAAAACTGTCAAAACTCTTTAAAATACATAAATAGAGCAAAACATCAAAATACAGTTATGTATAGATAGAAGAAAGTAAACAGATTTTGATTTGCGCTACAGTTATTTTATTTTTTTAAAAGCAAATAAAATGAGAGTAACTAGAATTTTTTTGCTGTAAACTTTTGGAAATGAAATAGAATGAGCTCTTAAAAATATATTAGAAGTTTAAAATTTTAATATTTTAAAATATTCGTTATTATGATGTTATTACCTTAATTATTATTATTGTTGTTATTATATGAAATTAAACTGACAGAAAAAATTACTTTTTAGCAACCGATTACAAAGGCTTAATTTCTAACAAAAAAGTACTGGAGCTCTTATTCTCTGCAGTAATAACAACCATAGTGTACCCCCCCCCCCCCACCGTCCCTTCCACCCGCATATTTATATTTCATAGATTATTTACAAAATTTAAAGCGATTTCAAGAAAGCTAGTCGGATATGCATTCCCAAAACTTTCTTCTATCTCATACATGTTAATACTTTAAAATTTGCTAGCACAGTGCCAAAGTTAAATGGTAATCTATGCCCATCATGAGGATTCCAAAGATATTAAATTCCTCAGTAACTAAAATCCTTTTTTGTAACTGGAATTTTTTTGTATCGCCATATTTGTTTTTGAAAGAATGCATACAATAAAGAGTTATACATTTGAATGCGTGTGACTATTGATTTATTACTTCCGATTTATTTGGAAAACAAATTTAAAAAAAAATGTTGCTGCATTAAGAATGGCATAATACATGTAAAATTTGAAAAAGATAATAGAAATTAGAAAAAATACATACAAATATAAAAGTTGTCACTAATATAAAATAATTCTAACTATTAAATAACGCAAAATCGTCTTTTATAAAACTGTAGCTAACAAATATGAATGTACAAATCAATTCATATGCATTTAGAAATATGCTATAACTTAATATACTAAACTAAATTTATATACTAAAACATATTATATTTTTTCCATTTAACTTATTTTAGTTTTTAAAGTGTTTTATTAAATGTCTTTTAACCCATGTTTTTACCTCATTTTGGTTTGGCATGTCTTACTAATCGGTCATATTGAACGCCATCTTGTTTTACTTCATATTTTTATGACAAGAGGATTGTTTTCAAGCACTTTTAAATTATTTTAAAATACTGTGCATATAATATTTTAATAAATTTAACACTTACAAAAGGTAGAACTGATTACATAAAATAAGAAAAAATAAATGTATTGAATATCCGACACAGAGCACTTACTTTCAAAGTTCATATTTGAATACACCCATGGCATTAAAAATGAACATGTAAACACTTCATATTTGAATACATCCATAAGATAAAAAATGAGTACATAATGGTTCATATTCGAACACATCCGTGGAATCAAAAACGAGCACAAGTGTTTCTCAATTTTGAATACATTTGGATCAGAGCTATTTTGGTATGTAACGTATTTAAAATTAAGTACTGTTTACTCATATCTGAGAACCCATTTTTCCAGTCTATAGAATGAGAAAAAAATCAAGGGGAAATGTAAAATAGGCCATTAATATATAGAAGAATTCTTATAGCTACTTAACTGAAAATCGCCTATTACAAAAATGGTTTTAAAGTAATAACACAATGTATCGAAATACGAAACGGCTTTGTTACTAGCAATGTCAATATTTATTCTTATGGATTCAGAAATTATGCTAGTACTCATTTACATAAATATTTAGAAAAAAAAAATAGAATTAAAAAAAACAACTAAATGTAAAATGAGTCATCAACATAAAATATTTTTTCACCAATTAATCGAAAATTGCCAGAAATAAAACCACTCTAAAATAAAAACACGATGCACTCCAAATTGCTTAATGGCTTATCTCACAAGTACCAATGTGTTTTCATTCAAAATAAGGAGCAATTATAGTGAAAATGATACTTAAGAAAAGCTAAAAGAGGCGCATTTTCTTGTTGCAAAGATGATAAGTCAATATTTTAAAGAATAAATAAACAAAATTACAAATCCAGATAAAAAAAAATAAAATAGCAACTTTTGATTTAAGAGCAGGTTGTTATACTTAATCATAATTTCAAGGATTAACGTGTAATTAGTTATGGTTACGCTTAAAAAACATCTCGATTAGTATAAATAATAATATATCTCTTTTGTAAAAAGTACTCTCAGTTTATTAAATTTATTTATATTTAAAAATACATTTTTTTGTTTTTTACATATCCTTTATAAATGCTTGCAGTTCGTATCGTACAGCAAATATTTTCTAAAATATTCAGAAAAAGTTTCTGGGTATTATAATCATGGTATTTAAAAGAATGCATTGTAAGCAATTAAAGAATAATAAATTAAATGACTGATAATATTTCAGTAAAGTTTTGCATAACATTTTAGATTTCAGATTTAATTATATATATAATGGCGCAAAGTGTATAACGCTTCCGGAGTGAACTCATCCGGATCTTGATAATTTTTCGCTAAAATCAGCCATTTTATTTCGGCCATGTTAGACTTAAGCATTCCGATGCCGTATTATAAGTCGAACGACTGCCTTATTTATTCTACGTTGTATAACATCTGTTCTTCTTCAGTTTTTTTAAACCTTCAAAAACTATAAAATCATCATATATATTAAAACGCAAAGGTAAAATTTTAAGTAGACCCATTTCAGGACATCTGCACGTGCATCAACCCTGTTTAATTTAGAGGGATTGAGAACGAGTTGTCGGTGGCTGAGCGGTCTAAAGCAGCAGTTTAAAACCCCGATGTTTTGTAGTGGATAGCAGGTTCGAACCCAATGCCCGGAGAAATGATTTCTGTTTTATTTTTCGCGATAAGTTATTTCAATAATGACATATTTTATTAGGAGAAGTTATATGATTTTCATTTTATTATTATTATTATTTGAATGATTTATAATTAAATAAAATTTAACGCTTGTCAATTACTTAAAATAATAATAATTTTATATTTAAAATATTTAAGCTAAAATATTTTTAATGTAATTATCAATTAAATAAATTGAGCTGATCTACAATTTTTGTTATATCTTCTGACATTTATCAATAATATACGTGTGTGTCAGAAAGAAAAGTTTGCCTTTCTTTTCTTTAAAAAAAGAAAACGGAAAGAAAGAAAGATATATAAGAACTATATTAAAAAAAATTACCTTGATATCCATTGTTTAATATTTAAAAAATGTATAAAAATGTAAAATAAAATTCAAGTAATAAAAATTATATGCTGCACCAAGTTTTAAATTTGGGCTTTTAGAGAATGAGACTGATAAAAATAAAATTCATGGCAGCCTTTAATGGTCATGTAGTTAAAAAATCATAATAAATAAATAAAAATAAATACTGTTGTGTTTTCGAAAAAAATTAAACCATAGTAAATAAAAATAAATGCTCTACACACTATTTTTAATTAAATTTCTGGTAAAAAGAAGCATAATTAGTTGTAAATTATAAAGTTAAAATCATGTGACTTCATTGAATAGGCTTGGTTCTCTATCGCTTTAAAGAAATAGGAATCACTTATGCAATATAGAAATTTGTCACAATTTCAATAATTAATTTAAAAGCAATTCATTAAAAATTCAAGAGTTTTTCTAATGAAACATTCAAGTTATTTACCGTCAAATCTTGACGGGTATCATCTAGTATAATATAATATAATATAATATAATATAATATAATATAATATAATATAATATAATATAAAACTCTATTTCAACAGCACGTTTTCTAAATATATGTTTAACCCAAGCTCAGCTGCGTAAATGCTATTTTAATGTATAGCTACTTAACTGAAAATCGCCTATTACAAAAATGGTTTTAAAGTAATAACACAATGTACCCAAATACGAAACGGCTTTGTTAATATTGAGAACATTGAGAAATGAAAGCATATAAGGTGTGTTAAAAGGGATAGAGAATGTAAAAAAATTAATCATAAATGCGTACCATAACAGAAAAAATATATATAGCGCCAATATTTTTTATAGTGACTAAATCTTAAATTTATCTTAACAAATATTGGAAATATTAGCAAGAAATATTGCTCCGACATTAGAGTGTAATGTTTTATCAATATTGAACCAGATTTGGACAGTAATCCTTCTATATATATATATAAAAGAAACGCTTTGGAAATGAACCAATGAAAATCTGCGTAGATATCGTGAAACGAATCTGATTGGTCAGAGCTTTCTGACGCTATAAGGGGGGTTACCAAGGGAGGGATCCCGGCTCTGTCGCCAAACATCGCCAAGTTTGTCGCCAACTTGGCGCTATTTCCAGTATTTCGCCAAATTTCCATAAACTCCCTTTGAAATCCAATAGGGTTTACTTCCTTGCAGATAATCAACATATTGAGATATTTCAATGTAACAAAAACTAATATTAGCTTATGAATAGAGCTTAATTGGACTATTTACATTCAACACTATTTACAAACACTATTTACAATATTCGTAACACTATATACATAATTTTTATTTAAATTGTAATTATTCAAATAAATTATAATTTTTACCTTTTTTTAATGATTTTATATTTAATAATTCTTTTAATTATGAAACTCTGTAAGCTCTAATGATTACCTGCTTCGAGATAAGGAAATAAAATCGTCAGGAATTGGGAAGGAACGCGTTTATACCAAGTGAAATCTAAAAATTGAATGCATAGAAAATGAGGAGTCGCGAAGCGATCCAGAATGGAAACGCGAAACAATTTCTTCTGCGGTTGGCTAGAAAATAGGGTTTGCTTAGCGATACCGAACGGAATCGTGAAGCGATTACACGGGGGGTTGGTGAGCGTAGCGAGCAGGGGGGCGGAGCCCTCCTAGTATTTTTTTTTTTTCAATTGCTGATATTTCCAATGTAATGCCAATATTTTTACAATATTAGCGTTATCATTTCATTGTCGATATTTCGAATTTAACGCCCATATTTCGGCTATATTAGTGTAAAAAGCAAATTTTTTCAGTGTAAAGACGATATTTCTGCGCAGCCCTTCAACATTTCGAGTGTTTTCACACACTAAAAACCGAAATTTTTATCAAGTGAATGAAATTATTTAATAACCATATCAAAACATGAAACATTTCATTAGATTTTTTTTCTGTTTTAAATTACGAATTAAATTCATTAAATTAGCAATAGATCGGAAGGTTGATAACTACGTTTCTGTAATAGTAAATATTAGCGAAATATATCTTCAAAAATAAAAACATATTAATCTTAGTCTCACTGCGACCTAAATACAATCTTCCAATAAAGCAGCTTTCTTATTTTTTCTTCTTATCATTGTTATCATGTTATTATATAATTATTCTAATTCTGTATTGAAAACATAATAACAGCAATGATTTAAAACCATAATTAGTTACAAGTAAGCTAGAAACATAGCATGAGGACGGCAAGAATTAAGCAGCAGATTTTTTTAAAAATAATAAATTGACAGGGAAGCGAAACATCTTAATAATAAATATAAGAAATCTTTACAAACGTTTTCATTCTTCCATCCTTTATGTTGGCTTTTTTCTGCATTAACCCTTTCAGAAGCAAAGCATTTCCATTGCTAAAATGTTGAAATGAATGAATGACACCTGAATTTACTTACAAATTTATTTGTAAATAAGAAAAAGCTATTTTTCACATACATGATAAATGGCAAAAAGTTATAAGAAAATTCTGGTGCCATTGTATCATTTGGGAATTGAAATTAAGTGGTTTCATAAACTTACCACCGGCCGTGAAAGGGTTAATAGGTTTTGCTATAAACGCAGTTTTTATAACAATTTTTTCTACCACCCTCGCCAAGACTTTATATTACGTTGCCATCCTATTAAATTTAACCAGTAAGTTTAATTTGCGCATTATAACATTATTTTTAGGTGCGTTAGTAATTATATAAATACGTAGCAGCTATAGTCGACATCTGGTCCGTCCGCCTGTCTGTCCGTCTGGCAGCATATAACGGCGCAAAAACTACCCAACTGAATGGTTTTGAAATTTAATATATATAATCGTTGCAGAATTTTGTCAAGTTATTTAAAATTTTAGGAAAATCGCAAAAAAAAAATTAAAAAGATATTAATAAAAGTTTTCTTCATTCTATTAAATCCTATCATAGGTAATTAATTCATTGATATCCCATGATAGGTATTGATTCTTGGTTGCCATGTTGATTACGTCCTATGTAAGATGGAGTCATATAATTGCCGCATTACTGAATTTAATATATATAATCGTAATAAATTTTGTTCGCATTCACTTTTACATAAGAGTGCAACAACTATTGCACTAAGATCTGAATATTTATAAAACTAGTTATAGTACGAACGCACCTCATTTGCCACGTTTGAAGTACAATTTCCGACTTGTTTTGTTTTCTAATAACTGTCTAACAAAAATGTAACACAATAACAATCAATAATTGAAAACCAATTAATCACAAATAAGGAGAACAGCAACAAATTAAATAGCGGATTTTTTTTGCTTAAAATAGTGACATGGAATCGCAACTTCTTAACAATAAATATAATGTATCATTATAAATGTTTTTATTCTCCCATCATTTTCATCGTACTTTTTTCTCCTTCTCTAATTTGTCTCACCATAAACTCATCAATTTTTATAACGAATCCCTTCTGCAGCTAGCTCCAAGATTTTATATTCTGTTGCCATCCCATTAAACTTAACCGAGAAATTTCTCACGCAGTAGTCGAAGGGTAACGTGGGAGTTTTAGAACTGGCTAATGAGCGCACAATGAGTCACACTTCATTTAACTCTGTATCCAATGAAATGCTGGGGAAGTAACGGTCCCCAGTGTCTTTCTTGCGGTTAGTTTCAGGGTCATTAACACCAAAACATATTATACTGTCCTCAAACAATTAAAGGAAACTCTAGGATTATAAAAGAACATAAAAGAATTTTACTACCAGAATTTTTATATGAGAAATACATGTTACATTTTCTAAAACAATTCGGAATTTGAATTCCACAGTTCAAATTAACAGTAAAAGTAGATAATGTAACATTAGAGTTTGTGTATTTTGCTGTTGTGTGATTCTTTAAATATCAGTTCTTTTTAATTATAGTTTACGTCGCATCTTTCTCTGAGGGGAGAAGTTCATTAAAGTTCACTTCCAGATTCTGCATGTCAAACGGAATTAATTTTTTCTTTTACATTATTTAAATTCCTAACGAATTATTTTGTTGACTATTTTATTTTATTTTTTACAAATGCATAGCAATTTTGATATGATTGGAAGTGTTTTCTTTTAGTAAACGACAGCATACAGCAATACTGACACTATAAATACTTTTAAAATTTTATTTAAAAAAACTTATTTTGAACGTTGGTACGCCAGTGAAAAATCTGCAAATAAAGCAGATTTTTAATGCTTTCGGTTGGCAATAAAATAAATAAAAATATCCATAAGGAATTGTAAACTTAAAGCAGTAACAATGGTTAGTCTATATTTTCTGGTAACATGTCTTCTACCTTTGCATAATTGTAAATTTTCACGAAATCTTGGGCAAAATTCAAACCATTGCTTGCTTTCTGAGGTTTCTTCGGGAACAAGCTGATAGTCAGAACAGTGAATTGCGTTAGTAAATAACTGGGGAGTCTGTATTTTATAAAACATAAACTAGAGTAACTTTATCAGCTTTAACTCTAAAACCACCTGCTATTTTACCCAAGTTTTACAAAAAGCGTCTAACACCAGAATTATTATTTAAAACTATTTAACTTATTTAATTAGCCTATTTTGCGCTATATATATTTAACATATTTTATAAAGAAATTTCTGGTTCGAATCGACTATTATCAATTTAGCAGATGTCAAAATGACCCCTAATGGCGGTTCTAGTGTTAATGTAAAATTCAAGTAATTTTTGTGTATTTGTTAGGTCAAATAATTGAAAAATAAAACAATTATTACATATTCTAAAGACAATAATTTACAATAATGCTTTAAACGAATATAACTTTATTTCCTAGTTTTGGCAGAACTGTGTACTATATCTGAAAGAAATGGCTAATGAATAAATGAAAATCTTAATATTTTAAAGAAGTTGAAGTTAAAATCTGCCGATTTTAATTGATTCTGCGCTGGACCACAAATGAACCCCCCTGTTCTTCAGTATCAGTTAAACATGCGGAAAACTTCGTCCATATTGTTATAAAAGAAAACAAATAGCAGGAAATGAATATAAAATTTCAGAACATTAAAAGCTTTGTTCAATCAAAATTTAATGTATCATTTGGTAATTTGGTTTATTGAGGATATAAGGATAAATAAAACCTACGATATTTTTGGATAAAGTTAACGTAATATGTACAATATATTGGCAGTGAGTTATGAATTTTAAATACAGTGTAAAAAAAAAAAAAAAAAAAAAAAAAAAATACAACCAGTTTTCCTGTAGGAATCGGAAAAATAGTTCCCCTTATCGTACCGGAAAAATTTCAGACCCAGGTCGGAATAAAATCCGTAAAATCGGAATAAAATCCGTAAAATACCGTTTTCTTGACTATTTCCCATTTTTTACGGATTTTATTCCGAGCTGGGTCGGAAAATTTTCCGTTTCGATAAGGACAACTATTTTTCCGATTCCTACAGGAAAACTGGTCGGATTTTTTTTACAGTGAGAACATTGTTATTCTATTGGTATTTTTCATTTATATTCTTTGAACTCTACGATAAAATTATGTAACAAACTAAAACTTGTGATATTTTTTACTACTAAGTTAATGTAATTTGTGCATAATATTGGACAGTGAGGTTTAGGATCTCTGGGTAACACGTACACTGTAAAAAAAAAAAAAAAAAAAAAAAAAAAAAAAAAAAAAAAACAGTTTTCCTGTCGGAATCGGAAAAATAGTTCCCCTTATCGTACCGGAAAAATTTCCGACCCAGCTCGGAATGAAATCCATAAAATCGGAATGAAATCCGTAAAATACCGTTTTATTGACTACAGTAAACTCTGTCTAAGGCGGAATCGATCGGGACCAAGAAAATTTTCCGCAGTAGACAATATTCCGCCTTAGACACATTTTACTCTATGTCTATGGATTCGAAGGGACTTGAAAGTCTTTCCGAGTTAGACAGATTTCCGTCTTAGACAGAGTCCGCCTTACAGAGAGTTTACTGTATTTCCTTTTTTTTACGGATTTTATTCCGAGCTGGGCCGGAAAATTTTCCGTTCCGATAAGGGCAACTATTTTTCCGATTCCTACAGGAAAACTGGTAACGGATTTTTTTTACAGTGTAATATTAATTTCAGTATCTTTCAATTATGTTCTTTTTGCTATATAATAAAGAATATAATGAAATTAAATAATAAACTTTATAATAAAATTACATAATAAACTATATAATAAAATTATATAATAAAATTATATATTATACTATATAATAAACTAACTAAAATCTGCTTTTTTTATGATTAAATTAACGTAATTTGTACACAATATTGGGCTGTGAGCTATGATCTTTAGGTAACACGTGCTTTTCTTTTATCTTCTTTTAATTGTATATAATATTACTTCTAGTTTACTACACGAAAAAACACAATATTGGTGCATTATGAAAGAAAAAAACAAAAAGAGAGATAATTTATAGTACTTTTCCGAATCACGCATGCACACTGCACAGATGTTTTGAACAGATGTTTGAACTCAATAATGACTGCAATCACTGTGTAATACTGGGTTACACCGACAAATGAGATCCATTTACCGTTATGTACAAATATGTGTTACGGTGGATTATGACTGTGAATTAATTCTAAAACAGGCAAATAAATTACGGGGGACTTAATCGAAAATACTGTAATTGACACAACAATTTATAAAGTCACACTCAGAAATTAAACACTTTTAACGAAATATCATTAAAAAGTATCTGATGTCAGTAAATATCAAATACGACTTTTATTAGGATTAATAAATAATAATATCCACTTTAGGGTATCCTAGAAAAACTCATAATGCTTATAAATGTTCTTTTTGCTTTATTAGAACTTTGTAATGAAATTTGTAATTCCCGAGTTGCTTACAGATTTTCGTTTCTTTATTATTGATTTATAACAACATGTACCAACTGTTTTACAGATTTTTTATAGTCAATTTTTTTTTCAATAAGTATTATATTATGGTAGTAATAAAATTAATGAATAAGTTAATAGAAGTTAACAAATTCTTTTACTTATTTGTATGTGGAAGGATATTTAATTACATTTACCTTGTATGTTTTCTTGGGTAGCTATTTTGTTTTTTTCTATATGTTATTTATTGTTTAATTGCGTAATTATATATGTTTTAAGCACATCACATTGACAACTAATCTCTTGCGTTTTATTTCCATTTCTTTCTCGAATAAACGGAATGACAATTTACTATCGATAGTGAGAATTCATAGATTTAATCACTGTAAATAGTTTAAAACTTCTTTGTAACATATGCTCGTTATTTTACAATTTCAATAAAAATCAAAGTATATTATCTACAAAGTTTCTATTATAATTGGCATTTCTAAAATCGTCACAATATCATTAACTATATTCTAAATTACTTTTGCATATCTCTAAATCATTTATAACATTATTTTAACAAAAATACATCTTTATTTTACTTTTCGATAACAATTAAAATATGTTCCATAAGTTTTATAATAAACGATATTTATAACAAGATCATTAACTACATTCAAAATTACTTTGCTGTACATTCGAATTTTTCGTGCTTATTATTTAATAGACATTGTATATATATAAAAAAGATTCTATTATTTCTTTTGCTAGAATTTCTCAATTTATTCCGTAAATTATTTTGTTTAATGTACAAACATTTTTTTTTTTTTTTGGTCTTTCTTCGTAAACATTTTTAATAGAACAAAAACTGTAATTAAGCTGCTTAATTAATAGACTTTTATTTTAAAAGTTAAAGTTATTTTTTAACTGTACATACATATTAACAGAAAATAAATTTCCAAGAAAACAAAAAGATCTCGAAACTTATGCATTTATTTCTTCTGTAAGAGAAAAAAAAAATAGAACATTAATTATGTGTACGTTAAATAATAATAATAAAAAAATAATTCTGAATTAATATTAATTCAAATATAATTAATGACGAAGAATTTAAAATGTTTAAATAAAAATTAATTGTTACGTTCACATAAATTTTGACGTAACTATAAAAGAACTGAATGTAAAGAAAATATTGTTCTTATTTCCTGTTTTTTATAAGGTAATGGATTTTTCAAATTGTTTTAGCCAACAGAGAATTAAAAAAGAATAATAATTAAAATTATTTTTAAAAGATTAATTATTAAATAGAGATAATTGCTTTTTAATTTCTTCAATGGAGCAAACTTAATCTCTTTAAAAAAAAAAAAAAAAAAAAAAAAAAAAAATCTTAATATTTTACTAAAATTTTTCTACTGTAAGTTTTGTTTTATGGAGACTAGCAGCTTAGTGGGCAGCTCGTCGTGCTACTACGCCACAGGCACAGCGTTCGACTCCAGACTGAGCAAGGTTCACGTAATCTTTTATCCCTTAGGGATCGATAAAGTGAATAGCAAGTTTCCTTGGGAATTCAACACTGGGGTTCCACATTAAAGGCCCCACGTTAGGGGCCCCAATTCCCATCTGACCGGGACACATGCTGTATGGCACCTCAGGGCCCATGATCAATAAAACAGCATTGGACACTTTTGCTTATGATCACTAGGGTTGTAGCGTCACAGAGTTTAGTTTATTTTTCAATTTTTATTTTTTATAATAACAGACATTCCGTGATTAAACAAAACCAAAATTATTATACAAAAATTCTTTTACGGTGGTGGTATTTTTAATTAAAAAGGGGGGCTAAGTTGGCAGTCTCTGAACAATTCCCTGAAAAAAAAATCTTGTAGCTTTAAATACTTTTTAACAAATGTATTTATGATATCATAAAGAATGGCTTCATGATTCCTATTCCCTCAATCGTTTTTTTTTTTTTTTTTTTTTTTTTTTTTTTTCATTCTTGGTAACGGGAATAAAAAAATAAATTCTAAATAAGAAATATCTGATTATACAAATATTTCAAGTAATTAAAGAACTCTGTTATTTTATTTTGAACGTATAAGGTACATTTAAATAAGAAATTAGAAAATGTTCGTTAAGAGGGCCCGGGGCACATTTTAAAATAATTTTTATTTATTGAGTTAAAATCTTTAATTTTTTTTGTGATGGTTAATCATATTATTTGTAAATAAAATTACATGATAATACATCTCGTAATCTTTTTTTAAAAATTTTAAATTTAAAATTTATTAAAAAAGTGAGATAATTTAAAATTTTTGTAACTCGAAATATTATTTGTAGAATTTCATTTTTTTTTTCATTTTAATAAACAGAAATATATAAGTTTAAATTTTGATTCAGCATTTTTAAAAATATTAATTTAAATAAAAATTAAAAATATTTAAAGTACAAATTAATAAAAAAAAAATGATGTAACTTAAAAAAAAATCATATTTTCAAAAGCAAACATTATTTTTCAAATTTGCTGAATCAAAATTAAAGTAAAACAGTGGAAAAAGACATGTTCCAAGTTTGAACCATTTATCTTTAACGGTTCTTGACTTATAACAATTTAAATATGAGAAAACCCATCATGAAGAAAAACGCATTTTCACAAGAAGTCGTTTTTACGACAACCGTTGCTTGAAAGCTAAATTTAGAAAGCAAACCAAAACGAAAAAATTAATATTTCATGTTCCAATTAAGATAGAAACATAATTTTATCGTCAATTTAAGCAGAAAAAAAACTGAGAAAATTTTGTTGCAATTTTTTTTTTTTTTTTTTTTTTTTTTTGAAAATTTGAAGATTTTTATTTCCCGAACCCCCTTAAACAGCTAACGTTAAGAGGCTACTGCAGTCAGGCAAAGACTTGTTCGCTAATGCTAATCCTATGGAAGAAATTTATAAAGATATCTCAGTTGCATTTCAATATTTTGAAATGATTTATTTTGCATTGGATAGTTGAGATCGGTATGTATGCAGGCCGTTTTTTCTTTATCGATTTTCATTGCAGATTTTTTTATGGGGATGTTTTCACTTTCGAAACCGCTTCCGAAAATGAAAGTGTCCCCATAAAAAATATCTGTAAACAAAATCGAAAAAGTAAAAAACAACCTTTGTACAGATCGATATCAGCTGTCTAATGAAAAAAAAAAATCACTTAAAAATATTTATTGAAATGCAATCGAGATATCTTTATAGATTTCTTCCATAGGATTAGCATTAGCGAACGGGTCTTTTCACTTGACTGAAGTAGCCTCTTAATGATAATAGATGACATTGTATAATGAAAATATGTCGTCATGAAACGCATCAACACTTGCGATCACCTAAGTGATGGAATAGATGGCTGTGAAAACATATGATGCTAATATGCTTTACATCCACTCAGATCCAACCTACTTTCTTATTTTTAAGTAATCCAGTCAGAGTTTTGTCAGAATTACAGTAAAAATGGACAAAATGGGAAAATTTAACTAAAGAGAGGAAAACAAAATATAACTGTACTTTTTCCAGATTTTCAGGCTAAAGAATGTAGAATTCGCTACACCCAACTGACAAAAATAAATAAATAAACAAAAAAAAAAAAATTCAGAAACATTCTATCCGGTAATATTAATAAACACAAAACCAGTGATATTAATAAACACAAGTTTTATCACTAAATGCCAAAAAAAATGTATGTGGGTATGACTTTAAGATATTAATGGTCGCCTTCTTTCATTTTAAAATAAGACTATCCCTTTTTGGTTAAATAAAATTTTATATTCAGTATAACTTTAAATTTAATTCCCTACAATTCTTATCTATATATTAAGAACATTTGTTTATAAAATAAGTTATTTCATGTTATTATGATATGCTAGTAATTTTATTGATACACACACACACACACACACACATATATTACATTAAACATAATATATGTTAAATTTACCTATATATATGACATTAATATAAGGATTGACCGAAACAGGTATTTAAGACCGAAACCGAAACCAAATTTCGGAAATCTTCCTACTTTCGACCGAAAATAAAAATTTCCAAAATTTTTTTTTAGTAATTAATGCATACAGAAATATACAGAATTATTAAACAATTACAAGTGTGGCCAAACTTGGCTCCTCTGTGCCTCTAATCAAAACTTTTTATTTTCATATAAAATCGCAATTAATTCATCTACGGCACAGAGTAATTTTCTAATTATACGAATTTCATCAAATTAAAAACTGTTTTAGGGATGCATTGCACACCTCGATTTATCTTTTAAAATGATTTTTGTGAATATCACCTGTTATAGTAGAACTTTCTCAAAGAGTATTAGAAACACTTCTGCGGTTTCAAACTAAAAACTTTCTATTACTATTAAGTATGCAGTTTTTAATGAGTACATGAAAAGAGTCTTCAAAGTTTAGTCATATATGCATTGATTGACTTATAATTTGCATTCACATCTTGTCTCAGTCATGACTGATAATTATAAACAGTGAAGTTCATAGCAATAAATAAAGAGTGTCTCATTTGAGCCGATATAGCTCAAATCAGTCAATCATGTTGAAAATTTATCGAAGAAAGAAAGGAGAGTTTTGGAATACAGATAGTTTCGGTGGAGTTTTCGGTACGGCCGAATTTTCGTCAGCATTTTTGACGAAAGCGAATTTTAGGCAAAACTCAGATTTTGGACCGAAAACGAAAGCGGAACCGAATTTTCGGTCAGTCTCTAATTAATACATTCATAGAAGTTCCACAGCAAATCTATTTGAAAAATGGTGAGAAATTTTTGTTTGTTTTTCTACTGATCGCTATTGTATCCAGGTCCATCTATAGTAATAATTCACCGAGTCGATGAAATGCGAATTAATTGGTCGACGTCAGTCGTTGCAACTCTGATTATATTATCAACTTACGGAGCACAAGATGTCTCCAGAATTTACGAGAAAATTTATTTGAAAATAGTTTCTTTACATATCTTACAAAACTAAGTTTTTACAAAAAAAATAAAAAATAAAATAAAATAAAATAAAATAAAATAAAATAAAAATAAATAAATAAATAAAATAAAAAATTCGGAGTGCCATTTGGCATTTTGAAATTAAAGTTAAATGGTATATATAATATATCACAGCCCTTCGGTACGGCCGAATTTTCGTCAGCATTTTTTACGAAAGCGAATTTTAGGCAAAACTCAGATTTTGGACCGAAAACGAAAACGGAACCGAATTTTCGGTCAGTCTCTAATTAATACATTCATAGAAGTTCCACAGCAAATCTATTTGAAAAATGGTGAGAAATTTTTGTTTGTTTTTCTACTGATCGCTATTGTATCCAGGTCCATCTATAGTAATAATTCACCGAGTCGATGAAATGCGAATTAATTGGTCGACGTCAGTCGTTGCAACTCTGATTATATTATCAACTTACGGAGCACAAGATGTCTCCAGAATTTACGAGAAAATTTATTTGAAAATAGTTTCTTTACATATCTTACAAAACTAAGTTTTTACAAAAAATAAATAAATAAATAAATAAATAAATAAAATAAAATAAAATAAAAATAAATAAATAAATAAAATAAAAAATTCGGAGTGCCATTTGGCATTTTGAAATTAAAGTTAAATGGTATATATAATATATCACAGCCCTTGTAAGGGTTTTAATCAAAGTACTTTTGGGTGTAAAGTTCTATAACGAATTTTTTCCCAAACATTCCACTTTCTTTTTTCAGAATCAATTTTTAAATCCAAAATTTTTAATCCTAAAAAAAAAGCAAAAACTACAACTTTAATTAGACAAATAAACATTTCTTACCTATTTTATCATTACAAAGAAAGCAGCATCCACAGTTGTCTCTAGTAACTTCGAAAGTCCCGTTTATGACATCTTCGCATAATCCAGAACGTTCCATATGATGGCATTCTGCACTATCACAATCAAAATCGGGGCACTTAAATGGTTCTTCAACAGTTAACTCCGTTAAACGTGTGGCCGCAGTTGCTTTTAAGAAAGTTATACCGATGAATAACAAAGTCATAAACACAATGGTTGAAATCATAGAATAACTCATCTTGCTTTATTAAATTCTTTTTCGTTAAAATATTAAGTAACACTTCAAAATCTATCTCAATAAAGATGGCAAGAGGATTTTAGGGTATTGGTTGTCTCATAGTCTATATAATTCGTAACTATTTTAAATTTAATGTAATCAACTTTTGTGATTTGTACTATAATCACGATATAGTTACCAGTTCAATATATTACTCATAAGAGACAAAAATATTTTTTGCTGTTCATATATTAATACAAATTCTTATATAATAATTAAAAGGGTTTCGAGGCTATTATTTCTCCAATATCTTCTTTTTAAAGTTTGAAGTATTATTAAGTAAACTCTTGGATTAGAAATGTTAATCACAATCAGTCATTAGATATTTTTTAAGCAAATCATTTATGAATTCTTTCAAAATTTTCAGAGATCTATAATTTTTAATTTTTCATTAAAAATTTTATCGGAATTTTATCGGAACTGATATCTTACTAAAGTTGTAGATTTCGGAAAGTCATTTATTTCCTCTAAAAGGAATCTAAATTGCAATTTTATAATAAATACTTTCAGTTAAACTGTTTTCGCTTTACAATATCTGGAAAACAACATGATTTTCTAAATGCTTTTTAAATTTTGTGCATATTTGCCAACATTTTTATCCCTTTTCTTTTTATTAAACGTACTTTTTAAGAAAGGATTACCAACTTATTTATTTTAGATTAATTCCGTACTAATTTCTCATAAATAAACCAAATACATTTTATTCAGAATATAACTATTAGAAATTTTCTCACAACCAAAGCTATTTTCTCAAAATAATTCCTTTACATTAAACGTCTTTAATTGAAAAATTTCTTCCGACAATGCATCAACTGATTTTAAAACAACTCCGTAATTTTTAATGCAATCAGAACTTTTCTTTCTTTTCTTTTCTTTGATATATCTTATGTAATCCATTCACCAGCTTATTTACCTGTACTTAAATCTTTAATGTCTACCAAACAAAACAATCGTGTTATCCAAAGTATAACTATTAGAAGTATTTCTTTTTCCTTACTTTCTTTCTCTGCAACTAAAACTCGAACACGAAGTTGTGTTTTATTTCCTTCACATTATATTCGTGTATCTACTTTTTCTGTATTATGGCTTGTCGACAAATTCTAGTTACATAAAACTGTTACTATTTTTTCTCATTTGTTTTTAATTCTTTAATAATCTGTACTAAATAAAACAATTTCACTGATCGAGAGTTAAACAGTTAGAAATTTCTTTTCAAAAGAAATATCGAAGACGAAGTTACTTTTATTTTCCTTCATCTTATAATCTTCAATTGTATCTTCTTTTTGCCGATAAATGTTTTGTTGCTTAAGACAGTTACTAAAGTCTCTATTTATCATTTATTACTTAATAATCTGTACTAAATAAAACAAATTCACTTACCAATAGTTTAAAATTATTAATTTCTTTTAAGCTATAATTTTCCTTGAAAAAAAAAAAAAAAAAACAAAAAAAAAAACAGGCTAAGTTGTTTTATCATTAATGATACATTTTTCCTCAAGTATTTTTTTCT
The DNA here is from genome assembly GCA_963932465.1 of Maratus speciosus. NCBI lineage: Eukaryota > Metazoa > Arthropoda > Arachnida > Araneae > Salticidae > Maratus > Maratus speciosus. The sequence continues at coordinate 306,911,160 of OZ010789.1, read as the reverse complement.
GGATGTATAATATTTAGCGATCACAAGACTTTTCTAAAAGAAAATAAATATTATATTTAAAATTCTGTTTGAACATTTTATCTTCTGTAAAAATTGCTCCTAAATTACTTATTTGTCCTTAAATTCTTAATAATCAGCATTAAATAATTAAAGTTAGAAATCCAGTATTAAGCTATTAAAAATTTCCACTTGAATAATCTCAAAAACTATGCTGTTTTATCTGAATGACTCTTTTTTTTAAATAAATATTTTATATAAATATTTTTTTCTCTCTAAAATATTAAGACAAGATACAGACTAAAATAAAATAAATGTTATATTTCATATTCTATCTTAAAATGTAACTTATTCAAGACGAGTTTTCAATCATTTATTAGTCCCTTATTATTTAATAATCTATATTAAATAAATCAAATTCAGCAATCCAATGTTAAGGTAATAAAGATTTCCTCCAAAACAAATTTAGAAAGTGGAGTTTCTTCTTGTTTGTTTACTTGACATTATAATCTTGAAGAACGAAATTCTTGTATTTTTGCTTTCCAAGGATTTTACTACTGTGCATGGTAATGCATTATTCACAGGATAAGATCGAACTTTTCGAAGGAAAAAATATTTCAGACAGGCGTATATTTTATTCTGCACTGCCGCCTTAAATATTCAAGGCATCCATTCCACAAGATAATTTAAGAGCAGGGATAGAAAAGGAAAGCTTAGGAAAAAAAAATATTCTTAAAAAAACTTCTTTGCTGAATCCCATTTCTCAAGTAAAAATCTCTTTTTCATTTTCTCGATGACTGCGTCATTAAGTTGCTTCCACTTATCAGAAAAAAGTTCACCTTAACTTATTAAGGAGTCCCAAACTGAATTAATTATGGCTGAAATTAATAAGAGAGAAATCTCTGATGAATTGAAGTTTAAAGAATATTAGGAAATTGGCTGGATTTTTGATACAGCTTTTCAGTTTTAAGTGGATTTATCGAAATATAATACGTTTGATTTTTTATTTATTTTTTACTTTTGCTGAAAAAAAATCTTTAATTGTAGAGGACTAACTGTAGAATATCGGGAAAAATGAAAAATATCCTTCGATCAAAGAAAATAATTACAATTCTCTGTGCAGGCACTGAAACTATTATAAAAAGTTGATCTTATGATATTAATACCTTTTTTTATATTTTCGAGGTAATAAGTACATCAAATGATACCAATTTATCTAATTTGGTCGTACTTCATTGATGATTTTGGACCTTCGAAATATATTAATAAGGGATGTTTAATAATTATATATAACATGCAAATAAATGTTATGATATAAATGATTTATCACCATATAAAAAAGAAATTAAAATGTAATTAAAGTATAGTATAAAACGTTAAACGATCCGCACAAAATAACATATTCAAAATGAACTATGCAGAAAAACAAGTTAATCAAGTCTAACTGAATTCTTTTGCAATAACTCTTTTTGAGAAAATTTTAACTGTCATTAATATTTGTAAGTTATAGCTTTACTATTTATATTATTAATAAATAGAATTCTATAAATGATTTTATCTTGAAATCCTTTAGAGGTTACAAATAATATTATTATCCGATATATCAGGGAGAACCAAAATATTTCAAACACAACTTTAACTTTTGATTTGTTAGACAAGACTGTTAACCATAAGCAGAAAAGCATAAATTTATCTCAAATCTTTTCCACGCAACAAATAAAATTATTAGCCACAGAATTACTAAGATGCAGCACATTTAAAATGAAACTTCAAGTTTTTATTTGCCTGTAACTAAAATTGCTTGTCACCTTCAAAATTTTGATTTCTTACGCAACACTGTAGTAATCATAGAGTAACATAGATTATTTTGTTCTCATATCTTTTCAGTTCGCGAATAAAAAATCATCTGCGTAAAAATGTAAAAGGTATCAAATTCAGTGTGCAGCTTAAAATTTTAATTTTCTTGACAACATTGTAGTTAAAAAACAGTTTTGAAGCAAATGAGTATCAACAACGAACTCCACATTCATAAGATGCGTTCAGAAAAAAGTTTTTAATCCACTTTAGCGGCAAAATAAAACGAGAAGAGTATAATCAGTAATAACAAATTAAAGCTTTTCGATTTGCTAGAAAGTGTTGTAGCAAATTATTAGTTTGCAAGTAAATGAGTATCAATGTTGAATTCCACATACATAAGTTGCGTTCAGAAAAAAATAATATCGATCCGTTTTAGTGACAAATACAGCGAGAGAAGCACAATCAGAAATAACGCATTTAAAATGCAGCTTAAAATTTCAATTTGGGCGACAACATACTATTAAATAATTAGTTTACAAGCAAAAGATTGTCAACATCGAATTCCACATTCATAAGCTGCGTTTGGAAAAATGTTAATCCTTTTCGGAGGAAAATAAAACGACAGGAATCATCATTAACATGTGTTTTCTCACTTGGTTACGAAGATCTTGCGTGAATGGGCATAACTCAAGACACCAGCTGGAGCTGCAAGACTGTTGTCTGTACGGCAGATGCCTCAACATCTGAATGATGTCTGGTGCTCTTGTACGGATCAAGAGGCGACGGTTTAATAAGAGATTATTAAAAAGTTGGTTTCTCACTTTCATCAGAGTATGAAGGGGTTTTCTTTTCAGATGGCCTTGCGATGTGATCTCACTGCGGCCTTGTAGGGAAGCGCTGAACAGTGAATAAACATTACTTGTAGGTCTGACAGCACGTTATGGCTTCATTGCATAAGCGAAAAGGTCACGATGGTAATAGTTACAAGATGTTCTACAGTAAAATAAACGTCAAGCAAACGTATGTTTTATTGGCGGATCTGTTAGATTAAATATCAAATGAATTTCAGAAGCAAAGTTTCTCCTCTTCTCTCATGTAAATAATATGAGTACAAGTCAAATAATGAGAAGACACTTACCAAAAATTTTACACTTCATATTCTTTTGGCTATTAATGTTGTATTTCAATGCACGATATGTCATAATTTGCGAGAAAGTAGAAATTAAAATTGCCATATTCCTATTACAAAATATTTAAAAGATTATAGGTTATATGTTATATGATATTATGTTATTGCTTAATATGAATTTTTAACATTAATATGAATGACTTTCGAATTAAAAATACTTATAATAATTACTTTTTAAAAAGTTCTCGAAAGTACAGCACAGCATACGACCTAATGATAATCGGCTAAACGTTCTTTCTAAGTTTCGTCTGTAACGATTTCTGTGTTTTATTAAAACATTAAGGATAATATTTAAGATTCTTTTAATAATCGTTAAGTAGCGTTTAAAAAGAAATTTTAAAGAAAATTTCGGACAGTTTTCCGGAAAGACTACAATACAGTACAGTCGTTATGTAGAAGATTTATATAGAAGTTTCTGCCATATTTTCAGTGTTTGTTTAACATTTTTCAATGCACTAATTTTCCATAATATCGCTTATTTAAATTATTTAAGACGATTTGCTTTATCTCTTTCCGAAAGGAAGAGAAGACTACCATTTTAGCAAAATCAATAAAAATTCCCCAATAAATAAACAAATACTGCTAATAAATTGACAATTTATGTCCATTAATAGAAAGTGTTTGTGCAGAATTAGACGGATACTGCTATAAGAAAGAAGATGTACATGAATAATCTTTGATTTTTCATTAATTTATGCATTTCATGATTCTTTTTAATTTTGGCTATTGTTATACGTTGTATAACAGCAACTCTAATACTTAGAGATGTTTTGTAGCATTCGTAGAATCTTTCTTGCAGAAAAACACTTTTGTGGTTAATCAAGCTATCAGATAACCTAACGTGTCTCATTTTATTTTCATTATTTCCATCTCTCTCTCTCTCTCTCTATATATATATATATATATATATATATATATAACCATAATATAATTACAAATCATCATCTATTTCCAATTACGATAATTAAATCAATAAATTAATAAATTTAGCATCAAATCAATATATATATATATATATATACATAGGTAGATAGATAAATATATTACAGGGATGGGGGAATGCAGTGTTTTACTTTACACTGGCAAGTGGATTTTCTGACAGGGCGAGTGAATCTTTAGACAGTCTTTGGAAAAACTGCAGGTATAGAAGGTATGCCAAAAACAATTTTTTTCACTAGTTAGCTATATTTTGGAACTTTCTTGACTGACAAGATTTTCTGAAAATTCCCCACCTCTTATATGTGTGTGTGGTATATCATATCTCATATCTCATTTTAAAATATATAAAAGATATTTCTTACACTCATAAAAAAGAAGGACGAAAAAATAATGAAACACAATAATACAATTGTAGGGTTTCTTCCTACATTCCATTTTATTATCTTCACTATGTTACTGAGTTCTTATATAAAAATTTCAGTGACTGCTGATCGATTTGTCAGATTATATTACTATTCTTGCCCTACCTCTATAAACGTGTGCAAATAATCTAAGCACATCCTTAAATGATACTCAGAGATCAACAATCAAAACGGTCTTTTTGGGTAACACTAATTTTCCGTTTCTACAAGCTGTACTTTTCCAGCGAAAAATACCCCATCTTTTCGTTATATCTCGAAAAGAATCTTCTGAAACAGTGGGTACTTCAGTTCGAGTGGGTCATACAGCAGGTGGTGTGTAATTTACTAATGATGCCTTTGCCAAGCGAGAATTCGAAAACTGTACGGGGGTGGTAATTTTGAATTCGATGGAACATTCGCCGATAGAAAAGTGTTCCTTCCTTTGTTTAAATAACAGAGTGCATATTGATGAAGTACCTGCCAAACGTTGCTTACATTACACAATCGTGAACGGAAAACAGGGTGACTCCAAGAGAGTTAATCAAACAGGGGGTTTTCCTCTTCCTGCATCGAGGCTGTCTGTAGCGATTGTTCAGATTTTTTATTTGAAACGCAAATACAGAAAATTATATGTTTTAGTATGGTACAGTCTCTAATTTATTTACTTACCACTCGCTACCAAATTTAAATACTTTCACTGGCATCAGGTTTCATCATAAATAAGGATAAATTTACAGAAGTTTTATAAATTGTAATTTGTTTTTTATTTAATATTATTGGTTTTGCTTTGAGTTTTTCTTTAATTTAACTCATTTTGTTGTTACGCTTCGTTCCTAACATAAATTAAAAATTATTTTTATTATTTTATCATGTATAATGTAATAAAATTGTAAAATACGTGTTAATAAAAGTAACTGTGGTGGATTCGGCATACACATACGTTAACATTTAATTTTATCATAACCTGTAAAAGGCTACAGTACGAAAGGTACAATGAAGAGCAAGGTCGTAGTGAGAAAATCATTTCGGAGGGGGTTTGAGAGTCATGAATTTTAATCTTGACTTATTTTAGATTTGGTTTTTACTGATTGAATGGAGACAAGTGCTAGAGTTTAAGTTTTATTGTGAATTCAAGTAATTCAATGTAATATAATTTCAAAAGATACTTTAAGCCTTTTTCATTGCAAATGAAAGATGCTTCTTTACTGACATATTGGAATTAGTGCCAATTTAATTAATATTTGACATTTAACACATTTGTTTTCAAAAGTTTTATTGCCAAAAATGAATTTCAAGTGCATTTTTCAACCATTTTTGGCTAAACCATTGTGACAGTTTGTATCGGGCTTTTGTAATAATTTTCTTTTAACAGTGTCCGATTCTAAAAAATCTTATGAACTTTAAATATTTCTTAGAAATTGCATTCATTTTTTTCAATCTATTAACAGAATCAAACAATAAAGATATGCTCGCATAGAATTTTGACTTTTGAATTTTGACTGTTGTTGAATTTCGAATTTTTGTCGTCTTAACTGATAGTTAATGACATATTTATAGTCATCTCCACAAAAATTTCGGAGGGGGATCAAACCCTGATGATCCCCCATTGGCTACGGCCTTGATGAAGAGCTACTTTATACATCGATGTTGTGCAAGAGCTCAAACTTTATTTTAACCTTTACCAATAAGATTAAATTCCTAAAAAATATGCTTGAATGGTATTAATATTATTGGTTTTCTTTGACCTTTTTCTTCCTTCATTTTACTCATTTCGTTGTTTCATTCTTTTTATACCATAAATTAAAATTATTTTTATTATTTTATCATGTAGAATGTAATAAAATTCTAAAATGTGTGCTAATAAAAGTAACTGTGGATGGATTCATTATACAGATACATTAACATTTAATATTATCATAACCTGTAAAAGTCTGCAGTACGCAAGGTGCAATGAAGAGCTATTTTATACACAGATGTTGCACAAGAGCTCAAACTTTATTTTAACCAAATAAATAAAAATAAATAAAACCCTTTCCAGTAAGATTAAAATTTTAAAAATTATGTTGAAAAAAGTATTTTTTACATTAAAAAATATTTAATTTTTTGATTCAGATATTTGTTAATTAAAACTATATAATTGATTTGGGAATGAAATGAAATTTACTTTCAATAAGAAACTGTATAAATTTTGTGGGGGAAAAAAACAATTTAAGTTACTTTATTCGGATGGTGAGTGTACCTCGCCATTTAACATTTGATACAAATAACTCATGACGAGTTACGTGATGAATTCAGTATTTTGCAGAAGAAGGAAACAGCCTAGGGCAGTGGTTCCCAACCTTTTATTGACCATGCCCCACTGACATTTGTAAGGTCACTATGTACCCCTCCACCTTAATCTGTAAATTATGTCTCTTATTGTTTAAAAAGTGAACTCTATTCACACGTTGGAAGCGTAATAGAGCTTTAACAATAACTATTCATTTCACATTTTTAACTTATCAGAGGTGAATCTTCTGTCACAAATGTGTTTTTAACATAATTTTATAAATGCAATAAAGTTATATATTTTCGCCTTCGGCCAAAAAGAGTTTTGATGTACTTTCCAGTTTACCTCAAAGTTACACTTCACAAAATGTCTTGAAGGGAGATTTGCATTTAACGCTAAAGTTGATAACATTCACACACATTTTATAATTCATTTTTGTACCTTATTAAGAGATGGTGTAAAAGGGTGGAAGGCTACATTTTCTTTCTACGGATAACACAATACCCAAGAAGTATTTCGAGATTCTCATCTTTATCAAATTTAAGTAGCCATTATTCACCATCACAACAATTTTCTCTGTTTTTCCTTTTCCAATATAGTTAATTGTCTTCCATGTATTATCTGATTTAAAATTTTTAAATTTATATGTCATTTGCTAATGCCATTTAAGTTTTATAAAGTTAATAGTATCGCGTTCAGATATTTCATATAGTTTTTACGTTGAATATGTTCATGACAGTCAAGTTTATGTATGTACTTTTAAGTAGTTTCACGTGCAAAAGATTCTACATGTGACATATAGCAGAGCGAATAGATGTAGAAAGCTCATTAAATAAATAATCGAAAGTGTTACGAAAAAATTGTGAAACATTGTACCAGAAAAATTATAGTAAATTTAAATACTATAAAAAGATATCAAAACTATTTTAAAAAGGCATTTGTGTAATTATTCTCGCGTTAAATTGATTTTAAACTTTTGATTGGGAACATTTTTAGAATTCAATAAAAAACTGTTTTTTTTTTGGAAGGGGGGGGGGGGGCTTTTATTTATTTCTTTTTTTCTTTTTTTTTTTTTTTTTAGTTTATAAGATTAGTTTTCCTAAAAAAAAAAAAAAAAAGACAAAACAAAATAGCGAATGAGTGAGTAACAAATTTGGAATTGCCCTCTAGGAAAGTCAAATTGACGCAATGTGGGGCGTACGCCCCACGTTGGGAACCACTGGCCTAGAGGTACCATTTATTTTTAAATTGTCCCAGTAAATTTATAACACTAAGTTAATTGTTTAGTCTTTGCTTTTAAAATTATCTTCATTGATCAAAACTTGATTAATTTCACAATTACTGAAACATTGAAAACAAATCAAACTACTTATTTTTGTGAATACTTAAAATCAATTTTCAAAATACCGCGTTCGCTGACAAATCGCACATTGATGATTAGTAATTTTGAGGGAAATGGTGCTAAACATCCGTCCACCCCCATTAACTTCAGGATGGCGACAGCAATAGTAAAAAAGTCGTGTCTATGTGCGTAGTAAAGTGGCTATGCGCTAGGCGATATGACTGCTTACAGAGCCACGTAGCTGCAAACTGTTCAGTGAGCTTTTCTAATTGAAAAACGGTGCAAGATACGGGGCAAAAGTCAATTTCAAAGTAGTAGAGCGTTCTTGATTCTGTATGAAATGGTGACTTACATATAAAAATAACTTTGTAAGGAGTCTTGAAATGTAAATTGTTTCTATTATATTACTAGTTTAAATACGCTATTAACTACATGAAGAAGAGTGGAATGGAAAGGAAGACGCATATTTACTAATTAAAACTAACTCATATATGTAAGGTAGAGTTTATTTTAATAAGAAAATCAAGTTAAGTATGCTAAATAATCCACAATCAACAGGAATGAATGATGGTGAATTTTTTATGCAAGGCATAATTCCATATTAAATCGAGGATGCTCAACAACCTTGTATTTGACTTTTTTCCGTATCTCGTACCATTTTCGAGACTGGAAAGTTAATTCTACAATTTGCCATTAGGTGGCGGTGTATACTGTCTCATAGCGCAGAAGACAATCATTTTACTATGCCTAAACTATTATGTTTATGACTATTGTTGTCGCTGTCTGAAGTTAATGAGGAGGGACAAGACTTCAGTAGGTACCATGTATAAAGTTGTTGAAGTAAAGTTAGTTCCACCTTACTAAAATTCTTGCCTACAATTAATGAAATCGTGTATATTAATAGATATTTAGAAATGCAAAAAAGAATTTCTTTTTTGCGAAAAATTGAAATTTAAAATATTCACTAGTAAGTAATTTAGTATAAACAACTTGAAAGGATAAATATAGTATGGGATTTTTTATTCTTATTTTTATTTATTTATTTATTTTGTGTGTGTGATCTAAGAAGAAAAGCATATACAATTCCATAATATGTATATTTTATTTGACACTGCGGATATGCTTTTATAAAAATGAAATTTCTTAAGTCAAATACTAAGTATATAAACCTGCTCATTAGTACATCCGTATATATGCGTTTTGCAAGTATGACACCAGAAGTATTCCACGGCTTTTCTTACATTAATTTATGAGGAGTAAAAACGGATTTTAGGATAACGTAACGACAAATTACGCATATTCGACTAGAAGTTCAAAACATTGTGACCTTGTGAAAAGTAGTTGATACATAAGTTTTTATTGTAAAATAAAATTTACAGAATTTTCCTTTTTTTCTGTAAAAAGGAAAAAAATGCACTCTCTTGGTAATTGATGCAACAAGAAAACGTGCTTCTGAAATTTAATATTCATGTAGATCAAAATGTAATACTCTGAACATTCGTTAATTAATTAATTATCAGACATGCAAAAAAATATATATAGATATATATATATTGTCATTTGTGGATTAGAAAGAGAAAAACATAAATCTAATTAATTATAAGCATATTTTAATTACAGTAAAAGTTATCCATCGAGTTAATAGAAACTGAATTTTTATAATATCGGCAAATCTCAAACGAAAATACTAAAACTATCCGTGCACAAAATAATTAATCAAAATGTGAGAAATGTAGATACTTTTAAGCTTCCCGAAAGTTTTAATGTAGTTTCTAACTAATCTCTTTAACAAACAGTAAAATGGTGCTATTTGATTAAAAGGGAGATTGAAAATTTTGCCATTTATGTTGAAATGTGTTTTAAGTTCAAGCAGGAATTGTCGAAATAGCTATTATGAAATGGTAGAAATATTGAATTTCATTTGTTAAAGGGTACCAGTACTCTTAAAATAAAAAAAAAGACCATTTTCAATATTTAATATCTTAAAATATATATCATTTAAAAACACAATTTTTATTGGGATAAAAGACATAAGTATGTACTTTCATTTCATGTACTTAAAAAACTGCAAGATGCAGAATTCGTATTTATAGGGGGCTCCAAACTGTCAGACAGTTGTCGAGCAGAAAATTGATATAAAAGCTTACGCGCAGGATTACAAAATAAATTTCGCAACTAGAATAAAATTTTTGTGCCTAATTATATTTCAGATTGAAATAATTACCCTGAACCTAAATAAATTTCTATTTAAAACTTTTTTATATTTTTAATACAATGTTGTATTTAACTAAAACAAAATTTAGAAAATATCAATAGTATAATCACCTAGAAAAATGTTTTTTTTTTTTTTTTTTAACAATAAAAAGGAAATTTTAGGTTTAGTTTATACAGCTAATATGAAACATATGTTTTCGAAATTTCATTAAAAAATATTCAGAAGTTTTTGAGATATCTCGCGCATTATGCCCAAAAACGTCATTTGGAGAAAAATGACTTCCAAGTTTCGGAAACGCCGCTTCAGCTATTGAGCGGGTATAATTCTAATTCACTTAGAAAATGATTTTTTTTTTTTAACAATAAAAATAAAATTTTATGTTTAGCTTACAGAATAATATGAAATATATGTTTTCAAAATTTCATGAAAAAATATTCAGAAGTTTTTGAGATATCCTGTGCGTTATGCCCAAAAACGTCATTTGGAGAAAAATGATTTTAAAATTTCGGAAACGCCGCTTCAGCTATTAAGCAGATATATTTCTAAAAGCCATAACTTTTATTCTAATGGGAATTTCGAGGAAACAATTACATCAAAATGTTCAGAAAATATAGGAGTTTAACATCTAAAAAAATTTTTAATTTCGAAAATTTTGAGGTTTTAAGAGTCCTAAGACTCTTTAATAAATAAAAACATAAGTGTAGGGTGAAACCCCCTGTTATTAATACCGAACCAGTAACCGACACTTGGGCAAAAATCTAACTCAAATAAACATATTGTAAAATTTTGCAAAGTAATGTCACCTAGTGACAACTTAGATATTTATTTTTATTGTAAAGTCGATTTATTCACCACTAGTACACCAAGAATACATTCAACAAGAAAGAAACTTTTGAGAACATAAAAAGTGCCATTTTGAGGCAACCGTCTTCATTTTAATATTAAGGTAGTGTTTCTTTTAATCTATTTGTAAGGAATTCGTCCTAAACTTTTTATTAAAGTTATACTTGTAGAAATTAGTTAAGAGACGTCTATGATACATTAGGGCCATAATTTATAGTTATTTAATTTAGCTTAATAGGGGGGCGGGGAGTGCCAATTATTAGTTCCACTTCGCACTTCACTCTTCACACTTCGACTTTACAATAAAAATAAATATCTAAGGTGTCACTAGGTGACATTACTTTGTAAAATTTTACAATATGCTTATTTGAGTTAGATTTTTGCCCAAGTGATCGACTTTATTTCGGAAAATCAAAATTTTCGGATAATTGAGAATGCTTCAATTTTAAGATTAAGGAGAAATATATGCGCTATTTCTTATTGTGGTAACAAGTGCTTAATAAAAAATAAAGCAATAGCAAAATAGAAACAAGAATAAATTACCTGAATTTTAATTTTGAAATGAAGTACCTTTCACAAGGATTTGAAACAATGTTTTGTTTGTCGCAGTTTCGATTGCCTTTGCTTTGAAGCTCTATCACGAAGTTTTTTTTAATATTATTAGCTCACCAGTTCAGTCTTTCTGCTGCTCCAGTTATGCCAAACCTTTTGCAAAACATTCAAAAGCTTCCGAATTGCTAATTTGTTCGTTCTACTCAGCAGCTTATGGGAACTCAAGTTAAATTAAAAGGAATTCTAAGAAAGGGGATCGAAAATATTTATATGTACTCGTCGTTCGGAAAGGACCGCTTGCACACAAGGAATATGATTGTAAAAAAAAAAAAAAAAAGCTTTCAAAATGGATTTTGGTTAGCCCCTTCAAGGGCGGTGGTTCATTTTTGGACCACCTAATTTTGATTCCTAAATGCCACATCGGCACCAGAATATTGGAATGAAAATTTTCCTTTATTTTGTACGTACACAAAAGCTTTTGCTTTTTTGGAAATAAATTTGTTTGTAAATTCTGGTGTCAATCACTGATTTCAGCATTTTATTAATAGAAGTATCTTGCCCCTGAAAGGGTTAAACAAGAGTTTCGGATAAAAGAGGTTCTACTGTACTTCCAATAATATTCGCAATGAATGGAATAAATGAAGAAATATAAAATTAAAGAAAACCTTTTAGATCACGGTTAAAATACTTTGTAAACAAATTCGTATACTATTCAAGATCACGCTTAAATAAATACCACAGAATATGATAGGGAAGATAATTATTCGACTAACATAGCATCTCAACCCACATTCAATTAATAATGCAGTATAAAGTCTTCATTATTGTATTAAGTCCTTATAATGTTCTTGAAATGATAATGCGTGGAACATTAATTTTAGGCACGGTTTTCCAAAACTTTATGGTAATTAGAAGTAATTTTAATTGAAGCTATTTGTTCGTTAGAAAATATTGTTTCAAAAGTGTAATTTAAAATTATTTAATTATTTATCAAAGACGATTAACAAGATTTAGTTATACTTATTTAAAAGACCTTCACTGCATCATAAGGAAAAAGTCATTTTACTCTTTAATGCCGCGGCATTATTATTTTTCATTTTACTGAAGTACAAGTAATTTACATATATTTAACACTTTCCAAAGTGGTTGAAGAGCTTTTATGAATTCGGTTTGTCTGTCCGTGTCTTAACTCTCGTAAATATATTCGGACTACCATGAAATTTTATATGTTATTGAGGCTATAGAATTTTCGGAAATGAAAATGCAGTGTGTAACATTTATAGTTCGTTTACATGGACACACAAAAGAATTTCATTATGAGGAAAAATAGTTTGCTGTGCATTTTATTGATGCTACGAGGGCAAGTCAGTAAGTAGGTCACAAAAGAAAATAAAAAAAGGGAAACCAAGATACATACTTAAAATGCATGTTTATTTCTCAATATAATCGTCGTTTACATTGATACATTTGTCCCATCTCTTTATGAGTTTTCTAATACCTGCTGCATAAAAGCCTTTCGACTGTACTCTCAGCCATCTGTGTATCTCACATTCAATGTCTGCATCAGTCGGTTGTAGGCTAAACCATGTGCACACCCTGTTGTAGTTGCTAATGCTGTCTATTGTTGTTCGCCTGTCAGCTCTAACCATTTCCTCAAACTTTCGCACTGCTTCTCCTGTCACAATCTCAACAGAACGACCACTTCGTTCTTCGTCAACAACTTTTGAACGCGCCTGCTCATCTTGTGCAACTTTTGTCTCATAAATTCGAAATTGACATCTTACAGTTCGACAGTGCTGCCACCTACTGGCATATTTGGAAACAATTTACTACTAAATTCCGACCTCTCATAACGGTTTTGGGACCTACTTACTGACTTTCTTTCGTACGATACTTCAAACATAGTGAGATTGTTATGTATAACTGAGAAGGACTACAACGTGTTTTTTCTCAGTAGTATAGAATAAGTAGCATTTATAGTTCGTTTACAGGGATCATACAAAACAAATTTCATCACATTACAATCTATGGGAAAAATTGTCAGAGGTGCAATTTATTGATGTTACGATATTTCAAATATAGTGAGATTGATATGCATCACTGAGCTGGGCTACAACGTGTTTTCTTAGGAGTATAGAGTAAGTAACATTTATAATTCATTTACGGGGATCATTCAAAACAAATTCCATCACATTACAATCTATGGGGGAAAAAAACGTTTGCAGTGCAATTTATTGATGTTACGATATTTCAAACATAGTGAGATTGATATGCAACACTAAGATGAACTGAATCGTGTTTTCTCAGTAGTATAGATTAAGTAGCATTTATAGGTCGTTTACAGGGACCATACAAAACAAATTTCATCACATTAGAATCTATGGGGGGGGGGGATATTGTTTGCAGTGCAATTTATTGATGTTACGATATTTCAAATATAGTGAGATTATTATGCATAACTGAGATGGACTACAACGTGTTTTCTCAGTAGTATAGAATAAGTAGCATTTATAGTTCGTTTACAGGGACATATAAAAAAAATTTCATCACATTACAATATATGGGGGAAATTGTCTGCGGTGCAATTTATTGATGTTAAGATATTTCAAACATAGCGAAATTAATATATATGACTGAGCTAGACTACAATGTGTTTTCTTAGGAGTATAGAATAAGTAACATTTATAGTTCATTTACGGAGACCATGCAAAAGGATTCCATCACATTACAGTCAATGGGAAAAAATCGTTTGCGGAATGATACTTCAAACATAATGAAATCATAATTGCTGGAAGTGTGTTTTCCGCTGTGGAACTTCCTTTTTGAACATCTAATTTTTAGTGTATTAGGAGGTGTGTATAAATTATGTAGATTGCATGCAGGACTACGCGCAAAAAGAAATCACATATTACCGGAGAGAGGTTGCTTAAAATGGATTTTTACTGAGTTGTTTTTTTTTTAAGTTGATCTTTTATGCTTCTCATTAATGTTAATGAGTTATTTAAAGGAAACGTAGTCGGTTTTGCTGTAACTTATACCGCCGAAAAATATAACTTTCAGTGATTATTATTATTTTTTTTTTTTTAAGCTCGCAAAAGGTTAAAAAAAGATGATAAAATCATCTTTTTTGTTCAAATGACCGCCATTTTGTCAAAAATAATTTTTTTAAACTAAATGTTAGTGTAAACCACAAAGACTTTAATGCCCTTTAATAATTTGGCGACCAAATTAGTTCCAGATGCTCCTGACTGGAGAAGAAAAACTATTTCCCGATTGGAAGTTCACGATGCAAACCTGCAAATACTCCCCGTCGCACAAGGAGTATTATTTATTTATTTATTTATTTTTACACAAAATTTGAAATATATAAATGAAATGTCAATAAATATAATGTAAAAAGTCAAAAGTGCTGCCTTTTTTCTTTGAAAACGAAAAAAAAAAAAAAAAAAAATCTTAAAAATCACGTGAATTTTAGGCGGTATTCATAAAATATTTTTCTACACTCAACAAGCTCGAAATTTTCTGACACCTTTTTAGAAACATTTTTAAAAGTGAAAACATGAAACTTGCTGACGTGATTGTTGAAGAGATATATAAAGCGACCATTGTTTTTATTTTTCGTTATATTTCCTCTTTATTATTTTCTTTTATTATTTTTTGTATTATTTTCTCACTACGACATTTTTTTTTTCATTTCAGCACTATCGCTTCGGGAAATTCGGTTCAAAATGCCCACTTTGACAGCATTTTTTGCAATATATTCTACCTTTATCAAACAATAGATCAATACGGCACATTATATAGTTTTTGAATAAAAGAATCTGCCAATTGGATGCGTTTGAGAGCAGAAATGAATTTTAAAATGAGTCAGAAAATGAGCAGTTTGGATTTGAGTACACCTTAAACTCAGTTATCTCGAAACACTGCTGCTCAGTGGTTTTTCCACGCTGACTTCTGAGAAAGTAAACATATTTACATGTTTCTTTTATTTTTTTTAATAAAATAAACTAAATTTTCTACAAATTACCTAACAATTTCTTTCGAAGATATAACAAAAAATATGATAAATCCTTTTCTGGAATTTAAATTTTTTATTTGTAAAGGGTATTTTTTCAGAGGTATACAAATTTACAACGAAATAAAACACATAAAAATAATGTTAATGTCCATGATATTAGTATTATTAAATAAATAATTTTAGCCATTAGTGTTCAAAAATGATTTCGGGCAACCGCAGCTGGCTCTAATGAAGTGCAATTTGGAAATCCACTTTGCGACCACTTTATCGAGCAGCAGGAGCGTATATTAACCATAACTAGTCGAACGTTCATTCCCAAGTGGTTCAATGTCTTAGGTTTATCGGCGTAGACCAGCGAATTCACATATCCCCTTAGAAAATAATCCATTGGTGTGAGATCACATGACAGTGGAGTTCACAGGTCCATTACGCGAAATTATCCGCTAACGCAAAGTCTCCTTCAATAAACTGGTAATGTTTTGCACAATTTGCAACGTTGTGCTGGCGTAAGTCTATTTGTGGTGAAAAGGAAAAACATACTGAGCACCAATCATCTGTCAGCTGTCAAACTGACTGTGACTAGAAAATGCTGCCAACTTCAAAACCACACCTCTAAAAAAACACCCTTTATAATTTTGTAACATATTTTTTGAGCACGGTAGTTACTTACTCTAATTCAAATGAAAGATATTTCATGACAGTAATGAAAGACATGCTAGAAGAACAATTAGACAAATTAGTAGCGAAAATTATGGAGGAAAGAGATAGATGGAGATGCAGTAAGGTGGCTGGGGGTGACGCCAAAAAAGTAACCCTAAAATCAGCTACAGTCGGCCCAAACACAAACACGTTCTTTCACGAAAAAAAGAAAAAAACTTTTAGTAATACAGTTTTTACTTCATAATACAATGGAATACTGCTTTAGAATACTTAAAAATAAGCAGATCACTTTCATTTAGAAAAAAAAATGCACGGGTGATGTCAAAGAATTCGCTCCCTGTTGCAGGTGCTTGTTTTGTTTGGGCCGATTGAGAGTATTTAAATTTGAGCGATAACGTGCATCACATTGCAAATGTATATATACGTGCCGTTTTTACGGCATACTGCATCTCCATTTATCTCTTTCCTCCATGAGCGAAAATAAATTTTAATTTCGTTGCCATTTGTGAGAACAAAATGTTGAAAAATAAATTACGTTTGTCGAAACATTCGCGACAGGCACTGGATGATTAAATGCATTCGAGAACTTTTAGATCACATCACATAGATCAAAGTAATAGAAGTAGTAGCTACTAATAACTTTCTGACGAATAAGCTTTTTTTTATGTATAATTAGAACACATACATTTCAGATATTTTCATCTCAAAGTTTCCTATTATTGCTGATGTGTCTTATCATTTTCAAGTGATTCGGTAATCTTTAACAATTGTCCAAAAAATACAGTGAAACACAATCTTTCGTCTTACTTTTATTCTCAGAAAAATAACATCAATAAAAAAAATCCCAACACCATTCATCTCCTAATGTTGTTTTGTTACTCTTATGTAGTTTTACTATTAAATATTTCAACGTAATCTGGAAATGTTTCGGTGCCATAAAACGCAGACGACTAAAACCCTTCTCCGAAAAAGGCGGGATGATTTAATGAGACAACAGTGAAAGAAGAGGACTTCTTTCTTAAGGAGGGATAAAAGAAAAAAAAAAAAAAAAAAAAAAAAAAAAATTCGGAAACGAGTGGCATAAAAGTCCACGATGATTGGTGGTCGTCACAGTTTAATGTTTAGTGATGTAGACAAATAGTAGAGGCGGAGAAGTATGACATTTTATAAACTCGAGAGATTGTATTTCATTTATGAAAGAATATAAAGCGGAAGAAGAAAAGTATCAGACTAGATGCTGACACGACACTGATGGGTCATTTTTCATAACAAGACTTTAATCACTGATCATCTTTCATTAAGAAACTGAGATTTTTCTGTTTTTTTTTAAACATTAAATAAAAGATTACCAAGCTAAAAAAATAATATTCTTTATATTGTAAAAGTGTCCTAGCCAAATACACTAGTTGGCATTAAAACTAAGAGTTAGCAAAAACGTAGGAAAAAAATATTGTTTTTAAGTTGTTAAAACTTCAAATTTATACATTGTGCTTGACGTATAAAGTGGTCGCATAAAATGAAACGCGCTTTAAAAATCTATACTTTAAATAACTGTTAATCATAATTTTACAGCGTTTATTCGTATTTATTTATTTTTAAAAATGATTGTCTTTGTCATCTATATAAAATAAGTAAGCGTACAAAAAAGTCACAACGCTATATGTTTAAATTATTATACTTACAATTTTCCTTTTATACATTCATTGTTATAAAAAATACAGCAAATGAAATTCCTCTACTCAACTGAGTTATTCATCTCATAATCATATTTTATAACTCTTATATATTTTTGCTATTAAATATTTTAATGTAATCTAGAAATGTTTCTGTGTCATAAAACGCAGACGACGAAAATCCTTCACCGAAAGAGGCGGAATAATTTAATGAGACAACAGTGAAAAAAAGAGGACTTCTTTCTAGAGAGAAAAAAACATATCGGATAGAGTGGCATAAAAGTCCACACTGATTGGTGGTCGTCACAGTTTGATGTTTAGTGAAGTAGACAAATAATAGAGGTGGAGAAGTATTACACTTTTTCAGCTCGAGAAGATTATATTTCATTTATGAAAGAATATAAAGCAGAAAAGTAAAGTGTTAGAATAGATGCTGACACGACACTCATGGGTCATTTTTCTTAACAAGACATTAATTATTCTGATAATCTTACATTGAGAAGCAGAGCTTTTTCTCTTTTGTTAAATACTAAATAAAACATTATCAAGCGAAAAAATAATTTGATTTGCATTAAATAAGTATCCTAATCAAATAGACTTAAATAATTATCCTAGACAAACAGACTTAAATAAGTATCCTAGACAAATAGACTTAAATGAGTATCCTAGACAAACAGACTTAAATAAGTATCCTAGACAAATAGACTTAAATGAGTATCCTAGATAAATAGACTTAAATAAGTATCATAGACAAATCGGCTAGTTGGCATTAAAATTAAGAGTTAGTAAAAACGCAGGGAAAAATTTTTTTTAAGTCGTTAAAACAACAAATTTATACATTTTGCTTGGCCGATAAAATTAAACGCGCTTCAAAAATCTATACTTTAAATAACTTTTAATAATAATTCATAGCATTTATTTATTTATTTACTTACTTATTTATTTTTAAAAATGACTGTATTTGTCATTTATATAAAATACGCAAACGTCAAATATGCAAAAAAGTCACAACGTTATACGTTTAAATTATTATACTTACAATTTTCTTTTATACATTCATTGTTATGAAAAATACAGCAAATGAAATTCCTCTATTCAACTGAGTTATTCATCTCATAATCATATTTTATAACTCTTATATATTTTTGCTATTAAATATTTTAACGTAATCTAGAAATGTTTCTGTGTCATAAAACGCAGATAACGAAAATCCTTCACCGAAAGAGGCGGAATAATTTAATGAGACAACAGTGAAAAAAAGAGGACTTCTTTCTAGAGAGAAAAAAACATATCGGATAGAGTGGCATAAAAGTCCACACTGATTGGTGGTCGTCACAGTTTGATGTTTAGTGAAGTAGACAAATAGTAGAGGCGGAGAAGTATTACACTTTTTCAGCTCGAGAAGATTATATTTCATTTATGAAAGAATATAAAGTTGAAAAAGAAAAGTGTCAGACTAGATGCTGACACGACACTGATGGGTCATTTTTCAAAACAAGACATTAATTACTCTGATCATCTTTCAATGAGAAGCAGAGATTTTTCTCGCTCTTTTAAATGTTAAATAAAAAATTACCAAGTGAAAGCGATAATTTGTTTTTGATTTAACAATGTACTAGCCAAATAGACTAAGCTGCGATTAAACTTAAGAGTTAGACAAATAAGGCAAAAGAAAAAAAGTAAGTTGTTTTTAAAATAGAAAAGTTATGCGTTTTGCTGGAGTGTCGTATAAAATGAAACGCACTTTAAATAAATCAACAATTTAAATAACACTTTATCATAATTTTGCAACATTAATATTTTTATATATTTTTAAAGAAATGATCTTCTTCCTCACTTATATAAAACAAGTAAAAGTTAAATATAAATATGTATGAAGAAAATCCCAACTACTATATGCTTAGAAATTATTATACCTACAATTTTTTTTGTCTTATTTTCAGTGTTATTGAAAATAAGAGAATTTAAATTCCTCTACCCAGCTGAGCTTCCATTGATCATATAATGCTTATTTTATTACTCTTCAATATTTCAACATAATCTGGAAATAATGAAGAGAAGGAAATTTTTTCAACTAGATAAAACATATTTATAGCTGGAGTAGCACTGTTGAGATTTATTCTAACAGAAAGAAAAATGTCCAGACCATGGATCGAACCTGGATACCTTGGTACAGGAGTTTCCATGTTAACACATACTTCGATCATCTAAATGCTATAGTTATATCCCAGATGAATGAAATCTGGGCTGCAGTTCGCAGCCATGTCCAACAAATAAGAGTGAATTATGTCAACCAGGTATCGCTTGGATAGCTTAATATGTAAGGGGCTGTGCATATATACCATTATCAATTTAGGTGGAGGGGGCGTCTGGCACATGATATTGTATGATGTCACTAGGGGGAAGGGGGGGGGTTGTCTTTTGATATCGTTTTCATTTTTGATTCAACCAAAATGTTCTCTTTTTATTTGTAACTTGGTCTTTACATTAAAATAGTATATTATCTTTTTTTTAGTCTGTTATCTATTTTTATGAAAACATTAAGTTATTATTAAAATCATTAAATGATTATAAAATTATTTAATTCTTCCAAAATGCGTGACACCCCAACGTTTAGCATTCCTATTCTTCTTCATATGTATATGCATATATAATCCGCTGTTCGAGAAACCATATGCGAAATATATTTGAAATAATACTTGTGTTTACTAGTAATTAAAAGAGAAAGAATGTTGTCCATCTGTTTTGTTGATAAGAAGTTCTATCTGCCCCCATTCCCCCCCCCCCATCCGTGTGGGGCAAGTTATTAGACATTATTACTGTTTAATGCATTATATAACAAAAAGCTTTTATAAAATACTTTTAAATAGTAGCTATTTCTTTTATGTGTTATTTGATATAAAGTTATTTCATGTATAAAGTGATATGTTATTGGCTTTTCTTCATTTGAATCAATAAAGTATGCGAAGAATAAATGTATCCATTTTTGTATATCACTCCAAACAAAAGAAAACATTTCAAAAATCAAAATAATTTTTAGACGATAACGATATTATTACCGGGGGAGAGGGGGGGGGGGATGATAACGAATGACATCGTAAGGGGGGGGGGGTCCAAAATTATTAAAAAATTGATAACGTTATATATGCTCAGCACCTAAAACATTGGCACGGTAAGCCAAGGTATCCAAGTTCGATCTCTGGTCTGGACATTTTTCGCTCTGTTGGAATAAACCTCAAACTGTTTAACTCCAGCCATAAATAATCTGGAAATTTTCGGCATCAGAAAATGCAAACGGCAAAAATCCTTCTCCGAAGTAGCTGGAAGGATTTAATACCGCATAGTGAAAAAAGAGGACTTTCTTCTTGAGGGGAAAAAATTCCAGAAAAAGTGGCATAAAAGTCCACGATGATTGGGGGGGGGGGGGGGGGTATCATAAAAGTCGCGATGATTGGGAGGAAAGTAGCATAAAAGTCCACGATGATTGGTTGAAAAAAGTGGCATAGAAGTCTACGATGATTGGTCGTCGTCACAGTTTGATGTTTAGTGAAGTAGACAAATAGTGGAGGCAGAGAAGTATGACACTTTATAAACAAGATAGATTGTATTTCATTTATGAAATAACATAAAGTCGAAAAAGAACAGTGCCAATCTAGATGCTGACACGACACTGATGGGACATTTTTCATAATAAGACATTAATTACTCTGATCATCTTTCGTTGAGAATCAGAGATTTTCTCGGTTTTAAATGTTAAATAAAAAATTACTAAGCGAAAACTATAATTTATTGTTCATTTAAAAATATTCTAGCTAAATGGACTAGCTGTCATTAAAATTAAGAGTTAGACAAACAAGGCAAAGAAAAAAAGTAAGTTGTTTTTAAAATAGCAAATTTATATACCTTGCTGGACTGTCGTATGAACGCATTTTAAAATATCAATACTTTAAATAAATCTTAGCATTAATTTTTATTTTTTATTTTTTTAAGAAATGATATTCTTCGTCAGTTATATAAAATAACAATATAAATAACAATATAAAAAACAATATAAAATAACAAATATAAATATATATGAAAAAAAATCTCAACTACTATAGTTTTTAAAAGTAGTATCCTATATTTAATATTATGGAAAATAAGGCAAGTGAAATTCCTCTACTCAACTGAGCTACCATTCATCGTATAATACTTATTTTATTATACTGGTGTATTTTTATTTTTATGCTTAACTATTTTAACATAATCTGGAAATATTTCGGCATCAGAAAAAGCAGACGACTAAAATTTTTCTCCGAAGTAGGCGGAATGATTTAACAGGGCACATTAAATAAAGTTGATTTTGCTTTTGAGGGGGGGGGGGGGCGGTAAAAAGTGGCATAAAAGTCTCCACAATGATTGGTCGTCGTCACAGTTTGATGTTTAGTGAAGTAGACAAATAGTAGAGGCAAACTAGCATGACACTTTATAAATTGGAGATTGTAATTGATTTATGAAAGAATATAAAGCAGAAAAAGAAAAGCGTCAGACTATATGCTGACACGTCACTGATGGGTCATTTTTCATAACAAGATATTAAATACGCTGTTCATCTTTCATTAAGAAACAGGGATTTTTCTCAATGCTAAATAAAAAATTACAAGGATAAAACGATATTTTACATTTTATTTAATAATATTGTAGTCAAAACGAGGAAAAGGGGGAAAAAAAGTTGTTTTTAAGTCATTAAAATAGCAAATTTATACATTTTGCTTAACTGTCGTGTAAAATGAAACGCACTTTAAAAAATCGATACTTCAAGTAACTTTTAATTATAATTTTACAGCATTTATTTATTTATTTATAATTTTTTAAAGAAATAGTTGTCTGTCATTTATATAGAAAACTAAACATGAAATATACAAAAAAAAAAAAAAAAAAAAAAAAAAAAAAAAAAGAAAAGAAAAAATGTCAACTGTTATAACGTTTAAAGTATTATACCTACAATTTTTCTATCGTATATTCACTGTTATGGAAAATAAAGCAAGCGAGATTCCTATATTCAAATTACACACCATTCATCTTATATTGCTATTTTATTATTCTTGTGTATTTTTAATATCTACTAAAAAACAACTTTTCAAAAGTAAAAAATAAGCCAAGCAAAAAAAAAAAAGAAAAGAAAAGAAAAAAGGTGAAAGTTGTGGCTAAAAAATAGTGTGATATCAAATTTCCAAGCTTATATTGCGGTACTTATTTAACATTTTTTGATAAAAATTTACCATATGTAAGTCGAGTACCTAAGTATGCGTTGATAGAAAGCCTTTTCTCCTTTACTAAATACATCATAACGTGTTTCTGAAAATTAATTTTTTTTTAAATTATGCATGATGGGCTTGGCGGCCATCTTTCCATATTTTACACAAATTTCTAAGCACACAAGTTCATTGTTAAGATTGGAAGTTCGAAATTGTTACTAAAGCAAACATTTTATTCTTTTAATTTATGGAAATGAGTGCCTAAAAATAAAGCTGAAGTAACTTCAGGTTTCATCTTATGATTCTCTTTTTTCGGAGGGTGGTTAATTAATTAGTTAAAGCAGTAAAAATCAATTTGTTTTTTCAAAATAAAAACTTTCTTAATTTATCTGTCTGCAGCTAAAACTATAACTTCGAAATTCTTAATAATGCAAATATGTTACGAGCTTGAGTGCTTAGAAATTTGTGTAAAATATGGAAAGATGGCCGCCAAGCCCATCATGCATAATTTAAAAAAAAAAATTAATTTTCAGAAACACGTTATGATGTATTTAGTAAAGGAGAAAAGGCTTTCTATCAACGCATACTTAGGTACTCGACTTACATATGGTAAATTTTTATCAAAAAATGTTAAATAAGTACCGCAATATAAGCTTGGAAATTTGATATCACACTATTTTTTAGCCACAACTTTCACCTTTTTTCTTTTCTTTTCTTTTTTTTTTTTGCTTGGCTTATTTTTTACTTTTGAAAAGTTGTTTTTTAGTAGATATCAGTTCTTTTTTTAAAACAAATGATATATAACTGAAATAATTCTACTAGCTCAAATTAAAATTAGTCCTTGTATAGCCTTTATAAGCAGGGAGAAAACACAATATTATACATTTTGTTTACCTATCATTCATTTATCATAGTGATTAATAATTTAAAAGTAAGGAAAGTCAATTTCTTCTTTCAAAGTATCAGTCTTTCTCAATTTATATCTCCTTAAAATTTTCTACGAAAGATGAAAATTTAGTAAAAAACAGAGTCGAAATAAAATATATATTTACAGTTAGTCTGTCAGTTAATTGTTTTTTCTAACTTTTTTTGCTGACGGTTTTGCAAAATAAATTTACCTTTACAAATACCTACGGTTAATCCGAGAATGAAAACCCGCAGGCATCTAAAGAATCGAAGATCTGTAAATCTAGCAATTCTAGACATAATAAAGGAACATTTTTGATAAAAAAAATCTAAAAATTTAAGAGATATAAACTTTACATATAGCTTCATCTTCATTTAGATCGTGTTATAGAGAAGAAAGAATAAATATGTAATTTTACTCAAGTCTGTTTATCCATACCTATTTGCATAAATGTGAGGATATTAATTTACTATAAAATTTCCCCTAAATTGATTATCTTTAATAGTCTATTATTAAAGCCGCAATACATTAGAATTAAATATTTTTCGGTTAAAAATTGCCTGAAATCTATAGTCTTATCGTTCGTTAAATTTGTCTTTTTTTTATGCCCAGACTCTTTTTCTGGACTCTGACAAAAGATCACAGGCATATTGAAGCTATCCAAATTCTTATATCTTTCTATCGTATTTCCTTTTTTGAGGGGGGTGTGAGGAAGAGCCTTAAGAACTTCGTTTTGTTCTCAGAATTCTGAATTATTCATTCAAAAGATCTACCTACATAAGTCTTGTTGCAGAATTTTCATTAGTTAAGAGTTGCATCAAGTTATACATCATGTGAATCTATTAAATTAATTTTGTGAAATACTAGATGGGAGCCATTGATATTTTTAGACCATTTGCCTACATTTTAAACTTGAGTCATTTACTACTATTCATTAATTTTCTATACGAATTAAAGAATTCGTTGTTTCCATGCCAACTGTACCTTTCACTATTGCTTGCTTGTTTGTTTGTTTGATTTATTGAACAAATACATCATATCACATGCGGATCACGGCGGGATTCGAATCTGCTTCCACCTACGCTCTCAAGCGATTAGCGGCATTGTGTCTTATCCACTCAGCCACAGTGGGCCACTATTGCTTTCTCTAATGCCCAGATACTCAAATTTAACCAACTGCACTTAGAATAATGGTCATAACACAGAACATTTATATGTTAGAGCAGTGTTGCCAGTGGGCTACTTTTTTTTAAATTCAGATTTCTTGATTGCCAGCACTTATTATAAACGGTAAAATTCCCATTGTTTTCGCCTTAATTAATATGTCATTAAATAAGGCACATTTAACAATTTCAAAAAAGTGGTGCCAATCAAGTATCTGAGTTAAAAAAAGTAGCCCATCTGGCAACACTGTGTTAGAGTGGTGACATATGCACAAGTCGTGTACTCATATTCAATTTTTTGTCCAAAGTACGGTAACTCAGTTTTCAGTAATAGACGAGCAAGATTTCAATTAAACTAACCAGAAAAGTTAACAAACATTGGCTTCCTGATTTGATTTTATTCAAAATTGTTTTAACCAACCAAAGTTAATGTCCGGGATCCAGATAAATTTTTCTCTGTTAGTAACATTACATTGACCAATTAGTAGCCTTTATCCTTGCAGGCTTTTCGGTGTTTACTGCAAACATCAAAAAGTTCGGAAAAATGCAGACGTCTGATTGATCAATCCCATCCCGCTAATGGCGAAATATCTATCTTGATCCCGGCCTATTCAACGCTGGAGAAAGCGTTGACACGTGTCAGAAAAACGTCACACAAAGCAGGCAAAACAAAGAAGAAAAATCATTCATTGGCTCGTTCATATTCACGAGCCGATGAATGATTTTGTTTCTTTGCTTTGCCTGCTTTGTGTGATGTTTTCGTGACGCAAGTGAGTCAAGACTTTCTCAGATATTTAGGATGCTTTGGCGTATTTCACCACCATGAAGTTATGAACGGAGAGGAACAGACATGTCAATCTTCCCGTGTGAAAAACTAGTTACCAAAAAAAAGAGTTATTTCCCTCTCTTCTGCCCCTTTCTCTCTTGATTTTGACTGATAGCAGCCCATTTAGCAGTCTCCAGTACAAGATGCCGCTATATACGGTGGACGCAGGAGGGAGGGTGTTAGCGCGACCAATGACATAATAGGCCAGTTCATGATGTTTTAAAGTCACACGCAGTTGGATCGAGGCTAACGAAAAAGACAGGCTACCGCGGTGGGTCAGATTCTTCTTTTTTTACAAACCGCTGGAGTCACGTGATGCTCTTTTCACGCACCTTCTTTGGTGCATTCGAGCATCACGTGACTCCAGCGGTCTGTAAAAAAAGAAGAATCGGACCCACCGCGGTAGCCTGTCTTTTTCGTTAGTCTCAGAGTTGGATCATCTTTACACGATGATTAGTACAAAGCTGCGAGCCGATTTTTTTTGTGTCCATTGCCGTGTACAGATAATCAACTCCGTGTGACGTTATGAACTGGCCTTATATGTTGTTAGCCACAGTTTAGGAACAGCTACAAATGACTTCATCTATATCTACTCCGAGGTAAACGAAAAAGACAGGCTACCGCGGTGCTACGGAGCCTAGAATATATAGTGTGGAAATCGGCTATCCCAGTAATACTTTAAAAAAGTGCTAATATATTGGATCTCTTAAATTTCAAATGATGCTGAAATCCAATGAGTCGATCACAGCGATATCTGCAGGATATTTCCTAAAATTTCATGACGATTTGGTAACAGCGTCTAGAATACCTAGTGTGGAAATATTTTATTAACTAACGCTAAAAATTTGTATAACGTAAATGATCGACGATAATGCTAAAATTCCAAGTGTCGATCGCAGCGAAATCTGCGGGATTTTCGTATTACATTGTATAGACTAGCAATATCTTTCAGTTATAGAAAATATCCTGCAGATGTCGCTGCGATTTGTATATTTCAGCAGCATCGTTGCACATTTAAGGATACAATATTTTACCACTTTTTTAAGTATTACAGGAATAGCCAATTTCCACACTATATATTCTAGTCGCTATAATTTGGTCTAGACGCTGTAGCGTTTTTTTTTTTTTACATTTTATTAACATACATCTGACCTATGTGCTTGGCGTCAAGCCCGCTGTAATAATACGATGTTTACTTTGAAAGTTTATCACAGATGTCGCTGCGGTCAGCTCCCTGGATTTCAGCGTCAGTGCACATTTAAGGGATACAACTTTTTAGCGCTGCTTGGATAGCAAAATTCCACAGTATGTATTCTAGACGCTATAGCGGTGCATTACACGTGTCTCTTTCTTCTTTAAAAAATATCCTGTAGATGTCGCTGTAAATGACTGTTTGGAATTCAACATCGTTGTACATTTAAGGGATTCACTATTTCCGCGCTTTTTTAAGTATTGCTGGGATAGTCGATTTCTATAACATATAATCTAGGCCTATAACGGAGCTATAGTACAGCGCCTAGAAGATACAGTGTGGAAAACGGCTATTCCTATAATGCTTTAAAAAGTGCTAAAAACTTTTATCCCATAAATCTCCAACAATGCTCAGCGGCAATATGCTGATACGAGCGCCATCTCGTAACTCTTTTCAATATAAACACTGAGTTTTCAAAAATTATAGAATGTTAAATATCGGAAACTATAAATATAAGATATTTTGGTCTGTTATAAGCTAATTTAGTTAAGGAATGACCTGAAATAGGTTAAAGAGTCTCTTTTAGAATGACTATCGTTTTTAAATCACTACGATGGCGCTACTATCGACATCTTGTTATTCAGCATCGTTGTACATTTATGGGATTCAATTTTTTAGCACTATTTTGTAGCCGTTTTCCACACTGTATCTTCTAGGCGCTGTATATATATTGTGGAAATTGGTTATCCCTGTAATACTTTAAAAAGCGCTAAAATATTGTATCCCTTAACTGTGCAATGATGCTGCTGAAATATACAGATCACAGCGACATCTGCAGGATATTTTCTCAAACTGCAAGATATTGCTAGTCTATACAATGTAATACTAAATCCCACAGATGTCGCTGCGATCGATACTTGGGATTTTAGCAGTATCGTCGCACATTTAAGGGATACAAATGTTTAGCGTTGTTTGGATAGCATATTTCCACACAAGGTATTCTAGACGCTGTAGCCATACTTTCGGCAAAAACTTGAAATGAGCATGCTTCCTGTGCATATATCACCACTCTTATGTATGAAGGCTCTCTGTTATGGTGTTGATTCTGAGCGCTCTTTGTTAAATTTCTATATTTGTGTTTTAGAGAAAGCAATACAGAAAAGTACTGTTACTATGGAAACAACAACTTCTTTAATATTGAAAGGTATAGCAAAAGAGTTCAGAATCATTGCCTTAAATAGTTTCGAATATGTATTGTTGTTGTGACAATTAATACCCTACCTGGATGTGGAAATGCAAAATTGTGTTCAACATAATGGAGGATATTCCATCTACATTTTGATCACGTGGTCAAGGTAAAAACTTCTATCGTAAAGAAGGGAAGGCTCCGTAGACGTGTAATGTAAATCCCCGCAATTCGGTTCCGAAACGGTTCATGAGGCAAAGTAGTAGTATCTTCTCTTCTTATCAGATAGAAGTTCCTTGGATAAATTACCGGTATCACGTGACTTTTTCAGCCTCGAACCCATATTTGGAATATCCTCCATTGTGCGCAATCTAGATAGATTTTTGGCTGTCAGAGAAACGAGATTCATCAATCAGAAGCCTGCATTTTTCTGAACTTTTCGCTGTTTGCAGAAATGCAGGCTATTGATTTGCGATTCTCGTTTCGCTAACAGCGAAAAATCTATCTGGATCCTAGCCTACATTTCTACAAACATTGCACTTCATCCACGGCACTAAAAAAAATGACTCAAAACTTTCATGACATAGGCCGGGATCCACAAACAGCAAATATTCTCAAACATGCAGGCTTCTGATTGGTCAAACTCATTTCGCTAACAGCGAAAAATCAATCTGAATCTCAGCCATAGTTATCTTCGATGAAATCAATGCAAAAGGATAATATAAAAGAAAAGTATAAGATTTCTAAAATGTTTTGGCTGGTTTATCGCTATTTGGCATAATTTGTAAACTTTAGAACTAATTAACAGTTTTTCGCTAATTATGAATAGAAAATTAATGTTTTTAAAGCTGAATTTTATAAAAGCACGTAGATTGAGTAAATATCTATCCAAAAATTCAATCCTTACTTTTTTCTGTCCATTATTTAAGTCTCTACCTCGATTTAAACATAAGTTGTGACGAAGAAAATAAATCTGTCATTTTCAGTATCTCGACGTTATTTAAAAAAATCCATATCTCTGTTTATAATTAATTTATGAGGATGCATTTGATCTCAAATTGAAGATCTTCTTTATTAGGTCCTTCTAGTGTTGGTTTTATTTTTCTGCGATGATTGCTTCTTTTGATATGGGAAATTTTACGCTGGCATATTTCGTTCATTTAACATGGAGAAGTTGTCATCAGTATAATAAGCAGTTACGGTGTCTTGCCTTATTCTTGGCGTTTGTTTGTTTGGCGGGGTTAGCATTTTTTTTTTCAGCTTGGCTTGGCAGAACGACCGTCCTGCTTGATTATGTATTACTTGCTATTTCGCATTTCAACGTAATCTGGGACATGTTTCGACATCAGAAAGCGCAAACGACTAAATGATTGGTGATCGTCACGGTTTGATGTTTAGTGAAATAGACAAATAGTAGAGGCGGAGAAGTATGGCACTTTATAAACTCGAGAGATTGTATTTCATTTATGAAAGAATATAAAGCGGAAAAAAGAAACGTGTCAGACTAGATGCTGACACGACACTGACGGGTCATTTTTCATAACAAGGATTTAATCCCTCTGATCACCATTCATTAAGAAGCAGATATTTTCCTCTATTTTTTAAATGCTATATAAAAATAAATAATTATCAAACTAAATCGAAAATTTGCTCTATATTTTATAAGTACCCCAGCCAAATAGACTAGCTGTCATTAAAAATTAAGAGTTAGTTTAAAAAAAATTAAATAAGTTGTTGTTATATTGTTATAATAGTAAATTTATGAATTTTGCTTTCATGTGGTAGAAAAAGCACTTTAAAATATCAATACTTAAATAACTATTAGTCACAATAATTTTGTTTTTACTTTATAAAAAAAAGCACTTCATTTACTATCTTTACCACTAAAATAAATAAATAAATAAATAAAGCCTTTGTTGTAAAGTAAATAAACGCCAAATACACTAAAAAATACTATATGTTTTGAAGTATTATACCTACATTTTTTCTATCTAATTTCACTGTTATGGAAAATAAAGCAAGTGAAAGCAAGTTAAATTCCTCTACTCAAATGATGTAATGTTATAATATTATTTATTTAATCTACTGTATTTATATATATATATTTAAAACAGTGTATGTGAAAATATTTTTTAAAAGAACACGAAGGACTTCTCAAGAAGCAGAAAGATTTACTGCACAACAATGAAAGTAAAGGACTTTTTTCTTGAAAGAACAAAAAACCGGAAAAGATTGGCTTAAAAGTCCATAAAAGGTCAAAGATTGGTGGTCGTCTCAATTTGATGTTTAGTAAAGTAGACAAAAATTAGAGGAGAGGAACTATCACACTTTATAAAAAACGAAAGATTGTATTTCATTTATGAAAGAAGATAAATCGAGGAAAAAAAAAAAAAAAAAAGAGTAAACGTGTCTGGCTAGATGCTGACGCGACACCGATGGTTCATTTTTCATAAAAAGACTTTAATCATTCTGATCATTTTTCATTAAGCTGTAGATCTTTTGTCCAATGCCAAATAAAAGAAATTGTTGCGAAGCTAAAAAGAGAATTTGCTCTTATCAAAATATCTTACTCTCTATCATTGGTAAAAATTAAAAGTCATAAAAAAACTAGTTCGTGGTTAAAATTATACAGTTTACTTTTTTTTTTTTTTTTTTTTTTTTTTTTTTTTAAAGAAATTATCACCTACGTGAGACACACACACATTATGCATACACTGCAAATCTTTAACACATTGAAACTCGATAGAGCGTCCGTAAAAAAATAATGAAAATTTTGATATTTGGCGAATTATCACCGGTTGGCGATGGAATAAAATTTCAAAAAATACTTTTTTATGTTAAAGACTCTTTAAGATAAAAATGTTTCATATCGAACTTGTTTAAATAAATTTAATGTAAATAACTTCAGTTTTGTCAGTTTTAGTTTCATTTAACTATAGTTTTGTCATATCTACCCTATATATATAAAATCCTAATGAAACGAATTTATGAAACGAATATATGAAACGCCTGAAATGTATCGATTCTTTGAATCGACTGATTAAACAACTGACTTTGTTTCATGGCGATTTCTCCTAAAATATGGAATACTTTGCGATGAAATTAACACCAAAAATCCGTGTTGATCCACAGATCTCAAAACTGGTATTAGAATTTTTAAATTCGAATTAGTTTTCGAAATATTAATTTTTTCTAATTTTAAATACATGTTTTCTAATGATGGCAACTCAAATTTTAATCATAACAGAAATTTTTTTTTCATAATTCAGAAAAGGTTACTATTTTAAATTAATTTGGCGACAGTTTGGCCTCCTTTAAATCTATGCTAAGAACAATGCTTTTTTTTTATTTCGTTATCATTTTATTAAATACAAAACTTTCATTTAAAAATGAAACATTTAAATTGATGGCTTTCACTTCTTTAAAAAAAAAAAAAAAAAAAAAAAAATATTAGGCACAGATGTCATATACGCACCGGGGTACCTAATTGGTGCACAAATGGCATTATTTTGATAGACATGGTAACCCGGCTATTGTTGTTTATTTAATAATAAATGTATATTTACTTTTATTTCTTTTTAAAATTTATATAAATTATTTTGTTCTGTAGTAATTATTTTTTTTTTTTGCTATTTCCTTTTAGAAATAATAGAAAATAATTAAAAAATACGGTACAGTGTAGTAGTTATTCCGTCACCAATTTCGCAAATTATATAAATCGCCAAACCACTCGCCAAATTGTACAGATTGACAATTTTTTTATTTTAAATAACGAAAGAACAAATAAATTAGTATAACATTAATAAATATAAAAATAAAACGTCGAAATAAAAATCACTTGATGACGTAAACAAGGTGTAACTTGCTAAAAGTCAAGTGAATGTGACATTTATCATCAACCATTATTGACATTTAATCTTATAGTTCGCGATAGATTTTTTGTCGACGGGATAACTAGTACCAAAAATACATATGTAACTGGTATTCAAAAACGAGGTTTTCGTCAAATTTTCGTTAAAAAAAAAAAAAAAAAAAAAAAAAAAAATCATGCCAAACATGCGGTGCTATGTGCTATAATACAAACGATGTATATGACATCTGGCGAAATATTAAATTATGTAACAAACCATGACATTTAATTTCAACTTCAAATCAATGTTTTAATTTACCACTCGAACAATAAAAAAAATGCTAACTGGCGAATTGAAAAAAAGATATTGGCGAGATTTGCACCCGGCTTTTTTTTCTTTCGGCACAGATGTCACATACGGCCCCATATTGGCGCGATTTTTTTTTCTGACGCCAATGTCATGCAACGGGTACTTAACTGGCGCCAAAGTATCGTTATTGTGCTTGATATGGTAAGCTGGATGTTGTTGTTTATGCTGTTAATGCGTTCCCCAAATTGGCGTTGGAAAAAAATCGCGCCAATATGGGGCGTATAAGACATTTGTTCCAAACCTTCATATGAAAGGCGAATGGATCAGATCGTATTTGTTTATGGCATTTGATGACTTGAACTATTATAATATAGATGAAATGATTGGGATAGAATAATATTTGGCGACTTATCACCTGTGCCTGGATAGCATTAAAGTATCAAAATGTCACCTAGAGTATAAAAAGCAAAGTGTTCCGCCCGGAACTGTTGATCATAGTCACATGATTTAGTCTATTGTTATAGAGATTGTTTTAAAATATCGGTTGACAAAGACTGTGAATACTTAATTCATTTTATTTTAGCTTCTTTTCAAATGTTTAACTGATCCTCTTTAATCAAAAACGAAAACAACCATTTGATGTCTTAACAGCAACTGATTCTCCGTTAAATTTTTGCAATCAAAGGGAATTGAATGGAAACCCGTTTAAAGGGAGATCTGCACACTTTTTTCAGTATAATTTAATCTTCTCTAATATTTAAAAAACCAATTAGATTTTTAGATTTTTAGATTCTGCGGTGTCTGAATGGGGGTTGGCGAGCGTAGCTTGCAGGGGGCAGAGCCCCCTAGTATATATATACAGTTGGCTCGCTGTTTAATGACTTTCAAGAAACCTCGAAAAATCGTCCTTAAATAGAGATCGTCCTTAAACAGAATAATGTGGAAAAATAATATTTGAAAAACATTTCCCTTCACAGTTTACAGGCTTAGGACTATCAACACATTTCTCAATATATTGGCGTGTTTAGAAATGTTTTATTTATTTATTTAAATTTATTTTATGTTTTCTTTCTGTCTTTTGTTTTTATTGATACAGATATAGAGGAAAAGGTCCAAATACCGACTACCACTTTTGTTTTCAATCTAGATCACACAATTTTGAAAATTAATAAAATAAAACGTGACAGCAGGATACCTTGACATGTTTTACCGCTGTATAGAGAAAAAAAATAAGTTTAAAAGGCGTTTTCTGTTTATAAAAAGCAAAATTCCGAAAGTCTTAAAATTTTGAGTTTTTAAAATAGGGTCTAAATACCGGCTACCTTAGTTTTTTTCCCAAAAGATCACACAAATAGAGCTAATGGCAATTATTAAGCAATAAGAATATTATTTTAATAAATTGTATTGATTAATAACATTTCTTATGCACAGAAAAAATACACAATTTTTAATAAAAAAGTATTTTTGTCAAATTTCTAAAATTCTTTACGACTATCTCTCACAGTCTTCTTCGCATTATGTTTCTAATTTTGTTTTTTAACGTGTAAAACAACAACAAAAAAAAGCTTGCTGATTGAAATGAGAATTATTTTATGTGAAAAAATCAAAAACTTAATATCACTGTCTGCGTCGGTATAGTCCATATCATCCCACATATCGCATTCTTAACATTGAACCCAGAATCCCCTCCCCCATTCTTGTCCACAGAGAAAGCACCCATGCAGAAGATACAAATTTATCATAACCTCTGTTGGATATTTTCCTTTTTCCCTTTTTTAACCCTCTCGCTGAGTAATTGTTTTATCAAAATAGCTTCAAAAATTGCGTATTTAATCCCTTCGTGACGAGCGTCTTTTAAGAAATTTTATTCTTTAATCACCGGTTTATCAAAACAAAAGTTTTTGTTTAATTTAACCGGGTAAATGGTCCGATTAAATAAGGCAAAATTTACAATAAAAAAATAACTCGTGGGAATAATCAAGGAGGGTTAATTAGACGGAAAAAATGCCTTCCCGAGGAAATCTCGTTTTGCGCAAATTTTGCTACTTTTACGTTGCCCGAGGAAATCTCGGGTTGCGCAGCGAGAGGGTTAAAATCAAATTTCTGCCTCATTTGTCTGGTTTAATCCGTCATTGTTTTTCTTTCTCTTCCCATTTATTACAGGCAATTTCGTAGTGTCCAACAGAGCTTTTTTGGAAAATGATCCGTAACCAGTGTCGGTCCTGAAGAATTACGGCCATGGTTGCTTTTTTCATATTGCGAAATGGGGCTGGAACTATTTCTGAACCATTTAAATTAACTTATTAATTATGGACCTATTTAAATTAATTTATTTTCCTCCCCTTCAAACAGAGCAACCGAGAGAGGTCCAAATACTGGCTAGCCGGTATTTAGACCACTCTAGGTAGTCGGTATTCGGACCACTGCTATGTTTAAGTTAAAACCGGTATTACTCATTCATATAATAAAATACCAATAATGTGCGCGTGGCAATTGACAGCTAAATATGTCTAGAAAATAACTTAATCAACAATTCAAGCCAATATACGATCAGTATATTTTAAAAAAATGAGAAACACATATCTGAAAAACTTTTGATGTACCAGATTACGTAGATTCAACACTTTTGCATTTACTATTTGTAAATGACACAGACTTCAGCGACGTACTTTTCGTAACTTTCTTCTCTCAATTAAAGTTACAAACTCTGCCTATCACCGGTAGGCTGCGCTGCGCTCAGTTCTCAGAACACCTAGTAGCCGGTATTTGGACCCTAGACGGTATTTGGACCTTTTCCTCTACTATATATTTTTATTGCGCAAATACAAATTGCATTAATTATACAGCATACAATGTTACTTAAAGTACAATAAAAATATTTATAATAAATTTAATTAAACAATGCTGCTTACAGTACAATAAAAATATTTATAATACATTTAATTAAACAAATTAAGTTTTTAAAAAACAAAAAGTGTAGATTGTTTCAATGGTGGTCTAGTTTTAAGTACCCTCGCTTCAAGCTTTTCAAGAAGGATGAATGAGTCATCTTCCATATTTGATGAAACAATGTACTGGCGAAGAATATCCAGGGCAGAATTCGCATCTGAGTAAGAAGGAGGAGGTGTCTCGCTTTCTGTATCATCAGCTTCATCACCATCTTCTGCCTCTGAAGCATTTTCATTTGCGATGCCTTCATAAATTTGATCTAAACTTCTGAAGTTGGTTGTTAAAACGTCTTCTTTATCTGTACCCAGCTGAATTGCAAGAAAACTTGTTTTTCTATCAGAGGAAGTTTGCTCGTTTAACATGTTTAACGGGATCGGGGGAAAAAAAACTACGTGAAAATCGTCGTTAAATAGAAACAATTTCGTCTTTAAATAGAGAATTTTTTTACTTAAAGGAGCCGGGACCGCAAATTATCGTCCTTAAATAGAGATCGTCGTTAAGTAGAGCGACGTTAAACAGAGAGTCGACTGTATATATATTTATAATGAAAGTTAACTATCAAATTTTATGAATTAAAACAAAATTTAAATTAATAAAAACTGTTTCAATCTCAAAATTAAGTCCAATTGAACACCGTCGATTAAATTTTGTTGCTATGGAAACAACGACTACTTTGATATTGAAATAAATAACTGCAGCATTCTTCATCTTGCCTTCATTTAAGAATTCGCTTAAATATATGAAAATATTTTTTATATATGAAATTATTTTTAAAGTAATAAAATTAAATAACAAACAACATAAATATTTAATACAAAAAATGTATTTATTAAACTATCTCATTGTTTAAGTTTAAATTCATTAAATACTGTTTACACGCAGTCTAAAAATCAATTAACCAGCAATTTTCAGGTGCATTAAAATCGTTTGCTTTTGGCCAGGAAAAGTACTGTTCGTGAAATCGCGTGATACTTTCGTCTTTTCGCACCAAATACTCGAAACTATTTTATTTTTTTACAGACTTTCTACTGTAATTCCGCCGCGAAATTTGACTGATCCTTTATTACATACACAAGTAGATTAATTAGTATTTTTTTTTCTTCAAAATATTCTGAATATGCCCGGTAAGGAGACCTTCCTTGTTAGTAAAATTATTAAATGTTGAAAACACAGAATCGTTATACATTTTGAATTATAATAATTACATTTTCATTTTTTTTCCTGATGGAATTCTTCTTGAGATGTGCGTGTTTTATGCCAAACGCCTCTCGCTCATGAAACAACCATTCTCTTGTGAGGTATGTTCTCTACATAATTATCTATTGTGAAATATGTTTAATCAATGCTTAAAACAAACTATATTAACATTCTAATGCGTAATAACCAAGAACTCATTCCAGTATTACTACAGAAATCCATCAGGTGTTAGCCGAAAGTGCTAACAGAGGCAGCACTAAAATTTACTGCTCCATTCTGCTCTTAACAGGACAGCTACCGAAACTACAAAGTGACCCTGCTAAGCTTGCAATTTCTTTGTGATTAAAACTTTTCATGAACTTTTGAAAGCCCCAAAAGTTTTAGTTTGTGGGTTGGTTCCGGCCAAGCAACATCACACCGACTCTCAGTCCAGCAATCCATTGTTTAAAGGAACTCTCCTCCCCTGCGCGAATTTGACATTTAAAAATCATGTTATCTAATCCATTTTTTTTTATATTTTTGCAGTGTATCAGTATTTACTCAAGACCGTGTTTGTGAATTAAAGAAAAGTGATTTAAAGTCCGAATCATTCATGAAGAAAACGTCTCTCACAAAATAATAAATCAACACAGATTTATCTTCAAATAAAATTCATTTAAATATTTCAGCTGCTCCAATACCGACGGAAGATATAAAATAGCTCTTCGTCCACTTACCAGCAAAAGGTAAGAAAATTTAAATACTCTATTGTTTTAATGATTTAAGCATTGTGCATCCATACTGGGTATTTGGCGTAAACCAACGAACTCACTCCCTTCAGGTTTTTATCATTTCCTTTTCTATTTATTTATTTGCTGTTTACATGTGTGTTACATTTAAAATAAAAGTATTAAAAATTCTTCTACTCTACTGAACTATACTTTTTTTTTATTACATGAACTTTCTTGCCGTTTTATTGTTAAATATTTCAGCGAAACCTAAAAACACTTCTGTAAACATGAATGTCTAAAATCATTTTCTCCGATGGGAAAAACGGAACGGATTTTAAAAAGTAAAATCAGTAAAGAAAAAGAAAAGAAAAAGAAATTTTTTCGTGAGATTTATCTTTTTGTGAAAAATTAGCAAAAATGTGTAGGGTGATTGGTGGTTGTTTACAACTTAATGCTTAGTGAAATAGACAATAGGGACAGAGAAGTAAGTCACTTTAAAGATTTGAGAGTCTGTACTTCATTTATGAAAAAATATGAAGCGAAAAAAAGAAAAAAAAAGTGTCAGATTATAGAAGCTATTATGACGCTATTTGTGCATTTCTCATAACAATAACTCTTATTGTCTTTTATTAAATTGCAGATTTGGGTTTTTTTTTTCCTTTTTAAAAAAATATAGTTAACATATAACTGCCAAATTAAAACGAAAACTTATTCTAGATATTAAAAAAAGTAAAATTACTTTACTGTCATTAAAACCGAGAGCATTAAAAAATATATGGGGCATTCTCACAATCTTTTGACTTTCAGGAATAAAAATCTGGTGAAATTAAACTTGCTAAAGAACCATTTTAATCTGATAGACGAATGCCTTAATGATTCAAAATAGAGAAAAAATGGTCAGCAGCGAAAAATATTTTATTTAACTGAGGTTTAAGTTAAACTTACGAGTTTAATTTTCCTTACCATTTTACCACTAAAACTTTTTATTTCTTTCTAAATTTTTACTTATAATGAATTTGCATAGTACCACCCGCAGGACATTCAAATAAGAGGTAATAACAATGTCATATTTTTAGTACAAAATTTTGGTATAACATTGTCTTAAAGGGATGTCAAAGAAGGGACGGTAGGTAATAAAAGGGGACGGTATAGGAAAAAAGGGACGGTAAGGGGACAAAAATGATGGTAAGGATGGGACGGTAAGGAAAATTACCACCTATTTTTAGGCAAATCATGTTAAGACTCGATGATAGCCACAATGCTCACTGATTTTTAGAAACAGTTATTTACATTGGATAAAAAAAATATAATAATTTACCTCGAAAAGTGCATTAATAAACCTTGGGGACAGTAAGACTACCAATAACGCCACGATGCTTGAAATTGATATTTAAATGCTGATTTAAATTCTGAAGTAAATTTCCTGTCATAGAATTTTAGCCATTCTTTCTCTATCATACTTCTGCATGAGAAAAAAAGGTATAAAAAATTCTGTGACTGCATCTGAAGTGATTTTCTGTATAATTTAGAAAGAGGGACGGTAAGGAATCTAAAACCAAGGGATAGAATTTTTAAAAAAATAATATCAACCGTAAAAATGTGTGCAGGTTAATTTTTTGCTACATATTTATATAAAACAATTGTCCCAGTTTCGGTAAAAAAATACATCGAATTACTTTTATGGAAACAATTTTATACAGCCAGCTTCAAACTTAAAAATCAGCATCAGGGACACATTACGGTGTAGGAGTTTCCCGGATATTCGGACCCCCATCATCGTCCAAAACTTATTTATCTCGTTAATATTTTTTATGCAATCATGCAATCGCATGTTCCCCAGTATATGCAATAAAAAAAAAAACACAAGAATATGTACTAAAATAAAAATTATTATTCAGGGACTTAAAAGTCAAAAGATTGTGAGAATGCCCCATATATACCAATTATTTGCTTAAGTTGTAAATTTATACATTTTCGGATAAAATGTAACTAATTTATATATATATATATATATAGCCATAATATAATTACAAATCATCATCTAATCCTATAAAATAAATAATTTAATAAATTTAGCAGAAATTATAACTGTAACATTATACTAAATACAGATATATATATATATATATATATCAAAGGGGGTTACACTTATTAGAATTTCTAAGCCGGTACAGCCACTATTTCCTTTTAGAAATTTCTTATTTAGTATTTAAATCGCAGAGTTTGTAGTATTTTCTACGATTAAAATGCTACACAAAAAATGTCGTAGAAATGTAGACACTCTGATTAAGTTATTTTTCATTTTAACTTGACAGTATTAAATTTTACAGCAAGAATGTATATATTCCTCTTACATGTAAGTTATGTAAAGGCAAATATTTTAAAAAAAAAAATTCCAACTATCATTCAGAAAATGTTTCTGTGCCAGAAAATAAGAGAAACTAAAACCCTTCTTTGAAAGAGGCGGAATAATTTAATGACTCAACAGTGTTAAGAAATTTCTTTGGTGAAACACTTTACTGCAATGGGTGCCAAAGAATTCACGGTGATTGGAGATCATCTGAGTTTGATGTTTAGTGAAATTGACAAATAGTAAAGGCGGAGAAATGTGACACTTCGTAAACTTAAGAGATTGTATTTCATTCATGATAGAAAATCTAAAAAAGAAAAAGTCTGAGACATGACATTCGTGGGTAATTTTTCATAACTAGATTCATAACTATATATAATATTGAGCTGAATATTATATTTTTTAATGCGCAGGAAAATGGACTTTATGCATACGACCTGAGGTGGACGCTAATATTCGTCTGCTGGCGGTATTTATTTTGGAATATTAGCATAGAATTATATGGAGTACGTATTTTTTATTAGTGTTCTTTTATTAAAAATACCGCAAAAATATTGATAAATGTGGGAGTAGATATTTAATATACTGTAATAAAAATTCAAATGTTGTTATGTATCAGGGAACATTTGTTAAATTTGCAAAATTTCCGTTAACCTTTATGTACTCATCCTGGGTCCAGGCTAAGGCTGCGTACTCACGCGTATTTTGCCTGCTTGTCCAGTATTCTTGGAAAAGCTTTTATTCTGAACCCATCTGCGGTTTATTGACAAAAGAATGAGGGGAATCAACAATGGGTCAGGAGATAAGGAGCTCGACTCTACTTGAAGGAAAGGTTCCTCTTTTGCTGGACATCAGTCCCTTTCCTGCTAAAGTCGTTAAAAATCAAAGACACCGCGTGGCAAGAACAAACGAAGCCGACACTGATTACAGTTAGAAGGATAGTGTGTACGCAGCTTTAAGCTGCGTACACACTATCCTTCTAACTGTAATCAGTGTCGGCTTCGTTTGTTCTTGCCACGCGGTGTCTTTGATTTTTAACGACTTTAGCAGGAAAGGGACTGATGTCCAGCAAAAGAGGAACCTTTCCTTCAAGTAG
Source organism: Maratus speciosus (assembly GCA_963932465.1). Classification (NCBI taxonomy): domain Eukaryota; kingdom Metazoa; phylum Arthropoda; class Arachnida; order Araneae; family Salticidae; genus Maratus; species Maratus speciosus. The sequence continues at coordinate 306,870,292 of OZ010789.1, read as the reverse complement.
AGTCGAGCTCCTTATCTCCTGACCCATTGTTGATTCCCCTCATTCTTTTGTCAATAAACCGCAGATGGGTTCAGAATAAAAGCTTTTCCAAGAATACTGGACAAGCAGGCAAAATACGCGTGAGTACGCAGCCTTAGCCTGGACCCAGGATGAGTACATAAAGGTTAACGGAAATTTTGCAAAGTCGTCTGCGGGCGATATTTGCGGTTACGCATACTGACATTCTGGCGGTACGGTGAATAAAACAACAGATCAAAACACCACCGGCTATGGAGAGTGACGTCACGTGCATAACGTCCATTGATAAAGGCAAATTTTATAAGCTAAAACAAATATGTGTATGTATTGTTTTTATATTCATTCCTTACTATTTTAGATTTTAAATTTCAGAATATAAGAGGCATTAAAAATGAGCAGAAGCAATAAATTTTGTGTTGATAGGAATCTCCGAAAATTAAAATATAGCTTTAGTTGAGATATGTTCTACAACAAAATTTTAATAATACTGATTATCTTTCTTTAAGCTCGAGATAGTTTATATATATATATATATATATATATATATATATATATATATATATACATAAATTGAAAATTAAACGTATAAATTTTGTTCTTTGACTTTCCTGTTTCAAAGAAAAATAAAAAATAATCTGGAAATAATAAGACTATATATTACAATCCTTTAAACTGATTATTCTACCAGAATTTAGACTGTTTTTTATTTTTATTTTCTTATTTTTTTTATTTATTTATTTATTTTGGTAAAATACCCAACATTTAAAGGAAGTACTATCTTTTCATCGGAATTTTTTTCTTACTATGTTAAAAGAAGGGAAAAAATAAAAAGGAATATCATAAATTACGATCTATTTTTAATGCTTAAATGTTGAAATTGATCGGCAACATTGCATTAAAAATTATTAGTTTAATAATTCATGAATAGAAGCGATTCTGTCATTTAAAATGAACATTTATGAATTAAGATATCAATGTACAGTTAAAGATTTTTTTTTTTTTTTTAAATCAGCTTGAATAAATAGCACATATTGGAGAAGAAAAAAAAGCAACCAAAAAGTTTCAAATGAAAACAATTTCACCCCTTCTCCTCTTTTTTTAAGTTTCTGGTAATCAAGAATGAGCAATACAAAGCTAAATATTAAATTGTCTCAAGCTGCTTGTTTAATTTCTATTTTACACTCATATACATGCGTTGCGATCTTGTATACATGCCATAACGTCTCTTCTATATTAAAAATTACAACTGTTATAAAAAATAATGTATGTAGGACGTGTTAGCAGGGAGGTGAAGGAATAATAAGTAGTTCAATTTAAAATTTTTAATATTTAATGTAATTTCTTGGTTAAACAAGAATTTTCATAAAGATATTTACAAATGATAACATTTCAATAAACAGGTAAATAATTCAAATATTTATCCAGAGGCTACTAGTCAAGAAATTTAGGCACAACCCCCCCCCCCCCCCAATGATATAATAAAAATCAACGGTCTTACAGAGACGTTCTCTGTGTGACCAAAGCTTCGGACCCTCTGCCTGGCTGTCCGGGCTGCAGCGAGCTCCAAGTAAATAGCGTTATCAGTGACAGCAAAAGAAACTCTGTTCTTATAAATGCTTCTTTAATAGATTGAGGTCTAAGCCCGAGTGTCACTCGGGTTGCCGTTTCGGATGAAGCGAACTGAGCTCCAGAGTCTCTCGGGGTCAACTTTTAACTCTCTGAGTTATAAAAGTACCTATAATATACGTTCGCGGTCTTTTCAGATATTATCTACAAACTTTTTATTTTGAAAAAAAAAATAAATAAATAAGTAATCAGAGCTTAATTCGAACTTATTGTGAACCTTGTGGTGTTGCTCTTTGTGCTTTGAAATTTACCACACAAAAGCAAATTTTACTGAATAATGTTTATATACAAATAAAACCTATTTTCAGATATTTGTACAACATTTGGGTAAGTTTTTATTCAAGTCTATGTAAAATTTTATTTAAAAAACTTATGTTTTCTTATGCGGAACTTTTTTTATTGAAATATAAAACATGCTTTTTTCAATAATTTCTCATTAAATAATAATTTTTAGTACATTTAAATAGTTCCTTGATTATGAATAAGAGCATTTTGTAGTTTATAATAAAAAAAATTATTAAAATATATATCTTCCACGTATTAAAAAAAAAAAAAAAATCATGAAAAGTACCAACTACCCTCAGTCCAGAAGGAGATATGCGGTTCAAATAACTCAAACCTTAAAGTGTTAAATTACGAAAATATATTGGTGTCTGAGGAATCTAAACATAAAGAACATCTTTCGGAATCGTGGGTAACTCGGACGAGTTTAGTTTCTAGTACAGATGGGAAAAACAGTTACTTTTTGTTAACAGGTTCCATCATTACACCACTATCTTGGTAACATGTTACAATAACCTAATAATTTTTTAAAAATTTGTTGAAATTTGCACTTTTAGGGTCTTTCTTTAAATTTAGGTCATTTTTTTTAGATTTTGGTTAAGTATTTGTAGGTAAAGAACATTTTTTGTTTCTTTATTTTGTAATATTTTGTTTCTTTGAAATATTGACGTCTGAAAAATTATCTAAGCTCAAATTTAAAACGTAGAGGTAAAATTTACAAAAAGTCAAAGCAGGTTTTCGAACTTCAGCAGTGGACATAAAGACACACTAAACAGAATTATATATTTATTTAAAAAGTTTAACATTAGAGTCTCTATCCAACATGATTTTTCTTTTATAATTACAGTATCCTACTTTCTTAATCCCACCTAACCTAAGTCTGAAGATATCTGTACATAAAGGTACAAAAATTTTTTTCTTTTTAATAGCTTCTAGCATTCAAAACTCTCTAGGATTTAAGATGTCCCTAATTCAAATGTCATTCAATTCTAGAATAACTCTCAATTTTTTAAGGTGAAAATTCATATATTCAAGTAAATTTATCCCTTATAAATTCGTCTGCCTAATAATTAGACTATTCGATAGATATCTCACACTTATTCCTAAAATGCACAACTCTCTCTCCCTTTCTGTATATATATTTTGAGCGTTCCTTAATATGAATGGTTACAAACATACCCCCATTTGACATTAAAAAAGGATGTTTAAATATCTATAAAAAAGACCAAATTAGAGTAATTATATATATATATGTATATATATATATATATATTGTTTACAATATTATTTAGTCTCACTGTTTACATATCGCTGCGACCCGTAAGAAAAGAGACGTGTCTTGCAAATATTCATTTTGCGTTTTTCCCCCACTAACAGGTCTGTTATAAGTGCGTCTTGCTACACAAACAGTTTCATAAGTGTAACTATGCAAAAATCACTTTATTACGCCATATGTCCATTTATGACCACAGAAGATGGGTGGATTGTGTGGGTATATAAAATTCCCCAACCATCTAAACCTCATCCTACGTCTTCATTTTTACGGTTTTGTTCTTTTATGCAAGTTTTCATTCCAGGATGCTAAGTGCTATAATTTCATGTTACAGTAAACATGGAAATTTTCTTTTGCCTCTCCTGTGAAATTTACTTTTGTCGAGATGTGTCACTTTTCTTGCGGGTGAGCGATATATTAAATTAACAAAATTTCTCATACTAAAATAAATATTTACTCTATGTATTCCCAAGCATTTTATTTCGCATTTAAAAGTATTTTTCGTTTTTCCTGAAACACTTCACTTTTCCATATGTGTCACTTACCGAATAATGGTGCGATGCAATCAACTGTGTATTTTGACCTATCCGTTAACAACATCCAATAACATTATGGGATATAAATATAATTTAATAAAATCTTTTAAACTTAATTAGGTTTGAGGCAAAATTTGTTAATTAAAACATTCCACTTTCATTATATTTCCACTTATATGAACAAATAGCTTTTAACAAGCCGTCACTTTCATATTTGACAACAGTGATTATTATTTTTTCCAAATTGATTAAAGCTTTTTTTTTTAATTTTTACAAATGTTCCCATAAAATAAGAATCTTATTGCTTTCGTAAAATTAATTCTAAAAAAAATGTTTTTTAGCAGCCATAGTTATGACAAAAAGTGCAATAAATAAATAAATAAATAAATAGCTCTACCGCATCCGTACATCAGGCATACCGCATCAACATACCGCACAACAAGGACATATAATTCAACAACAATCGAAAAATACTTTACCACCTTAAAATATCCCCAAACCACAAAGCAAAAGCGCGATACAAATTACCTCAAAATATCTCCAGCCACGCGAATCTAACTTACAGCCTTAGAAAAACTTTTCCTCCCCTCCCGATGACGTAAAATTCTCAGATTCTAATATTACCAGTCTAGATCAACAATATGTTCAAAGCAATAATATATTTTTTAAATAATATAACTGCTTCATAGCTATACATTACAAAGTAACTGTAATCTCTCAGAGACTTGATAACAAATTTTTACGCATTCGACATTGAAATAAGCACAAATTCATACTTAAGCGAACATAATATTTCAACATTTAACAGTTGGTATAGAATATTTGATGATGACAAATAATTATTACTGATAGATACTTTTTATTCCTAGCAACAGGTTCGGAGCAGATGGATTTTGCCTTGGACGCCTCTATTTTTGTTAGCGGGGGGTGAAAAGTGACTGAGTAAATGAATGAATAAATGAAATGAAAATAGGTGTTCGCTTTTCTTTTCATACGTAGGACGCGGTTTAACGATACGTGTTGACTTTTCTTTTTCATACATAGGACGCGGTTGACGTTTGAGTTTTGTTTTTTAAACTAAGTAGGATTTTCTTGATTCTTTTGTAATAGTGGATTTTTTTTTTTCATTTTTTCTTAGAATGTTATTAAGAGCTAGGAACAAAGATTTTGCGATTTTATTTTCATCGCAATATAAAATTAAAATAAAGCTAAAATATTTTTCTTTTTTTTTTTTTGTCTTATTTTCAGTTTTTCGCAAGGGAAATTGATAAATAGTTATAAAATTAATAGGCAGTTTCTGATATTCTGTTACTAAAAAACAAACTTTAAAGCAATAACAGTGTTTTTTTTAACTGTTATGTTAAATAATGCCCACCTCTAGTTTCTGGTTTGTTCTAGTTTCTGTTTTACTTGTTTCTGGTTTGTTCTAGTTTCTAGTTTAGTAACTTGAGTCTAGTATAGTAGTTACTTGTTCCTTAAAATAAAATACTAGTTACTTGTTTCTGGTTTATTCTAGTTTCTGGTTTATTTTCTGATTTTTTAGTTTCTGGTTGTATTATATTTTCTTAGATTAAGATATATATATATATATTTTTGCAGTGTACGAGATTTCTCATGTACAATGTACAATTACAGTGTACAAGAAATAAAATTGCAGTGTACGAGAATAAAATACTAGTTACTTGTTTCTGGTTTGTTCTAGTTTCTGATTTTTAGTTTCTGGTTGTATTATATTTTCCTAGATTAAGAAATATATATATATATATATATATATATATATATATAGCGGATATCACATTGTTTAATATTTTACATGGTTGTTTAATAATTTCTGGTGATTAGTCGATTGGGTACATAACGGAATTCAATTTTTGCTTATTGCGGGATTCCGTTACAGAAATCGGCTATGATTTTTGCTTATAAATGTATTTTATGTACCCGTGAACAAATGAAATACTTTATAAGCTTCCGGCATCATTCATCCATTTGATCTTTTGTATGTTTATGATACGGCCTTTTCTGGTTCAACATTATTTAGCTGGATATATTATATTTTGTCTTTAATAGGACTTTATCAAAATTTGGTGTTTTTTTTTCATATGTTTTATATAGATTTATCGCCAGCAATATGCTAGTGAATTAGTGGAATTTAGTAAGATTCTGTATTACTAGTTACATGTTCCATCTTTATTCTGTATAATGTCAGTGTTATGAATATTAGCCACTTTATAAATTTAATTTCAGTACGACGTCAGTAATAATCAGTCAGTAATTTCGATGACGATTTGTTATATATAATGGTTATATATATATATATATATATTTTTTTTTTTACAGTGTACGAGATTTTCGTTTTTGAAGCAGATGCCAAAATTTAAGAGGTCAAAAAATAAACACCTTTGCTGAATCCATATTTCTACTTGAAGTATTATTTAAATGATTTTACTGAAACTTTAGAGAAAAAATTTCAAATTTTATATAACAGGAAACATACTAATTAATAGACTATTGTCGTGAATTTATACAAATGTAAATTGTAACATTTTATCCGTTTTGATTATAGCAACCAAACGCTTATAAGGATCAAAAATGACAATTACAAACCGGATTCTTATAAGCGGAAGTTACCGTATAATAAAGTACAACCTCTAAAATCTGGCATCGTCGGGACCGAGACTAAACCGGATTTTTGAAAATTCCAGACTTCTGAAAGAATACCAAAAGTGCTTTCCATGTACTTAATGGTGCCATACTGAATGGTGCTTAAGATTCATTGCAAAGTGTGATTTATCTGATTAAAAGCGAAAATTAAATATAAAAAAAAAATCATTTCTATTGATATTTTCTATGTTAAAAAAAATCTAATAAACAGTGAAGTGATTTCTTCTAGTGTAATTTCCAAAACATGGATGCCAATTTTATTTGCTTCAATTTTTAACAAGTTCTTTAACTAGTTTTTCTTGGATTTTATACAAGTGAGGAATATGTATTTCAGTCAGGAAATACAGTCTTTTTTCTCTAAAGCAGATATTAGTTTTCCAGTCAAATTTATACATTTCAAAAATGACACCTTTTCTTCTGCCAGCTCCTCGTCCTCACTCCTCTCAGCTGCTACCAGCGTCAATTCAGCACTGCGCCAGCAATCTTGCTATCCGCTAATCCTTTATTTAATCGCGAAGCTTTTAAATTGTAAGAAATTGTTATTTTCTTTCTCATGTAAGTTGCAAGTGTTTAAAAAAAAAAAAAAAAAAAATGCGTGGAGGTACTTTGATCCCGGATTTTTGAAGTTGTCGGATTTCCGAATGCCGTATTTTTGAAATCACGCTGTATATATATATATATATATATATACATATCTATGTTACATTATTATATCTACCTCCGCGATTTCCCTGTTTATTCTAAATTACTACTCTATATTCGCTAATTCCTTATTCTTAATAATCACTATCGTTAACTCTGTTAAATTCCCATTTATTTAATTCCTAGATTGCCCAATTTACATGAATATTACGCTTTTAGTATTCTTAAATTAAATGTTCCATTTCCGATCTTTCTCTTATTTCGAAGGTTATTTTTAGTAGTCATTTTTCCCCTTTCCAATAATTTTCTTTTCCCGCACTTAATTCCGGGCTTTCCTTTTACTATTTGATCCATCCTCTCAAAATTGTCGGTACTCTTTTTATTTTCCACTCCCATTCGTCCGTGGCTTAGTATGGCGTGTTAGCCTTAATTCTTAATTGGTTCAGAGCGCGAGCTACGTCATATTTGTATTACTACGCTAGGTGAACAAAAAGCGGATGCTCGCGATTCTTCCGCAGAATTTGATTGTATTTTCCAGTTTTAAAACCTTCCCTCGTCACCGTCTGATGTGTTCTTATCTCCAATCTTGCTTAACTCTAATTTTACTTACCCCTACTTTTGTTTAACCTTGATTAATTCTATAGAGCGATGGTTCACCTACAACTGATCTGTGGAAACTGCTCTGCCGCAAGCTACTTCAATAAAGTCTTGAGTTGATTTCTGCCTGGTCTCAATTACTCCGGGAAATCTACATTGGGAAGATTTATTAGCCTGATTACCACTCGATGACTACCAAAAATCTTTCGAATGTTCGTGCCAACTTACGACGGCAATGTGTTTCAGCTTACTACATTCAACTAATAATCTTGCACTGTGTTTCTTCAACCTGCTTACTCCAATGCTTAAATGAACAATCGTACTTTAAGATTGCTTACATCCACTATTTTCAGCGATAATCTACTTCTACATCGCATGCATCTACTTGCTGATTATTTCTGTTCTCATTCACTATTATAACGTCGTATTGTTATATATATATATAACCATTAAATAAACATTAACGAGCACCAACAAAAACTGAAATTATGAATAAAATGACATATACATATATATAAACTTTCTGTACAATATATATACTCTATATAACAGCGTTTTGTTTTATTAAACTTTCTCACAGTGAATGAATATTACATTTTCTGAACCTTAACTCATGAACTTGTAATTTACACACTCATACATATGCGATGAGATGCTGAACATACAATAATGTCAGCTAAATCAATGATTACTACTGTGAGGAAAAAAATACATATACATTAAAAAGAAACAGAGGAACAAACAATCTGAAGAGTCCTCTATTTCCGAGACAGGTACAAGTGTTGTCGAAATCATCGTTAATAAAAAAAAAAAAAAAAAAAAAAAAAAAAGAAAGAAATATATCGAGAGCACTTCAAAACCAGGAATCAAGAAAGATGAAAACAAGAAATAATAAAAGGATTTATGCCGCATTCATCTTGCCCCGGCGGAAAAAAGAGATGGATTCTTAAAATAAAAAATTATCTTACAGGGGAATTTTTTTTTTTCTTCAGTTTGTGCGTATATTCTCAAATGACGCTTTGATTATTATTTTTTTTTTTTTTTACATACAAGGGTAAGAGCTCAAAAGAAATAAGACTCATAAGTATTATTTTCTTATTTATCATCAGTAAAAAAAAAAAAAAAAAAAAAGCAGAGCACATTTTTCTGTTTATGGTTGTAATCGTCACTAAAACGAAAAAAAATAAACCAACAATAACTATAAAGTTCAACTTATTGTGGTTTTATGTGTTATATTGGAAGTTTCTGAGACCAAATTTTATTTAATATATAGTACCTTATATAGAAAATTCAAACACCCAGATATAATATACAACACCGTTAATTGCAAAAAGGTGTTATATAAAACAGTAAATAAACAGTAAAAATGTTTTTTATACAAACTGTCTACCTGTTTTGGCTTTAGTGAAGCGAAGACATGCAGACAGTTTGCATATAAAAATTTTGTACTGTTTACTTACTGTTTTATACACTGTAAAATAAATTCCATTAAAATACGGAAATTGTACTGGCAATCGAGACGGCAGTACTATTTACGTATTTTAACGGAATTTTTCCCGTAAATTTCAGAAAAAATTCCTTTTTCACAAAATTTACGGAAAAAAATCCGTTAAAATACGGAAATGGTACTGGCGTCTCGATTGCCAGTACCATTTCCATATTTTAACGGATTTTTTTTTTTTTTTACAGTGTATAACGCATTTTGTCAATTTACAAAGTATATTATATTGCGCCTTTTTTATTCGTAGTCTTTCTGAAGTCAAACTTAAGACATTCTTTTTAATTATCTTTTGTACATAATTTCCCAACAATGTTTTGACCTAATGTAAGAAAGTACATATTATAAGTCTTGTAAAGTATCTAATAAGTGGTATACAGTTGCTGTATCGAATTTAAAGATCCAAGCTGTATCCAATTAAAAGGCAGGCACAAAATTGAGGGCCTCACTTAAACAAGTGAAAGAGTAAAGGACAAATTTCTGTAGCAAACGATGTCGTCTTCCTATATAAACGAAGAATTTAGTGGAGGTATACGAAGGTATACGCCACATACCTTCTGGATTTTTTAAAAGCTCCGTATATTCTCTGTTTCTCAAATAAAACTATAGCGTATACTATATAGGTATGCCCTCTGTCCATAGCGCATTACGACGTATGCTCTTTTATGACTTCACCATCACCATTGCAGAAAACGCGTTGAAATTAACATAAACTTTTATACATGTACTACTTTTGCGGTGACTAGAGCTGTTTTATACCAAGGTGGTATTCCTGACCATATGAAACGGCAAAACGAGAAGTTAAGAAGTGAGTCTCTGTAAATATACCTAATAAATATAAGTTTTGTTTAATGCAGTTCATATTTTTGTGAAGTTTCTGTACTTTTGTGATTTTATCCAGTATACGAGTATATATTTATATGTACTGGACCTTTTTCTAATAACACATCGAATCAATTTGAAGTCACACACAATCGCGACAAACGATTACAATCGTAACTGGCAATCAAAAGATGTCATATTTATTTCGTCAGATTATGGCTCTCAGGAGATCGTCGCTTCATGACTTCACTGTAAAGTCACCGTGACTAATTATTTGTCATTTGTACTTCGTGACAAAATTGGTCACCGATTTCACATGAACATTTTCCACATTATGTTACAAGAATGTGGACAATAACAGTTACACTTGATTCGCTTTGCATTCTTGGTCGCAGTGTTATTAAAGTCTGTCTTGAAAGTCATAATGCCACTGATGATGTAGTTCACAGCGTCACTAATGAAATGAGATAAATGTTTTTTAATCGAATAACAACATCTAAAAGTGGCTTTAGGTCACTTTTGTTATTCCCAATGAGATTTTTTTATGTATCGAGATAAATGTTTTTGAATCGAATAACCACACCCAAGAGTAGCTTTAGGTCACCTTTGTTATTCCCAATGAGCTAAAAAAAATTTAATGTATTGAGATAAATGTTTTTGAATCGAATAACCACATCCAAAAGCAGCTTTAAGTCACTTTTGTTATTCTCAAAGAAATAAAATTTTAAATGTATTTAGGTAACTATTTTTCAATGTGTTAAGATAAATGTTTTGAATCGAATAACCACATCCAAAAGTAGCTTTAGGTGACTTTTGTTATTCTCAATGAAATAATTTTTTTAATGTATTTAGATAATTTTTTTTTAATGTAGGGGAGGTAGGGGAGGTTTGATACATAGGGAGGGTTGATACAGTGACAGTTTTTCTCAATAAATGGCATTAACAGCCATTCTAACACATGTGAAGGCTTCTTTTATTTGCTGAAGTCATCATTAGCTGGACTAATCAGTGAAGAACTGACAACTTTTTTTTTCTTTTAATTTTGAAGGTTTTTGGAATGCCAATGTAAATTTTTTCATTGGCTGATTTTCTTTCATAACTCTTATTATTGTGAAGATGATATCTTGTAATTTTTTTTATTTATAAAGTATATTGTCAGGATTAGTTTTACTAGAAAGTAGATTACCATTTTGAAACTGCATTTGTACAAAGTGATTGAAAATCCAATAAGGCATAATAGGGAGAAATGATACATTAGTACTGGGGAGAAATGATACACTTGCATATTTGAAATTTAATAGTTTTTTTAAGTTTGCAAACTAATATAGGACTGTAATATTCATTATTGTTTTACAGCAAGAGCTACTGAAATTGGTAAGAAAGAATAACAAGACTATTCATAGACATTATGTAGGTTACATAGAAAAGCAGTGCGATGATAGATGGTTAGTTCGCTTTGCCCGTCATGTAAAAGGGAAAAAGTTTAAATGGCCTTAAAGGGAAAATTATTTAAGGAAAAATTTCTATAATTTACGAAGGGCAAATTTAAAAAACGTTAAATCTACCCGATTTTACTTGTCAAAATGATAGAGTTATTAGTTTTTCTTCTAACCATTTCAGGGGTGGTGGTATGTTTATGAAACTGCTTAATTTTAATTCCCAAACGCCACATTGGCACCAGCATTTTAGTAAAATATTTTCTATTTAGTATGAAAGTGAAATATATCCCTTTTCTTATTTCTAATTAAATTCGTTGGTAAATTCCGGTGCCATTCATTTATTCAACACTTTAGCATTGAAAATGTTTTGCCCCTGAAAAGGTTTAAGGAATCTTAAATGTGCTAAATTTATGTTAAATGGTTTGCAAATCAGCAATGTTCACTTCATTTTTCCTTGCAGCTAGATCTCTAGGGGTTTTTTTCATTATTTATTTTCTAAAAAGTGTGTTAATAGGATTGTTTAAATAATAGCAATAGTTTAAATATTTTTGTAAAAAACATTTCTGAAACCAAAATATGTCAATGTCATTTAGTTTCAAATTTTACTTAAATATTTCAAGATTTATCATAAAAAATTGTATGACGCATAAATTGAATTGTCTGCATTTTTTTTTTTTTTTTCAATTTACATAACAATGTATCAAACCTCCCTTGCTAGTGCATAAATCCTCCCAATAATGGGGAGATTTGATACAGTAGTAACCATTCAAAATAATTGGGACAAAATAATTTTTTGAATGACCATTTTTTAAATTCACAATATGTTTAATAAATGAATAAAAGGTCATTTTATAAGAAAACACGAAAAATTTGTTTAAAAATAGCTTTCTAGGGGTTGTAAAAAATTAGTAAAAAACAAGTGCATCATACCTCCCCTACCTCCCCTATTTAGATAAATGTTTTTGAATAGAATAACCGCTTCAAAAAGTAGCTTTAGGTCAATTTTGTTATTCCCAAATGCATTCCGTTATTGCAACACGTTCTTTGAAAATCAACCCCGTTCTAAATTTATGAATGAAACGGCATCGCCAGCATTGCTTACAACTCAGAAAATTCCCTCAACTTTTCAAGGTAAATATATTCGTTTGTAAACTGAATGATGACATTTGAATTACAGATTGGCAGTATGTGAGGATTAGGTTCCTTAAACTTTACGCATAGCAGTTATCGAGTAACACAGGAAGGGGAGTTCATGAATGAAACACAAAGTTATAGTAAAAAACAATGAATCTACTATTCTAGCTTGGAAAAGTGGGTGCAGAAAAAAAAGATCAGTCTAAAGATAACTGCAAACCGCTGAGAATTTTAAATTTTCATCCCACAAGAAAATATTAAAAAAAAAAAAAAAAAAAAAAAAAAAAAACCTTTGATTTGATGGGACCTGTCGGATCAGTTCCTGACTTACATTTTTTCTGCTGACTTGAGCAGGGTCGTAACTAGCCAGAGATAGCTCTGGAAAGTTTTGGTAAGGCTAATTCTGAATGCTTTTAATATGTTAAATAATGAAATTCTTTACAAACATATATCTTAGTTTTCACGATGTTTTCGTGTGTTTCTGTATTTGGATAATTTTAAAGTGTCTTTGCAATCAAATGATTTAAAATTTTATTATTAAATTATCAAAATATTTTGAAAGTAAAAGAGAGCAAGAGATTGCACGGTGTCTTAAATTTTTAATTAAGTAAATTTTAAACATGCTAATATTTCGAATTTCATAATGAAATTTATAAAAGAGAAAAACATTGTGTGACAAAATTAATATCTTTTCAAAAATTCCGATTTTTTGAGAACCTATTAATAATAATAATAATATTTTTTTCATAATTTAAAAAAGAAATTAAATATCTAATATAATCTGGGGGGGGGGGGGGGTTCAGCCCCCTTAGCTCCACCCGTGGGTGCGCCAATGTCCAAAGGAGTTATTGAGTTACACAGAAAGGACAATTAATAAATGAAACACTAAGTTATAGTGAAAAACATTGAATCTACTACTCTGGCTTGACGTTGGTGAGTCTATATGTAGAAAAACATAGGTCAGTCTAAAGCAGTGGTTCCCAACGTGGGGCGTGCGCCCCACCGGGGGGACATTTGACCTTCTAAGGGGGACAATTCCAATTTTTTTTTTCTTACTCATTCACTATAAGTTTCTTTTGTCTTTTTTGGGATAAGTTGTGTTGTAGGCTAAAAATAAATGGAATACAAGCAAAATTTAATAAATCAGTTTTTTACTGAATTTTTAAAATGTTCTGTGTCGAAATTTTAAAATAGATTTAACACCAGAATAATTATGTGAATAATTTTTTGAAATATTTTGATATCTTTTGAACTATTAAAACTCACTATAATTTTTCTGGTGGAGAATTTTAAAATTTTTCGTAACATTTTCCATTATTTATTAAATGAGTTTTCTATTTCTATTCGCTAATACAATTATCGATATTGGGAAAGGGAAAACAGAGAGAATGTGGTATGCGAAATAATGGCTACTTAATTTGATAAAGATGCGAATATTAAAATACTTCTTGTGTATTGTGTTATTCATATAAAGAAAAGCCAGTCTCCAAAGCTTTTCTGCCAACTCTTAATAAGTTACAAGAATGCATTATAAAATGTATGAATTTATCAGTTTTAACGTTAAATGTAAGTGTTTATTTAAGTTACTTGGGAAGATAAAAATGCAGACTGTATAACACTTTTCTTTAACATTGAGTTAAATTGGAAAAGTACAACATAACTCGTTTTGGCATGTAGGCAAAGATGTATAATCTCATTGCATTTATAAAATTATGTTAAAAACACATTTGTGGTAGAAGATTCACCTCTTTGATAAGTTAAATAATATGAAATGAATAGATTTTATTAAGGCTCTATTACACTTCCACCGTGTGAATAGAGTTCATTTTTAAAAAATGAGAGAGACATAATTTACAGATTATGGGGGGGGGCGCATAGTGACTTTACGGATGCTTTGGTGGGGCGTGGCCAATAGAAGGTTGGGAACCACTGGTCTAAAGATAACTGTAAACCACTGACAATTTAATAACATTAATTTTTCATCCCATAAGAAAATATAAAAATCAAAAGTTGAGCAAAAACATTTCTCTAAGTACTCATCAGTTTTCTGAATCTCTCAAAAGAATATATACTATTTTCATGAAATAAAATTTTTTGAAGTATGATAGTACATCCTCCTAATAATATGCAAACAGGAACGTATCTACTTCTGAAATTTGGGAAAGACAGTAGGGCAAATCAGGCTTTTAAATGAAGTATTTTCTAATTTTATCTTTATGTATATATACGAAAACAAAAAGTGTCTTGTAGGTATCAGTCTCCCAGACCTCGCGACTCCCAGCTGTAAACACTTTTACAGCTTTTTACTTTTCTGTACTGAAGTTAAATAATATGAATAAAATACTTTTTTCATGCAATTTAATTCACATGCTCCTAAGAGAAGTACAACGATATTGTTAGGACAAAATTTAAGTAAATTCAACCATTTGAGTTATTTTTTTTATTCATTCTATTCGAGGGGTCTGAGAGACCGGATCACATCAGTTGTGTGACAAATTTTAGTCACATCAGTTAAAGGTTAACACAGAAGGAAATCTTTCGCTACCAGAGTCATCAGCATGTGTGATTTGCGATTTTTATAGCAACTTCGAGTTCAATCTAGAATTTTTTTTAAATTCCAAATAATTTAATAAGCATCAGATTTCGAAAAGTACTCGGATTCTGTAAGTCAAACTTTAAAAAAAAAAAAACTTGTATGGGATCCATCATTTTTCATCATTTAGATTGGAATCAGTTGTGCCTGTTGGACTTTTTTTTTTTTTTTTAAACCCGTATTTTACAGAAATTATCGGGTAACACATGAAGGAGAGTTCATGAATGGAACACTAAGTTATAGTAAAGACAATGAATCTACTATTCTGGCTTGAAAGAGTGAGTCTAGAAGAAAATAGATCAATCTAAAAAGATAACTGTAAACAGCTGATAATTTTAACTTTGCATTTTACAAGAAAATATAAACAACAAAATTTGAGCAAAAAGATCTCTCTAAGTATTTATCAGTTTTCTAATGGAATAGATATTTTCATGAAATAAGAATTTTTAAAGTATGATAATACATCCTTCTAATATACAAACAGGAACGGGTCTACTTCTGATATTTGGGAAAAAGATAGAACTTTTTTTGATTGGCTTTTGAATGAAATTATGTTCTAAGTCTAACTGTATCAATATGTAATATATGAAAGAAAAAAATTCTCGAAGTTCTCGTAACTAGGAGGAGATTTGTCACTCTCAAATTCATCCTTATATATTATTTGCTAATTTTCTAGCATGTTCAAGTTAAATCCAGAAGTATTTAAAATGCAAAATAATTCAATAACCATCAGTTTTCGAAAAATACCGAGTTTCTAGAAATCACATTTCGAAAAACAACTTTCTTGTGTATAATTTTTAAATTAATATTTCAATTAATTTTCAGCAGTGAAATTACGCTCGAAATTATTGAATATTTAATACGCGATTTAGCACATTGCTAACTAAGCGTAGAACCAACAGAGTGAAAAATGCCCAAGCTGGGAATCGAACACGGAAAGCTTCGAAGAGCACTCCAAGTGCTCTACCATTTAAACTACGACGACGACAACCAGCTTAGCATCTCTCTCTCAGATGCATATGAGTGATAGATGCTAACCTGGGTGTCGTCCTCGTAGCTTAAATGGTCGAGCACTTGGAGCACTATTTCATGAGTTCCGGGTTCGATTCCCGGCTTGGACATTTTTCACTCTGTTGGTTCTACGCTTAGTTAGCAATGTGCTAAATCACGTATTAAATAATTTCGAGCGTAATTTTACTGCTGAAAATTAATTTTAAATTATATATGCGTTCACCGATGCTGGGTTTATTTGTGTCTCATGTTTGGATGCAGAATTGTGTGCTTATGAAGTCCATTCCATCTTGTGCTGCCGTTGTTGCAGCCTTACCAACATTTATGAGTGAGAGATGCTAAGCTGGGTGTCGTCCTCATAGCTTAAATGGTAGAGCACTTGGAGCGCTATTCCAAGGGTTCCTTGTTCGATTGCCGGCTTCGACATTTTTCACTTATTAGTTCTACACTTAGTTAGCAATGTGATAAATCACGTATTCAATATTGAACTTTCGTGTAAATCATCAAATTTCAAAATTTGAAACATAATCAGTTGTGCCAGAAGGGAGTTATTTTTATTCACTTTTTTAGAATTTCGCCTTATTCAATAACAGTCTATGTAAAACGAATATTTCTATTCAAAAATAGTGGTAGATTCTGATTGCACGCCCCCCCCCCTCCCCCCTAACTGGTAATTATTTTTTTATGTTTTAAGTTTTAAAGAAAGAACAATATCAAATAGCTTGATATTAAAAATTTGTGTTCTTAACTATATTAAAAACGACAATTTATAGAGTTTAAATGATATGACTGACAATTTGTCTAATTTTAGTGAGATAGTGGATTCATTTAGATGTTTTTGTTTCTAGTATTAGTTATTTTTAATGACCTTTTTTTTTAGATATTCAATTTTATAACTGCGATTATATTAAGTGAAAACGGATGTTCAACTCTCAGGAAACTCTTCCCCCCTAAAAAAAACCACTTATAACATTGTACTTTATAATTTTAATATTGAAACTTTCAATTTTTTATGTAACTTTTAATATTACCGAGCGGCTTTTCATGACATTATTCAATCATTCGAAACAAATTCGCGACAATTTACAAAACAAGTATAGAAGAATATACTTTTACTTCATTTTTTTCTATTTTCACGCAGAGAAATTTTCTTTTTGTACAATGACATTCAAATCTTTTCAGAGGTATCGCCAGATTACAAAATTTCAAAGAAATAGCGTCACTGCAGCAAAATTAATTGATTGAAATCTAGAACCGAGAAATTGATTCACGGCTCAAGCGTTCATTTCGTTTGATAGATTCGCGCCATAAGCACGCTGCACCTGAAATAAACAATCGGTGTCACGTGACCAACAACGGAATCGATTCGCTGTCATTGGTCGGATAGTGGAATTGGCGGGCATTCTTTTCCCGCTAGTTTCCATGGTAACTACGGTCGGTCACAGAAGACAGGCGTTGCCGAAAGGGAAGAGTTCCATAGTCACGTATGTCTATTTTAAGATCCTTTAAAATCCACGTAGTTGGAAAATTTCGTTCAGAGACAATTTCAGAACACAGATAACACAGACTAAATAGAGTTTTGGAAAATCGCAATGGATAAAGTTTTGAAAATCTCTCACGTTTGGAGAAAGTGTTCACTAAAAGATATTTTTTAAATAACAGATTTTAAAAAAAATAATAATGAACTTGAAGTTGTGAACGCATAAAAAAAATTGCATGCAGCTGTATTAACCAAAATATACCAGCAACCGGTCATTTGACCTGCAACGAGTGAAAATATTTCGATTCCAACCAGAAATTTATTTACAAAATAAAATAAAAATTGCAAAGAAACAGGTTAAATAGTTTTACAAAAACGGATAACAATATGGATAACAAATCCATAAAATAATAGTAACGCCTCTGAAGCAGTATCTCGTATATATATATACTAAGCAAAGTAATTCACAATTGTCACTTCATTGAAAATGATGATTAAATTTAACTCAATGAAAAAAAAAAAAAAAAAAAAAAGATTTCGAAGGTGAAACAGGAAATATAACTCTTTTTAGTTTAGTCATTTTTACAACGATTAATATTGAACGGTGGTCTCGTCATAAATATTGAAAATTATGTATCACCTTTCGATAAAAAAAAAATACTACTTAAAAGCGATAATGAAAATTCAATAATTTATTTGCCAAACAAAATCTAAAAATAATCAGGCGAAAAAAAGTATTTTTCTTTAAAAAAGGAAAGATTATTATGATATCACTTGCTAATTTACTGGAAGTTCTTTAAGGGACTCGGACCTTAAAAGTGAACAAAATCAACAAACCTTCAATTTTAGAGATGCCGAGAAAAAGTATTTTTCTTTTATCATCTATAAAAATAAATTTAATTTATCGAAAATGTTTATTGAGTGTATGGAAATCTGATAAATTTTCAAACTTGGCTTAAAATACCTTTAAAACTTCACTCGTATGCCATTTCGAAATACAGTAATACCTCGGTTTTCGTTGACTTCGGTTATCGTCAGTTTCGGTTTTCGTCGATTTTTTCCGCGAAATATTTGTCTCGGTTTCCGTCGGTTGCATCGGATTTCGGCGACGTACCCACAGGATCTCGCTGATTTTTCCGTAAACAAAGGGCCACGCATTCTCCTGCTCATTATGGTGTTGTTTGTTGTCCTGTGTGTGCACTGTGCATCTGTTCGCGAGTCTAGGCAAACAATCAGTGTTGATTTAAGGGGGGGACTCCCTTGCCATAGATGTCCCCCTCGGAAGATTTGAGGTTTTGTGTTTTCAATGGTCAAAAAGTGCAATTTCCCCCCGGAACTCAATAATGTCCCTCCCGGAGAAAAGTGTCTGAATTCAACACTCAAGTTCATTTATTGCCTGTGTATTTTTGTGATTTTTTTTATTGATTACGAGTACTCCACCATGGTACAAAAGAAAGTTTTCAGAGCCAGAGCAGCCCTTCAAAGCAGAAGGGCAGAAACACGATCGAGTTGAAGAAGAAAATTATTCAAAAATACGAGAGCGGCATTTAAGATTGCTGAAATCGGCCGCATGCACGGGAAGTCATCATCCACGACAAATTCCATTCTAGAGAAAAGGAAAGCAATAAAAGAGGCTAATGTAACCTTACAACAGTAAGGGCTTACTGTTGTACCATTCAGAAACTCATAGAGTTTTTAGCAGAAACAATGTGATTAAAAGTAAATTGTTTGTAATTGGAGGGCGAACAAGAAATCATGGATCACGGGAAATTTTTCAATGAATGGATGAATGAAGTGTTTGGCCCGAGTGTGAAAAAATACCTATAGGATAATCAGTTGCCCTTGTGTGCTTTCTGGTAATGGACAATGCTCGTACACATTCTACAGATTTGGGAGACACATTGTTGGAGGAGTTCAATTTCATCATAGTGAAGTTCTTGCTGCCTAATACCACAGCACTTAGCCAACCCATGGACTAGAATTTAATTTGAAATCTCAAGAAATTGAACACAAAAGCAATGTATCAAAGGTGCTTTAGGTGACATCAGATGCAGGAGTGTCCTTAAGGGAGTTCTCGAAAAAAACATTTCAGCATTCTCAACTGCATTAGCGTCGTAGATAAGACTTGGCAGGTAATGATATTTAGGACCACGAACTCTGCCTGAAAGAAATTATGGCCAGGAAGTGTGCATGAGAGAGATTTTGAAGGGTTTGAGCCTTCGAAATCTCTGTAAAAACTAGTATATTGCGGCCATCACAAAACTTTCTTGTATATAAATCACGTCAATTAAATCAATTAAACAGTACAAGGAATTACATCAATTTAGCACCAATTCATATCAAATTATGTTTGAATTTGAAGTTTGATGAAAATCCGTGCATTAGTTCTTGAGATTGAGCTATAGCGGAAATTGTGAAAAATGTTGCATAGCAGCGCCACCTAATGAGCGATTTGCACCAAAACATAAACAGCAGTAATTGATATCAAGGTATATCTGAATCTGAAGTTTGATGAAAATTCGTGCATTAGTTATTGAGGTAGAGCTATAGTGGAAATTCTGAAAAATGCACTATAGCAGCGCCACCTGTTGAGCGATTTGCACCAAAAACATAAACAGCAGTAATTCATATCAGGGTATACATGAATCTGATTTTTTTGAAAATGCAAGCGTTAGTTCTTGAGATAGGGCTATTGCGGAAATCGCAAAAAATGCAGCATAGCAGCGCCACCTGTTGAGCGATTTACACCAAAATGTATAAAACATAAATTCCTGTCAAGGACTAACTGAATCTAAAGTTTGATGAAAATCCGTGTATTAGTTCTGGAGATTGAGTTATTGTGAAAAATGCTGTATACAAGCGTATGAGCTTTTTGAAGTATAGAAATAGCATGTTAAAGTTTTCATTAGAGTAGTAAATATTCGTATTTAATCATACATTTAAAAAAAAAATTCGAAATAGCTTTAGCGCCCCATACCACCGGACCTTCCTCTAACCATTTCATTTACCACTCAGTCATCAGTTAAAATATCCTCTTTCAAATGTCTTAAAATGAACATAAACTATTTAAAATTCTCTAAATTAATCAAGCGTATACTTAGTAATCTGCTATAGCTATAATGATTTTGCTTTAGATCGTAATTAAATGCTAACCAACTAAGTCATCAAAAATTGTGATAAATTGTATTGAAATTGCAAGAACCACTACTTTTACATCATTTTGGTATTCGATGCTCAAGAGGAAAATTTCTGTGTTTCACCTACAAATGTAAATTGACCCCTATCTCTATGCGGTTCGAGGAGCACTTTCTTATCAGTGGATTTTTCCGAATGATTTGTTTCAAGCAATATTTTCTTTAAATTATTGCAAGTAGTTGTTTTACCTGTTTGTAATAAATTGTTCTTGTATACACAGGAAAATGTTTCTAAAGCTGTATATTATATGGAAGGTTATAGGATGGAGGAAAAAGTTACGATGTAAGCTTATAATATTTATTAAAACACTTTCTCAGCCGTGCAGTGACTGAATAGTTTGGCTTTAAGGGATGTAGCAGGAGGTTAAAGTATGGTAAAATGCGTAATATATATATATATATATATATATATATATATTTTTTTTTTTGTTGTTGTTTTTGCAATATATATATATATATATATATATATATATCATCATCATCATCATCAACCGTTTTCAATCCACTGCTGGATGTAGGTCTCCCCCAGATTTTTCCAATGTTTCCTGTCTAGTGTTTTAGTCATCCAATTTACACCGGCTATTTTTCTGATTTCATCACTCCATCTTACTTGAGGTCGTCTTCTTGGCCGTTTTACATCTCTGGGATACCACTGTAGGGTGTTTGTGCTCCATCTATTGTCTTGTCTTCTTGCGATGTGCCCAGCCCATTTCCATTTTAGCCGTTTAATTCTTTCAATGATGTCAAAAACTTTCGTCTGACTTCTTATCCAGGTTATTCTTTTTCTGTCTCTTCTAGTTATACCTAGCATACATCTTTCCATACTTCTCTGTGTTGTTTGTAATCTTTGTACCATCCGTTTTGTTAGCGTCCATGTTTCTGCTCCATAAGTTAGGACAGGTAAAACACATTGGTTAAATACCTTTCTTTTCAAACACAGGGGCATGCTACTCTTCAGAATAATATTGTTTTTCCCAAAAGCATTCCATCCATTTCTTATTCTTCTATTGATTTCATTCATATTGCATAATTTTGTCCACTTTTTTATAGCGATATAAAAATACGTAATCGATCGTAATGCTACGTATATCGGCTAGAGAATACAATTCGTTACGGCATCACATTCGTTAACCGAAATTTTCATTAATAGAAACCAGATTTTCTCTCAAATTAAACGGCAAACAACATCATAAAAACCAGAATATTAATAAGAAATTCTCTATTTAATAAAAGTATTTTGTTCGTTGAGTTATATTTTATCCTATTTCCAATTCATTGAGTTATATTTTACCCTATTTCCAATTATATCTTATTCTACAGTTACAATTTTTCTGGTTATTTGTATGTCTCTCGAAGCTTCCCCGCGGCACTATGTAAGCACACATTCAATTCAACCTTCGTTAACTGAGCCTGAAAGAGTGCGAAAAAAAAACTTTTTTTAACTGAAAAAGTCATTAGTCGAGGTATCACTGTATGCACTGAAAAAACAAATCTAAGCATAAGAAATAAGGAAAATGTAATGAAATTTTCCAAATAATTAAGGAACTACACTAAATTAAAGCATAACTTTTGATCAGGGCATTGATGTAGATTTTGATCAGGACTTCCTTCCATGTGTAAAATGACAAAATTATTTATTTAGTATATTTCTCTAAGTCATTTATTTTTTGTCATTACACGGAGAAGTAAATATATGCAACACAAATAATTTCTAGAAAGCTAGGATAATAAAGTGGAGCTTCAAAACGTTCATACATCGATTTCTTTTAGCAAGAAATAAATGACGGGTAATTACTACAACAAACGCTTCCTCATACTTCCTTGAGCATTGGTGTTAGAACAGCTGTAGGTATCTTGTACAAATGAGCCGATGAAAGACAGAGGAGTTTTCTGCACAGTTAAGAAGAAATTATTTATTTTCGACTGACGCAAGAAAGGAAAAAGTTATCCTGCGTGCATGCTTTGTAATGAAATAAATTCCAAACTTTATGTTACTAAACAAAAGATGGTTATTCAAAGATAAGTTCTGTGATGATATGTAAATTTTCGAATTTATTTTATATATGTGAATTGGTATACGTATTAGGGCCGGCTGTGAAACCATGCAGCAGTAAATCTCAATAATTTGTCACTACCCACGTATTGATGTATTAGTTATGACTTTTTGAGCATGTATTGTTTTCTAAATTGTACTTCTAAAAGGATAATAGCTGCATCTCAACTTTTCGCCAGAAATTCCTTAACACCATTCACTTCAAGAACCAAACGATATGTAATTACCACAACAAACACTTTCTTTTACCCCAGTATAGCAACTTCATCGGTGTTAGATACCGCTTGTAGGTAGTTTATACAAATGAGTCGATGAAAGAGAACATATTTCTGCCTAATTAAAAAGAATTTATCCGTTTTCGATTAGATCCGAGAATAGAATAAGTTATTATGCGTGCATACTTTGTAAAGTAATAGATTTCACTACCTACGTTACTGTACAAAATATGGTTCTTCATCATAAATTGCTTGATGATATTCAAATTTTCCATTTTATTTGCGGATATTTTATGGCATGTATTCAGGAACTGATTTATTGATTTTATGGTCCTGGGCACACTACCTTTAGGAACTCCTTTTTCGTACATATATTAGTTCTAATATTAGATCTATTTTATATTTTGATGACTACGTTTGAAAATCGGGATCCATAATCTGTATCTCAAATATTTTACCGCAAAACAGACCTTGAATTAAATATTAGGTAAAAAACACTTATAGAAGAAATTTCCCAGAAACGTCTTCCAAAATCAATTTTAATTGTTATAAAGTAATCATTCTGTGTAAAGTTACGAAAATATTTATTTAACAGTTTTCTCAAAGTCATTATTTATCTTTGTCATTAAGCAAAGAACTACACTTACACTAATAATTTATATAAAGGCAAGACATTAAGAGATTAAGAATGGTTGAGCTTCAAAATGTTCATCCATCGACTTCTTTTAGCAAGAGCCAAACGATGAGTAATTACTAGAACAAATGCTTCCTTTTACTTCCCCGAGCAATTGCATCGGTATTAGAACAGCTGTAGCTAGCTGGCTTGTACAAATTCGTCGATGAAAGACAGACGAATTTCTGACTAGTTAAGAAGAATTTATCTGTTTTCGATTTCAGAAAAAAAATGTAATTTATTCTGCATGTATAACTTGTAAGGAAATTGATCTCAAAAGCTCATGATAGCAATCCAAAGATGGCATTTGGTAGATAAGTTATCTGGTAACATGCATATTTTTATTTCATTTATGGAATGTATTTAGGCACCGATGTATTGATTTGGGGTTGCTGGGAACACCTTTTTTGGGGGCCTCACTTCTTTATATGTAATGTTTTCTGATATTAGGTCTATTTTAGATTTTGAAGGCGCTGTTTGAATGTGGGAACCATGATCTGTACCTGGAACACCTTGCTGTAAAAAAGGGCTTGATTGTACTATCTTATGAGATAAAAGCAACTTTAAATAAAAGAAAAGCTCCTGAAGGTCTTCAATAACCAATTTTTAAATTGTTAAAAGTAAATATTCTGTGTAAAGTGACGAAATCAATTATTTAGCAGTTTTCCGAAATTCATTATTTATTTTTGCCATTCAGGGCGTCCGCCGTCCTTCGAACAATATTTTTAATTTAAGTACTTTACTATGCCGTTTGGCATATTATAAAATGAATTTTAAGACGAACAAATATTTTATGAAGAAAATATATTATTTTGCTGGTACTACTTTAAAAAAAATATCTCGATAAAATTTTTAAACAGTTCTCCTACCGATATTAATATTTTGTATAAAGTTATTATATGGTTCTTTGTAGAATTATCTATAGCTATAAGGATCAAATTACCAAAAAATAATTTCTTTACAAGCAAAAAAATAACCCCATGACACATTTAAAAATACTGTGAAAAAGACTATTTGATTAACATTTTTATTTTTTAATATAAATTATTTATATTACTGCAAATTCAGTCTTTAATTTTAGAAAATACGCCGTAAAGGTCATCCATAAAAAAGCCAAATCAGTTGAGAAATATAAATATAGTCTAAATATTTTGAATATACTGAAGTATTGAAAAAAACTGAATTTCAGAAAAGGAACTCTAAAGATCGACAAAGAACTTTGGTTCATTTAAAGGGAACAATGAATTAACTTATTAATTATTAACTAACATGATAAATCAGAATTATTAACTTATTACTATTGATAATGGATGCAATAAAAATCTTCTGTACATATTTATAATTATGGAATCTTTACGAAATTTCCTCAAAATATACTAGGGTGTAAATATGTGTCTAAAAGTGTAAATATGTACATTTATTTCAATAAAAAATTTGGAAAATTATTATTTTCATCATTTTTTTTTTTCCAAATGAATGCTAGTGAGTCCCCAAAAGTTTTCTACAAAAATAGAACAACCAGAATTGTGGAGCTGCAAAACACCGTCGACTTCTTTCAGCGAGAACCAAAACACGGGTAATTACTACTCCAAATGGTCCCTTTTACTTGCCTGAGCAATTGCTTTGGTGTTAGAACAGCTGGTAGGTGGTGGCTTGTACAAATGAATTGATGAAAGACAGGCTAGTTTCTGCCTAGTTAAGAAGGATTTATCCGTTTTCGAATGGCGTCAAGGAATGAAAAATTTATTTTGCTTGCGTAGGATTCATAAAGAAATACTAAATTTCAAGGATTAAGTAGATATAGTTGTTAGAAGATCATTTCTATCATAATATGTAAATTTTCTGTTTTATTTATGGATGTGTTATGGTATGTAGTCAGAGATTGATTTATGAATGTTGCGGTCCTCGGCATACTTCCTGTTAGGATGCTGTTGCGAACCGCACCATAAGTGCGCAGGTATCTTCTTGATATGTACATAGCTGCCAACTTGTACGGATTTTTCTCACCACTAAAATTTAGTAGAAAATTGTATCAAAAACAATTGCCGAAATCTGACTTTTTCTAACGATTAAATAACACAAAAAATTGTGTTAAATTTTAGTGGTAGCAAAAATCCGTACAAGTTGGCAGCTATGTATGTATTATAAATTCATATTAATTATTATAAGTCTATTTTAGTAATTTAGAACTCAGTTTGAAAGTGGAGACCTATGATGATATAGCTCGAACGCCTTGCCGTAAAGTAGTTTACAGTAAAATATGCTATTACATATTCCATAGTCGTCAAGCTCCCACTTTTTTCCGATTTCGTATTGAAATCCTAGTTTTGTTTAATCACAGAATTTCTATGGTTAAACAAAGGAAACATTTCTGGTACTTTTCCATTTTAGAGGCCTTAGCGAAAATATGCTTCGCGAGAGAACCTATTCACTATTTCATACACACAAGCAATTTCTTTAACATTTATATAATTTATCTAATATAAACAGGCCATTTATCTATTTTCATATACAAACAGAAGGAAATTGTATATAAAAAACAACAATATTAGTATATATAAGTATAATTTATATACATATATAGAAATACACATATAAACAAGCATAAAATTTCACCAGATTTGTTTTCACAGTTGTTTATATTTTTTGACAACAAATCTCACTTTCTAATGTGCCATTCAATTGTGCCAATCTTAAAAAAATAAATAATAATTAAAAAACCACCGAGGCCCCTGTACTGAAAAAGTACCCATTTCTATATGAAAATAGTGGCATTACAAAACCAGGAGGTTCGCAACTATGCATATCCTAGTAACACCGTGATCCAAAGTTTTAATCAAGATGCAAAAGCATCATGACCCATATACATCTATTATTGTCAATATTGCCGTCATGTGACGTGACAAATTGAGACGCAACTGAAGTTGATACGTTTAATTTTCTGAGGACCTGCAAATGACCGAAAAATTGGTCACTGTGATTTTACAGCAAAATCACGAAACGATGGTTACATAATGTGGCAAATTAAAAATATCTCATTTTGGCCACGTTTTGATTGTGGTACTTGTAACCATTTATGACGTCGAACAGACCAGCTGTAGTATTAAAGAAAGTGCCGCTAAAAAAAACGTCCCGGGAAAGTCTTTTAAAGGGAAAATATAAACAAAAAAATGGCTTCATCAAAGCAAAATGTTACATTTTCATAGACAGATGAATAATTTTATACAATTTATTTAAACAATGCAGCGAGTACTTTTTAAATATGATTTTATTCAATTTCACTTCAGAATTTGATCTTTACTCGTAAGTGGTAATAATGATTTAAAATCTATTTAGCGTGAAATTACTAGATGATTGCAGAAGTTTATAACTTTTGGCTTAGTAATTATTATTATTTTTATTTTTACAATCCAGATTCATTGACCTTAGATACAATTAACTCTTTAGACTCGAGGTACAATTCCAGGTTTGTTTCAGAGAGGCAAAAAGACTGCCTACCTGTGTGAGGTAACTTAATTAAAGAATGTTGTTCCCGAATCCTATAATTAAATTGCACAATAACATCTCTACGGGAGAGTTTCTCGCTGTAAAACTTCTTCAATTTACAAAAGTAACTCGTGAACAAAAAGCAAAAAGGCGTATTTACCATCGCGAGGCGCATAGCAATCAACTTATAAAGGCACTTTAAATACTTTGCATTTTTAAAGATGCTAGTAGATTGGATATTAGCTTGGAAATCGGTTTTTAGTTTTATCGTGAACGAAGACTTGAAAGTAACTAAAATAGATTTCTAAATATTGATCCTTTACTTTTAAGTTATCTTTTTATCTGATCCCAATAATATTGATGAGAAACAAAAATCTTAAATTTTGAGAGATTTTTAGGTTTAAATTCAGGATTTTTGTTTAGTTCAATATATTAAATACAATATCGGGTTTTATGCAGGTATAAAGATTTAAACAAAAATTCTGTATTTCACGCGCCGTCAGTAAGTCAAAATAAATTTCAAAACTTTTTATTTACTTCATTTATACATCAGTTTAAAAAACACTATATATTTTTGTTATAGTATCATTGAATTTTTATAAATTTACCATTGAAACACTAAAATTATGGTCACTGTTTGAAATTTAATCTTGAACTCTCATAATCTCGGATTGCATTTACTACAACAATACGTAACATAGCTATGTTACGTATTGTTGTAGTAAATGCGGTAGGAGATATAAAGATTTAAACAAAAAATCCACAACTCACGCCCCATCAGTAAACCAAAATAAATTTAAAAAAAACTTTTCAATTAGTTCATTTATACTTCAGTGTAAAAACATCGCTGTTGAAATTTAATCTTGAACGTGAATAATATCGGATTACATTTACAAACAGTAGGTAACTAGCTATGTTAGTGAGTTTTAGTTAAACCATAAAATAGTTAATTTAGATAATTTAGTCGAATCATAAAATACTTAATTTGATAGAACCATAAAATATTTTCCCGTTTTTTAAAATAAAATCTTACTATGTCCATTATGAGTGCAAGTAACACTACACTGTTAAAACTGGATACTTAAAAATAAGCAAAATGTACTCATTTTTGAGTACTTTCCGATCTTATAATAGCTCCGAGTACTTAACTCTTAAATTTGAGAAACGCATGTACTCATTTTTTTGAGTACATACAGGAACTCGAAAATAAGTATGTATAGAAACACACACACGCTATAAGAAAAAAAAAGCGAAATAACAGAGAACCGACAAATCACCATTTTTAATTGCAAAGAAGTACAATTTTTGGAGCAAAGAACAACGAATTTACTATTTTAATTCTTGAAATTTTGTGTATGAGCCGCCCCGTGATTTGAACTCGAGTCCTTAAGGTGGGAGATCAGTATTGTACTGACTGTGCTATAAGAGCAGTTACCAGCTTCTTCCAAATGACACCTTTTATGAATCAGCGACGGAAGATCGTTAACAGCAGAGATGAATTTTCCCTTTCTTAAATATTCTAATTTCTAATAAAACAACTTTTAAATTAAATTTTCTTCTTTAATATTTCTAATGAAATTGTAAATAAATTTGAAAAGTGTGTATTATAAATTAAAAATTATAACAAAGATAGACATATCTTACAATAAAAACTTGGAAATCCCTACTGTCAATTCGGTATAAAAAAAGGGTTTATCAGAAAACTCATATTTTTGAGCAGATAGGATTTAAACATGAATATTAAGACTTTAAAATACAAAATATATGTATTCATTTCTGCATACATTTATAAATCAAGTATAAGTATACACAACTTCAAAATATCATGTACTCGTTTCTGAATTAATTGTACTAAAAAAAATCGAGTACAAAGAAATTTTCATTTTTAAGTAGATTAATGCTCCTTTTTTAAGCAATTGTACTTAAAAAATATGAGTACATAGAAATGCTCATTTTTAAGAAGATTATTTTTAACAGTGTACTTCTTTTTGAAACAATTGTACTTAAAAAAATACGAGTGCATGGAAGTTCTCATTTTTAAGTAAATTACTTTTGACAGTGTAATTCTCAAAAGTTGGAACATAATTAAAGAGCTTCGTGGAAGAACATGTTATGATACATTTTCTCAAAAATTATTTTGTTTAATGGAAGAAAGCGTTATGAGGTATTATATCACATGGTTAAACTAAAATACTAAAATTCTACTTATAAGAAAGGTCGTCTTACCGGGCATACTCAGAATATTTTGAAAAAGAAAATGCTATTCAAACTACTTATGTGTAATGAAGAATTAGTCAAATTTAGCGGCGGAATTACAGTAGAAAATCTGTAAAAAAATAAAATACTTTAGGGTACTTGGCAGGAAAAAGACGAAAGCGTCACGAGCAGTTCCTCGAAGAAGTTTGGCGAGCAGTTAGTTTTTCGCCAAAAGCAAATGATTTTAATGCAGCTGAAAATTGCTTGTTAATTGATTTTTTGAATGCGTGTAAATAATATTTAATGAATTTAAACTTAAACAATGAGAGAGTTTAATAAATACATCTTTTTGTATTACATATTTATGTTGCTTGTTATTTAATTTTATTACTTTAAAGACATTTTCATATATAAAAATATTTTCATATATTTCAACGTATTCCAAAATAAAGGCAAAATGAAGAATGCTCCAGTTATTCATTTTAATATCAAAGAAGTTGTTGTTTCCATAGCAACAAAATTGAATCGACAGTGCTCAATTGGACTTAATTTTGAGATTGAAATTATTATAATTACCGTATATACTCGCGTATAAGTCCACTCGCGTAAAAGTCGACCCCCTAACTTTTTACTTCAATTTTGCACAAAATCAAATCAAAGATTCTACTTTCTAATGCGAAAAGTTAGTAAGTAAACAGAAACAAATCATTAATTTTTTTTAAATGATGAATTATTATTATTAGTATATTTTATATATTATTTTTTTATTCATACACATAAAAAGACATAATTTTTTAGTATTCGAAGTTTTTATTTTTGCTTTTTTAACTGACTCGCGTATAAGTCGACCCCCCAAATTTGCTTACCGAAAATTGTCAGAAATTCCTCGACTTATACGCGAGTATATACGGTAATTAAAAAATTTGCTTTAATTCGTAAAATTTGACAGTTAACTTTCATTATAAATAAATATATATATATATATTTATATATATATATGACAAAACTATAGTTAAACCAAACTAAAACTGACAAAACTAAATTAACAAGTTCGATATGAAACATTTTTTTCTAAAAGGGTGTTTGACATAAAAAAAGTATTTTTTGAAATTTTATTCCATCGCCAACCGGTGATAAAACGCCAAATATCGAAATTTTCATTATTTTTTTACGGACGCTCTATCGATTTTCCGCCGAAATTTTTTTATAAACATATCTATCCTCATGAGTAAAACATTCTATAATTTTTTCAGATTTTTCGGTGTATGCCCGTATGGAGACCTTGTTAGTATTGAAGATATGAGACAATAGCTTTTAATATTTAATATTTTATATTTAATAATTTAAATGATGAAAATAATTTCTAATATTTAATAATTAAATGTTAATATTCTTTTCGAGGAGAGTTTAGTATCCCCTATTAACATTCAGACATATGCTGCTAAGAAAGAATTAAATAAATAAGTAAATTACAACAAAATACTTTCACTTCAATTTTCCCGAATTCTAATTTTTGTTACACAACCTGTTCCACCCAGGTCTTCAATTATTTACTTTAGATAACAAAGCGTCCCAAATTTTAAGATAATTATTAGGGTCATGAAAGACACTAATTAATTTCGGAATATTCTAACTTCTGGCAAGAAAAAAATACAAAAGTGAATGATCATCTAGCTGTAACTGTCATGTTTACTAGTATAACTGCTGGCCTAATTAAAAATCCCATTTCTTTTAAAATTGCAACATTACTTTGTAGGCGTAGCTAGGTCGAGACGTGATGTCGTGACATTTCTATGGTCTGACTTCAATCTGCGATTTTTTGTTTTATAACAGAAAACTTTATAAGTGATATTTCTGTTTCCAAGTTTCGGAAATTGTTTTATAACTGATATGATCTCAATCTTTCATTAAATACTATGTATTAACAACAATTTTTTATTTTTGCAATAATATTAATATAATGTGTATTCAAAAATAAAAATCTATTTAGAACCAAGTTAGTCCGGTTGCAATTTATATAATCTGCATAAAACAAACCTTTTTGTATAATATTTACTAGAGTTTCGTTGAGGCATCTAGCTTGGTTGCTTTAAATGTGCTTGCATTATAAGCATAACTAGTAAATCTGCAGATCAGGAGCCTCAACGTCATCTTTGCAAGTCATTGTTTTTTAACACTCATTGCGTAATATTCATCTTCCTACAAATCGCTTTTTAAAGTTTTCAAATTACATAAATATTTATAAGAATACAAAATACTTCGTAAAGTTTCAGAAATTAAATGTGTTAAACCAGTGGTTATACACTGATGTTCTGAAATTCTGATGAGCTGCTTATTCTGGCAACTTTTTAAATCAAAAATTGCATTTCTTCAGGGGGGCATGGCCCCCCCCTGAACCCCCCCGTAGTCTATTTAAATTTACATTCTTAATTTTTTTATTGATTGTGCGGATGGTTATAGTATATCATAGATTTTTTTGTGATTTATAAGGTGATTTATAAGGCTGTGATTTATAAGGATAAGCATAAGTTTTTTTTATATAAATTAATAAATTTAAAATTTAAAATAAAATCCTCATGTTAACCCTACGCAAACAATAAATCTTGAAGTGACGCCAAAAATGTACCTTAAAATCCGCTACATTCGACCCAAACACAACGGCGTGCTTAAAAAAAGAAAGAAAGAAAAGAAAAATATTTTTAGTAATACAGTTTTTAATTCATAATACGATGGAATGCTACTTTAGAATACTTAAATATAAGCAGATCATTTTCATTTTACAGAAAAAATGCACGAATGAAGTCAAAGAATTCGGTCCCTGTTCCACGTGCTTGTTTTGTTTGGGCCGAATGAGGGCATTTAAATCTGAGCGATAACGCACATCATATTGCAAACTGTTTTTACGGCATACTGCATCTCCATCTATCTCTTTCCTCCGTGAATAATAGTTAATTTTATTTTAGCCAAGATCTTTTTATTTCAACATCTTTTTTTTTTTTTTTTTTTTTTTTTTTTGATAAATGACGTCTAATTTACCTGCTATTCGTACTTACTCAAAACCTTTCATCTTGTTATATTAAGAAATACTTGAGAGTTTTTTTTTTATTCCCAATATGTCGCCATATTAATTTTTTTATTCTTAATTTTTTTTTTCATTTTCCTGTTTCACGTCAAAATCTTTCAACTGAAAATTGTTTAAGAGAAAATATTATTCAGGGTTTTGATTTTCTTGGCAACGATTAAAGAAACATTGATAAATTTTATGAAAAAATGTCACATTATTCACTATGAAAATAATGAACTTTTATATTTTTAAGCAAAATATTTGAATAAAATAAATAAAATATTGCCTATTTTTATTTCTGGGGCTAAAATCCCTCTATATGCAAAAATACAAATGCATTAATTCATCCGTTTTGACGTTGGCTTTACTGAAACATTATAGACGCATTTATACTAATATTATTAAGACCAAATACGTTGCTAGGCAACTGATGAAAGAAAAGGTAAAAAATGAAATATGTATTATGTCAAATTGATAAAACAAAATGCTTTATATTATTGGAAAACATGCAAACTTCCCCCCAAAATTATAAACCTAATTTAAAAAATCTCGCAAATATATTGACATAATTTCAAACTAATTGGAATAATTTAATAATCTTATTTAAAAATTTTAGAATCCAAAATTTACTATTTAAATCCATTTTTTATATGAGCCATTTCTTTCAACAAATGAAAATTTGAAAATCGTCTGACTTGCCATAGAAAAGCATTACAGAACAAAATAAAATGTTCTATATTTCCGGAACGAATGAACCAAATTTAACCAAAAACTATACAGCTAAGTCCGAGTACCTCATCAACATGCCCTATTAATTTCAAGCCGATCGGATGCTTTTTGCGGCAGTTATCGCGGAACAGACAGACAGACAGACAAACGGAAATCAAAACTTTTCGTGTCTCCACAGTAAGCCTTCACTGACGTTTCGGCAATAATATGTGCATTAGATAAGTTAAAAATCACTACCAGAAATTTATAATCTTATATTATTTATTCAGTTAACACTAGAATCATGGAAAATTTTACCTTAGTTTAATAAAAATATTTGATACCACAAGTTTTATTTAAAACTATTTAATTTATTTAATCGAACTTTTTTCGTACAGCAAATATTTAATGCATTTATGCCTGAATTTTTATTTTCTCAAATTTGTTGGTAAAATCATTTTAAAATGCTACAAAATAAGCAGGAAAAATACTAAAAAAAATTGCGCTAAAATTTTTTTGTATTTATTTGATAAAATATAGACGTAGTAAATATGGGAATATGCTTAATATTTTAATAGTATAATCTGCATAATTATACGTTTTGTCTAAATTTATATAAAACAAGCTTTTAAATTGTATATTATATACTATAATTAGTATTTTTATGAACTACTATATATATATATATATATATATATATATATATATATATATATATATATATATGTTACATTATTAGATCTAATTCCGTAATTTCTTATTTTAAATTACTACTTTATATTCACTAAATCCTTATCCTTAAATAATCTCTATCTTTAACTCTGTTAAATTCCCTTTAATTTAATGTCTCACTTGTCTTAATCGCTTTAATATTACGCTTTTAGTATTCTTAAATTAAATGTTCCATTCCCGAGCTTTTTTCTTTCGAGATTATTCTTTTAGCTTCCATTTTTACTTCCCGCGCATTTCTGATGTTATCCTTTTTTCCTCCAAATTCATCCGCTAGCTCTGTTCGCACTCTTTATATGACGTGACATTCTTACTTATTCATTGGTTGAGAGCGCGATCTACGTCATATTTGTATCCTTGCACGTGAGGAACAAAAAGTTGATACTCGCTGTGTTTCAGCAGATTTGAGTCGTATTTCCAGTTTTCATCCATCCCCTGGTCACCGTCCTGTTATTCGATTATCTGGAACTTTGTTTAAACCCAATTACTACTACGGAGCGATGGCTAATTATCTTGGTGGAAACTGCACTTTTTGCAAGATATTCTAATAAAGTGCTTAGCTGCTATTATGAGTTGTTTTAATTTCTTCTGGGGAAACTTAACGGAACGATGCATTCCATTGTTTTCACTCGACAACTGCATTTCATAAATTTGTTCTACTAACATAACAGATTCGAATTATCTGTTCTGACCATTTCTTTTACGCCATTATCGCTGGATGAGATCCTCAGCTATTATCGTGACAGCCTGTACTGCAATTTCAATGATAAAGCCAATACAATGTTGCTAGAATTTAACATATATATATATATATATATATATATATATTATATATATATATTTCTTTACAGAAAATAATAACATTACGAGTATTATTTATAATAAACGAAGAATAATCGTATTTGAGGCATAAAAACAATTTATTTCATAGTCTTTTTGAAAAAGACTTTACATAAATAACTGTCCTTTAAATGGCTAACAAACATATCACCCCATTCGAGCCCAGCGCCCTACATTTTGTGCGTTACAAAAATACTATAAAATAGGCTTGAACATATAATATCACAATTTAAAAAAATACGTATTTCAAAGAAATCTACCAGCTAAGATTATGACTTATTTATTTGGATCTTTGGTTGAAAAAACACAGATAGAATTACTTTTTACATTTCGCAATCTTGAAAAATGAAAAATCTATATACACTGAAAAAAAGCCTTCATTTAAGCTAATAAATATCCATCTTATGCTCTCATCTCCCGGTAGCAAATAAAGACACTAATAGATAATAATTTCATACATTTTTCATGGTATAAATAAGAAGAAAAATATACAAATTTATTAAAATTCGAAGCGCCCCAAAAATGGGACGCTAGGCATAAATGGGTTAACTTATTTTAGGAAGAGATTTCTGGTTCGAATCGACATCTATTAATTTGGTACAGTCAAAATGACCCCTCATTTGTTGTTTTAACGTTAACAAAGCATCTGATGAATATAGTTATGCAGAATAACATTAAAATATGTGAAAAAAAAAAAAAGCCATTAAATACAATACATATAACACCTTATACCAAAGTCGCCCAACAAAGCTCGAACAAATGAAACGACAATATTTATGATTATTCAAAGATATTTTAATAAAGGCAATATTTAATTTTTTACGTCAAGTTAGAATTGAGTCGGTTTTCCTTTCGAATAAGCATTTAAATATTTTCCTATTATTCTAATTGCGCTTGGGAAAAAGGAATACTGCGAATCTTTTAAGGAGTTAAAAATTGTGCTTATTTAAGGGGCCTCAGTACCATTTTCAACATTTAATATTTTAAAATGCATTTGATTTTAAGACACAATTTTAATTGGGTAGAAAGATATATGTATGTTCTTTTATTTCATGTATTTAAAAAATTGCAAGATGCAGAATTAGCACTTACAGGGGGCGCCAAACTGTGAGACATTTGACTAGCAGAAAATCGGCATAACAGATTACGCGCAAGATTACAAAACAAATTTTGCAACTAGAATAAAAATTTTGGTGAATACTTATACTTCAGATTGTAATAACTCTGAACCTAAATAAATTTGTATTTAGAGCATTTTCCATTTTTAATACGAAGTTGTGCTTAGCTAAAGCAAAATTTAGAAAATTCCAACTGCATAAACAGCTAAAGAAATATTTTTTTAAACAATAAAAAGAAAATTTTAGGTTCAGTTTATACAGAGTAAACCGAAACATATGTTTTCAAAATTTCATGAAAAAATATTCAGAAGATCTTGAGATATCGTGTGGATTATGCCCAAAAACGTCATTTGGAGAAAAATGGCTTCAAAGTTTTGGAAACGCCGCTTCAGCTATTGAGCGGGTATAATTCTAGAAGCCATAACTTCTGTTCTAATGGGAATTTCAAAGAAAATATTATTTAAAAATGTTCAGAAAAGATAGGAGTTAAACATCTAAAAAAAATAATTAAAATTTTGAAAATTTTAAAGCTTCAAGTGTTCTGAGACCCCTTAAAAAGATATTAGAACATTCACCAGTCATCAAATTGTCCTAATTTACAACGTCTTTAGTAACACATTCAGTAGAAACTACTTAACTGACCGGTTTCTTTATTCATTGTATATACTTTTCCTCTCTTTGACATCACCATTAACCGAATGCTGAGCAGGTTATCAAATAAAAGAAAACAACTTTTTATAAGTTTTCGGAAATTGACATAACATTTTATTCCGGGAATTTTGAAAAAAGAAAAAAAAATCTAAACAAGATTCACTGTAGCACACATTCTGTCTACCTGCAAGTGGCAGAAATAGATTTAATAAAAACATGCTTGAAAACTATTTAAAAAAAATTGACTTAATTGCAATACAGTTTTCAAACAAATTGCGATAAAATTTGAAAAAAAAATTGCGATATAGTTGTCAAGCAAATTGCATTTGAAATTACATTTTTTTTTCTCTATTCGAAGGTGTAAAAATTGTAAATGTGCGATATTTCGAAATTTAAAAAATCGCAATAAAAGTAAATAAAAATTAAATTTGAACGTCTGTTGTTGCCATCCGCAGAATGACGTCAGCGTTACGCACATATACGTTTGTCCTTTACAATATAGATTGCATTTCGGAAAAAGGATTACTGTGACTCTTTTAAGGAGTTAAAAATTTGTACTTTATTAAAAATATATTATAACATTCATCAGTCATCAAAGTGTCCTGATTTACAACACCTTTAGTAAGATATTCAATAGAAACTATTGAATTGACCAGTTTTTTTATTCATTGTAATAACCTTTTCCTCGCTTTGACATCACTATTAGTCGAATGCTGAGCAGGTTATTGAATAAAAGCAATATATATATATATATATATATATATATATATATAAGTTTTCAGATAGAGACATAATATTTTATTTCGGGAATTAAAAAAAAAATCTAAACAAGATTCACTGTACCATACATTCTGTCTGTCTGTGACAGAAATAGATTTAATAAAATCATGCTAGAAAACTATTTAAAATAAATGAATTAATTGCAATAAAGTTTTCAATCAAATTGCGATAAAAATTAAAGAAAAATTGCGATAGAGTTTTCAAAAAATTGCATTTGAAGGTACATTTTTTCTCTATTCGACGGTGTCAAAAGTTAAAATGTGCGATATTTAGAAATTTAAAAAATCGCAATAAAAGTAAATAAAAATTAAATCTGATCGTCTGCTGTTGCCATTCGCAGAATGACGTCAGCGCTACGCACAGACACGTTTGTCCTTTATAATATAGGTTGTACTTCAGAAAAAGGAATTCTGCGACTTTTTTAAGAAGTTAAAAAAATGTACTTAGTTAAAAAGATATTATAATATTCGTCAGTCATCAATGTGTCCTAATTTACAACATCTTTAGTAACATATTCAGTAGAAACTACTGAATTGACCAGTTTTTTTATTCATTGTATATACTTTTCCTCTCTTTGACATCACCATTAATCGAATGTTGAAAAAGGAATACTGCGAATCTTTTAAGGAGTTAAAAATTGTGCTTATTTAAGGGGCCTCAGTACCATTTTCATCATTTAATATTTTAAAATGCATTTGATTTTAAGACACGATTTTAATTAGGAAGAAAGATATATGTATGTTCTTTTATTTCATGTATTTAAAAAATTGAAAGATTTAGAATTAGCATTTACAGGGGACGCCATATCTTACGCATGTTATCGAATAAAAAAAAAAAAAAAAAAAAAAAAATATATATATATATATATATATATACATATAAGTTTTCGGAAAGAGACATAACATTTTATTCCGGGAATTTTGAAAAGAAAAATCTAAACAAGATTCACTGTAGCATACATTTATGCAATTTTTAAATTCTTTTTCCGTTTTGACAAAATAAATGTCATTAAAATAAAGTCTTTTTTATTGACCATGAAAATGTCTTTTATCTATTTGTTCTTCTGAGACAAGATCGAATGCTTCGGTACTGAACTAAATGTCATTTCATTCCGTTATCGAAATCTACATTTTAAACCTCATCCAAACTGTCAGAGTGGATTTTCAGAAGTTTGTCCTTTCCTAAAATGACATCATTACGAATTCGAGAGCTGTAAAGCATTTGAAGTCAGCAATATTTATTCAAACCGTTACGATAAATGGAAAGTAACTTTTCAAGCGTACCATCTGTTGCCACTGGCTGCCATAGAAAAATTTATCACCAGACTTATTGCATTAAACAAGGGACAAGGAATGACATGATGCGACAAACAATGTTTGCTTTGCGAGGGGTTGTATAGTAAATACATCAATAAACTTGTAACTTAAAGAATTGTTGGAGTTTAATATATGAATGTGGCAATATAGAATGATATTTTTTTAGTTATCAGAAAAGATAAATAACTTATTGTCACAAAATTGGGCGCCATTTTACATTACGATTCCATTTATAAACTAATATTATAATGCGCAATGAAAATGAAGCGTGAACGAAATAGAGTGAACATGAAAAACCATAAAAGGATTTTTTTTTAATCACCCTTATTTAAGATAGTATCAGATGAGGCAAATACAAGAGCGAGGTAAAATTATCGACCAAATCTTTTATAACAATCAAATTGGATATGTCATCTATTTTACTAGGTAAATGTAATATAATCTATTTGCGTATTTTATTTGATTTATGTAAACTATATTACAGAATGTATTTTTCTGTTGTTTGAAAGCATTATTGCAATACGTGTAGTTTTGCAGCGAATATCAAATGTCTAAAATTCATAATCAATCAGAGATTCAGTTTAGAGGTCTGCACGGGCCGAAATTTCCAGGCACGGGCCCGGCCCGACTCATAGAAAAAAATTTCAGCCCGGACCGGCCCGTTGAAAAAAATATTGGCCCGGCCCGGTAGAAAAGTTCGGCGGCCCGACCCGTAGAAAAAAATTATTGCCACGTTCCGGCCCGATATAACAGCTAAAAGTTCGGCCCGATCCCGGCCCGGACCGGAAAACAGTTAAAATCTCGGCCCGAGCCCGACCCGGCCCGAGTGAATTGCTACAAAACATTGATTTTTACGTCGATTTGGTTAAAAATTTGACTTTACGAGTTCTGACCAAAAATATATGTATCTTAACTTTTTTTTCATGTTTCTAAACTTCATTTTTACATAAGTGCTGCAGGCTGCGATATTTATTTTTTTAATGAATCGCTATTTCTTCTATGTAAATGTTTTTGTTATCATTAATATTGTTAATCCATATTCCATGCATTGAATTTTTTTTTAATCTGAAAAATGCTATACAGTAAAATCTTCTAAGATTCAATTACATAAAAAAGAAAAAAAAAATGCGTTATTGACAAGTTCTCTTCTTAGCAAATGTAAATGTATTACGTATTCTTTTCTTACGTATTAGTATATTAATTTTGCATGTATCAACACGTTTTTCAGTTTAAAACAGGATTCCGTCATAGGCAGGATCCTTTTCACATGTTTTACTATATTTTAATTTAGATATATTTTAATTAGCGTATAAATTTACTATTTTTTAAAAAGAATAAATGTTAATGTTTAATTGTAGAATAATGGCGATTCAAAAATGTATGCTTATTTTGCAAAAATCTTTAGACCAGGCTTAATTTTACTCACCTTTGAACAGTGTCACCTTTGACAGGTCACGCCGAGACAATGATTTTCATACGGGCTGGCTCAAAACTAGGACTGAAAATTTTGGGCCGTGAAGACTAGAAAAAGAAACCAGCAACGGCTCTGTACAGAAAAAATAAGTTAGACCAGGCCCGGCCCGGCCCGGTCCGTAAAGAGTAGTCACTAGACCCGGCCCGTAAAGAGTGGTCACTAGGCCCGGCCCGAGCTTTCAGAAAAAAGTGTGGCCCGGGCTCGGCCCGGCCCGTGCAGATCTCTAATTCAGTTTTCAATATAAAAAAGAGTAATTATGGCTCTCACATTTGACCCACTTTTCACATTAGTTTATTTTATAATGAAATTACATTTAGTTCTGTTCCGAAATATTCAGGTGTGAGAAGAATAATCAGTTTTAAGGAAAGTTAGTTTCGATAGTTTCATGTTTTAATGAAAAACAGATTACTTTTGCATTGTAAATTGGGACACAAATCTCTCTTAGTGCCGTATTCATAACATCTTGTAGTATGGTGTTGTATGGTAATTTTCCTTTGAAATGCCCCTAATAGATATGGCATTGCTACATCTGAAAAGGTTGCGAGTTTGAATTCCGGTTTAGTCTTAGATGTTCGTAATAGGTCAAAATACACTTTAAAAAGATATTTCGGTTTGTTTGTCTTTCCCGATAAAAAAATAACCGTAGAAGTTGCAGCCAGCATCCAACCAAACCCTAATGTTGCAGTCTTGCAGAAAAATGATTTTTTCCTAAGATGTTACAGCTATCTAATAATTATTAAAAACTCAAATCAAATTAACTGGAACAGTAATACAGTGAAATAATTCCGTACAAAGTATCTGAACAAATTAAACCTTATTATACAGTTTTGCAGAAAAAGGATTTTTCCTAAGATGTTACCGCGATCATTAAAAACTTAAGTTAAATTAACTGGAACACTGATACAGTGAAATAACTCCATACAAAATATCTGAACAAATTAAACCTTATTATACAGTCTTGCAGAAAAAGGATTTTTTCGTAAGATGTTACAGCGATCATTAAAAACTTAAATTAACTGGAACAGTGATACGGTGAAATAATTGCATACAAAGCATTTGAACAAATGAAACCTTATTATACAGTTTTGCAGAAAAAGGATTTTTCCTAAGATGTTACGGCGATCATTAAAAACTTAAATGAAATTAACTGGAACAGTGATATAGTGAAATAATTCCATACAAAGTATCTGAACAAATTAAACCTTATTATACAGTATTCCAGAGAAAGGATTTTTTCCTAAGATGTTACAGTGATCATTAAAAACTTAAATCAAATTAACTGGAACAGTGATACAGTGAAATAATTCCATGCAAAGTATCTGGACAAATTAGAACCTTATTGTACTGTCTTGCAGAAAAAGGATTTTTTCCCAAGATGTTACAGCGATCATTAAAAACTTAAATCAAATTAACCGGAACAGTGATACAGTGAAATAATTGCATATAAAGTATTTGAACGAACTATATAATGTAAAAAGTCATAAAGTGTAATTTTTGTTTTTTAAAAGAATGGTGAATGAAACTGCATCATTTAAAATTTAAAAGCTATGTAAAACAACTGAAAATAAAGCATGCATATATATATATATATTCCTTAATATTTTCATACTCCTTAAAAATCTAAGCATTTTAAAGTACGTGACTAACTCAAGTTTAGCGAAATTTTGTCATCGATCGAGATTTCTTTTTGACAAGGCAAAGAGTGGAATAGGCTATCCTCCATCTTTCACTCATTTATTCAAGCCTACTACAGCTGTTCCCTACAAAGCAAAATTT
The DNA here is from genome assembly GCA_963932465.1 of Maratus speciosus. Classification (NCBI taxonomy): domain Eukaryota; kingdom Metazoa; phylum Arthropoda; class Arachnida; order Araneae; family Salticidae; genus Maratus; species Maratus speciosus. The sequence continues at coordinate 306,828,407 of OZ010789.1, read as the reverse complement.
AGTAGTAGAAGTAACAGCTCTGCTTTTAGTAATTATCCATCTCGGGATTTTCGTTGAAAGAAGTGCAGAGAGAAAGTTCCGAAACTTCATCAACGTCCGCGGCCTCTGTTTTGTTAGAAAATTGCAGCAGGGGCTGTTTCGCTGAAAGACAAAGATGAATTGCTTCCCAAAACTATTCATGAAGGTTTGTGCACAGTGGCTCACAAACATTTTAGTTTTATGTCTTAAGTAAGTTCGACATAAGAGTACGGCAACTGTGCTATTCTCATCACGAATACTCGTTTAGTTACTGAAATTATTTAAACCAAGTTATTCTTGATATTTAGTTAGCTTAAAATAAGCCTATAACAGGGTATGGCTGACAAAATATATTTTTAATTTGTTAAATTCTGTCACACCTGCACATATTTGTTAAAATTGACAAATGGCAGCTGAAGTTCGCTATATGTGACCATGATTTGATATAGATAATACATGCATATTCTGAAAAATAGTTACTTTGTGTAATTTGCTTAAATTTAATTGTTTAGATTTGCATTTGTGTCATTTTCAGCTGGCACAGTAACTGTTAAATTTTTAAATTTAAATGTTTCAGCCACTTGCTGTGATAATGAAATTGATTTTATTCAAAATATTTAAACAATTTACGTTACTATAATTATCACAGACCAACGCTGGCTAATACGACACTCGCCGGTGCCACGACACCTTTCGAAAGTTTTATTGGTGCCCCTTCGAATATTTCTTGTTACTAGCATTTTTTTAAAAGGCCATTTTGAATGATAAATTTTTCAAAATTAATAATATTTGTAGGTATTATAATTAGGATTTCTGGCATCTTCTCCTTCAAAAATTATTGAGACTGGCAAAATCCGTGAAATGTGTAACTCTAAATTTTGAATGGTTTATCCTTTCTCTTCAAATTATTTTCACATAAAGATTTTTAATCGTATCGGGCCTTATTGCTACCATTGTGAGATGTCCATACATAATATAACAGATGTCACTACCACAGCGAGATAAAAGTGTTGCATGTTTCAAAGTCATGCAAAAAACGGCGTTCTACATTGTTAGCTACAAAATAGGGTGCCCCTCTTTTTACCGAAAGCTGGAACAGGCCTGTCATAGATAAAAGGACAAAGATGAATTACTTCTTGAAATTATTTATGAAGGTTTGTGCAAAGTTGATTCACAAAAGTTTCAGTTTTACATCTTTTATAAGTTCAACATCAGAGTATGGCAACAGCGTTTTTTCCATTGTTCATAGGCCCCATAGAAGTTTTCGCACGAAAGGTTGTTAAGGGACCTCGTCGAAGCTGCCTGGATCGCTGGAATCCTGACAAATCGCTTCCCTTTCAGGGCTTTTTTGATCCCGGGGGAAAAAAAGTACTGGGAGCGAGGTCGGGCCTGTAGGTGGTTTGCGGCAATACTGCCATGTTAAAGATAGCCAAAACTTCGGCAGCGGCGAGCAGTGTGTGAGAGGGTGCATTGTCGTGAGGAGCAATCCAATCGTTTCTGATGTCTGGGCGGACGTGACGGGTCAGGACAGTTTTTCTCTGGAGTGCTCCATCAATTTCGGCTATATTTAAAGTGGCAATACTGCTGCAAGCACCTTACAGCCTCGACCTTTTTCCCAGCGACTTTTTTTTGTTCCCCCGGGTCAAGAAAGACCTGAAAGGGAAGCCATTAGACACGATTCCAGCGATCCAGGCAGCTTCGGCGAGGTCCCTTAACAACCTTTCGTGCGAAGACTTGTATGGGGCCTGTGAACAATGGAAAAAACGCTGACAGCGGTGTGTTGATGCCCAAGTGTCATATTTCGAAGAATTTTAGTTCGCGGTACAAAAATGTTTAATACATTTTGAATTATCAGACCAGTCTTGAAACTTTGTGAACACACCATGTATTTATTTAGTTAGTGAGAATATTCAACATAAATCAAAGCAATTTAGATAATTACTTGGGGTTATCATAACTTTTAAGGCTAACCCCGAGAGTCTAAAATAGTCGAGGAGAGAGAGGAGTAGATAATGACTAAGACTTAAAAAAATAATAAAAGATTAAAGAAATGCGGAAAAATATTCAATTGCGTGAATCATATGTCTTTAAAAACTATAAAAATGCGCACTTAAAGTTTTACTTGCGCGTTAAAACTCTTTTTTTGAGACATGCTGTGTGTCTGATCCGGTTTCTTTATTTCTTATATTTGGACAAAAGAATTTTTTTAATAAAACAGCTTGACAATTTTTATTTTTTCATAAAATTCTACGACAAAAAAGTGTAATTTGCTTTAGCATTTCACAGCGAATTTATCATGGAAATTGTCAATATCCCACGCTATGCTCTCCAAGTTGCCCCATCTAAAAGTGCAGGTATACTGTGTAAATCTATAGCACGATTTTAACAATTTATTACGATACTCAACTTTACTTTTTCAGTTTGAAAAAGAATCAAAAAATGCCTATCCATTTCTCTTCAGTTGTTATTTTGTTTTATATCCAGAGAGCATTTCACATTTAGATTTCATTTTAGTCAATATTTTACTGAAAAAGTACAAATTCCGGACAAACTGTCCGTTCATCTTTTCTCCGTCATCAATGCTTGACAGATAAATATCTTGGGACACTTTTACGGAAGTGGGGCTCAATCCTGGACCTTTCAGTGCAATCCCATACCTTTCAGGGACGTATGGTAATCAGTTTATAACAAGCTTTATCTACGAAATCTTTTCATTATTTTTAATAGGTTAAATTCTGTTGAGCCTCCCCAGGATTAATGAAACGTCAGATGATCGATGTAGTTTAATGTCAGTGTGACTGTTTGAAATTTGTGTGTTGAAGTTATAGTGTATCTCAAAAGTTACAAGGTTGATTTTAAAAGGTAATAACTTTTGACATATCTATTATTTTCTTTCCATTTTAGATTCAGAACCTGCAATATTTGGAGATATATACGGAGATATATAGTTGAATAAAAAGTTATTTTATAGTACATATAATAAGGAAAGATGATGTTTAGGATCAACGTAGAAAGTTCAGTCAGAAATACAGTATATGTTATGTAGGCTCTGGACACTTTCGCTTTTATACTTTTTGCCGAATATCTAGAAAAAAAAATATTTGTAAAATTCTTCTGAAACTTCAGGAATATGAAGAACATGTTTTACCTCATATTTGTCAGCGATGGTTTGGTTACTAGGAAAATTGGGAGACCATACACGAACTCAACAGAAATATTTTTGATCACCTTGTAAAATAAAATTCTAGAAATTATCTGTATCTGTAGCATATAGTTATATGAATTTTGTGCAAAATTTGTATTCATTTATATAAGAATAGCACGAATAGTATACATAGATAAAATAAATAGATAGTATAAATATATAAAGGTTATTTTTTAAAAAATCAAGAAGTTTTATATCAATAAAAAAAAAATAAGAAAATACAAAAATGACAATTGGTGAAAAATTCGTTATCATCCAGCTACTAGAAAAAACAGAAATTCAACTCACTATTACGCAGATGTCTTTCTGAATTTTTGCAATATTCGACTGGCTTTTTAATATGAGTTTCCCTGTATATTTGAATACTAAATTATGAAAAAAAACTGCTATCTTTAGCGCATGTGCAGTTAACGAGTATTTTCTACAAATACTAATATTTCATTTTATTTAATATATTTTTATTCCATGTGTATATATTATTTTTACTATGCTTTTTCATGTTTCCTGAATTGGTGTTAAATTTTGTTGGAAACCCTACAAGCTATAAACAAAAAATTATGTAAATTTCTTGAATTTTTTAAAGAAACCTTGATATCTAAATGAATATACGTTCTATTCTTACACAAATGAAGATACATTTTGAGCAAGAGTCAAGGCCTACAAGCACAGATTTTTTCGAGCATTTTATTTTACAGGGTTATTGAAAACATTATTATGTTTATGGAATTTGTCGTTGGTCCCCTAATTGCTCTATTGATAGAGCCTTCACTGAAAAATTATTCGGTTAAGCATATTCTTCATATTCCTGAAATTCCAGGAGAATGCGTCAAGTATTTCTAAGATCTTTTTGCCATAGAATGTATTTAGTAGGCGAAACATTAGTAGCTGTAGCTCGAAATACTTTTATATTTTTTAACTGTTATATTATGATATCAAATACAGATAATTTAAACTTGACCGGAAGCCAGGGGTCTAAGCACAAACATCATTTTGTTGACGAGCAGGAATAAAAATGCGTATATTTCAGAAATTCATTGTTAAAAATTCGTGCAATATGATCGTTCAAAAACATATGAATCACAAATAATTTATATCTTAATAAATGGAATTTCTAGGATGTATAAACATACAAACTCAAAAACAAACAATTTGAAATTGCGTTCAATAATAGGCTTCCTGGTTTGCCATCTGGAATTTTTAATACTTCTTGCCGACCCTTATTTTGAATGGCAGATGTTGGAAATCGTATTCTACATACCCTGAACCAACATAAACAATGAAACAAAAATAGAAAATAGAAGAACGGGAAAGCAACAATTTGTTCAGCCGCGTGGCTAACGAATCGTGGGCACATTTAATTGAAGCTTGAAAAAGGTGGGCGATTTTTATAAAGATTTGCTATTGCTGTTTGCAAACACGTACTCTTTGAATATTTAAGTTTACATGTCTATCACTAGTCAATATTCCTTGCGAAGAAGAAAAAATCAAAATATTTATACTAAATATGTTTTCTCTTTGGATTTTTTAAAACCAATTCTTTAAATAGAGGTTTATAGTTGCACGATTTATAATTATGCAACCTATACATTTTTTGCGAATCAATAAGTATTATATATATATTGATATTACAAGAATTATTATGATTTTTTTTCCATCCAATAACCCACTGAGACGGAACATCGTCCGAATCTTTGTATTAAAACATGCAGGCTATGCATTAAGGCTGTTCTCAAATCCAAGCTGATTACTGACACCTTGTTTAATACCCTTTTTTCCGCAAGCATGTCAAATTGACAGGTACTTTTATTAATAAACTATGTAATGAAACTGCTTTTTAGGGGTTTTGTTAAAGGCAGAAGGTTTTTCAAAAAATTAAAGGTGGAATTTTTAATCGAATTTCCGGACGTGGAAGCCCGCGAAAGGATACAAAACATGTGTTCTGAGACAATAATTGCTTATAACACAAGAGGTACATTTCCCGGAAAAGGAAAAGAAAATCTGTTCGATTACGAATCTCTTCAATAATCATGCCTGAAAATTTTATGCTTTTATATTTAAAAATGAGCCAAGAAATGTGTCAGAAAGTTTCGTGTTGTTAAGGGTGTGTTCGAAAAATATTTTTCCACCCCCAACAGCTTGAAATTTTTTTAGGCATTTTCAGACGCATTTTTAAATTAAAAATATAAAACTTGCTGAGGTGATTTTTGAAGAGATGTGTAAGAGACCATGTGATTTCATTTTTCGCTCAATTAACTAGAATTTGATTTTTAAAGAATTATTTTCTCAATATGACCATTTTTTTCATTCTCAGATCTCCCGCTTCGGAAAATTCAGTTCAAAACGCCCACTTTGACAACATTTTTTGAAATATTTTCTACATTTATAAAAAAATCGATAAACACGGCACATTATGTAGTTTCTAAATAAGAGAATTTGCCATTTTGATGCGTTTGAGGGCAAAAATAAATTTAAAAATAAACCAGAAAATAAGCAGTTTGTATTCGAATACACCCTTAAGCGGAGATTTTTTTATTTATTTTTTTTTTTGAAGAACCGCCTTTATGAAAATTGATATAAATACTATTTTGATTTTCTGTTTGTCGCGATGAAAAATTCACTGATGATAGACACGTAAATTTAAATGATCTTTGATTACGAAGTATAGCAACTACAGTAGAAAATGTTTATAAATCGTGCACTTTCTCCGGCTTCCATTAAAAATGCCCACGATTCGCTAGGCACGCGAGTGAGAAGGTCGTTGTTTCCCAATTCTGGGTTTTTTTTTTCTATTTTTGTTTCAGTCTTTATGTTATTCAGGGTATGTCGAACACGATTTCAAACATCTGCCACTATGGTCTACATGTTATCATCAGTGAATTTTTAATTGTGAGGGAGAGAAAATCAATATATTTTGACTAAATACACAGAGTATGTATAAAAGGTCTGACAGATTTTGATGTTTAATAATTCACAAAATAATGAAGATAGATTTAAATTAATAACTTTAATGGTTATATAGGTTCCAAAAGTTTTATTATCCTTGTCAATTAATTTCTACATGTGGACGCATTCGTCCAAATTATTCAAATCACCTAATTTCTCTGTGTTTGCGTTATTGATTTTGTTTCGATGAACCATTATAACGTATGTGCCTTCCTCTTGTGGTGTTATCTTGTCATTCCCCTCAATATCCAATCGAATAAAATATCAAATCAAATGTACCGTCAAGCAAACACATCAAAAGTAAACACAATCCTCTAATCGTTGTAACCCGCAATAACCCGTGTAATCGTAAACATAAACCCTCTGCCTTCTAATCTTTGCTAAAAACAAAAGAGAGAAATATACAATTGATAACCCGCGCAGACGATATTTAGAAAAGTAAAGATATTCAAAGAGAAAAAAGAAATTGTCTATGGAATGTTCACACTATAAAAGAAAACATATGACTTATTCTATGCCTCTATGCCATAGGTTTGTTTATATATTCATTACTTTATGAATTATTAAGCATTAAAGTGTGTCATATCTTTTCTAGACACCCTGTACAATGTCATTGAGATTCTTTAAATTCTAGCATTGGAGGATTCGAATTTGCAAAGTTGCGACAAAGCGTTATTAATCAAATATTGCGATAATAATAAAATAATAATTAATAATAAAATGTTATCAAAATTTTCTAAAAGTATTTAATGAATTATGTATATCTATCTAACTTTGTGCTCATAATTCATTAATAATTTTTAGATAAATTCGATACAATTTTAATATTAATTATTATCCTTATTTTATTAATTTTTATTTTATTATTTCATTAATACTGTTTTGAGATGCAATTCTACGCATATATAACTTAATTTGTGTTATGAAAAAAACTTTTAGAGTTTTTACGAATATGTACTAATATGTTCCGTTATGTTCTTAGATCAAAATTTATGAGCTAAGGAAACTCTGACAATAATTTATGGACACCTTGTATATAAAAAGTATATAAGAAATGACCGTTATATGATTCATAATGTTTTGAGTTGCAAATTTAAGCATATGCAACTTTGTTTGTGTTATTAAAAAACTTTTAGAACTGTAATTTACGAAAATGTACTAATATTTTTCTTTATGTTCTTAAGTCAAAAGTTTTTACGTATGAAAACCTTGTACAAGAAAAGCACATAAGAAATGGTCGTTATGTGATTCATAACGTTTTGAGTTGCAACTTTAAGCATATGCAACTTTGTTTGTGTTATTAAAAAACTTTTAGAGTTGTATTTACGAATATGTACTAATATTTTTCGATATGTTCTTAAATCCAAAGGTATTAGTTAAAGGAACCCTGTATAAGGAAAACACAAGAGTTGGCCTAATTTTATAAGAATTAGATACCATAATATGAAATTGAATGTTTCTTAAACCGTGAGAACACACGTTTCAAGATTTTTCTCATAAAGAAAAAAAGAAAAAAATGTTTGTTACTATATAGCTTTATAAAAAGAAAATATAGAATGGAATATATAAAAGGAAGAAATCAATCAGTGCAACAAAGTTAATTTTATGTAGAAAATGTTTAGTAAAACTTTATTTACGCGAAAAAAAAAATAAAACGGTTCTAAAACGTTGTCTTATGTGTTAAAAAAACAAAATCAAAATGTCATTAAATAAACATTTCTTCATTTTTTGGTGATTTTGTTAACTAGATTTAGTTACACTTTAGTCAGTAACTCTTTATTTTTTGTTCTTAATTAAAAAATTTATATTTATATTTTATACATTTAAAGGGAATTTCCAATATCTAGCTAACTTATTACGCAAATTAAAGTTTTTACAATGTAAATATAATAATAATAATAACATTACCTTTAACAGTTAGCATTTATTATATCCATTGTATCCAATCAAATAAAATTCTTACCTGAAAAAAAGAAGATTATTTTATAAATTTTATGCATATAATACAGTTTATTCATTATTATTATTGATTCACTTAAAAAATAAAACATGTTAATAATGTTAATCATTTAAAATATTTAGTACTTAATATATTTTTTAAAGAAAACAAACAAAATATCTCAATGCATTCACACTATCATAACAATACTTGTACAAGACAAGCTGGTACTGGAGGCTTATTTTTCTAAAGCATTTCTGAAACTATATTAAACCTTTCAGGACCAAGTAATTGAATTTCACTACTGTTCAATTTATTCCGGAATTTTTGAAAAAATTCATTTGAAAATTAGAAAATGCAATTTTGCAATCCCCCCCCCCCAAAAAAAAAAATACGAAAGTAAAATTACATAAAAAAATTCTGGTAGAAATTTTTATTTTAAATTAAGTGGTGTGAATAGAATATATATGCACCAACAGTATCATTATCTAGTATCTAGTCACATATACATCATAGACAATAGATAGTATATGCATAACAATTCACATTAAAATAATAAAATAAAAGTTGGATATAGTTTTTTTCTGTCTCGATTTTTGTCCAAGTGTTATGACCCAAAGGTACTTGGTACTTTGAAGTACTACATCAAGTAATTAGCAGTAATTAACAACATAAAAAAATCTTTTATTTTTAAATGCATATACAGGGTGTCGCAAAAAGGAGTACCTATTTTTTAAAATGAATAATTAACAAAGGAATACAGTTATTTAAAAAAATTCTTGCAGGAAACGAATGTGTGAAGTCTGGAATTTCGTTTAGAACACTTTATTATAATAGTTCAAAATCTGACCGACAGATGACGCTACAGCACATTTTGATGGCTATATTGCCAATGAATACATCATTACGCAACGACAACTACTGCTTCCACTGAAATGGTTACTACTGAACTTTCACTGACCACGTCTACTTCTGTCTGGTCTTCACGCATGCTCCGTTTGTTCATATAGCCACCAAAATGTGATCTAGCGGCATCTGTCGGTCAGATTTCGAACTATTATAATAAAGTGTTCTAAACGAAATTCCAGACTTCACCCATCCGTTTCCTGAAAGAATTTTTTTAATAAATCTATTCGTTTGTTAATTATTCATTTTTAAAAATAGGTACTCATTTTTCGGACACCCTGTATCTTCTAATGTATCTTCTAATGTATCTCCTAATACAGTAGTATTGCAAGGAGAAAAAGTTTCAAGGAGATAGTTTTTTTAATTCAAAATTTGGGATATAAAGGGTTAATGACGTTAATTTATTTCAAACGTATTAAAATTGATATCTATCACTGAGGTGTACTACACGAAGAATACTGTTGGATATGGTGTGCATAGCATTTATCATTCATTTACAGGAACACACAAAGTATTCGGTTATATACTGCCTATGAGCTATAATTGCTGGAAGTATCTTTTCATTTGTGGTAAACGTTTTTAAATTTAACTATTATTTGTATATTACTTGCTGTACATACATTATATAGATACAGCGCTGCAGAAAAGAATTCGGGCACATTTCCGTATATATTACGAATATTGCTGAAAGGGATTTTCAACTGTGTTATATGCTTCCTAGCTAAACTTAATTTTCGCGTACTATGCAGTATATACACTGCTTAAAACAATTGAAGTCTTATATAAAATAGCAAATTTTAAAATGGTATGCGCGACTTTTTTTTCTTTTGCAGAAAATGGAAGAAGAGAGCCACAAATGCAAATTTTTCTCGTTTTCAAACTTTGGAGTATGCAAATTTTGAGTTTTACATCACATACGACGCTTTAGCAAAAGCAAATAAAATTTATAAGAAAAAAAAAAAAGAATGGTTTCGTATATTTTCGTAACTTTCAACTTGATGGAAGACAAAGCGGAAACCAACGATCGAAATTCAAAATGTGCTTTGTTTCGATGAGTGCGATGTCTCCACGAAGTCATTTAACCGAATCAGAAGCTTGGGGAGTTTTTGGTCAGTTAGAGAGTGGCCAAACACAAGCCGAAGTATCATAAGCCACATGAGTTTATAAAATGTGATTCCCAGGAACTGGAACCGTTTTTTTGGAAAATGGAAATGCAGGTCGAAGACCAAGGAAAGGTCGCAGACGTGCATCAACGCACAATGAAGATAGATATTTAACGCCAACGGCTGGGTAACATCGAAATATGGATGTCACTCTTCCTCAAGAACACTTTCGCTCGGCTAGTGGCACCGGCACCACAGTTTTGATTAAAACTCTTCGAAATCGGCTCCACGCTGTAGGTCTGTATGCTCGCAGACCAATGGTATGTGTTGTGTTAACAGCAAGGTACCGTGGCGCCCGCAGGGAGTGGACAACAAAGCATGTGAATAGGAGGAGAAATGAATGGCGCAATATTCTTTTCTTTGAAAAGCCCCTTTTATCTGTTCATCCTGATAATAGGCGTATTTTCCTCTGAGAGGGAACGTGGCACTAGAAACAATCTTGCGTCCGTCAAGGATATGTCAGATTTGGCGGAAGGGGAGTGATGGTCTATGCTGGCATCTCCATTGGTAGATGCACCGACCTCCGCATCATGCGAAATGGAGTTCTGACCGGTTAGCCATATAGGGATAAAATCCTCAGACCTATTGTAGTCCCTTACGCAGCAGCAATTGGAGATGACTTCATGTTAATCTACGACAATTGCAGGCGACATCGTGCTCATTTGGAGGATGAATTCCTTTTCGAGGAAGGAATCACACGACTGGAATGGACAGCGTGTTCTCCGGACATGAACCTAATAGATCATGTGTGTGACATTCTAGGCAGACGAGTTGCTGACTGCATACAAACTCTCCAAGAACTGGAAAGAGCTCTTCTGGAAGAGTGGGACAGAATACCCTAGCTCTTCGTTAATAGCCTCATTGACTCCATGCCTCAAAGGTGTTCAACGTTGCTGGCCGTCCGGGGAAACCATACCCCTTACTGAAAACGATTTTCTTTGAAGGAAACACCTTTTTTTCATTCATTTATTTTCATATGCACAAATTGTGTTTTTCTCCTTTTGTACCCAAATGCTCTATACGGTGCATTTTTTATGCCAAACATGTGTATTTTTTTTCTCATACAGCCTACCACATCTGTCGATCATGTATCAATCATATAAACAATACCCCAAGAGCAAGATCCATCCACAACCTCAATATCCTTTAATTGTTTTGAGCAGTGTATACAAATCTTTAGATCATATACAGGGTTGCACAAAAGAATTTTATTGTTTTCCCGTTTGTAGCTGGTAAATGCTGAAATATTGGATTTTTAAGAGTGTTCCTCGTTTTCAAACTCTTTTACTCAGATGTCATCCCTCACCTTGTTAAACGGGAAAGTTTCGTTAGAGTATTATGAATGTTGGATAGTTTCATATTCTATGTTTGATGCAAGATTTTTCTTACTTGTTTAATAATTTTATATATAAAGGAAAAAAAATGTCAAGGTATTTTCACCTATAATGTAAAAGATAATAAGTGTGTAACAAGTTTTAACAAGTGTGGAGTGCATACACAGAATATGGCGAGGAATAATAAATTTTCTTAGAAAGCTGCTAGATGAAAGCTTAAAAAATGTAATAATGCAAATTAAATATTATTGAGAACGCTTTTTTTAAACGAAACGTAGCTTTATTACGAATTAGCTGTTAAAGTAATAAACTTTAACTCGATAAATCTGACTTTAAATTTATCTCACTATCATTAACAAAAAGGATTTCGTTTAATTCTCTTTGATAAACATGTCTAAAATTAATTTACTACCTAACTCTTTGTAAAATTTCATAGCCTCATAAAGTTGTCTAGACGTCGCTTTATATTACAAAATAAATTGATGCCGAAAATTATCTGTGAATAATTTATTTAACACGATATGGTGATATAATTAATTTAACAAAACAAATTTCGTATGCATTTGTTCAATAAATAGCTTCTATCGCAGTTAATAGGATTTTCTTAATTCTCTCAGTTACCATAAATTTTATTCTTAAGGGAAATGAAACTTCAGAATTTCAAGTCTGTTCTTTTTCTTTAATAATTCTTTACAAGGTATTTAATATTTTAAATAACGGTGAAAATTGAAAAAGGAAAGTTCAGGGGAAAATTTCGTTAAAAATTTTCCAATCTATATAAATATTCAACAAAAATGTTCCTTGCTTAACCTTTTATTTCCCAAATTATAAATTCATGAAAATTTCATCTTCTGAAGTATTTTTCGTGGATTTTTGAAACTACATTAAAAGATTTACGCAGTCATTTAATAAATTTTAGAAGGATTTTGAAAATTTTGAAGAATTTTTGTCAATTAAAATTAATGAAGTAATTCTGACTGTATAGACATTTCGTGCAATATTTATAACTTCACACAAATCTTTTACTTAAAATCTTTTTTACAGTATTTTATAGAATTAGGAAATGTACAAATATAATGCTCTTAAAAGAGAAATATAGAAATATTTCCAAATTGAAACTTTTACCTGTAATCTTCTAACGTCAAAATAACTGAAGAGATGCAAATGACGGAGAAAGCATCCTTTTAAAACTATTTTTTGCTTTTTTGGAACCAATAATGCTTTTGAAACAAAATAAAACAAAGTATCTGTTACTAATTCTGAACTGAATTACTACTAATCGATGTATTAATTGAATTTTATCACAAGTTTTTTAATGGTACTTTAAAGTACAGTTCGGGCATAAAGGGTTAAACTGCACTGGTTGTCAAATGTCAATTTTTTAACGAAAACAATTACAGTTTTAATTATTTTTATAAAATTAGTCGCGTAATTTCTGGTAGAAAACGTAGAAAAAAGTAATTACTGACCAAGATTGTTTTTCCTATGATAAGCTTTATTTTTTTTCACTTTCTAATATTTATATATGTATTTTTGACTCATTAGTAATTCTTTTTAAAGGATTTTTTAAATTATTTCAGGTAATTCTTATAGAAAATACCAGTGTGCTTGTGCTGTAAATGGTAATAAATAAAGATATTTCATACGCCTGCCATAAAAGAATTAAAAAGTATACAATATTTAATTTGAATTAAACATTATTGAACAAATTTTATTAAAATGAAAGAATGCTGCAATCACATTGTTTGTGTTTATTTTTAAAATATTATTAACACTAGAAAGACCGAGAAACTTACTCAAATTTTAGAAACATATTTCACACCAGAATTTTTATTTTGAATTATTAACTGATTCATTTAACAATTTTTTTCAATTGCATCTTTTAAACTAGTTTTATAAAAAAAAATTCTTGTTCGAACTGAGATATATTCATTTGGTAGCAGTCAAAATGACTGCTCGCGGGCTGTCTAGTGTTAAGGATTTAGCAACTAGCCCCAAAATAATTAATGTTCATTTGATAAAGCTTTCTTAAATTACCTTTCTATTATTAGCAAAAATGATTTAGACAAATCCTCTTTGGTAAATGTATCTAAAAATTCTGTACTGCCAAACACTTTGTAAAATGTCTTGGCCTTATAAAAATGTCATGACGTCACTTTATACTACACAATATATTTATGCTGAAATTTATCCGTGAATAATTTTATTTAACACATTATATTAATACTATTTAATACATAACTTATATTGTACTATTTATTTACTGTATAAAGAGCCTAAGCTGCAGTTTAGAGTGTCCTTAAATTATTTGCTAACTATCGTAAATTTTATTTTTTGAATGGAAGTAATACTTTGGGAGTTTTAAGCCTTTTCTTATAGCTTTTGTAATGCTTTTCAAATTATCTAACATTTAAAATTATGTTGAAAGTCTGAAAGGGGAATCGGAGGGTAAATTTTATTGATTAAAATTTCCTCAGGGTGTTTAGATATTCAGCTAAAAAGTTTACTTTTTTAAATTACACTGCTAAAAAAAATTAATTTTCAACAGTAACATTGTTTTATTTTCTTTATATAAAATTTGATGGCCAAATTTTAGATGTAAAAGAATAAAGGTATAGCAAAAAATAAATACAGTGTATTATAAAAAAAAATAACAACAAAATAAAAATAAGGAAAATCATTTCAAGTCTGTTCTTTTCTTTAACAGTGTTTTACAAAGCATTTAATATTTTAAATAATGGTAAAAATTGAAAACGCAGTGTTCGGGAGCAAATTTCGTTAAAAATTTCCCAATCTATATGAACATTCAATAAAAGATGTTCCTTGCTTAAATTACACTGCTCGACAAATGTCAACTTTCCTCCAAAAACAATTGCAGTTTTAATTATTTCTATAAAATTAGTCGCGTGATTTCTGGTAGAAAAGGAGAAAAAAGTAATTACCGACCAAGATATTGTTTCTTAAGATAAGCTTTATTTTTTTTCCCGCTTTCTCAATATTTATATACATGTATTTTTGACTTATTAGTACTCTTTTTCAGCACTTTCAAGACGCCTAATTTTAAATATAAGCTGACAAATCGCACCAAAAATATTTTAATAAATTTTTGCCTTAATAATGAAAGTGTGGGAAAATAGGTTTCTATTTTCTAAGAAATTCTTTTGTAAATTCTGGTGTCAGTCAATTATTTTATAATTTTACAAACAGAATTTTTTTGTCCCTGAAAGGGTTAAAGGTTTTTTTTATGTTTTACATAATTATCATGCAAAATAATACTGTGATTGTGCTGTAAATGGTAATAAATAAAGTTTTTTCATACGGCTGCTGCAAAAAAGAATTAAAAAAATAAAATTTAATTTGGATTAAATATTATTGAAGAATATTTTATTAAAATGAAGGAATATTGCAGTCATATTTATTGTGCTTATTTTTAAAATGTTATTAAGGATTTAAAAACTAGTCCAAAAATAATAAATTTTAATTTGATAAAGCTTTATTAAAATTTTCTCTCTATTATGCGCAAAAAAGATTTAGAGAAATCCTCTTTGGTAAATGTATCAAAAATTTCCTTACTGCCCAACTCTTTATAAAATGCCAAAGCCTTATAAATATCACTTCATATTACAAACAAATTGATGCTGAAATATAGCCATGAATAATTTATTTAACACATTATAATAAGATTATTTAATACAAAACTGATCTTGTATTTATTTACCCTATAAAGAGCCTAAAATGCAGTTAATAGAATTTCATTAAATTCTCTGATAACTATCGTAAATCTTATTTTTTGAATGGAAGTAATACTTTGGAGCTTCAAGCCTTTTCTTCTAGATTTTGTAATGTTTTCCAAATTACTTAATATTTTAAATAATGTTGAAAGTTTAAGAAGGGAATCAGAGAGTAAATTTTATTCATTAAAAATTCTCCAGGGTGTTTAGAGATTCAACTAAAGAGTTTGCTTATTTAAGTTGCACTGGTGGAAAAAAATAATTTTCAACAGTAACATTGTTTTACTTTCTTTGTATAAAATTTGATGGGCAAATTTTAGATATAAAAGAATAAAGGTATAACAGAAAATAAATACAGCGTATTATAAAAACAACAACAACAAAATAAAAAGAACGAAAAATCATTCCAAATCTGTTCTTTTTTTTTTTTGATAATGCTTTGCAAAGTACTTAATATTTTAAATAATGGTGGAAATTGAAAAAGGAGTGTTCGGGAGAAAATTTCGTTAAAAATTTACCAATCTATATGAACATTCAATAAAAAATGTTCCTTGCTTAATTTACACTAGCCGACAAATGTCAACTTTTCTTCAAAAACAATTACAGATTTAATTCTTACTACAAAATTAGTCGCGGGATTTCTGTTGAAAACGTTGAAAACAGTACTCACCGACTTAAGATATTTTTTTTTTTTTTTTTAATGATGAGCTTTATTTTTTTCGCTTTCTAATATTTATACACGTATTTTTGACTGATTAGTACTCCCTTTTAACGGATTTTCAAAAATATTTTGGGTAAATTTCATAGAAAATAATATTGTGCTTGTGCTGTAAACAGTAAATAAATAAAGCTTTTTCATACGCCTGCTGCATAAACGTATTAAATTTTTTTTAAAACTTGGATTAAATATTATTGAAGAATATTTTATAAAATGAAGGAATACTGCAGTCATATTGATTGTGCTTATTTCTAAAATAGTACTAAGGATTTAACAACCAGCTCTAAAAAAAAAAAAAAAATGTTAATTTGATAAAGCTTTCTTAAAATTATCTCTCTATTATAAAAAAAAAAAAAAAAAAAAAAAACGATTTAGCTAAATCGTCTTTGATAACGTATCTAAACTTTCTTTACAGTTCAACTCTTTGTAAAATGCCTTAGCCTTATAAAAATTCCAAGACATCACTTTATATTACAAAATAAACTTGTGGTGAAATTTATCCGTGAATAATTTATTTAACACATTACATTAAGATTATTTAATGCAAAACTGACATTTATTTGCTATATAAAGAGCCTAAGCTGCAGTTAATAGAATTTCCTTAAATTATTTGCTAATTATCGTAAATTTTATTTTTTGAATGGAAGTCATACTTCGGAGCTTTAAGCATTTTCTTCGAGCTTTTGTAATATTTTTTCAAATTATTTAACATTTTAAATAATGTTGAAAGACCAAGAGGCGAATCCGGGAGCAAATTTTATTCATTAAAATTTCTCTAGGGTGTTAACAAAAGAGTTTGCTTATTTAAATTACACTGCTCGAAAAAAAGAAATGAATTTTCAACAGTAACATTGTTTTATGTTCTTTATATAAAATTTAATGGGCAAATTTTAGATATAAAAGAATAAAGGCATAACAAAAAATAAATACAGCGTATTTTAAAAGCAACAACAAAATAAAAAGAACGAAAAATCATTTCAAGTCTGTTCGTTTCCTTTAATAGTGCTTTACAAAGTATTTAATATTTTAAATAATGGTAAAAATTGAAAAAGGAGTGTTCAGGTGAAAATTTCGCTAAAAATTTACCAATCTATACGAACATTCAATAAAAAATGCTCCTTGCTTAAGTTATACTGGTCGACAAATATCAACTATTCTCCAAAAACGATTGCAATTTTAATTATTTCTATAAAATTAGTCGCGTGATTTCTGGTAGAAAACGTAGAAAAAAGTAATCACCGACCAAGATATTTTTTCTTATGGTGAGCTTTGTTTTTGAAAAAAAAAATGTAATTTGGATTTAATATTATTGAAGAGTATTTTATTAAAAGGAAAGAATACTGCAGTCATATTGATTATGCTCATTTTTAAAATATTTTTACGGATTTAACGACTAACCCAAAAATAATAAATGTTAATTTGATAAAGCTTTCATATATTTATACATGTATTTTTGATTTATAAGTATTCCTTTTTAAAGGATTTTTTAAAAAAAATTTAGGTAATTCTCATAAAAAATAATAGTGCGCTTGGGATTAAATATTATTGAACAAATTTTATTAAAATGAAAGAATACTGCAATCACATTGATGCTGTTTATTTTAAAAATAGCATTAAGGATTTAGGAACTAGCCAAAAAATAATAAATGTTAATTTGATAAAGCTTTCTTAAATTTATCTCTCTATTATTAGCATTAAAGATTTAGAAAAATCCTCTTTCGCAAATTTATCTAAAATTTCTTTACTGTACAACACTTTGTAAATTGTCTTAGCCTTATAAAAATGCCAAAACCCCACTTTATATTACAAAATAAACTTATGCTGAAATTTATCCATGAATAATTTACTTAACACATTATATTAAGATTATTTAATACAAAACTGATCTTGTATTTATTTACTTTATAAAGAGCCTAAACTGCAGTTAATAGAATTACATTAAATTCTCTGATAACTATCGTAAATCTTATTTTTTTTATTGGAAGTAATACTTTGAAGTTTACGCTTTTTTTTCTAGTTTTTGTAATGTTTACAAATTATTTAATATTTTAAATATTGTTGAAACTCTAAGAGAGAAACCAGAGGTTAAATTTTATTCATTAAAATTTCCCCAGGGTGTTTAGATATTCAGCAAAGAGTTTGCTTATTTAAATTACACTGGTCGAAAAAATGTAATTTTCTCCAAAAGCACCATTTTCTTTTCTTTTTTATAAAATTTGAAGGGCAAATTTTAGGTATAAAGTAATGAAGGTATAACAGAAAATAAATATAGCGCATTAAAAAAATAATCAGTGGGGAGGGGCGCTTAAAGTCATACTTTACTAAACAATATAACATACTTATAACTACTTAAAAGGTGACTCAAACATACAAAAATATCACAACCGCCGCGGTGAGCAGCCTCTTTTCTTCTGCAGCCCTTTATTTTTCAACTTATTCCGACTCTTTTGCGGAAGCAAGGTTCATAGGTCCTCAGCCACGTCGAGAATAAAATACACTCTAGTGAAAGCCAGGTTGAAAAAAAATTCAGAAATGGAAACCGGACAAATTTAAAAGGGAAATTGCACAAATTAAAGACACCGAAAAGATGTAAGGGAGGGCTTGGGTCCCTGAAGCTACCGACCAACCACTGCTACACTTGCGCATGCGTACTATGTCAGGTTCTGAGAAATATCTGCTATTAGAACTGGGGTTCTATATTATTTTTGTCTTAATATATTATATATTGTATGGACTGTGTACTGGAATTTCAAAATAACAGTCTTTCCTTATCTAAAACTGGATCTAAGCCGGTGAAAATGTATAGATGGTATGAAAGGGAAAAAAGATAGTTGGGGAGGGGTGTGCACGACCTTTTGAGATGTCTATGGAAGATGGGAAGACAAAAGCATTCCACGAACGAAGAAAAGAGTTTGAAATGGGAGCCAGGTAGAAAACTCCGGAGGGGTTACGTTTAGAAGGAGCAAGGGGTTGCTGGAAGGCAGTTTCTTATGCTGAGATAGTCAGTTTGGAGCGTAGCGCGCAAAGTGGACGGGTGTCCCGAGGGAGAGCTCTTAGAGATAGAGCGTAGGCTTAGAGCACATAGGTGTTGGGAGATAGAGATTGATCTCCGGAAAGCTAATTTAACGTGTGTAGAGTGAGAGTGGTTTAACGTAGTTTAACAGTACACAGCCAGCATTTATTGTATTCAATTTAATGTTGAACCGGATCATCTATATCCGAGTTTGTAAGTGTAAATAGTCTTTTGTTGTTGTGTAAATAGTGTGTAAATAAACTGTTAATTTAGTTAATTGAAAGCGTTGGTTTTCATTTAAACAATCTTCTCAGTGCGTGACCAGCATTTATTGTATTCAATTTAATGTTGAACCGGATCATCTATATCCGAGTTTGTAAGTGTAAATAGTCTTTTGTTGTTGTGTAAATAGTGTGTAAATAAACTGTTAATTTAGTTAATTGAAAGCGTTGGTTTTCATTTAAACAATCTTCTCAGTGCGTGGCCGATATCACGTAATCATATCGATGGTGGCAGCATATAAATAATAAGGATTTTCTTCGAAGTTGTGCGGACTAAGAGAAAACTCCGACAAATTGGTGGCAGCGGTGGGATAGAATTGTCTCAGACTAGTGACCAGCGAGCCGTGTTGCAGTGTGTTAGTGCCGGAGCACCCAGTGGAATCCTTGCGTGGAAATGACGGATCGTCGAGCGGAATTTTAGAGAGATAAAAACCAAGCGTCAAGCAGAAATACAGAGTGTGTGTGCCTTATCATAGTTACAGCGAACCGAACTAAAGTGTTTTGTCCTATCATAGGTACAGCGAACCGAACTAAAGTGTTGTGCCCTATCGTTGTTGCAGCGAACCGAAATAGTGTTTGTGTCCTATCATCGCTACAGTGAATCGAATTACGGTGTATTACAGCCTGAGTATTGAATATCATCAAAGTGACTTTAAAGTGTGAAATATTGAGTGCATCGCGGAACTACGTGTGAGCAGTGGAGTACCCCAGCAGATAAAGTATAAGGTAAGGTGTTTTGATCATTTCTGTCTGCTGACATTCTCGAACCAAATGTAATTGCTGTTGTATAATTAATAGTAATTTAAGATAAATTGTCTAGATAATTTACGTGCAGTCAAATAATTGTGTTCAGATAGGTAGGAAATATTAAGAGCCATATTTACTACTGTTTTAAGAAAAGGTCATAATAACTTGTACTAATATTGATTTTCTATTTTTTTTTATTAATAATGGTGGTGAAAAAAATTAATGCATTGTGTTAATAATAGTTGGAAGGAATAATTGAATTTACTTAAATTTAAATTATTAATAAAGTAATATTTAAATGAAGCAATAGTGTTTTAAGTTTGAAGAGTTGATAACAAACGAGTAATGAACATTTGCTTAGAATTTTAATTGGCTAGAAGTAAATTTCGAGAGAAAAAAAAAAGGCTCACAGTGAGAAAAAAAAATAGAAGGTTTGATCTTATTTGTTTTAAGTGTGAAGAACAGTATTGAATTTGGAAATATTTTATTGAGGATAATTGTAGAAATTTATAGGTGTATGTTATACAATTTTTCTTTATGTGGATGTTTCTATTGACATCAATACTTTTATTCAATTTGCAACGTATCAGTATTATTATGTAAATTGTATGTTACTATCTAATGTATAAATTGGAATCTGTATTGCATAGTAATGAAATCGAAATTATTGTTTTACCTTTTGTTTTATTGGAAGTAAATTGTGTGATATCAATGGTTGAGGAAAATCAGATTATACAGTAGGTTAAATTAGAAATATAACATATCGATTACCTGAAATGTATTAATTAGTATAATAAGGGGAGGTAACTGTACTAAGGTAGAAATTTAGGAAATATTAATTTGGTAGGTTTAAATATTATTCTAGAGTGGTAATAGTAATCGGTGAAGGTATGGCTTTCTTATTGAAACTAAAACGGGTGGATCTTCAGATGATATCCGAAGAATTGGGGGTTGAATTCACAGAAGATGATACCAGATTTCAGCTTAAGAAAAAGATAATGGACAGCGATGAATATGACGAGGGGGCTATTATGGAATTATCTAACACTATTGTTGCGGAACGATTAGAGCGCGAAAAGTTAGAAAAACAGGAAAAATTAGAGCGCGAAGAAAAACAGGAAAAATTAGAGCGTGATAGAGAAGAAAGGGTTGAAAGGGAAAAGTTAGAAAGAGAAGAGAGGTCTGAAAAATTGAGGATGGAACATGAATTAGAAATGGAGAGGCTAAGGATACAAGGTTCGACAAACAACTCTAATGGGTATAGGGAATCTAATAAGGAAAGTAACATAGAAAAACTGATCAAAAGTGTTAAAACTCTGTCTATCAAAGTACCAGAAGGGACTGAGGGATGGAATTTATTTTTCAACAGTTTAGAAAGGGCATTCAAAACTAAAAATGTACCGGAAAACCAGCAGGCCGAAATTCTACTAAATATGCTAGGAGATAAGGCAGATAATTTGTTAATTTATACCACTAGGGAACAAAATGAGAGTTATGAGGAATTAAAGGAGTTAGTTCTAAGGGAACATGAGCCGACACCGAAGGCGTGTTTGGAAAATTTAAAGAAGGCTAGGAGAAACCAGAATGAAACTCATGTATTATTTGCATCGCGTTTAATAGCAACATGGGAAAATTATTGTAAGATTAGGGGTGCGGACTCTTATGAAAAGGTCAATCAGTTAATAATTACTGATAAGTTATTAAACACGTTAGATGAAGAAACCGCATCATATATTGGGTTAACTCAGCAGAGTAAATGGTTAGAAGCTTTTAAAATTGCTAAAGAATGTGACAATTTTTTTGACGCTAAACACATGTCTTATGCGGTTACGTATAAAAGTTTTAAGGGTAAAGATAGGTATGTAAACAGTGAAAAAGGGAAACCGAGGGAGGATAGTAAATTTAGTGGTAATTGGAGGCAAAACGGGAGTAATGAGACTAATTTTTTTTCGGGTAGGAAAACTGATTTTAAGAAACCTAGTGATGATTCAGCTCCTAGATGCTTCAAATGTGGTTTAAGAGGTAATTACCAACGTTTTTGTAATAAAGGGGGTAATGAGGGAAATAATAATGCTAGTAAAGGGCGTGAACAGAAAGCGGATGTAAATAAGATTGTCGTAAAAGGAAATAAAGAGTTACCTAAAGGAGCTACTGTGGCGAGGCCGAACAGAAAACTAATGTTATTGGTGAGAAATTAAATAAACTTGAGAAAATTGAAGTTAGTGCAAATGGATAAAAAGCAACAGGATTGGTTGATTCTGGATGTGAAATTAGTGTTATTCATAAAGATTTTGTACCGAAAGAGAAATTAAAAGGAGCGGGTAGTATTTACTTACAAGGATTATTTGGTGAAGCAGTTAAATCACCGTTGGTCAAATTACCATTAGCTATTCCGCAATTCGGACAAACTAATATAATTCATCAAGAAGTACTTTGCGCGGTGACCGATAATATTAATGAGCAGGTAATTTTACATCCCGAGGTGATTAATGAGTTATCAGGGGTCAATCGCGAGGAGCCATTGCTAGAGTCCCAAGAATTAGATGGTTCGGAAATTAGCATTGATAACTCGAGTGAAGGGAAAGATATGAGTAGCGATAATTGTAATGTTTACGCAATAGAAGTGAGATCGAAAAATTTACAAAGTCAAAATGCAGAAAAAACGGAAGTGGAGGAAAATAATAAAGTTATCGTTAGTAATTCACATATTTTTAAGAAATCCAGATTGGAATGCAACAACTTAGAGAGAGTTTGGGGATTAGCTAAAATGGATAAAGGAGATTATTATATTGTAGATGGTTTATTGTATCATAAAGAGAAATTGTTAGGCGAAACTATAGCGCAATTAGTACCCAAGGTAAGAAGGGAAGAAAGAAATCCTAAAATTAGCGCATACTTCGGTATTTGGAGGGCATCATGCAGCCAAGAAAACGTTACAGAGAATCAGGTATTCGTTTTATTGGGAGGGGATGGCGAAAGAAACTAAACAATTTTGTGTGTCATGTTTAGAGTGCCAATTGACTAGAGGGGTTAAGGTGAATGATAGAGCCCCTATTTCCCCAGTATCGCGGCCAGAACTTCCATTTCAGGTAGTTAATATTGATTTATTTGGGCCTATTGATCCCAAAAGTTCACAAGGGCATCAATATAAACTAACCTTAATTGATCAGCATACCAGGTGAGCGGAAGCAATCCCCCTAAAAAGTTTAACTGCTAAAACAGCGTGTGACGCATTACTTCAAATATTTACAAGGACAGGAATTCCAAATATAATCGCGTGTGATAATGGAAGCAATTTCACTGCCGACTTAAAGAAAGAATTTGAGAAAAGGTTAGGGGCTAGTTCACGATTTTCGACCCCTCAGTACCCACAGTCTAACGGTCTTGTGGAACGGTTTAATCAGACGCGTAAACGTATGTTGCATCATACGATTAGGGAAGAAGGGGAAAGATGGCATGAACAAATACCATTTATATTATGGGCGTATAGGTAAGCCCCAAATTCTACGACAGGAATCGCACCTTTTCAATTATTATATGGTAGAGCGCCGGAGGGTCCTTCATCAGTTCTCAAGTCATCCTGGGCAGGAGAAAATAAGGGGGCACAGTTAGATACTATGCCGATTCATGAGTATTTGAATAAACTTAAGGGATGCTTAGAAAGGGCCTCAAAGGAGGCAAAAATATCGTCCGAGGTGCAACAAGGCAGAATGGCCTATCATTATAACTTAAGGTCAAAAGAAAAAAAACGTTTGAAGTAGGCGATAAAGTAATACTGTTGATCCCCGATTCAAGCAACAAATTATATTCTAGGCGGCAAGGGCCGGCAACTATTGTCGAAAAACGAAACAGGCATTCGTTTATAGTTGAATTAGCTGACGGGAGTAGGAAGCACGTGCACCAAAATAAAATAAGAGAATTTATTGCTAAGTGTAATATAGTGAATATTGTTTTTGAAGGTGATGAGGAATTTGGAGAAGTTGGGGAAATTCATATTTTAAACCGGGAACAAGAGGTAGAACGGGACATAGAAAGGTTCGAAATAAAAGGGTTATCTAATAGTCAAGTCAACGATATAAAGTCCATTTTGAGGGAGAATAAAGAGGTATTTATGGGTCCTGTGCGACCAGCGGAAGTAGGGGAGCACCGTATTGATTTGAAACCGGATGTGGTAAGGAAAAAGCCAAAGTTATATAGTGTACCTGTTGCTTATAAAGAGGAAGTAGATAGACAGATTCAGGAGTTATTAGAATAAAATCTAATCGAAGTATCAAATGCAGAAATTAGTTATCCAATTGTTTGCGTGGCTAAAAAAGACGCAACTGTTAGGCTTTGCATTGATTATAGAGCTTTAAATTCAGTAACGCAGGTTCCAACATTTCCGATGAAAGATTCGCAAGAAATCATGTATACTGCGGGGGCAGCTAAATATTTATCTTCGATTGATTTATTGAGGGGTTATTGGCAGATTAAAATGTCGGAGGAGTGTAAACATTTGACAGCTTTTACAACTCATAATGGGACTTATCAGTGGCGTACTATGCCTTTTGGTTTATCAGGGGCGGCTGCTACGTTCCAAAAAGATATGAATGAAGTTCTTCAAGGTCATCGGAGGTATGCACAAGCATATATTGATGATGTCATCATTTTCTCCGGCACCTGGGAAGAGCATTGTGAGCATGTTAGGTCTGTTATAGAAGAACTTAAAAATAGAAATTTTACGATTAGGCTGGATAAATGTAAATTTGGAGAGAAATTGACTAAGTTTTTAGGTCATGTAATTGGAGGTGGAACGCATGCACCTGATGAGGAGAAAATAGGAGCAATAAGGGACTTAAAGAGACCGAAAACTAAAGAGGAAGTTAGATCTGTTTTGGGATTAATGGGATTTTACCGATCTTATATTCCAAATTATGCAGAAATTGCTATACCTTTAACGGAATTAACTAAAAGGAAGGTTAAAAATACTGTACCATGGGATGAAAGGGCAGAAGAAGCATTTAATACCCTTAAAGATGAGTTATGTAACGTGACGCGTTTGGCTACACCTACCGTAGGCCGGGAATATCAGCTTCACGCCGATGCTTCAGACCTGGCAGTAGGATGTTGTCTTACTCAAAAAGATGAAAAGGGTCAGTTTAAACCGATAGCTTTTGCCAGTCAGAAATTATCAGGGGCTCAGCGGGCTTGGCCGAGTACAGAGAAAGAGGCTTGGAGTGTTCTCTTCGGGTTACGGAAGTTTGAAAAGTGGACCTATGGATCTCAAATTGAGATCATAACGGATCATAATCCATTAAAATTTCTCACTGAAACAACCCCAAGGTCCCCCAAACTCACTAGATGGGCTCTTGCCTTGCAGCGCTGGAACCTGAGTATTTCTCATCGTCCAGGAGCGCAACATTTAAATGCTGATGCAATTTCCAGGCTACATAGGAAGAGCTGGGAAGATCAGCCAATTGCTAGCCCATCGGCATCAATTACTAAGTAGTGGACAAACCTTAAAGGGGTGTCATCGCGTTTTAATTTTTTTTTTGTATCTGTGTAATTGTATTTGAATTTTGTGTTATAGTGTTATAGTGTATTAGCATGTGTAGTTTTTCTGTAATAATAATAGTAGTACACGGTTCATTAGAGATGTCAGTAGAGAATGTTCAGACACCTTGATATATATATATATATATATATGTGTAATAATAATAATGAAGAAACCTGCAAAGGGACTATTAAACTAATCTGTGATGTTAATATATGTTTGGGGAAAATTAGCCCCTAAATGGCATATCTTCCGCTAAAGTGGTGGGGGGGGGGTGTCAGGTTCTGAGAAATATCTGCTATTAGAACTGGTGTTCTATATTATTTTTGTCTTAATATATTATATATTGTATGGGCTGTGTACTGGAATTTCAAAATAACAGTCTTTCCTTATCTAAAAATGGATCTAAGCCGGTGAAAATGTATAGATGGTATGAAGGGGAAAAAAGATAGTTGGAGAGGGGTGTGCACGACCTTTTGAGATGTCTGTGGATGATGGGAAGACAAAAGCATTCCACGAACGAAGAAAAGAGTCTGAAATGGGAGCCAGGTAGAAAACTCCGGAGGGGTTACGTTGAGAAGGAGCAAGGAGTTGCTGGAAGGCAGTCTCTTATGCTGAGATAGTCAGTTTGGAGCGTAGCACGCAAAGTGGACGGGCATCCCGGGGGAGAGCTCTTAGAGATAGAGCGTAGGCTTAGAGCACATAGGTGTTGGGAGATCGAGATTGATCTCCGGAAAGCTAATTTAACGTGTGTAGAGTGAGAGTGGTTTAACGTAGTTTAACAGTACACAGCCAACATTTACTGTATTCAATTTAATGTTGAACCGGATCATCTATATCCGAGTTTGTAAGTGTAAATAGTCTTTTGTTGTTGTGTAAATAGTGTGTAAATAAACTGTTAATTTAATTAATTGAAAGCGTTGGTTTTCATTTAAACAATCTTCTCAGTGCGTGACCGATATCACGTAATCATATCGGTGGTGGCAGCATATAAATAATAAGGATTTTCTTCGAAGTTGTGCGGACTAAGAGGAAATTCCGACATACTATTTTTGTTTTTGTTTTTAAAATGTATTTCTATTCAGTCAGTCATCTTTTTCCCTTTGAAAATGAACGCGTGTGTGTTCGAAAGATCTCAGGGTTGCATTAAATAATATTTTTGTATGTTTGAGTCACCTTTTAAGTAGTTATAAGTATGTTATATTGTTTATTAATAACAAGGTGAAAATTTCCTTCACGACACTAGTGTTTAATACAGTGTTTTGACTCTATTGTCATAGTTTACATCAGTCCAGTGCTTAATTTCTAACCAAAAAAGTACCAGAGCTCTACTTTTCTGCAGCAATATCAACTGTAGTGTATACCCCCTCCACCCCCCACCCCCCACACACGCATATTTATATTTTATACATTATTTTCAAAATGTAAGTTTTTTTTTGTTTGTTTGTTGATCTGATATATTCATAGCAATTTTCTTAAGAAAATTAACCATGACTCTTATTATAATCGACATTTTTATAAAGTCATTTAAAAAATGGTGTTAAAATAGAATTTTTTTTTCGGGACGCATTAGGAGAGAGCAATATAACCGAATGAGTGATATAACGAATGGTCACTGTATTGTAAATACTTTTGAAAATTGACGCAGCCAAAACAGAGAGAAAATTTTCATTTTTAAAACTTATCTAATATGTTTAAAAAATAAATAAATGGCGTCAATTGCATAGATTATATTGATGGACTTATTTAAACTTTTCTCCAATAATTTTCAATGAATATATATATCTATATATTTGATAATTTCAGCATAAGAGTAAAGAAAAGGTTTACCTCATGAGACATTTCTGTTTGTTAAGTAATTTTTTTTCTAATAATTATATGCACATATCTCAGTTATTATATACGCTCTGATATAATTATTTACAATGCGTTTGAATAAAAAGTAATGTGTAGTAAACGCTAATCAATTATTCCCTTAACAGCCTGTTGTACAAAATCATAAACAAATCTGTAATAACACGAATTAAATATTGTGGAGATACTTTGTGAAAAAGGAATATTACATTCATAATGATTTTCTTATTACTAAAACATTATTAAAGATTTAACAAAAGCATCTACCGACTAGCTATAAAATTAATATGTTTTAACTCGACAAATCTTGTTAGATTTAAGAATATTAAATTTTAAATTGATAAAGCTATTACTTATCTCGCTATCACCAACAAAAAGGATTAAAGTTAAACCCTTTTTAGTAAACATGTCTAAAATTAATTTACTGCCTAAATATTTGAAAACTTTCATAGCCTCATAAAGATGTCTAGACGCATCGCTTTATACCACAAAATAAACTCACGTTGAAAGTTATCTGTGAGTGATTTATTTTACACATTATGTTTATATAATTAATTTAACCCAAAAGATTTTCTATGCATTTGTTTGATAAAAAGCTTCAATTACAGTTAATAGAATTTTCGTAATTCTCTATTAGAAAAGCTTTAAATTGAAAAGAAATAATATGTTGGAACTTCATGCCTTTCGTTTAGATTTTAATAAAGTTTTACAAAGTATTTAGTAATTTAAATAATTCTGAAAAATGAAGGAGGAATATCAAGGGAAAAAATTTCTTCATTAAAATTTCCCAAGGTATTTAAATATTAAATAAATAACTTAGCTTGTTAAATTACACTGATCGGCGAATTATAATTTTCCTTCTTCAATATTTCTCTCTCTCTCTCTTTTTTGGAAATGTTGAATATTTTACATTAGCTCGTTTTTTTTTTTTTTTTTTTTTTTTTTTTTTTTTTTTTTAATATATATATGAGCATCTATTAAATACCTTTGGCTATGTAAATAATTTTTATGTCTCAGTAATAAGAGGATTTTTTAAATTAATAGTTTGCTCAAAAATAACCATTTTTTTTTCTTTCGAAAATGATTATCGGTATTTTCGAATGTTAATTATCATCTTAATTAAGCGCAAAAATTCTGGATTAAATAACGTAAATATTTCTATTAAAAATTACTGCTTCCCGGATTTTCTTGAGTTGGGGATACCCTGATCAAAGAAAATGAGGTTTGAAAATTTCGAACTACATAATTTTAAAATAACAATTTTAGCTAATGACATATAATATTGGATAGATTTAGTTTTAAATATCTTTTATGTTTTAGAAATCAGTTACTGTAATCTTTAGAAAATCATTTATGTCATCATTAATCCACGGTTATATCATAAACGCATTCTTTTATTAATGATAATAAACTGCGTTTAAATAAACATACATTTATTCTAATTTAGCAGATATTTCCTTATAAAAAATACTGTTATACATATTCATTACTTTTGAATAATTATATTTTAATTTACAAAATGTATATAAAAGTGAGGTATTTTAAAAATATAACATAGTCAAACAATTGTACTGACCAGAGCTCAGTGTGCATGAGCTGCTGCAAAGCTAAAAATTGCGAGCCGCCTTTCTTCACCACCTACGTAAGTTGCGCCCGTACTTTCAACCATTTACGTAAATTGCACCCCGGCAGAGAGGATTGCAAATGTGAAACCTTTTAAACGCCGCACAATAATTGAAAGATAACACAAACTATTTATTGGTAAAAATCACATTAAAACGCAAACGTAAGCACTATGGGTAATTTTTTTTTCAAAATTTTTTTTTTTGTATAGGATTTATAACATGTTCCAGAAATGGAACATTGGCGGGAAACGCTTAGTTTTTTCACATGTTTTTATAAAATGTAATTAACGATATTTAAATTAAAATCTCTATTTCTATGCTTATTATTTTTAATAACTACATGTTAAGTTATAAAAGTTATTCAGGAATAACACAGGTTAAGCAGAAAAATAGCCGGCCTTCGCCCGTGGAGCCTTCATTGTGTTCAAGATTCCAGCAAAAATTGTCAAGAAGCGGTAGCAAGTTTTCACAGAAAAAGCTTTGCCACTAAATTAAAAGTATATATATTATTTAGATTATGAGCAGGAATTACTGTATGAAAAAATTACAATTATTTATCAGAATAGTAAAAAAAATATATAAAAATAGCATAAGAAAATAATAATAATGCCTGTACTAAAATTCACAGCACAATAATCATATAAATGAAAATAAAAAATATAAGGAGAAATAATCTCTTAATTTCAATGTTCTGTTATCTGTAACAAGATTTTTTGTTAGCTTTCTAAATTTATTTCTAGGCATTGCTGTAGAATCAATTGGGGCCAATAGGTCTTCCTTAGCACTCCAATATAAATCTTCCCCGGGTGACATCCACTAAACAACAATAATCCAAAATATTGACCTATATTATTTTCATCTACAGCTATACCTTCTCCTTTTTGAAGTGCATAAAATGTCATATTTGCTACACGCAGTAGATATTCTATTAGAAAGAACTTATGAAATATTTCAACTAGATATAAAGTAACTAACTCAGGAAACATTTCAGAAATATCTGCAATGCTTTTAGTTTTTTAGAATATATAGTTAGTTATAGTTAGTTAGAATTTTTTTTAATTTTGCATTTTTTTTCGCAGTGATGTTGGATATTTTTCTCTTTCTACATAATTTTTCGCTTCAAATTCAGTCTTCCCTTTGATGTTGAAGGTACTTCAGGATCAAATCCGCCTTCATTAGAAATTTCAATGTCAGCTACTTTTTTAGAGCTATTTCAATTTCACCATAAACATCTGCTGGTAGAACAGGCTGTAAAATGTCCTAATTTATATTTTCTTCATCTATTAAACATCCATTTATTTTGGAGGTAGTTAACAAATATCAATGCATTCTTCATCAGAATCATCCGATAATTCATAAGAGTATTCAAGTGCGTCTTCTGATGTGCAAAATGGTATTGAATGAGATATCTCATCTGTGTGACGTATCCTAACTAACTGAAAAACAATTACAGAGGGAAGTAAAAAGAATAAGAATTCCTTATTTTATGATATCAACTCTCCAATCCTATCTTGGCTCTCAATTCGAGTCATAAACAACGTCTGATTATCAACAAATACACGTGTCAGCGGCAGCTATGAGCAATCTACTTCAGAAAGGAGAACGCGCATGAAAGATGGGGGGGGGGGGGGGGAGGTGTGCAAGGAAATAGAAAGTAGATCAAAGTCGGTAAACATCTTTCATTGACACTTACTAAAATTCTCGTATTCGGAAACTTTTTATCAATACTTATATGCACTGTAATCAAAGAACTTTATTATGTTAAAAAAGAACCCTTTACACGCCAATGTTCCATTTCTGGAACATGCAGATTTGTTACCTGAAAGAAACAATAAAAATATTTTTTATTTGTTAGAACTTATGTTCTACGAATAAAATGATTATTTTTAATTATTCTCACTGAGTTATAAGAACATTTGTTATAATTTGAATTTTATGTGAATTTTCGAATTCTGTCCGATGAAAAGTCCAAAAAAAAAAAAGATCGAAATTGTGATTTTCTCCACTACACACTATTTATTTTGTTAACGCAATATCAACGCCAAAACATCAATCCACACTTTCTTTTTAAATGATAATTTTTATAGAGCAATGCGAATAAAATTGTATTTTTCGCAGAATTTTGAAATTGATGTTCCATTTATGGATCATTGGCGTGTAAAAGGTTAATGCCAAATTGCTAAAACTAGTTGGTACAACTCCATTTTGCATACTTTCTGATGAAATATTTTTAGATGAATTAAAAATTTTTTTTTTCTTATTTTGAGTTATGCTTAATTTAAAAGGATACAGTCTTTTAGGTAGATTTCATAAGAAACACTACTTATTACCTTCTCCCTATGTTGGATTTTCTGAAAATGTTTTGCAGATCTACGTCGATCATGACCCCTAGAACCCAAAACCAACCCCAGTTCAAAACTTTATCTGTCTATCTCTCTACCTATATGTATCCTTTTATGGACACGATAATTTTGCGCATATCTTTCCCCAAACTGATACAGAAAATATCCGTCAAGTTCGTTAGAATGGGCAAAATTGGACGAAAGGGGTAGAAATGGGGAGGGCTTTTGTGAACACAAATAAACTCCCATAACTTCTTAAATATGATACATATCGAATCAGTTTAAAGTTATCATTACTTCTAGGAAAAATTGCAAAAATTTATGTGTGACATATTTTTGATATCACTAAAAATGACCTCAAGGGGCGAAAAAAATAGAGTTTTAAGAAGAAAAAAATTCATAACTTCGTGAATTCACCCGATATCAAATCCACTTAAATTTATTATACATATTATACATAACTTTTATATTGACAAGTTTTTGATAGGAACAACTTTTACAGCAAAACAAAATTAAAAACGAAAAAAAGGGGGGTTGAAGAAAAAAAAAAAATTCATAACTTCGTCAATTCACAAGATATCCAATCCGCTTAAATTTATTATAAATCAAATTAATATTATCTACAACTTCTATACTGACCCGTTTTTGAATGATCAAGTCTTACAGAGGAAAAAATAAAAATAAAATAAAATAATAATAATAATAATAATAATAAATAAAAACAGGAAAAAAGAGGCGGAGGGGGGGGGGGGGTTGTAAAAAAAAAAAATCAAATTAACATGATTCTGATGAAACCAATTTTTACAGAAAAATGAAATTAGAAATTCGTCAAACGTGGCCAGATAAAATTGTTAACCTGGATTTATCTCTAATCTTGATTTAGCTTTTGTTGGTGAAATTAGTTCTTAACTTCGAAATCTAGCTCTGCATATAGGCCGAGCCGGCAGCGATTTTTTTTTTTTTATATATATATATATATACTTTACAGAAGATTTCATTGCACTAAACTTTAAAAAATTTTGAATTGAAGAAATTTAAGAGGCTTCTTAAAAGTTTCTTTTATAAAGATTCCATAGATCTGCATTAGCCGTTTCTGTGTATTGTATTAGATATAAGGATGACGCATATGTAAATAGCAAATGTATGTTTGCAGTTTGGATTGAGAGATGTACTTTTTTGAAAAGGTTTTACAAGAAGATTACGTATTAATAGAAACGCTGCATAGAATGAAGGAAGAAAAATAGAGAATGGTATCCGAAAACAAATACTTACGAAATACCAAGAAATCCCGGAACAAAATGAAAGGGTTAAGCTTCATATGAATTTTTATTTGAAGTCCTGTTTGATTTACGTGAGTTTTTTGTTTGTTCGCTTGCTTGATAATTATTGCTCTTTTAGATAAAAATTTTAATTCCATTGAAAGAAATGACAGAGGTGAATAGAGATTTAAAAAATCAACGCAAATGTTTTTCTTGTGTTAATAAATTGATTCCAATGCAATCACGCAAAGAAATTTATTTTACCTCAGAGAAATGAAAAATAATTACTGTATATACTCACGTATTAGGACGACCGCAAATTCCAATTGAAAAGCAGGTTGAATACCAGTATTGCATAATATCTATCTTAGCTTTATTTAATAGAGGAAAATTACTATGAGTACTTCGATTAAATAAGACAAAAAGAAAAAAAAATTCATTAGGAACACTGGTATTAAGTTGTTTTCTTCTAAAGTCGATGTATATCAGAATGCATAATTCTGGTACTTAGATAAAGTTAAAATTTAATTTTAAGACAGCAAGTATGAATAAGAATTTTTTTAATACTATTATCAAACAGGTAACATTCTTCTTCAGTGGAGAAAAATCTAGAAAACCAATTACTTAATTACGTAAAAGTACCTGTGTTTCTTTGTTTGTTTGTTTGTTTAATAATTATTATTCTGTTTTTTAATAAAAATCTATTTAAACTAATACTTAGAATTTGGAAAATCGGAAAATAGTTTCATAGCACTATTTCTAATTTTTCTGGCTGATAATGCTTATGTTGGAAGCCCTTTTTAATTTACGTATGTTTCTTGTTTTTTTTTTTTGTTGTTGTTTGTTTGATTAATAATAATTGCTACTAGGGATGCACCGAATATTCAGTATGTATTCGGTATTCGGCCTATTCGGCCATGTTACCGAATATTCGGTTTGGCCGAATATCAAACTATTCGGTATACTGAATATTCGTGTTGGCCGAATAGAAGACTATTCGGCCTACCGAATATTGAAATATTCGGCCAAGCGAATACTTAAAAAAAACTTTTAAAACATATTTTTAAAAACCTTATACCACTTATAAGTTTAACAGTCAGCTTATAAAGATATTCAGAATAATTAGAAACATAATCATATATTTAAATAAAAGAGAATGTTTTTACATTAATTATTTCCTAAGTTTGTTAAGTATTACTTAAGAAAATTAACCAATCACGAGGATTTTCATAGGAATTAATTATGTACAAATGCAAGTTCCTGAACATTTTCCAGTAAATAATCTGTTTCTTGCTCAGATTTTAAGAACGACATTTACAATCTCTGAAAATGATCGCCCACTCCAGACACCGATCTAGGATGTATTTAAAAAATTCCTTGCTTAATAAAAGGGATTACAACAGTTATTCTTGCTGAGTTGCCACCATATAAAATTTGAATAGGTTATATTATTTATTTACTTTTACTTTAGTCTCTTCCTGACAAACCAATAATATATGATCCCGTACAATTTTTCTTCCAATTTTTTCACAATTTCTCTTTGATTTTAAAATGTTTGTTTTAGAATTTAAGAAAATTTTATTCATTTATTTTAATTCACAGAAGAAGCCATGAAATTTAAAATTTTATTAATTAAAAAAGTTTTATAACTATCCTCTTAAATAACTCAAAGCAGATTTTTTTCAGCTTAAAGTTTGCTTGAAAAAAAGCTTTGATTATCAAAATGAAAGTTTCTGTTTTAAATATTATGTAAAACTGTTTTAAAATTTAACATTTTAATGCCTTTAAATTTTGAAATATAAAATTATTCGACAAGCCGAATATTCGGTATTCGGCCGAATAGTTACTACTCGGCTGGCCGAATATTCGGTGTTCGGCATTCGGCCAAAATCACAATTCGGTGCATCCCTAATTGCTACCATTGAAACTGAAAAAATTCTATTGAAACGGAGGACTAGAGCTTAAAAAATCTGAACAATTATTTTGTAGAATGATTTTTCTGACCATTGTAATAATAAATTTAATAAAACGCCAAATTAAGTACTTTTACCCACCAAAATAAGAACAATTTCAAAGTAAATAATAAAATACATTTAGAAATCATAGCATTGGTACATATATAAATTTAAATTTCAATTGTAATAACGCCGAGAGAAATAGGAAATTTTTTAAAATATCATCAGCAAAGGCAACTGAAATTATTCGTCTTTTGTTGAAAAAGAGAGAAAGAAAAAGAAAATCAATTACTCGTAATTGCATGATATTGTCCGTCTTTCAAGCCCTGTTTCATTTACGTTTACTCTTTGTTTGTCTGTTTAATGCTATTTAATGTTTTATATTTTTAAAATAATACGTTAACTAACAGCCAGTGTTAAATACAAATTGGACCAGTTGTTTTAAAATATGATTTTTTAAAAATCTTTCTTGCCATCGTAGTAATAAAGTTCATCAAAACACAAAATAAGTAGCATTTACTCCAGACAAATGAAGAATTATAATTAACTATATAACAAAATATAATCAGAATACTCATAGAAACAAAATATAGCGGGAATTATTCTCGGCAATATCATCAAAGTCAACCGAAATTCTTCTTCATTTGGAAAAAAATCTAGAAAATCAATTATTCGTAATTACATCATAATGTCGTGAGAAATTGATTTCCGCCTTCCTACTACATCTGTTTTCTCATTCCTACACTAATTAGCGAAAAAGATATTAATTTTAAAAGGCCGTACTCCTGAACTGGGTGGGGTCCTAAACAGGAGAATTAAGCATGATGCATTGGAGGGCGCATCATTTTTTTGTTTTGTTTAACGCATATATTTTAATTGCGAAATCCCTATGTAAATTTTACCCCTTATTTTGTGAACCCCATGAAGACATAACGATTTCTCCCTCCATCTAATCTACCAAATCATTTCATCTCTATTTTGTTCAAATTGAATTACATCGGCTGAAATTGCCATCAGACTCTTTAGTGGGGTTAGAGATGGAGTGTCGCACAATCTGTCTCTCTGACCCTGAGTCATGGTGGGTGATTTTTGGAGTGGGGAGATGAGAAATGGCTGAATAAGGGGTTAATGAGGCCCTAGTGACTATTGAGATCGTGTGACGTAATTTCTTCTGCGATGAAAGTGAAAGTTTTATCGAGAGGAACTTTATAAAAATGTTATTTTTAGAGGAATGGTGGGAAAAAAATGAGGATCCTAAACGCAGAATGGTGGAATAAAAAGCCAGTGAAAACTCACATTATTTTGAAGTAAAAAAAAAAAAAATAATAATAATAATAATCTTTTCGGTTTCATGGGTGAAAATGTATGTTTATGACGTCATTTCTTAATACTGAAAGTAATTCACCTTTCTGTGTTTAGAGCTCATGAACATTGGCATTTCATTGTAAATATTACTAATGTAAAGTCAGTATATAGGATGCTAATGGATAGATAATTTGGACATCTGTTTGTAAAAGGCTGTATCAAGCAAACAATGACAAGTTTTAAAATTGCAAGACATTATTGTATGAAGTAAGGAATTTCTTGACTATGCTTTCTTATTTTTGTTCCAAATGCCACGGGTAGATGGCGCTGCACTCTCTCAAACCATAATACTGCTCAAAATACTCTGAAGAATTTCAAAATGTAAAGGATATTTTTTTTTACTAGAAGTTCATCAGTTAAACAGAATGATGGTTAAATGCTGAGAGAGTTTTGATTTATTTTTATACATTAATTTAAGAATTCTATAAGTTTGAAGTAGTGCAGTGCCATCTATAGTTGATATTTTGAACAAATACAAAAAGTCGATTGAAATATATGATCCTCCCTTATTAGGATTTTTATATTTTTTCCTCCATCCGAAAATAGAAAAATAGACCTTTCTTGATTTATGTCAGTTTTCTTACTGATAGACCAGATGTTCCAGTATTTTAAATTGACCTTTGTATCATTATAATGCAGCAAACAATTTCATTTAAAGATTATCCCTCGATTACACTTCAAGAGGAGAGGAAGGGGTGCGTTACGAATATGACAGGAGGAGGAGGTGGGTAACACATTGTGAGATCGCATCTTAAATGTGAAAATAGTATCAGGTTGATATGTTTCTCATGTAATGTAATCCAAAAAGAGGACAAAGTGCGCGTGATATATGCCTGTGATATCAGGGACTGGTATGAATCCATGAACTTATTGCAGCTATTGAAAGTGTCAGAATTTTTCAATATGGATTTACTTTATTATAGATTTGTAAAGCATTCAAAAAATAAAAACTAATAATTGCAATAGCGTTTTAGTAAAAATCAGCTCTGAATTAACAATTACAAAAAATGTGGCGTCACAACAGAGAAGATTGGTGTTATCCGAGTGTAATAATCTGTCCCATAGGCGAAGGGGAGTCAAGAAACCACAAAATTTGCATAAAGTAATTAATGTATGACCCCTTAGAAAAATATGAGATTTTTTTTTTTTTTTTTTTGCCGCTAATGCATTTTTATAATTTTCGTTGAAGTTTCTTTTATTCTAACTTAACTAGAATTAAATTAAACATTAACACTAGTGTTAGTCCAAAACTAGGCTGGGAATACATACAAAATTCTTGATCCAAATGTGTTTATGCAAATTAATTTTAAATGAAATGCAGGCAATCGATTCATTTAATAGGAAATATATTCAATCAAACACTTACACTAGAGAAACATTAGAGTGTAATTACGAATTCATTCAACCATTTCCAATAATGAAGCTTTATAAAACTAAAGTCGATTTAAACTTGAATAGAATGTGGGCATCTCAAATTATTATGAAATGAGTATTACGAAAATGACGATTTTTTTCCTTTGGATTAGAAAAAAAAAAGTAACAGTAAACGTTATGAATTAACAAAGTGTGTTTTGCATTGCTTATTTTTATTTTAAAAGAAATGCTCTTAAATCCAAAAATGAATTAATATGGAATAAAATTTGGGCATTACTGTTAGAAACGGTGGTTATTTCGAATAGCGAAACTATAACAGTAAATTTAATGAAATAATGAAATGTGTAGCTTCACATATTTTTTGTGGCAAAAAGGATTGTTTTTAAAAACCAAGTTTACACAATCTCGAATAAAATTTGGGCATCCCAAGATCAGTAAGAAATAAATATTACGAATACTGTTTATTATTTTATTTGCATTAGGAAAAAAACTTGACAAAAAATTAAGGAAAAAATAAAATGCAAATTCTCTTTCATTTATTTTAGTGCAAAAACGAGATTTTTTCTGCTATTTTCTTCGCGCTTAGCATTATTTTTTTACCAGCCAGAAAGGAATTTTCATTCATTATTAGTATTATTATTTACTTATTTAATTTCGTATCAATCAATATTAAAATAATATATGTAGTGTTTCACTCATTTTGTTTGTTTGTTTGTTTTTTGTTTTGAAACTGAAATTTGAGTAACTTTACAGTTAACTTTGAGTTAATTTTGAGTTAACTTTACTTTGTCCTATTCATACACAGTGAGGCTTTCTTCAAAAATTCCGGCCAAGTACTGTTCCGGCTGTTACTATAAAGTATCTTTTAAGTGTCGAAGAAAGGGTAATAATTAAAATACATTTAGACTGGAAATACAATAAATATAATAGAAACTAAAGAACATCCGTTATTAAAACAATAAATGTAAGTAAAACTGAAAACCAAGTAAGATGAGAGTAAAGACAAAAGAGAAATATTATAAGTATCATCATTTTAACATGAAGAAATATATAAATAAATTTAGAAGCTCTATTAAAGCTAAATGTACTGCATTTAATTTACCATGCCATTAAAGATTTGACTTAAAAAGAGCAATATTTCTGTCATAGAAAATAGAAGTAAATAATGTTCAAGGATTATAAAAATCAAGGACTATGATTCATTATAGCTAAACTCGAGATAGATTTTTCCCTGTCCTCTCTCAAAAGGTTAGATGAAAATAAATACACGGAAACAATAAGTTAACGAAATAGTGAAATGCAATAAATATTTTGGTATAAGTGGATAAAAAAGGAAAGCGAAGCAATTCACGTTAAAATGTAAGATCTATGCTGATTGAAAAAAAACATTGTTTACTTCTTCCTGAATTTGCTGAAATTTCATGCATGGAATCTTTTGAACTGATAGCTGTTAAATTAAACTTTCAATTCAAGGTATAGGTGATCAGCAACCTATTCGTTTTTTTTTCTCCCCACGTGTCACAAAAGTCTTATTTGTCTCGATAAATACAGTTGGTATACATTCTTTTTCAACCGCTAACTTAAGAGAAGGGTTACAGATTGCATCATTAGATGAATGCGAGAAATCTTTCGATAAGCTGCATCGTTGTGTATGTTAAATTAAATTGAAAAAAAAAATGGTGCATTTAAAGATTAAATTTCAAAATTATTTATAAATCTTTTTCTGCCTAATTTTAGTTAAGTGTGCATTTGGGTAGGTGCCAGACGAAATCTGACACCCTAATCCTCCAGGTTGGGGGTTATGACAATAGGCCTGCTTTCTATTTCATGTAAAAAACCTCTCCTGTAAAAATCTACAAGAGTAAGCATTATAGATATTTAGGTATAGAGATTAATAGAGAAGGAAGAGACTCACGGGAAAATAAATACAGAATTTGTCAGATGTAAAAGGCTGTAAAACTATTAAATTCTATTTGGTGGAGTAAGGAGATCTCTAGGAAAAGAAAGTATAATATATACAACTCTATTGTAAAGAGCATATTGTTATATGGAGCAGAAGGATGGAGAATTATGGAGACAGAAAGAAAGAAATTAGCGGTAGTAGAAATGGACGCCCTAAGAAGATCATGCAATGTATCAAGAATAGAAAGAATAAGAAATGACAGAATCAAGGAAATGATGAAAATAAAGGGAACCATATTAGATGATATTAAAAAAAAAAAAACAATTAATCTGGTATAGTCATGTCAAAAGAATGAATGATGAAAGACTACCCAAAATCACATTCAATTATGAAACAAACAAAAAAAGGAAACGGGGAAGACCACGAAAGAACTGGAGGGATGATATTTCAAAGGCAATGAGGGATAGAGGTCTGGAAGAGGAATGGACCCTTGACCGGAAAAAATGGATAAAGACTCTTGTAGATTCTTCGGATGGCGGCATCTGACGCCATAAACCGGGTTTATATATATATATATATTATTTAACAAGTGGTGCATTCCATATATATTCTCTTGAAATAAAAGAATCTCATAAAATTACATTTTACATCATGAAATTTTATATATAAATTACATTAAATAAAATTTTAAGCTAGAATTTAAACGTTATCCATTTATCTACGTAGGAAAATTTATCTTTATTGTACAAACATACTAAATCATTAAGATGACACAAATACCTACTATATCCTTCACAAGGGCATGATGCACTCAAGCCATTCAACCATTCCCTTTAAAGTCTTGCTTCGGGTCTGGTTGGTGCCATATTTTTTCGTTGCGGATCGAGTTATGGTCGGGTTAACTTCTACTTTTTTGCTGCGGGTCGGGTTCGGGTTGGGTTTTGACTTTCGTGGGTCGAGTTCGGTTTGCCCCGATTTTCCAAAAGAATGTACAAAATATGTTTTCAGGTTAAAAATCTATATACAATAAGACATCGATAATGGACACTCCGAAAAAGCGGTTAGTCAACACTTTTTCAATTTCTCACACTTATACATTTGTACGCTTGTACTTCTGAATAGTGGGCACCTCCCAATCTACACACACGTAGCACGTGTGACCTCGATGCAGGACTCTATCCACTGATTCCGGTGTGTCCGCTATTCAGAGGTTTTACTATATTTGAATATTAAAGAATATGGATTTGTCCATTTTTCTATATAAAACATAAAATTGGTATTAGATATATAATTGTAGATTACTTTTCATGATTCCAATAAAACATTATTTACTTTCCTTTCATTTCGTGTTCGGAAAGAAATATGTCGTGGTCGGGTCGGGTCGGGTTGCGTGTCGCCAAAAGTTATTTTGTCGGGCTCTGGTTGGATTGCGGGTCGAAGAAATTTTTTTGTCGTGTTTGGATCGGGTTGCGGGTTGACTCTAAATGGAATTTTCGGGTTCAGGTCGGTTTCAACCGACCTGCACACTCTCAGAAACACCTGTAAATTTATGAGCGTTTGCTCTTCAATTTTCACGGGCAATAGCCTTATTTGATGAAAAACGGTCTGATCCCCTAAAAAATTACAGTATGGCCCCATACATTTTCCTGCGCTAGGGTGTAACCCTTCATTTTACTCACGTTTCGAAAAATAATGTCACTTAACCGCGACCGTAACATATTTTTTAACCCGCCAAAAAGCGATTCTGTGATGATTATCTAACGTGCTACGTGCTACGGAACAGTAAGTAAAGTGTTATTGTGTTTTGAAGGGCATTATATCTTTGCCCCGTAAAATTACGGGCTGCACAAAATAATGAACATGGATTTTTTACGGGGTATGGCTGGAATCTCTGCTGTCGGCCTTTGCCCGTAAGTTTACAGGGATAATTTTAGATACTTAGAAAATTAAGGACAATCCACATATTTTGCAGTTCTAGCCCATCTATTAGCAAAAATACGGTGTAACCCTTCATTTTAGTCGTGTTTCGAAAAATAATGTCACTTAACCGCGGCTATAGCATATATTTTAACCCACCAAGAAAGCGATTTTGTGACGATTATCTAATGTGCTACGGAACAGTAAGTAAAGTGTTATTGTGTTTTGAAGTGCATTAAATCTTTGCCCTGTAAAATTACGTGATGCACAAATACGGGATGGACATGGATTTTTTTTTTTTTTTTTTTTTTTTTTTGGAGGGGGGGGGGGGCGGTATGACTGGAATCTCTGCTGCCGGCCTCTGGCCATAATTTTACAGGGATATTTTTAACAGTGCATAGAACTCTAATTCCGTTTCCAACAGACAACCGTATGTGAATTATAGATTGGTGATTCTTTTAATAAACAAATGCCGACAATGATACTCAATTTTATCTATTTGCTCAAATTATGCATTAATAAAGACAGTGGCCACTTAGCATTAAAATTAAATAAAGCGGATTTTATGATATACTCTCTGGAAATAGTTGTTTTTGTTTACCATTATCAAGAAGCTATTTTTATCCATAATAGAACTTGAGTGTTT
The DNA here is from genome assembly GCA_963932465.1 of Maratus speciosus. Taxonomy (NCBI): domain Eukaryota; kingdom Metazoa; phylum Arthropoda; class Arachnida; order Araneae; family Salticidae; genus Maratus; species Maratus speciosus. The sequence continues at coordinate 306,786,636 of OZ010789.1, read as the reverse complement.
TTTCTGTTATCAAGTTGCTAATTTTTAATTATGGAGAGAATATTTTGCTTAATTGTGTTAAGGCATAAATTTATGCATTTAATTTTTTTTTTATAACAGTTACATATTTAGCTAGCATTCCAAATGTTTGTCATGATATGTAGAGCTCGTTTTATTTATTTTTTTCATCACTATTGTATGTAACTTTGCTTTTATAAAGTGTAACACCCATTAATTTTTTTAGTTTAGTTAAAAAAAAAAAAAAAAACGTTCGATCTTGTGAAAATGAGCCTACTGAGCTGAAAATGATTTAAAAATATCCAATCGTTATTATTTAGAAACACACGAACGAGAATATGCTAATTTTAATTGCTGAAAGGCGTAAAATTAAAACTTTGGAAACAGTAAAAATAGATTTATTCAACTGTTTACATGTTTAGATTCTACCCGAGCCGCTTGCAAAACAAATAAATAAAAATATTCTAAAATTTCGCGGTCTATGAAACGCCATCATTCAAATCCTCACGCAGTCTTTCATATTGTGCACGTTATTTTTTATTTTACTTAGATGTTTATTTTTATTTTCGTAACCATTGTGTAACTCGAGCCATAGTTTTGGTAAGTTAAATGATGCTGCATCGTTACATACTCAATATTTGCGTATTACAATCTCTATAGTTTCTCTTATAAATAGATGGAGAGTACAGAGTGGAGAGAAAATTTATCTTACATTCATTGAAATTTATTTGGATGCTTTCTTCTTGATATAACCTTGCTAGGGCTGTAGTTTTTCCATTATATATAATATCTGTATATATATATTACGCTATCGTACGTGGCACAGAAATCGCGATTATTTGTTAATTGTTAATGGCAACGACCGAATGCAACGCATCTCATTGGTTATTGAACGGCATTTAATGCATCTCCATACCTATAAGGGCTGGTTACCATAGGGGGGGGGGGGGTGAAGGCTGTTCTGTCGCCAAATTCCGCCAAGTTTGTCACCAACTTGGCGATATCTTTAATATTTCGCTAAATTTCCATAGACTTCAATTGTAAACTAATAGAGTTTACTTGCTTGCATAAAATCAACAAATTGAGATATTTTAATGCAACAAAAACTAATATTAGCTTAAACGATTATATTAATTATATTTAAGGGAATCCAAGTAAATTACATTATGAATAAAAGTAACATGATACAATGCTTAGCATACTTTCCCAAACATAAATTTTAAGAGAGACCAAACTGGTCACCAAGGGCGGCTAGTTATATATAATATCAGCAAGAATATGCCAACATATTACAATATATAATGTATAATAACATATTTATATATCAAGAAAAAAAAACATCCAAATTAATTTCAATGAAGTAAGATAATTTTCCCCTCCAGTCTATACTATCCATCATTATAAGAGAAACCATAGAAATTGTAAAACGCAAATTAATTCAATATGTAACGATGCAGCATCATTTAACTAGTCAAAATAACGGCTCTAGTTACTCAATGGTTACGAAAATGAAAATAAATATCTAAGTAAAATAAAAAATAACGTGCATAATATGAAAGAGTACGTGAGAATTTGAATAATAGCGTAGAAAATGACTCGAGTAGAGCCAAAACATGTAAGCAGTTGAACAAAACTATTTTTACTGTTTTTAAAATTTTAATTTACGCCTTTTATCAATCAAAATTAGCATATTATTAGAAGGAGTTCATTTGTTATATAGTTACGAACGAGAATAGTTGAAGATATTTTATAAAAGCCTCCGAATAACTGTTATTCCTCAAATATCACATAAACAAAGTCACGAGTAACGCCTGTATACAAGGCAATTCCACGGGAAATTATCATTTTGGGAGAGGTGGGGGGGGGGATAAAATTTATAATATATTTAATTTAAGGGTATGATTGGAAAACTTGACATTTTTATATTCTATAATAAAGTCCTAATAAAAAGGCATTGTAAATTACTGTTTACAAACTAAGTTAAGTACCATGATTGTCTTTGTAAAGTCATAATGTTACGTTAGTTATACAATAAAACTTACGCCAGTTACACGTGTAAATGCCATTTTTTTTCTTTTTTATTATTCTGAAATTAATTAGACAAGTTACTGTTATAATTTGGCATTACTTAGTGTTGTTAAGAATATCAAATCACTTTTTTTTTTAACGGAATAGTTTTGATAATTTTTACACTTCAATGAAGGCAGGAAAAATGTTTGTATATTTTATGTTACGTCAGTTACAGAAATTTGAATTGCAATTTTTGAGGCTAAAAGAGAGATTGGAATAATCTGCAGGTATTTGGGTATTAAGTCCTTAGTTAGAAATATTTTAAATTGTAAAAATTTGTTCTAGCTTTATTAGTAAATTTTCTACATAGTTTTGAAAACAAAATTCGATGATCAAATGTTACGTCAGTTACGATGGAATTGCCCTACGTAAAAACATATGTGTTGTATTTATATTTTCCCTAATTATATAAATCTCATACACTTTATGTCGTGGTGATTTATACTCGAATTACATCCTAAACACAGGTATATATTAAGATTAAAAGGATGTGCATTAGATTCTCATAGGAAACTTCATCATGCGAACAAACTAGACCTTCCATATGACACAAATAGCTATATCATTCACAAGGGCGTGATGCGCCCAAGCCATTCTACTAAGCCATTACCAATAAACATTCGTGTATGGCCAATGGGTTGGCGGTATCTTTAATAAATAAATGCCGACAATGGTACTCAATTTCATCCGTGGACTCAAATTATGCTCTGTTATAGAATAGGTCGCTTAACTCAATGGCCGATTAGCATTCAAATTACATGAAGCGAATGCCATGACATACAATCTCGGAATAATGGACATTGTCTTCAAATGCAAAATCAGAATGCTTGTATCTCCGTCTCTAAGAAAAGTATCTAAAGCAAAGGACGAAAAGAACGAAATTCAGAACTATTTTATATGAAACCAAAACACACACATAGAATGGTGCAATGATTCTGAACTAAGGTAGTAATTGTATGATTCTTTTTTTTTACACTATCTCATTTTTTTTTTTTGTTTCGTTTAAAATGTTTTCCAAGATAACTTACACCAGAAGGCCTGTATTAAATAGTAACAAATTAAATAGTTAAATTAATTAAATTTTAGTTAATTAATTTGAGATAATAGTAAAATTAAACTAAGTTAGTATTAAATAGTTAATACATTTTCAATGTGTATTAATATTCGCATTGAAAATATGATATTTTATACATCGTTTTGAATTTAAGATTGACTGAAAATAATATTTATGAGAAATGTATAATATGGCACAATGATTTATAATGGAAATTTTATTCTTATTTCATTATTGAAACCTGATTTACATATAATTTGAAACAAATTTTCACTTGTTTGCGAACTACTGATTTGGCGTTTGATAAAATTCCTAGTCATTTATAAATCAGTTCTAAATATTTAAAATCGAATGTTACGTATGTTATATATCATCAAAATTTTTTAAATAATAAAAGTAAAAAATTAATAAAAAACAAGTTTCGTTATGTTTGAATGAAACGTTTATCTTCTTACTTGTAATGTTCGTTTAAATGTCACATTTTTTTCAATCTTTCAGTAATATGCAATGATGCATGTAACATTGAAAATCTTCTATTAAAAAATATTATATACATTAAACTGATTTTTTTTTTCACTTGTCGATTGCTTATGTGTAAAATATAACATGACTTCAGCTATATTTTAATAAAATATGTTATTTTCACGTTAAAAATATTTCTTTAAATATATGTCAATCTTTCATGAAAAAAAAAATGATTATAAGATTGAAAAATCTCTATTAAAAATATCGATAAAATTAAATACAAGTTAATAACATTATTTACAGAAATAAAACTTATGGAAAGAGAGTTATAATTGAAATTTAGTTTTTATTTTGTTATCGAGCCCAATTCTATATGCACTTTCACAGCTGAAAAAATTCTAACCGAGAGACATTGGTTTAGAATTTTAGCAAAAAACATAAAATAAATTATTTTATTTATTTAATCCGAGTTTTATATATTTAATACGGCAATATCTTGTCATGGGTCGAGATATTCGCACTCTTATCCTTAAGTTAAAGACATTTCTTTTCTTTTCTTTTCCATTTTTTAAATAAAGTTTTAAAATTATTCTAAAAGACTTTTATTTATATATTTTCCGCACTTGTTGACCTCTTTTAATCATCTTTTTCAGTTTATCTTCAGTTTTTTTCAGTTTAATACAAGTCTTAATCCAATAAAAGGCAAAATATAGCTCAATGTAAGAATCTTTTTAAAACAAGTCTTGATAATTTTTTAATGTAAAACCTTAATATAATAAAAGAAACGACTTAACACAAGACAAGATTCTTAAATACAAGTCTTAAAACGACATTTACATAAAAGTGAGTCTTAATGCAACACAAGAACTAATATAGTTTTAAGAATCTTTTAATCTTTATATAAAGGGTGGGCGAAATGCTCTGCATAAAATTTTAAAACTCGTAAAAAAGTGCAAATAGTGATACAGAAATACTCTGTGCTTCATAAAACTTGACAAGCTATCGAATCTTTTGAGGCAAAAAGAAAAAAAAATAGTTTAAACTTTCCTCGATAGTCGGCACTGTTAAGGCCCACTTTAATAAAAATGCAAAAATATCTTGAGATTATGCAACAGGGATTTATTTATACTTGAGAATATAGTTTAGAATATAGTAGTCTTAAATGGCAGTAAATATCTGTTTTATAATTTAAATATTTTTTATGATTTTGATTACATCGGCATTAATAATACAGGTCAATGCAGGTCAGTTTAATACAAGTCTTAATCCAATAAAAGGCAAAATATAGCTCAATGTAAGAATCTTTTTAAAACAAGTCTTGATAATTTTATAATGTAAAACCTTAATATAATAAAAGAAACGACTTAACACAAGACAAGATTCTTTAATACAAGTCTTAAAACGATATTTACATAAAAGTGAGTCTTAATGCAACACAAGAACTAATATAGTTTTGAAATAATTGTGTGAAATTCATGAAAGTGCTACATTTTATGAGTCCTTTTCTATATAGTCAGCTTGCACAGCAACACATTTGTGCAACCAGTATTTCAAAGAGAGGGGAGAGGATGTATTTCAGAAGGAGCGATAGTAGACCCAAAGGGGGGTATTTTTCTAACTTTTACCTACCCCCACATGTGACATATTGTTGGAAAGGTCTGTGACCGTTTGTTCATGCTATGCACCTCCCGAGCTCCTCCCTTCAAATTTGCCCTCCGGGGTGCACTTTTTTAAATTTTACGGATATCATTCATGACCCCCCGGGGGGGGGGGGGTAATTTGGGTGGAGGCGCTCGGGAGTGCATATCATAAATAAGTGGTCACAGGCCTTTCCAACAATGTCACATGTGGGGGGTCGGCAAAAGTTAGAAAAGTAACCCCCTTTGGGTGTACTATCCCGTCTCCTGGAATACATCCTCCCCCCTCTCTTTGAAATACCTTTTGCTGAAATGTGTTACTGTGCACGGTGACTACGTAGAAAAGGACTAATAAAATGTAGCAATTTCATAAATTTCAATCAATTATTTCTACGTGAGGTCAAAAACTTATTTATACATCCTCGTATAAACATTCTTAACAAATATTCGCAGATCCAAATTTGATGAGAAAATGAGCTTTTTATTTGTTCACTCTCATATCTTCAAGATAAAGACTCCTTTTTTTTTACGATGGCGTACAATTACTTTAAAAGATCTTTATTTATATCGTCTGCCATTTGTTGTGTTCTCTTATCGCCAACTTCTCCAGTTCATCTCATGGATTCCTCTTATAGCTCGACACTTCCGCTTAATTGCACTCTAATGGAAAAATCGATGTCATTTTAGCGAACTTTATTCACGGTCCTAGACATGAAAACAGCTCGGTTACGGTTTTCGAAATAGCATGCAACTGATATGAAAATGTTAATTAAATTTTATTCAGAGATAGTTACGCAAGATTGAATTGGTTTTACATAAATGAAAATTTTATCTGTTTGAGTTTGATTAATTACCAATGCGGTATTTCGCGTTTAATTTTTTATATGTATGGTCATTTATTTATTTATTTTCATTGATTTCATTTCATATTTTAAAACAAATGGAAGTTGAAGGCGCAATTTTAGCAAATATACAATGGTTTTTAACAATGACTTTGGAGAATGTTTAAGGAATATGTACTTTTAATTCCCGTTCTAGACATAAAAGTTAGTTCGATTACTGTTTTCGAAATAACGGGCAACTTATATGCAAATGTTAATTACATTTTATTCAGAGATAGTTACGTATGATTAAAATTGGTTTTACGTAAATGAAAATGTTGTCTGCATGAGTTTGATTAATTAGCAATGCGGTATTTCGTTTAATTCCTTGTGTGTTTCTACATTTGTTTATTGATTTTTATTGATTTCATATGATAGTTCAAAGTAAATATAATTTGGTAGTGGTGTTTGGATATATACATAGTGGATTTTCATAATGTTTTTAAAGAATATTTAAGGAATATATATTTTTAAATTACGGGACTAGACATGAAAACTTCTTGGCTATGGCTTTCGAAATAGCACGCAACTGATATGGAGACATTAATTAATTTTTATTTGCATACATTTACAGCAAGATCAAATTCGTTTTATGGAAATGGAAAATTTATGTGTTTTAGTTTAATTAGAAATGTAGTATTTTGTGTATATATTTTGTTTATCATTATGTCATATCAATTTTTAAAGTGAATAAAAAATGAAGTGGAAAGTTATTTAAACATTAAGTATATTTTTTAAAAATATTTAAATGTCTAAATATTTACAGAAATAAATATCTCCCACATTCGTCTAAATACCAAATTTTTATTCAATAAATAATATTACTATTTGTGCGGTATCACCTGCTTGGCAAAGTTTTCAATTATGCTAATTATATTCTATTTCTATAGTGAAAACAGTTGGTCTTGATTTTTTCCATGAAAAACTTTAAAATGCCAGTTTCTCTATAGTGATTTTCAAATATTCCGTTAATGTCTAGATTTTCCGTTTATTATTAATCCATTATTATTGACCCATTATTATTAACCTTCTTACTAACCTTCGTTTATTAACGTTTATTATTCATCTTGTTATACTTGAAATAAATGAAATAAAATTTTATTTTATACATATTAATGACTAATTAAGAGAAAAAATATATTACTGTTTTTTTTTTTTTTATGTGAGATATGATAACGTTGCGAAAACGCAATGTCAATACAAATAAACTACATTTTTGCCATATAAAAAGTTTTAAAGCATATACTATGTAGAGATACATTACATTTACTACACATGGTTAGCTACAATATCCGTATCTTGAATTGCTGAATTTTATTTCATTCTTTAAGTGCATCTATAAACACAATCCGAAATTTGTCGATAAAAATTTTCAAAACACTCCATATTATTTCATTCACATTTCTAATTTTTTACAACTCGAATCAACTAACAACTTTTTTTCCTTGAAAATAAATGTCATACATACAATACTAGATGTTTAACCCGTTCTATGCACGGGAGTTCATGAATTTACATCTAAAACCAAAATTTAAAATAACTTTTCGATTTAGTAAAATATTTTTCTTACAGCACATTCTTTTTAATGAAATTTAATTTATCATGTTACTATGACAGCAGATGACAAAACGATATCTTTGGAATAAGGCCATAAATAGAATAAAAGTTTTGTTGATGTTTGTGATAAAATGTTTGCTTTTACTTTTTAAAACAAATTGTAATAATTAAGTGCAATTAAATAATCTCTAATTATTTGCATGTGAGGTAAAAGAATTATCGTATTACCAGCTGAAGCTTTTTAGTATTACAGCAAGACGTACGTAATATGTATATCTCTAATTATTTGCATGTGAGGTAAAAGAAGTATCGTAATACTGTCTACAGATTTTTAGTATTGCAGCCTGGTCTACACAATATGTATATCTCACATTGGTTAAAGAACTCGCGCGATTATGGATTGAACATAAAAAAAAAAAAGGATTTTATTGAGAATTTTTAAATGTTGGCAGCTGCTATAACAAAAAATGTTTTAATTTGATAGGAAATTGTTGTTAAATTGGTGATTTTTTATTAATTAAAAGTTAACTATAAATTATTTCGATTCCGGATTGCTTTAGTTGCCTCGGCCGTGTTTTAATACACACGTACATAACATTTCACAATTCTGGCTTCCAAACTGTGGATTTGTATAGCATTAGAGACAGACAGACAGACCGACAAGTTTTCATTTTTATATATTAGATGTGAAAATAAATTTGTTAAAAAATATTCGCAATAAAATAAAATAAATCACAAATATGATGTTGCTAAAACGCACTGTCAGTCTTTAATGGGTCACATAGGTAACAAATACTTCATACATTGTAGAGATGCGTTCGAGCTCTATTTTCAGAGCCCGTTCCCGACAATTTGAATTCCGAACCCGAAAAATTTTGTGACATCAGAGTCTGATCCCGATACTGAAAGTATGCAATAGAGAATTGACAATAACATTTTAAAATTGATTCAAGATTAATTTTTTCCTTAAAATCTTTTCTAACATAGAAATAAGTATTAATACTAAATAAAACGTTTCGTGATTTTCATGTACCTGAATATTTGTTTAAAATAGCAATTTTTTTATTTATACGCGTGAATATACAAGTGATATCCAAGCCTTTTTTTTATGTTGCTAACACTGGCCATGGAAAAGAAACAGAATCACATACAGTATTTATCGTTATATCTTATCAATTCCAATTCAATTCCCTTTAAAATTATTTTTTTAAATATTGTAAAACGCTTTAAGAAACTTAGCCTACGCTTTTGTTTCGTAAATAGTAAAGTTTGTTTTTCATTTTTTAATTTGTGAGTACATAAAATTTACACTTTGGGCGATCTCGATTTCACCAGAAGACTGGTATAAAAATTGAGCCCGAGTCTGAAAACACAGGTTCGGGCTGAGCCGTCTCATGTCTAATATCTTGAACTGGATAAAACCGTTTCTATGCTTTCGTAAAAGCATTTCGCAATTCCCTGTGAAAAAATACAATATCTCAGGAAGAGTTTTTAAACTGCTCGTTCCCCCGTAGTAATTTTTTTTAAGCATTCAGTTTATTTCGTGATTACGCGTTAAACAATCGGATAAAAGTTCTTTCACATTATTCAACAGCTAATATAAAATTCTTGGTGTTGAATGACTACAAAATACAATTTCTCAGAAAAATTTTTGAAAATGCTGATTCTTTTGTAGTGATTTTTAACCATATTTTTAGCATTCCAAACAAATAAACTTGAAAATAAAATGGAGTCATTCATCCCTAAAATTATAATGAGTGAATAAAAAAGCTATCGGTATCCGAAGAAAGGATCGAAATTTATTTGTTTAAAACCTATCTTTATTTATTTTAGAATTTATTTTCAGTTCGGTAAAAAAAAAAAAAAAAAAAAAAAAAAAAAAAAACAGAGTTTTTTTAAAATCTACAATAACAGATTTTAAAATTCTCAACACTTATATTTCGTCATGAAATATTTTGACCTGTAATTTGTTAATTCCCTTGCTATGTCTTCAATACAAATTATTATCACTAATATTTATCTTTTTTTTCTGCATTTACGTTAATGACTTTTCACGAATCTCGTTTTCGATTAACTCGATAATTAGCATCTTTTGTGCAGTAGTTAGAAAAAGAGTATTCATAATCATACGCTTGCTTTTAAAGTAACAACCTTATCAAGATGCATTATGAGTAAAAAAAAAAAGGCAAAATAATTTAGCGGTCGAAGTTAGTTTTTTAAATTTTGACCTTAGAAATTTAATGTCTTTAAAAATAAAAGAAGTAATTTTTTTATCTATTATATGCCGCCATTGCATATGCTGGCAGTAGCACTCCAAACAAATCAACTTGAAAATAAAATGGAGTCATTCTTCCTCAAAATTATAAGGAATGAATAAAAAAGCTATTAGTCTCCGAAGAAAAAAATCGAAATTTATTTGTTTAAAACCTATCTTTATTTATTTTAGAATATATTTTCAGTTCGGAAAAAAAAATAATAGTTTTTTTTTTTTAAATCTGTAATAACAGATTTTAAAAATCCCAACACTTATATTTCGTCATGAAGTATTGTGACCTGTAATTTGCTAATTCCCTTGCTATGTCTTCAGCTTCAGTATAAATCATTATCACTAATATATACCTTTTTTTTCCTGCATTTACGTTAATGACTTTTTACAAATCTCGTTTTCGATTAACTCGATAATTAACACCTTTTGTGCCGGAGTTAGTAAATGTATTCATAATTATACGCTTGATTTCACAGTGACATGCTTTTCAAAATGCATTATGAGTTTAGAGGCGGAAAAAAAGCAAAATGATTTAGCGGTTGAAGTTAGTTTTTTAAAATTTGACCTTAGAAATTTAATATCTTTAAAAATAAAAGAAGTAATTTGCTTATCCCTTATATGCCGCCAGTGCATATATGATGGCAGTAGCACTTCAAACAAATCAACTTGAAAATAAAATGGAGTCATTCATCTTCAAAATTATAATGAATGAATAAAACAGCTATTGGTGGTCTCCGAAGAAAGGATCAAAATTTATTTTCTTAAAACTTATCTTTATTTATTTTAGAATTTAATTTTAAATTCCGTAAAAAAAGTTAATTTATATATATATTAATCTGTAATAACAGATTTTAAAAATTTCAAAACTTATATTACGTCATGAAGTATTGCTATCTGTAAATTGCTAATTCTGCGTTGCTATGTCTTCAGTACAAAACATTATCACTAGATATTATATTTTTTCTGCGTTTATGTTAATGACTTTTTACGGATCCCATTTTCCATTAATTTGATAATCGACATTTTTTGTGCAGCTGTTAGTAAAAAAGTATTCATAATTATACACTTGCTTTCAGAGTAACAGCGTTTTCAAAATGTTTTATGAGTTAAAAAAAAAAAAAAAAAAAAAAAAAAAAAAACAACAAAAACAAACAAACAAAAAAACAGGCAAAATAATTTAGCGGTTGAAGTTAGTTTTTTTCACCTTAGAAATTTAATCTCTTTAAAAACAAAAGAAGTAATTGCGAAGTTTACGGTACGAATTTCACCTCATAATGTCTTGGTTGATGTTAAAAGCGTAATCAATCATATGAATGGAAATAATAATTAACTAGATAAGTAACCGCATAGTGTTACTCGTCAGGGAATTTAAGGGGTTTGAATACCAGAGCTTTCAAAACTAATGGTCGCCATATACATTAAACTTTTTTTCATTACTTTACGAAAATTCTGGTATTCTTCCCTTGAAATTAACAAACTCTACTATAGTCTTTTCATCCACATAAAAGTATTGGATATCTTGATTGTGCCACTTAATTATCAAAAATGTGTCAAAAGTCAAACTAATATTTTCAAAATTTTGTTAAATTCAATAAATAAATAATTAATTTTTTTTCTTTACACATATTACAATTATTTATTTATAAAATTATTGGATGTAAGAAAAAACAGAAAATTAATTTGTGTTCGTTTCAGTACAAAACATTATCACTAGGTATTATTTTTTTCTGCATTTATGTTAATGACTTTTTACGAATCCCATTTTCGATTAACTTGATAATCGACATATTTTTTAAAAAAAGTATACATAATTATGCGCTTTCTGTCACAGTAACAGCCTTTCCAAAATGTATTATAATTTTTTTTTTTAAAAGGCAAAATAATTTAGCAGTTGAAGTTGTTTTTTTTTCAGCCTTAGAGATTTAATCTCTTTAAAAACAAAAGGAGTAATCACGAAGCTTACTGGACGAATTTCACATCACAATGTCTTGGTTGGTGTTAAAAACGTAATCAATCATATGAATAAAAATGATAATTAACTAGACAACGCAGGGTTCGTATTCTTCAGGAGATTTATGGAGTTCGAATACCATAGTTTTTTTTTAAAGTAATGGTCACTATATCAAAACAATGAACTTTTTCATTAAATAAAATAAATACTACTTTACAGAAAATCTGGTATCTTTCCCTTGAAGCCTACAAACATTGCTATAGTCTTTTCATTGGCATAAACGTATCAGATAACTTGATTGTGCAGTTGAGTTATCCGAAATGTGTCAAAAATCAAACAAATATTTTCAAAATTTTGATAAATTCAGAAATTAAATTATCAAGTTTTTTTATTTACAAATATTACTATTATTTATTTATAAAATTATTGGATGTAGGTAAAAACAGAAAATTTATTTGTTTTCACTACAGTTATAATAAATTTTACTCATCACAACCACAACTATTGCTTCAATGTCCACAGGGGCGACAGAAGACAACCTTTTGGTTACACAACTAGGGACGAGAATCGTGAAAATTCGCTAAATGAAAGTAAGGAGACTTCGCCTTAGCATTTCTTAAGATAGATAAAGGTTTAAATTAGTAATAATTTCCATTGCTATAATTGCATTGTACATCCCGCATGTACCATCGGGTTTTTCGAAATCAAATTAACGTTTTCAGATTTTTAATGAACTAAAAAAAAAATGATATATTGCGTTTTTTTAAAACTTTCTCACGATACAGCACCGTAAAATTCCTTTACTACGCTGCCTACTTTTAGTTCAAAGTATCGCCATCTATCGACGGTACTTTGAACTAAAAGTAGGCAGCGTAGTAAATGAATTTTTTGCCTTCTTACACTAGTGTCTTGCAGAATAACTTCACTAGCTTTCAACCGTTCAATTGTTATAATATTTTTAAAACTTTTAACCCTTTTAGGATACCCCTCAACTAGGGACGAGGAATCGCCATCTCTCAGCGATTCGTCGTCTCAAACTGTTAGAACGCTAAAACTAATTAACGTATAAAAAGGAAACAAAGTTCACTTAATTTTCGCTCTTCAAACTGTTTAGCTGTCGAAAAAAAATGGTTTTGCTCATGAAACTAAAAGGTTATTTTAAGCACTATTACAGTTTGAGAGACAGAGTATCACCATCATTTGTGAGTGGTATCTGGAACTAAAACCAAGAAAATTAGTAAAGAAATTCTTGACTTAATGCATATTACTTTTCTATAAAATAATCATACAATAGCTGTCATCGTTTCCTTTTTATTGAATTTTTAAAAAATCAGTCTATTTTAGGATCCTTGTATAAGAAATCAATTATTTTATTTAGATTAAACTTAAAATAAAATGCAATGAACACAAATATTGTCTCAAAGCGTACAAAATTTCCAGACGCCCCTCGGATACAATTAACTAGTATAGAAAATCATCAAACATTCATTAAAAAAAAAAAAAAAAAAAAAAAAAAAAAAAAAAAAAAAGATTTTTTTTTTTTAATTTAAAATCTTTTTTGTTTAATTTTATCACTGCTTTTTTTCAAATCAATTTTCTCCATAATTATCATAATTATCGGAGTTGAATAAAAGAAAAAATTTGAGAAGTAATCTTTTTCGCTTATTAGTAGTTTTAGTTATATTAGACAGTTCTGTGTTTTATAATCTATTAATTTTGTTCCATGTCCACAGTACTAAATGTTGTCTTATGAATTCACCCCCTTCCCCTATTTCGTTAATGACTGTTTGCTGATTTCATTTTCAACCAACTTGTTAATCAGCAGCTTTTGCACAACTATTATCAAAATAGTTTTCATAATTATACGCTTGCTTTCAAAGCAACAATCTCTTTCGAAATTCATTGCGATTTTTTTTAAACAGGCAAAAAATAATGATTTAGGGTTTTTCTGTTTTGAAATTTAAACTAAAAAAAAAAAATAAATAAAAGATAATTACGGAAGTTGATTTAAGAGGGTTCACTAGTTTTACAATACCTTTAAAAATTTTTAACTTTTGCTTTATGTATCATAATTTTCTTCAGATTTAACCTAATTAAACGAACACCTCAGAAATTATCCTTTATAATCTAATTATTATATTCTACGATCAATTTTAATTCAATGAATAAAAATTTTATTTATGACACGAAACATATTCACTATTTATTAAAAATAAATAAAAAATTACTACAATTGCTGGGCGCAACAACACAGGCACAAACATTAAATTTTAGTTTCAATTTCGAGTCATATAAATACATTAGATATAAAAGTAGACATATTGTTTTGCAAAATATGAGATGCTAATTTTATTTCTTGTGATTAGAACGTATTTTAGAATGCGATATTTTCCTTACTTTAATTATATATTCTTCTCCGTTAAAATATTTTTCATATTGTCTAAAAACTTCAGTTTTAGCTTTATATCTAACGCTTTTGTATTAATAAAAACTGAAAACTGAAACCAATAATTAGTTTTTGTGACTGTAAGGATACGTGCAATGATTACATTAAAAGTTATTTTTTCAATAAATAGTGAATATTTTCCTAGTCGGAAATAAAGTTTTTATTCGCTGATATTAAAATGGATCTTGGAATATAATAATAAGATTGCAAAGTGTAAGTTTAAATCGAATAAATAAAAAAAAAGTGATATATGAAAAAAAAGTAAAAAGAAATCTTGTAAGTAAAGGTAACGTAAAACTGCACAGTAAAAAAATTATGTAACGTTACTCCATAAAATTGGTGGTAGCCTTGCTGCATCCATTTTATTGTGTAATTTAACCACTATAACTGGTATTATATTACACCAGTTATATCAGTTTAAATTGCACCATTATATAAGTTAAATTACTCCATAAAAATGAAGGCAGCATTTGCCATCACTTTTATGGAGTAACGTTCCATAAATTATTACAGTATGATCAACCCCTTGAAGTAAAAAAAAAAAAATACCTGACATTTCCGTTGGGCGTAGAAAGAGTAACCTATTATGCGAATTTCATGCATGGGATATTTGATTTTTTATTTTTTGTTTTGATAAATTCAAAACTTATTAAATTCAAACCTTTATCTAAGGGGTATGATGAACCCCTTAAAATAAAAAAAATTGTTACTTGTTAGGTATCCCGCCGACCAAATTACTGTCGCCAAATTGTAAGATTAAATGCCAATAATGGTTGCCATTAATTAATTAATTGTAAGATTAAATGCCAATAATGGACAATAAAAGCATTAATTCGACGTTTTATTTGTATTTTTATTAATGTTATACTAATTTATTCGTTCTTTCGTTATTTAAAATAAAAATTATGTCAATCTGTATAATTTGGCGAGTAGTTTGGCGATTTATATAATTTGGTGAAATAGGCCGATGGGATAACTAACAAGTATCAAAAAATTACCTGATATTTTCGTTGGATGCAGAAAGAGTAATCTATTGTGCGAATTTCATGCATGGGATATTTGATTTTTTTATTTTTCGTTTTGATAAATTCAAAACTTATTGAATTCAAACTTTTACCCTCTTGCTATAAATGTAATGGTATACGGGAGCGTTTATAAACTAAAGAAACAAACGAACAAACAAAAAACAGAAATATTCCGGAATTTCTTCATAACAATATGTTGTTACATTATAAATTGCATAAAGTATAATAATTAGCAAATAAAGTATAATAATTTAAAGAGTCTGTAAAAACAGAGTAATAACGAAACAGGAAGGTTGACAGTGTAGTTCGAGTCGGGTCATCTCCCAATTTGAACCCGAAATTTCCACACTGTAAAAAAAAATCTGCAAAGCTACTAAACTTTTTCTAGGAAACTGGGATAACTTTTTACGTAACGTCAACAACAAAAAATCATGTAACGGATACACTTTTGCACCGTAAATCAAAAAATATGTAAAGTTACTAAGAATTTTTTAGGAAACTGGGATGCTTATAACTTTTTATGTAACTGCTAACCAGGTTACAGATAAAATTTTAGTAAGATTACTGTAATTTTTGTAGATTATTTTGTAAAGCTACAGCTTTCTGTAGTTTTACAAAAACTAAGTTTTTAGATTTACATATTTTCTTGCACAGCCTACAGATAAAATTTTAGTAAGTATACAGAATTTATTAACTTTACATCTGTAGAGTTGCAGATTTTTTTTTCTTTCAGTGTGCTTGATGTCAACAAGAAACTCAACGCTTTTGCCTATCCGAACCCGACATACTTCAAACTAAAGCCGAACCTAAATCGCAAAAGAATGAAAATTCTTTTTTAAAAACTTTTATGGAAGAATATTCCATAATTTTATTTTCAATATCAATTTTATTTTTAAGTTGATAAATGAGTACACACATACTCATTCATATTCAAATGAAAAATATTCTGGAGTTTCTTTTGAAAAATTTGTTTAACTAAGAGACAAAACCCAAACCAAAGCAATAAAAGTCAACTCGACCTGAAAAGACAAAAGAAGTAGCTCAAACCCGATCCGACATAAATACATTTTTAGGAAAATTTCTCTGTTAGTTTATTGACTATTCAAAACTATTCTCAAATCTAAAGTAGCTAATTTTTAACATATTCAGGAAATTATTTTTTTTTCTTAGATGCATGATCTTTGCTGGTGCTCTTATTCCATAAACTAAGATATCGAATAGCGTTTTTCATTTTTTCTATAAAGGCGAAACATTTTTTAGATAATGCTGTCGAAGCTGCTGTTTTGAAGAGACTTTTCGAGATTCTACAAACCATAAAATGCCGTCTTAATAACTTATAACTTAAGATGTAACACATATATCTAAGAATGAAAAATAATATTCGATTCCGAATCACTTCAATAGACAATAGACACGCCTGCCAATGTCATGCGTTTAAAAATTGATACTTGAATGTATACCTTAAAATTTCGTATTGTTAAATTATCACGTTGCTAAATCACGTTATTTCGCGAGGTAAAATCTATGCATGACTATAACATAGCTTTAAAATATCAATAAATGCTTTGTATTTTCTAATGTGTCATAAATTTACACAAAAAGAACCTTATTCCTGATGAAGACTTGCTAGATGTATATAATGATGCCAATTATAGACTAGGTATGGTAGCACGGGCGTTAACGCATGTTCCTCTATATTCCAAAAACGTAATTCTTTTCTAGCATATGTAATCTTGCTCTATATCAGCTTATTATAAAAGATCAATGAACTCACAGCTCAAAATTCTAACTACCGTAATTTACAAATTCTATTTGTAACTACTTGGAAAATACACTGCCAAAAGCCAACTCCAACTATGTTCCAATAGCCACTGAACATCCTGTTACCTATTTCATATTTGCATAAAAATTCGCAACGAAACAGCCTAAACGAATTAAACCGTCTTTATCGATCTCCTACTATTTTATTTTTCGTCTTTTATCAGGAAAATTTATCATGTTTCGGTTTAAAAACAAAAGTTAATACGATCAAATTACCAAAATAAAGGAAAAAAATTAGTTTTCGTTTAGCTTTTAAACTAATCATATTCAAATAGCCAAGAATACTACAATAAATAGAAAAATAATTTTTTAAATATTTTAATAAAATTTAAACTCTTTTATAGTATATTTAAAATTTTTACGCAACACGTTTTTACGCGACGTGTTTTACAGTTTCATACTTTATTGTTTACTCATTGAATGAGCCTTGTATTTGCATTATATCTGCAATATCTCTTGTTTGAAATGTTTATATATCGGATACAATTTAAAACTATATCTGAAACTTATTATGTTGAACATATTCAACTAAAAAAATACATGAAATATCTAAATTAGGTACCATCAATCTGAAAAAAAAGTTTAAAATTTAAACTATGTTTTTATGTTTAAAAATTCTGCTCCAATTTTCTTCGTGTTGGCGTGTTTTAGAATTCATACTTTATTGTTTATTCATCGAATTAGCCTTGTATCTGTACTCATTCTCCATTGTACTTTCAATGAAAAATTTGTATACATGACGCCACTTAAAAGTATATCTAAAACTGATTGTGTTGAACGCATTCAACTTCAAAAATATGTGAAATATCTAAATTATGTTCCACGAATCTGAAAAAAAAAAGTTAAAAATGTAAATCATTTTTTATATATTTAAAATTTTTGCTCCAATTCTCTTTTTGTTGGCGTGTTTTAGAATTTTACATTTTATTGTCTATATTAATTAACTGAGCCTTGAATTTGTATTTATTCTGCACACTGTAAAAAGAAATCTGTAATTCTGCAGATGTAAAGTCACAGAGTCTGTATGCTTACTAAAATTTTATCTCTATTTTGTACAAAAAAATATGTAAATCTACAAAACGAATTATGCTAAAGCTACAGAAGTCTGCAGCTTTACAAAAGAATCACTTAAAATTACAGTAATCATACTTAAATTTTACCTGTAACCCGGGTTACAGTTACATAAAAAGTTCTAAGCATCGCAATTTCCTAAAAAATTCTTAGTAACCTTGCAGATTTTTTAATTTACAGTGCAAAAGTGTATCTGTTACATGAATTCTTGTTGTTACCGTTACATAAAAAGTTCTAGAAATCCCAGTTTCCTAGAAAAATTTTAGTAACATTACAGATTTTTTTTTTACAATGCAGTGTGCTTTCTATGAAAAATTTATATATATGATGCTACTTAAAAGTATATCTAAAATTGATTGTGTTGAACGCACACATTTTCAAAAATATGAGAAATATCTAAATTAGGCACCATAAATCTGAGAAAAAAAGTTAAACATTTAAATATTTTTTTTATAGTCTTGTTTTAGAACTTTATACTTTATTCAATAAATGAAAATTAAAAATCTACACTGTTAAATATTTTCAGCATTCTTTCGAGTCATTTGACCGTTTTTTTCCGAAAACGGTTACACAACCCTAATTTAATATTATTCTGACCATATTATTGGTCATTTTATGGTCAGAATATAGTTAAATTGAGGTTATGAAATAGTTTTTTCAAAAAACGGTCGAATGACTGGGCAGAATGCTGCAAATTTTTAACAGTGTAGTGCTATATTCACCTTGAGTTAAATAATTAAAATATACATAAAGCACAAATAATTGTACAAAATTTACTTTCAGTGCATAAATATTATATAAAGATATTTAAAATACAAATTTAAAATATCTCAAAATATATCAGAAAAACCTAGAACTTTTTCAACCATTACAAAGCTATCTTCGGTAGAATTTAAATATTGTTATCATTTTCTTTGCGTTTATTCGAGTTCTATAAAATTCTAATTCAAAATTTAAAATGAAAGTAATTTTTGTACAATTATTTGTGCTTTATGTATATTTTAATTATACTTTGTTGTTTATTCATTGAACGAGTCCTGTACATGTATTCATTCTGCAATGTCTTTTCAACGAAAAGTTTACGTACATGATGCTACTTAAAAATACACATGTAAAACTGATTGTTTTGAACACAATGAAATTAACAAATATGTGAAATATCTCAGTTGGATACCATAAATTAACGAATCCTCACCTTCGAACCATGTAAGGGGACGAGTTAATCAAGGGATTCCATTCACACTTTGAAAGTTGCGAGTTTTAAAGGGAAAAAAAAATGAATGTTTGTTAATGTAACTTAAAAGGAAAAGTTATTCTCTCCTACGCCCAACTTGCAAAGTTTTTCACCTATCTCACTACTTTTTAATGTAAAAATAGAGAATTCTTTTTTGGAAACAACATTTGTGTATGTTCTTCCAGATCAGGTTATTTACTTTGCAGTCTTTTTTTCTTATTATCCTCTTCACACCGTCCCATGCATTCTTTTCTCTCAATACAGCCGAGCTTAATTGCAGACTAATGGAAAAATCGATAGTCCGGCCGTAATCTTTATTTATGGTCGCAGAGTCGCCGTCCAGCAAGAAAGATCTGTTTCCATAAAAGACCGAAACCTCTAATTGAGTTTTGTCTAACTGAGATGGTGTGGGTCTCTTTCAATTATCAGAATGGTATCGGCTAACTTGCGAAAAGTTTTTTCATGCCAATTATACAAAATGTGCTGTGCATATGCAGTACATTTTTAATTATTTATTTAGAAAAAAAAATCCAAAAATGAATGAGGGTTTTTTTCCTTTTAAATTCAAAAGAGGATTTTACACACTTACTGTACTAAGTTGATATGCACTGAAAAAATGGTTACTCAAAATTGAGTAAAAAGTACTCAATTTTAAATACGTGACATACTCAAAATAGCTCCGTTCCAAATGTACTAAAAATTGATAAACATATGTAATCATTTTTGATACCATGGCTGTGTGAAAATATGAATCGTTATGACCTCCCCCCTGAACATACAAATTAAATTACAAATGTATTAACATTTATTAACAAGAAACGTTTAATTGATTTTTTATTAAGAAACATAGCAAAATTATTAGCAAGATACGCAAATCGAATATTTTTATAACAAGAGCTTTATATGTAAACACTTTTAAATTATTTTAAAATACGGTACATAATTTAATATTTAAATCATCATAAACATCTTTTATGCCACCATAAATGAAATAAACCAATTAAATAAACCAAACTAAATTGCCGTTTTGTTTGGGTTTGATAGCATGTGATGTTTCAAAATTGAGAAAACATATGTTCATTTTTGATCCAAACATACTCAATACGACATGAGTACACCGATTTACTCATTTTTGAGTACTTAATTTTTTTCAGTGTGCGATAACGTATTTTTTTCAAACACAATCTCATGCAAAAGGTTTATCATTATCATCATCATTATTATTATTATTATTACTTTTGAAAGTGAATAAAGGTATTACGTCTGTTCATAATTAATTAAAACAAATACAGAAATGCAGACAACTTAAGTAAACAGTTTAAAAGCACAGAAAAATCTTTTAAAAAAAGAAAAAAAATAACACTTCATGTTTCGAACTTCGGTCCACGCCATACAAAACTATCATTTTCCATATTTTGTGATGGCTAAGATCATTAAAATAAATTAGAACGTATACAAGAGCTGTATTTCTCTGGAGGCATGGTTTAGTACATCTGTAAAATTTTCAGTCAATGAGGGTAGTCCAATTCCAGATGAATATGCCATTTTAATGTGACTCAAATACCCATCTCCGTGTTTAATTGTTTGTGACACATGCTTTCAACCTCAAGTGGAATTTATACAATCTCTTGTGATTTCGCGTTTATTTACATCACTTATGATGAACTTTAAACAAGTTTGAAACGCTTAATGTTATTTTTAAAAATATATATGAAAGGATAACAATTAACCCTTTTTAAAATTTAAAGTTTAAAAGTAAAAGTTCAAAATTTAAAAGTCCCAAACTTTATCTAACTTTTGAAAGGCCGTAGTCCTAATCTGGTTTGCAACTGTTAACTTGGCTTTCCAACCCAGCATTTATTACTTTCATGCTTCAAAATTGATAATGATCAATGATATTTATACATACATTAACCGCCGCTTATGCGAAGCACTGAAATTAGTCGACTGATTCATCAATACCAACAGTATGGTACAGTGGGTGATCAGTTAACGAACTTAATCCGTTCCAAAACAGTGTTCGCTAACCAAATTGTCCGTTAATCGATTATAGATTTAGTATAGATTTGTATGAGAATTCAATTAATTCGTTCTTAAAAGCTAAATAGTATATAAAATATAGTGTTTACTGCAGGGCCTGATAAAGCTCAAGTGGAGCCTAGAGCCTACTAATAATTTGTGAACTAAATTTCAATTAAAATAATTAATTTGTAATTAAAAATATTTCTTTAAAAAGGGACACAAAAAATAAAAATAATATAAAAATTAATGTTTCTAATCTGTTAATTCTAATTTGGGAATCTTAAAATATAGCTTCCGAACCCCCGGTAGCCCTTAGGCCATATATATACAACTGTTAAAATGTTCTCTAAGTCCACAATATATGAAACTAAATACAACAGCAAATCTGAAATACAGCATTGCTTCTTCTTGGCTTTGTTTTGTGAAGTGTTCGTTATCCGAATATAAAAATCCGAACGCTACTCAGTCGGGACATATGCAAACTTAACTCAGTTTTCTTTCATCGTATTAATTTATATGAATTAAATAATATCTAAAGGATACTGTACAAAGTTAAAAATCTGCAACAACCAGTCCAACCATTCGACCGTTTTCGCCAATAGCGGTTACTTGACCATATATTGAAGGAATTATGACCATATTATGGTCGAAATTAATTAACATTACGGTTAAGTAACCGTTATCTATGAAAACGGTCTAATGACTGGACAGTTTGCAACAAATTTTTAACAGCGTAGGAAATGATAGTCAGGGATACACGTTACAATTTTGCAACCAATTTTAGCATCGTTGATTTTCGTATAGATGGTACATGTGACAAAACTTTTAACCAGCTGGCGCTACAGCGGGGCGTGTTTCTATGGGAACATCGCATAACGCAGTACAATATGAAGTGAATGGCAACCTGATTGTTCATACTACTTTGACTTAGTGATGGGTATAATGAATGATTTTGATATTCGAATGAATGATTCGGCATGTGGTTCCAACTGCAGCGTCTAGAATACCTAGTGTGGAAATATGCTATCCAAACAACGCTAAAAATTTGTGTCCCTTAAATATGCGACGATACTGCAAAAAATCCCGTGTCGATCGCAGCGACATCTGCGGGATTTTCGTATTACATTGTACAGACTAGCAATATCTTGCAGTTGTAGAAAATATGCTGCAGATGTCGTTGCGATCTGTACATTTCAGCAGCATCGTTGCACATTTAAGCGATGCAATATTTTAGCACTTTTTTAAGTATTATAGAGATAGCCAATTTCCACACTATATATTCTAGGTGCTATCGTTCCAACCTTCGTATTCATTTTAATGAACTAAAACTAGAAATTTTGTAATAAAAAATAAAATAAAATAAATAAATAAAGATCTGTTCCCCATGCTTTAAAGCTGACTTTTAGATACAATTAATTTGCTTATTTTCACTTGAAGTGCAACACCAAAATGAAGATATTACATCATAAGTTATTTACTTGACCACATCCTTGGTATTTTATTTATTCAGGCTATTGTTTCCTTAACACTTTTTTTCACTTTTCCAAGGATTCTTCTCACTCAACGTTATCTGCTTAATCGCACCCTGATTGAAAAATCGATAGCCCATATGTAATCTTTATTTATGGTCGTAGGAGCGCCGTCCAGCAAGAGATATTAGTTACCGTAAAAGACTGAAACTTTTAATTGAGTTTTGTCCACTGGAAGAATTCAAATTTCCAAACGTTCGTTTAATATTTACAAATGTGATAGATTTGTGAAGCAGTTTTACATAACATATTAACATGATTTTATAAAAATGGGAGCTAAACTTGATTTTATGTGTAACTGTTCAGACTAAATATTTATCGAGTTAAACAGCTAAAAATGTGCCTGGTAAAAACAGAATTAAAAAGATATCAAAAGATATCATAGAGAATACAGTTATTCACAGTTGAAAATTTCTACTAAAAAGATGCTACGTTAGTTACGGATTCATGACTTTCCTTTAACTTATTATGACACTATACATTATAGAATGTAGCATTTCTCCCATTCTAACCCCCTCCCCCACATCACGCACAAAATGTGATAACACAAGAAATATTTATAAAGTAGAATTTTTAAATATATTTTTAAAAAGCTTTCACGTTTTTCTCACGCAACGCTATTCACGTACTTGCAACGTAATGGAAAAATCGATACTCTCTGTGGAATTTTTATTTATGGCTACAATCTAGTCATCCAACAAGAGATATCAGTCACCATAAGATACCGAAATTTTTAAATAAGTTTTATCCAGCTGAAGGAATATCGGAATTTCCTAGCATTCAGATAGTATTCAGAAATGTGATATGTTTGTGAGACTATCTTCTCGCATAAAACATTAAAATGTATAAAAAGAAAAAAATAATAACATGACAGTCAAAATTAATTTCCGTTTATCTGTCCAGATACAGTATTTCTGAAACCAAACACTTAAGGTAAATACACCTAAGGACTGTTTCCTAGAAATCCATACAAACTTTGCAGTTATGCAGAATAGCAAAGAAATGTGAATCAGGATAAACCTGCACGGGAAGTGCTGCGTTATCGTATATAAGGCCAAAGGCATGCCCGTTAGCCGAGATTTCATTAATTATTGTGTATTTTATGAGAATGGAGTCGAAAGAACGCGTGTGTACACGTTTTACAAATGCAATATGCATCATGGAAACCAGTTCATCGTGAACCATTTCTTTGCCGAAAATATCCTCAAACGAACTATATAGGATGTCCTAAAATGTTACTAGAAGGAACTCCAAGCCAAAAGACAACCGGAATCTGGTAGGAAGACCCAAAAACTCACCAAGTCAAAGTCACTGTAGTTGAAACGTCTGTTTGGCAAAAACGACCGAGTGTTACTTAATACCATGGCTGCCAAATTCAGTGTTTCACCCAGCCACCTACATAAGACAAGAAGCTTAAAATCAAATATCACAAGAAAAGGGCCATGCCAAAAGGAACAGAAAAGCAAATGGTTTCCGTGAAAGCGAAGTGTGGTCGCTTGTTCAGAAAATTCTCCGATCGAGCATTCATCTTGGATGATGAGTCATATTTCACACTCACTCACCCCACTTGTAACGATAATGGTGGCTACTACACACCTGACGTCCCCATGACACAACCTATCATGAAATTCGTTACTAAAGCGAATTTCGAAGACAAGATCCTCATTTGGATTGTGATGAGTCCGAAAAGCTTGAGTCGTCCATTCATCCAAATGTCTGGGTCTTCTGTCAGTTTGAAACGATATTTGAACAAATGCGTTCACCGTCGATTCATCCCGTACATTCGTAGCTATTACAATGGTGGTGATTACGTCTTCTGGCCAGACTTGGCCAGCAGTCATTACTGCAAAATCGTTCTCAGCGAGTTCCGCCAGCAAAACACCACTTTCGTAGAGAAGACCGACAATCCGGCGCGTATTTCAAGTCCAATGTGAGTTCTAAAGGCTGGTAACACCCAGAAATTGATCAATCAAATCAAATACTATCTCAAAATTATGCACCTAAATTTTGTACGTTTAGCAAGTACCACCAAAAGTAAAATCGATAATGCCCGACGAAACGGTTTAATTGAAACCCGATAACAGTTTTACAAAGTAATATGGTTACTAAATGTCCGTCCGAATTTTCGACAGGATTTTCGCCGAAAACGAATTTTTGGCGAAACTCTGATTTTGGCCCGAAAAAGAAAACAAAACCGAATTTTCGGTCTATCTCTCATTTTATGTTTGTCGCTTGAGTTTTTCACACTAGTATATATGTAAATGATTATATAACTATAAATAACCTATAGATGAAAAAAGTTTTTCGCATAGCAAAAGTTTACCTGTATTGCAAAGAAAGCTTATTGACTGAAAAATGTGAATAATTTTTCACAACACATTTTTGCGATTCGCTCTAATTAGCATATCAAAATTACCGTTTTTTATTAACTGTGTCATAAGTAAATAGGCGATATATTAGTAAAAATAACATTATACTAACTGGAAAAGTCTCTTCAATTAAAAAAAGTAATTTTCCTAATATTGTAAAGAAAGCTTATCTCCTGAAAAATCACAAGCCTTCTAAAACACCTGCAAATATTCTCCCTTTTCTATTGTTTTCATTTTCCAAATCTTAATTTCAAGGATGTCGGTAGATCCTTAAACTTATTTCTCCAATTCAATGAATCATTTTCTTCTTTTTCTAAACTCTCTATGTTTCCTTTCAAGAGATCTCTTTGTTACTCTTTCAGGATAATTTTTCTCTAGCTTGTCCAAAGTCCATTGTATTCAGTTTTTTCCTGACAATATCTATTTTCAAGATCGTATATTTTAAGACATTTCGGTAATCTGTAGCTCTCTCTTTTAGTAATTTCAATTTGTTATCGGAAAAAATCTGTCTTTGTCTTTTTTTAGACTATTTTAAGTACTTTGATATCTCGAAATGTTCAAATTTCAGGTTCTTAGACAACTATAACGTGGCAGCTATATCTATATCCAACCCCTTTTTCTTTATGCACATATATATCACCTTTCTCTCAGTTTCTTTCTCTGCCTCTTAATGTATACATGTACACTAGATAGCCATTAATCACTGGACGCTTTCAATTTTAGACATTTTGTCGAATATTTAAAAATATACTTGTCGAATTCTTCAGGAACTTCAGGATTATAAAGAATATGTTTGACCTCATATTTATCAACGTCGATTTGATAAGGAGGACAATTAAGGGTCAACAAAAAATCAAAGAAAAAAAATAATATTTGGGATCACCCTGTAAATTAAAATGCACAGAATGTTCTATCGTTGCAGAATACAAATATGTGGATACTGTACAACATGTTTACTGATTCGTGTAGGCACGTGTATTCATGGAGATATACGGATTTTTTTAAAGTTCAAAATAAATTCAATGTTTTTAGTTGTTTATCATGCAGGGTTTACAACCAAATTTAACACCAATTTCCAAAAAATAGCAAAATGATGTAGACACTAGTGCAATCGGAATATAAATATATTAAATATTTTAGGAAATATGAGCAGTTGTAGAAAATAATTTTTATCTGTGCATGCGCAAACGATAACATAATTTTTTTACATAATTTAACAGTCAACTCTATGGAACAACTCATTAAAAAATCAGTCAAATATCGTGAAAATTTAGAAAGATAACAGCGATAGAGTGAGCTGATTTTTAGTTGTTCTCTAAAAGCAGCTGAATGATAAGGGAATTTACACAATTGTCATTTTTTATTAACTGACTTTCAGAAAAAAGTTACTATTTAGGGAATATCAACGAGAAGATTTTGAACAAATGATTCGGTTTTGATACTTTTTTTTTTTTTTTATCATGGGATATGCTCCAAGAAGAACTAAAAGCATTAATAAAAAATGAAAAAAAAATGAAAAAAGATTAAAACTGACAATTTGTAAAAAATCTCTTATAAATTCAGCTGCTTTTAGACAGCAACAAAAAATTAGCTCGCTCTATCGCCGATGCCTTTCTGAATTTTCACGATATTTGACTGGATTTTTTTATAAGTTGCTCCATAGAGTTGACTAGTAAAATTAAGAAAAAAAATCTTTGTTATCGTTCGCGCATGCGCAAATAAAAATTATTTCATATAACTGCTCATATTTCATAAAATATTTAATATATTTATAATCCAATTGCACTATATTGTTTCTACTACATTTTGCTATTTTTTTTTTAAACTGGCGTTAAATTTGGCTGAAAATCCTGCATGATATAAGCTAAAAACATGCTAGAATTATTTTAACTTAAAAAAAATCGCCTTTTCTCCATGAGTGCTATTCTTACACAATTTAGTAAACATGTTGTACTGTATCCACATATTTGTATTCTGCAGCGATAGATCGTTTCGTTCATTTTAATTTACAGGGTGATCCCAAATATTATTATTTTTCTTTGATTTTTTGTTTGCCCTTTAATTGTCCTCTTTATGAAATCGACGTTGATAAATATGAGGTCAAACCTATTCTTCATAATCTTAAAGTTCCAGAAGAATCCGACAAGTGTATTTTTAAATATTCGATAAAATGTCTAAAATTGAAAGTGTCCGGTAGCTAATGGCTATACAGTGTAAGGCTATTAGTTCTTTTATGTAATGCAAATTCTATTCTTTTATTACTACTATTACTGCAACTACTATTAGCAGTAGTAATAATAATAACAAGTAACAAATGTTTTGAAAAATAAATTTAATTATAAATTTATAATATTTTGACAAAATCTTACCTCTTATTTTAACTATTGAAGGCAGAAATTAATAACAGAAATTCTTACCTATAAGAACAAAACAAAAATAATTCAGAATATATCCAAAATATTGTCACAATACATGAATAAAGCTTTTTATACACTTAGTTTATTCTTAAAACTTTCAAAACTTATATTTTTTATATCATTACTAATAATATTTTTTCTTACTTTAATCGTCTGCGCATTGAAAATATGGAAATTCGTCTCGAGTTCGTAACGGACCATATATTCGATAATATACACTTTAAAAATAACCTTTTTCGATGATATTTTATGTTGAATTTACTAAACTCATATTTCTATATTGCGGTTTCACTCAACAGTTACTAGAATGTTTTTTAACGTAATAAAATACATCTATACTCTAAAAAAAACTTAATTTAATTCACACATAAAAATATAATATAATAACCTCTCTAGGCCAAGAGCCATTAAACAAACTATTTATCGCTAAACAATCTACGGAGGAAAGAGATAGATGGAGATGAAGTGTATTGCCTGGGTGTGATACCTAAAATGCTACACTGAAACCCGTCCAAATACTTGCGACTCCCAAAACTACGTGTGCGGATGGGCCGATTGAGGGCATTTAAATTTGAGCGATAACCGAAATCATATTGAAAATCGTTTTTACGGCATACTGCATCTTATTCTATCTCTTTCCTCCATGAAACAAACTACCCTTTTCTACGGGGTTACAAACCACGGAGGAAAGAGATAGATGGAGATGCAGTAAGGTGGCTGGGGGGTGACGCCAAAAAAGCAACCCTAAAATCCGATACAGTAGGCCCAAACACAAGCATGTTCTTTCACGAATAAAAGAAGAAAACTTTTAGTAATACAGATTTTAGTTCATAGTACAATGGAATGCCGCTTTAGAATGTTTAAAAATAAGTAGATCCCTTTCATGTAGAGAAAAAAAATGCACGTGTAATGTCAAAGAATTCGGTCCCTGTTCCAGGGGCTTGTTTTGTTTGGGCCTAGTGAGAGCATTTAAATTTGAGCGATAACGCGCATCATATTGCAAACCATTTTTACGGTATACTGCATCTCCATCTATCTCTTTCCTCCATGGTTACAAACGATAAGTTATATAAGTTCTTTAGTTGCCAAACTACACAAGTAAAACAAAAATAAATAAGGATAAAATTAGATAAAAATTTTATATAAAATAATTGCGCGAGTGCGCGTGCTTGAACAACTGTCTATAAACAATATTTACTGGAAGTGAGATTTAAGCTGTGGTACGCGTTTTAAAATCTAACTAATATTTTGCCCATTACTTCGTGTACATAAATTCTACATATGATATACAGGGCAGCACAAATTATCTTAAGTACATTTCCGTTTATTATACTTACCGCTGTTATCAGCAAATGATAATCATTTTTTAGAATGTTTTACTTAAATGAAATCTATTTATCTCCAAAGCATATATTCTAAACATATATATTCTATGTAAGTTCCCAATCAAAACAGTATTATTTCTAAGATTTAAGCAAAACAGGCAACTATAACTATGTTTTCATAAATTCGAATATACCTTAATATGGATCTAGAAAATACTTGCTTGTTTGGCAGATTTGAATAAATATTGAATATACACGGTGTCCATAAAGAATGTACCAGTTTCAACGGTTTATTATAACAGTTTAATTTAGCCTATTTACAACAAATCATCCATCAAATCGAAGTTAAACTAATCTAGTTTTTCTTACAAATGTTCAATATGAGCACCTTTAGTTATACGGCGCTCATCCCACCTAAAACCTAATTCTTCCCACACTTCGGTTTACAAGTCCGGAGTAATGAAAGCAATAGCCTGTTTAATTCTGTGTCTCAACTCTGGCAAAACATTGGGTAGCGGCGGAACGTAGACATAATCTTCTATAAAACCAAAAAAGGAAAAATCGCGTGACTCTAACGGTTTTGACGGCCTAAGTGGAGCAAGATCGCTTGATCAGAAATCCAACTTAGACTTATTTACCTTTCATCCGGGTCTCCCCGGCACGCAGGGGCTCGCAGGCAGAAACCCACCCTAGCCAAAAGGGGAAGGCACATGTTTTTTACAAAACATAAAAAAAACTTAATCAAGTTAAAATTAATTTACAAACTGTGGCCGAAGCCAGGCTGCCAATAGTCCGACAAGGGGCAGAAGTTTTTATAATCTCATAAGCCATAATCAGAAGTTCTGGAAAATTGCAAACAATTTTAGGGAATCAATCAAAAAAAAAAAAAAAATACAATTATTGATATACAATATCTGAGTTCAACAATAACAAGCTAAATTCAGTTGCATACAATAAATATTCTCTGTGTTAAAAGAATTTACAATTTTTGCACACGACCAATTTGCCAGTAGATTTATTATCAACAGATTGGTAGTTAAATCTTCAGCCCAGCAATAAAATTTTACGCTCGTCGGGTATGTGGCACTGCAAGCGAGTAAACAATAAAGCAGTACTCGCGCATGCGCTTATCTAAAACGGTTTGAGTTACTCTTTATTTGTGACATTAAACCAACACTCTAAAATGCTTACAGTTGATGCTATTAAAATTTATAACTGGGACATTCTTTTATGGACACCCTGTATTATGAAAGTTAGTGAATTTTTATGTTCTTTACGCATGGAATTGTTAAACACGTACTTATTTAAATGAAATAAAAAACTAATGAAGTAAAATTAAATTTTAATATTGATGATGTTCATAAAAATTATTTATTTAACATTATCTAAAACGGTTTGAGTTACTCTTTATTTGTGATCTTGAACCAACAATCTACAACGCTTACAGTTGATGCTATTAAAATTTATAACTGGGACATTCTTTTATGGACACCCTGTATGATGAAAGTTAGTGAATTTTTATGTTCTTTACGCATGGAATAGTTAAACACGTACTTATTAAAATGAACTAAAAAAATAATGAAGTAAAATTAAATTTTAATATTGATGATGTTCCTAAACATTCTTTATCTAACAGCGGTTTGTATTTGAATTTAAGTTTTAAATTTAATGCAACAATATTTACCTCTAGGTAAGTAAATTTTCATTTAAATAATTTCTCTCAGAGAGCAGTTAGAAAGATGATATTGTTGCACACACTTTGTGTTTAAGTTTTGTAAACACATTAAAGCTAATTATACTCTATTTAATATGAATGCATGAAGAATTTTTTGAGAGGTTATTAAGATAAAAAGAATTTTCATCAATATCTTTGATTTTAGTAATGAAAGAGATTAAAATATAATTATTAATTAAAATAGTAATAACTAAATACTGTAAAAGGATCTATTCCTTGCGATTATTACTGAATTATACTTTTGATTTATTTTCTTTGTAATTTTTATGAATATTATGGGTTGTAATTTAAATTATTATAAATATTTTTAATTTTAATTGACATTAACCCATCAAGGCAACTTCTTATACTTCACATATACGAAATAAAATTTTATTTCATACATATTAATGACTAATTCAGAGAAAAAAAAGCGATGTTGCAAATTTCTTTTTATTTTTATGTGAAATATAATATGTTTCAAAACCGCACAAAATCAACTACATTTTTGCCATATGAAAATCCTTGAAGCATTTACTATGTAGCGGTACATAGTACATTTAATAATGATAGTGATTAATTGAAAATCAAATTATGGATCATTAAAAAGACTACATATACTACACCATTTTCACATTCTTTTTATTTTATAGAATAAAAATCTGGTGAAATTAAACTTGCTAAAATAACATTTTAATCTGATAGACGAATGCCTTAATGATTCAAAATAAAGAAACAATGGTCAGCAGAGAAATTTCTTTTCTATTTAACTGAGGTTTAAGTTAAACTTGCGAGTTTAATTTTCCTTACCATTTTACCACTATAACTTTCTATTTTGTTCTAAATTTTTACTTATAATGAATTTGCACAGTACCCACAGGACATTCAAATAAGAAATAATAACAATGTAGTATTTTTATTACAAAATTTTGGTATAACATTGTCTTAAAGGGGTGTTGAAGAAGGGACGGAAGGAAAAAAAAGGGGATGGTATAGGAAAAAAGGGACGGTAATGGGAAAAAAAGGGATAGTAAGGAAAATTACCACTATTTTTAGGCAAATCATGTTAAGACTAAGTGATAGCCGCATTGTTCATTGATTTTTAGAAACTGTTATTTACATTGGATTAAATAATAAAAATAATTAATTTACCTCGAAAAGTGCAGGAATAAACCTTGGGGACGGTAAGACTACCAATAAAGCCACGATGCTTGAAATTGATATTTAAATACTGATTTAAATTCTGCAGTAAATTTCCTCTCAAAGAATTTTAGACATTCTTTCTCTAGCATACTTCTGCATGAGAAAAAACTTGAAAAAAAATCCGTGGCTGCATCTGAAGTAATTTTCTATGTAAGTTTAGCAAGAGGGATTGTAAGGAATCTAAAACCCAGGGACAGAGTTAAAAAAATAATACCAACCGTAAAAATGTGTGCAGGTTAATTTTTTGCTATATATTTATATAAAACAATAGTCCCAGTTTCGGAAAAAAATTACATAGAATTACTTTTATTGAAACAATTTTATACATACAGCTCCAAGCTTAAAAATCAGCATCAGGGACATGGGACGGTATAGGAGTTTTCCTGGTATTTGGACGCCCCCCCCCCCTCTCAACATCGTCCAAAACTTATTTATCTCGTTAATATTGTTATGCAATCATGCAATGGGATGTTCCCCAGTATAGGAAATAAAAAACACAAGAATATGTACTAAAATAAAAATTATTATTATTCAGGGACATCAAAGTCAAAAGATTGTGAGAATGCCCCATGTATTATTTACCTTAGTAACTTCAATATAAAGTAAAATATTAAAGTAAAAATATTGTTAAAATGTACTGTAGTTTATTACTCCTCCAAGAAGAAAGATTCGAAAGATGATAAAACTAAAAAAATATGTGATATGTGTCTGCGTCTGCGTCTGCGCGAGGGATTATTATTGAAATTCATATAATACTTGTATATGAGGACATGAGTTTCAAAACATACCTTATCCAGAAAATCACATTGTGAGAAATCGCAAAAAACCTCTGGCTGCGTCCATTGGTTTTCATTGTAAACCAAGATTTTGCAAAGACAGAAATACATGATAAAACTATTTTTTTTTATTTAGATTGTACTGTTTTTTCGATGTATGTTGACCAATAGAATAGATTGATAGAGAAAACTCGATTTTTCCAATTTTGGATGAGGTGAGTTTTGAAACTCGCGTCCTCGTGTATAAACAAAAATGATTGAATTAAATGTATGAGTGCCTTTTAATCTGTTAGTGCAAATTTAAAACAACTTTCTCTAAATTTTTGCCATTACTAATGAAGTCGCTGTTTTCTCTAATTTTCATTCATTTATGGTCTAGAACTCGTTTAAAATTAATTTGGGAATCTTGGTACATTTGTGACGAATCATAGACGAAGTTAAGTAACAATTTACGTTGTAATTTGTTTTAATTTATTCTAATTCGTTTACTAAGTTCGCAGAGGGAGTTTATGCTGCGCTATTGTCTTTGTAAATGTTACTGCAGGGAATCATTTCGTTTTAAAATCAAGCTTTAGCGAAAATTTATTATTTCTGCTTTTAGGATTACAACTATCGGTGAGACATTCTAATTGTAAATATTTAACATTGGTAACATTTAAAATTCACATGTTGTTCAGTTATAAGTGCACATGCTACGCATAAGTGTGCATGCTTTCTAAATGAAAAATCCAATGTGAACGACTTTGATAAGGTTAAAAAAATAGCTTTTGCATAACTGCCGATATTTTTAGTAGCCGTAATATGTCAATTGGACTATTATCAAATTGGCATGCTTTGATGTGGACATTTTATATAATAAACAAAATAAAATTAATACAGAAAAAGACTAAACACAATATTTTAACCTCGTCACGCCCTTAGCCACATATCGGGATGTTTAGTTTATTATATTTATAATTACTGTCAATAATAAAAATAACAAAAATTTTATAATAACGTATTCACTACAGAATCCCTCAACAAGAGAAGTAAAAATTTTATGATTTGGTTGCAGTGATAATGTTATTTCCGATGTACAATTATAGACCGGAAGCCGGCAACACAGACAGTCACCTCATCGAGTTCACGGATGAAATTCTAGGATTAGTTAAATTTTGATTCGCATATTAAAACGCAATCGATCTGCCAAGTCATATCTTATTGGAAAACATCTGAAAACCCGATTTTAGCGGCTGACTCGTAGGTTTACCATAGTGTTTTCCTGCTCCCAGTCCTCCATGTTTTCATACCTTTTGGTGCACAGAAACACAATGGTAAACTTACGAGTCAGCCGCTAAAATCGGGTTTTCAGGTGTTTCCCACAAAGATATAACTTGGAAGACCGATTGCGTTTTAATATGCGAATCAAGATTTAACTAATCCTAGAATTTCATCCGTGAACTCGATGATTGTCTGTGCTGCCGGCTCGCGGTCTATTAGAGATATAAAAACAGCGTGAAGTAATTTTTCGGCACTCAATGTTGTTGGATTATTTGAACAAATCGTTAATATTTGATAAAAAAAATATCATATGTATTAAATATATTAAGTTTTAATAATTTGTAGAAATGTAAGAAAGAAATTTTCTGTTAATTTTTTATTTTATAAGAAATCATTTCACTCATCATTAACACTCAGCGGCCACAAATGTGGACGTTATTATTTTATTTTTGTGAATTTTTACTGTTTTCCCTTTTTGTATTTTATTTTATTTTTTTGCTTTTTGAATTCGTATTAATATAAAAGAATAAATTGTAAAAATTCGCACAATAAAAAAATTGTTCCTGAATAGGTTAAATACTCTTTCTGGAAAATATTGGTATGCTGTAGCATTTTTTTTTTTTTTTTTTTTACTTTAAATTAATGCTAATCGGCGTGAAAGTTCGCAGTTGTCATAACAAATATGAGATTTTTAGGGACAATTTTAAAGTATATATTGGGCCAAGCGCAAAAAAATTTGGTATAAATACTATTTAGGCCATGCGGAAAAGACTTGATGCAAAAATTGTTATCTCAAATTTTCATAACTAGCAAGCAAGTGGCACTTCAGCCTGATTTTGGGCGGTGAAAAAAACACAAGAATAATAAAAAATTAAATTTAAAAAAATCGAAAAACCCCACTGCGTAAAAAGCGAACTAATTAATTATTTCTCTTCAATGGGAAACTATTTTTTATATTACTTCCCTTTTTTTTTAATTTACTTGTATTGATGACTTTTATGTTGTGTTTAATTGTTAGTTCCTATCTATAAACACTGTTGATGAGGCCTATATATGTCTATGAAGGTTAAAGATGCAATAAAGCTAGAGATCCTATCCACACAACTACCAGTTAGTGTAATATTTAAACGGAGCTTCTGACTGTAAAATAGTCAATGAAACATCGTCTTTATTTTGAAAGACCTATCCAATGATACGCCACTCAATAGGGTGCGTAATTTTTTTCGTCTCTACCGCCATTTCGTATTTTACGGCCACCATTTTGAATTAAAAAAACAAAACCTAGCCTATAACCATCGGACAATTAAGACCAATCGATGGAGACCTCATTCATTAAAATCCATCCAGCCGTTGATATGTTTCGAGGGTATAAAGAAATCCACATACCCAGATACGCGTGAAACACATAACCCTTCTAGGCAGTCGGGATAAAAAGGAATGTTTCATGTGATTGTCTAACATTTCATTGAATCTTTTGTTTCTGTGCGTATTTTACTGATATAGGAACTAAAAATTTATGGGCTAAAAACGTCACCTGGTTGACTAACATTTAATAAAATTCGCAGTTCCATAAAATACTTTATCGTTGCTTTTAGCACTGATCCTGAAAACCTGATTTTTTTTTTTTCCTTTCTTAAATCTGTTTCAAATTTAGTGTAAATAGAATTTACACAAAACTTTGTTCAGTTTGATCGAAGGAATTCTTAGAATCGAATTCTAAATACCTGATTTATTTACGGCTGTCTTATACTTTAGGAGATAATATACGAATTTTATGGTTGTGTAGTTGACAGCGCTTTATAGAGGGAAAGGGGAATCCGAACAGTAGCTCCAAAAGCTGTAAGCCCTTTACTATAGAGATCTCAGAAGTCAATCATAAGTTACATTATTTCAAAACATGAGTAACGCTTGGTAATATAACAAATCATTTTAGTTGTCACTTGAAATAAGCTGTTAGTATTACAAGTGGGACAAGTTTCGGTGGACACACCTTGCAAGAAATTTTATTTTTAATGCATCCTTGTGAAGAATAACTCTGTAAAGGTAAGGCTAATTTCTTATCATGTAGAAATCTTTTGTAATGTTTACATTAATAAGACATTTTATATCTTAAATATCTCAGTTCTATCATTTGTGGACTTGGTCTGGTTGACTCGTGGGCTCTCCATACATAGGAATGTACTGGCTGCACCATGCCTTTCCAGGTCTTCGAGAAGAGCTGAGATATGATTTACAATCATGGTTTTTATTACTCCAAATTATAGTTCCTCATAAATAGTTCATGAGTTCTTACCGAATCCGAAAATCCCACTTCATATCAACAGAAAACTAATGAGAACATGACAAAATACTTTCCATCGTTTTGAAACCCAAATCGAAACCAAAACATTTCATCCCGAAATTCCGAAATGAAAGGAAATAATGCATTTATGCATACATATACCCATCAGTATTCACTCGTCTGCACGCGTTATAATTAGTTGGTTTTAAATACATAAGAAAATATTTTTATGAAAATATATGTACATTGCTCCATTTCTCTAAAATTGAAACAATTCGCTTTTAATTCATACTGCTACTAATGAAATCAGAGTTTTCTGCAATCTTCGTTCATTTATGGTCCAGAGCGAATTTTCTAAATTAATTTTGAATTTTCGTACGTTTCTGGCATTTACCTAACAATTTAAAATGTAATTTATTTTAATTTGTTTTAATTTGTTTACAGAGCTTGCAGTGGTAGCTTATTCTGCACTATTGTCTTTGCAAATATTTCTTCAGGGAATCATTCATTTAAAATAAAGTTTCAGTAAAAATTTAACATTTCTACTCTTATAAGCATATCTTGCTTTAAGAAATTTTTAGAATAAATAATTAACATTGTCTAAATTTAAGAAGTAAATTTTATATATTATTTTACGCTTTATTTTTTTAATACTTTGTACTTATAAATTAAATGAATTAACGTTTAATACTGAAGCAGAAAATGAAGGTATATTCTGGAATTAATTGGATTTAGGTGTAGTTGAATTTTTGAAGCAATTTCAAAATAAAGTTTCAGTAAAAATTTAACATTTCTACTCTTATAAGTATATCTTGCTTTAAGAAATTTTTAGAATAAATAATTAACATTGTCTAAATTTAAGAGGTAAATTTTATATGTTATTTTATGACTTATGTTTTTTTTAATACTTTCTACTTAAAAATTGAATGAATTAACGTTCAATACTGAAGCAGAAAGTGGAGATATATTCTGAAATTAATTGGATTTAGGTGTAGTTGAATTTTTGAAGCAATTTCAGAAGTCAGTGCAACAATACGGAGTAACTGCAAAACTTTCTCTGTTTGGGGATTGGGGGTGTCTAATTAAAACTAACGAACCGGAAGAGCCTACATTTTATAGTTAGAAATTTGAAGGAATGGGGAGATGAATTCCATAAAACAAAATTCTTAGTGAAAGGGAAAATTTTCACTTATAACGAAAATGTTATCAATGTCAGAGTCGAAAACAGTCATATACACTGCTCAAAACAATAAGGGGAGCACATGGTTTTAACGAAATTACGCAAAGATTTACATCGATAAAGAACGTAAAATAAAGCATCCATAATTTAAAGTGTTGTAGAAAACAGATAAAGAAAACTTTATATGTAAATTAAAGTTTATGATGTCAAAAACTAGAAAAAGGAGTTAAGTGCAGAAATCGGGATTTTGTAGAAACGTCTGTTTCACTGCCTCAGTTGTAAAATTCAATTGCTCAGTTTGTGTTTTGAGAAAAGGTGGCTTGAAAATGTCACAACAATATGATTTACCGCAATCCATGGCTTGGCGTGTTATCGGGACAGTTGAAATAGGGGAAACACAACAAAGTCTAGTGAACGCTGTTGGAGTCGGAAAAAGTGTCCATGAATGGCTGTGGAATCGATTCCAAGACACATAGAATGGTAGTCATCGACATGTGCTAACACAGAAACTGATAACCGATATATCCTGTTAACAGCTCGTCGAGACGGAACGGGTAATGCTACTCAGCTTCAAACACAGTTGTTCTTGGCCACAGGACGAAAGTTGTCCAGCCAAACAGTATGAAATAGGCTTCATAAGGGTGGTTTCTATGCACGTAAGCCAATGGTCTGTATTCTATTGACCTCAAGCCACTGTGCGGCCAAAAGAAGGTGGGGAACTGAACATCGAGTGTGGAGGCAACGTTGTTAAAATCAAATTCTGTTTACAGACGAGTCCCGATTCAGTCTGGATGTGACATCTGATGTGTTTTGGCATGGCGAAAAAGAGGCACTCAAAATAATCCCACATTCGTTCGTGAAAGATCACATTACAGATGAGGTGGGCTGATGCTATTGGCTGGAATCAGCATAGGTGGTCGTACGGGCCTGCATATCACTCGGAATGGCACTTTGACAGTCCGAAGTTACACAGACAAGATACTGAGACCTCATGTCATATTTTATGTTGCAGCGATTAGTGATTTATTTTTTTCCATGCATGATAATGCCAGACTTCATACAGATCGTCTTGTGGAAAACATGCTTGAAGCTAAAACAATACAGCGCATGGAATGACCAGCATGCTCTCCTGACCTAAATCCGATCGAGCATGTTTGGAACATACTCAGACAACGCATATGCTGCGAGACTGAGGCCTCCTTTTACTGTCCGGGACTTTTAGATTGCAATTCTTGAGCAGTGGAACAGTATTCCCCAAAGTGTTACGATAACCTCATCGCATCCATGGAAAACAGGTATACAGCAGTCTTAGTTGTTCGAGGAGACCACACGCCATATTAAAAATCTTGCATGATTTCTAAACAATACTTTTTTTTTCATTTGCATGAAACCAAATTGTTGTCCTAAACCATCTTTTCATGCTTTTTTTTCATCTTTTCAAAGAATAAAAGCCCCCTTACAATTTTTTTGCGTCTTTTTTTCTGTATTGCGCATTGATACACGTGTACTATCCATTTTATGCCCATACATGGCTGTCTTGCACTGTTTTCTTCACTTTTTTGCTTGCTCCCCTAATTTTTTTGAGCAGTGTGTTTGTATGAAAGGGTAGTGAAGAGAGTATGCATTTGTGTGTGAGTGTGTGTGTGCATATGTGACAGCAGTGTTGCTGATTTCTTTTGAAAAGACGCCAGAACGTTCAGGCGAATAATTCATTCGAATGACGAATTGTACTCGGTATGTATCTAACCTTACTTAATAAAATGTAGCAAAGCCTTAGTACTTGATTTTTGTGCTATTTTGTTCTCTGAATTCGTCTCCTAATGCCTACAAAAGTGCAACTATAAAATGTGTTCTAATCCCATTAATAAGTTTTAACCTAAGATGCAGGGGAAAGTTATTATATAACCATCCTACTGGGGAAAGTATTATAAAACCACACTAGATAAAGATTTCCAGGAGTCTTTGACACTAGATCAAGACAGCAGATCAAAATTCAACAGTACCTTGACACTAGATCAAGATTGCCAGGAATATTTGGCTCTAGGTCTAGATCAAGGTAATACCTTGACAGTAGATCAAGTTTCAGTTAATACTTTGACAGTAGATGAAGATTCAGTATACCTCGACACTGGATAAAGATTGCCATCTTTGCGAGTATACCCATTTTTTAAGCTAAATTTTAATGTCTGCACAGGACAACCAAATCCACAATTTTTCAAATGATTCTTTTGAACCCGTTGCATACGGGCTTGATGGACTGTATATAATTTTTAGTGAGCCTCGACAGTACAATAGCAACTTGTGCAAAGTAGATAACAATAAAATTGCAATGCAAGAAGTGACGTAGTCGTGTTCTTAATTTTTATTTTCTCAAATGCATGAAAAATTACTTGATTCAAACAGGGCATGTGGAACATGTGCATGTCGTTATCACTATTTTTGAATAGCGATCTTAGTCTTACTTAAAAACTGCAATTAAATATGTTGAATATCCTTATTCTAATATAGAAGTAAAGAAATGCACGTGTAATATATATCTTCAATACTGTAATGCAAGCAACTTATTTTCACTTCGGCAAATGAAATCGTAAATCGTAATTACTTGTTTATTTAATGGTTTTGCCAATATATTAAGTGACAAGTTTTTTTTTTTCTTAAAGAAATAAACATGGGTGTAATTTCGGTAATACCTATCTGTTAATATTATTATTTTGATAACTAAACAGTTTTTAGCTTGTATTTTACTATTACAATGGGATTCACTTTGAATTATGTCACAAAATTGAACGTTTTAAACCATATTCTTTTTAAATTGCCCTGATTTCTGTGTTTAAATCCCGATTTTTTTTTTTTTTTTTTTTTTTTTTTTTTTTTTTTTTTTTTTTGTAACTTCATATTCCAAAATTCCAGATTTAGTAAAATAATACTCTAATAACCCTGACCTGTAGTTTGCAGTGCAAAATTCTGCCTTCTATTTAAAGTGCAAAAAATGCATACAGAAAATAACTAATGATCATTTTTTAAGCAACTGATTTTAAAATGATCTGATTTTGTATTTCCCAGTCATTCAATATTCGTTTCGAGTAACGAAGTTAAAAGCATAAATGCATTTTAAAAACGAAAATTAAATATAAGTAGTTTACTAAATATTGCTTAAATTCCGAGTAGCTTTCGTTTTCCAAAGAAAAGTGTTTCAAAAGCCACAGCTGTTGCCATAAAATACATTATATCCTAATTTATGCTTAGCTAAATTCCGTTAACAGCATTTGGGAGCTGCAGGGACATATTTGCAATACTTGTTTCACATGAAGTAATTTAGTACTGCCGATTTTAGATAAAGCAGAAAATTAACTGAATTAATGTGCTGAAATAATTAAAAGATTTCTTAGCATCTTGTAGTATTTAATGGAAACTGCTACAGATGAATCTAGAATATCATTGACCAAGAGATTACAAAACAGTTTGAGTTACTACTTTTTTTCAAAGCTCTCATAGCATTCTATGAAATGCTTCTCACTAAAATAGCTTAAATACACTTCAATTCTTATTATATTAAAAAACTACAGAAACAAAATGTTTTATAAGTTATTTGTTAATCTGGACTCCACTAAATAAAGACATATACTCCCTTCCCTAAACAACTCAAATTTGCTCCAGTTTTAAAAGTTCGTACTAAACTCATACATATTTTAAAGAGATTAAAGTATAAAATTACGTTTAAAGTTATAGCACTTTTAACTCTGTGACAGTTTAAACTGTTTACGAGTGTGATGTTGTATTTGTTAAATGTATTTTCCAATGGCAAATTTAGCCCTGGATCCTACCTACCGATCTTTATACAACCTTTCCGATTTTCCGATCTATCATACTCCTATACTGATCTTCCTTATATATATTTTTTTTTATCAATGTGTATACAAAGAGGATATATTACGTTTCCTAATGAAGCAACTTTTACATTATTATGGGTTTACCTTAAAAAAATGTGATGTACAATTTTATTTTTTCATTTGCATACATCAACTTACATGTTTTATTTTCGTATGTAAATGCAGATTTTTTTTAAATATTCACAGGAATGTGGTACGCAGCACAGTATTTTAAATTTTTCTTTGTTCAGTGAGGGGAGCATAACCCTACCAGTACGCTACTTTTTTTAAAAATTCAGTCATTAAATAAGGCGAATATTTCTACTTTAAAAAAGTGGTGCAATCAAGGAAACTGAATTAAAAAATGCAGCAACTGGCAACACTATCGAGAATTTCAATTTGTATTCGCTCTTAGTGTTTTCAAATCCATTTATTTAATCACTTAATTTTACGCACTAAAGTGTGTTAAGATTAATAAATACTATTTAATTATAAAATTATATCCATAGTTATTTTTTTATCTCCATATTCAATGCTCCATACCATGACGTCTGTCCTGACATGCATCTTTAATTACATGCGCAAATATTACATACATTTTGCAACATACATACACTATAAAAATCATTGATTGGCAGTACAATTTTTGTGTTTTTACGGATTTGTTTTTTCTGATGAAATTATTACTTAAAGATAATAGATATTACCGAATATGGCTTTATAAATATGATTGACAAATAATAGTGCTGAAAATCCAGTTAGTTTGTCGTTTTCACTAAAGATTTGGATTTTTTTTCACTCTAAAAGGAATTTCTATATTTTGCCAGTGCAATTTCCGGATTTTTACGGATTTTTTCTTTTGCAGTGTAATAACAAACAGAAATCCTACAGCTTTAAAGAAAATCATAATTTAGTATTACTTCTTCTTTTCAAACTTCACCTTTTTCTTAGCCTATAAATTATTAAATGTGTCATTTTCAAGATATATTTTATTTAACTGTAACGAAAAGAAAATAATAAATTCATAATGCATAAAGATAAAATGAATCCAATAGACAATATTCTCGTGATGTCACAATAATTAATAATTGTTATTCGCTTATAGAAACAAAGTACACGTGAATAAATTTTTTTTACCGAAAATGCAAATGAAAACATTCATCCAAAAAGCCACGTGCCTGAATATTTTTCATCATTTCTCTTTATCTGAAACAATGGAAGTAATCCCATTGCCACCATTCTCAAAATCTATACATTCTCAATCTATATATATTCTCAAATCTATACATTTTGACATATTCAGGAAATCCCTTTGATCGTGAAAAAAAAAATCATAAAAAAATGGAAATTGTATTAGTAATCAATGGAGTTTTCTTTTTTACAATGTATATCTTACAATATATACATTGCAGTTTTATACATACTTACATACAACGATTTTAAATTACATAAAATGGATCAACCATTCTTTTTCGAGAATGAAAAAAATTTTAACTAATCCGTTGCTAAAAGTGCAACTGGAATATAATCTATTTTTAATATTCTTTGATTAATTATCTATCAATCTTAATTTGGTAGATCAACTTCCATATAGGATTTTAAAGAAAATAGTGGCATACCAATCGATCACACAAACATAGCAATTGATCATTTCGC
Organism: Maratus speciosus; assembly: GCA_963932465.1. Taxonomy (NCBI): domain Eukaryota; kingdom Metazoa; phylum Arthropoda; class Arachnida; order Araneae; family Salticidae; genus Maratus; species Maratus speciosus. Next base: position 306,743,560 of record OZ010789.1, on the reverse strand, counting down.
TAGCGGCTTACCCATCTTTGTTTAAAGGGGAATAGAATAAAATCTTTTTCAAGACCATACGAACGCGGATTGAATCATCGATTGCAAATGGAAATAGATTGCGACCAGCCATTTGGGGATTATTCCTGTGGAATTTTTATGGATTCTCTTTTTTGTTCACAGCCTGGTAAAAGTGAATGTAAAAATTTCCTATATCTTCTTTTTGAAGTTTCATAAAAATTCTTGATTTATTTTTCTGCCACGAGTTAGGCAAAGACATATTAATCTTTTTTTTTTCTTGAATATGTTTGTTTTTAGAGAAACTGTTCTCCTTAGCGAAATTTATCTATGTATTTTTTTAGATTTGTGCGGTTCATCAACATTAGTTCTAAGTGATAGACTGATATGTACGAAAGGGCGTAGTAGATTTTTTTAGCAATCTTCTATGAAAAATTTTAAAAGAATTGCTATGGCTTTTAGGTAGATTTCGTATGAAATATTTTCTATTGCGATCTCACCTATGTTGGAATGGAATTTCGGAAATATTTTTGCAGATCTACACCGATCATGACCCTTAAAACCCCAAACCACCTCCAGTAAAAAACTATATATATATATATATATATATAATAAAGATGAAATCACAAATATATGAACAAATTGGTAAAATTCTAAAGACTAACACGATATGAACATATGAAACCAGTATGTAAAATAAGAAACCATGAATAACCTACAGAATCATCACAGGAGCTTGCAGGTTAATTCATAGTGAAGATGGGTTATTTCATACAATTTTGTCGACATAAAGCCTAAAATGGCAAAATTTAGCTCCTAATAGCGTATCATAAAAGAAAATAAATCATAAAAAACCAAGAGTTCTAAAGAAAGATACACCTCACACAGGATATTAAAAATTATTAGAGCACAATACCTCAAATATCTATCTATCTATCTATCTATCCATACATATATAAAACTTTTTTATGCTCACGATAACTTCCATAATCCTGCACAAATCTTTTCCAAACATAAAATAAAGGGGCATAAAATCTGGGTCAAGTTCGTTAATGGGCAAATTCGGACCAAGAGGGTGGAAATAGGGAGGGGTTTTGTGAAAAACGAAAAAACCCCATAACTTTTTAATTATAATACATATCGACTCAGTTTAAAGTTATTATTACTTCTAAAAAATAGGCCAAAAATTTATGTATGACAGATTTTGATAAAATTAAAAATGGACTCAAGGGGAGAAAAAAATAGGGTTTTGGAGAGAAAAAAGTTCCCAACTTCGTCAGTTCTCAAGCTATCAAATCAAATTAAATTATTATAAATTGCCTTAATATTACCTACAACTTTTACACTGACAAGTTTTTGATAGCACCAATTCTTACTGAAAAAAAACGAAAACAAAAACGGGGAGTTGAAGAAGAAAAAAATCTATAACTTCGTCTATTTAATAAGATATCAAATCCGTATGAATTTATTTTATATCTTCTTAATATTATCTAAAACTTTTATATTGACAAGTTTCTGATAGGACCAATTCTTACAGCAGAAACAAAGTAAAAATACATATAGGTTGAAGATAAAAGTAGCGTATTACGGATGTACTCAAATCCAATCTGCTTATTTTCTGACTCATTTTTAAATTCGTTTTTGCTTTCAAACGCATCCAATTGGTAGATTCTCTTATTCAAGCTACCGGGTGTCCCAAAAAGGACTGACTGATTTTAAAATTCAATAACTTCCAAACGGTGACAGATATTAAAAAAATTCTTGCAGGAGGGTTATGCATAAAGTCAAAAGTTTTATTACAGTGATTTTCGATTTTAGTTCGAATTACAAACAATAGATGGCGCTGTAAGCAATAGTCGCTAAATACAGGCTCGATTTTTGGTCCTTTCTGTTGTTCCATGCAGAAAAAGGAGATGGAAATGTATTATCCGGGCCACGAAGTACCAAAAATCGAGCCTGAATTTAGCCTCTATTGATCGCAGTGCCATCTATTGTTTGTAATTCGAACTAAAATCGAAAATCACTGTAAAAAGACTTTTGACTTTATGCATAACCCTCCTGCAAGAATTTTTTAAATGTCTGTCACCGTTTGGAAGTTATTGAATTTTAAAATCAGTCATTCCTTTTTGGGACACCCAGTATATAATGTGCCGTAATGATCAATTTTTTGATAGAGGCAGAATATATTGTACAAAATTATGTCAAAGTGAGAATTTTAAACCGAATTTCTGGAAGCGATTGTGTTGGAAACGAAAAATATGGTCCTACTGAGAAAATAATTGTTTATAAATCAAGTTCTAATTAATTGAGCGAAAAATAAAAACATAGGTCACTTATAAATCTCTTTAAAAAAATCACGCCAGTAAGTTTCATGGTTTTCCTTTTAAAATGAATCTGAAAATGCGTCAGAAAATTTAGAGTTGATGAGCATGGAAAAATATTTCTTGAATACTGCCTTAAAATGATTCTGATAAAACCAGCTCTTATATAAAAATGAAATTAAAAACTCGTCAAAAGCAGCCAAATAAAATTGTTAAAGTGGGCTTATCTCTAATCATGATTTAGTTTTTTTGGGGGAAATTAGTACTTAACTTCGAAATCTACCTGTGCCTGTAGGCCGGGCCGGCAGGGATATTTTTTTTTCTTATCTTTTTAATAAAAGAAAGTAACGGTGCAAGCTATTATTTCTATATCGCATATCTTTTCAAAATCATACTTTAAATACAAAGCAGAAAACAGCATGTTTAAAAAAGACTACGAAATAACGTTTAAAGACATGGATGAAAAGTATGTTTAAAACTTACAGGGGAATATCAGAATTGTCAGTGTCTGATAAAAAGTAATGTAAAAATTTCACCACTCTTTGAAGTTTCAAAAAGATTCCTGCTTTACTCATACCAGCGGAGAAGACCGAGCTAAGCTTGGTTAAAATTAGCTTTATGTTGAAATCGTTATAGTAATAAATTCTGGCTGTAGTATTGCTATAAAGCATTTTATCTTTTAACAGTTTTATTTACAGAAAGAAACAATATTAAAACTTTGTAAGTTAGTGGAAAAAGAAACTAAACACCCCTACTAACTCTTCAACAAATTATCGTAGAAAAAAGTTACTGGTACGAAATGATTGGAAAGAAGGTTTACTTTTAAATGATGCCTATAAAATTTGCTTAGGGGGCTGTCTACATATCAAAACGAACCCATACTTTGTTTTTTTTTTTAATAGCAAAACCCAATTTTGACACTATAAATAAATTCTACACCCTTCAATTAGCCTAAATGCAAATTTTTACGAAATTCGTACGACTAGTTTCAGAGAAAATATTTATATTATGACGAGCATATTTTAGTAGCTGTATCCAAATTGAAGTTCGGTACTCGATTGTTGAAGTGCTACAGAATGACTATGTCACTTCTATTAATGTTTAATTTTTGCCAATATTTCCATTTCACTCGCTTAACATGTTTCGACTATTGCCAGCCCGAATGTTTCAATAAAAAGAGTAAAATACAGTCAGTACCGGATATACGGTCACCCGTTTATAAGGTCACCCCGCTTATAAGGTCACTTTTCGTAAGTCCGGACTGACTGAATAGGTATTACATGTTAAAATACACCGCCTATATGGTCAGTTTAAAATAGTTACTATCGGATATATGGTCAATTGTTCATCTTTTGTCTCCCTTTTTATTGCAAAATATCTTATAGCCCATGCTTTTCCTCCCCATTTTTTAGGGTGCAAAGTGCCAAGTAGACATATCATTTACATTCAAGTATCCTCAACTGTCGGCCTCTTTGCATTGGTCCCGCGGTGCTTCTCATTTGTAATAGCTTTAAAAAGAAGTGAATGGACATCCTGAAGGAGGGACTCCTTTCCTTCTAGTCAATCTTCACCCATTTCTATAGTTGAATCGCCCGTGTTTTTTGCTAGAATCCACATGTACGAACTTCCGTATGGTAATGAAAGACCAGCTGATATTTTTGTAGCTTAAGGCAGATACCACTCCAAACAGACAAGCATGCGACATGCGATAAGTTGTAGCGTTCAAACTGGTTTTAACAAAGGAGTAACCGGTTTGAACGCTACAACTTGTCACATGTCGCACGCTTGTCTGTTCGATGTGGGATCTGCCTTAGAATGATAGGGAGACCTCTTTCTTTTTAAACGGAGCCTTAGAGATCGCGATAACATTGCATACCACGTGACTAGATGCGCGTCGACACTCGGGGGGTGGGGGGAGGGGATCTCCTCTTCCTGAATGCAGCCTATAAGAGAAACTCTTTCCTGTCGGTAAGACTTTCCAAAGCTCTGGAGATTTGTTTTTCGACTATCGCATTAGATACCGATTCCTGGAAAATATGCCATCACCCCTTGCGACCGAATGAAATTTGCCCTCCGTGCAGAGAAAAATTAAATCAAGCATTTAAAATTTTTTGCATTTTTCATTACTTGTCGCTGAGTGTAAAGTCTTCGTTCATTTGTTAATTGTCATTTGTGAATACAAGATGTCAGCAAAACGGAAAATTTGACAATTGCAGAAAAAAAAAATATCTGTAGAAAACTTTGAAAAATCGAATGCATCGAAAGCAGCTTTCGCGAAGACTGATGGAATAGAGAGAGCGACACTGAATAATGTCTTAGGATTCAAATCTTGTTAAACAGAAGATGTGATCAACCAAAAAAGAAGCGAGAACATGTTTCAACATTTGAGAATGTTGAGAAAGATTTTTTCACTTGGATAAAATGTGCCAGAATACGGAATGTTCCAATACATGGATTATCGTAAAAGAGATATCTCTGAAAACTGCTGCATAACTAGGAAAACCGAATTTTATTGCCAAAGAATCGAAGGAATGGCTGTTAACTTGTTAAGTGACATTCTGAATAGGTACAGATCTTGTGATGTTTTTAATTTTGATAGACTTGTTCTGTTTTTTTCATGTTTTGCCAAATAAAATTGTTACTTTTGAGAATGAAAAATGAAGTATTGGGGAGGTAAGCAAAAATAAAGATTGGCCGTTTTATTAGCAGTGAATATGGATAGATGGCTCAAAGAAAGTGACTCCATTAGTTATGGGTAAATTTTTCACGTCTCGTTGGTTGAAAAACTGCAAATCTTTGCATATATCTGACGACGCGAACCGAAAGGCCTGTATGACAATAAGCATTTGATAAAAAGAAATTTGGCGTTCCGATAAAATTTGCACAGACAAGTGGCTATAATCGCAGACAACTGTACCGCCCATTGCATGATTCCCAATGTAAATCCGATTGAACTTGTTTTCTTGCTTGCAAACTGAACCAGTATGGTACAACAATTAGATCAAGGGGTTATTAAAAATATTAAGAAAAAATATCGAAAGCTACTTCTAAAAGATGTCATTGCTGCCATTGATAAAAAAAAAAAAGATGTTTCGCGTGACTGTGTTAGATGCCATGTGTTACGTAGACAAGAGTTGGAATATGGTATCAAAAAAGACCATTGAAAATTGGTTTTGACATCCTTGGCTTCCAGAATGTGAAGAATTATCGTTCGAAGACAATGAAAATGATGATGATGGTGATGATGTATCCCTATTTGAAGTTACACAAGAACTACGGAATGCCGTTTGCACATTACATGACTAACTGACATATGCAGTTGTTGACAATGAGATCGCTACTAATGAACTTTACCCGCAAGTGGTAACAGCCTTTGCGGGTATATATCTTCCGAAAAAGACTGCTTATTGGACAAAGGGGAAGCCATGTTAAAATGTTCTTCACGCCTATTGGTGTTTTTCTTCTAGATATCCACAGCTGACGTGACATCGGTAAAGTCCATGGTGAAGCTTCTATACTGGAAATAGTTTCGGAAATTAAAATATAAACACTGATGGAACCTGAACCGACAACACGAGCAGAAGCTCGCAAAGCAATAAATACATTCAGATATTTTTTTACCAATTCCAAAGGCACAGAAAAACATTTTAAAACTGTTCGTGAATAAGAAAAAGTAATTTAAGAACTACGATAAAAAACAAATAAACCTGCATAAAATATTATTTTTACTACTATGAGTAGAGTATACTCATCAATTCGAAATTTTAAGTGTAACGCAATTCTTGTTTATACCTCTTGTATTATAAATTATATGTTCATAGCTTCTTTGTGCATTATTGTACTAATATAACTAACTTATTATTAATATTTTATTGTCGAAAATAAAATTCCTGCTTACACCGCATATAAGGTCACCCCGCTTATAAGGTCAAATTTTTCAGGACCGCATGAGTGACCATATAACCGATACTGACTGTATATATATATTTCAAATTAGGCGTTTCTGCACATCATTGACGGCCCTTTAAACCAGCAGTTTGACCTTTTTAAAGCATAATTCGAAAACTATACGGAAGAAAAATTTTAAATTCAGAATTCACATAGAGCTGGATATTATAAAGTTATCAAAAAATTGTGGGATGCAATTCAAATTTTCTTCGAATATTAATTTCATAATTTATATTCTAAAATTTTTAAAACTACAGATTCAATGTATTTATGTTTGGGTTTTTAGTATTATAACCACACAAAAAATACTGCATTAGGATTATAATTTTAAGGAGATATTAATAAAAAATATGAAAATGTAATTTAACATTAGAAGCTCTAAATTTTGAATGTTTATAATTCAAAAACTTATCATCCAACTGGCTTGAAATTTCGTTTCTAGGCATAGTTTGAACCGAAGTTTTAAAATATAGTGTAAAAATTGTGTGTTGCCATTCAAAAAACAAAGCTTGATCTGATTTTTATTTGTAGCGTGGCCCCTAAACAAATTTCTATATATCATTTAAAAGTAGACTTTATTTCCAATCGTATAGTATTGGTACGAGTAACTTTCTTCTATTATAATTCGTCGCAGAGTTAGTAAAGAGTGTTTACTTTTTTTTCCACGACTGTACATATTTCTAAATTTTATACGGCATACATACTTTAAAATAAAAAGGCATCTTTCCAAACTACTTTTTCTTTGTCTATAAATTATTAAATATGTTATTTTCCAAATATATCTTGATGAAAAGTGTGTAAAAAAATTCCGCTACCACTGTTTTTTAGTTTATTTCTGGACTTTACCTTTTGTTAATATAAACTTTTAAATATGTCATTTTCAATATGTATCTTGTAAGAATATGATGAAAGGCATGTAAAAAAAAAAAAAAATCTGCTGCAGCTGTCTTTTAGTTTATTTCTAAACTTGAATTTGTTCAGATATTTGTTTTTGTCTTTTAAAACGAAAAACATATTATATATATATATATACTATATTTTAAATTATAAATATATATAGATATAAATATATATACTAGTACATAAACCCCGTCAAAAATGACGAAATGTTGCTCTGCGTTTTATTTTCAAAAGACTTCATACAAAACGCATAAGGATTTTATTATTGAAAGGTTTGTATTCTAGAAAAGTACAGTTTAAAAATGACAAATGATTTCTACGAATACAAATAATGAGAATATATTTTTCTACTCAATATTAATTTTCACAAATAGTTCAACGATCAATAAAGGCTCCGATTATAAACTTTAGAATTAAAAAATGAAAAATCAGTGAAAATTACGTTATGTTGACACAATTATATCAATTTTTCTCTTCATTTTTATTAATGCAAAAATACTTTTCAAACTAAGCATAACGACACCCGCGCAAACTTTTCAAACATGCTTTATACAAGTATTCTTATGCTTAATCACAGTATATTCAAATAAAAATATATTTTCTATTTGATAATAATGAAAAAAACTAATAAATTCGTAATGCATAAAGATAAAATAAACCCAATAGGACAATATTCTCATGATGTCGCAATAAATAAGAATTTTAATTCGTTTATAAAAACAAAGTACACGTGCATAAATTTGTTTACCGAAAATAATTTGCAAATGAAAAAATTCACCAAAACACACATGTCTGAATATTTTTCATTATTTCTCTTTATCTGAAACAATGAAAATAATCCGATTGCCACCATTTTGAAGAAATTTCATAAAAATCTTTTTAAGTTAAATTATAAATGTTGGAATAATTTAAAATATAGCTACTGCGGGCGCATCTACAAATGAACATATTTCATTAAAAAAAAAATAATTAGCAAAATCCGTTCAATAGAAAAATACAGATGGCACGATTCAACCCGGAATGGTTACCTATACTTTCCTAACACTTGGATTTTATATAAGTAGTTGTTGTCTTTATGTTCTTCATGGTAAAAACATCGAAGATTAAATTTTAATACCGAGCTTACTACAATCAATATAACATAAACATAACAAACAATCAATATAACATAATCGCGACATACCTGTATGTCGCGACTGTTTAAGAAATACTGGTTAGTTCGTTGTGTTTATGACGGTCAATTATCAGCACGAGGGATATAGGCCCAAAAGGGTGGGGGAGAGTGCCCTCCGTGGGGGGTATTTCTAAGGGAGCCTAACCCGTATTTACGCTTGGAAAACCAAGGTTAGAAGAAAACCACTAAAACTCGGAACGATTAGGCCGACGGGCGCGATTGGGATCGAAATTAGCACCTCCCGCCTACCAGCTTCGAGAGCCGAACTTCTCGGCTACTGGTGGGGCTTAAGAAATACTGATCTAAAGGGTCAATTCAAACATTATTAGGCTTCAATTGTACTATTAAATGCTTATTCTAAAACGTATTATGCTTCAATTGTTATATAGCTTCCCTCAACATAATTACAAAACTCATGCGACTGGTTAAGAAATACTGATCTAAAGGGTTAATTCAAACAGTAATATGTTTCAATTGTATAAATTGTTTCATTCTAAAAGGTGTTTTGCTTCAATTGTTATATAGATTGCCTCAACATAATTACAAAATACACGAGACTGTTTAAGAAATACTGATCTAAAGGGTCAATTCAAACATTATTATGTTTCAATTCTACTATTAAATATTTATTCTCAAAGGTATTTTGCTTCCATTATTATATAGCTTACCTCAGTATAATTACAAAACACAGGCGACTGGTTAAGAAATACTGATCTAAATGGTTATTCAAGCAATAGTATGTTTCAATTGTACGATTAAATATTCATTCAAAAAGGTATTATGCTTCAATTGTAGCTTCCCACAACATAATTACAAAACATACGAGACTCGTTAATAAATACTGATCTAAAGAATGAATTCAAACAGTAGTATGTTTCAATTGTACGATTAAATATGCGTTCTAAAAGATATTATTCTTCAATTGTTATATAGCTTGCCTCAACATAATTAAAAAGATACGAGACTGTTTAAGAAATACTGATCTAAAGGGTCAATTAAAATATTAGTATTTTTCAATTGTACTATTAAATATTCATTTTAAAGGGTATTATGCTTGAATTGATATATAGCTTGCCTCCACATAATTACAAAACATACGACACAGAATAGAAAACAAATTCCTCTGCTGCAGCCTTTTATTATCAATCTATTGATCTTTATTTTCTGTTTTCACTTCTCATCAGAAGTTCGGGGAAGATAAAGGATGAAGACATTCAAATCGATCTTAACACTTTCAACTGATTACTTTGTTTGCTGTTTACCCATCTTTGTTTTATCAGGATGAAAGCAAGAAATCTTTGTTTTAATGGAACAAAAGATGAGAAATAAAAGGTAAAAGAGTGGAATTCTTTCTTATTCATGCAAACGGGAGCTGAAATATCGATTGAAGTATATTAGTATACATCATTTTAGCATTATTTTGAATGAATTTTAAGAATTTTTTTTTAGCTTAACCATCTAGGTTTCATTAAGAAATTAATTAACGCTTTCACAACTGCATGTTTTCGTCTTTTTACCGGACTGAAAAGAAGGGTTATGTGTTTCACGCGTATCTGGGTATGTGGATTTCTTTATACCCTCGAAGCATCCCAACGGCTGGATGGATTTTAATGAATGAGGTTTCTATCAATTCGTCTTAATCGTCCGATGGGTATAGGGTAGGTTTTGTCTTTATAAATTCAAAATGGCGGCCGTAAAATACAAAATGGCGGTAGGGACGAAAAAAAATTATGCACCCTATTGAGTGGCTTATCATTGGATAGGTCATTCAAAATGAAGACGATGTTTCATTGACTATTTTACAGTCAGAAGCTCCGTTTAAATATTACACAAACTGGAAGTTGTGTAGGTAGGATCTCTAGCTTTACTGCAACTCAAACCATCATAGACATCTATAGGCCTCATCAAAACAGTGTTTATAGATAGGAAGTAACAATTAAACGCAATTTAAAAATCATCAATGCAAGTAAATAAAAAAAATAGGTATGTAATATAAAAAAAAATAGTTTCACATTGATGAGAAATAATTAGTTCGCTTTTTACGCAGTCGGGTTTTTTGATTTTTTAAATTTAATTGTTATTATCAATAATCAATGCCTATGGGGTTACTCATGCATTGTTGTATTTTTTAACAAAAGTATTCTGTATGTTCGTTTTATTATTGAAAATTGATATACAGGGTGTCGATAATTAAATGATCCTATTTTAAAATGGTCTACAGACAAAAGTATTGTTCAGAATGTTGTGAAATTTTGTGGGGAAAATAATAAAAGTTACAAAAATTGTGAGGGGGAAAATAGTTCAAAATGTCGCCGCCAGAGGGCTTTTTTAACACATTAGACATTTAGCATACATTTACGAAAGTTTTGAACCAAGTAAACCAAGATTTTAACAAGCCGAAACTACGGGATAAAACAACTAGTATTGTTGAAGATTGTAGTGATTTATCGGAGCAGGTTTACTAACCGAATAGATAAATAGAGAAAACACGATTTTTTTTCTGTTTGGATAAAGCGAGTTTTGAAATTCACGTCATCATTTATAAACGATATTGTATTTATTAGATGCATTTATATGCAAAGTCCGTTGATTCTATAAATACGAATAGTGTATACAATTCTGAGACTTAAGGCAGCATATACATGCATGCCGACTATTACGGATTTTTTTGCCACATCTCCTTTTCGAGCGTAAAATTTGTCTTATTTAATTGCAGAAAATCTAAGATAAAATAAGGTAAATTTTCTTATCAAAATATATTGGTAGAAAAAAATCCTTAATAGTGGGCAGCTATGCATATAAAATGCAAGATGGACGCCAGTAAGTGGAGTTACATATATTCAAAAGATCTGAATTTACGTCAATGGTCGCGAACGTGTTAACCTGTTTATGCAGAATAGATTTGGGTTTTTTAGACCGCTTGTGTATGTTGTATATGTGCAATATAGAAATGTAAATGGTTAATTTAGCGCAAAAGTGTATGCTAAAATTTTAAGATAATGCTATGCAATATCGCGAGGACTAACGCTCTTGGGTTTTCTGGTTACAGAATACAGGCGAAAACCATCTTTTTAATTGAAAACTGTAATAGGTTAATTACAAAATAATATTTTTCTAGAATTCCACTAACAATTCCGAAAATAAGTTTTACATGACAAATAGCAATTAAGTATTCATATAAAGTTAAACTTTCATATTGACTTCATGCCAGAAGTTAACTTCCCCCAAAAGCACCATTTACATTTAGCTTTTTTTATTCTGATCATTTCAATTGTTTAAGCGCATAGTTCAAACGAAAGACTTAAATTTGTGGTTCATTTAAATTTTATTATTTTATTTATCTATTGATGAAGTTTTAAATTCTTTATAGAATATAAGCTGGAAACAAATGCTGAACTTTGTATATTAATTTAAATGCAAACGGATTTACCTTTCGTAATCGTCTGCACGCTATAGAATATGGATTTTTTAAAAAAGCACGTTTGAAAATTATTTTAAAAACCACAAAATATTAGTAAACTGCGAAACAGTTTTCAAACAAATTTCATTTAAAAGTACATTTTTTTCCTATTCGACAGTGTAAAAATTGAAAATGTGCAATGCTTAGAAGTTAAAAAAATTGCAGTAGAAGCTAAATTTAATCGTCTGCACTGTAAAAAAAGGTTAATTCTACAGATGTAAAGTTGCAGATATCTGTGTGCTTACTAAATTTTTATCTTTACTCTGTACAAAAAAGATGTAAATCTGCAAAGCTAGTTTTTGTAAAGCTACAGAAATATGTAGCCTTACAAAAGAATCTACTAAAATTGCAGTAATCTTACTAAAATTTTATCTGTAACCCCGGTTGCAGTTACATAAAAAGTTCTAGGTATCCCAGTTTCCCAAAAAACTCTTAGTAGCCTTACATATTTTTTTATTTACAGTGCAAACTTGTATCCTTTACATGGATTTTTGTGTTGCCGTTATTGCCGAAACGTCAGTGAAGGCTTACTGTGGAGACACGAAATGTTTTGATTTCCGTTTGTCTGTCTGTCTGTCTGTCTGTCTGTCTGTCCGTCTGTTCCGCGATAACTACCGCAAAAAGCACCTGATCAGCTTGAAATTAATTGGGCATATTCGTGAGATACCCGGACGTAGCTGTATAGTTTTTGGTTAAATTTGGTTCATTCGTTCGGAAAATATGGAAGATTTTATTTTTCTTTATAATGCTTTTCTACGGCAAGTCAGACGATTTTCAAATTTCCATTTGTTGAAAGAAAATGGCACGTTTGATTAATGGATTTAAATGTCAAATTATGGATACTAAAATTCCAAATAAGGGTTTTAAATTATTCCTATTATATTGAAGTTTTATCAATATATCTATCAGATTTTTTTATTTACGTGTATAATGTTTTGAGAAATTTATACATGTATTCCAATAATATAAAGAATTTTTAAATTAATTTTCTTGTTTTACATGATACATATTTCTTTTTTTTTTCCTTTTCTTCGTTGCCTAGCGACTGTTATTCGTAGCCTATCATTGCTTCAAATATGAATGAAGTTAGTAAATTACATTAATTTTGTTGCAGGTACTATTAAAAGGCTATCACAAAAAATATTTTATCGCGCCAAATCGATGCAATTTATGTAATTAACAGTGGGCACGATAATGAATTATTTTCCAGTAGATTTATAGATCTCCAGATATGCATATTTTGGGGGCTTTTAATATGTTATTGCTATCGCATGGATTAGGATGTTTAAACTAATGTTTAACCATGCTATAAATGAAAAATGTACAGTTAAAGGCACGTAAATCCTTTTTAACACTTTCCAACATGGATGAAAAGTATTTATGACTTCAGTTTTTCTATCTGTCGCCTGCCATGTTTCTCTACGTGCTCTAACTCGCGTAAATATAGTCGGGATTGCATGTAATTGATATACGTTATTGAGGTTTGCAAAAGTATGTTTGGTATTAAAAGGTCCTTCCGGCCAGTGCCGGGAGGAAGAGGTAGCTTTCATAATTCTTATTTTAAAAAAGCCAACTTATATCATGCAAACACATGAAGCTCAATTTAGTGGAAACCGAATATAGGAGATTCAATACTAATTTTTATCAATATAATGAATGAGAATTTCGCGAAATTAGTCAGCTTTATCCAAGCTGCTTTTCTTTAAAGTAACTTATATTTGGCTGCCAAATTGGGCAATTTCTTAAAGTGCCTGTCATTTTAAGACAACATGGTGGATGAGGCTAAGCAGTGAACTTGGTCGAGACCTTAGTAATTGCTGTTCACATGCTCACTCACATCGGAATCGGTTAATATATAGGAGTGCTGTCGCATGCAAAAAATCAGATTTTTCAAAATGTCACCCACAATAGAAATTGAAACTGCTATATCTGAGCCATTTTTTAAGGTAAAGACAAACAAAAAATGCTCCTGAATCCTTATATCAAGATCAAATACTTAAGAAAGAAACCTTTTTCAATTTCTAATTTTTTTGCACCTCACTTTAAATATATATATATTTTTTAATTTAATGGCCGCCATTTTGAAACAAGATGGCTGATGAATCTGGCCAGCGGACTTGGTCGAGGTGTTGATGTATACTATCCACATGCCTTCTTACATCGAAATAGGCGAATACATGTGTTATCGCGTGACAAATACAAGATCGTTTCAAAATGTTAGCCATGCTAGAAATTCAAAGTGCTATAAATCAACCATTTTTTAAGATATCAACAAAAGAACAAATTTTCAGAAACAAAAACTGCTCCGGAATCTTTGTATCAAGGCCAAACACATAAAAAAAATCTTTTTCATTTTCCAATTTTTTAATACCTCATTTTGAATTTTAAATTTAATTTTTTTTAAATGGCAACCCTTTTGAAACAAGATGGCGATTGAAGCTGGCCAACGAACTCGTTCGAGACATTGGTATGTACTATGTACAGACCAAGTTACATCCAAATAGGTTCATAAATACGCCTGTTATCGCGTGACAAAAATCAGGTCGTTTTAAAATGTCAGCCACAAGAGAAATTCAAAATGCTATTACTCAGCCATTTTTTTTTACATATAGACGAAAGAAAAACTGTTCCGGAATCTTTGTATTAAGGTCAAACACATAGAAAAAAAATTTTTTCATTTTCCAATTTTTTAGTATCTCATTTAATTTTTTTTATTTTTTAATTTTTTTTAAATGGCCGCCATTTTGAAACAAGATGGCGGATGAAGCTGGCCAACGAACTCGGTCGAGATATTTGTATGTACTATGTACACACCAAGGTACATCCAAGTCGGTTCATAAATACGCCTGTTATTATGTGAGAAAAATCAGGACGTTTCAAAATGTCAACCACGCTAGAAATTCAAAATGCTATAACTCAGTCATTTCTTAAGATATAGACGAAAAAAAACTGCTCCCGAATCTTTTATCAAGGTCAAACACATAAGAAGAAAATATTTTTTCAATTTTCAATTTTTGGTACCACATTTCAAATTTAAATTTTTCTTAAAAATTTAAATGGCCGCCATTTTTAAACAAGATGGCGGGTGAAGCTGGCCAACGAACCCGGTCGAGACATTGGTATGTACTATGTATAAACGAAGTTACATCCAAATCGGTTCATAAATACGCCTTTTATCGCGTGACAAAATTCAGGACGTTTCAAAATGTCAGCCACGCTAGAAATTCAAAATGCTATAACTCAGCCATTTTTTAAGATATAGACGAAACAAAAACTGCTCCGAAGTCTTTGTATAAAGGTCAAATACATAAGAAAAAAATATTTTTCCATTTTCAATTTTTTGGTACCACATTTCAAATTTTAAATTTTTAAAAAAATTTTAAATGGCCGCCATTTTGAAACAGAATGGCGGATGAAGCTGGCAAACAAACTCGGTCGAGAAATTGGTATGTACTATGTACACACCGAATTACATCCAAATCGGTTCATAAATACGCCTTTTATCGCGTGACAAAATTCAGGACGTTTCAAAATGTCAGCCACGCTAGAAATTCAAAATGCTATAACTCAGCCATTTTTTAAGATATAGACGAAACAAAAACTGCTCCGGAATCTTTGTATAAAGGTCAAATACATAAGAAAAAAATATTTTTCCATTTTTAATTTTTTGGTACCACATTTCAACTTTTAAAGTTTTTTAAAAATTTTAAATGGCCGCCATTTTGAAACAAAACGTCGGATGAAGCTGGCCAACGAACTCGGTCGAGACATTGGTATGTACTATGTACACACCGAATTACATCGAAATCGGTTCATAATTACGGGAGTTACAGTGTGACATAGGTCAGATATATATATATATATATATATATATATATATATATATATATATATGTATAAATTTTGAACGGAGGGTGGTTTCGGGGTCTGGGGGTCATGATCGATGAAAATATACCAAAATTTTTTGAAATCGCTTTCCTCCGAACGGCTGCAATAGGTAGCTTTTTTGTAAAGAAAGCTACCTAAAATGAAGAGTGTAGCATTCATAGCTTAATTACAGGGGCACTCAAAACTATTCCGTTACATTATAGTCTTTGGGAAAAATCGTCTGCGGTGTATTTTAATAAAGTTACACAATTTTAAACGTAATGAAATTTATATACTTTATTAAGGTGTACTAGAACCTGGTTACTATAAAATATCTTATGTGTAGCACTTACAGCATGCGTACAGGGAACTCAAAAGTATTCATAATATTACAATCTTTAAAGAAAATCCTTTTGTGGCGTTTTTTAATGATGTTACTCTGTTACAAAATAATAAAATTGATATGTATTTTGAAACATTTTTGTAGTATATGGGGTGCAAAGCATATGTTTTTTTCAGGGTCACACAAAAGTGGTCGATTAAAATGTGGTCTACGGGGGGAAAAAAACTCTTCACAGCTTATTTTAACATATTAGCGACGGGAAACGAGAATTCTCGTTTTTATTCAGAATACGTCATTGGCTAAGGGAGTGACTTCTACCTTACAGAAAAGACATTTATATTGTGTTGTCCATATTTTTTATAGATTGTAAGACATTATATATTACATCCGTACATTGAAAGATATTTACTGCTGCAAAAACATGAAAAACATATTTCAGAAACCAATTTCCGAGACACTTTCAGAAGAGGGGGGAGCTTCTACTGTTTTTAAACCCAGATTTAATTAAATTGCCTGTCGCCAGTGTGTTAATTGTGTTGCACTAATTCAAACATTATGAAATTAAATTACATTACTGTGGTTGACTACAAGAAGCTTGAATATGATTTGTATCGTATTTATCGTTCATTTATAGGGTCACATAAAAAATTTCGGATACAGTTCTAGTCTATTAGGGATGATTGCTGAAGAGCATTTTCGATTATGGTGTGCGTTTTAACGTTAAGTAAATTTGTGCTTAATAAGTAGTGCTTAAATATTGTATAGACCATGTACAGGGATACACAAATGAATTCGTAAGTATAAATGAAAATGAGCGCGAATTGCTTCAGTGTTTTTTTTTTTTTTTTTTTTTTTTTGAGTTATGTATTTCCCAGCCCAATTACATTTAGTAAGGAAAACAATTAACAAATGTTTGCAGAATTTAAATAGAACCATATACAGGACTCCGCAGAAACTGGATATATGGTGCACACTATGCATACTAATCCCCGGAAATGTGATATGAGCAGTTTTAAGAGGGTTTTTTGTCTGCATTAAATTTAAATGTTATAGACGACGCGTAAAAATCTTCACGTAATATACAGGGCTGTAGAAAAGAATTCATGTACGATTCCGTCTATTGGTAGAATTTACTAAAGGACATTAACACAATTAATTGTTAATTACAAATGTAATTTAAATTACACTACGAAGGGGTTCAGGGGGGCAGAGCCCCCCTGAAGAAATCTACTTTATTATCTAAAAATTACCACAATAAGTAGCTCATGAGATTTTCAGAATACCTACATAACAAGGGGTTTAATTTAACGCTGCTAATGTCAGAAACCTTCGAAATATTTTTTTGTTTTATAAATGTTTATGTAATTTCAAAACTTTAAATTTCGTTTTTTGTAGAAAGATTAATATTACTCAAAGGGTGCTAAACACAATGAATTGTAGAGCTAACGTTGAGGCTCCTGATCTGCAGATTTACTAGTATAAAAAGTTTTAGGCATTCCAGTTTCCTAGAAAATTCTTAGTAACTTTGCAGATTTTTTTTTTTTTTTTTTTTTTTTTTTTTTTTTTTTTTAATGTGGTGTTGTCACCGTCAAAATGGCATCAGCGTTACAGACGTACACGTTTGCTTTTTATAATATAGATATAGAGGTGAAAGTTTGTCCCGGGAATAATTGGGCCCTGCTATTTATAAGAAATACGGACAACATAAAGGATGCAGACATTCAATATCAATCTTAGCACTTCCAACTGATTTTTATCTTTATTTATTTATTTTTTTTTTCTGTTTACACATTTTTGTTTTAACTACTTCAAAAATGAACTTCGAAAACGAACTTTCAAAATAAAACTTCAAAAATGAAACATTAAAAAAACAATCCTTTTGCACTTAAAGCAAAAGTAATGCAAATATCGATTACGTTATTTTGGAATCGACTACTGTGGTATTATTTTTAATATTTTTTTATGTATTTTTATTGAATCTTACCAACCTTTATTCTATTGAAAATAAATTTAAATACTTCAGTAGAATAGTTTTGATCTTTGTAGACTGATTACATATGCTGCATATGTAAAATACAGTAATTGAAAGGCTTAATTCATTATAAAATATATGTTTTCATTTTCGGATAACTTATTTCAACGTGTTTAGAAAACGAACGGCGAAGTATTTAGAAAAGTATAAAAGGGCTCATTTTTTTAGATGTTGCTGTTTTTATTCTTGATTCTGTATATCTTCTTTTTTTTTTTTTTTTTTTCGTTTTCACTTCTCATCAAAAGAACGGGGAATGTGAAGAATGCAGACAACGAAATCGATCTCAACATTTCCAAATGATCATTTTGTTTGCAGATTACCCATCTATATTTTACAGGATGAAAGCAAAGAAACGTTTTTTTCCCTTTAGAATAAAAAATGAGAAATAAGGATAAAAGTGCAGAATCTCTTCTTATTTAAGGAGAGATTCTGATTTATTGGGTCAAAATGTTCGATTTTTTTCCTTGCATTAGAAAGTTTTTTGTTCGTTGAACGTAACGCTATTGTAAAATTTTAAACTTGATTTGCTCTAAACCATGTTTCCGAAACTGGACAACTATTTTTCTCGAGAACTATTCTACCGATTGCCTTCATTTTCTTCTTTAACGAAAGTTAATAGGTTTTGTTGAAGCCTATTCTATCGAAAAGTATAATTTTCATTGACTGATAATGTTTTATAGCTTGCAAAAAGTTAAAAAAAAAAAAAAAGCCAAAAAATTATCTTTTTTATCAAATGGCCACTATTTTCTTAAAAATCACCTTTTTAGACTAAATGTTGACATAAACTTCAGAAAATGTAATTAACTTTCATAATTTATGAACCAAATTTGTTTCAAAAGTTTGTGACCGGAGAAACACGGTTGCCTTGATTGGAAGTTCACTGCAGGAACACCCCATCGCACAAGGTGTTTTATTTATTTTTTTACATGCAAAAATATAAATATGTAAGTGAAATGCCCATAAATATAATGAAAAAATTCGAAGGTGATAATTTTTTTAGGAAAAAAAATGTAATTTAATAGATTACAACGACCATTTGGAATTTATTTCGTCCACCAAATTCCGTCGCATCCTCTTCAACAACAGATCGCAAAGATCAAACTTCAGACGACCAAAATCTTCATCGATAAACTCTCCAAGTCCCGTTTCGAGTTGAAAAACAGTTTACAAATCGAAAGCAGTTCCACCGAATCATCCACAGATTGCGACAAATTACCGACGTTGAGCTCAATTTTTCCCGGTTAGAATCGACCGATTGTAAAACGCCGTGGCTAGTGGATTGGAGCCCCTCGAGACATGGCCTTTTACTATCAATCGATTAAACATTAGATCGTTTCCTTTTTTGCGTTCGTCTTTTATTCTGTTATCGATTTTCATGGGCTACATAATCAGTTGAAAATCTCGATTTTCATGGGCTACATAACATATTGAGTTGAAAACCTCGATTTTTGCTTTGCAAGACGATTTTCATTTCGGCGTCGTTCTTTGGCTTTGGATTTTTCCATATCTGATAATTTGCGCCTACCCATTTCGTAACTTTTTTAATTTTTAACGATTTTATACCTTTTGATTACCTATTCAAACAATTTTTAACGATTTTATGCCTTTCGATTACCTATTCAAACAATTTTTAACGATTTTATGCCTTTCTATTACCTATTCAAATAAAAATTCTTCTAAAAGTAAAGAACATCGTTGAATTTCGTTAAAAAAAAAAAAAAAAAAAAAAAAAATATGCGAGCATCATTTGGCCCCATTCTCGACCGAAAACAACAAACACTTCCAAATGGTTAAAAAAAAAAAAATCATAGAAATCGCATTGAAGGTGTGTCAAATAAGTAGACCCCCCCTCCCCCCCCCTTAAGAAGCTGGAATATCGCTTAAGGGTATTGTAATTTATTGTAATTTTGGTATTATTTTGAAAGAACTTTTAAAACTTTTTTATTTTAAGGTAAACTATCAGTGTTTCACCAGAAAAAATCGAAATGTTGAAAAAATTGAAATGTTTCAGCAAAACGATTTTGAGCTTTGAAGGCTGATTGTATATGCTGAATATGTGCAATATAATAACCAAAATAGTTAATTTAGCTAAAAAAAAAAAAAAAAAAAAAAAAAAAAAAAAAATGTATGCTAAAATTTTAAGATAACACGGTGCAACATCGCAGAGAAAACTACCTACAAATATTCTCAATAGTAATTTTTCTTTTATTTATGAAAGAAATTCTGCATTTAAATAAGGTGATGATTTTTATTGAAATGTAGAGGTGGAAGGAAGTTTGCCCCTGGAGTCTGGAATAATCGAGCCCTAGTAACATACACATTTTCAACATGTTTAAAAAACAAACGAAGTAACATTTAGAGGCTAATTTTGCTAGATGTTTCAGTTTTTTATTCTTGATCTATATATCTTTTTTTTTTTTTTTTTTTTTTTTGCTCCTTATCAGAAGAACGGATAATGTGAAGAATGCAGACAACGAAATCGATCTTATCATTTCCAAATGATCATTTGTTTGCAGATTACCCATCTTTATTTTACAGGATGAAAACAAAGAAACGCTTGTTTTATTAGAATAAAAGATGAGAAATAAAAGATAAAAGTGTAGAATATCTTCTTATTTAAGGAGAGATTCTATTTTTTTGGGTCAAAATGTTCGGTTTATTTTCTTTGAAGTTTTTTGCATCCCTCGAGTGTGTTGATTGTTACCCTAGAGAGATTTCGTGATATTCTAATTCCTTACAATCATTTTTGTTCGTTGAACGTAACGCTATTGTAAAATTTTAAACTTGTTTTGCTCTAAACCATGTTTCTGAAACTGAACAACTATTTTTCTCGAGAACTATTCGACCGATTTCCTTCACTGTTTTTCTTTTATGATAGGTAATAGGTTTTGCTGAAGCTTATACCTTCGAAAAGTGTAACTTTCGTTGATTAAATATATTTTCAAGCTTGCAAAAGTTTTTAAAAAATGCCAAAAAATCACCTTTTTCTTTCAGAACACCACCATTTTGTTAAAAATCATCTTTTTAGACTAAATGTTAGAATAAACTCCAAAAGATTTAATGTCCTTTCTTAATTTGGCGAACAAATTATTTCAGATTAGAACGAATAAGAAATGAAAGAATCATGGAAAGTATGAAAATAAAGGGAACCATATAAGACGATATTCAAAAGAAGCAATTAATTTGGTATGGTTATGTTACAAGAATGAGTACTGAAAGGCTACCCAAAATCACATTTAATTATAAAACAAAGGGAACGAGGAAGAACTGTATGGATGATATTGAAAAGGCAAATGAGGGATAGGGGTCTGGAAGACGAATCGATCCTTGACTGGAAGAACTAGTACAGGAATCAATATCACAAAATACGGAAATTGTAGTCCGTACAATAAAATTTCTATTTAATGTTATATAATGCAATTTTCTTTTTTACATTCTAATAAAAAGTATTCTTAGAAGTATTCTCCAGATATATTATATTCATAATAACACAAAAATAAAGCAATTAAAAGACTTAAAATTTCAGATTGTCATTTTCCTGGCATGTCACACTGTGATGTGTGCAAAGTAAAAGGCTTTCTGCTATACTGTACAAATATCTTTTTCTAGTTTTTTTTTAATTTCTAATTAAAAATTATACCTTATATAACACATATATGTGGAAGGTAACAAGTTCTGTATTTTACAAATAATTTTCCATAATTAAAATATGATTGCCACAGATAATTAATGTCATTGTCCTGGTCTGCTCATTTTGGTTCTTTATGAGGTGTAAAGATGGCGCTGCAGAGTAATTCTTCTTGTTCTTGACATAGTACAAGTCAGAAGTAGTAAAATCTTCGCTACCAGCAAGATCTTTTAGATATTTCTTTGAAAATAATGTGTTTAAAGGCTTTGTAAAAATTGAGTAGACTTTTATTATGTCATTTTCCTGGCTTCTATAAATTACAAATAAAACTGAACATTACACTGAATTTGAGGTACTATAGAGGAAGCGTGTTCCTTTAAACGAAATTAAAATGTTAGATCTAAAGTTAAAAAAAAAAAAAACAAGAATGTGAAAAATGTTTTTGAATGAAATTGGCTTTATCCTGGAGGTCATTATCCTGACATACATATGTCAAGAAAATGACACGTAATTACAATTACATAAAAATGACTCTTCAAATTAAAAAAAAAATCATATATAAATTCCTTTATTTAGCTGTTCAACTAACATTTAAAAAAAAAAAATCAGAAGCTTTGAAACGATTTAAATTTTCAAAATTTTTGTTTTCAAAATCTCACAATTTGTGATATTCACCCATAGACTCTTGTACATTTTTCGGATGGCGACATCTGTCGCCACAAACAGAGTTTATATGTATGCGTGTGTATAGTGGGAAAAAAATCATGAAAATCACATTAATTTTTGGCTAAAAAAGCCGCCCCCCCGTTTTAAGAAACTGGAACATCGATTAAGGTTTATAACACTACATCATTATTTTGGTGTTATTTCGAGCGAACTTTTAAAAGTTTTTCAGTTAAAGCGAAACTATCAATGTTTCATAATAAATAAATAAATAAAATGTTTCAGCAAAAAGGATTTTGAACTTTGAAGGCTGGTTGGGTATGTTGAATATGTGCAATATAGTAACCGAAATGGTTAATTCACTATAGGATTATATTTTTAAATAACGTAATGCAGCAAGATTGTAAAACAAAGGATGTAGTATATATAAAAGTGTACAAAGACCAATGTTTTTGCCTGTTACAGCCTTTTATTTCTTCTATATATTTTTCTTTTTCCGTTTTCATTAAATATTTTTCTCCTAAATTAGCTATTCTCATTTACTTATATTATTTTTTAACTGTTAAATATGACTACAGATATATAGCTTTAGCTTTTTCATTGTGGGTTACATTAAAATCTCAGGTTTCTTAAATCATAAAATTTATCAATAAGCCTGACAAAGCAAAATAATTAATGCTTTAAATATTCTTCAGTGCAGCAAAAAGTATAAAATTTAGTTTGAATGCAACAACGGTGTATTTCATGTCACAATATGTAAGATTCCTTGCCATTTTCTCTCTATACATCTTTCTTTTTCCGTTTTTATTTTTCCTCAGAAATAATGATTAAAATAATGGACATAGTATTCAAATCGATATAAACACTTTCAACTGATCATTTTGTTTGTTGCTTTCCCATCTTTGTTTTATCAGGATGAAAGAAAAACATAGTTTTTTTAATAGAATGAAAGGGGGAAAATTAAACATAAAAGTGTAGAATCTATTCTTATTTAAAAAAATAAGAATTAAAATATCTATTAAAGCATATTAAAAACCATCATTTTTGTATTATTTTGTATGAATTTTTGTTTGAAGTTTAACCAACTCTGTTTCATGAGCAAAATAAATAAATAAATAAATAAATAAATAAAAGGTTTTGAGACAAGATTGTGTTATTGAACATGTGCAAAACAGTAATTGGAAAGGTTAATCCAGTAAAACAAAAATGTATGAAAGAAGAGAAATAAAACATAAAAGTATAGAATCTATTCTTATTTAAACTAATAAGAATTAAAATATGTATTAAAGCGTATTAAAACCAGCACTTTTGTATTATTTTTTATGAATTTTTGTTTGAATTTTAACCATCTCTGTTTCATGAGAAAAAAATTAAAGTATTTTTAACTTCACACACAGATTCTGTTATCGACTATTTGCAATATAGTAATTAGAAAGTGGTGCAAATTCAGTAGTACAAAAATGTATGAAAGAAGAGAAATAAAAGATAAAAGTGTAGAATCTATTCTTATTTAAACAAATAAGAATTAAAATATATATTAAAGCGTATTAAAAACCAGCATTTTTGTATTATGTTTTATGAATCTTTGTTTGAAGTTTAATCATTTCTGTTTCATGGGAAAAAATTAAAATATTTTTAACTTCACACACAGATTTTGTATTGAATATTTGCAATATAGTTATTGGAAAGGTTAATTCAATAGCACAAAAATGTGTAAAAAAAGAGAAATAAAACATAAATGTGTAGGATATATTCTTATTTAAATAAATAAGAATTCAAACGTCTGCTAAAGTATATTAAAATCCAGCACTTTTACATTATTATTTGGTATGATTTTTTTTAAAGTTTTATATCACTGTTTCACGAGAAAAAATTAAAGTATTTTGAACTTCATACACAGATTGTGTTATTGGATATGCGCGATATAGTAATCGGAAAGGTTAATTCAGTACAAAAATGTATGAAACCCTTTAAAAATAACTTTGGTGCAAAATGATTATAAAACAAAAAACGCAGTATTTAGAAAAGTATACAAAGAAAAATGCCGTTATCTTCCGCAGTCTTTCATTTTCTATCTATAGACTTCGTTTTTCCATTTTCATTTCTCGTCAGAAGTACGGGAGACATATTGAAAGCATATATTAAATATTAACCCTTCTAACTGATCATTTAGTTGGCTGCTTACCCATCTTTGTTTGATCAGCATGAAAGTGAGAAATCTTTATTTAAACAGAATAAAAGATCAGAAATAAATGGTAAAATGTAAAAGTAGCTTCGTATTTAGAGAAAATAAATTAAATATTGATTGAAATATAGCTAGATGTATCTGCTTTAATAGATATATCAGAATAGATCATTAGATTTTTATCAGAAAGCATATATTAAATATTAACACTTCTAACTGATCATTTAGTTTACTGCTTACCCATCTTTGTTTGATCAGCATGAAAGTAAGAAATCTTTATTTAAACAGAATAAAAGATCTGAAATAAATGGTAAAATCCCTTCGTATTTAGAGAAAATAAATTAAATATCGATTGATATATAGCTAGATGTATCTGCTTTAATAGATATATCAGAATAGATCATTTCGACATTATTTTTAAGGGGTCTCAGGACTCATAAAGCTTCAAAATTTTCGAAATTTTTACTTTTTAGTTGGTGAACTCCTATCTTTTCTGAACATTTCGATATAATTATTTCCTTGAAATTCCAAATAGAACAGAATTTATGGCTTTTAGAATTATACCCGCGGAATAGCTGAAGGGGTATTTCCGAAACTTTGAAGTTGTTTTTCTCCAAATGACGTTTTTGGGCATAACGCGCAGGATATCTCAAAAACTTCTGAGTATTGTTTTATGAAATTTTCAAAACATATCTGTCATGTTAGTCTGTATAAACTGAACCAAAAAAATATTTTTTTAGGTGATCACACTGTTGAAAATTTCAAAAATTTGCATTATCTAAATACAACTTTGTATTAAAAGTATAAATATGCTTTAAATACAACTTTATTTAGGTTCAAGGTAATTATTACAATCTGAAGTATAGTTAGGCACAAAAAATTTCATTCTAGTTGCAAAATTTATTTTGTAATCTTGCACGTAAGCTGTAATATCAATTTTCTGCTCGACAAATGTCTGACAGTTTGCAGCCCTCTATAAATACAAATTCTGCTTCTTGCAATTTTTTAAATACATGAAATGGAAGAACATACTTATCTTTCATCCCAAGTAAAATTGTATATTTAAATCATATACATTTTAAGATATTAAATGTTAAAAATGGTCCCTTTTCTTCTTTTTATCCAATTTTAAGAGTCCTGAGAACCCTTTAACATGTTAATTTGAAGCATAAAAATCTCTGTTTCACAAATTGAGTCCAGTAAACTGTTACGTTCAATACTCTTGCAGGATATCTCATATGACAGATCGTTGGCACGTTCACCTTTTATTTCCCAAATTATGAATTCATGAAAATTTCATCTTTTTTTCGTGAATTTTTGAAACTACATTTGAAGATTTAAACAAACATTTAATAAATTTTTCGAAGAATTCTGCCAATTAAAATTAATTAATTAAATTAGAATTTATAGAGATTTTGAGCAATATTTATAACTTCCCTCAAATCTTTTGTTTAAAATCTTTTTTTTTAGTATTTTTATAGAATTAGGAAATGTACAAATATAATGCTCTTACAATAGAAATACAGAAATATTTTTGAGCTGAAACTTTTACCATACATCCTTTCAACTTCAAGAAAGCTGAAAAGATACAAATGAAAAAGAAATCATCTTTTAAAAAATATTTTTGTTTTGTGCAACCAATAATATTTTTGGAACAAGATAAAGTAAAATATTTATAGCTTATTCTAAACTGTATTACTACTAATGTATTAAATGAATTTTATAACAAATTATTTTAATGTTACTTATAAGTACCGTCAGGGCATAATGGATTAAATCAGAAGTCCTAGGTTTAATTTCTCACTTGGAGATTTTTCGTTCAATCATAATTTTTTATTTTTTTGTAACGTCTTCAGTTTCGTGAAGATGCAAAAAAATATTTATTTTAGCAGGAGAAAATATGAAAAAATAAAAAATAAAAGAATGCATGTTATAGGAATCGTTTTAATCACCAAATTTTTTGTTAAAAACTTTACACTATTAAACTTAAAAGTGCCCGAGGCTAAAAATTCTCAGTTTTTTTTTTTTTTTAATTGGCTTAAAAAACATACTGAGTTTTTAGCGTTAAATACCGCAAACCACATGCTTTTATCCTTATTAGATCCAGAGATATAGCACCTTTTGTCTTGAGAAGCAATGCAACAGCTGTCCTCTGACGAGAATTTTAAATTCATTTATCTCAGAATGAATTTTTTCACGATTTGTCAACTTTAAAAGAACAACTAAAGTTCCTTGCAAGATATATGTATGAGATTTTCAACAGAGATTTTATGCTATATTTCCGACAAATTACCTTCAGGATTTTTAATTTTGAGTGGTAATTGTGAAAATATGCTAATTAATGCAAAACTCACTCATAATAAAACTTCATTTTTTTACTTAATTTTTTTTTATAAAATTCATAATCAATATTTTAAGAAATCTTGAAGACAAATTAAAATGACACATTTTCTGTACACAAAAGTGTAAAAATTTTGTAAATCGAGTTAGTACTTCCAGAATTATATCAAAAATTAAATGTGTTTAAAATTTTAAAATTCAAACTTGTCTTTTAAAATATTTAAAATTTCTCAGATTTTTTTACATGCAATTTTCTTATTATATTAAAACATATTTCCGAAAAAAATTTCATAACAAAATCTGTATAAGTAAAAAAATAGAATTTTGATCTTCGGACCCCATTAATCTCTTGCATTGTCCTACTTGACACGTGTTGCTATAGTCCGAAGAATTAATACTACTGGATGGTCACAATAAAATAAAAATTACCAGTGTTTTCATATAATAATCTTTGCCTTTTTTAAACTCTGAAATTCTGGATTAAATACAACTATTATTATTAAAAAATAGCCGTTCGCGGTTTTCCAGATGTTACGACCACATTGTACTATCACTATTTGATTAATTTTAGTTATGAGAAAACTCATGCTTTTTAACTAGTTTACATCATTAGAAATTTTTAAACTTTGCATGGCTAATTCCCAGTTCTTCCACGTTATCTTAGTTAAAGAAGTTAACATTGCCACTATTTGTTCTAAAAACTATAAAAATAATTCATGCTTTACAAATCGAATACGTCATTAGTAATATATATATTTATATATACGTATATATATGCATATATACATTCCACAATTTTCATTTTAAAAGAAAGAATGAGTAATCTTTTATTTTTTTTCTAACTCAGCAAGAAAAGAGTTGAAT
Organism: Maratus speciosus; assembly: GCA_963932465.1. Classification (NCBI taxonomy): domain Eukaryota; kingdom Metazoa; phylum Arthropoda; class Arachnida; order Araneae; family Salticidae; genus Maratus; species Maratus speciosus. Next base: position 306,715,838 of record OZ010789.1, on the reverse strand, counting down.
CATCGATTGCAAATGGAAATAGACTACACCCCGCAGTTTGGGAATAAATCATGTGGAATTTTTATGGATTCCGTGCTTTTGCCCTTTGACAAATGAGAATGCAAAAGTTTCTCCATTGAAATTTACTTCGGAGTTTCATTTTTTTTTTTTTTTTTTTTTTTTTTGCCTATTTTTCAGTAGTAAGTTTGGCAAAACAATTGTAAACTTCTTTAAATGTTTTCTTTTATAAGAAAGATTTTTAACAAGAAGAAAATTCTTCCGCTTGTTTCTTTCTTTTTTCGTCAGGCGATGTATTACTTATTCAAGATAAAAATGAGGTTTTTCTTTTTTTTTAACAGCGAATATTTAGCAGATAAAATAGATGCATATTTTCTGGCAAAGAAGAAGAAAAAAACTGTTTTAATACCTTATATAGTTTGAACAGTCTAGAAAACAGAAAAGAAACTTAAAGTACATTTAGAATATTACCCTACTAGCAAATTAATATTGGCTATATTTTGGCCCAATACTGCATCCATCTGAAGTAATACCAATGAAATGCCAATATTGTTAAATACTTGCAATAGAATTCCATTTTTATAGAAATGTTGGCTTACCATTGATAATATCAACCATGAAATGCCGAAATACTTCTTGCTATATTAGCGAAATTATAACAAAATGTAAAGGTACAGCCAACGAAAAACAATAACTTCAACGTTGCCCAATATTGTATTGCTACACTGCAAATTCTCAAACACAAAAATAAACACATTTTAGTACACTTTTTGTCGCCAAATTAACCACACATTAATGAGTTGGGAATTAAAAAACTTCATATACAAAATATTTTTTGTGTTGTGATTGTGTTCTTAATATGTTGCAAAAGTGTTGCTATCTAAAAATGTGTTCTATAAAGAGTGTTGTTAAATGTGTTGAAATCGTGTAGTAAATAGTATTGATGAAAATATTTTCTTACAATAGTGTTGTGCTGCACAACACTTTGTCACCAAATTAACAACACATTGTAAACACCACACAATTTAGCACACTATAAAACAACACATGTAAAACACTTTCAAAACACTTTCTACATGGTGCCTTTAAAATAACACACACACTTATAACATACTATTTATTAAACATTTATAGCACAATTTTAAAAATTAATGTTTTAAAATGTCTTGGAAACGCATTTTCTCCTCTTGTAAATGTTAACAACACTTTTTGCACAATCTTTTTATTTGGTACAACGCATTCGCAACACAATCGAAAATGATTTTAGTTAGAAGTGTTAATTATTATGTTACGTTAATGCTGCAAAAGTGTTTCACGAATTTGCAGTGTACTAAGGGTATTTAGTTATGGACAAAATATCTGTACACTCTACAAAAATCTGCTGATTTTTCTGAAAGATATATTGGGGCCCAATAGATTGAACAGTCTAGAAAACAGCAAAGGAACTTTAAGCTACTTTTAAAATACTACCCTAGTATCAAATTAATATTAGATATATTGGGGACCAATATTGTATCCATCGGAAGTAATATTTTAATGAAATAACAATATTCGTTCAATATTTGCTATAAATTGGAAATATTTGTAATGGAATGCTATTTATACAGAGATATCTGATTTCCATTCAAAATATTACCCATGAAATGTTCGAAATATTTATTGTTAATATTGGTGAAATTTTAACAAAATACTTAGCCTATGAAAACAATAATTTGAACTTGATGCAATATTGTATTGCTCCTAGATATGGAAAAAATACTTATATTATTTGTACATTGTAAAAATATATATATATATATATATATCGCATACATACTGGCGCTTTAGCTGGCAGTAAAAATATTTTTATTTCATGGTGGAAAAAATCTGTATTTTTTTTTATAACTTCCCATTATTTTAATATTATATACTGTATTTGACTGTTAAATACTTGGTTTTTTCTGTAAAATACACAAACTTTTACAATTGACCTGACTCATAGTTTTTTTCCTGTAAAACAACAAATTTTTGTGTTAGAGCTTAGCACATAGTATTACCCATTAAGTGAAAAAGGGGCTAAATTTAATCCTTTCTCAATATATTTAGCCTTAAAAATTTTTATTTGGCCCTGGTGTGTTTTTGCTACTTTTAAAACATCCTTTTTGAAGTCCCTTTTAAACTCAGTTTTTCCAACTTATATATCCCTTCAGAGACTTATTCTATATTCAATACATTGGATTTAGCTTTTTAAGTTTTAACAAAATCCTAAAGTATGAAGTTTTATTTTAATGATTTCTCATCACTACTTTTCATAAAGCGCTTTTTTTTTTTTTTTTTTTTTTTTTTTTTTTTAAGGGGGAGGGAGAAATACATATAATGCAAGAGATAGCGTTTTCAAAATGAAAAACATTCTATGTTCACTCTTTGTCCAAATTCTCGCATATCTTTTGAATAAGAATTTGTTTTCTTCCTGAATAAAGAGCAAACATTTTATGTGAAAATAAAACGACGTAAGGCATGAGCTAGCATACAATATCTCATTTTTGCAGGTTTAAACTTTAAGTTGAGATCTTTTGTTTTTCAAACCATTCAAACTGAATGTAAATGTGTTGTAGCAGGAGGAAAACTTCTTTCAAATTTTCCATTCTTGTTTGTGTATATTTTCGTACAAAAGAAATAAAGCTAATTTATATTAGAAATTAAAGCTAATTTATATTAAAAATGTTTGGGACTGTTATAAACTTTTATCTACCGAAGATATTGAAATCTCCTTTTCATTTCATTTCGAAGAATTCCCATGGTCAGGTTGTTCTATAGTCGCATTTAAATTTAGGCATCTCTTCTGAGTTTTTCAAGTGTTCTTTTTAAATCAAATGTGAATTTCGAACTCGAAATATTTCCAAGTTTCAGAGAAAGATAATTTTTTACGGTTCCTTTAAACTGCGATTCCATTAAAGATAATTTTTTCGTTAGAAATAATTTTTATAGTAAAAAGTACCAATAGCACAAAGATAATTTTAATACTAACAAGAAAACAACAAGAGCAAGAACAGTTATTACAAACAATGAAACAAAAATTTCTTCCTGTTCATAACCTCAAACTAAAATTTTCATATACACCATTCATTATAAATTTTTATTATCCAGCTACATTAAAATAATCTTTTTATACATAAATTCAAACTGCACTTTAGATACTCACCGTTAGTTACAAATTTTTTATTAACCTGCAGCATTACAAGAACTTTTTCTAACAACTTCAACAATAACAACAATTGCAATCAATAATCAATTTTATTTTTCGTGTTTATAACCTCGAACTGATATTTTCACATGCACCGTTCATGATGTTTTTTTTAAGCTGCAGCTTTAAAAAAAAAACTTTTTTAACAACTGCACCAATAAGAAAAAATTACAACCAATAAACAAAAATTTCCTTGTTTACATAATCTCAAACTAAAATTGTTATATCCATCGTTTATTATGAATTCTTATTAACCAGCAGCATTACAAGAAGTTTTTTTACCCGACTGAAAAGAAGGGTTATGTGTTTCACGCGTATCTGTGTATTTGGATTTCTTTATACCCTCGAAACATCCCAACGGCTAGATGGATTTTAATGAATGAGGTCTCTATTAATTCGTCTTAACGGCCCAATTGTTATAGGCTAGGTTTTGTTTTTATAAATTCAAATTGGCGGCCGTAAAATACAAAATGGCGGTACAGACGAAAAAAAAAATTATGCACCCTATTGTGTGGCATATCGTTGGATAGGTTTTTCAAAATGAAGACGATGTTTCATTAACTATTTTACAGTCAGATGCTCCATTAAAATATTACAGCACATGGAAGTTGTGTAGGAAGGATCTCTCGCTTTACTGCAACTCTAACCATCATAGACATCTACCGGGTGTCCCAAAAAGGACTGACTGATTTTAAAATTCAATAACTTGCAAACGGTGACAGATATTTAAAAAATTCTTGCAGGAGGGTTATAAATAAGGTCAAAAGTTTTATTACAGTGATTTTCGATTTTAGTTCGAATTACAAACAATAGATGGCGCTGTAAGCAATAGTCGCTAAATACAGGCTCGAATTCTGGTCCTTTCTCTTGTTCCATGCTGAAAAAGGAGATGGAAATGTATTATCCGGGCCACGAAGTACCAAAAATCGAGCCTGAATTCAGCGTCTATTGATCTCAGCGCCATCTATTGTTTGTAATTCGAACTAAAATTGAAAATCACTGTAAAAAAACTTTTGACCTTATGCATAACTCCCCCGCAAGAATTTTTTAAATATCTGTCACCGTTTGCAAGTTATTGAATTTTAAAATCAGTCAGTCCTTTTTGGGACACCCGGTATATAGGCCTCATCAAAACAGTGTTTATAGATAGGGACTAACAATTAAACACAACTTAAAAGTCATCAATACAAGTAAATAAAAAAAATAGCTAAGTAATATAAAAAATAGTTTCGCATTGATGAGAAATTATAAATTAGTCGCTTTTTATGCAGTCGGGTTTTTATATTTGCAAAATTTAATATATTATTTAACTATTGCACCAATAAGCAATAATTACAGTCAATAAATATAAATTTCTTCGAGTTCATAACGTCTAATGATACTTTTCACATGTGTTGTTTCATTAGTCCTTGAAAAACGACAGAATGTACTCCAAACTCAAAATATTTTCAAGTTTTGAAGGGGAGATAATCTTTCACGGTCAATAAATGTCTGACACTTTCCGATGCGGGGTCTGTCACTCATCGTAAAGTCAGCCGGCAGCTGCCACTAAAATGAAAAGTTCGAAATCCTTTCCGCTGCCACCCTTTTTTTTTATCAATAAAAAATTTACATGGGAAAATATTGGTCACGCTCTTTTTTAAACAGACAAAATATATGAATTTTCAGGATTTTTGGCGCAGAACATATATATTCGATGTAATACTAAATACCCCCCCCCCCCCCCCATTCTGTTTTAGTGATGTTTCGCTGAACACAAATCTTTCACACGTCGATCTTAACCCTTTGCGGGGCAAGTCATTGTGTTTATCTAATTTTGAATCCCCACCGGAAGTTTAGAAAAATTTACTTCAAAGCGATTTTGCATTATTTTTACACCCAAAGTTATAAAAGCAAAATTTATTTAAAAGTTTCTGGCGCATATTTTCATTTAAATTAGGTGGGGTATAATATATTCCACCGCCCCTTAAGGGATTAACACATTGAGGACAGCTGGCACCAATTCGCGTATTTTGGATACAGGTAACTCAACCCACGAATGGTACTTTTGCATTTTATTTGTTACATTGTATCTCAAAAATACACAAAATATTTGATTTATATAGTAGTTAATCTACTATGCACATAAGGGTTGGGTTTATTTTTGACGGTCAATTATCTACACGAAGGATATAGGCCCGGGGGGAGTGCCCTCCGTGGGGGTCTTTCTAAGGGAACCTAATCCGTATTAACGCATGGAAGATCCACGGTTCGAAGAAAACCACGAAAACTCCGAACGATTAGGCCGACGGGCGCGATTGGGATCGAACCCAGCACCTCCCGTCTACCAGCTTCGAGAGCAGAACCTCTCGGCCACTGGTGGGGCCTATGCACATAAGTACTTGCACTATTATTATATACATTCTTTTGTAATATAAACAGGAACACAGAAAATATTTTTCTTGAATAATCCAACATGGAAGCGTAAGATCTTTAAGCGGAATTATTTAATGACGTAAACTAGCCGTACTCAATGTGTTAATAATAATAATAATAATAATAATAATAATAATAATAATAATAATAATGTTGTAAACTATTGTTTGAATTTCAACATTTTCAAATACAGTTTGGGGCACTTTATGACTTAAACATTCGAAATAATTTTCCAAGTTAGAAGGCTAAATAGGGATTTTGTAGGTATCGTAATGACATGAAATTTTGAAAACAGATACACCACGCTATACATTCAACACACGGAGGTGGTTCCGTAATTATTGTCCCGAGTAGTGTGTATAAAATATTTGTACTACGATATTTGATGTGGAATGTTGAAGCCTTATGTCTTAGATGTCTATATGATTAATTTCAGAACCGTAGCTGCTATATTAACATATTTCATTTTGTTTTAGGTGTGAGAGGTGGCACTTAGCTTGAAAGGAAGGGGTTGGGGAGGAAGGCTGGTTTGGAGCTTATGGGGCCAGACCTGAAGCAGTTCTGTGATAGATTTGTGACAGTGGATGAGACGTAGCTACTTTCATTTGGACTCGGGATCATAGTGATGTAACCACGTCCCATCCACTGTCACAAATCTATCACAGTACTGCTTCAGGTCTGGCCCCATAAGCTCTAACCCAGCCTTCCTCCCCAACCCCTTCCTTTCAAGCTAAGTGCCATCTCTCACACCAAAAACAAAATGAAATATGTTAATATAGCAGCTACGGTTCTGAAATTAATCATATAGACATCTAAGACATAAGGCTTCAATATTCCACATCAAACATCGCAGTACAAATATTTTATATACACCCGGGACAATAATTATTGAACCACCCTCGTATATTGAATAAGTAGAAAAAGTGGCCTATAGGCTGCGATGTAAAATTTCTGAACGCGAAGTGCAGAAACGGAGTGTCTGCGCATCCTATAATGAAACAAGCCTGATAAAGGAGAAACAGGCAATGCACAAGAATGAATTTCAAGTTCGATGATGTTTTGCGATGATAGGTTGACAGATAAACCTTTTGTTAGTGAAACGTTTCTTCCAGTATGACAAGAACGCTGCTATCAAGATTAGAACATCTGCAATATAAAAGAATAGGGTGCATAGAAGTGCTAATTTTTGAGTTTTACTATTTCCGAATTGTGAGGATGGCTTTATTTACTCACGCAGGCCATCTTGTAATATTTTTTAAATACATATCAAGCGCATGATCCGAAGTATTTGTTTCGGAAGTATCAAATTTCGTTCCCTGATTATACATACAATGTTTACTCTGTCTTCTCAGTTTAAGAAGTTAGCTTCGATTCTTGTATGCAAGACAAAATAATCCGTAGTGTAAACGTAAGATATAAATGTAGCATACTTTGAATTTTCTCGAACGAAACCTAATACGAATGCCATTTCTCACATACATTGTTTTATCTATTCATTTAAAGTGAGGTAAAGTACTTTAAAATTTAAGTGGAGATAACATTTCTTGCTGAATAAATGTCTGTCACTTCCTTTGTGGAGTCTGTAATTCACTTCAAAATCATCCTGCAGCTGCCAAAAGGAAAATTTCAGAACATTCTCTAATACTACGCTAGCTTTACCACAAGGAAATTACACGAGGAAATAGTGGTCACATTTATAAAAATCCTTTTCAACTAAGAAATGATTTGAATTTTCGTGATATTTGAAATATTACTTTTACATAAATAGTACGCAAAAATGAATGGTAATATTAACTCTTTGTTTTATCATAATCACAACATTTGAGAAAAGTTTATTTATTTTCTTTCGGGCAAATGTTTCTGCAGATTTAGTTTACACAGTTATTTTCCAACATTATTGAAGTTTTCAGTTGTTACTCACGAATGACCAAACATTATACACATGTAGTTGCAGTATTGATAGATTTTACGTTGGTATTTAAGCCTTTCGTTCCCAGAGTTTCATATACGCAACTCTTGATGTATCTCTCATGTATCCAATGATGCTTTTTTGCAACGGGTATGGAATACCGGTATTTGATTTGTGTTTAGCTTTTTGTGGCACTAATGACACGAATTGGAAACTATGCTCTGCCTATTTTATAGTACTATATTTTTTGCGTTACTTTTTATGTTATTTATGAGTACACGTTATAATGACGAGGGGAAGAACAGGAAAATGTCATCAGCATCTGCTCGTGATATTAATGATCTTCGCGATTGGTGATTGGTATATATTAGGATAATATGAAATATAATTCTTCTATCATCCGTCTCACTGATGAAAAAATATTATTATTATTATTATTATTTTTTTACTTCATTTCCTACGCCGATTTGTGACTTATAATTTGTTAATTTAATATGTGTTATATCCGTTCTTTTACACAATAGTATTCAAATTGCACCCATTAAACTACACAAATATGTCACACAATGAGTTTTCTTCAAAGATACGTGAAACATATTCTTTGCGTACAGCCAACCTTAAAAATGAGTAAATCCCATATCCAGAACCATAGAAGGATATGGCTCAATTGCAGCTAAGCCAAAGAGCCCCAATTTTATATTTTTCGCATAGAATTTAGAAAAAATAAAAAGGAACATAAATTGCATGCATTTTGATTATAGGTATAGTTTTCCACAATAAAACTAAAAATTCACACTTATTTCACATTTCTTTGAGAAATTTGAAAATAAATATAAATAAGTAGCTATGAATTTCAAACTGCGTTTAGGAGTGAAATACAAAACGCTCATTAATTTATAGCCTGTGAAGTACTTTGAATGATTAAAAAAAAATAAAAATAAAGTAAATAAGTAATATAATTAGTATAAGATTAAATTATAAATTAGTAATAGAATTAGGATAAGATTAAGTTATATAAATTAGTAATAGAATTAGTGTAAGATTAAATAGTAATAGAATTAGTATAAGATTAAATTACAAATTAGTAATAGAATTAGTAGGCTAGTAGAAAGCAGAACTTGAAAAGAACATAAAATGCATTTTGATTACGTGTATAGTCTTCCACAGTTATGTTAAATTTTGTTATATTGTGCAGATTTGTTCATACAATTTGAAATTAAATTTAAATAAGTACAGTCGTGGAAAAAAAGTAAACATCCTTTACTAACTCCTCAACACATCATCGTAGAAGAAACTTACTGGTACCGAACAATTGGAAATAAAGTCCACTTTTAAATAATGTGTATAAAATTTGCTTAGGGGGCCAATCTACATATTAAAACGAACCCAAACTTCATTCTTTTCAATGGCAATACCCAATTTTAATAAGATACTTCAAATCTTCGGTTCAAACTATGCCTAGACACCAAATTTCAAGTCATTTGAATAATAAGTTTTTGAATTATAAACATTCAAAATTTAGTGCTTCTAATGTTAAATTGCATTTTCATATTTTTATTAATATCTCCTTAAATTATACTCCTAATGTGCTAATTTTATGTGTAGCAATAAAACTAAAATACCCAAACATAAATACGTTGAATTTGCAATTTTTATAATTTTATGATATGAATTAGGAAATTAATATTCGAAAACATTATGAATTGCAACCTACAATTTTTTTGATGTATTTAGATCTATTAAGTCCTGCTTTATGAAAATCCAAAATTTCACATTTTTATTCCAAGTAGTTTTCAAATTATGCTTAAGAAACGGCAAAATGATGGTTTAAGGGACCGTCTATGATAGAAGTGACTAGATATTTTGAATTTTCTTATGCTATCCTGTGATCTAGCAGTCTTCAACGTCTGCTTGAGTGGCGCTTAAGGTGCCTTGATCAAGAATGTGGATCTCTCAGTCAACAATCGAGTACGGAACTTCAATTTGGATACAGCCCCTAAAATACACTCGTTTTAAAATAATTAATTTCTCGGAAACATATCGTACGAATTGCATAAAAATTTGTTTTTAGGCTAATTGAAGTGTGTAGAGTTCATTTATGTTGTCAGAATTGTGTACTGCTATTGAAAAAAACAAAGTTACGGTTCATTTTAATATGTAGATGGCCCCTAAGCAAATTTTATATACATCATTTAAAAGTAAACTTTATTACCAATTGTGTTGTATCAGTAACTTTCTTCTACGATATTTTTTACAGAGTTAGTAATGGGTGTTTACTTTTTTTTTCCACGACTGTACGTGTGAAATTCAAACTGGGTATAGCAATGAAATACAAAATGCTCATTAATTTATAACTTGTGCATATTTTTAATTATAAAAGAAACTGAATAAAATAAAATAAAACAACAACAACAACAAAAAATAATAATAAAAAGTCGGAAATTGTACGTCAAACATGGCAAATTAATCGTATCGTAATCGTTCGTATCATAATTAGTTTTATAAAAATTCAGATATTGGTGCAATAGCTGTTGTACTCTTATGCGAAAATGCATGAATACAACATTTATTACGATTACATATATTAAATTCAGTTATACGGAAGTAATATGCCTCCATCTTAAGTAGGGCGTAATCACCACGGCTACCTAGTATCATTACCTATCATGGGATATCATTGAATCAATTGCGTGTGATAAGATATAATAGAATAATCAGCATAGCTAGAATCAGAATCATTACCTGTCACAGGATATTATTGAGTTAATTACGTATAATAGGATTTAATAGAATGAAGAAAACTTTTATTAATATAAGTTTATCGGACAGACAGACGGCCGGACCAGACAACAGCAATAGGTGTTACGTATTTATATAATAACGAACGCACCTAAAAACTACTGTTTTAAGATAAAACAGTTTGTTGAAAAAAAGGGTTAACTTTTATGTAACATCTTACGAGAAAAATATGAAAAAGTTAAAAAAAGATAAAAGATATCTAAACACACATTTTCAATTGAGAGAAAAGGAAATTTATCTTGTTCACAGATTAACACATTTCTGCTTTCATTTTTAATTCCTCTTTTTTTCCTCTCAATTCAAAAAGTTTTGAGAGGGTTTTTTTTTTTTTTTTTTTTTTTTTTTTTTAAGTTGTTTATATTTTTCAAAACTATATATTTAGAAAAACTGCGATAATTTTTTTTATCAAAGATTAAATATTTACCTTATATATTTTTTTTCTTCGTTCTTTAATAGTAACAACTAACACTTCTTTCAACAAAAACAGCAAGAAAAGATGTGTAAAGTCTATTTATTATTTTTCCTAAATCGAAGAATTAGTGATGCTTTTATTTTTTTAATAATAAAAAAGTAATAATTAACTCAAGCTAATCTAAAAAAAGTACATAACAGTTAAAAAATAATCTAAACTAAGTTAAAGAAAAATAATTTTTAAATATTATTTAATTTTACAACGAATCATTTATCAATTTTACAAAAAAAGTATAATAGATATCCATTAAATTTGTTTATTCACTTAAAATACAGAAATTATTAATAGGATGAACGATTAGAATTGGAAACGGTAGGCGAATGGGGATCCGTAGTTTATTTATTTATTAGCCCCCAGTACGGTATGCTATTTCTTTCTCCCAGCTTATTTTGTGTATTCGAAAAAATAACGTTAGCTTACAGAAGCCAGCTGTAAAACAAAGCAGTACGATTAAATACTCTATAGCAATTTTTTAAACTTCTAAGCATCGCGCATTTTCGATTTTTATACCGTCGTTTTGCAAAAAATAAGTTCTTTTAAATGTATTTTGATGGAAAAATTTGTCTCCATTTACAGGGTGACAAGAAATAACTTGGACACACATAATATATTATAACTTTAATGCTAATGAAAATATTACGACGAAACTTCAAAATAAATATGAATACATTATTTCGTCTAATATATTTACAAATTTTTAAAGTGGCTACCTTTAGCCTTAATACAGAGCTTTAAACGTGTCACAAAATTTTTGGCTATGGGCCGCAACTCACTTACCGATATTTTATCCTATACCTTGCATAAGGATTTCTTTAGGGATGCCAAAGTTTTATGAGATTTAGCACACACCCTTGTCTCCAAGATGGACTAAACAGAATAATCCATTAGATTCAAATCTGGGGAATACGGTGGCCATTCTTGAGCTCCAATGAAATCAGGAAAATGTGTCTTGCACCAATCTTGAGTCACTTTAGCTCTGTGTGCAGGTGCGGAATCCTGTTGGAAGGTCCATCTTTTCTTTCCAAACAACTTTTGGGACCAATGTAAGACAACATCTTCCAAAATGAGTTTGCGATATGTTTGTTGCCTGCTTTGTCCCTTGATCAACAAAAACAAGTGATGTTTTCCCACTAGCACATACCCCACCCCAAACCATTACAGATTGGGGTCGTTGACGCCGTTCAACAATGCAAGAAGGTCCAAGTGCTTCTGCTGACCAAACTCTGTCATTATGGCTATTGTGAGCTTGTTCAATCGAAAACTGTTTCTCATCTGTGAAGAGAAATGTTTGCCATCGATCACCTGCGGCCCGCTTTAATAGTTCTTTACATCTTTGAAGTCTTGTGCGTTTGTTCTCTGCTGTTAGCTTTTGAGCCTCTTTCATTTTGTAAGGGTGAAGACCAAGCTCTACTCTTGCCATCAAACGTGCGGTTTGTCTGTTGATCATCATCTCTCTAGCAATCTTTCTCATTGAAATCCTAGGATTTCGTTGAACTCGCTTTTTGATAACTATCCGGTTTCTTGATGTGTTAACTGTGCGTTTTCTTCCTCTTCCTGGCCTGTCACCATCATGCCCGAGATCTTTAAGCCTTTTGATTGTGTATGAAACCGTCTGTTTAGGCATTTTCAATCGTTGAACAATTTCACATTGTTTCATTCCTTGCTTATGTAATTCAAGTATGGCAGATCGTTTGTTAACCATAATGGTTATCAGAACTAACTTACTTACACCTGTTTAGTAGCTTTCTAGAATCCCTATTACAATAACTTTATAACTTTAGTGGTAGTTACAGATTTTTGGTTTGAAACTTCGCCCAAGTTATTTCTTGTCACCCTGTATTTTTGAAATAATGGTTTTTTTTGTCGTTTTTGGAGCCATTTGCTTAATATTGGCAACAGAAGTACTCCATTTCTGTAGAAAGTAAAGGAAAAATAGTTCTAAAACAGTAATTATATATTTTGTTGCCATTTTCTCATAACAACCGAAAGAAAATGTAATTAAAATACGTGATATTTTGAAAAAAAATATAAACGAAGGATTTCTGTTAAAACTATGGAGCTATTATAAACTATATTTAATTTTAAGTATCTATGAATCATTAGATAGCCTTTTTTTGTCAATTTTCTTGAATGGCGGCATCTTTTTTCTGCATTTCTGCATTTGTGCATTATTTCGCGATAGTGATGTGCTATGCATGCTTTACTGTAAATGTTTAAGAGTAAATCGTAAATGTGGAATTCTTAAGCGGATGTGAATGACGTCATTTTACTTGAAATAAAACGGCTTCCATTATAATGACTGTTTCATAATAATGGAAGTCATCAGTCCATCAGAAGAAAATGTTCCATTCCAAAGGTATAAGTTCGATTAACTCGGATAATCGGGACTCTACTGTATCTATATTTATATACATATATCTTTTTGTCATCGGGGGCTACACTAAATTCTGGAAAAGCAGAATTCTTGTTTTCTAGTTTTATTTTTTTATTATAACATTAAATTTTTGGTTCAGGCCAAATACAAATACCGTAGATGTAGCTACATTTTTATCTATCACTTCTACTTTTTTGTAGATGTTTAAAACCAGAAAGGTAACGTTATAAATAAATAAATAAATAAAATATGCGTAGCTAAAACTAAGCTAAAAATTGCTAAAAGTGATGAAAAATGCATTCAAAATGCATACAAATACATTTATTCAGATCGATATATCTTCCATCGCTTAAACGGCGACATTCTCAATATTTTTTTTATACAAATATTTGCGCAATTTTTTCTTTTAAACAAGAAATTGGTTTAAAATATTGTTTTGTTTTTTTACCAGTTGCTTTTTATTATTATTATTATTTGCGAAAATATTTTTATCAACAAAGATTTTGGGAATGTCGTCGTTTGAGGGATGAAACATATGTCAAATTTGAATAAAGGTATTTATATGCCTTTTAAGTTGTATTTTTAAGTAATTTTAGCTTAGTTTGGATGATTTAAAAATATTTTCATACATAATTTTATGCGTAACTAATTCCTCATTTTTTCAACTATTCCCTCTTTGCCCTATATTTTAAATCCCATAATCGCTATTCTTGTTAAAATATTTTAACTTATACTAATGATTATATAAGTGCTGGAAAATACACCGAATAAACAAAGAAATTTAGATGAAAACGCTTAAACAAGTATTATAAAGTAATACAATGTATATGCGATAAATTCACTAAAAAAATGTTTAATGTAAATTTATCTAATTCTTTGCGCATTCACACGAAACTGGAAAGTATCGTGGGCGTCATCCTTTTATATCACTTTAGCTATTATTAACTATTATTAAAGTGCTGGAAAATGCGTAGGTTTAATTCAGAAAATTCTTTAAAATGCTCAAATAGCTATATATATATATATATATATATATATATATATATATATATATATATATATATATATATATATATATATATATATATATATATATATATATAATATCATTTTACAACATTTATAGTACAGTCTTATAAAAAAAATTATTGCCCTGCGTGCAATCCTTTCTATAATATTTAAATTTTTAATAATATATACACTGCTCAAAAAAATTAGGGGAGCAAGCAAAAAAGTGAAGAGAACAGTGTAAGACAGACATGTATGGGCATAAAATGGATAGTACACGTGTATCAATGCTCAATACAGAAAAAAAAAACGCAAAAAAATTGTAAGGGAGCTTTTATTCTTTGAAAAGATGAAAAGAACATGAAAAGGTGGTTTAGGGCAACAATTTGTTTTCATGTAAATGATAAAAAAAAGTATTGTTTAGAAATGATGCAAGATTTTTAATATGGCGTGTGGTCTCCTCGAACAGCTAAGACTGCTGCACACCTGGTTTCTATGGATGCGATGAGGTTATCGATGAGACTTTGGGGAATACTGTTCCACTGCTCAAGAATTGCAATCTCCAAGTCCCGGACAGTAAAAGGAGGCCTCGGTCTCGTAGCAATGCGTTGTCTGAGTATGTCCCAAACATGCTCGATCTGATTTAGGCCAGGAAAGCACACTGGTCATTCCATACGCTGTATTGTTTTAGCTTCAAGCATGTTTTCCATAAGACGAACTGCATGAAGTCTGGCATTATCATGCATGGAAAAAAGAAATCACTAATTTCTGCAACATAAAATGCGACATGAGGTCCCAGTATCTTGTCTGTATAACTTCGGATCATCAAAGTGCCAATCCGAATGATACACAGCTCCGTACGTCCACTTATGCTGATTCCAGCCAATAGCAACAACCCACCTCGTCTGTAATGTGATCTATCAAGAATTAATGTGCGATTATTTTGAGTGCCTCTTTCTCGCCATGCCAAAACACATCAGATGTCACATCCAGACTGCATCGGGACTCGTCTGTAAACAGGATTTGACTCCAACAACGTTGCCTCCAAACTCGATGTTCAGTTCCCCAACTTCTTTGGGCCGCACAGTGGCTTGAGGTCAACGGAATACAGACCATTGACTTACGTGCATAGAGACCACTCTGATTAAGCTTATTTCGGATTGTTTGGCTGGACACCCTTCGTTCTGCGGCCAAGAATAACTGTATTTGCAGCTGAGTAGCATTGTCCGTTCCGTCTCGACGAGCTGTTAACAGTATATATCGGTCATCAGTTTCTGTGTTAGCACATTTTTGACCTTGCACTTGTCAATGACTACCATTCTATGTGTCTTGGAATCGATTCCACACCCTTTCATTGACACTTCTTGCGACTCCAACAGCGTCCACTACACTTCGTTGTGTTTCCCCAAATTCAACTGTCTTGATAACACGCCAAGTCATGGATTGCGGTAAATCATGTTGTTGTGACATTTTCAAGCCACCTTTTCTCAAAACACAAGCTGAACAATAGAATTTTAGAACTGAGGCAGTGAAACAGACGTTTCTGCAAAATCCCGATTTCTGCACTTATCTTCTTTTTCTAGCTTTTGACGTCATACATTTTAATTTTCATGTGAAGTTTTCTTTATCTGTTTTCTACAACACTTTAAATTATGGATATTTTATTTTACGTTACTTATCGGTGTAAATATTTGCGTAATTTCGTTGAAACCATGTGCTCCCCTAATTGTTTTGAGCAGTGTATGAATGGTGATTAATCTGAAAAATGCACAGAAAAATAATAAAAAATTCAGATTAAAACACTTAATTAGTATTTCGTTTCACAACGTTCTATCTTTTTATAATGTAATAGCAAAAAAAAAAAAAAAAAAAAAAATTAAAACTTTTGTTTAACTTACGCAGCATAAAACATATAACACATTAAATTATTTAAACGATAATTAAATTTTAGAACGTATTAAGTAAAGTATATTAAAAATGATCATTTGACAGCAAAAAAAAATACAGATTATATATAAAAAATAATGAATAAAACTTTTAAAGATCAAAATATTATAAACACAAACTATGTTATGTCATCTACTTAAAATAACTTTTTAAAAGTAATAATGCGTATACTGTTGAGTTAAAGTTTGTTTTAGAGAATGTTTTTAAAAAAGTTAACCCATATTATAAAAAATTTAACAAACATAAGATTTGCCATTAAATAATTTATTTAAAAAGAAGGATTTTGTACAATTTAACCCTTTATGTCCCGACGGTACTTCAAAGTACGAAAATAACTTCTTATAAAATTCATTTAATACATCGATTAGTAGTAATACAAATTAGAATGACTTATATTTATTTTATTATTATCTTGTTGCAAAAGCAATATTGGGTGCACAAAAGAAAAATATTTTTAAAAGGATGATTTATTTTGCCTTTACACCTTTTCAGCTTTCTTGACGTTGAAAGGTTGGGGGAGGGAAGGGAGCAGTTCGGAAATATTTCTATATTTCTATTGTAAGAATATATTTATACATTTCCTAATTCTACAAAATACTAAAAAATATATTTTAAATAAAAGATTTGAGTGCAGTTATAAACATTGAACTAAATCCCCATAAATTCAAATTTAATTAATTAAATTTAATTGACAAAATCCTTCCCAAATTTATTAAATGATAGCGTAAATCTTCTTTGTTTAAAAAATTCACGAAAAATGCTTTAGAAGATGAAATTTCCATGAATTCATAATTTGGGATATAAACAGTTAAAAAATCATAACAAATGAATTACAGTGCTATTTAATTTTTATCGAATAAATATACGATATATGACCCTTTAAAATGTTACATATGTAAAATAAAAATCAATCGAAAAGAAAGGAACTGTTTAGATTTGAAAACAACAAGGGATACATTTCCTTTTAGGTATTAAGTTGCATTTCTTTTAATAATTATTTAAAATGAGAAGTAACATGGAAAGTAACTCGTTGAAAAGATTAATTTTTAAATTCTTAACATGAGAAATCAGAAATCAGAAAACTAAACAAAAAGTGACAGAATGACGTTCTCTTTTATTTATGTTATTTATTCTTGGTGACCGTCATTAATATGAAATAAAATGACAAGAAAATCAATAACGAAATAGCTTACAAAGACTAATTTATTTTAACTTATTCGTGCTCTACGAAACAGAAGAAGCAAACGTAGCAGTTAAATTGTTGTTGCCAAAAATAAATGAGTAACGGAAAAATAAATGAATGCATACATTTCCTGAAATAAACAACTCCATGGAGTAGATAACATAATAAATTATGTTAGGCTTAAAGGGACTTATGATAGATAAAATTATTCTACATAATTCAATAACCATATTTCAGTGATACTGCATTTTAAATTATTTTTATAAATTATTTTAGCATTGCACGCATATTAAGGAAAGTACATGAAAAAAAAAAAAGTGGAGATTTGAAAATGTTTCAAGGGTTTTCTTTTTTATTCTTTGACGAATATATCTTTGATGTTACGCGCTAAAAAAAATTACTTCTAACATAAGAATTAGCAGGTTTTTATTAGCTGATTTTATTAGCACAATTTCGTTTTCGAGAAAAGACCGGACAAAATAACAAACAAAATTTGCAAATTTGCTTTTAATTATATAACGCTACTCCTTGAATTTAAATATTTCGATGGCATGTAAGAATTCACTAATTTTTAGTTAGGATTTTAGTGTAACATCTGAAATTGTTTAAGGAGTATATTTTAGAGAATTTGAAGAATTTTTTTTTCCTGTATCCTCCTAATAACAAATCAAAATTGAGAGCTTTTATTGCGCCAACTTTGCATTCAACGATGATACTTCCATTTAAAAAAGAATTACTGCTTCAATATTGGATCTACATTTGAAATATTTTCATTATTAGCTTCACATAAGAAATATTAGTTTCGTATATTGAAACTCCAATATTGCAAACTCATTGGTGTTTACATTGAAATATTGAAAATAAAATAGCGAATTATACTTTTGCCAATATTGCACTAATATTAACCAAGTAAACACATCAGTATGGAGGCGCTACTTCGTGCCAATATTGCCCACGATATATATATGTATATATATATATATATAAACAGTATTGTGTGAATACGGTTTTGCTACTAGGGCACAATCAGAAATAGTGAGAAGTAAGCTAAGGCAGCCGTCTGGTCGCCGACATGTGAAGAGAGCATTAAATAGATAAAATGCCTGTTAAAGCACATTGTTAAAAAAAAACAATCATTTAAAAATTATAAGGATCATTGCCAGTGTCTGTTTCTGCCATTGAATAAATTTTGTCTAGACAAAAATTTAGACATGAATTATTTATCAAAACTCTTTTTCGCTTAGACATCGTGATAATATTTCTATACTGTGTATTGGACTATAGCCTACAAAAATTATGTACATAAGCTGCAGAAGTATATTTAAAAGGTTAAGGTTCTCATTTATGTACAAAAGCTAATTCTTACCGGAGAAAGTTTTCAAGATTGCCGTCTATGTTTACGTTTTGTTCCATATATGTAATTTTATATATATATATATATATCCGTAAACCTTTTGCACATATGAAATTAAAGAATAGACAATATGGATGCAATAGCCACAGTTTTTTTTATGACAAAAATAAAAATTAATTCGAACAATCTATTTTTTTTTTTTGTTGTTAGAAAATTGTAGTAGGTAATGGTCGAATGCAAATTCTATATAATTTTTTAAAAAAACTTTATTCATATTTTTTAAGCATAGCAGCGTCAGTAAAATTTATAAATTTTCAAGCAATCCATCAAACATTTCCTTTTCGAAATTGCCTTTCATTCATTATCTTCCGCAGAAAATTGCAACATAAATGAATCACATCATACAAATGGAAAGCGGAATGGAAGAACAAATTTGTTTCTGATGGTCCTTCCTGCCATCAACTTCATTACGGCAATTCTTCCTTCATTGATGAAAGGGTGGAAATCCGAAGACCCGCACGGAAATTGGCAATTAGCGAAAAGCACCGTAATTAATAGAGGATGGAAGAACAGTACAGATCCTGACCAGAGAAATTAAAAAAAATAGTTCAAGAAAAATACTCTGAAAAAAAAAAGAACTGAAGGAATAATCGTTTGAAGATAAATAATGTCATGGGAAAAGCAAAATATCGTCTATATTTTCGTTTATAAAATCAACTACTAAACGCCTGATTAATGCAACCTTCTGCGGATTTGGGAATATGTCCCCCTAATAGGGTTCGTAATCTTCAGGGGATTTAAATGGTTTGAATACCAGAATTTTTATAAAGTAATGTTCTATATCACTAAACGTAGAATTAGCTTCATTAAATAAGGAACTTATTCATTTACGAAAACCCTGGAATTATATCCCTGAGGCATACAAAACCAGCCTAAATTCCTGAAGTGTGCAAATAAAATAAATTCATACAGGCTCGTGTGATGAAAATGTCGTATTTAATTGATGTTGTTTAAGTATCTCAATGACATGAAATGTTTTACACGTAATACTAATTGCAGGTTTTTACGATTAAATAAGGCAAATATTGCTATTCGGAAGTGGCGGTTTAAAAGAATAGCGACATTTGACATTATGTAATTTCTAGCGTTAAATTTCTCTCTAGTCGTATATCATATATAGATATCAATATTGGATTGTCCTAATTTGAAAATATGTTGATATTTACTGTAATTTTACAGGTGGAGACCCATCAAACCGTACTAGATCATGGGCCTCACTTTGATTGATCAGCCCATGTAAAAAAAAAAAAAATGTTAATGTCTTGCGTAGTTGGTCCGCCAATAACGATAAATTTTATTCATGAAAAGTGTTAAAATGTCATAGAGCTGTTAACCTTTTCTATTCCAAAGGCGCTTTTCAATAACAGTTATAATACATGATGTAAATAAGCTGTGGTATATAGGCTTTAATACACACATTGGCTGTGGTGTTTTATTATTACAACTTATTTACTATTAACTACAACTATCAGTTTATCTTAACGAATTTATTTAAATTAAATTAAAGCAAGTTAGTGGCATAAAATCGTTTATATTTTCTTTTCCTTTCTGTTCTTTCAAATATTTTCACAGTAAAATAAACTAAATTTGCAGCTATTCTTAACAAAAATTGTTTAACATGGAAAGGACCAATGTAATGAAATTATTTATGATAGATTAGTTTTAATAGATTTTATTACTAACGTTGCCTTTTTAATACGTTCTAATTCAGAACGATACCCTGGATTGTAATATTTTGTTATTATAGATTATTATAACTATATGTTAATTTATGATTAATTAAAGTAATAAAATTATTGTTAGCAAATTCTGTGACAGCATGTTCAAAAATGTCAAATTTAACTTGTTGATTTTGGTTTTAATTTAACTTTAAATGAAAGACATATTTAAACAACAATAATATAGATGATAATAAAAATTTTAAAAATATTGATATTTTTTCAATCTCTTATAATTTTTATAAATGGTAATAAATATTAAAACTCGCCAAATAGGATAAAATTAACTGCAAAATCATATTAGACGTTCAACGATAATTTGTTGGATAAATAGCCCAATTTAAAAGTGTTCCCTACTAAAATAAAAATGCACTTAATTTTTCAAATTATTTAGTATTCTTAAGGCGGTTCTCAAATCCCCTGCTAAACAACGCGAAACTTTCTGACACATTTTTTGACTCATTTTTAAGCGTAAAGACAAAAACCTGTAAGACCTGACTACTGAAGCAATTTGGAATCGAAATGAGTTTTCCATTTTTTTATAAATAAATTACTTATCGAGTTATAAGCAATTGTGGTCATGTGACGACCAGTTTTTCTCCTTTCACGCGGTGTCGTTCCGAAAGTTAGCTCAAAATACCAACTTTGACTGTAGTTTCAAAAGATCGTTTGCGTTTATCAAAAAATGGGAAACATCTTTCGATTACACAGTTTCTAAATTGCAACACCTGCCGATTTCACGCGTTTCAGAACGAAAAGTCGCCAGACAGTATCCTGACCCTGTGGGTTTGAGAACAGCCTTAAAACTTTTCTATATCCACTGCATTTATTTATTTCCATTAAATAAATTACAATCCAAAAATTTCAGTTAATTCATAAAAAAGAGAAAAAAAAGATTGTGTTATTTTGTTATTATAGCTTATTAGCAAACCTTTGTCTGTTGTTACATTATTTTGAATCTACTCAAAATTTAAACTTAGTTAATTTACCTTAACTTTCATGACCTCGAAAATAATCTATGTCACTCGAGATAAAAATCGGAAGTAATTATGCAGTTAATAAATGGTTTTATTATAAGTATGCTTAACGATTTTTATCGATGGAAAAAAAGAAAGACACCTGCCATTACTTAAAAGAAAAATTAACAAGCTTATGTAGTTAAGTAATATTTTAATAATAAATTGAATAATTATTTAAACTAGAAATAAAGTATTTTATCGTTAGAGAAACTTTTTTAATCATTTATAATTAAATCATTAAAAACTGATGAGTTTTAAATGAAATTATACATTAATGCTACAACGAAAGAGTTTTTATTAATGCTATGAATCATAAATTGCTTTTTTTTAAATTCAAAATATTCTCTAAATTGTTTTTATCGAGACAGCGGAAATGGAGTATTAGCAAAATCCGTAATGATTGAACTGATAATCGATTAAATTTAAAAGAAATGTCACCATAATATGAACTTTTAATCGATGTAAAATCTGGATTTACTTTAATTTAGTGACTATGTTATACAGATCCAATTAAAGTTTTAACTATATCTTGTACGGCTTTAAAATTTCATGCTAAATTAGATAATATATTATATGAATTGACATGTAAATTAACATTATATTGATGCAATCAAAGAGGTACACTCTCTTGTTTATGCACTATATTATCCCTCTTTTTTTAACAAATAATTTAAATACGCATCGAAAACATATTTTATTCGTGAATTCTTTCCGAAAGTCTGAAAAAGAAGAAACATTCCCGTTCATTCCCTGCACCCATGCGTATTGACTCTATTAAAACTAAAATTATAATTTATTTTGAAAATCTAAAATTTCTTTAAATTAAGATTTCAATTTACTTGAAACGAAAAAAATTGTTTTCGTATTTAAAAAAAAAAAATTAAATTAAATTTTCTCTTTCTTTTAAAAGTATTTACAATTTATATTTTAAAGTTATAAAAAAAGTATTATTATTTAAAATAAATTTTAAATAAACATTTATAAAATATGCATGTTAGTTAGAATTAAAATATTAAGTGGAACAAAATGTATTTTATTAAAAAGAAATTCCCTTTCGAATTTACATAAAAATATAATGTTCATATTTTACATCTAACATTAAAATAAAAAATATTTATAATTTATATTTTTATCCCATATTAATATTAAAAACCCCAGCCACAATCCTACAAGGTCGAAATCTTCCAGAAATTAACATGAAAATTCCTATTTTTCTAAACAACAAATTAATAAATCTCATATCCATTTGAAGAAAACGTCATATACAGTAGAATGTCGATTATCCGGACGCCGATTAACCGGGTCGATCTAGGGCCATACGTTTTTTCCAACTTTTTTTCAAACTTTTTGAAGTGAAACTTTTTTAGGCGCGGTAGGCTGAATTTGGCTGGATGTCACGACAGTTAACCGTTAAATAATCATTTCCTAATCTTGAAATAATAAAATCTTTAACAAATGCAAAGGCAGCAATGCATAAAATCAACTGATTCTAGAACCTCAGAAGTTTCACTTCTGACACCCAAGAGACCCATGCTGAAAAAAGAATGTCCTCTATAAAGCAGAATACTATGCAGAATTTCTTTTCCCTATCACAATGAATTGTTTTAAAATGTATGTACTGTACAGTATATGTATATATGCACGTAATAATTTTTATGCATAGCTTTGTACCAATTTTATAGAAAATACAATTTAAAAAAGTTAAAAAAAAAAACTTCTAAACACGCCATTTGTAATATGCTAATATGTGCACTACCACAATTGCCAGTCCTAAGCCTGGAAAAGGTGTGAAGGGAAGTTACCTAAAAACATTGCCATATGTATTTTTTAAAGCTGTCCGATTACCCGGATTTTTCATTAACCGGATCGGCCTCGGTCAGACTGGTCCGGATTATCGGCGCTCGACTGTATTTATTTCAAACTATCCCGCTTTCCAAAACCTACTGACCGAACGGTGAAGATGCTCCTGTCATAGTAGTGAGGTACCTGGTTCGACTCCAAGATCACCGACAATTTTTTTTATCACACTTTCTTTAATTGACGTATATTTTATCTCCTCAACGGAAAATAAAATGTTGTTATTTTATAATTAGGTGCATTATACAATAAAAGTTTGACAATGACCTATTATGAAATCTATATATAAACTATAAGTCGACTCTTATTAATGCGTCTGTTCTTAAGGCGTATCTGTGATTAATGAGGACAATTTTATTTCTCCACAATTTCCTATTTGCAATCAGTGTTAATAACCTCGTTTAAAGTCATTGCTTTACAGTCGCTATGTTGATGAGACATCCACATTAATTAACACCTCTCTTCACAATATTGGCATCATCCTTAACGTTGTGAATTCGTTTTACAGCAATATTCAATTCACTTATGAAACAGAAAATAATGGTTCACTCTCTTTTTTTGGATATACTTATCAATCACTTGCAGTGAAAAAGACTTCTACGTCCGTCTGTCGAAAAAGTTTTGCTTGATTACTACCATCCCATGCTCGTTCCTGTCCTTCTCCTAACCTAAAGACAGCCCTTTTTTTCGCTATAACTATTTCCAAACAATAACATTTGCAGTATATCTTTCTAACATTTGCAATAATCTCTCACAAAATAGATTTATTTCTATTAATATTGTATGTAAAACCAATTTATTTTGTAATTTTAATTAATTTTTCAATTAATTTTCAGCAGTGAAATTACGCTCGAAATTATTGAATATATAATACGTAAATTATCACATTGCCAACGAAGTATAGAACCAACAATGTGAAAAATGTCCAAGCCGGGAATCGAACCCGGAACCCTCCAAGTGCTCTACCTTTTAAGCTACAAGGACGATGCCCAGCTTAGCATTTCTCACTCATATGTGTTGTAGAAATGTGATAATTCAGTATTAAATATTCAATAATTTCGAGCGTACTGCTGAAAATTAATTGTAAAATTAATTAAAATTATATATGGGTTCACCGATGCTGGGTTTATTTGTGTCTCATGTTTCGCCACAGGATTGTGTGCTCATGAAGACTGTTCCATCATGTGCTACAGTTGCAGCCTTACCAACATATATGAGTGAGAAGTGCTAGGCTGGGCATCGTCCTCGTAGCTTAAATGATAGAACGCTTGGAGCGCTATTCCAAGGGTTCCGGGTTCGATTCCCGGCTTGGACATTTTTCACTCTATTGGTTCTACGCTTCGTTAGCAATGTGATAATTCACGTATTATATATTCATTTTTTTTTGTAATATTTAATTATCTCATTCAAGCATTTGTAATACACTTTCTCTAGATTATTCCTATAATTTATATTTGTAACTCTAGTAGTTTGAACCCGGGAATTTATGCTCTAAGATTTTGTTACCGGGATCCTGGGGGTTGTCCTGTTACCTAGTTAAACTAATTTTCATAAATTAAAAAAGGCATCAAATTAGCACTTATCATCTTCTCAAGGGAAATACTATAATTCTATGAAAGAATAACGAAAGTATACACAGAAAAAACTGTTTTGTTGAAACAACTAAATTTTGGTTAATATATCTCCAACCAAATATTTTGGTTGGGATGACCAAATTTTGGTTGTATTAACCAAATGATTTGTTGAATTAACAAAATCATTTGGTTAGTCTAACTAAAATCTGATCATTCCAACCAAAATATTTGGTTGGATCTATATTAACCAAAATTTAGTTGTTTCAACAAAACAGTTTTTTCCATGTATTAACACTAGCATTTACAATTTTCGTGACAGGCGGTTTTCTATATTTTTCGATCTAAAAACGTAGTTTATTTAAAGTAAGTAGAACTCTTAATAAAAATAGCAAAAATGGATTACAGAATTTTTATTCAGAAATGTTAAAAAATAATAAAGTTTCTTCTTCAAGAACGGATTGCATGCGAAAACAAATGGGCAATTTTCACCGGTCTAAAATATCCAAGATCTGCTACATTTATACTTCAACAGAATTTGAAATTGGCATTTTGGCATCGCATTCGAGTATGCTTATTTTAGAATATCAGAATCCGCGTCGTTACTGATAAAATTATAACTTCAAAAATCGTCCAAAAAAATGAAGTTTCAGATCAATTTTCTATTTCTGGAAAATATTACATCTAAGGTTTCAAATATATCTTCACAAAATAGATTGGGTACATCATTTATCTTTCGAGAATAAATGTGTCATAACTGTCATTTTTGACGCATTGAGAAAGTTGTTTATTTGTTTAAGCTTCGTCTTATGTATAGAAATTGCTAGCGTCCGTAGTAACAAAATCAGGAGTTGCCAATAGCAGTTATAATCCATGGACATTTAGGAAAATGGTTTACGATATTTCTCCAGGACTGTTGATAAATATGCAGAAATTCGCCGGCTAACGGTTTATAAATATAACTAATTGTTTCCATCAGCTTCAGTCTTCTAACCAATAAAATTCTAATCTCAAAAAATTATCCAGAAGAATAAGATTTCAGAAGGAATTTCAATTTTTTAGATCAAAAGGTATTTCATCCAGCGCTTCAAGATATTTCTTCACTAAAGTGACTGAACATTTATATTTCAATAATAAATTGTTATTGTCTTTAATATCAGGAGTTACCAATATCAGGACAATAAACAATATCAGGATTACCAATAGTACTCAAAATTCATGGACATTGAAGAAAATGATTTATAATATTTCACAAGTCATTTCAGGTCAATTTTGTATTTCAGTAGATATTTCAGCAAAGGCTTCAAGATATTTTCCCACAAAATCGATTGAACATATCATTTATCTTTCGATAATAAATGTGTCATAACTATCATTTATTGATGATGCATGGAGAAAGTTGTTTATTGTTTAATCTTCACATTACGTATAAAAATTGTTATAGTCTCTAGTAACAATATCAGGAGTTTTCAATAGCAGTTCTAATCTATGGACATACAGGAAAAGGGTTTATAACAAATCATCAGTCATTTCAGGTCAATTTTCTATTGAAGAAGGTATTTCATCTAACGCTTCAAGGTATTTCTTCACAAAACTGATTGAAAATTTATCTTTCGATAATATATGTGTTATAACTATGATTTATTGATGATGTATGAAGAAAGTGGTTTATTTGCTTAAGCTTCACTTTATGTATAGAAGTTGTTATCGTCTCTAGTAACAAAATCAGGAGTTTCCAATTTAATCTATGGACATACAGGAAAACGGTTTATAATATTTCAACAGTACTGTTGACAAATATGTACACTGAAAAAAATGAAGTACTCAAAAATGAGTAAATCAATGTACTCATATTGAATTGAGTATGTTTGGATAAAAAATGAACATATGTTTTCTCAATTTTGAAACATCACATGTTATCAAACCCAAACAAAACGATAATTTTATGCCCTGTAATGATTTATTTCATTTATGGTGGCATAAAAGATGTTCATGATGATTCAAATAATAAATTATGTACATTATTCTAAAATAATTTAAAAGTGCTCACAAATAAAGCTCTCGTTATAAAAATATTCGATTTGAGCATATTGGTAATAATTTTGATATTTTTCTTAATAAATAATCAGTTAAACGTTTCTTGTTAATAATTTAGAACGGAAAATAAATGTTAGTACATATTTACTTTAATTTGTAGGCTCAGGGGGGGGGGGGGGGTGCAGTACATAACGAGTCATATCTGAACACAACCATGGGATCAAAAATGAGTACATGTGATTCTCAATTTTGAACACATTTGGATCGGAGCTATTTTGAGTATGTCACGTATTTAAAATTGAGTACTTATTACTCAATTTTGAATACCCATTTTTTTCAGTGTAGATAGTCGATGTCTAACGATATCTAAATATTACTAATTGTTTCTATGAACTACCGCCTTCTTACCAATAGAATTCTAATCTCAAAAATCGTCCAGAAAAATAAAATTTCCGAAAGAATTTCGATTTTCTAGTTCAAAAGATATTTCATCTAATGCTTCAAGATATTTCTCCACAAAACCGATTGAATATATCATTTATCTTTGGCAAATAAATGTGTGATAACTATCATTCATTGATGATGCTGGAGAAAGTTGTTTATTTGTTAAGTTTCATTTTATATATGAAAATTGTTATCGTATCTAGTAAAAAAAAATCAGGAGTTTCCAATAGCAGTTTTAATCTATGGACATGCAGAAAAATGGTTTATAATATTCCACTAG
Source organism: Maratus speciosus (assembly GCA_963932465.1). NCBI lineage: Eukaryota > Metazoa > Arthropoda > Arachnida > Araneae > Salticidae > Maratus > Maratus speciosus. The sequence continues at coordinate 306,688,171 of OZ010789.1, read as the reverse complement.
TCATTTCAGGTCAGTTAAGATATTTTCATCTAATGCTTCACGATATTTCTTCAGAAAACTAACATATCATTTAACTTTCGAGAATAAATGTGACATATCTATCATTTATTGATGATGCATGTAGAAAGCGGTTTATTTGTTTAAAATTCACTGTATGTATAGAATTTGTTATCGCCTCTTGTAACAAAATCAAGAGTAACCAATAGCAGTTACCATCCATGGTCGTCTAAGGAAATGATTTATATCATTTCAACAGTACTGTTGACAAATGTAGAAACTCGACGTCTAACGATATCTAAATATTACTAATTGCTTACAACAACTTCCGCGTCTCTACCAGTAGAATTTTAACCTCAAAAATTGTCCAGAAGATTAAAATTTCAGGTCAACATTCTATTTCAGAAGACATTTGATCTAATGCTTCAAGATATTTCTTCACAAAATTTATAGAACATATCACTTATCTTTTGAAAATAAATGTGCCATAACCATCATTTATTGTTGATGCATGGAGATAGATGTTTATTTGTTTAAGTTTCACCTTAAATATGAAAAACGGTTTTCGTTTCTAGTAACAAAAGGATAAGTTACCAATAGCAGCTTTAATCCATACATTTTCGGGAAAAATAGTTTATAACATTTCTCTACCATTCTTTAGAAATATAGAAAAAATTGACATCAACAGATTTTTAAATATCATTTATTGATTATATCAGAATCTCTGTAGCTAATAAAATTTTAACTTAAAATGTTCTCTAAAATAACAAAATTTCAGAGCAATTTTCCATTTCTTGAAACTATTGCATCTAGTGTTTCATAATATTCACAAAACAGATTAAGCACATCATTTACCTTTTGAAAATAAATGTGTCATAACTGTCATTTCTGTTTCAGGGAGAAAGTTGTCTATTTGTTTATTACTCGCCTTATGTAAAAAAAAATCATCATCGTCACTAGTATGGTCACAAAATGGTGAGTAGTTATCAACGGCAGCTATAATCAACACATTTTTAAGAAACGAGTTTTATAATATTTCACTAACATTTTTGATAAATATGCAAAAAGTTGTTGTTCAGTTGTTTCTGAATATTACTTATTGATTAAATCCCAATTTTCGACGTTACTAACTCCAAAATCTTTAAAAGAATAAAGATGCAGATCAATTTTCTATTTCCCAAAAAATTACGTCTAACATTTCATAATATTCACAAAACATATTGGCCGCATCATTTACTTTCCGAGAATAAATGTGTTATAACTGTCATTTCTGATGCAGGGAGGAAGTTAAGTTGTCTATTTCTTTAATACTTGCCTTATGTAAAAAAAAAGAAAAAAAATCATTATCGTCACTAGTAACAAAATGATGAGTAGTTACCAACGGCAGTTATAATCAACACATTTTTAAGAAACGAGGTTTATAATATTTCCCTAACATTTTTGATAAATATGCAAAAAGTTGTTGTTCAATGGTTTCTGAATATTAGTTATTGATTATATCCAAATTTGCGATGTTACTAACATCAAAGTCTTCAGAAGAATAAAGGTGCAGATCAATTTTCTATTTCCCAAAATATTACGTCTAACATTTCATAATATTCACAAAACATATTGACCACATCATTTACCTTTCGAGAATAAATGTGTCATAACTGTCATTTCTGATGCAGGGAGAAAGTTGTATATTTGTTTAATACCCAATTTATGTAAAGAAAAAAAAAATCATTATCGTCACTAGTAGTAAAACGATGCGTTACCAACGGCAGCTATAATGAACGCATTTTTAAGAAACGAGATTTATGATATTTCCCTAACATTTTTGATAAATATGTAAAAAGTTGTTGTTCAGTGTCTTCTGAATGTTACTTATTGATTATATCCGAATTTGCGACGTTACTAACTTCAAACCCTTCAGAAGAATAACGATGGAGATCAATTTTACATTTATCAAAAATACTGCGTCTACCGTTTCATAATATTCACAAACAGATTGACCATATCATTTACCTTTCGAGAATAAATGTTTCATAACTGTCATTTCTGATGCAGGGAGAAGATGTCACTATTTGTTTAATACTCGCCATATATATATATATATATATATAATCATCATCGTCACCAGTAGCAAAATGATGAGTAGTTACTAACGGCAGCTATAATCAACAGATTTTTAAGAAACGACGTTTATAATATTTCCTTAACATTTTTGATAAATATGCAAAAAGTTGTTGTTCAATGGTTTCTGAATATTACTTATTGATTACATCCCAATTTTCGACGTTACTAACTCCAAAATCTTTAAAAGAATAAAGATGCAGATCAATTTTCAATTTCGCTAAAATATTACGTCTAACGTTTCAGAATATTTTTTCACAAAGCAGATTGATCACGTCATTTATCTTTTGAGAATGAACGTGTCATATCTGTTATTTTTTGATGATGCATAGAGAAGGTTATTTATTTGTTGAAGTTTTACCTTATGTATAGAAATCGTTATCGTCAATAGCAACAAAATGATGAGTTATTAAGGGGGCAAGGGACCTTCAAATTCTTTTTTTTTTCACTTTAAGTACATTTCAAGGGTGCATTATGGCATATGTTTATGATACAAAATATTCTTGACTATTTTAAACTTTATGAAGAACTTTTCAAAATGCCTTATGCGCATTCCATATCAATTAAAATCCCTAATATTTTTTATACAAGTTTGGTTTACATATATACAAATAAATCTGTGCATCGTTTATTGAAAATATAATTGGAAAAGTTAAAGATAATAAATTGCAAAAATAGGATGCAAAAATGTTGAACATTTCATAAAATTAAAAATATATATATATATATATATATATTACCTCTATATTCAAATGTATAAACTTCGATGAACAGCTTTATTTGTATATATAAAACAAACTTGCATAAAAAATATAGGGGTTTTAATTGATATGAAATGCGCATGGGACATTTTGAAAAGTTCTTCATAACGCTTAAAATATTAAAGAAAATTCCTTATTTTTCGCCAAAATTTCTTTTTTTAATTTCTTGTGTGATAAATATATGCCACAATGCATATAGTGCACCCTTGAATAGTATTTAAAATGAAAAAAAATGAGTTTGAAGATTCCTTGTCCCCTTAATTGCAGTACTGGACAATTCACTAACAATAATTCACAACAACGTTGATAAATATGGAGAATGCCGACATCTAACGTTTTCCGAACATTGGGAATAAAAGAGATACTAAATAACAATGCACTAGAATAATTTTAACACAATTATTCCAATTGGTAAATAAATCATATTAGATGTAAATTTCCAACTGGGCGAAAAATGTCCTGACCAGGATTCGAACCAGGGATCTCCTGGGTGAAGCCGCCAGTGCTCTACCATCTGAGCTATTCCAGACGAATCTGGTGGAACTTCTTCACCCAGCTAACCTTAATGATTATAGCATCTGGTCTGAAACCTGGTTCAGCTCAACAGAATAAATCACAGGTAATGGAACTCCAGAAATCGCTGGATGCGTAATTACACTAGCTGAGTGAAGAAGTTCCACCAGATTCGTCCGGGATAGCTCAGATGGTAGAGCACTGGCGATTTCAGCCAGGAGATCCCTGGTTCGAATCCTGGTCCGGACATTTTTCACCCAGTTGGAAATTTACATCTAATATGATTTATTTACCAATTAGAATAATTGTGTTAAAATTGTTCTAGTATAATTACGCATCCAGCGATTTCTGGAGTTCTGTTACCCGTGATTTTGTTCTGTTGAACTGAACCAGGTTTCAGACCAGATTCTATAATCCTTAAGGTTAGCTGGGTGAAGAAGTTCCACCAGATTCGTCCGGGATAGCTCAGATGGTAGAGCACTGGCGGCTTCAGCTAGGAGATCCATGGTTCGAATCCTGGTCCGGACATTTTTCGCCCAGTTGGAAATTTACATCTAATATAAATAACAATGGCATATATTCCAGTTCCATCACTTGGATCATTGTCTTTTAATTCATAAATTCAAAAGTTTGTGAGGTATGAAAGTCACTGCCATGTTTAAAAACGAAATCTGTTAAGTGTGGTCAATGTCAGCAGTATCCGGGCGTGAAATTGAAAATGGTGAGCAAGCTAAATAAAGTTTAAATTATGCTTTTTAAAACGCTATCACACTTGCGCTCTAAAACAAATTCGCGAATTGAAGATTTTTTTTCCGTACTTATTTTTTCCGTTAAAGCACGAAAACGTACACTTTGATTTGCCCATTTTCTTATGAAATACATACCATCAATACACCACTAATACATCACCAATCTAGCTGGAAAAATATCTGAAGTCCTCCAATGTAAAGCTGCATTTTCATCAAATCACTGGTGTGTTCCGGAAACTGTGATGCGTTATATTCTTTCGTACGAGAAACAGGTTTATTACGTATGTCGTTTTTCTCTGTAGACACGGAAAATTTGTGGTCCGAAGCTCAAAATTTGCTAAAATCCCCCTGTCAAAAGACGAAAATTTCAACTAACTGAAAAATCTCTTCCAGTCAGTGGGGTGTTTAGGCAATTTGCTGCGTGTACTTTTTACGTTTTTTCACGAAATGTTTTTTGAGAAAGTTGTATGTGAGTGAATTTTTAACTTGAACACGAATCTCAACCTCCAACTATTGCCTGTAAAATGAAATGTTAAAAAGCAAGAATCTTTTTCCTCAAATTTTCTCGCCAGGCATGAGATATGGTATAAAATAATAGTATAAAAGCAGATATAGATGAAATACCCAGGAATTTTGAAACAGGAAAATAAACTTCAGAATTTGGGGGAATTAAACAGGGACTTTTTGGCATTTTAGAAATTTTGATTGAAAGAAACTAATATATCAAATGTTTATAATTCAATTTTATTTCTTTAAAGTACAAATATTACATTTCATTTAATTATTAAAGTTCAAGCAGTCTTCAATTTTATATAATCTGTCTATATGTATAGATCATTTATAAACGTTTTTTTTAAATCTCTTATTTAAAAAGATAAACGCCTACACGCACTACTACAACACTATGCCTACGAATTTTATAAATATGGCTGCTTAATCAAATAATTTAAATCATTTATTAAAAAAACAATAAAAATCCTTTTATTTTTAACTAGGTATGATGAAAAAGAAATGATTATGATTAACAATTTCATTAATAAAAATTACTTGTTTTCTTTTAATTTATTTGGTTAATTGATAAAAATAATCATTTTAAAGGCAACCACATCATTTTAAATTTAACAATGTATGATGAAAAAAATTATTATGCTTAACAATTTTATTTTTTTAACCCTCCGTCTACCAGACGGGTCCATTGGACCCGACAGGTACATACAAAATATTCATTCAAACCAGAAATTTCTTTAAAATAAACTAAGTATATAAACCAGACAAAAATAAGGTAAATAAATAAGTTAAATAGTTTTAAATAAAAATTCTGATGTAGAACGTTTTATTAAAACTTGAATAAAATTCCCGGTAGATCTAGGGTTAAATACATTTTTCTATCTAATTGGTAAATAGATAGAAACAATCATTTTAATAATAAAGAAAAAATATTATCTGCTATTTGGATTTAATGTTTCATATAATAATTCAATAACAGTAGATATCTATCAATTACAAAATCTGGCTACTTAAAAAATCTTAAATAAGCAAAAATATTTCAAAATTCACATTTTCTGAAAATCTTCAAAGTTTTCTTCCCGTGTAAAATCACATTTTTTTCCCTATTCAATCCGGTATATTTAGTATCTTGTAACTCTAACATCAGAAAGTGGAAAATGAAGAAGACCTGCTATAGTGCTTAAAATTTTGCCTTTCTTCCCAGTCTGATAGGATTTTTACTGAATTATATGAAATTTTCTATGAAACACATGGGAATCCTTCATGACGTAATTTTTGCACTGTTATATTTTAGTACCTTGTAACTCTAACATCAAAAAGTGGAAAATGCAGAAAATCTGCTATAGTGCTTAAAATTTCGCCTCTCTTCGCAGTCTGGTAAGGCTTTTACTGAGCTGTATGAAGTTTTCTATTAAACACATGGGAATCCTACATGACGTAATTTTTATACTGTTATATTTTATTACCTTGTAACTCTAACATCAGAAAGTGGAAAATACAGACGAGCTGCTATAGTGCTTAAAATTTCGCCATTCTTCCCAGTCTGATAGGGCTTTTACCCAGTGTTCAGTGAACATACATTTTTCCCAATTATGATTTATGGGAAGCTATTTACTGAATAATCACTTTAACTAAAATCACTTTAGAGTTAATTATTGCTATGACTGTTATTTAAGAAAACCCTTATTGATATTTCTTGAAATAATAATCTAAAACAGTTATACATCAAAATTCAACATTTCATTTCTACCATGAATCACCTGAAATGGTGTTATACTTATAAACATTTCCTTATTGAAATAACTTTGTTTATCATATCAAGATATTCTTTTATTTAGACATTTTCTCAGTTGTTTAAAAATAATTATTGTGATTTATATGTGTTAGTCAAGGACACTTCCTGGTTTCAGTGATTCTACATTTGAAGAAGGAGTTGAAGTGCAGCCTTCAGATTAAATTTTTATATTATAATTTTTATATATAAGCGATATTTTTTAATAACGCAACCGGGCAACCACAAAGCCTGGCACTTGTTAAAATTAACGAACCGCATGTCTGGACGATGTCAATTTACATTTGTTTCAATATAGCGTTATTTACATTTCGTGTCATTTTACTAGTTCCATAAACACACACAGTTCATCGAACATTAAAAGTTGAAGGCACCGGCGAGATATTGGATACTTTTTTCAAGCTTGGAATAAGTGTGTGCTCATTATATATTACTTCAGTTTTCTAAATAAAGTTTTCACCAGTCTTATGTGGAATTGCAACAGACGACGGAGCACCTCGCATCACATTTATTACAGATAAGTACATTTTATCTTATTATTATTATTATCGGTTTGGCTTTTGTTTTTTACGCTATTCACCTCATTATTTGAATAATGAATACCGACTTGGAAGCCGCAAAAAAGGCTGCTGAAGAATTGGAAAAAGCAGCTATAAATTTACGTGGGAGAGCTGAATCTGCTCTAACAAGGATAAACAACTTCATTAACTCCGAGCAAACGTTTCAAAAGAATGATTTGTTCAATAAATTAGAAAAATTAGAGACAGTTTACTCCGATTTTGATAAATATGATGCTCAATTACCAGTTGAAGCATCTGAAATTGAGGAATTTGAAAAAAAATATTATGAAACCAAAGCCAAACTGCAAACGGAACTTGAAAAAGTTACCGTAAATGTGCATGCACCATCTCAAGTGATAAATGATCAGATTCCAGTTGTTAGTTCTATTATTTCTAACAATTTTAAATTGCCTAGGCTCAATATAGAGCAATTTAATGGTGATTTTAAGAACTGGCTGTCATTTAAAGATTTATATTTATCATTAGTTCATAACAACGACAGCATAACTAATGTACAGAAGTTTCAGTATTTAAGAGGGTTACTAGGGGAAGAGCCAGCCTCTATTATAAAACATAGTCCTATTTCTGAAAACAGTTATTCAGAAGCGTGGGAAAAATTGCTGTCGAGATATGATAAGAAAAAACAAATTGTTTCCACTTTAGTTAAAACATTCTTGGACATTCCCCCTATTGCTCAAGTGAATGCATTTAACTTACGCTGTTTATCAGATGTATCAGATGAAGTAATTAGAGGCCTTAAATCAATCGATGAAAAGGCATCTGGCCGTGACTTATGGCTAATTCATATTTTATTACAAAAGGTTGATTCTAAAACAAGGGAGGAATGGGCAAAATTGACCTCAAGCGAAGACTTTCCGTCTTTTGATCAATTTATTCAGTTTATAAATGATAGATGTTCATCTTTAGAATTGTATAAAAGTGAAAATGAAGGTTCGCATAAACAAGAGAAACAGTATAACGTCAATAGATCTTTTTCCAGTGTCATTAGCAAATGTTTACTATGTAAATTTAATCACTCACTTTACAAGTGTGTAAAATTTAAAGAATTAAGCATCAGGGATAGGAGACAGTTTGTTAAGAAAAACAAGTTATGCAGTAACTGCTTGTCTGACAAGCACACTACCTGGCAATGCAATTCCTCTTACTCTTGTCACAATTGCAAGCTGAAACATCATACTAGTTTATGGGAAAATAAGCTGCAAAATTACGCGATATCAACTTCTCGTTCAAATGAAAAACAGAGCCGTAAAATCAAACCTGATTCAGAGGCCGGTTTGATTCCCGATGAGAATAAAAAGGAAATTTCTCCTTCCATAAATGCAGTTCAAACATCTTTCGCACTTTTGCACACTGCTAGTGTATATATCAATTATTGCATGGGTCAAAAGCACACTCTAAGAATCATGTGGGATAGTGGATCAGAGTCTACATTTGTTTTTGAATCATGCATGAAAATGTTAGTAATTAAAAGGAAAAATGCTAGGTTCCCCGTAAAAGGTCTGTCTAACTCAAAGATCGCAGTAACTAAGGGTTACGTAATGTTTGATCTTACATCAATTTATAATACTGACACCAAGTTGTCTGTTAAGGCATTTATTTTAGATGATTTAACTGCTCCGTTACCTGCGGAAAAAGTACATGAAAAGCATTTTTCGCATTTAAAGAATATAAACTTAGCGGATCCACATTTCGAGACACCAAGTAAAATAGACATTATTCTAGGATCTGATTATTTCTTTTCTATTTTGCTTTCTGGTCAAGTAACAGATACGCAGAGCAATTTAATTGCTCAGAATTCAATTTTTGGCTTTCTGGTATCAGGGAAAATGCCACATTCTAGTACATCTCCAAATTCAATGCATAATTTACACATTTATGAAGTTAATATTGATAAAGAGTTAAAGCGTTTTTGGGAAGTAGAAGAAGTATTTAATAAGAATACTCAAATGCTGTCACCTGAAGAGCAATTTGTTGAATCACATTTTCAGGAAAATTATTCAATTAATTCCGAGGGTCGTTTTTTGGTTAAGTTACCTTTTATTCAATCTAAATCAGAATTAGGTAATTTTAAACCTGCCGCAATTTCTCACTTGCTTGCTATGGAAAAGAAATTTAGAGAAAAACAAGAATTTGAAAATCAGTACAAAGAGTTTATGTACGAATATGAAGAATTAGATCACATGGAATTAGTTGCACAAAATGACATTAATAATTATGAAAACAAACACTACTTTCTTCCTCATCATGCGGATATTAAATCTTCTAGTATCACTACTAAATTAAGGGTAGTTTTTGACGCTTCATGCAAAACTTCAAGTGGTGTTTCCTCGAATTCTATTTTGGGTGTAGGCCCTAAGTTACAACGCGACATTTTCGAAATCTTACTTAATTTTCGATTTCCGAAAATAGTCTTTTCTGCGGACATAGAAAAAATGTACCGCCAGATTTTGGTTGCCGAAGAGGGTCAAATTTATCAGCAAATAGTTTGGAGGTCTAATCCTAATGAGGAAATAAAAAATTACAAACTAAAAACTGTCACATATAGTTTAGCGCCAGCATCTTTTCTGGCAACTAGGTGTATAAAACAAATCGCTCAGGATTATACAAAAAATCCTTGCATTTCGCGCATGTTAGAAGAAGATATGTACATGGATGACTTATTATCCGGTACGAATACTGTTAGGGAAGCAATAGAAACTTGCAAAGAAATTACAGATTGTTTAGACGCGCATGGTTTCCACTTAAGGAAGTGGAATTCAAATTCACAGGCATTTCTTAATGAATTTATAGATTCTTCTAGCACTGAATCAAATTTTGAAATCATTCCTAGTGACAACGAAAGCTCCAAAGTTCTAGGCTTAAGCTGGAACTCTTCATCGGATAGTTTTATTTTCATAACTGCATTAACACTCACTCCACCTCTTACAAAGAGACACATTTTAGCTGAGTCTGCATGGATTTTCGACCCGCTAGGTCTAATTTCGCCCTGTACTGTAACTTTAAAGGTATTTTATCAGAAACATTGGCTTATAAAAGAGGACTGGGACTCTGTTATACCGCAACATCTTACAGACGAATTGCTGCAATTTCAAATTTCCTTTAACGGACTAAATCAATTGTCTGTTCCTAGATGTGTCACGATTTCATCCGGTAACCCATTTGAATTACATGGTTTTTCTGATGCCTCAACATTGGCATATGCTGCGCAATTTATTGCCGACAAAGTTATAAGGTGAAAATAAACTCTTTTCTCTTAGTTTCTAAAACTAAAGTTGCTCCAATCAAACAGATTTCAGTGCCAAAATTAGAGCTTTGCGGTGCGCACCTACTAGCCAAGCTGTTCCGTTCCGTCATGGAAACATTAAAGAGTTACAAGTTCGATATTTTCGCCTGGACGCACTCAAAAGTCGTCCTTTCTTGGCTATCTGCACATCCGCGTAAATGGAAGACTTTTGTTGCGAATAGGACAGCTCAAATTACCGAAATTCTACCTACAATGCACTGGAGACATGTACCATCCAAAGAGAACCCCGCAGATATCGCTTCACGCGGTATTGATCCAAAATGTCTTCCAGGTTGTGATTTGTGGTGGAAGGGGCAAAGTTGGCTGACATTGGACCCATCCAATTGGCCCAAAGACGACTCAAATGTTGAGGAATTTGATGATTAAATCAAAGCCGAACAAAGGTCTGATCCAATTGTTTCCTTTCACGCCCGCACATCAAATGATCTATTTGATAATTTGTTTCAAAAGCACTCTTCGCTTGCAAAAATTATTCGCATTTTGGCATATTGCCAAAGATTTATCAAAAAATGCAAGAAGTCTAACGAAACAGAAATTTCTTCACCACATCTTACTTACAAAGAAACAAAAGCTGCTGAAGAGAATATTGTTCGTTGGATTCAGAATTCTTACTCTCAGGAAGAATTTAAATGTATCCAAGAACAGAAAGCTTTGCCAAAAAAAAAGTACGCTACAGTCCCTCCACCCATTTATTGATGATAAGGGTCTGTTACGGATGGGAAGACGCTTACAAAATTCACAATTACCCTTTAATGTCAAACATCCTTTAATCTTGCCCTCACAGCATAAAATGGCTGAGTTATTAATACAGCCACAACACATTGCCCATTTACACGCTGGGCCTTCACTGCTATCCCACATCATCAGACAATCTTATTGGATAGTTGGTGGAAAAAAGATCATTAACAAATGCATCAATATATGTTTAAAATGCTACAGATATAAAAGGTCCATTGCAACCCCTCAACTAATGGGGAATTTGCCACAGCATCGAGTAACCCTGGAACGTCCATTTTTCTCCAGCGGTGTTGATTACGCAGGCCCTATATCTATTAAATTTAGTAAGGGTCGGGGTGCAAAAACAACTAAGGGCTATATAGCTTTGTTTATTTGTTTGGCTACAAAGGCTGTGCATATTGAAGCTGTGAGTGATATGACAGCTGAGGCATTTATGGCCGCCCTTCGACGTTTTAGTGCAAGGCGAGGCGCCCCACGGCATCTTTATAGCGACAATGGCACCAATTTTGTCGGTGCATCCAGAAAGCTGGATAAAATATCTGAACTATGGCATTCATTTACAGATAATGAAATAATGTCCCATTATCAAGGTGAAAACTCTCTAGAATGGCATTTCATCCCTCCTTCTGCCCCTCATTTTGGCGGGATTTGGGAGGCTGCCATAAAAGCGGCAAAGTATCATATCAAGCGAGTCATAGGAGAGACATTGCTCACTTTCGAGGAGCTAGCCACGTTGCTCGTCCAGATAGAAGCCTTGCTCAACTCGCGGCCGCTTATACATTTAAACAATAATGATACTGACTCAATAAATGTTCTCACTCCCTCACATTTTCTTACAGGGGATGTTTTGCATTCCATACCCGATGAGTCAGCAACCCCGACAACGAATCTGAAGAAACGATGGGAACTGCTCCAAAACATGAAAGCTGGATTTGCCAGACGGTGGACCAGAGAATACCTGGCCTCGCTGCAACCCAGAGTTAAGTGGAAGATCGCCACGCCTAACATCAAGGTGGGTCAGATAGTGTTACTCATGGAAGCAAATCAACCGCCTGGAACTTGGCCGTTGGGCCGTATTACAGAGGTCAACCCAGGCAGTGATGGAATCGTCAGGGTGGTTACTGTGCAACGTGGGTCTTCATTCTTCAAACGCCCGGTGCACAAACTAGCATTACTCCCTCAGTATCAGGACTAAGGTCCTGATGGGGGGGGGGGGGGGAGCATGTTCAGTGAACATACATTTTTCCCAATTATGATTTATGGGAAGCTATTTACTGAATAATCACTTTAACTAAAATCGCTTTAGAGTTATTTATTACTATGACTGTTATTTAAGAAAACCCTTATTGATATTTCTTGAAATAATAATCTAAATCATTTATACATCATAAATCAACATTTCATTTCTACCATGAATCACCTGAAATGGTGTTATACTTATAAACATTTCCATATTGAAATAACTTTGCTTATCATATCAAGATATTCTTTTATTTAGACATTTTCTCAGTTGTTTAAAAATAATTATTGTGATTTATATGTGTTAGTCAAGGACACTTCCTGGTTTCAGTGATTCTACATTTGAAGAAGGAGTTGAAGTGCAGCCTTCAGATTAAACGCACGCAGCATTTAACTCTTTAGCTGCGATATTTTTTAATAACGCAACCGGGCAGCCACAAAGCCTGGCTCTTGTTAAAATTAACGAACCGCATGTCTGTATTTGGACGATGTCAATTTACATTTGTTTCAATATAGTGTTATTTACATTTCGTGTCATTTTACTAGTCCCATAAACACACACAGTTCATCGAACACCCAGTTATATGAAGTTTTCTATTAAACACATGACGTAATTAACATGACATCCTTCATGACGTAATTTTCCCTACTGTGATATTTTACTACCTTGTATCTCTAACATCAAAAGTGGAAAATGAAGACGACTTGCTATATTGCTCAAAATTTCGCCACTCTTACCACTCTGAAGCGGCTTTTAATGAGTCATATAAACTTTTCTGTGAAACACATGGGAATCCTTCATGACATAATTTTTCTACTCCTATATGAAGAAAATATTCATAAAGTGTTTAAAGTTTCATCTGCTTTAGCAATCTCAATGGATTTTTACACTGTATTTATGATTTCACAAACATGGCATAGTTTAGAAAAGTATCAGAAATATCCAAAGAAACATCAGTAAAAGTGAAAGTACCAGTTTAACAACTAAACCCATCTAATCCAACAGCTGCAAATTTAATCATGATTAAAATTCTCCCTCAAAATTAATACATAACTAAAAATAAAGTAAATAAAAATTATTTTTATAAAAATTTCATTTCGTAATATTTATTATGTGTGTGTTCGATAACGCATCAAATTATCTTCCCTAATTCCGTCCAAATTCCTCATAAAAACTGCTGCCAAAAGTAATTTTAAATATCACTGAATTATTTATGAATCCAGATATAAATTTTGTGGAATGTACATAATACAGTTCAGTTGTTAAACATCGTACAGTGAGAAATAGTAAATATTAAATAACTGAAACATCATTTTATGAAATATTCATACACATATCACTTTGGTATAATCCATACTTGATATCTAAATTTAGAGAAAAACATAGCCGAAAAGAGAGAGAAATAATGTATAAAGCGGCATCTTTTATTCAACATTCAGAGCAATATTTTCGAAGATTTTTTGAAATGCGCGAAATTTTCCAGTTTTATGACCTCATTCTTTGTTTGAAAAATTTCATATGCGATATAAATTCAAGTACTTTGAAGTAATAAAATATTTAGTTGTTCTATAATATATAGTGTAATATGAAGTAATAAAATATTTAGTAATATATAGTTGTTCGAAGATTTTGATAGAGTATTAAGGACACGCCGTATTTTAACACCGAGAAATAAATCATGAGGCGGGCATTAAAATGAAGTATTTTCGAAAATTTTAAAACTGATTTTCAAATCCTCAAAAAGTACACTGTCAGAAAAATTCGTTTTTATACATTAAATTATCCGTCATTTTTAAACAAATATTTTCCGTTCTCCTAGAAAACATGATTTTTCCGTTAATTCCTCGGGGAGTCTGAAAAAGAGGGGGAAATTTCGTTTATTCATTGCACGCATGCATATTAGCTCTATGAATACCGAAGTTCGAATTTATTTTTAAAATGATAAACCGAAAATTTAATAAATTAAAATTTCTAATTTATTTAAAAAGAAAAACAAAACAATGCTTTCGAATTTAATAAAGTAGCATTTTTCTTGTTCATTTAACCCTTTATGTACTGAATTATGAATTCATGAAAATATTATCTTCTAAAGCATTTTTCGTGAATTGTTTAAACTACATTAGAAGATTTACATAATCATTTAATACATTTTAGAAGAATTTTAGACGTATTGAAGGATTTAGAAGGATTAATTAAATGTGAATTTATAGGGATTTTGTGGAACATTTATAACCCCACTCAAATCTCTTATTTTAAACCTTTTTCTTAGTATTTTGTAGAATTGGGAAATGTACAAATATAATGTTCTTACAATAGAAATATTGAAATATTTCCGAATTGAAAAAATCCCCCCCCCCTTCCCCCAACGCCAAGAAAGCTGAAAAGATGCAAAGGCCAAAAGAAATCATCCTTTTAAAAATATTTTTTCTTTTGTGTAACCAATAATGCTTTTGGAACAACATAAAGTAATGTCTCTATAACTCATTCTAAACTGTATTACAACTAATCGATGTATTAAATGAATTTTATAACAAGTTATTTTAATGGTACTTATAAGTATCGTCAGTAGATAAAGGGTTAAGGGTTAAACTTAATCGCAATTTATTTTTTAGAGTAAACTCTGTCTAAGGCGGAATCGATCGCAGCCAAGAAAATTTTCCACAGTAGACAATATTCCGCCATAGGCGAATTTCACTTTATGTCTATGGATTCGCAGGGACTTGAAAATCTTTCCGAGTTAGACAGATTTCCGTCTTACACAGAGTCCGCCTAAAAGAGAGTTTACTGTATTAAAAAAATATTTGCAAGCAAAATATATTATAAACGAATACATTAAAAATATATGTAGTATTCAGTCAATTAAAAAAAATCCATTTTATTTAAAAAAAAAAAAAAACCATTTTTTCTCGAATTTAATTAAAAAAATAATATTTATATTTTACATCTAACGAACAAATTATATCTTATTAAAAATATGTCTTATATGTAATAATTTGTATCCTCCATTATTATAAAAGTGTTAAAACACCAACCATTATTTCAGAACGACGAAATGTCCCTGCAATTAAGTTTAAATTTCGGAGCTTTCTGAGCAAGAAATTTAACAATCTTTACCAATCCCGCATTTAAAAAGACATCATCCATAGCAATCAGATAAAATAACGAAAAAAAAACTGGAATGGATGAAAACGATGTAATTAAATTAAAAACACTGGAATAAAAATTATTTACTAGTATTTCAACATGAGACTGATAGATAAATCTCCATGAAAAGAGCAAAACTATGCAATATACTTAAATAAAATCATAAAAAACTTGAATGTAAGCAACATAATTAAAAAGTATGTAAAAAAATCTATTTGAATTTACTGTAGCGCGTGATTATCTTTTAAGAATGCAGAGCTATTCAGGAATTTTGGAAAACTTCTCATATACGCGTAAGGTGATACAAAAGTTCTCAAAATGCATTAACCATTATCCA
The DNA here is from genome assembly GCA_963932465.1 of Maratus speciosus. Taxonomy (NCBI): domain Eukaryota; kingdom Metazoa; phylum Arthropoda; class Arachnida; order Araneae; family Salticidae; genus Maratus; species Maratus speciosus. The sequence goes on along the minus strand of OZ010789.1, from coordinate 306,672,393 downwards.
CGGATAATATAAGTTAATTGTTAATCAGAAATTCTATTTAATAAAATATAACTTTTTCCTAGGTTTCCTAGGTTGTATATTTGACTTTATATACTAAGTTGCATTTCTATCTCAAAACAGGTTTATTTAGAAAACTTATAACAGGAAATGCTACTTTTATGTTAGCTGGGCGCAGGTAGTAAATCGCCAAATATTGTTGCCATCGCAACCAATTGTTTTGAAATCATTTCATTTGAAATGTAAATTTTTTATACATTTTGTTTTAAATGCAGTACAAATATTTAAAACACCTGCTTTTCACGTATTACATTTAAAATAAAATAAATAAATAAAAAAGAAAAGAAACGAAAAGAAAAGAAAAGAAAAATGAAATAGCACTATAAACTAAATATTTTTATTTTGTCATCGCAGCATTGTTTCTAATTTAGACACGCGAAAGATAAAAGCTGCTATTGAAGAGGGGGAAATATGCTATTGGTGAGATTTGCGGCCAGCTAACATACAAATAATAAGAAAACTTGCACGTATTAGCATACCACGTATTAGTACAATTTTCTACTCCCTTTTTTTTTTCTTTCTTTTTATCACAGTGTAGTTTTATGATAAAATCTCTTTGATTTTGATTTTAAAAGAAAATTAAATGTTCAAACACAAGAAGTATTTTTAGATTTTTAGGAAGTTATTTTCATCGATCTCAGTTTCTCGGGGGGTTCTGTAGCTGTACCTGTAGTACAGTGAATTTTGATATTTGTAAAATAACGACTTGATTATTTTGAGTTAATTCTATTTAATAAAATATAACTTTTTTCCTAGGTGGCACATATTTGACTTTATATACGAAGTTGCGTTTCTGGCTCAAAACAGGTTTATTTAGAAAGCTTATAATAGGAAACGGCACTTTTATGTTAGCTGGGCGCAGGTAGTAAATCGCTGAATATTGTTACCATCGCCATCAATTGTTTTGAAATTATTTCTTTTAAAATGTAAACGTTTTATGCATTTTGTTTAAAAAATATATATTCAAACATTTAAAACACCTGCTTTTTACTAATTCATTTAAAATAAAATAAAATAAAATAAAAATGAAATAGCACTATAAGTCAATTTTTTTTTAAATCATCGCAGCATTGTTTCTAATTTAGACTCACTAATGAAGAGGGGAAAATATGCTAATGGTGAGATTTGTGCCCAGCTAACATAAAAATAGCATGCAAACTTACTCGTATTAGTACACCAGGTATTAGTTCAATTTTCTACCCCTTTTTATCTTTCTTTTTATCGCAGTGTAATTTTGTGATAAAATCTCTTTGATTTTGATTTTAAAAGAAAATTAAATTTTCAAAGATGCGAAGTATTTTTAAATTTATAATAGTTATTTTCATTGTTCGCAGTTTCTTGGGGGTTCTTTAGTTGTACCTGTAGTACAGCGAGTTTTGATATCTGTTAAATAACTACTTGATTATTTTGCGTTATACAGGTGTCCGAAAATTCCTGGATACATTTTAAAATTAAATATAAATTCAATTCAATGTATGCGGTTTGAACTAAAATGTTTCTCAGGTTGAAAAGTTTTCTTCAAGCGAATGAAAATAATTAGTTCCAAATTTCGATCATAGATGGTACCACTATATGGCGTCCGTATGTTTGCTTCTTAACATGCGTTTTTTCTGATTTTCAGATTAACTTTGTCGCTGTGAGACAGAAATGACGACTGTACGTTGGGAGTCGTCCTTTCTGTATGACAGCGTCAAAATTAATTTGAAAATTAGAAAAAAAAAAAAAAAAACCGTGTGTTTGAAAGCAAACATACGGACGCCGTATAGTGGCACCACCTATGATCGAAATTTGGAACTAATTTTTTTCAGTCACGGAAACGAAACCCTTCCATCTGGGAAGCATTTTAGTCCAAGCCGCACTGTTGTACGACAATTATTTGATTTTATATTGAATTTCAAAAATTGTCCAGGAATTTTCAGAGACCCTGTATTTGTGCAAATAAACTCCCACCAGAACTAAATTTGATATCTAAATTTTATGCAGTGCATTTTGAATGAAAGGAAAAAGCTATAAAATACTACGCATATCTTATATGGAACATATTCTGAATGCTATTTTAAAGTTTTTCTCCAGAATGTACGTTTTTCAGAAATTTCACGAGCCCATTCTTTATTTAAAATATTTCAGAATTCGGAATAAACTGAAGTATATATTTTTGAACGAGGATATATTTTCAACATTTAACATGCGTATAGTTATTTTGAGATTTTTATTATATATTTCACTGCGAGCAAATATGATTTATGCAAATGATTATCATACATTTTTCAAATTTATTTATATTTTACGTTATTCCGTTTTAATAATTTCTTATAAAATTGAAAGACGCTAACGACTTTCGTTTGTCTATCGATATGCACAATGGCTTTCATAAATATCATTGGATGCAATAAGTTTATATATAGTTTACTGACATTTATAGATGTGAACTTCTTTTTTAATGTGCTTTAGTCCGTCATTGCATTTTATATCAAATATGATACATTCCAACAGATGCTGCTCCATGTATTCGCACAATATGAGCCTTGCTCTTCATAGGAGCAATGAGATTTAGTAAATCAGACTAATTAATTTTACTTACTCAAAAGCGCTATTTTCTAAATATTGTATACATTGTTTAGGAAATAAACATAAGTATGCGTCAGACGTTAGTTTTAAGATTTCGTTCTTCTAAAGATATCTTTTTAATTTTTTTTAGTAAATATTAAAAAAAAAAAAAAAAGATTTTATAAGTTATAAATATTGTATTTAATGATTAATTAATTAATACAGTGCACTAGTATATAATCAGTTTCATATTTTTGATAGGTAGAAACTAATATAAATTAGGTATTTCTTTGGTTTAATAAACAGCGTGCGAGAGAAAACGGTGATGTTGAATTTGGCGACAAAGCAAAATTTTCAAAAGCACTTTTGGGTAACCTGTATTTACATTTTTAAAAAGTCATCAGATTGTTATATCTTACAAGTTTTCAAAAAATTAATTTAAATAATGTATTAATTGCACAAGCAATTTGTTTAATATTTTCACAACTGAATACATGTATTGAAAAAAAATCTTTCATTTATATATAAATAAGCCATATAATGATGTTATATAAAATATATGTGATTGTTCCGTGTGTATCCGCAATTGTTTAGAATATTTGTTTAGAATATTGTTTAGAATAATTGTTTAGAATATTATGCGAAATGGCACATTTTTAAGACTGAGTTATGCCAAGTCCCATATATTAAACAAGAGCCAGAAATTATATATGGTGTATACAGAAGGTCTGAATAAATCCTGAGTCAAAAAGTTTTTTTTTTTTTTTTTACTCAAATTTCAATTCCCATATTCACTCACTTGTATGGATGTCCCAAATTTATTTTTGAAACATTGATCTTCCATAAAAGCTAAACGAAATTAGATAGCGATGTTCGGTTTCGTGCGCGTATAGCAGCAACTCATGTTTACTTGTACTAATCTTTTATTTCTACTAAAAAGAATGTTTTCTTTCAGGTATGATGCAGTATGATCCATAACTGGTGATGACTACACCACAGGAAACGGTCCAGTATGGGTCCTTTTTCATATGGGGCGAATTCAGATACACAAACCCTAAGGAATTTTCGAACAAAAAACGGGCGTTACCTACCACCCAGGCCCTCAATATCTGTGAGTTTCTAGATCCAAACTTTCCTGATAGGTGGATTGGAAGGGATAGTCCAATTCTTTGGCCTCCACTTTCACCGGATTTAACTCCTTTTCACTTTTTCTTCTGGGGCTATATTAATTAACATTGAGAAGTGACACTGGAAATAAATAAGTATTGCGCTGCCGCGCAAACTTAAATGATAACGTGTACCGCACACAGGTTAAGGCTTTGTATGAACTGAATCACTGGATTACTGCTGTCATCGCTACAATTCCTGTGACACATGCTCCAAAGAATATAGCAGGAGGCTGAATAGATACCGCCTCGACCTTTTTCGTGCAACTAAAGGTACTCACGTGGAGCTCTTCTAGCTTCACACAAAACTTTGGAATTTGCTGTTTCATCCAAACAAAAGTTCACCATTATATAATAAACAGATTTTTGTTATCTAATTTCGTTTAACTTTTATGGAGGTTCAAAGTTGTAAGGATAAATTTGGGACACCCTGTGTTTCGTCCTTTTATTAAAAGCTTGGGAACCATGCGTACATACATGCATTTTCAAACGGTGAATACAGCAACAGTTTTTAGCACAAATAATAAAGAGAAATAACATTTGCCTTATTTAATAAAAGCATTTATATGATTAAGCAAATAAAGGCAACTGTTAAAAAAAAAAAGTGGTATGAACCGATGAAAACTCGTATTATGAGACGCTGATCCTGAAAAAGTTAAACATAAAAAAATTAAGGTTTTCAAAATGTGTATTTTTTCCCTCATTGGAAACGTTGCTTTAAAATATTTATCAATACCAGAAATCGTTACCATTCAAGACACGCAATAATGTCATTATTTCATTTATTTTTCTCAATACTTTCAAAATTTTAAAATTATATCACAATATCTGCATGGTGTATCCAACAACTTAGTGAAAGCATTTTTTGTTTTGTGTAACTGTTGGAAATATTCTATGTATACTGTACGTACACCCCACTTTTTCTGTCTAACATTAACAAAAACAACAAAACAAAAGTTTATTATATCAGTAAATATGGCATATGGTCTTTTATTAGATCAAATGGATTATATATCTCATTCGCCACACTACTTCACATAGGTAGACTATATTTTAAGTGGCATTTATGTCACCAACGGCGAAATTCAAAATTTTAACTGCGAATTTAAAATAATGTTTAAATATATATATATATATATATAATAGCAGCCTTCGCCCGCTACGCTGATCTGTTTCTTCAAAGGAATCTTGAATGAAACCAGATCTAGATATATCTAGCAAAGATGAATAAAAAAAAAAAAATAATAACTTTTTCCGAATATCTATTTTCAAAATATGTAATCAAAAATCAGTAATAGTTGTCTTATTTGTATAACCTTATATTATCCAGTTCAAAGCCGATGTTGGCGACAAAATAGCTAAAATAGTTCAAAATCGCTGAAGCATCTGTGTATCTTGAAATTCATGCTCCTACCTAAAACTGCTGCTGAGATATGGCGAAATGACCTAAAACTTTCGGCCACTCCTTTAACCTCCTTTGGGGGGGGGGGGGGGAATTTCTAAAATCTCTGAGATACATGTTTAACTATTTTTTAGTAGATTTGTTATCCTGAGTTTCACGTTACTATCTAAAACTGTTGCTGAGACATAGTGAAATGACCTAAAACTTTCGACCAGCCCTTTAACCCCCTTAGATGGGAAGTTTCTAAAATCGCTGAAAATCGTGTTTAACAGTTTTTTAGTAGATTTGTTAACTTGAATTTCATGCTGCTATCCAAAACAGCTGCTGAGATAAGGCGAAATGTCCTAAAATTTTCGAGCCCTCCCCCATGCCTTTTGATCTCTTAGTTGGGAAATTTTTAAAATAGCTGAAATACACGTTTAATTATTTTTTTTAGTAGATTTATTTTCTGTAATTTTACGCTTCTTCCTAAAGCTGCAGCTGAGATATGGAGAAATGTTCTAAATCCCCCCCCCCCTTTTAATTACCTTACGATGGCAATTTTCTAAAATCCTTTCTATCCTTTCTCTCTTGTAGTCGGTACATACACAATGCAAGGAACATGTGTTCCAAATTTCATTGTCCTAGGTGCAATGGTTGAGATTTGGCTTTGATTATGAGTCAATCACGACAAACTCTTTTATATATACACACACACACATACACACACACATATATATATAATGAAGATTTAAAAGATCACAGACTGAAAAATTAAATTTAATTCTTATGGCATATGTATAAAATTTTTATCAGGCTATTTTCTTTGTATTGTGTTTCATACTAGTATTTTAAACATTTTATTTATCTTTTTAAAAAAATCATTTAATATTTTAATTACAGATATTCCTATTAGTATATTTTCAATGTAATTGATATTTCTCTTCGACTTCACAGCGTGTAGAAAGATTTAATCTTCGGTTAGAGTTTAGTCGAGCATTTCCAGTCAAAGCGTGTCTAATCTTTAACAAAATATCCTAAATGCAGCAGCCACTCTCTTGTTTAATTCTATAACTTATATTAAATGAAAGGATGACGGATAGGAAAATCTCTGTGTCAAATAATGAAGGAGAATAAGCCTCTATTCTATTTCCTCTTTAACGTGTGAAATTAAATGAGTGTTTTAATTCAGCTGAAACTGGGTTCGTTAACCTTATCTTACCTACTGCCCATATTTGGCCTTCTGTTATCTGTGTAATTTTCAAACAGATCCTTCATGCCCCAATAACTATATTTAGAGATTATGAAAATAATTATTTAAAACAACAACAGCAATAAAAAAAAAACAAAGTAGGAGTTTTATATATGTATTCTTTTATAATGTCATATATTAATCATAAGATTCATCTGTTCTACCAATTTATTACATACCTTATATAGCATTAAAGTATACTAAGATACAGTAATTTTAAATACACCAATAAATAGTGTAGGTGTCAAAAACTTTTAAAAAAAAGTTTAAAGTTTAAAGTTTTTAAACTTTTTGACATCTACACTATTTTTTGGTGTATTTTTAATTACTGTATTTTAGTATACTTTAATGCTGCATAATGTCTGTAATAAATTGAAAGTGCAGATGAATCTTATGAACAAAGTAGGATTTATTTATAATAGTATTTTAGGAAATATATACGGTGTCCCGAATAGTCAAGTTCAATCCCCCTCCCTCCGAACAAAAATCAAACAAACAAAACAACAAAAACAAATCCGACTGACGTTTATTAATCTAATTCTAGAAGTCACGCAGAAAAACAAAAATATACATTATATTGGATATTATGCTTTTTTTATAGATTTACGTTTAACCCTTTGTTGCGTGCATTAAAATTGGCAAATATCTAACATTAAATTTGCTGTTTTCTATTTCCTAAGATATCCGACTTTTGGTGCTAACTTGATTTTTCTACTGAAAGCATAGAAGTCACTGAGTAGCATAAACTTTGAATATAAACTGCAAATGAAATGGTTTGGATATGAGAAAAAGTATCATTTTTGTATGCAACAAAGGGTTAAAAAATCCATCTTAGAGGATATTATTCATACAGAAATAGTACCAAACTTTGAAATATTTAATACGAACACTGAATTTTGACAGCATATTTGCTTTTTATCGGTTAATTTTACCTTCAAATATCAAAAGTATAGTAAGTCGGTAAAATAGTTTATAGATTATGAAGGCTTAATATTTTAAACTCTTAATATTAAATTCATTTTTAATCGTTGCAGGTAGCAATGCGAGTGAATGGATTAGAATGCGGTTAGTTTTTTAAACATAACTCAAAACTACTTGACGGAATGATTTGTAATTTTAGATTCACATATTTGAAGCTTCCAACAATAAATTCCTGTAAAAATGACTATGGATTACAATGCATATTTTTCATTTATTTATTTTGAGATAAGATATTCTTATGCTTATAGGACTGTGTTTCTATAATCTAGAAACAAAATCATGAAAAGCCATCAATCAATAAATTGCCTAAAAATGCAGGGAAACCTGAAAAGTTTCCTCAACCGCCCTTCAGTGTACCGTTCTCCGAATTAGCTTTTTGTCATAATCTACTTTTGTAGTACGGTTCGGGTAATCGCCATTCAGGTAATACGATTAAATGTGCAAGCGGTTCTTTAAGAATGGGAATTTAAAATTCCCGGTCGTAAAAATGGACACTATATTTTCTTTTGGGTTCAAAAATTCATCTGCTTGAGAATAACATTCAGAATCTCGTTATTGGAAAGCATTGTGTTTAGAAAATTTAAGTTTATATTTTATCTTTATATCGAGTTTAAAACATTTTCAGGAACAGATAAGTGTTATATATGAATTATTTATCTTTATTTTAATGCAATTTCAGGCATATTTTTAATTTTATTTATACAAGGAAAATTGTTTATTTAAATTAATAAGTACATATGATTTTTAAAAGATTAAAAAGGAGTTTCTATTATTTAACATCTATAGACAGCAATATATCCTACTCTATGCTTCGAGCTGTATATAAATTTATTTTTTTACGCCTTTATACAATCCATACCCATAGATCATTCTTTTATACCCATATATACGGTACTCATTATCCATATCCATATATAAGAATTCTTTTGTGAAGCCCTATATATTATGTGGAGAATTTAAACACATCTCGTATTATGAAAAAAAGCGCTAAAAATACATACCACACTGTAAAAAAAATGCGACCAGTTTACCTGTAGGAATCGGAAAAATAGTTGCCCTTATCGTACCGGAAAATTTTTCGACCCAGCTCGAAATAAAATCCGTAAAATACCGTTTTATTGACTATTTCCTTTTTTTTTACGGAGTTTATTCCGAGCTGGGTCGGAAAATTTTCCGGTACTATAAGGGCAACTATTTTTCCGATTCCTACAGGAAAACTGGTCGGATTTTTTTTTACAGTGCACAACAAAAAACGCACTTCCCTTAATTAGCAGTGATAGACAATACTGTAATCGAATTATTTTGTATGTGCCCTGTAAATGAAGAATAAATGATATGCACACGATATTCTATTTTAAACATCTTGTAGAGAACCTCAGTAATGTAAATCAATTTCGTTATGTGTGGTACAGCATAATATGATTAAAATGCATCTCAAAAATCCTTCCCAAACACCATAATGTAATGTAAATCTTTCGTCCTTCTCTTGTGTAAACAAGCTATAAATGCTACACATTTCATTTTCAAATGCTACAGTAAACTTCAGTAACATATATCAGTTGCATGACAATCCAGAGCATCAAAAAACAAACAGTAGACTAATCGAAGTCACCAACACTTTTCAACTATGTTTTGGAATGTGTTAAAAAAAGAACGAAAAAAAAAGGAAAAGGAAAATAAGAAAAAGAAATCCTGTTACTTATCCACATAAATAAAATCTACTTAGATAATTAGGTTCACACTCCAAGAATATTCAGAAAGTTTTGCATGATATGTGACTAAATATATACAAAAATTCTAATAATGCATAAGAAATGCATTATTCATATTTCATATGAGGAGTTGTGGGTATTAAGGAAAAACTTGCAAAATACAAGTTTGCGAATCAGAAGTTCATATATATACAGTTCTAACATTATTATTAGTCTGTAAGTTTATTTTGTAAAGCAAATTTCAGAGTATTGGAAGTGAACCGAAAGAGATTACAACAGTGACTAAAATCTTCCATGTTATGCTTAATATATATATGTATAAATATAAAACCTCTGAAATCGAAATATAGCTATTACTGCTATTATCACCAATATACGACGGTCACTCTGAAATTTTTGAGGTACGGCTAAATGGTACAAATTAAACTTACCAACTGTTAGGCGTGTACAAAGAAGCTCTCTCCAAGAACACTCTACTTTCGTAGGCGAATTTTCCAAAGATTACATGACTCAAGCCATCCATTTCTTGGAATAGATGTAAAATATTCTTTTACAACCTAATCAATCTTAACTTCGGAATTAAAACGACGCCCATATATATTTTTTTAAGTTAAAAAATATCCAAAAGCCACACATAGCAAGATCAGGAGAAAAGGGTGGATGTCCTATCACTTTGATTTTTTTTATTCAAGAAATTCTATTGTAATCCTTGCTTAATAAGATGCACTGTCGTGGTGAAGCATCTTAACTTTCAAGCTTAACTACACCACTTGAAGAATTTCTGGAAGACACTTAGTGATGTACCAGTTAGCTGTAACTGTCTTCTGTCCGTCTAGTTTAATGGCTTTGACCAGACCTGTACTTCTGAAGAACACGGCATACATTACTTTTTTCCTTGCTCGTTGTCTTTTAGCTTGAGATCATCTTCAAAGACCCTTACGTACGTCTCCTTACTAGTTATGATTTTAGAAATAATGCGGTGGCCACCATCATTAAGTAATTTTAGGGTTTCTTTACTGATTCTGACACGCTCCGCGTTTTGGTATTCTGTTAAATTTTGGGGATCTAATGACAAAAATTGTTTTTTCGTATTCAGTTCTTCATGAATAATTTTATGTATAGCAGCGAATCCAATGTTAAGCTTCTTCTGTATCATTTGGTAGATACAGCGATTATCATCGATTAACATTTCTCGTACGGGCGAGACATTTTCTGAGACTACAACTGATAACGGTCTTCTTGTATATTCTTCAACCAAAAGAGAATTTAGACCTCTTCTAAATTCTGTAAACCATCTGAATACAGTGGTACGAGACGGAGCTTTATTTCCATATTCTAATTGTAGACGTTAAAGACATTCTTCTTGACTTAATCCCAGTTTAAAATCATAGAAAATCATAGCTCGATAATGCTCTCAACTCTTCTTTCAAAATTTATTCTACGATAGCTAAATTGCAATTGCTGCCACAAATAATCGTTTGCAGATATAAAAGAGTTCAAATTTACACATCCGATCAATAATTTTATTTTGGCGCTTATCGTCTTGTCGCTGTGTCAAAAGTTTCAGAGTTACCCTTGTACATATATATATCTTCTACTATATTAAGTACCCGGAATTGTTAAATAAAATACGAAAAAAAAAAAAATTTTGTCATAAAATTTATTTTAGCCACCTTCAAAATCGACCCCATTGAGCCATACTCTTGCTTTTTCATTTGTAATTTTCATAGTCATTTCATTGGAGTACATAATGTTAGTATTTTGTTTCTTTTTCTGATAAAGTGATTTCATAATTTTTGGTCAATATCATCTGTTTATAAGGTTTAATTGTACATAAAGTTTATATATATATATGTAAACATAATGTTACTGTAAAAGCCCGAAGTTTGTTAAATCCTCGGTGTTACCGGTTAATAATAGCACTTTCCAAAGCGAGTTAGTAAAAGCCCGAAATAAACTTTTAAATGCTTCCATTTCGGGCTTTTACCGAACCATTTCGGTAAATGCTAGGATTTGCAAACTCTTTTTGGTAAAGCCCGAAATGAGGAATAATCCTACCCATGTATCAGCGGGTATCTCTCGAGAGGTATCTGTTCGCGTCATTTGCAGAATAATTTTGTGAGTGTTTAGACAGGTGTGAAGGTTATACTTTAGAATCAGTTTGTTTTTGTGATAATACGTTTTGCGTTTTCTTTATTTTATTAAAAATATACGCGATATCATCCGGAAAAAGTTTTATTTTATAATATTTTGCAGGTGATGAAGGATAAAATACTTAAAAGTAATTACATTTTCAGCTGAATATACCATATATCTGCGTAAGGAAATGCAATATGTTAACCACGCATTTCCGGAACCCTACTGTAAGATCATCAATAATTTCGTACTTTTATCAAAATGAAATTTACCGAAATGTTATGGTAAAAGCCCAAACTGGGAGAATTTAGGAGCTTTTTTGGGGCTTTTACCAACTTACTTTGGTAAATGCTAGTACTTAACAGTAAAACCTAGGATTTACCAGACTAAGGCACTTACAGAAACATATATATATCTATACAACTTCGTGGAATTCGCCTCTAATATCCGCACCGCCTCATATAGCAAATGCATGCATTGAGATCGTATGTTTTAAAACAGAAGTACTTATAAAATATCTAAATAAAAATAGTGTTAAATGTTAAATAAAAGATCAACTGTGTTTTCTAGTAAAAGAAGAAGTAAAAGTGTACTATGTGTACAAATAATTTACAGAGCTGCACGTTCTTCATTAGGTAAACCATTTGATAAGGCTGGGATTAATATTTGTTGTACATATAATATGATTCATTCATGAAAAATTCATATCCTCGCTACGCATGCACTAAGCTGAATAAATGTAAGCAACTTGGGTGAATAAATCTATGGAAGCTGTAAAATTAAGAGCATGTTTTATTCAGCAGTTTGTTGATGGATATGTATGCGCGTGTTTCTCTGGTAAATTATATGTATTTTACTAGTTTGCCGAAAGTCTATGCATCTTTTAACCTATCTCCCGAGATTTTTAAAATATTCAAACTATTCGACGGTATAGCTAGCAAATCAAAATGTGTAAGTTTTATAAATTATAATGTTGCTAAATATTTATAGTTACTATCGTAGAAACTTACAAAATGAATTCAATGCAAATCCAAATGTAAATTTATTAAATAGGATTGTCTATCATTGTCAATTAAGAATTCACATTTTTAGGGTTTCGTTCATCTGACGAGACCCTATTCGTCTCGCTCCTTTGTCTGTCTATCCATCTGTCTGTCCGTCACAGTGCCCGTTCTCAGAAACTATATATGTTGGAGACTTGAAATTTTGCATACTTATAGCCGAACACCTCAGATCAAACGACAAGTCATAAAATTTTGAAAAAGCCGTATATTTAACCCTCTGGGCTCTAACTTATGTATTTTAAGCTTTTTTTTCAGAGTCCCTAACTAAGTTGAAGACTTGAAATTTTGCAAAATTATAACTAAGCACTTGCGATCAAATGACAAATCATAAAATTTCGAAAAAATCGTATATTTAACCCTCTGGGCTCTAACTTGTGTATTTTAAGCTTTTTTTTTCTAACTGAGCCAGTAATTAAGTTGAAAACGTGAAATTTTGTAAAATTATAGCTAAGCATTTGCGATCAAACGACAAATCTTAAAATATCGAAAAAGTCATACATTTAACCCTCTGGGCTCTAACTTGTGTATTTTAAGCTTTTTTTTTTCTAACTGAGCCCCTAATTAAGTTGAACAGTTGAAATTTTGCAAAATTATAGCTAAGCACTTGCGATCATAAAATTTCGAAAAAGTCTTATTTACCCCTCCGATCTCTAACTTGTGTATTTTAGGCAATTTTTCTAACTCAGCCCCCTAATTAAGTTAGAGGTTTGAAATGTTGCATACTTATAGCTGAACACTTGCGATCACATGAAAAATCATAAAAATTTCAAAAGTCTTATATTTACCCCTCCGGGCTCTAACTTGTGTATTTTAAGCAATTTTTCTGACTCAGCCCCTAATTAAGTTGGAGACTCGAAATTTTGCATACCTATAGCAAAACACTTGCGATCACGCGAAAAATCATAAAATTTTTAAAAAGTCTTATATTAATTATCCTCCGGGCTCTAACTTGTGCATTTTAAGCAATTTTTTATCCTTCCCCCTTTTCACCCGGTGGGCACTTTTCTAACTTTTGCTGACACCACTTTGCTCTTTCATATTATGCCCCATAGACTTGCATATTTTAGTTCCATTTTTTACTGCCAGGCGGCGTCTACCTATCTCGGGTTCTATGGGCACGATTCCCTCAACTAACATATCTACGGATAGGTTGTAAAACGGAGTTTCGTTCGGATAGAGGTTTGTTTAGAATAGAGTGCGCCCCCTGGTTGCGAAATGTAGAACTAAGAGATTTTGCAAAAGGATAAAGTGTTTTGAAAGGAATCTGAAACAAAACCCTCTGTGCGATCTGTGATCACACTTACCCACTTGTTTTTAATTGAATCCAAGTAAAGGAACTTCCGATATGTATATACGTATGTATTCAATTTTCTCATTAACCTCTGAACGAATTTAAATGTAATATTTTACATTAGAATTCTAGTGCAACAGGATCGTTTTTAAGATAAAAAATGTTACTGTATCGCATAAGGCATTTTTGTCAGTGACATATCAAATATTTAAATACATGATATTCTGCTGTGTATCAAATATGCGCAATGCTGGTAACTAGAGTACCTTCATAAATAAGAGAGTGGCGACATACCAGAGTTACAAGTTTTTAGGGCAATAGAATTTCACCTTATAACTTAGTGAGCCTGCTCCTGCTGTTATCATCAGGCTGATATTTGTTGTCGTGTTTCACTCATCTAATTGAACTTGTCTTAGTGAGTACTAATAAATTTTCGAATATAGATTAATATAGTTTGGACGGAAACTTTGAATATGGACATACACAATGTGCTATGCTGCCATTCCCTTATTTATAAAGGCATCTGTTAACATCAAAGTCTATTAAATTAAATATGGATAACAATAATGGTGCAGTGACTAGAAAATACAGTGTAGAAACCGACTATTCCAGTAATGGTTTAAGACTAGAACGGCCGTGAGCAGTCATTTTGACCGCTACCATATGAAGAAATATATTTCGGTTTAAACGAGAAATTTCATTATAAAGTAAGTTTAAAAGACCCACAAAGAAAAACGTTAAATAAAAAAGTTTAACTGTTTTAAATCAAAATTTTGGTGTGAAATACTTGTATAAAACTTGACTAAAATTTCTGGCCTTTCTAGTGTTAAAAAGTGCTAAAAAATTTTATCCATAAATGCTGAACGGTGCTGAAAGACAAATACCGATCGCAGCGACATCTGCTAATTCTTCACTGGCACAAACTCTTTCTCAATTGAATCCTTATACAATGTTTACGTTTGAACTAGCAGATGTCGCTGCAATCATCATTTATCATTCTGCATCGTTCACCATTTATGGGTTATAGTCAGGAGGGGTAATTATGACCACTTTTTACATTTTCAACTTTGCTATTTTTTTTTTTTTTTTTGCTTATTTCTATTTGGAAAAGTGCTGTCTTTAGTACATAAGAAGTAACTTTGATCCTTTAAGAACACATTTTAAAAGTTTTAATTATCATAGCTGTTTTTCTTTTAAAGTTAAAAGGGTGGTTATAATTACCCCACCAAAAACTCACAATCACATAAGTTTGGGATAATTAAGACCACTAGTGGGGAAATTATGACCACTATATCTTCTCTTTATACTTGCCAATACACATATGTTTGGGGTAATTATGACCACTTTGAACTCCAAAATAACAAATCCGTTTATCAAAAATTTTATAGACTTAGTTTCAAATTGCTATTTTGATCTCAAAAAGGCTTCAGACTAGTAATAAAGAATAACTAAGATGAAATATACATTATGAGGTTAATATCTAAGCTTGAAACAAAATTTTTCCATCACAGTTATCTCCAGTATGACGGCGGTCATAATTACCCCTGGTCATAATTACCCCATCTGACCCTACAATTGTTTTAGCAGTTTCTGGTTGCCTGTTTTCCATACTATATCTTCTAGACACCATAATAAAATGCTGTTATCAAAAATCTTCATTGTGCAAAATTCCTCTCTGTAGAATGTGCTGCCTCTTTAATACCTAATCTACACAATTGTGTAGGTGATCGTAAAGAAAAAGAAAATGCATTTTCGTCTTTTTCTGGTATTTAAAACCAAGCCTGCACCATACAATTGTGTGGATCGTCACGTGATATAACCTGACATTCGAAATTATTTAAAATATTTTTGTCAGTGAAATATATTCTTTTAATTATGATCAAACACAAAGACTTTTAATTTCTATCAAAACGTTTCATGTCTTAAAGGGTTAAAGTGATAATAATAAAATAGGCGATGTTTATAACATGAATGTTTTTTTTGTGAACTGCACTTAAGTCGTGAGACAGTCATTTGGCAACGGTTTGAAATTAGTTCCAAAATTACTTTACAAAAAAATAAAATAATAAAAATAGAAGGCGTTTTCAAATTTTGATGGTTAAACTTGATGGTTAAACTTCCTAATATGTACATATAAAATTTTTTTTAATGCTTTTTAATATTTTTTACATCTAAAGAACTATTTCCATTTGTCCCTAAAACATTTCATAACAAAACTACAAGCAAAAAAAAAAAAAAAAAAAAAAAAAAAATTGTTCTTCGTCTAATCCATGGAGATTTGGCAGTAGGTACCAATGTATATGCATATGTTTCTTTTTTAAATTATTCATGTTTTACAAATTTATTCAGTCTACCTTTTTTAACTTTTTTTCAGTGCCGAACTCTGTAGGTTTAAAAAATATTCAAAGTATTCCGCGGCAGACAAAAGAAATAAACATGAGTAAATTTTATGAATGTAAAAGAACTGAAATATTGCAGAATATTTACGTTTTTCAGCGTAGAAATTTCCAAGGACTATATTCAGTGCAATATATATTCAGTGCAAATACAAAGCCAGTTTTATTCGATTGATGGCATGTCATTGCAAATTTAAAATTAATATATATATATATATATATATATATATATATATATATATATATATATATGCATGTATTTAGTGATTACTTAATTTAATATTTGTTGATACAATTTAATACGTATAATGTCTGTATCATGTCTTGATACTCAATTTATAAATTTTATTTAAAAATGATGATGATTGTAATATTCTATAGTGGTTATATATATATATATATATTATTATTATTATTAAATTAACTAATCATTAAAGAATTTTTTTAATTAGATCCAATCACTTATAAAAGAAGTATTAAATATATATATTAAGTGCAGTGGCGTGGCGTCCGGTCATCGCTGGCGATGACCAAGCAATATTTTAAAACTCTTAATAAGCTTTTAAAACTCTACGATCCAGTTTTAGCAGAACATTTGGAGTTCATGTATAAGTGAAGGTAAGATTTAAAGTTTCTTTTTTGAACGTTCAACCATTGAATTTTAGAGTTAATAATTTTTCACCAGAAACTTAAATAATTGCGATGACCACCGAAAATTTTCGCGCCACGCCACTGATTAAGTGTTATGCCTGTATTTCTACAAATAAATAAATAAATAAAAAGAAAGTAATAATAATAATTAAAAAGTAGAATGTGGTTTTAAATTTTGATTATTGTTTAATTTTTTATATAATTTTAGAACATCTTTAGATAAGAAAATTAAAAAATTACAATAAATGGGAGAACCATTATTTATATAAATATATGTATATGTATATGTATATATTTCGTATTATTAAGAAATTTCGTAATAGAAATAGAGGAAAAATCAAACAGAAAAAAAATTAAACAGTGCTTGAATTAAGTTTGTCTTAATATAATACATTAAAAATAGTTTTTTAAAATGTAGAATATTTTCAATTTCGCATTTAAAAATACATTGTTGTATTAAAAAAAAAATTTTTGTAGTCGTGGTATAGTCGGGAAAAAAACAGATAATGTACGCTATAAATTTATTTGAAAAACAAAGTTGTACATAGTTCCTTCAAATAATCCGCAAGGTATACGGCCTGTACCACCATGTTGTACATGCTGTTTTTTTTTTTTTTTTTTTTTTTTTTTTTTTTTTTTTTTTTTGTCTTTTCTTCCTGTACTGTTACGTATATGTACTACTTAGACACTAAACTAAATAAATAAAAAATGAGTAAAGAAACCTGTTTAAAAAAAAAATTCTTTATTCAGCTGTTTATGAATCAATACGTAAGCACCTGTTTCTGCGGTAAATTATTTGCATTTTACTTGTTTATTTAAAGCTTTTAACTTTTCGTCATTGCTAAACTCCACAAATTAAAAAAATACATTCAAATCCTTCGGTGGCAGAGTAAATATGTATGTTTCACAAGTTTAAAATAATTAAAATATATATTTATGTTTGCCAGTATAGACAATATATATTTATTTAGGCACATTCTGTGAAAATTTAAATTCAATTCTATTTGATTCACTATTATAAATTCAGAATTAATGTATGGTGTTTCATTAGCTATGTGTATTTTTCTAAAATAAACTAAAAATAGAATGAGTCTTTAAATGTATATTATTAACTTTTTCATTTGTTGTATACTATCAGAGGACTTAAGCATAAGAAAAACTTAAAATGGTCTTTTCTTTCTTAGGAAAAAGAGTATGTGTGTGTGTGTGTGGAGGGGGGGGGGGGGGTGGACTTTTGTCTTATCCGAAAATATTTTGTAACAAAACTTCAAACAGTAAAAGAAAATTAAGCTATGATTCAAGCGATTGCGTCATAAAGTAACACATTATGAAATCGTCCAAATAAAGATAGTCCTTTTGTGGCGACCGGTTTTGGTTCAGTGGATTTCTTAAATTAACTAACACTATCTTAAAAATAAATCAATTGGCACTTACTCAATTAATTCCACGGGATATCAAATTTTCTCTTCTTTTAATTGGAAGACACATATTTACATCTATTATACACTATAATACATTTTATTTACAAAAGCGAAACGCGTTCTTAAAAACAGAATATTCTTTCAACAACACCATCTCGAAGAAAACAGAGAGAGCGCGCGCGATGAGCCCAGGAGGGGTTACCTAACGTAAACAATAGATCCATTGCTGTCCCGTTATCGCCCATTTGGCGTCAAAACATATAATTCTCCACACACTCCCCACCTGGACTCATGAGAGTACATAATGATAAATCAACATAAACATTCTTATAATAAACTTGACCTTAAGTGACAACTCAAATGATAAAATAGAAAATTTTCAATCTACAGGCGTTGAAGTATAAAGAATTAAACATAAAATAATAAAGTCATGATCAATATAAATAAATAAAAAAAAAAATGATGCTCTTATAACATGTAGCTACATGAACATATCTGGCCAGATATTTTACCTGAATAAGATTAACTGAATATATATATATATACATAATATAAACAAATTAAATAACCATTATTAATTCAATTATCTTTTCAATTTGAAATAAAGTACAATTATGCATAAATGAAAGATTTTTACTAAATAAACAACAAATTGCAAAACACACCAAAAAAAAAAAAAAAATTCCAAACATGAATTTATAAAACAAACACACTTTGATATTCAAACACTAGTAGAAAAAATAAATTTCAAATCAAGTACTGAAATCACTTATCATTCAGATATCTAGTTTAAAAGGATACAAAAGTTGTATTGGTTTTCTCAGCAGTCCTTTAGCAGTTTTTATTATGCAAGCACGAATAAGTTTATCTCTGCCAATAATGACTTCCTTAACTATTCCTAAGTCCCACAACAGTTTAGATTTAGCAGTACCATTTACTAAAACAACATCGCCAATTTTTAAGTTTTTGTGTCTTTCAGGAGTTTTAAATTCATGAACTGAACTTAAATTCAATAAGTATTGTTCCTTCCACTTAATCCAGAGCTGTTTCAACAACTTACTTTGATATCGTTTTCTCCTTAACAAAGTTTCTTTAGTAGAAATTTTATTTTCTAATTCGGCAAAATGTAGAGGAAAACTGATGTTCTCTCTTCCTAGCTGAAGGAAATGGGCCGGGGTAAGTGGCTCTGGCTCGCCGAAATCACTTGTTGTGTAGGTTAGCGGTCTCATATTTATTATGGCTTCTATTTCTGTCAAGATTGTTGCCAATTCTTCAAATGTGATGAGAGCTCTTCCCAAAATTTTTCTTAAGGGTTCTTTTACACTTTTTAGGAGCCTTTCGTAAAACCCTCCCCACCATGGGGCACGCTCGACGATAAATTTCCATGTCATACCTTTATTCGATATAAAATCCTGGAGTTCTTGATCTTTAATGATTTTCTCAAATTGTTGTAATTCTTTATCAGCAGCCTTAAAACTCTTTGCATTATCCGAAAAAATCATTTTACAGTTTCCGCGTCTTGAAATAAATCGACGAAAACACAAAAGGAAAGATTTTGTAGTCATATCCCTGGCTGCTTCCAGATGTATTGCTCTTGTTGTGGCACAGGTGAACAGTACAATATATGACTTTGACGTCTCTTTATTCTCTGTTCTTACGATTATCGGTCCTGCAAAATCCAATCCTATAACGGTAAACGCAGGAGATTCTGATATTCTTTCCTTCGGAAGTTGGCCAGTTAGCTGGTCAGCTGCTTTCGCATTGTATTTTTTACAAATTAAACATTTCCTGACACTTTTCCTAATTAATTGTCTTCCTTGAGGAATCCAAAATTTTTTTCGGATTTGTGCAAGTGTCAAAGAAACTCCACTATGCAACAATTTTCTGTGTTCTTGCATAATCAGCAACTCGGTAAATTTTTCATTCTTTGGCAATATGACTGGATTGCTTTCATTTAAACTAAATGAGCCTTCATTAAGTCTGCTTCTGATTCGTAAAATTTTATTTTTATCCAAATATGGACATAACGAATAAATTCTTGAGGTCTTCTTAATGGGATTTCCTTCTTCTAATGACTCAATTTCTTCCTTATAATTTTTCATTTGTACTTCTTTAATTAATAATTCTTCAGCTTCTGTCAATTCTTCAGCAGATAATACACCTTTATGTTTAATTGGACTTCTTAGATTGAAGACAAATCTTTTAATTCTTGCCACTGTTCTAATTGCCTTCAATAAAGAACTAAAACGCTCAATCTCTATAAGTGGTTTCTGTTGTTCTGATGAACAAAGGTTTTGGGAAATTACTTTTCCTTTAGCTTCTAGTTGCTTCATATCTTCATCTACTTCTCTATCTTCCTTGGGCCATAAATTTGAATCCTTAATTAACCATGGAGGCCCTGACCACCATAGATCATCGCTCTCGAGGTCGAGAAGTGAGAGTCCTCTCGTAAGTCGGTCAGCAGGATTTGAGCTACCGGGACAATGTCGCCAGTTCATCGGATTTGTCAAAGTTTGTATTTCCGATACTCTATTGCTGACAAATGGCTTCCAAGTACTAGATGAACTCTTGATCCAGTGAAGTACGATGTTCGAGTCAGTCCAATAGTGTACTTTATTGTCACTTATCTTGAGAATGGACATTACCCGTTTTCGAAGTCTAGCTCCAATCATAGCACCCATTAACTCCAAACGTGGTAAAGTTAACTTTTTTATGGGAGCTAATCTGCTTTTTGATGTAACAAAACTTGTCTTTATGCTATTATTGTTGTCATATCTAAGATAAATAACACTTCCATAGGCTTTAATACTTGCATCACTAAAACAGTGGACTTCTACATTATCAAAACATTCGATGTCCTGGAAATAATACCTTGGGATTTTTATTTTGCTAAGATATGGAATCTGTGAGCACCAATTATCCCATTTTTTCTCTAAATGTTCTGGCAATTTCTGGTCCCAATCGATACCGTGTTCCCATGATGATTGAAAAATCATTTTTATTAAAATCGTGAATGGAGATAAAAACCCAATGGGGTCAAAAATTCTTCCAGCCGCTCGAATTACAGTTCTTTTAGACTTTTCCTGATAATGAACAAATTCTAAAAGACTATGATTATCAAATCTAAAAATATCTTCTTCCGTGTCCCATATTAAGCCTAAGATTTTAAATGGAATTGTATCAGCTGATGTATCAGGGCAAACATTCATATCTAATGATTTTAAATGTTCCTTTAAAATAGTAGAATTACTTTGCCACTTCCGCAAGGACATATTTGCTTGTTGAAAAATATCTAACGATTCTTTTGAAAATTTTAAAGCTTCACTAACAGTATCTGCTCCTAACAAAAGGTCGTCAACATACATGGAAGATTTAATTTTGGAACAAGTTTCCGGATACGAAGTTGCATACTTTTTCACATGATGCTTAATTACTGCTCCTAACAGGAATGGACTCGAAGTAACGCCAAATAATACGCGGCACATTTTCATAATTATAAAGTTTAATGGAGCATTTTTATCTTGAGGGAGTTCTTCGATCCACAAAAATCGTGTCATATCTCTGTCAGTCTCAGCAAGGCTTATCTGCAAGAATGCCCTTTCAATGTCTGCCACTACGGCAATCTTATTGCTTCGAAATTGTAAAATTAAATCAAATAAATCAGAGTTCAAATTCGGACCTGGAAAGAGCATATCATTTAGAGAAGGTTCAGAAGGAGCGTGAGATGATGCATCGAAAACGATGCGCAGTTTGGTTGTTTGTTTGTCCGTTCGAATCACAGGGTGGTGGGGTAAATAGTATGTCAAATTACCATTGGTCGAATTTATTTCCTGGGGTTCAACAACTTCTACTATTCCCAAAGCCTTATATTCATTAATTATATCTTTATATTCTTTAAACAACGCAGGATTATTCATAAATCGTTTAATTAAACTTTCAATTCTCTTTTTGGCAATTTCATAATTATTAGGAAGATCAAGATTATCATATCTCATAGGTAGTTTAACTTCATATCTGTTGTTCTTAAATTCAATCGAATTTTCAAATTGTTCTAGTATTTGTTTATCACACAAATCTTTGTTCGTATTATCTTCTTGAATTCCCAACCCTTCTATAGTCCAGAATTTTTCAAGTTTAACTGAAATTTTATCATCTTTATTATTATCCCAAATAGATATGTACATAGCGCTTACTAAATTATTTCTATTAACTTCCTCTGAGAATTTGCCGTGAAGTGTCCAGCCTAATTTAGTTTCATTCAGAACAAGAGTTGGTGAAATACGTTTATATTTTCCTGTCATAATTGACCAATAGTAATCGCTACCAATCAATAAATCTATTTCATTATCACCATCATCTAATTCATTAGAAACGTCTGATAACTCTATACCCATATTTTTAATTTTTTTATATAACTCAGAACTTGGTGCTCGTATTATATCGGAACAGATTCTCTCCGTTTCTAACGCTTCCAGACATATTATATTGTCCGAATTATTGTCTTTTAGGAAAATCTTTACTCTATTATGATTATCAACAATAGGTTTCTTTCCAGCAAAGGTATGAATTTTTAATGATTCCTGCCCTGTCACCTCTAAATTTAAACGATTAGATAAATTCTTCCCAATAAATGTTCGCTGCGAGGCGCTATCTAATAATATTCGAACATTAATATTTTGATTCTTTCCAATCATAATTCCTTTCAATGTTTGAAAATAAATATATTCATCTGGATGACAACAAAGTGATGAAACTGTTATTTTTTCATATTTCTTATTTTCCTTTCCCCCCGGTTCACGCTCAGTCGAAAGAAGGTCAATTTTATTTTCATTCGATGATCTTTCTTTTTGTTTTTTGTTACAAAGAGAATTTTGATGCGTTCTCGAAAAACAAATTGTGCAACGAATTTCAGTGTTTCTGCAATTCTGTTTTCGGTGGAACCGTTTGTAACATCTAAAACATTTAGCTTGTTTTAATAAAGATTCTTTTCGTTGTTCCAAATTTAACTTACACGAATTTGCGTCGTGTTTTTGAGAGCAAAAGGGGCAAAGGTTTTCAGTAATTGTATTTAATGTGAATGCCGAAGGATTTTTTATTTTTCCTTGGTGAAAGTGTTTGGGAGAATTTTGTTTAAATTTATTTTCATGGGATTTAGTATTCTCAAAACTGATAGAAGTAACATTAATAGCCTTTTCTCGCGCTTCTGTTTCACGTTTCAGAAACAACAATAAATCATTTACACTAACATCCTTTTTATCGCATTGTTCTCTGTGAAATTGTAATACGAGATCATTCGGTATACATTTATAAATAATGGGTAATAATAAGCAACCATATTGGTCTGACTTCACATCAAGCGCTTCGAGACATCGTATTTGTATAGTTATCTCATCAAATAATTTTCTCAAAGAATGTATGTCATTTGATCTTCGTACTGCTTCTAAGTTTAATAATTTGTTAGTGTGCTCGGAAATTAAAACATCTCTTTTCCCAAAACGGTCCTTTAATATATTTATTGCCGTTGCATAATTTTCACTTGTTAATGGAAGCCCATTAATAGCGGCAGCTGCTGAATCAGAAATTAAAGATTTTAAGTAAGTAAACTTTTCAATTTGCTGAAGAGCTTCATTTTCGTGAATAGCAACTTTAAACTGAGGCCAAAATTCTTGAAATTCGCAAATGTCGCCTGTAAATTTATTTAAAGAAATTCGCGGCAATTTCGTATTCGACTTTAATTGACTGTCTGATATGGAGGGCGTAGTTACTTTTGGTTCACTCGTGATAGTTGAATTTATGTTTAAATTTTTCAAATATCTACTGGCTCTAGATTTGCAAGTCACAATAGCTTCTTATATTCTATCGAAGTTTCTATATCTGTTTCTAAATCATCGGTTTCAATTTCCGATTCAATTGACTCATCCAATTTTTCTAATGATAATTTGTGTTCAAGTAATGCTTCTAAAGAGTCCTCAACTATTTCCGGTTTGGAATCACTTTCTTTTTTAATTTCACTATCAATCCTTTTTATCGATTTCGTTACTGTGGTTCTAATTGATCCGCGTTTTGCTATGTTTCGTTTTAAAACTTCACTTTGATTCATCTTTATATTCACTCATTCAAAGAATTATGTCTTCCAATATATCGTAAGTTTAAGAGAAATTTTAAATAATTTACCCGTTTAATGAAATGCCAGTAGCGTAGTTATCAATTTATATTCCCGGCCGATGCACCAGTGTGGCGACCGGTTTTGGTTCAGTGGATTTCTTAAATTAACTAACACTATCTTAAAAATAAATCAATTGGCACTTACTCAATTAATTCCACGGGATATCAAATTTTCTCCTCTTTTAATTGGAAGACACATATTTACATCTATTATACACTATAATACATTTTATTTACAAAAGCGAAACGCGTTCTTAAAAACAGAATATTCTTTCAACAACACCATCTCGAAGAAAACAGAGAGAGCGCGCGCGATGAGCCCAGGAGGGGTTAAACAATAGATCCATTGCTGTCCCGTTATCGCCCATTTGGCGTCAAAACATATAATTCTCCACACCTTTCTCCATTCCTCTCTGAAAAGTACATTACAAAGTTATTTAAATAAAGTTTTCTGAGGTACTAGTTTCAAGTAATATTTTTTTATTGTTCTGGTTGCATGTTTTGGTTTTTCACTTTATTTTGTATTCTGGTATTTGTTTGTATTGGTAGGTACGCAAATTACATATGCATTAAACTGAAAAAATGTTAATAACTAGAGTGAATAAATTTAAAGAAGCAGTAAAATTAAGAGCACGTTTTATTCAGCAATTTGTTGCATATGTCTGTTTCTCGATTAATTTATTAACCCTTTACTAGCTTTTTCAAAGTCTACATATTTCAACTACACTGGTTATCAAAAATTAAGGAAAAGTCACAAAATGCTAATTTTCAAACACGCGAACACTCAAAAGGAAATAATATAATTCAAGTAATTACTATCTCTACAACACAGCTAGTCCATATAACATCTCATTCATGTCACACATGGTCACAAGTGTCACAGTCACTACGGTGAAGCAAAAAAATAGGAAATTCCATAATTGCATTACGACTCTCAAATGATTACTAATTGGGACTCCACTGAGACGTCACTGTGACTGCTGCTTTCGAATGAGTCACCATGTGACTTTAAAATGTAGTTACATTGTGACTCTCATGTGACTGTCATTTGTGGACTCAATTTCAAAGTCATCGTGAACGCTGCATTGTGATAAGTTACAAATAATGTCACATTAGAGTCACATGATGACTTTCAGATGACAGAGAGACTACCGTGAAGTCACTGTTGTGCTCTTTTGGGAAAAGTCTCCATGTGACTGTAATATGATATTATTTGGTGACTTATCATAATGCAACGTTCATGATGACTATGAAATTGAGTCTCAAAATGACAGTAACATGAGAGTCGCAATTTAACTACATTGTAAAGTCACCTGGTGACTCGTCACAAAGCAGCAGTCACATTAACTTCTCAGTGGAGTCACATATAGTGATCACTTGAGACTCATAATGAGATGTATGGAATTTCCTATTTTTTTGCTTCACCGTAGTGACTGTGACACTTGTGACAATGTGTGACATGAATGAGATGTTATATGGGTTAGCTGTGTTGTAGAGATAGTAATTACTCGAATTATATTATTTCTTTTTGAGGGTTCGCGTATTTGAAAATTAGCATTTTGTGACTTTTCCTTAATTTTTGATAACCAGTGTATTCTTCATTGCCGAACTTCTCAGATTTAGAAGATATTCAAACTAAGAAAATAAGTTTGAAACTGGTGTGAGTGAATAAGAACAAAAGATCTTCTTAAAACATCATAAAAAACTTTTAAATGCGCTAGGCCTTTCGAAAAATCTGAGTCTTTCTTCGTCAGGCGCAAAGAAGACTGAAATAAAAGACAGCAAAACTGAAATAAAAGATAAGGGAAAGGAAACAATCTAAAAAAAAAAAGACAGCCAATAGGAAATTAGAAATCAACAGCTAACAGGAAAGTAGAAAACAACAGCCAATCACAGAAGAGTATAATCTAAATAAACTCTCTAAGCCCCCCCCCCCCCCCACACACACACACACACACTTCTACTCTGTGTTCTTTTGTTTTGATTATACTCTTCTGTAATTGGCTGTTGTCTTCTACTTTCCTATTAGCTGTTGATTCCCAATTTCCTATTGGCTGTTTTTTCAGCTTGTTTCCTTTCCCTTATCTCTCATTTCAGTCTCGCTGCTACTTTCATAGGACGTCTTCTTTGCGGCTGACGAAGAATCTTTCGAAAGGCCTAGCGCATTTAAAAGTTTTTGATGATGTTTTACGGAGATCTTTTGTTCTTGATATTCAAATTATTCAGCAGCAGTGCAAACAGTAAAATTTTGTGAGAATTATAAATGCAAAAGAACTAAGTTACTGGAGAATATTTATGTTTCCCAGCGTAGACATTTTCAGCAACGTTCAAGATATATTCAATGAGAATTGAAATCATAAGTCACGTGTGTTTTTCATTAAAAAGTGTAATTTAAATTTTGATTAGTTACATTTAGTTCTGCAACTTTAGAACATCTCAGCACACACACACACAAAATGTTTTTCAACCCATTTATGTCTAGCGTTCCATTTTTGGGACGCTTCGAATATGAATAAATGTGTATAATTTTCTTCTTTTTTATAACATTAAAATTGTATGAAATAATTATTTATAAGAGTCTTTATATGTTACCGAAAGATGACAGCATAAGATGCATATTTATTTGCTTAAATGAAGGCTTTTTTCGGAGTTATAGATTTTTTCTTTTTAAACATGACGAAATGTAAAAAGTAAGTTTATTTGTGTTCTTTCTACCAAGGATTCAAACAAATGTAATAATTTTAGCTTGTAGACTTCTTTCAAATACGTATTTTAAATTGTGAAATTATATGTCCAAGCCTATTTTTTATGCATTTTTGTAATTTTCAAAATATAGAGCGCGAGGCAAGAATGGGTAGATGTTTTTATTAGCCATTTAGGGGACAGTTATTTATGTAAAGTTCTTTTAAAGATGATTATGAAACAAATTGTTTTTAAGCCTCGGATACGATTATTCTTAATTTATTATTACTAATTTTTATAATGTTATTAGCCTCTGTAAAGAAATGAATATATATATATATTTTAGTAGTGCATAAAAATGCTAAATATAGCATATAATATGCAATTTAAAAGCTTATTATATATAAATTTAGACAAAACACTTGCATTTAATACTATTACAAATATTATGCACATTCCCATATTTAGTACTTTTACATTTTATCAAATAAATACAACAATATTTTAACTTAATTTTTTTTTAGTATTTTTCCAGTTCATTTAGTAGCATTTTAAAGGGATTTTACCAACATATTTGAGAAAACAGAAATTAAGGCACAAATGGGTTAATTTTTTAAATGGGGAATTTTTAGTTTTTGTTCATACTATATCCCACAGAAACTTAAAAAAAAAAAAAAAATATAGAAAATATATAAAAGTAAAAGGGCAGACATATTGCAGAATATTTATGTTTGCCGGCGTATAAAATTTCAATAACTTACAAGATATACCCAATGCAAATCGAAAACAATGTTTATTTGATCTAATGAACAAAAACGAACACAAACAACATAAATGTGCGATTATACAGCAAACTTACCGCTTCATTCACGTACTGAATTGCAATGTTTATTGCTTTAAAAAAAAAAAAAAACTTTTAAACTAACACAAGTTATTATAATTGTTTTAGCCATATATTAAACATAAGGTCATATGGGAATAAAAAGAAATAAGTTAAGAAACCAAAATTATATACTTTCCGATTTCTTCCCTTAAAAGCCCACACTAGTCACGCGGATAAACTCGAACGCTAATGTAAAGTCTATGGGGGCGTTATTTTCAAATTTCTCGCTTTGATTTTAATATTTTTGAATGATTTTTTTTGCATAGATTTTGACTTTAGTTTCAGATTAAAAAAAAAAAATACTTTAACTTTCGGAACCGGTTGGAATCAGTTCTGAAATTAAAGCAATCCTAATATAAAAAAAAACTTTTACCAAAATCGAAAAAAAAAAAAAACTAGCCCGGTTGTAAATCATCCTCAGCTATCCTGTGCAAGAAAAATCATCCGAAAATATTAAAATCTCAGCGAGAAATTTGAAAATAACACCCCCATAGACTTTACATTAGCTTTTTCTTGTTTTGCCGTGACTGAATTTGGCTCCTAAGTGTAATTTGACTTCTTAGGTCTTTAATGAACAAGCGTGACGTCATCACGCATAAATGCGAAATTATACAGCAATTATTTTACCTCATTCCCATGAACAGCACAATGTTATAATGCTTAAAAGGTTCAAAACTCCACTCACAAACTAGAGACGGATTAACCACCTCCGAGCCCCATAGGCTTGACTTTTTTGTGACCCCCCCTTCCCTCAAAGCAACATATATCATACAATTCAGAGAATATTTTTTAATTTTTCGCATACATTTCCTTTCAAAACGAATCTGCAGCACATTTACAAATAAACATCTTTTTATTGTGGAATCGCTTACTCTAAAGAAAATCAGAACAAATTTACAGAAAGTTTGGTTTAATGTTGCAAATTATTGCGTTTACAAACAAAACCCTCTCATATTTCTACTTACGAAATTACTTTGCCCCTATGTAATCCATGTGTAAATTCATCGAAAAGTGGAAGCCGAAAGTTTCATGAATCCAATATTTTCTTTATATGAATATAGGCGTAATTAAAGTTTGGGATACAATCTAGATTTTTATAAATTAGAGGATTCAATAAGTTATTAAAGCAAGGCATATTGCACATCATTCCTGTTTTGAATAATACATTAGATCGATACATAATAATTACATAATAATAAAAAAAAGAACCTCTGCGCCGGGCCCCTTCGCCTGGGCCCTTAGGCTTCAGCCTACTCAGCCTAATTGGTAATCCACCTCTGTCACGAACACAGCAATACTTTTTAGTATAATTATACAGCATTAAAAATAAAGTCATCCAAAGAAGAAAAGGGTTTAATAAAAAGAAAAAATACATTAAAATACTTTCCTATTTCTTCTCGTAAATATAACTTCTTATATCTTTAATAAACAAACATTATTGCAGCACGATCAAATGTAAATTATACAACAAATATCCTCCACAACTAGCAATTGATCAAAATCGAATGAAAAATTCAATGTTTTGAAAACAATGGGAAAATGATAACGCTAAATTAGAAAATAACTTGAATAAATTAATATTACACATCTATTGTTACTTCATTTTATTCATGTATATATGATATTAATTTTTTGACGAATAGTTTACTTTTTAGTAATTCATGGAATTTCTAAATAGATTTTTTTTTTAAATCTGCATTTATTTCCGAAAATTTAGACAATAAAATATTTTTCAACTATCACACTTTCAAAACTATAAAAAAAAAAAAAAAAAAAAAAAAAAAAAAAAAAAAAAAATGTATCATTTTCGAACTTTCCAGAAAAGCGTTTTCAAAAAATAGAAATAAGTAAATAGAAATGAAAACAAACTACACTGGGGTACTTTCCGATAATTTATTTTTCCAAGAGTAAATTGCCTTAACGTCTTATGCCTCTAATAAGAAAACACGACTACGACACAGCACGCATAAACGCGAAATTATACAGCAAATATCCTCCCTAATTCACAGCGAGAGTGCCTCATTGCAATGTTTACCCACTCCCTTAAACCAGCAGCTATCGAACAAAAGTAGTCACTGCACTTTTCCTCCCTCCATCCACGCACTGTCCCTCCGTTACTACTACTACGTATCCAGCAGGAGCGGTGGAAGCGCGGGTACAGTGAAATGGGAAGACGAGACCCGGATGTTCTCTACCATCCCTTCTCCGATCTCGGATGAAGATGCTATTCACCGTACGCGTTTCTCCATTTTAGATTAAAGTCTGCGCATAATACTCGTGTCTGGCATGTGGCTAAAGCGATATATATATATATATACTATAGATAGATATTATGTTTTTTTTGTTGAATTGAATTTGCTTTTGCAAGGGGCATTGCTCGCGTTGTGGAGCAGAAGCAATACTGTATTGCTTCATTTTATATCAAGGAAGGTTGAATGTCTGCGAGTGTATATTTTGCCATGAACGAAATTCTTACTTATACAAATAATAAATTCTTTTCCAGTGTAGAGGTGTAAGCAATTGTCCTTTTTTTTACGAGAAGAAAGTTTTTCCATGTTTGGATATATATATCCAAACATGGAAAAACTTTCTTTATCCATATCGGAATATAGATATTTTTTTTACGGCAACCCTGTTGCACATGATTTACAGCGTATTTATAAACTATCGCAAGTTTTTCTCAGAAAGAAAACAGATAAAGTATGAATGGAGTCATATTACTTTGAATGGATATAGTGATGAATTAAAGAATTACTGTAAAAACACTTACTTTCGCGAGGCTTTAATTTTCGCGATTTTCGTGAGTCCGTCGTAATCGCGAAAATTTAAGCCTCGCGAAATATTTTTTTTTCCGCCTCAAATAATAATAAAAAACCAGAAATTTTTCATTTATCCAAAATTTAATGATTACAGTTATTTAAATAAGAAATAAGTACAAAATTTTATTGAATACTTAACACTATTTCTTGAATACTATACAACTATTTCTTGAATAAAAACAATAATAGAATTAATAGAACGAACTTTTCGGACAAAAGGAAGTTTCTTAAAATACCTTATGCAAAAGGGGTTCTATTTAGGTAGTTTTGGGATTTTTCAACTTTCGCTTCTGTTCATGTAAAATTCGCGAAATTTTCAGCCCGCGAAATCACCGATATCTTCATTTTCGCGAAAATTACGACTCGCGAAAATAAGTGCTTTTACAGTATGGCATGCGACCAAATATGCCATCAGTAGTTATTCGATTACATGTGGTACACAGATACTGGAATTTTGATAATTTGATGATATTTCGGAATTACATTGTTCAAAATGATGCAATAGTTGACTTTTGAGCTGAAAACTTACTTTTTATCGTTTATTAATTTTTAGGTGCTTTTGTAATTATATAAATATGTAGCGTCTATACTCGTCGACTGGTCTGTCCGTCTGTTTGCCCGCAAAAACTAACCAACTGAGCGGTTTGAAATTTAATATATAAAATCATTTCGAGTCATATTTTATGAAAATCGAATCTAAACTTAAAAAGTTAATAATAAAAAGTTTCTTCATTCAATTAAATCCTATCATAGGTAATTAATTCAATGATATCCCATGATAGGTAATGAATCTAGATTGCCATGGTGATTACGTCACATTTAAGATAGAATCATATTATTTCCGTATTACTGAGTTTAATACATATAATTGTAATAAATTTTGATTTCATGCATTTTTGCATAAGAGTGCAACAGGTATTGCACCAAGATTTGAATATTTATAAAACTAGCTGTAGTCCGTACGTACGTAAACGTATTGCCACGTTTGATGTACAATTTCAGACTTGTTTATTTTCGTAAATATCTCTGGGGGAAAAAATACATAGATGAAATTTTCTACACGGAATAATTTTCTTTACTCTCTCACACACACACAAAAAAATTGTTTCCTATTGATTCTTATACTTCAAAAGAATTTATTTTTTTGTATAAGTAAGAATTACGTCCATGGCAAAATATACACTCCTAGCCATTCAATAAAAATAAAAATATATAATATTGCTTTTGATTCGAAAGGCGAACGAACTCTTAAAGGAAAAAAAAAATCGAAATCAATTATAATTATAATTAATCAAGACTCGACAAGGACCTTTCGCCTCTAGACTTTTAAGCATTTCAACATCATATTTACCCTTTAAGGTAACTGCAGAAGCAGTTCGAAAGGTTGATATTTTGCTTTATCATTAATTTTATTTCTACAAGTTCGTATAAAAGTTCTTGTTTATATGTACCATCGAACAAATCTATGTGTTTTTAACATATACATATTTACATATTATATTTTATGGTGCAATTGTCCTACTTATGTTATTGAAATTTAATATAGTTATTGACTTCATCAATTATTAATTTTATAAAAAAAATGACTTGTATTTTAAAACTTTTAATGTATTTAATAATACTATAATCTAAAATATTAATTTTAATCAATCAAAGAAAAAACAAACAAATATACAGAGAAATCACATTTCTAAAACATTCGTTAAGGAAAATATTATAAAACAGAAAAAATATATTGTCAATAATTATTAGCTATTTAATGAAACGTATTGTATTGAATTAACCTCTACAAAATGAAAAGTTCTTGTATATGATACAGCTGTGAATGATTTCATTTGCATTGGATCTCAGAATTAAAAATATAATTTAGTCATAAAAAAATAAAAGAAAGAAATATAATAAAACTAAAAAAAGAAAAAAATGGTGGAATATAAATTACCATTGTGTAAGTGTCTAAGAAACTAAATTAAACTAAGAAAATTTAATTAACAGAAATTGAATATGCATATATTTGCATTTGACACAGCTTTTTGCCTAAATATTGCTAATCTATAGTCAGGCTAAAAAGTAAAATATATAAACAAAATATTAATCTGTAATTCACAACACAATAGGTTCTAAATTATACAGATTATATGTATATATGTGTGTAAATTTCACAGAGTTGACAGTAATAGCACTAATAAGTTTAGAATATGCGCATACATATTTATTTATTATAAATACAAATTTGACTTTATATGTAAAAAAATATGAACATCAACGACTATGATTCGATGTGATCCACTACTTTATTCCATTATTCATCGAAACAGCGGAACGGGTGAAGGTTAATTCCTCTTTCAAACTACTTTAAAGCAGTGCAATCGAACTCGCGCACTTTAAATCCTTTATCCACCAAATTAATATATATATATATATATATGTATTATTATATTATACACACATAAATAAAATAATATATATATATATATATATATATTTCATTCAGGAGTGTGGAAAAAGGAATTCTATTTAAAACTAAACAATTTAAATCAGAAATAATTTAATCGATATTTGAGTTCGTGAAAGAAAACTCAGCCGCTGATTATCACATGGCAACGAATTTTTGTTTGGAGTATAATAATTCATGTATGGGTTCATATGTTTATATATATATATACACACACACACACACATATATATATATATATACAGGGTGATTCAGCTCGTCGGTGACAAACTTTAAGGATCGATAGAGCACACCTAGACGAACATTTTTGAATAGGGAATGTAGGGTCCCTGACGCGATGGTAAGGCGCTAGGCGCTTTCGAAAATTTGGGTGCCGAAATTCGAAACGTCATAAAAACTAGGGAAATGGTTAGATTTTCTTGCTTGTTGCGTCGAAATGATTCTGTTTGTTTAGACTTTCTTCAGTACCAATTTGATAAGCGTATCTCTTAAAACATGGATAGGGGGCGCTGCAGACTTTGGAGAGCTAGACAACAACTTTAAGCCCGTTATTTTGATAATTTAACACATGCTCGCCAAAGTTTATACTCTAACTTAAAGTTTGAACCCAAAAGTAGAGCCCTGCAAAAAGCGTAAGAGCCGGAATAAAATGTCAAAGTACAGGGTGGTCGAAACTCGAAGGCTCCTAGGAGATAAACAAACAGATTTCTTGACTTATGGCATGCATTTTCATGATTCTGTTTGCTGGGGCTCTCTGAAACTCAGTTGAACGGTACAAAAAGAAACATCGATAGGGGGCGCTTTGGGCAAAAAACATAATTCGTTGACATTTCGGACGCTAACTGGAAACGGGGCGCTACGATCAGTTAGAAACAAAACAAGAGAGTAATTTACTTATCATAAGAAGCTATTAAAACTGCAGTTTGTTTGTTTTTTTTAACAAACATAGCTGGTTTCAATCATGCACAATGCGCGCAATAAAATTTACATAAGGTGCTTTTTGCTGATTTATGCAAAAGATATCGTACCATATCGATATGCAAAAGATACGTAATGCGTAGACGACAACGCGAGATGACGTAGTTGTATGCGCAGACACGTCTTTTGAACGTGCGGTACCTACTTAAGCTTCGGGTTACTTGTCTGCAGATCGGTAGTAGGATGGAACGGTACACAAACTCTGAATTGGCTGACATGCATTTGGCGTATGGCGCTGCTGGTTGTAATGGACGAGCCGCTCAGCGGTTGTACGCCGAGCGTTACCCCAACAGGCAAATCCCCTGCCATGCCTTCTTCGCTCGAGTACACCAGAGGTTGTCCACAACGGGATCTTTCGACGGAGGCAGGCCTGAACGGGAGCGATCAGTGAGCACCCACGACAACGAAGAGGCTGTGCTTAACCTGGTTGAGGACTACCCAGGTCTTAGCACGAGAGATATCGCCAGACATGTTGGCATTTCGCAAGCAACTGCGTGGCGCATCTTACGTTCCCGGAATCTGCACCCCTACCACATCCAGCGGGTGCAGTTGCTCAGAGAGCAGGATTTTGGCCCTCAAGTGGAATTCTCAAGATGGTACTTGGCGATGAGATCCAGGGATCCCCGTTTTGTAAACAGCATTTTGTTTACGGACGAGTCCACCTTCAGCCGGGAGGGAATGTGGAACGCCCACAACAGTCATGTGTGGTGTGATGAAAATCCACATGAAACCAGAAGCCGAGCAGCCCAGGAGCGTTTCTCAGTAAATGTGTGGGCCGGCATTCTGGGGGATTGCCTCATTGGCCCTTATTTGTTACCTGAACGGCTGACAGGTGGAAATTACCTGATTTTCCTGGATCAAGTGCTGCCGCAGCTTCTGGATGAGGCGCACGTACCCGAAGGTTCGCGTCGCCAGATGTGGTTCCAGCACGATGGAGCTCCGGCCCATTACACGAACGACGTGCGTCTCCATCTAAACGCAAGGTATGGCCAGCGGTGGATCGGGCGTGGGGGTCCAGTTCACTGGCCTACCCGATCACCAGACCTCACCTGCTTGGATTTCTTCCTTTGGGGTTACCTGAAGGCCGAGGTATACCATACACCTGTCAGCAGTGCTGAAGAACTTGTGGCGCGCATTGTGGCAGCTGCAGGGCAGATCAGAGATACTCCTGGCATTGTTGGAAACACACACTCCTCAATGCGACGGAGGTGCGAAGCCTGCATCATGGCCCAAGGTCGAAATTTCGAGCATCTTCTGTAGTGTTATTTTTTGTAAATAAATTTCCAGTATCATTGATGTTTTTGGTCTAAATTTATTCAGAAGTGTTGAGCAGAGGTAGAAAATGTGTTTTCATTATTACTAACTGATCGTAGCGCCCCGTTTCCAGTTAGCGTCCGAAATGTCAACGAATTATGTTTTTTGCCCAAAGCGCCCCCTATCGATGTTTCTTTTTGTACCGTTCAACTGAGTTTCAGAGAGCCCCAGCAAACAGAATCATGAAAATGCATGCCATAAGTCAAGAAATCTGTTTGTTTATCTCTTAGGAGCCTTCGAGTTTCGACCACCCTGTACTTTGACATTTTATTCCGGCTCTTACGATTTTTGCAGGGCTCTACTTTTGGGTTCAAACTTTAAGTTAGAGTATAAACTTTGGCGAGCATGTGTTAAATTATCAAAATAACGGGCTTAAAGTTGTTGTCTAGCTCTCCAAAGTCTGCAGCGCCCCCTATCCATGTTTTAAGAGATACGCTTATCAAATTGGTACTGAAGAAAGTCTAAACAAACAGAATCATTTCGACGCAACAAGCAAGAAAATCTAACCATTTCCCTAGTTTTTATGACGTTTCGAATTTCGGCACCCAAATTTTCGAAAGCGCCTAGCGCCTTACCATCGCGTCAGGGACCCTACATTCCCTATTCAAAAATGTTCGTCTAGGTGTGCTCTATCGATCCTTAAAGTTTGTCACCGACGAGCTGAATCACCCTGTATATATATATATAGGATGTAGGATGCCTAGACATAATTTATTTATCTGGGCATTATTGCACATACTTTAACTGCAAGTATTTATTTTTGTCGAAAACATACTAACATACTTTTAAAGTATCATCTCATATTATTTAAAAGTATGTTTGAATTCTTATGATGTTGCCAATAAGAACAGTAAAGCACTAGTAATCTTAGAATATGCGCATATATATCTATTTATTATAAGTATAATGGTGACTGTATATGCAAAAAAAAAAAAAAAAAAAAAAAAAAAAAACGAAAAGAAACGCAAATATACGACGATCCACGACTTTATCCCATTATTCATCAAAACAACAGAATGGATGAAGGCTAAATCTTCTCTCAAATGACTTTAAAACAGTGCAATCACTGCAGCGTGCTTTAAATCCTTTATCCACCAAGTTAAGGTTTATCCTCATAACGAAATCTCTGCCTCCCTTCGTCCCTTTATCCCTATCCCGAGGGAAGACCCCTAAGTTCCCCATTTAGAAAACGAGACGAAAATAAACCACCCCATAACAGCCAATCATGCACCTGCATCGCTAAATCCTACTGAATTTTGAGAAGAATTACGCTCAAATGCAAACACGGTAGTAAAAATCGAAATTTTCTAAAATACCGAAAAAACAAAACAAAAATAAAATAAAATAAAATAAAATAAAGTTCTAAAAAAATGGTAAAGTAATGTACCCGGGCAGATGTATGTGAGGGTGGTTGCGGTGGAGCACAATGCCCTTATGACGTCATTGATCAATATTACGATTTTGGCATGGTTCCATATGACCCATGATTCCATTTCGGGAGAAAGATCGGGAATTTCAGCCGTGTTTGTAAGTCAATGCGCTTGTTGTAGTAATGGTTAGGATAGTTATGGGAATATTAAACGACAAGGGAAAAAAATGGAAAATTCTGAAATCAAAAATAAGATTTCATTCGGAAGAAGAAAAATCAGAGAAGATTGAGATACTTATTTAAGGATAAAAAGGAACAATTATCCTGATAAGCTGCTAAATAAGTTCTGATTTTTCATTATCAGCAAAAACAAACAAACAAACATATACAAAAAGCCAGAGAGATATTATAATTTTTTTTATTTAGTTTTAAAATATAATAAATAAATTATACTATAAAAGCTTCCTTTTTGTGTGTGTATTAATGCTGTAAAATTCTACTCCAGCAATTTTACTGGCGGAATTATTGATTTCAATATATTCTACTACGGATTAGCTTAATAATGTCAGAGAAACGATGAAGTCAAATACACAAGAAAACGACTTCATATTTTTCTAGAGAGGAAAAAATACGTACAGTAAAACCTCCTTAAAGCGACTACATTCCGTTACAATAAAAATTGGTAGCTTCCAGAAGTGATCTCTTAATGGAGGTCATGTTTAAATCTAGATTTTAATTGTTGAAAAAAGGTAACAATTAATGTTACTAAAAATTTATTTTTCACATTAGAAAAAATATAAAAATTTAAGTATAAAAAAAAAAGTTAATTGCTGCGGAGTTTAAAAAATAAATATATTGACGTTTGCTTTGATTTTACGATTTTATCTTTCATAACTTTTATTTCCAAGTCCTTTCGAAGTTCAGTAAATAAATGCAATTTTTTTTCTGGACGGGGAGAAATAATGACGATTTCATTAATTTAGCTATTTCTTTGAGAGTTTCCTAACAGAATAGGGCTGGGCAGTTATTATTAATTGGTCATCAGAGATAAATTCATTACCTAAAAAGGCACGAAGGGGGTTTAACCACTTAAAAGTTACCGGGATTTAAAAAAATCTAAACTTAGTTTAGAAGTTTGATGAATAATGCGCCCTCCGAAATTATTTTTCTAATAAAACGTTCTTCAAGAGACCAGGAAAAAACGGAATTTGTTTCATTTTTTTCAAAGAAAATGGTCGCTCATGGAGGGAGTTCAACTGGGATGGTCTCTGAATGGAGGTAAAATTAGTATTGAGCCTATGGGAATAAATTTCGTTCCATGAAAAAATGGTCGTTCAAGGGGGGTGGTCTCTTAATGGAGGTGGTCTCATAGGGAGGTTTCACTGTACATGACAAAAAATATATAGGGTGTCTCACCAAAACGCACTTCGATTTTTTAGATGTTCGAGATATATAGGCAACGTAAACTGCAAAATATATTAAAATTAGTTCGAAATTAAGATTATGTCAATGAAAAAAGTATTCCCATTAATTTTCAAAAAGGTAAACATTTTTAATTTTTATACGGCCCTTGGGTCCTATAAGTTATATTCAGAAGGAATCTTTTCCATGCAGACTTTTTCCACAAGTACATCAATAAAAATTCCATTCTTCTGGGACGCAAAACTCACCGAGTTATGATCTTTTGAATTTTACGAAATTTCGAAACTTTCCTCTACTGAAAAACGGGGAAGCGTTTTTTTAGAACCATTGAGATCCGAAATTTCATAAAATTAAAAGTTTAATAAATTGAGGAATTTTGGTCATCTCTTATTAACCCTCTCGCTCCGTAATTAAAAAAAAAATCAAAATAGGTTCAAAAATTGCGCATTTTTTAAATTATATATTTCAAATCTATATATATTTTAGAGTTTAAATATGTAAACATTTTTTGTAAAAGAGGTTTTTTTTCTTTTTTTAACCCAGACCTGAATCAGTAATTAAACTTCTAAATCAGGGCTGTCACTGGAGACTATTTTTATAATATTCTCGCACCACTATTTTAAGAAAATCAATTTTACAGTATAATTCTCTTGTAGATATTGTTAAAGTCTATATAGATTTTTTTGTATTTAAAAAGTCGTCCTAGTTGAATTAAAAAATGGTCGCTAGAGGCAAAAAATGAATCCCCGAGGAAATCTCGGGTTGCCCAAATTTTGCTACTTTTACGCTGCCCGAGGAAATTTCAGGTTGCGCAGCGAGAGGGTTAAATAGATTAGAGTTTGAACGTCTGTGCATTAAAATTTGAGCAAATATTTATATTTTTATATGGCAACTTCGAAAAACATTTTT
This sequence comes from Maratus speciosus, assembly GCA_963932465.1. Taxonomy (NCBI): domain Eukaryota; kingdom Metazoa; phylum Arthropoda; class Arachnida; order Araneae; family Salticidae; genus Maratus; species Maratus speciosus. Next base: position 306,633,345 of record OZ010789.1, on the reverse strand, counting down.
ATACTACGTATACATTTACGCACAGGTGGCGATTTTCTAGTCATTTGGTAACAATGTTTTATAATTAATATTATTCAAGGTTTTTACCCTCAAATGTTAAATTATTTATATATATATATATATTTTATGCTTCCTAAAATAATAATTTTATCCTGCTGAATTTTGTACGAACGTAGTATTTAAAAATCCAAATATAGCTTTTCGAAACATAACTTTGTTTAGTTTTTCCCATAGTTTTATGATATGAAAGAGAAATTACGAAACTGATATTTGGAAAAAAAAAATGTATAAATTAATTTAAAAACTATTTCTATTTGATTCATAAATCCTTTGGCTTATACAAAACTGTAAAATTTTCTCCTGAGTAGTTTTTCAGTTATTCTAAAAAAAATGGACATTATAATATGGGCTTAAGAACCTACACTAGTCATTCGAAGAAATTCGAAGGTTAATGTTAAACCTATGGGAAAACCTTTACAGATTTCTCGCTTGTATTTTAAGATTTTTAAATGATTGTTTACTTTTTTCTATCTTCAACAGAAGAAACTATTGTAATCGAAATTTTTGTAAATCGAAAAAACATGTTTCTACAAAAAGTCTGTCTGTCTGTGTGTCCGTGCGTCGCCATTGCACATGTCGAAAATTGTATATGAAGTTATGCATAGAATTGAACCAACATTTTTTTTTAAGTTTTTGGCTATGGCAAGCAGGTTCTCGCTTAATTTGGTTGAAATCCGTCGGAAGGGAACGCTGTACTAGCGATTTTTGTGCCATTTTCAAAATTGTACCATCGAAAAGTATATGAAATTATGCATAGAATTGAAACAGATTTTTTTGTATGTTTTTGGCCATGGCAAGAAGGTCCTCCATGAATTTGGAAATATTCCGCCGAAAGGGGGCATTATAATAGGGAATTTTGTGTAATTTTCTTGATTTTTCTTAGTTCTGTTGTACACCGGAGGCTCGTGAAGCGACGGGAACTTCGCATCCTGATAAACTGGCTATTCGCGAACAGCTAGTATACAACAGAATAACGGAAAACTATAAATTTTAATAAATATGATGGAGATTAAATCGTTTTTACTCCGTTTGATTGACTGAAGCAGAAATTTAAGATGAAAATCAAAGTTGATATAGTATTGAACGAATAAAAATGGAATATTGACATTTGTAAGAATATTTTGAAATATTAAGCTTACGAGATAGAAGAAAGTTTTGGGATTGGCACATCCAGCTAGTTTTTGCATAGGATCACCTCTCGTCACAGCAGTGATCGGTATCAAGAGTCGTCCATTCTCACAATCCAACTACTTTGCAATTTACGCCAATCCTCTGAAACGACTAATTTGATTGTTAAAAAACAAAACAAATAAAACCATAATTACTCTTAGCTTGCATACCGTTTTCTTATTATGTGAATGATTCTTCAACATTTTCCAACAAAAAACTTTTGAGGAAACGATGATTTATTGAAATATGCAATACTTTTGGGCATCAGTGTAAAACGAACATGGCTTACGGCAAGTCACCTCACTTGTCTAAGCTCTGGGGAGCCCTTATGGGCATCGCGTAAAGCGGGACTAGCGTAGGTCAGTGTTCTGCTGCCATGACACGTGCTTACCGGTCAAAGAAGAGCAGCGCCCAGCGCGCGTCGCTTTCCCTGCGCTCCAAGCACCATTCGACGACATGGTCGCAGCGACAGCAAAATACAAGGGCTCGAGGATTGAGTCGCGTAGTTCGGAGATCATATCTTCGAATCCCCCGGGAGCTTCGGGTGTACCGGACACTCATAAGAGCGTCGGGTCATCGGACGTAACCCCAGAATTCCAAGATGTGCTGTTGCTTTACCAATAACTTCCGCACGTGAAAATCTATGAACACTGGATTTCAATTTTGAGACAAACCCCTCTCCCAATGTTGATTAAATGTTGGCAATGTAATATTAAAATATTTTATACCAAAATTGTTAAAATGTATACATGCCAACATTGGGGGCAATATTTCATGCCAGTATTGACAATATTGGTCAGAATACAGCTAAAATAAACAACACTGAACCAATAATGTTTTGCTATTACACACATTTAAAAAGGAACGAAAAATCATGCTTCCAGCATATACCATTATGAAACACTTTCCAATACATTCAGAACACTGTAGAGGTCTGCACGGGCCCGGGCTTGGCCCGAGGCCCGTACCCGGCCCGGCCCGCGGGCCGGGCCGGGCCGGCGGAATGAAGGAGAATTTCAAAACGGGCCGGGCCGGCAGAATTAGGACAATTTTTTCAACGGGCCGGGCCGACAGACAAAATAAACGGGCCGGGCCGAGCCGGCAAAAAAATTAATCGGGCCTGTCGGCCCGATATAAGAATTTAAGCGAAGCAGATAAAATACGAGCCATTTTCAATGAATATGATTTTCTCGAGAAGTATAAATGTGCGTCACGAGCCGATGCGAGTTTAACAACATCAATACAGAAATGTAACATGTCCATCGTAGAGATCGGCATCGTACAGTTACAAGATGTCTGATTCCGAGTTTAATTTTTTTTCAGCAGACTCGTGCCGGGACGGAACTGGTCTTAATCGATCGCAGGATGTGTGGAACAGTCATTGTGATGTTTTGCAGTATTAATAGTGATAATGAACTTCTCTTAACAGTATCTTTGGCAATATACCTTAAGGTGGTTCTCATATTCACTGCTCAAGAATGCGAAGCTTTCAGACACATTTTCTGACAAAATTTTTAACTATAAAGGCATAAAATTGACAGGCCTGCCTATTGAAGGCATTTGGAAACGAATAGCTTTTTCCATATTTGATAAATTACTTACAGAGATAACAGAGATTCCTGTCACGTGACTGTACGTTTTTCTCCTTTCCTGTGCTATCGCTTCCGGAAATTCGATTCAAAACGCTAACTTTGACAGTATTTTCACAAAGATATATTGCTTTTATCTATGAAAAAAACGACATTTACATAGCTTCTGAATAAGAATACCTGCCAATCTTACGCGTTTCGAAAAGAAAAGAATTCATAAATGTGTCGAAATGTAGCTCCTTTGGATTTGAGAAAAGCCTTAAAAATGAGAGATATATTTTCACAAATATACTTTTTATTATACAGCTTCAAAAGTTATCATGTTTTTAATCCTTTATTCTGAACTACATTAATCTTTTAATGAATCCTTATTTCCATTTTGAAATGTCTGTAGACACGATGACTAAAACACTGTAAGTAATCGTTAATGTTTACTATTGTGTGTTTTCTGTTTTGAGAACATCATAGTAATGTAAAATATACTGTAAAATGTTCCCATAAATATGTATGTAGTATTCATTAAAAGAATTTTAATTGTACATTGAAAAAAAACGTTTTTTTTTTTTTTTTTGTAGAAATTGTGTCGGGCCGGGCCGGGCCTGCTTTTACTGATTTTTATACGGGCCGGGCCGAGAACTGTAAAAAAGCAAACGGGCCGGGCCGGGCTCGGGCCGAACTTCCAATTTTTACACCGGGCCGGGCCGGGCCAAGATAGTTTTCGTTCGGGCCGGGCCGGGCCCGGGCCTGGAAATTCCGGCCCGTGCAGACCTCTAGAACACTGTACACTGTAAAAAAAAAATTCTGGAATTTACGGGGAAATTTTTCCTTCAAAATAGGGAAATAGTACAGGTGTCTCGATTGCCAGAACAATTTCCGTATTTTAACGGATTTTTTTTACAGTGTAACAAAACTTCACAGTTTATTAAGGTGAAATGTGATGTGCAAGTAAACAATCTGGAAAACGTGTAACGAATTTGAAAACACGATTTCTGCAATTAAAATCAATAGTCGAAAAAAAAGGCGAACTTTTTGTGCAACCCTGTATTTGACTAATAGATTTGTATGTATACTACTAAGTGTGCTAAAAGTTAGTTCAGTTGGGAAACGCATAGCACAGTTGAAAATTCCCATTCAGCAATTTTCGCCAATAAACTGAATAGTTGAGATCTTTTATGCAACCTTCTGTATGATCTGTAGAATTTATACAAACCAAGTAATATAAAAACTATTTTTAGGATAGCAGAAAGCAAAGAAAACATACTAGAAAACAGAAATTCTGCTTTTTCAGAACTTAATGTCACTCCCGATGAAAAAAATATGTATTTATATAAATATAGTTAGTACAAAACATATTTCAGTTTTAAGATTTAAAACACATGCTTTTATTTTATATAAAATGCATATAAAATGTATATAAAATGTATATAGAATGTCGTTCGCATCCGGAGGAAGAATTCCTCATTTACGATTTAGTCTTAAACAACATCTACGGTAAAGTTTGCATAGGACGTCACTATCACTAAATAATACACAAATCCAAAAAAGATGTCGTCATTCAAGAAACTCGGCAAAAAACTCGGCATTCTAATGATTCATGTGCATTCATTTGTTTGTAATACTAATATAGATACTTAAAATTAAATATAGTTTATAATAGCTTCATGTTTTATAAAAAATAATTCCTTTCTATTTTATTTTTTTCAAAATAGCATGTATTTTAATTAAATCTTTTTCAGTTAATATGGGAAACTGGCAACAAAAAGATGTCATTACTGTTTTCCAACTATTTTTCCTTTACTTTCTACAGAAATGGAGTACTTCGATTGCCAACATTAAAAAAAAAATTCTTTATAAACTACAAAAAAAAAAAAAAAAAAAAAAAAAAAAAAAAGATATCTCAAAAATAAATTGAGATGCAGTTTTCAAACAAATTTTATTTGAAAGTCCCTTTTTTTTTCCAGACGGTATAAAAATTGAAAATGTGCAATGCTTAGAAGTTAAAAAAATTGCAGTAGAGTATTTAACAGTACAATGATACATCTGCTTTGTCTTACGGCAGGCCTATACAACGGAAAATTATTTTTTGAAGACGACACTTTAATTACAAGACGAAAGAAATAGCATATTGGGGGGCTAAAAAATAGTTAAATTTAAAAACGTGTATCACAAGGGAAAACGCACTTACAGCAATTATTGTTCATGGATAGTACTGTAGCCAATTTCTTTTGTGTGCCGCTGTAAATGAAGGGTAAATGCAAGTCATATTCTACATTAAGCATCTTCTGTGATATATAATAATTTCAATATGTTTGAAAAATTGTAATATCATTAAAATACACCGCAAACGGTTTCCCCGTAATATAGACCGTAATGTAACGGAATTATTTTTAGTGCCCCTGTAAATGAAATGCGATACACTCCATTTTCAATATCGAATATGCCCTAGTAAACAACTATAAGATATATCAATTTAAAGGCAATCGGAGTATATTTACGCGAGTTAGAACACGGACAAACGACAGATAGACAAACCGAATTCATAAACACTTTGAAACTATATTGAAGAGTGTTAAAAACAACTTGAAATACCGTATATACTCGCGTATAAGTCGACCCCCTATCAAATGCAAATTCTGGAAAAAATCAAAACCCCGCATATAAGTCGACCTCTAATTTTTTACTTCAATTTTGCACGAAGTCAAACCAAAGATTTCACTTACCAATGCGAAAAGGTAGTAAATAAACAAAAACAAAACATTGAAAAATTTTTTAAATGATAAATTATTATAATTTGTATATTTTAGAGTATATTATTTTTTATTCATAACATAAAAAAACCATCATTTTGCCGTATTCGAAGTTTTTGTTTTTGTTTTTTTAACTGACTCGCGTATAAGTCAGCTTCCCAAATTTGTTTATCGAAAATTGTCCGAAATTCCTCGACGTATACGCATGTGTATATTAATCATTTTTTGCAGTTGAGCAAAAAAAAATATATTTTTTTAATTATTGTAGAGTTAAGCAAGAGAAATATCTGAGAGAAATGTTTAAAATAAATTGTATAGTATGTAAAGAAAAACATTCGAAATATTTTCAATGGAAATTCTTCAAATTCATGTTTGGGGAATTAAGGCTGAAACTGCATTCAGTGGGTGTTTCAAAACTATTTTCCAGATTTCTTTTTCATGATTTTTCTTTTTATTTATTTATTTATTTTTATTTTAGATTTATGGTGAATGGGAGTCTAGGAATATGGAATAAACCGCATTCGATTTGAAATGAAACACGAAAAGTAAATAAACGAAAATAAAAATCTTTTTATAAATTTTATTTCTGGGCTTTAGAAACTCAGTTACTCAAGAATTTATTGATTGATTTTAAAAACGCTGAAGTTTGGAAACCGAATCAAATGTTATATGCATATACTATTTCTTTATTTATTGACAATACTTTAAATTATTGAATATATATTGCTGTTTTAAAAGCAAATATAAAAATCTTTTTTGGTCTATTTATATGCCATAAGATACTTTATTAAAACATTGTTATAGGTAAATTTCGGAAGACTGTTACATAAATCTTGATAAATCTTTAGAAAATATATAAATTAGTTTGCTTTTATTCGATTATTAAAAAAAATATGTATGTATGAAAATAACGATTATTCTGATACGTTATTTTAAATAACATTTATTTTAAACAATTTAACCTATTTATTAGAGTATTAATGTGAATTTGAATAGTGATTGCAATTATTATTTGTATAAAAAATTGCTAAACAATTATTTAACTGTATTTTGCATTATATTAAAGAAATACAAAACAGTAATAAAATAATCACGATAAAGTTTCAGATTTCTACTATGCACCAGAATACAATATTATAGCTAGATGCTGTGAAGATTTTTTAACTCATAGTACGTCAATATAAAGTTAGACTTTCCCCAGGTCTGTTGTACTTTTTGTGGAAATATCGCACCAAACAATTATTCCTAATAAAATTATAAGTAACAAAATTATTATTGCTGTCAAGTTCTAGGCAAAATATTTAAAGTATTATTTCATATATGTGATTCAATAATCTTTGACAGTTCAAAACTTCAATTGAATAACCCTTAAATCTTAAAATCTTTCAGTCATTAAATCGATAGCTATATCCTCCAATCTGCCAAAATATAAATATTTTTATTCTGGATTTTCTACAGATAATTAAGATTAATGGTGCTATTGTAGCGAACTTTTCCAAGAATCAGAATATATATATATATATATTTAATTTATATAAGTGTACTGTTAACCAAGAATAAAATGTTAAAAAAAATGATCGAGATAAATTAAACAGTAAAGTGTAAAATTAAATAAATGAATGAATAAATACATGCATATATTTCAAATGAAAATTCTTTAAATTCAGCCTTTGAGAATTGATGCTGGAACTATCTTCAGTAGGTTTGCACAACTATTCTCCAGATTTTTCTTTACGTGAAGAAAAAAATTTTTCTTGAAGGAGATTTATGATGAATGGAAGTCTAGGAATTCAGAATAAACCGCATTCGATGTGAAAGGAAACATGAGATGTAAATATTTTTTTTTCTCTCGTCTTTAGAAATGCAGTTACTCAAGAATTCATTGATTGATTCTAAAAACGCAGAAATTTTGAAACCGAAGCAAAAATATTTGCATATTTTTCGTTATTTAGAGACAATACTCTGAATTATTGAATATATATTGCTGTTTTAATAGCAAATATGAGGATTGTTTTTGCTATTTATCCCTTTATGTACTGAATTATGAATTCATAAAAATTTTATCTGAAGCATTTTTTGTGAATTGTTTAAACTACATTAGAAGATTTATATAATCATTTAGTAAATTTTAGAAGTATTTTAGAAGGATTGAAGGATTTAGAAGGATTAATTAAATTTGAATTTATAGGGATTTTGTGCAATATTTATAACCCCACTCAAATCTTTTATTTTAAGCACTTTTCTTAATATTTTGTAGAATCAGGAAATGAACAAATATAATGTTCTTACAATAGAAATATAGAAATATTGCCAAATTGAAAAATCCCCCCCCCCCTCGCAACGCCAAGAAAGCTGAAAAGATGCAAAGGTAAAAGAAATCATCCTTTTAAAAATACTTTTGTTTTGTGTAATCAATAATGCTTGTGGAACAAGATAAAGCAATGTATCTATAATTTATTCTAAACTGTATTACAACTAATCCATGCATTAAAGAAATTTTATAGCAAGTTATTTTAATGGTACTTATAAGTACCGCCAGTAGATAAAGGGTTAAATTTCCTAACATGCTTTTTAAAAACACTGTTAATGGTAAAATTCAACAATCCTCTTAAAGAAATCGCGTCAAATCTTTAGAGCATAAACACGTAAGTTTACTTTTATTCAATTATTAAAAAAGATATATGTGAAAGTAAAGATTATTCTGATAACTTACTTTAAATAACATTTATCAAAAAGAATTTACCGAGTATTAATGAGTATTTGGATAGCCATTGTAATTATTATTTGCGTAATAAATTGTTAAATAATTATTTAACTGTCTTTTGCATTATATTAAAGACATACAAAATAGTAATAAAAAAAAAATCAAGAAACGGTTTCAGATTTCGATTACGCACATGGGTACAATATCATAGCTCAATATCACCATACAAGATTTTGTAGGTCATAGTATGTCAATATAAAATTTGAATTTCGCCAGGTCTGTTGTACATTTTGTGAAAATCTTGCACCAAACAATTATTTCTAGTAGCGTAATAAGTACATAGTACCAGTAAGTAACAGAATTATTATTGCAGTCAAGTTTTAATTGGAATCTTGGCAAACTATTTAAAGTATTATTTTATATATGTAATTAAATATTTTTTGACAGTTCAATTCTTCAATCGAATAGCCCTTAAATCTTCAAATCCTTCAATTATTAAATCAATAGCTACATTATTCAATCAATCAAAGTACAAATTTTTACATTCTTTATTTTCTACAGAAAATAAAGATTAATGATACTATTTTAGCAAACTTTTTCCAACGGATGAAAAAATATATTTTCTTGAAATTTAAATAAGTGTACTACTAATCAAGAGTAAAATCTTTCTACAAAATGATTGAGATAAATTAAACATTAGTATGTAAACATAAACGAAGAAATATATACATGCATATATTTCAGATGAAAATTCTTTAAATTAATCTTTTGAGAATTGAGGCTAAAACCACATTCAGTAAGTTCCTATAACAATTCTCAATATTTTTCTTTACGCGAAAAGAAAAATCTTCTTGCCGGAGATTTATGATGAATGGAAATCTAGAAATTTAGAATAAACCGCATTCAATATGAAATGAAACACGAAAAGTAAATAAGAGCTTTTTTTTTTTCTATCGTCTTTGGAAATGCAGTTACTCAAGAATTTATTGATTCATCTTAAAAACGCAGAAATTTGGGAGCCGAAGCAAACATATTTGTATATATATATATATATATATATATATATATATATATATATATATATATATATTGACAATATTGTAAATTATTCAATATATACTGCTGTTTTAATGGCAAATATAAGGATTTTTATTTATTTATTTATTTATTTTTGCCATTTATATGCCTAACATACTTTTTTAAAAACATCGTTAATGGTAAATTTCAGCAAACCTTTTTGAACAAATCTTGGGACATCTGTAGAGCATGTATAGATTAGTTTGCTTTTATTTGATTATTAATATATATATATTATATATATACTTGGTTAGAAAGGTTTTCAAAGTGGTAATGTACTTTTTATTTTTCAATCCTTTTTAATCATGATTTATTTTAAGCTTATTTATTTTTCAAATATTTTAATTCTCTATTTATTGCGTGGTAGTCCCAAATTCATATTCTTTAGCTTTTTTATGGCTAATATGAAGATGAAACTATGCACTTCATTTCTAGAACACAAGGCATTTGGGACATGTGTCAAGGTTCCACAAATTTCCATTATTCATTTTCTCCCATTTTTTCTTTTATTTTACTATGTTTTTAAAATGTGTGTTAAATATGTTTAAGGAAAACGTTTGTCTGTCAATGAATAAATTTCTTTATATTTATAATTTCACAATTTTTTTTGGTAAATTGTAATGATTTTTAATGGTTATATATATATGAAAATAATGATTATACTGATAAGTTATTTTAAATAAGATTTATCCAAAAGAATTTATCCTTTTTAATAGAATATTAATATTTGGATATCGATTTTAATTATTATTTTTATAATAAATTGTTAAATAATTATTTATCTGTCTTTTGCATTATATTAAAGACATACAAAGCAGTAATAAAAAAAAATCAAGAAACGGTTTCAGATTTCGATTATGCACTAGGGTACAACATCATTGCTAGATGATGTGAAGATTTTGTAACTCATAGTATGTCAATATAAAATTAGACTTTCACCAGGTCTGGTGTTCATTTTGTGAAAATCTCGCACCAAACAATTATTCATAGTAACTTAATAAGTAACAGAATTATTATTGCTGTCAAGTTTTAATTGGAATCTTGGCAAAATATTTACAGTATAATTTCATATATGTAATTAAATATTTTTTGGCTGTTCAATTCTTCAATCGAATAGCCCTTAAATCTTTAAATCCTTCAATTATTAAATCGATAACTACATCATTCAATCGTCAAAATACAAATTTTTATATTCCTGATTTTCTACAGAAAATTAAGGTAAATGGTGCTGTTTTAGCGAACTTTTTTCAACGGATGAGAAAATATAATTTCTTGGAATTTAAATAAGTCAAATAAACTAATCAAGAGTAAAATCTTTCATAAAAATGATTGAGATAAATTAAGTATTATTATGTAAAAATAAATAAATGAATAAATTTATATATGCATATATTTCAGACGAAAATTCTTTAAATTCATCTTTTGAAAATTCAGGCTAAAATTACATTCAATAAATTTCTACAACTATTCTCCAGATTTTTCTTTACGCAAAAAAAAAAAAAAAAAAAAAAGAAAAAAAATCTTCTTGCTGGAGATTTATGATCAATGGAAATCTAGAAATTTGGTATAAACCGCATTCGATATAAAATGAAACACGAAAAGTAAATTGAAAACAAAACAAAACAAAAAAAAATAAATAAAAATCTTTTTTATCTTTCGTCTTTAGAAACCCAGTTACTCAAGAATTTATTGATTGATTTTAAAAACGCAGAAATTTTGAAATCGAAGCAAATATATTTGCATATTTTTCTTTATTTATTGACAATACTTTGAACTGTTGAATATATATTGCTTTTTTTTATGGCAAATATGAGTTATTTTTTTTTCTATTTACATGCCCTAACATACTTTCAAATTTTTGTTAATTGTAAATCAATACAAAAACCCTTAACGGGTTAAAAGTTTGTGACGCAGCACTTTATCTTATTGCTATAAGAATTTTAAATATGGAACTTTAAAATAATGATATCAAATTTTAAGTGACGCTATGCTATTAATTAATGTATATATACATACATTTATATTATTTATTTCATCATTTTATTTTTGTTTTATTTGTAATTGCATGTGTAAGAATTATGTTAAATTTAAAAGAATGTATAAAAATTTATTTATTGATGCTTTATCATTCGAATCTTTCATAAATTCAAAATATGAGTTTTAAAAGATATGATATCAAAATTTAAGTGACGCCTTGATGTAGCTTTAAACAATGTGTTAAAATTCAATTTCAATTGTTTTCGGTTTGGCTAAATATATTTACACATGTAACCAAAACCTTTAATTTACCAATACACTGTTAAAAATATTACTCTCACTGAACCTATACAATGCACTGCAATGTATTTATATGAAAAAAATTGATTTATCTTTTGTGCCACGTATCCAAAATTAAAAGTAAAATTTATGTAAATGATTTCTGTGCGTCATTGTAGCCAAACTAAACGAAATGTATGCAAATGGATAATATGACGCACAAAAATCATTAGTGTTTAGCACAAAAATTATTAGATTTTATGTACGCTGTCTTAACGGCTGATACAATGTTACTTGCTCGCCCCAAATAATTGGCTATTTCCGTCATGGAGCAACCAGCCCACCATTCCCACAATCATTCCTTTTTTGTACTCTGACAGGTCAATTACTATTGAGTTTTCCATAGCGTATGGTAAGGCCAAGCAACACCTATGACTGATGTTGAGCAACTGATACCATATTTTTCATAAGCACTAGGTGGCAGAATTGAGTGCAAAGTAACATGCACGTTCTGCTTCTTTGAAATGGACCATGTATTTTTCATGGGTGGTCGTATTATTTGGTCACCCATCTGTATATATACAGGATGCAAAGGAAAGTCCCTTTAACCTCAAAATACTTGCGAACGGAGAGCTACAGCTATGCAAGTGAGGTTACGGTATAAGAAAGCGACTATGCCTAACCTAATGTAAACGACAGCGGTGCCCCTATTGGCGAAATTTGGAAAATAGCCATTGCAAATCGAAACCGAAAAGCGATAGAGCAAAAATTCCAATTAGAAAGTTTTAGAATAATTAGTGCAAAACGACAGTTATTCACACGGATAAGGTAAATCGTCGCCTGTATATCCAAAAATGCCCAAAATCGATGAGCGACGATTCTACTTTGTATATTCACATTCCGGAAATGTAGCAGTGCACAATTGCAGATTGTGACGTTGTACTGTGCTGTAATGTCTGTAAAAATTTAATTTCGAATGCATTTAAAATTTTTAGATTAACTCTTTCAAGGGCAGAATAATTTTGTTCGTAAACTGATGAAATAATTGACCGACACCAGAATATAAAAAAGAATTTCTCTGAAAATAAAAACTCGCTAATTCGCACTTTCATTACAAAAGCAAAATTTTATTAAAATATTCTTGGTGCTATTTATCAGTTTTGGAATTAAAATTAGATAGTTAGACCCTCTAGCCACCGCCCTTGAAAGCGATAAATCTATGTCGTCGTACTGGAAAGGCTTGCAATGGACGTTCCATGCTGAGAAATGTGCATGCAGAATTACTCTCACGAATACAAACGTGTATCGTGAGCATTCGCGAACTTTTCGAACATACTGAATATTAACTTTTTATCACAGTGAGACAGTTTGTCTTTTTTTTTGTGTGTGTGTGTGTGTGATGTCATCAAAATGTATTGAGATAAGTGTACGTATTTATACCATAAATTGTGCTTATTTCTTCATACTTCTGGCTATTCCATTCAAACATTTGCACAAAATGGAGTGCATCGATTCGGACATTTTTGGTATACAGGCGAGGAGTTATCTTATCCATGTAGACGAAATGTCGTTTTGTACTAATTAATTTATGCTCTAAAACTTTCTAATTGGAAATTTTGCTCGACCTCTTTTCGTTTTCGATTTGCAATGGCTATATTTCTAATTTCGCCGCTAGGGGCGCTGCTATCGTTTGCATTAAATCGGGCGTAGTCGCTTTAATAGACCGTTACCTCAATTGCATAGCTGTAGTTCTTTCCGTTCGCAAGTATTTTCAGGTTAAAGGGACTTTCCTTTGCACCCTGTATATGGAAAATTAATTATTCTGATGAATTATTTTAAATAACATTTATGTAAAAGAATTTACCCTTTCTATAAGAGTATTAATGTGCAATTGAATATAAATTGTTAAACAGTCATTTAACAATCTTTTGCATTATATTAAAGACATAAAAACAAAGTAATAAAAAGAATCAAGATAAAGTTTAGTACAAAACATAGTCATATTTTGGATTATTTACAGGCAATTAAGATTAATGGTAATATTGTAACGAACTTATCAACGAATAAGAAAAAATATATTTTTTTTGTTGTTGTTGTTATTTAAATAAGTGTACTGCTAATCAAGAGAAAAATCTTTTAGAAGAATGATCGGGATAAATTAAACAGTAGTGTGTAAAAATAAATAAATGAATAAATAAATAAATCTTTTATATTTCAGATGAAAATTCTTTAAACTCATCCTTTGAGAATCGAGGCTGAAACTTCATTCAGTAGGTTTCCTCAACTATTTACTAGATTTTTCTTTACGTGAGAGAAAAAAGTCTTCTTGCTGGAGATTTATGAAGGATAGAAATCTAGGAATTCGGAATAAACCGCATTCGATATGAAATGAAACACGAAATGTAAATAAAAAGAAAATAAAAGTCTTTTTTATTTCTCGTCTTTAGAAATGCAGTAACTCAAGAATTTATTGATTTATTTTAAAAACGCTGAAGTTTGAAAACCGAAGCACATGTATTTGCATATTTTTCTTTATTTAGTGACAATACTCTGAATTATTGAATATATATTGCTGTTTTAATAGAAAATGTCAATAGAAAAGGTATTTGGACATTTCATTTTTCTACTGATTTATTCTAATGGATTTTTTGTTAGAATTTGTTCAGTTCTTATTATAAAGATGTTTAGAGAATCTTTAAAGCATCTATGGTATATTTCGCTTTTATTTCATTGTAAAATTAAAACACAGACATAGGAGATATTCTGATTATTTATCGAATTTTAATTGATGTTACATAAAAATCGAATTTACGTACATCTGACCATCGTTTATAATTCATATTTGTATAATAACTTGCGGAATAAATATTTAATATTTTATCTAATTACATTAAATGCGTGAAAAATTAAGAAATGAGAGATAAAAGAAAGAATTTCGAGGTGTCTCAGTTATGAACCAGAATACAGTATTATAGCTAAATGCTCAGAAAATTTTGTAACTCACAGTATCTCAATATACAATTAGATTTTCACCAGGTCTGTTGCACTTTCTGCGAAAATCTCACACCAAATAATTGTTACCAATAACATATGTGACAGAATTGTTATTACTGCTAAATTCAACATGAATTCTAGGCCAAATATTCAAAATATTATTTCAAATATATTATTCAATAATTTTTGATAATAATACATCCTTCAATAAACCGAAATGCAAATTTTTATGACGTTTCTACTATTAGCTGGAGAGTTATTAAATATTTTGTAAACAGTCATTTTCATTATTTACTTTTCGCGTCAGTGCCGAAACTAAGGGGGGGGGGAGGGGCAGAAGGGGCATGTGCCCCGGGTGCCAGAACGAAGGGGCGCCAAATTAAGGATTATACCTTTGGAGTGGATCATTTTCTTCTGCTGGACTGATGGCTTCCATTATTATGAAACAGTCATTCTAAATGAAGTGTTAGATGAAGATGAAAGAGCAGCCGTAAAAAGTTAGAACTCTGATTTTCGGGTCAGAATGGGGAAAAAATGGCCATAAAAAAAAAAAAAAAAAAAAAAAAAAAAAATATTCTGACCCGAAAATCAGAGTTCTAACTTTTTACGGCTGCTCTTTCATCTTCATCTAACACTTCATTTAGAATGGCTGTATCATAATAATGGAAGCCATCAGTCCATCAGAAGAAAATAACTCGGTTAAAGCGGAAACTCGGTTAAGCGGGTCTCGGACAATCGGGACTCTACTGTATATTTCATTTAAAAAATGATTTTTAGAATATTTTTGTTGGTGCTCAGAGGGGAGTCACGACCCCTGTGACCTCCCCCTTGGATCTGCCATTGTAGATTACGTAGTTCAATATTACATATTTTAAATTTTAAAATAAGTCGGCTATTAGAAAATTTGTAAAATTCTCTTTGTAAATATACTTTGCGGAAGAGGGGAGAGGGAGGAGGAGGGGGGGGGGTGCCAAAATCCATGTTTGCCCCGGGTTCAAAAAAGGCTAGTTTCGGCCCTGTTTCGCGTTTCATTTCAAATCCACCGTGGTTTATTCTGAATTCTTAGGCTTCCATTCACTATAAATCTCCAACAATTTTTATTTTCTGGAAAAGAAATCTAGAAAATAGTTTTATAAATCCACTGAATGCACTTTCAGCCTGAATTCCCCCAGCGTGAGTTGGAAGAATTTTTATTCTAAATATTTCGAATATTTGTCTTTCATGCTAACTGTTTCATTTTTTTTTTTACCTTTTGATTACGGACTAAGACTAGAGACAATTTTTATATTAAATCGTACCACAACTTACTACGCATTTTCTTTGTAGCAGATTTCTCTCGAAAATATTCTAGTATAAGGAAATAGCAGAGATTATTTTTTAAAAAGTTATAGGAATAGAATATAATAATAAGTAGGACATATATAATAATAATGATAAAAAATCCACTGGGACGTATATGTTCTGACCCATAGTCTAAAGGTTATTTTATTTTTTTAGGTGCGTTCGTAATTATATAAATACGTAGCACGTCATACGCAGCACAAAATCATCGTCGTCTGATCCGTCTGTCTGCCCGCATATAACAGCGCAAAAACTACCCAACGAAT
Organism: Maratus speciosus; assembly: GCA_963932465.1. Lineage (NCBI taxonomy): Eukaryota > Metazoa > Arthropoda > Arachnida > Araneae > Salticidae > Maratus > Maratus speciosus. The sequence continues at coordinate 306,617,141 of OZ010789.1, read as the reverse complement.
GGTTTGAAAATTAACATATGTAAATCGTTGCAGAATTTTGTCGAATTTTATTTCAAATTCAAATTTTATGAAAATCGAATCAAAACTTTAAAAAAATATAAAAAAAAATAAAGCAATTTATCAAATTACAACGATCATTTGGAAAACAATTTTTTTGAAGACTAAAATTTAAGACATAAAAAATCGCACGGAGTTGATCATGCATTACGTACGCCATGAATTAAACATTAATAGTGTTATTACACGTAAAAATTGCAAGCCAAAAATATCGCCTGCGACCCGCCAGATTTCATGAAACTTAAGTATTATCCACCTGAAACTTACGTAAATATCCAAGCATTTCATTGGCTGTTCGGGAAAAGGCTTTTCCATCGTCAGATTTCCAAGAAATCTGAAGGCCAATTTTAAATGAAATTTCATTCTTAAACTTCTAAACATCCGACAATATTACTTTTTACACCGTCGGATAGAGAAAAAAATGTACTTTTAAATGCAATTTGTTTGAAAGCTGTATCTCAATTTGTTTCTGAGTTATTAATTTTTTTTTTGTAGTTTTTATTACTTTTTTGTCATAGTGGCAACAGAAAGTATCCATCGTTGTTGAAATTAAAGGAAAATACAGATTACTGTATAGACCAATCAGAAAACGAATAAATTGCGGATTAAACCGATGAAAACCTTCAGATATGCTTTTCATTTCCCATCCTGACGAGAACAATAACCATTTTTCCAAATGGTTAATAAAAGTTTTCTCCATTTCATTAAATCCTATTATACGTAATTAATTCAGTGATATTCGATGATAGGTAATGATTCTCGGTTGCAATTGTGATTACATCATATTTAAGATAGAGTCTTTTTTTTTTTTTTTTTTTTTTTTTTTTTTTTTTTGTATTACCGAATTTAATAAATATGCCGTAGGCTAATTGCGAAATCCGGCTTTTTGGAAAGAGCCTAGGCTGTTTGCGAAGAGGCAGGCTAATTGGAGAATCATCTTCTTTTTATGAATCGGCCTGATATTTTTCAGACTTATTGGAAAGAGCCTAAGCAGCTTTAGGCTAATTGGAAAATGATCATTTGTTTCTCAATCAGCCTGATATGTTTTCAGGCTTATTGAAAGAGACCGTGGAGAGTTAGGCTAATGGAAAATTATCCATTTAATTTGTCAGTCAACTTGATGTTTTTCAGACTCATTGCAATGAGCATATGCAGTATTAGGCTAGGGATGGGACGAATATTCGGCCACTATTCGGTATTCGGCCTAATCGGCCTAATCGGCCTTTTTGCCAAATATTCGGTTGGCCAAATGCTTCCGACGAATACCTGCAGCCTAATATTTAGAGATATCTCATCGAATATTGATAAAATCCCGCTGAATATTGCAAGATATCTTGCCAAATAAATTCAGGATAAGAATTTTTTTTTTCACATTTTGAAATTTTTTTCTTTAATCCACACAGGCTGCTTTCTGACATGAATATGAAGTAATTTTCAGTCTTAATTGTATAACTCAGATCAGCATTTTCTTGTAAAATTCTGAAAAGTAAATTTATCTAGTGCTAAATTACACTTATTTTTATTTTGTAGTCTATTTATGTACCACTAGTAAGCCAAAAACTTTTAATGAGGAAGAAACTTTTGAGAACACAAAAAGTAACATTTTGAGGCATCCAATCTTATTTCTAAAATTAAGGTATTTCTTAAAAAAAAAAAAAATCTATCTGTAATGCAACCATCCTAAACTTTTTCTTAAAGTTACACTTATTAAAATCAGTTAATACATTAATACCATCACTTCTAGTTTATAGTTATTTAATTTAGCTAAATGGGGGATGCCAGTTATTGGTCCCAGTAATTTCATTGGAGTTAATTATTGGTAATATTAAAGAAAGTTGAAATCTGTTATTTAATTTGTTTAAAAAAGAAGCATAAATTAAAATTATCTTGTAAGCAGCACCATTAAAATTTAAGTTGTTCTACCAGGGCCTGACACCATTTGTTAGTTACAGATTCATAAATGTCAGTTATCGGATATTTGCTATAATAATTTAAAACAGGAGAAAAGAGACACATACATCTGTAGTATGATATCAGGATATAAATAAGGGTTATGCAATTTGTTTTTATAATAAAGATTAAAGTATTTTTAAAGTATAAATTCCTCGAAATAAAAAATAGCTTTCTTTTTGTAAGTAAAGTATCAAACACTGGTTCACTCTGTGTTTTTTCAAAATGGAGTTGGTGTCAGTTACTGGATTTATTCACCATATTTATGAAAAAAGTTAATTTTTAATAATACAATGTATAATTTCTGATAATTTTGTTAACAGTAATTTTTAAATGTATCTCTACTATCCTTTCAAAAAGAAAAGTAAGTATAAAATGGATTTAAATTTTTGTAACAGTGATTTGAACAAAAGACAATCTTTAAGGTGTCAGTTACTGGGGGTTTCACCTTACATCAAATTATTAAAAAACTTAAACAGATTAATATTAGAACATACAATTGTTTTTAATTATTTTTTCTATTTGAAATTGTATTTCTATATCTTACAAATAACAATTGTTTCATTGGGGCTCGCCCTGATCTTGAGCATAATCAATATATATTTCAAAATATCTTGTTGCCAATTGACTAAATGTTCTGATAGCTTCATTAATATGTAAATTTTTCATTACAACTTCCACAGACTATGAACGTATTCTCCTATGAAGAAAATTACTGTAAGTAACTGTACAATAGACTTTGTAAAAATTTGCCTGTATATAAGGTGGGAGATGTCTAATGTGCGTCGCTGGGAGGGGTTAGTAGAGCTTTAGCCCTTGAGTAGAACTCCTCACCATATAGGTGAACCGTATTTACTCAGACAATCTTGAAGGGCAATTCTTCTCGAGCGGTGTGAGGTGAATTCTACATGAGATTTGCTGGTTAGATTGTATTTATATTATAACCATTATATCATTGCGATTAACAACGACAAATGCACTAGGGTAAATTACATTTTCTTTATTTTGCGTAGTAGTATTGTTTTTTGGACATTTTATGCATTTGTGTTAATTCAGCAAACACTTTCCTATTCATTAATATGAAATTTTATTATCATATTCAGAAAAACATACCTTCTAACTTGCCTTTTCCAACTCAGTGGTTTATTTTTAAACTTTTATGCTAATATATCTTTATTATATATTATTTATGTATTGCTGAATTACCTAAACTATTGTATATCTCTTATGCTCTCCCAGAAAAATTGTTTAGCAATGTTACTCTTTGTAAAACTTTGCAAAACTTTGACGGAATGTCTGGTGATACAGATGTCTGATGTGCGTAGCTGGGTGGGTCTACTTTAGCACATGTATAGGTCTATTTTAGCACTTGTGTAGGTCTCCCCACCTAGTTGAACTTATTTAAGTAGAATCATCATTCACCTTAAGTTTTGTTACATTATTCTAAATTTGGCGAAAAGACCTTCAGAATGTATGCTTGATCGCGATTTTTTTCTTGTTTTAAGTAGCAAAATAGTTTTGGTCTAATGTTGTTTATTTTGGCTATATCATGATCAATAATGCCAATATCGTAACGAAATACTGCGCCAATGTCGGCATGTTTAAAGTTTGCCAAAATGAAAAAGAAATATGTTACAATTTAATTAACAATATTTAATCAACATTGCTATTCCATAAGAATTATTTCCTATAGATGCAATAGTGACGCTATATTAGGCACCAATACAATCAATATTTCAGGTGTAAAAAAATACTGCATACAAAACAATAAAAATTTCACGTGTTTTTATAAAAAAAATAACATACGTTTGTTTATTTTTAAACTGTTCTTAAAATTTCATAAAAATGTCTTTCAAACTTTCACAGTTTTTTGAAGTGATTATTATTTGTGGAATATATCCTTCAAAGTCTTTTATTTTTTATTTTATTTATTTATTTATTTTTCATATATATAAAACTTGATTTTTTCTAAAGAGAAAAATTAAAAGAGCTTTCGAAAATATTGAAGTTTATTTTTCTTTGAATGAGTAGTACTTATTTATGTATATGCTGCAAAAATTTCTTAAAACGAAAAATAAAATATAGACGTTTTATATTTCCTCTTTATTTGCTTTTCGTGTTTATATTTCAAATCGAATGCGGTTTATTCTAAAATTCTAGGCTTCCATTGATAAATATTTAGCAAAAAAGGCTCTTTTAAATGAAATATTTTCGTAAAATAGTTTTACAAACTTACTGAATGAAGATAAATATGGAGAATTTTTATTCAGAATTTCCCAAATATGTTTTTTATCTTATTGCTGTTTAAATTTCCTTAACAATTATTTTTACCTAAAAACACGATTAAATTTTTTAAAGTACTTTTTTATTAATAAATAACATCAAATAATTTTGAAATAGCTTTTCAAATATAGATCTAATTTTTTTTTTGTTGTTGTTACGTGTTAAGAATTTTTTTTAGACTCGGATTATAAACTTCTTCTCTTTTTATGAACTTAATACACGCTTTTATCTCATAAACAAAACTTTTAACTCGGAAGGCCTGCGTCTTAGTGTAAAAAGTTACAGTTACCTCCCTTAAAGTTACTACGTAAAAAAATTAAAGTCCAAATTCGTAGAATTTATAACGCATCAAGCGACAGTAACACATTTAGATGTCTTTCATTAGAGAGTGGTAAAAAACGCACAGAGGTGACTGGAAATTTTTATCCAAACTAAAGCAGGCCACATTACAGAACTTGAAGATAGTCGCCAGAACAAGTTCACTCAGGTGAATTAGACAAGTAAAAAATATTAAAACAATGGTATGTTCAGAAATAACTGATTCAAAATTATTTCAATAAATCATATTTTATTGCTCTTATAACCTCTCTCTCATAAAAGCACTCTAGCTTGCGGTGTAAAACTAATACTGAAAATCATTTTTCTCCAAAACACATTTGTCAGATTTGTGGTATTTTTCGCTAGCTGTTCATTATGCGATAAATATACTTTGGGCTTAAAATATTCAAAAAAGTCGCCGCCATACTTTTGACAGAAAAGAGTACAAAAAATATATTCCTATACATAAAAAAGAATCCCAGTAAAAATATTTATTTGAATCATTGTATCTCACTCAAAATGTGTTTTTTCCGTCTTCTGATTTAATTTAAACGCAGCGAACAGCAGATTTTAAAATTGGTCATATTTTTAGTTTCAGGCAATTTCTTGAAGCTCCAGAACATCTATCTTCCCGGTCATCTCGTGAATCAGCACGCTGTTTCCAAAGATTCACCTCGTTCTTTCTGTAGCTCTAAATAAGACACATAACTCTAACTAAAATGTCGAATTCTTAATTAAAAAATAAATACATGTATTTTCATGTGTTTCAAGTTTTATTATTCTACCCTCGTTTAATGATATAAAAAATTCTTTTTCAATGAACGAAGTAGATCCTAAACTTTATTGTTACGTGAACCACTAAAAAGTTTCAAAGTTTCCGCTACCCCCTAATACGTAAGTATATGCAGTCTTTATTTCATAATCTACCATAAGGATACGATTAGCTTTGTCACAAAGCATACTCAAGAGAAAAGCAGTAAGTAGGGGAAGGAAGGATAAAGTGGCTACTCTAAAGTTTAATGAATTTTTATGATACCTTTTTAATCAGTAACGTCCTGGAAACAAATACCAATAGTAACTATAATAACTTTTGTTTCAATTGCTATTTTACTTTTTAAAAAACCTTCTAAAATGTACACGCTACTTCAAAAGAAAATTTTCAAAATGGCCACTTTGCCCGCCTAGACTGAGTAAAGTAGCCAGCATAAGTAAATAAACAAATCACATTGATTCAGGATACGTATATTTAATCAACAAAAGTTAAAATAACACATATTAAGGATAAGTATTATGTTTTGTAATATTTTAAGTATTGAATAGTTACAAAAGAAAGTAAATAGTAATGAGTATCAATATGACAAATGGAGGAATACGAATGCCCCCAGCAGACATGCAAACTGTTAATGTCGAGAGTAAGACTTTCTCTGCAGAAGTTATTGTCAGGACCTTCCTTTGAAAGGAAGTACTTCTCAGTAGTTTTTGTTATAAACAAGGAATGAAAAATTGTTTTCGAGCAGAGTAGCCATCTGGCCATTTTGCCAGATACCTTTATGGCTACTTTGACCGTAATGACGCTATTACAAAAACTGTGGCCTAGCATCTGATCTACATAACTTAGCGTTTTCAAACACACATCATTTAAAAGGTTATTTCACACTGGTTCAACAGCATAAGAGCAAATAATTAAAAGAATATAAAATTATTAGCTGTAATCAAGAAGTTGTACCACTTGTCTAAAAACAAAAATGCGAAAAAGCAATAAAATGACGTCAGAATAAGAAAAATGTAGCCTTCCGTTTCAAAGTCGAGAGACAATATACTACGAGAATTTGTATCGACTGTTTCGCCCAGTTCCTGCGTGGCGGTAGTACTTTACAGCGGAAAAAAGTCAAATGGCCACTTTGCCCTCACTGCCCAATTTACACGCCCTCCCCTAATACAAATGTGAAAGTTAGGATTATCAAAAACATTCACAACGTAAATAAAAATATTTTATTAATGAATGTATAAGAAAGAAATGATGATTTTAAATAAATGAATGAATGAACGAAAAAATGATTTTAAATTTTAGCCTCAAGCTTTTCACAACACAGAATTTGATAAAACATTATTTTGCTTATCAGTATCTTTTCCCGATGCTTAACTATAAAACTTTTAAATGTTGCTTTCCTAATATTCCTTAAGCAAATAAAATTAATTCCAGAAAATCTTCCTTAGGCGAGCACGTTCCGTTTGAATAAAAATTGGTCGCTCCGAGAGCTGGTCGCTGAATGGAGGTCATGTTTAAATCTAGATTTTAATTGTTGAAAAAAGGGTAACAATTAATGTTACTAAAATTTATTTTTCACATTACGAAAAAATATAAAAATTTACCTATCAAAACAAAAGTTAATTACATAACTTAATTATAGAGTTTAAAAAATGAATACATTGACTTTGCTTTGATTTTAGGGGTTTATTTTTTATAACTTTTATTTTCAAGTGCTTTCGAAGTTCAGTAAATAAATGTAATTTTTTTTGGACGGAAACAAATAATGACGATTTCATTATTTATTTCTTTGAGAATTTCCTGACAGAATAGGGCAGGGGAGTTTATTGACGTTATTCTTAATTTATCATCAGAGTTAAGTTCATTGCCTAAAAAAGCACAAAGGGTTGTTTAAACACTTAAAAGTTACCAGAATAAAAGAAATTCTAAACTTAGTTTAGAAGTTTGATGAATAATGCGTTCTCCGGAATTATTTTTCTAATAAAACCTTCCTCAAGCGACCAGGAAAAAACGGAATTTGTTTCATTTTCTTCAAAGAAATTGGTCGCTCATAGAGGGAATTCAACTAGGATGGTCTCTGAATGGAGATAAAATTAGTATTGAGCCTATGAGAATAAATTTCGTTCCATGAAAAAAAAAAATGGTCGTTCAGGGAGGTGGTCTCACAAGGAGGTTTCACTGTATATATTGTTGAAGATATGGTCGATCGCGATCGTACCCCGACTCACCAAAACATCGCCTGCCACTCACCATTGGAAACCATACTTTGAAGATCGCTGAAATTCTGTTAAATCTAATAAAATGTTTTTATGCGGTCAATGTTACAGAAACAACTAAACTTATAGCAAAATTACATGTTCCAAATATTATATATATATATATATATATATATATATATATATATATACGTATGCTATTAATAAAACAATATACACTGTAAAAACATTTCGCTAAAATACGGAAATTATGCTGGCAATCGAGACGCCAGTACTATTTCCGTATTTTAATGGACATTTTTTTCCGTAAATTCCAGAAAACTTTCTGCTTTTCTGGAATTTACGGGGAAAATTTTCCGTTTAAGTACGAAAATAGCACTGGCTTCTCGACTGCCAGTACAATTTCCGTATTTTAACGGAATTTTTTTTTTACAGTGTACGCCGTGTTCTATTAATGTGCCAAGAAATTCCGAAGAGTTTGCACATACAAAACAAACTTTTCTATGAAATCCGAGGTCGTGATTCACTTATAAATTTAGAAATTCTGGAAGTCCAAAGTAAACCCGTATTTTCATTCTAAATTTACAAATAATGAAAATAAGGTAGTGAGATTTTCAACAGACTATTTTTATGCAAAATGAAGGCACAAAAAGATTATCCTGAACAGAGAAAGAAATAAACTATATCAGTCTGTTATATCCCATATAATGTCAGCCTTATTTAAAAATATGGACCGTCCAGTCCAGTGCCTGTTGTGTACTTATAACTGGTACATCCAATACATGTTATGATGCTATGTTAGGAAGAACAAAGAAAGCGTGTTAAAAATTTCGTTACAATATCATCAATATATTTAACTTTATGAGCGAAAATCTAAATTAAACTTGGAATGATACTCCTGTATTTTTGATTTAATAAGTGGATTGTGACCTTTGTGTTTTATAAGAAATTATGTTTGTCTTACCATGTTTTATCTCCTCTGAATATGTTATCAAATAAAAAGAATACCCTGTGCATCATATATAATAAAATGCACAGGCTTTACTAAAAGGACGTAAGAATTTTAAAATTAACAATTTATTTTACTATAATAAATATTAAGAGGAAATAAATAATGTGTTTATACGGCAGCTAATAAGTTTTGCGTACACTTACATAAAGATATAGTTAAATTTTTAGCTAATAAATCACGCTCAACCTGTAAGAAAGCTTAAACTAGCTTCAAACTTTGAAAACGGAAACATGTTTTATCCGCACCTCATTCACAATGAATAATAAAATCTATCTGACATTCAATCATTATTTAGACTTTAGGGTGAGCATTTGTACAGGTTCAAACAGTGCATCGCCATCTCTTGAGAAAAATTTTAATAATTTATAAATTACTGTAAACATAATTTATGAGCAACCTTATAAACATTTCACCTACTTAATTTTTATATTTATTATAGAAAATGAATAAAGCTTGGACGTTTTTTCTGAGATATCCTGTATTTACTTTAATTTTTACACTTCAGTGTTTAAAAAATCAATCAATAAATTCTTGAAAAATTGCGTTGCTAGAAACAAGAAGTGAAAAATATTTTTTATTTTTCTTATATTTACTTTTGATATTTCTAGTTTAAACTGAATTCCCAGACTTTCACCATAAATCTCCAGGAAAAGTTTCCGGAAAATAGTTTTCGAAACTCAGTGAATGGAGTTTTAATCTTAATTCTCTAAGGATAAATTCGAAGAATTTTTCTTCTCCGTATTTCAGGCTTTTTTTTATATGCCACAGTTTGAATAATCTTAATTATTCTTTTAGATATATTTTTCTCTTGTGCAAATGTTCGCTGTTTTAATTTTTAAAAAGGTACTTCTTTTTCCCACCTAAAAGTTACCTTAATTTTTTTTTATATTTAAATAACTCCCTTAAGGCATTCCCAATTCGTTTATTTTTCTTACGCAACTCGAATTTTTCTGACACATTTACATATTTATCTTTAGCTGCTTTTGCTTGAAAACTTCAAGTGTAGCAAAATACTAATTATTCGGACTCATAGAATTTCAAGCCGTTTTGATGAAGTTCGAATATATGAAAATCTAGCAGTTTGAGTTATGATAAAATAACAGGTCAAGTGCGATTATTACACGTGTACAGATGGTTCCGTGCAATAAGTATATGAATTAGTAACTGGGCATTGCATTACAGAAATATATCATTAAAAGTTGTTATTTTGGCTTTAAAAGCCGATGGTGCATAAAGTACACCGCCCGTATCTTTAAGGGTTAATATATTGGCTAATTACCGACAATGTTTTTCGAAAATCATTATCAACAATTCAGTTATACTTCTGCGACGATAGGTACAGTCGTGGGAAAAAAAAATCACCCCCCCCCTACTAACTCCTCAACAAATTATCGTAGAAAAAAGTTACTGGTACCGAACGATTGGAAATAAAGTCTACTGTTAAATGATGTATATAAAATTTGCTTAGGGGGCCATCCACATATTAAAACGAGCCATAACTTCGTTTTTTTCCAATAGCAGTATACAATTCTGACAGCATAATGAACTCTATACCCTTCAATTAGCCTAAAAACAAATTTTTATGCAATTCGTACGATAAGTTTCTGAGAAATTAATTACTTTAAAACCAGCGTATTTTAAGGGCTGTATCCAAACTGAAGTTCGGTACTCGATTGTTAATCGAGAAAGCCCCTTTCTTGATCAAGGTACCTTAAGCAGTCAATGAAGCCTGCTAGATTACAGACAGCAGAAGAAATTTCAAAATATTTAGTCACTCCTTTCATAGACGGCCCCTTAAACCATCATTTTGCCGTTTTTTAAGCATAATTTGAAAACTACTTGGAAGAAAAATGTGAAATTTCGGATTTCCATAAAGCAGGACTTAATAAATCTAAATCCATCAAAAAAAATGTAGGTTGCAATTCATAATTTTTTCGATATTAATTTCATAATTCATAACTCATATCATAAAATTATAAAAAATGCAAATTCAACGTATTTATATTATAGGCATATTAGTATTATTGCTACACAAAAAATTAGCACATTAGAAGCATAATTTCAGGAGATATAAATAAAAATATGAAAATGTAATTTCATTAGAAGCACTAAATTTTGAATGTTTATAATTCAAAAACTTATCATTCAGATTACTTGAAATTTGGTGTCTAAGCACAATTTGAACCGAAGATTTGAAATATCTCGTTAAAATTGGGTATTTCCATTGAAAAAAAAGTTCGGATTCGTTTTAATATGTAGATGGCCACCTAAGCAAATTTTGTATGTATATCATTTAAAAGTAGACATTATTTCCAATCGTTCGGTACCAGTAACTTTCGTCTACGATAATTTGTTGAGGAATTAGTAGGGGTGTTTACTTTTTTTTTTTCCACGACTGTACCTCAACTCCTTTGCTGAACGCCCGCAAATCGAAATTTCTGTGTAACGGAAAAATACGATTTTCTCAAAAACTATGTGACCAAGGGTAATCGCTATAGTTTTCATGCAAGGTTTAAATTAACTTCTACCACCCCTAATTTTTTCAGAATTTTAGTTTCAGTAGTGGATTTGGAAACAGATGGGGAGGGGGGGGGGGTATATTTTTGCATTACATTTTAGACGATATCCCTGAAAATGTAATACCTAAAATTAAAAGAAATGCATTTTTGAGTTTTGCGTTACGAAAGCTTTCACACGATTCCTCACACGATATACTACAAGGAAAATATTTTTTTTGTCAAGTAACTTAATTAGCTTCTCTATATTTTTCCTAAATATATTTGTGAATCGTTAATAAGCTACAAATAAGTGAGTCAATAGCTTTTGTTACTTCAGGCAATTTGAATTTTCCACGTTCCTTTCTTTACGAATAAAATAGCTGTGACAGACAGACACAGGAGTGGTTTTATAATAGTTCCGTTTTTACTTTTTAAGTACGAAACCTTTAAAAACTTGTGTTATGAAATAAAATTCCCTAAAATCTTTTTTTGTGTAAAAAAACAAAACAAAAAATGTGTTATAGATTTAAAATAACATCAATTTTACAACAAATAATAATAATATAAAAAAAATCAGTGCAGTATTCACATACATTTAGAGGTATTATTTGAACATGTCCAATAATGTTTTGCCCATTTTTGTCCAACACTCATTTGCGTGCTGTGGGGCCTCGCAAATACCTTGATGTAAAAAAACTGTTTACATTTTCTTTATTTACTTCGACTTATCAATGTAGCCGCATTATCTGATTCTGTTAGAAAAGAAATGGTAAAACAAAGTGGCAAAACGTGTACCAGTCTGAAGCAATGCTGTGAAAATAGGCTCTACATATCAAACAGAATTAAAGCAAATGCAAAAATAAGAAAAATATCCTGGTCATTTCCGCTTTTTCTTTACATTTGTTTTAATAAATAACATATGTTATGTAATTTAGTATTTGCAGAGAAACTTAGAAACTAAAAAAATATTCAAGAAATTTAAGATTAATTGATATAAATTATTTGTATTAATTACAATATTTCAATTACGTTGGAGCATTTTAAATCTTGTCCCAATACTAAATGGATTAAACAAATCTTGAACTCACTATAGTAATTTTTATAAAATTGTTCCTATGTGTCTCATGATTTTATTTGTGTTATATATTTTTATTTGTGTTATATATTTTTATTTATTCATTTTCCCCCCAAGGAATTCTTAGTCAGCTTCTCTTAAAAAATGAATTCATATTGAGTGGATCCGTTTGATATATTTTGAACCTAAGCACAAAATTAACTTATTTTTTTTAAATGGCGAATTTCAGAGTGATGTAGTTCCCTTCTTTTGGTGAGTTTGCGCAATCTAGATTTAAATGTTCTTCACTTTTTTTGGTCCTACACTGCACAAAAAAAAAAAAAGCGGACTGAAAAACGGAAATTGTACTGGCAATCGAGACGCCATCCGTATTGTAACAGAAATCCCCCACCCCGTAAATTCCAGAAAAACGGAAATTTTTCTGCAATTTACGGAAAAATTTTCCCCTTCAAATATGGTAATAGTACTGCAGTCTCGATTTCCAATACAATTTCCGCATTTTAGTCCGTTTTTTTTTACAGTGTAAATTTTTTGAAGGCTTCATACTGTGAGAGAATTTTCGTAGGACCTTACCACCGATACATGGGATGATTTATTGGATTGGAATAATGGCAATTGTGTCAAACATGTGCTATAATGGAAACTTAAAAAAAAATGAACATGATTTCTTTTCCAAAAAAAGCTAGAAAAAAATCTTATTAAAACATAGATTTTCCGTTTCAATGCGGTTTTCTTACTAAGACACTATCGTGTAAAAGTTTGTGCTGGTACCTGGTATGTTTGTGTGTGTATTTTCATTCATTTAACCAAATTTCGGAAATATCTGTTCTTTTTGTAATCAGTTGAAGAGTGGTGAAGTCTGACGATATCGATAAATTATTATAAGAAAGACCGAGGGATATTATCTCGCACTAGATTGTGATTGTGAGTGTTTAATATCTTCACCCCCAGGCCACTTTGTTTCATATGTATATGCATATAACAGATTAGTGAATATATATTTTATTTTCTATTTATTTTCTGATGTATGCATAGTACACTGTTAAAAATCTGCAGCAAACTGTCCAATCATTCGATAGCTTTTATAGAAATTGGCTATTTGACCATAATTTGAAGCGTTATCATTAGTCATAATAGAGATAAATTGCGGTTATGCAACAGTTTTCTATAAAAGCGGTTGAATAATCGGACATTTGCTGCAAATTCTTAACAGTGTACATCAGGTAGTGATCTTAGATAAAAACAGAATTTTCCCAAAGTAGGTATAGAGGCTGAGGATTGATAAACTTAAATATTCCTTGAACAAGTAAGTATTGTAAGGAAAATTTATAGAGATCAAATTAAATTACAAGCTGATAATTGAATCTTGGCTTAATTTGCATAAAATATTGTTCATTTCGAGATGCTTAGGTAACCTGAGCTACAAATTAAACACGCATTTACTTAATCAATGAAAAAGTTGCAATGATCAAAAGTGCAACTTTAACTTAGGTAATAGAAGATTTTCCAACAATCGTAACTGCAAACAGGTCTGCATGACTGTAAGCTTGTTCACCAGTGTTATTTAAACTAACTATATATGTAAATCAATTTTTACAAATTGAGTAACCAAAGTCCAAAGTTTTCTAATAACTGCAACTTGCCGAATGTCTTTTGAAATTATTTTAATCTCATCAGTTCCGAAGCTAAAATAATAATACAAATGCTTATTCATTGGTTTTTTCCAAACAAAATGACATCGCAAATGACAGAAACAATATCTTATCTGAAATTGATCCTTTAGGCGCTTAGTAATTTAGGTTAAAAAATATGGTACAAAACTACAAATCCTCTTAAAAACACCACTTTAATAGCCATTAAACCTAAATTTACGCAATCACAAATTTAAAAGCTTTAAACAAGTAAATAATCTACAAATCCTCAAAATTTTTTATTGAAAAAGATTTAAATTAAATATGAAAATTTCTCAATTTCTTGGTTATACTGTCTTTTGGGCGATTTAGGCAGTTTGCAAACTCAGATAAAAATAACATTTATTTTATATGGGAATTAGCTTAGATGCTACCATTTATTCTTTTGCTTTGAACGCAAAAAACATTCAGTTATTAAGAAGTTATGTGAAAATGTAAAAAAATCGGGCATTTTGGTTTTTATAAGGAAAAGAACAGAGGTCCACGTACGGGGACCCAGGGACCGAAGAGGTTATTGATAAGAGGAATTTATTTAGATTCGGAAATCTTAATTGCTGTGAAATAATACTCGTGAACTACAGAAAATGATTGTCAACTAGTGACTACTAGTGATTGACTAGTAATGATTGCCATTTAAGTGGATGAACTGCAATGTAAATGCAACGTTAACTTAAATATCGAAGACAATGACGTATGATGACAATGTTCGTAAGTGTAATCATATATGCCTGCGCGTAAATTACTTCGCGCGCATTATTTAAGTCACCTATATATATACATATATTATATATTATTTATATCATAACTATATGTCAATCCATAGTTACAAACCGAATAGCTCTTGGAAGTTTGTCTATGAAGACTTTATTTTACAAGTTAAGCCACAATCTAAACGGACATTTACTTGAACAACGAAGGAATTTCAATCATCATAAATGTAATTATATGTGCATGCATGTAAGGTTACTCGCAAGCCGTATTTAAGCTTACTGTATATCAAACCATAGTTCCAAACTGAATAGTCAATAACTTATTCGAAGTTGAGAGGTTATGCTTTAATAACCTGAATGGAATGAAGATCTCTTGAAGCGATTTTAATGATTATAGGTATTGTACTAGAAAGCAGAATCTGTACCGTTTTGTAATAATATAAGTGATGCTCAGAAAATTGATTGTGTCTATTGAAGTTTGCCATTTTAGCCGCTGAATCATAAATTAAAAGCACATTTATTTAAATAATGTAAGTATATCAGTGATCGTAGATATATTCATGTGTACATGAATATAAGTATGTTTGTAAGCTTATCTAAGTTAACTATATACCAATCCATAGTTCAACTCAAAAAAGTGCTCAGTATATTCTCAGTATATTTACTAATGATTGCCATTTTAGTACTTAAATTATAATCTAAATGTACATTTACTTGAACAATGAACACGTTTCGATAATTCTAAGTGTAATCGTAAATGTAATCATATGCCCATGAATATAAGTGTATTTGTAAGCGTTATACAAACTAACTATATATCAATCCATAGTTTCAAACCAAACAGTCAAAGGTTTATTCGAAGTCGAGAGATTGAGCTTTAATAACCACAACACACCGAAGGTCTTCTGAAACGATTTTAATGACAAGAGGAATTGCAGTTAAAAGAGGAGGTTGAATTGCTCTGGAATAGCATTAGTGCGATGCTCGGAAAGTTATTATACTTACTAAGGGAATTTTAGTAACTCTGCTGATCGAGCAAAGATAAGGAATTACCTGTACATAGCAGTGTTTCAAATATCAGCATTTTTCTTTCGAAATATGAATTGTCTATAAAAATCATTTACACAAAAATTTTATCTACATAATTAAAATAATTTTTTTTTTTTTTTTTTTTTTTTTTTTTTTAAAGTTAATATACAGGGTTATTACAAATGAATAATCGGGTTTTGATACGTTACTAGGTGGGAACTAGGAAACGTATATGTTTCCATGACAACTCAAACGAGAGGGCGTTAACTACAGTTTCGCACTGCGTATGTGTCATGCGCGTGTGGTTGCCATAGTTGCTGCGCGAACGTCATATTCGAAATGGCGACTGAACAGCAAAAATTTTCCACACAGTTGGCTGTGGAATGGGAAGTTCGCAGGCTTTCACGATTTGTTGATGTCTTGGGACTACGGATGAAACTCTCTCTAACTGGGTTCATTGTTTCTTCTGTAGCTCTTGGTCGGCCGGAACTTTTGCCTTTACATAAACAACCGGTTTCTTTGAACTGCCGATACCAGTGCAGAATGCTTTGTTGGGTTGGTGGTTTCCATTTGTATGACTTCCGGAATGCTCCCTGAACGGTTATAAGTGATTCACACTTTGAAAATGTTAGTACACAAAACGCTTTCTGCTGTCCAGTCGCCATTTTGAATATGACGTCCGCGCAGCAACCATGGCAACTACATGCGCATGACACATACGCAGAGTGAAGCTGTAATTAACGCCCTCTCGTTTGAGTTGTCATGCAAACATATACGTTTCCTAGTTCGTACGTAGTGGCGTATCAAAACGCATGTAGTGACGTATCATTCCTTTGTAATAACTCTGTATTAAAAACGTCGGATTAATAGCTGATGGGCTTAAAAGCTTCGAAAAAAGAGGGTCAAGAAGTAGACATGATAACTAATCGTAGATTTTGGAATAATGACACACACACAAAAAAAAAAAAACTATTCTTTCTCCAAAAGCTGATGTTAGGCATTTTTTTCAATCGTATATAATAGGAATTAATAGGAAATTTTAGTAAAATGTCATAAATGCTAAGTAAAACACAATTTTCCAACCAAACATTTCATTTTGAAAAGTTACACAGAACATATCAATATTTTGTTAGAAATCCTACTATTTCACTAGAAAAATAAGCAAACAATTTTTTTTTTAAAATAAAGTTTATTTATTGAAAACTAATAGAGCTAGTGTTCACCGATTTTTAAAAATGGTGTTCTTAACCCTCGAGTGCTCGTGTGGATGACTATTGTCATGCATGCACGTTCAAGGTCTCACAATTTTGCAGTTTGGTGAGTGGTGAATCTGAGCCACCTGTATTTTGCCTTTGAGGTAGTAGCCTTGTTTCTTATTTGAATGACCATTATCCTCCACGCGACCAATTGTATAAGTATTTTTAATGCAGATATTTTTTAATACACTTACATGTGCTATAAGTAATATACATATAAGTTACTATAATAAAGACTCTAAAAAACCAAAAATTATATTAATAAAACCAAAATTTTGCATGAATGACTATTGTCATGCACGCGACCATTTCTGTAACGAAATTAGGTGCAACCACTGCAGAGTTAAAAAAGAAACGGAAACAGAAAATTTAATTTGAATTTTCGTTACTATGTATACTCTCCGTGACATTCTAATTCAACTCAAAATTTTTCACTTTTTGATATCGATTTTTAACCAATAAAATATATTTTTCCTGTGTATAATGAAACTTTACTAACTAATGTACTTTAAGCAATTAAAAGAAAAAAAAATTAGAAATTTGAACTCATCAAATTCGTGTTTCCCCTTAAAAGCTGTTTATATCACGTATTTTATAGTGTAAGGCACCTTCATTCAAAAAGTAATTACAGGGTTGGTCTCTTTATATCTTTGCATATAGAATTGTTCTTAATGCTTTCCAAATGCACTCTGAAATTTAAATAAAAAGGAATTGTGGGGACTTCAAATTTTAAATGTAACTCTAATAAAAATATGCATTTATGCATTTTTAAAAGATATAGTTCACTGAATTTTTAAAATGTGCTTGTCTCCGTCATTTATTAATAGGGCGTGGCAAACCATGACTCCTTATCTCTTTAGATGCAAAAGTAAATAGAATTGATGTTTAAATAATGAGTCCAAACTCTCGGGGATACAATATAAAGAATTACGGGGATGTGGAAAAAGATTATAACATTATGTTTATTAGTCAAAATGTAGATATTTTTTAATTTCGACAAAAAATTAAAAACGCTTATTTTTTAAATTGCATATGATAATATTTTGGAGCTCTCCGTATTATCAGGTGCGTTCGTAATTATATAAATATGTAGCAGCTATAGTCGTTGTCTGGTCCGTCCGTCTGCCTGTCTTTCGGTCTGTCCGCATATAACAGCGCAAAAGATACCCAAAAGAATGGTTTGAAATTTAATATATATAATCGTTGCAGAATTTTGTCGAATAATTTCAAATTTTATGAAAATTTAACCAAAACTTCAAACATAGTAATAAAAGTTTTCTTCATTCTATTAAATCCTATCATACGTAATAAATTCAATGATATCCCATGATAGGTAATCATTCTAGATTGTCATAGTGATTACGCCATACTTAAGATGGAGTCATATTATTTCCGTATTACTTAATTTAATATATATATATATTCGTAATACATTTCGTATTCATGTATTTTTGTAGAAGAGTGCAACAGTTATTGCACCAAGAGCTGAATATTTATAATAGTTATCCCTTAATTGCCGAATGTTGCTTTTCGGCAACATACCCAATTTAGGCTCTAAAATACTCTTAGAATAATATTGAAGCTATAATGCCTAATGCTGCCAATAAAATACATCCTGAAAATATTATTAAATCAATTTTCGACATATAGATGGCAACACTTGTGCTGTTTAACAATAAAGATAGATTTATTTTTGCAATTGTTGCTACTTGTTCTTTTTGTTTTGTTTGGAAGCTTACGAAATACCCTATTTTGTTCTGGAGTGAGCAAGTAAAATTTATTTCTTATTATAGTTCCTAAAATTCTTGTGTGTTTTATATTAAAGAATTTTATCAAAAAAAATTATTTTTTCAATTAAAGACCAGTATTGCCGATTAGTAACAAACTGTTTTTTAGCCGTAAACCATACTTAAAACAAAATATGATTTTTTAAAGTATTTTTCCCATGATTTATTTAAAAAATGAAAGCCAAAAAACATTAACACAATCACTTTTGAAAAATCAGGCATTTAAGGGTAAAATACGAACGCACATTATTTACCACGGTTGACATACACTTTCCGACTTGTTAATACTTGTAATAATTCAGATTTAAAGAAAAGCCCGTTACTCGAATAGGAAAAAGAATTAGTTTAAGAGATAATTAATTATTATTTTTACCGTTTTAGTTATTAGTTACCGTTATAATTTAGTTTTTTAACGTTGAAATTTTCTGTTTGAAAAGATAAAGATAATGGCACTTACACTTTTTGTAGGGCTTTATTTATCACGATTTGCCTATTTTGTTAACAGCATATTACTTTAAGAAGTGCATTTTCTTAGGCAAACACTGTTTATGGTTTAATTAACTTTTTAATGTTACTCAAATCTTTAAGGAAGAAAAAATATATATGCATATTACTTCAAAAAGTGCATTTTCATAGGCAAACACTATTATTATTTAACTTTTTAATTTTACTTAAAGGCTTATAAATGAGATATATTTCGGAAATACTTTCCTTATAACAGTGAAAATTATGCCGTGTTACTTACATTAGATAAAAAGCCATATAATAAAGTGTAGTAAACTGCTTCACTACCAAGCAGCGAATTAAAAAAAAAGGAGCATGAAAAAGTAATCAACCTTACCAAAAAAAAAAAAAAAAAAAAAAAAAAAAAACAGCCAAAAAGAAAAAAAACAATTACTATACAATATATCACTTTTTATAAAATCGAAAAAGAACGTATAAAAATGCTTGATAAATAGTTTTAGACTTCTACAACAGTGCTTTATTCGGTTAATGGGGAAAATACATAGTTTACAGAAGATTCAATTTTAATTTTTCTTTCGCTGCAATTCTCTGTTTTCCAAACATTAAAATAATGGTTTTATGGAGGTTTTTTTTAGCTCTTTACTTTTTGCATGATTTTATGGTAGCATATAACTTACAAAATTACATTTTCGTAGATTTGGTTTTTTTATGTTTGTTATAAACAAAACTGATTTAGAATCTCCAGCTGTCCGAGAATAGTAATCTATTATGCTACTTGTTTAGCTTTCAGAAAAAAATCATAATTTAAAAAAATGTTATTTTTCATCGCAAGATTCGTCTTTTTTTATTTTGTTTCATTTGGCTTAATTGTAATAAAAATAAAAATAAATTTATTTTTTGTTACAAATTTTTTGTTGTTTAAGGGGACAGTTTACCCCAAAATCGGTCAAAATGTCGATGTTCTTTTTTTATATTAAATGAAAGCTTAATATTCGAAAATATATTACAATTCATCAGACATACAAGTAAAAATTACATAAATACGTATGCAATTAAAAATGTCAACGTTTCGAGCTAAGTTTTAGCCCTCATCAGTGCAATAACATTCAAATGACCCCAAAACTATCTATCATGTTTACAGTTAATAATTACTAACAGTTAAAATCAAATAAAGTATACAGAACCTTATCAAAGCAATGCTGTGTATTCAGGTGGAACTGCACAGGATTCATTAATCGGCGAAATTTGGATCTGATAACTGTCATTTTTGAGAAATCTGGGATATGGTCAGTATCCAAAGAATGCTGTACAAGTTTAGATTGCAGGCTTCCAGATTTGTATAGGCACGTTTATGCTCGGCTAGGCGAATAGCGCAAGTACGACCAGTTTCGCCAATATATACTTAGTCGCAATCTTTGTAAGGGATACTGTAACTGATACTGAACCGATTCTAAGTAAGGGAGAGATTTTTTGGTTTAGACTTAAAAAGAAAATTTTTCAACACATTTTGTGGCTTGAATGCTGTACTGATATTATAAGACTTCAAAAGACTAGAAATTTTTTCAGAAAGATATTTGCATTAACGTTAAAAGTACAGTTTTTCTTGAAGGTGTGTCCACTCGTAAGCAAATTTTGCCAATTAATAAATCCTGTGCAATTCCACTTGAATACACAGCATTGCTTTGATATGGTTCTTCATACTTTATTTGATTTAAACTTATAGCAATTATTAACTGTAAACATGATATGTATTTTTCTGGTCATTTGAATGTTATTGTGAAGATGAGGGGCTGAAACTTTTGAATTTTAATTGCATATGTATTTATTTATTTTTTACTTGTATGTCTGATGAATTGTAATATATTTCTAAATTTTAAATTTTGTATATCAGATGTTAAACAAAGTGTTTAGTTATTATAAATGAAAACTTGTTTAATTGGAAATATTTTGATAATTTATATATTTTTCTGGACATTTGAATGTTATTATACAGATGAGGGGCTAAAACTTAGCTCGAAACTTTTGACTTTTAATTGTATATGCATTTATTTATTTTTTTTTTTTACTTGTATGTCTGATGAATTGTAATATATTTCTATATTTTAAATTTTATATATCAGATATTAAACAGCGTGTTTAGTTATTTTAAATGAAAACTTGTTTAATTGGAAATATTTTGACATCCCATTTTTACCTATACGGCAATTATATCGCGAGATATTTTAACTTTTGTAAATACATCCAGCGCATTTAATTACCCATACAACAAAAAAACATTAAATGGTGAGGCATCGAGCGATCATTTATTTATCTTATTCTTCTTGAACTAAACTGTAGAGCAGGGTTGGTGAACCTTTTTATTGTCGCATGCCAAATTTGTACAAAAATATTTTCCATTCTCATGACGTGCCAACTAACAAACAAATTTAGTAGAAGGGAAAATAATGAATTACAATTACTTAACATTTAAAAAAAAAAAATTAAGAATAAGATTTAAAAAATATGAAGAACACACATGTAGCTATTACAGTATGATAATTATACAAAGAAATATATTTTAGAAATCAATAAAAAAAATTAATGCGATTTCTGTTGTTGCATCTTAATATCAGGTTAATTTTAACAGAATGCAAAACTAACAAAAGTTATCTGACAAGTATCTATTTTAGTTTTTTATTATTCATTTACGAAAATAATGACCCAAAGACATAGATACACAGAAAAATTTAAAATGGCAAACGCCAGTTTTTTTAGTAAGCTCTGAAATAAATTCCAAGTTGCCGTAATTTTACCATCGGCATTTTTAGTAATGCCCAATGTTTCCGATTTGATAGTTTTCAAATACCGTTTTACATTCTGAGACCTATATAATTAAACTGGAATTTAATATGCCGCAATTCAAAATTTCAAACTTCCATTTAATCGAATTTACACAAGATCAGCTCATCTAATTTCGCCATGCCAAAGTTATTATTTCGCGTGCCAAAAGTGGCACGCGTGCCATAGGTTCGCCGTCCCTGCTATAGAGAGACACTGAAGTGTTTCCAAATATGGACCGCGTATTTACAAAACTGTAACTTCAAACTTAACCATAATTCTGGAACTATTTTCTTCATATCCAGAAATCTTTAGGAAAGGAACCAATCAGAAACACTCAAAAGTTGCATGTCACTGAAATGAACATACAGAAATGCTTTTTTTCGAAATTTTCGGACAGCAAAGGGCCTTTTTTGTTTCATAAACTTTTCCGTAAATCTTGGAAAGCTCTTCTGGAATTCATGACGGGCCTTTTACGAAGTAATTTCGTAGGATAACCGAAATTGTTCAGGAATGCTGTGTAACGACGAGATTATATGGAATTTTCGTAAACTTTTCTGCTCTAGTGAGTTCAGAAGTGTGTAGGTGGGAAATGGCTTATTATGAATAGAATTCTAAGTATAATACTTTGCAGTACATCGTCAAAACGGTTCGAAGTATGAAGCTGGTTATCACTCAAATTTAAATGCTCTCTTTCAACAGTATTCTCAACTTGAACAGTATTCTCAGTACACCGTCAAAACTGTTCGCAATATGAAGGTGGTTATCATTCAAATTTAAATGCTCTCATTCAGACCAAGCAGAATAAACACATGGAATGAGAGCTGAATTATTTTATTGGGAAGTTTCAAAGACAAGGAGGACCAAAACAAACTGCAAGTGTTTGGGCCAAATTGTAACCGGTTAAATTGGTATTTTTGTCTTCACGCTAAATCAGCACATTTGCTGTCTCTTTTTTTTCTACCTTTATGCTTATTACGCATCCCGCTTTCTATAGTCGACATGGTGGTGTGCATCAACAATAACATATAAAAATACCACTATGCTTGAAGTTCTTTGAATTTGAAAAATTTCGAACAATTATCGTTCATTGAATATAATAAATACGAACTCTTTTGCGTATCCCTGTATACAAGTGATAATAGAAGAGCTTAGTGGAAGAACATGTTATGATACATTGTCACAAAAAAGGTTTTATTTGTGGATGAAAGAGTTATATGAGATATTATATCATATGATAAACTAAAATACTAAAATTTTACATAGTATTGAACATATGAGACGGTATCTTTTAATAATTAATATTTTTATATTTAATTATTTAAATGGCGAAAATAATTTCTAATATTTAATAATTAAAGGATAATATTTTTTTCTAGGAGAGTTAAGTATCACCTATTAACATTCAGACATATGCTACTAAGATTGAATTAAATAAATAACTAAATTATAACAAAAAATTTTTCACTTCAACTTTCACGAATTCCAATTTTTGTTACATAACATCTCCTTCCACTCTGGTCCTCAATTACCACGCACGTTATTTTTAAAAGATAGCTGTAGAAAACATTAATAACATACATAAATTACGGTACTTTCAAAAAGTATTTATCAAAATTAGAGTGTGGACAAAGGGGCAGACTGACAAAGAGACGAAACGAACTGAAACCGAACAATTTTCAAATACACCAGAATCATGTTAAAAATGAACAGCAGTTTAAAAAATATTTATTCGCAAGCAGTTTAGAAAAAGAAACACTATTAAACAAGTGTCATGCTAAAAAAAAGAGAAACTGTAACTTTATAAAAATGCTTGATAAATAGTTCAAATTTCGAAAAATAAATAAATAAATAAATAAATAGCGTTATGCAGTTAACGGTGAAAATCTAGTTTGCGGGAGACTCCATTTCAGCTTTTTTTTTCTGTTTTGCAGTCGTTAAAATAATACTGTTACGTTATTTTTCCTAGCTTTTTAATTCTGAATTTTTTACGTATAATTTTATGATAGCATATAATTTACAAAGCTACATTTTCCCAGGAAAAAAATTACTTTTCGTTTTGTTATGGAAGTCTGTTATAAACAAAAGCGATTTAGAAGTTTCAAGCTACCGAAAATAATAGTTTACTGTTTTGTTTATTTAGCTGTAGCGAGTTTTTGTTCTATAGATTAAAATATGTAGCATTTTTTTCTTTTTATAAAGTATTAATTTCGCCCCTTTATTTCACTCTGTTGTATTTTATTATTATTTTTTTTTACCTTTGGTAAGTGTAAGTGCGAAAAAAAATTCTGTTTCATAATGTATAAGTATGCTTGTGTAAAATACCTACCTACACATATATGTATGCAGAATATTAGATTTATAGGTGTATTATGATATATGTAGAGCAATCAGTGGAAGTAATATAATAAAAAATAAATACTTCACTCGGGGCCTAATTGTCTGATAGAACTTATTTTGGTACTTTTCCAGTATAGGGGGATTGGTGAAATAAAGAAGATGACCTTGGCTAGAGAAGTAAATTTGGCAACATTTTTCTGGTAACCTGCTCACTGTTTCATACACACAATAATTTTTTTAAATATTTATGTGATTTATTTAATATAAATAAACGATTTATTATTTCTATATGCAAACATGCGTGAATTGTACATCATAAATAATATATATAATATACAAATTATACATTTATAAATTCACATATAAACAAGCATAAAACTTCCTTTGGTCTGTTTTCATGATTGTTTATATCATTTGGCGACGAATCTCAATTTCTGCTACCGAAATAGCGCCAAGTTAAAAAAAAATGCCAATGCCCATATATTGGAAAAGTACCATTTTATTATCCAGTTGAGCCGTATACATTCAGAGAGTTGAGAGTTCAATCATGTTCGTAGGAGGCCGCAAAAACTATAATTTACCAACATCTTCATTAGGCAAGTAGACAAGTTCAAAATCTACAAAATCTATAATCTTCACGTGTGCTCTGTCTTTTTGATCAACACTTTTACTATTTTCCAGAACGGACAAAGGTGTCAAATTAGGATGAAACTTGAGCTTAACTGGTTTAACAGCTTTTGGTTGGTGCTTGGAGTTGTGACGCAGAGAAGGCATGGCCAAGCCCATTGGCAACACAAACGGCAGACTTCTGCAAATAGCGCTTAGCTTACATTTTTAAACTTACACAATTACAGTTAATTACAGTTTAACCCTTTATCTACTGACGGTACTTATAAGTATCACTCACTTTAAACTTTAATTCCATAGTGAATATTACAAATATTTTAATAGTACTTTTCAAAAACACTCTTTTAACTCCGCCTTTCAAGATATATGGCAGCAGTAGTTCTAGGTAATTATTTTAGCGAGGAAGGAGGCTATCTTTGAAACAGTCGATGTGTTTTGTGCCGACATTTTATGCAGATTGTCACGCTTGTCTTTTTATTGCTGAAAACGTAATAAAGGACATAAGATAAGTATTGGATTTTTTTAATATGTTCATTATGATCTTAGACAAACGGCAGACTTCTGCAAATAGCGCTTAGCTTACATTTTTAAACTTACGTAATTACAGTTAATTACAGTCTAACCCTTTATCTACTGACGGTACTTATAAGTACCACTCACTTTAATCTTTTATCTTTGAAACAATCGATGTGTTTTGTGCCGACATTTTGTGCAGATTTTCACGCTTGTCTTTTTATTGCTGAAAACGTAATAAAGGACATAAGATAAGTATTGGATTTTTTTAATATGTTCATTATGATCTTAGAATACAATTTGAGGAATACTATTTTTCTAATACTTAGAATACTATTTTAAGGGAACGATGTGTGTATTTGATTTAACAGTTAAATGACTCGGTGGCACTCAATACTTAATATTTACTTTTCGTCCGTGTAGTTATCCATCGTTTTTATCTGTTTATAATGTAATTACTAAATTGTAGTGTAGTAATGTTTTTCCTGATATTTATTTTCTGTTTCATTATTATTTTCATAGGAAATCGAAAAAGTTGTGGCACCGACACTTTATTGCTATGCTAGAAATGGCATATGTAAATTCATATATTGCATATGTAGAGATGCGAGAGAACATGTTGTCCCTGGAATATTGGCATGACATAACTAAAGGACTGCTAGCAAGATCGAAATCTAAAGTTTTTTAAATGCCATCAAATTTTAATATTTACTCATTTTTTATGTGCACAATAAAACTATGTCAATTTAATATATATATATATGTATACATGTATATATTAATTGTTAACTTGCGTGTGTCTTCTTGCTATTTAGCATTTTATTTGAAAATTTATTTGAAATATCACGTGGGTTTTCTGTTACAAGAATATTTTAAGCATAGTGTACTCACGGTACTTTAAAGTACTACTTTAATTAGCTACCTCAAACGAATTAAATTTCTCACGGGTGAGTATTTTTTATATATAACATTTAATTTTTATTGTAGAAACTGAAAGAAAAATTTCATGAAAAAAAATTGAAGTAGATCATAATGCAGTAGATATAAAGGATTAATATCTGAATATAAAGTTTGTTAGGCTAGAAAAACAACTTAAAAGGGTGAACATCATCAGTTCATGACTGAAATTGCAAGATTAAGTAGAACTCCATTAGGATATTAAAATGAAACTGGTCCGCCAAGTCTCATCTCGGTAGGAACCACCTACACTGTAAAAAAAAAAACGGACTAAAAAACGGAAATACTACTGGCAATCCAGACGCCAGTACTATTTCCGTTTTTTTACGGGAGTTTTTACCCATAAATTACAGAACATTTTCCGTTTTTCTGATTAAAAACGGAAAAATTTCTGTAATTTATGGGTAAAAATTCCCGTAAAAAAACGGAAATAGTACTGGCGTCTAGATTGCCAGTAGTATTTCTGTTTTTTAGTCCGTTTTTTTTTTACAATGTACAGATTGAATTTTTGTGGTTGATTGGTAGATCCCTATTAAGTTTTCCAATTAAATTCCTTCATCCATTAGCATATTAGCATAGAAAGGGATAAAAGGATGCAGGAATTTCATTGGAAATCTCAATGAGACATTAGACATTAAGAAATAGAAACAATTTAATTGGAAATTAATTTCACTTTTGATTTAAAATTGGATTTTAATATTTACTATCTTTCATATCTAATGCATAATTTATCCAGCGTATAAAATATCTCCTGCACTGGTTAGTCCTTAAATTGTGACACATGTTACAATGTGAAGTAATCACACAGATGACCGATATGTTAACAAACGCACAATCATTGTTTTGTGCACTGAAAAAAACGACATTTGTACAGTACAAAGTACTGTTCATCTCGCGCTCAAACTCGATCACAGTCAAATGTTTTGTAGCTTTCTTTGGTTTCTTGACCATATAAACACGAAAAATACAGTAGTTGCGCAAAATTAACAGCACAATGTGCTGGCAACTCGGACGCCACCAGTTTGTGTTGGCAAATCTACAATGGGTTCTTTTTTACAGTGTGTGTTTGCAGTTGGATTATAGCACGGTACGAAAATTAATCTTATTAAGTTTTAAATATGCTTAAATAATTTGATTCTTATCTGACGGAAAGAATTGTACGAGAAAACATACAGAACCATCAACCCATTCAAAAGGGACTTATCTATGGCAATATTATGCATGAAAACAATCGCAAAATAATTAAAAGATTTCCAAGGAAATATAATATTTTGTAAACTTTTTTATTCTTTTAAATAAAAAATAAAAGAAGAATTTGCTAATCGGTAGTGACAGGAGAAATGTTTTTAAACATATTAAGCCGAAAGACCCTTGTTTTTTTTAAAAATAACAAAACAACTTCTTTATACACAATTAAGCAGTTTTGTAGAAGGTATTTATGAGTACATTTCTACAAAACCATAAAATCAATACAAATAAATAAGATTTTGAAAGAGTATTTTTCTACAATTTAAAAAACATATACTATACATCGCATCAAACTCATCATAAAAAACCCAGAAATCCTCTATAAAAATGCTTGATAAATAGTTCATATTTCCAAGAAAGGCCGTTATACGGCTAATGGAGAAAATGTAGTTTACGGGAGACTCAATTTCAGTTTTTTCCAGGAAATTTTCTGTTTTGCAGACATTAAAATAATGGTGTTATGCTGCTTTTTTAAGCGTTTTAGTTTGCAGTTTTTTGCATAATTTTATGATAGCATATTACTTACAAAACTGCATTTACTTGGGAAAACTTTATTTTTTCTTTTGGAAGTTTATTATGAACAAAACTGATTTAGAAGATCCAGGCATCTGAGGATAATAATTTACTGTGTTGTTTACTTAGTTGCTGAAAAATATTTTTAAGTTTTAAAATATCTAAGATTATTTTTCTTCTGAGAATAATTTTTTCGTTCCATCACACACACACACACACACACATATATATATATATACAGTATGAGCCAAAGAATGCCGGAAAAGGGTACCGGTAAAAATGACACCTGAAAAAATTGGCACTGTGATTCGTGAACCTAGCTAAAATAATAAAAAAAATTCATTTTATTGAAGGTATTTGTCGTTCATATTTATTGGTTTTTTAACATCATATTCAATATTTTTTTCTTACGTATGGAAAGGGGATGGGAGAGGTAGGGAATTTATTCAGGATCTCTTAAAACACAGCGCGCAATATTAATATTATTTTGTAAAGAAAATATGAAGATTATTTTCATTACCTGACTTTTTTCCGGATAATGAGGAGGGAGAAAAGACGTAAGTTACTAACAGAAAAAGTATAAAGTCAAATGTTTCAGGTTTTTCATATGAATATACAATTTCACATTTTATTGGATAAAAAAAAAAAAAAAAAAAAAAAAAAAAAAAAAAAAAAAACAGCTTTATTTCTTCAAGAGTTAAGTGACTACAGGGGAGGGACGGGGCAAAGGTGCTTTAAAAAAATTACAGTCGACAGATTTTTTAAACTGGATACATTGATAATTTGTAAAGGAAAGCTCCATATTTTTTTAAAACTTTCAGCAAGTGTAGCCTTTGAGGTTAGACGGAGATTTAAAAAAATATATTAGATAATAGAGAACAAAAGTGAAATTTTTAAACGTGAAAATTTTCCATAGGTGTTCGAGATCTAAAGATATTACATTATATATTTTTCTTGTACTGCCTTATCTCTGCCCCCCTTACTGTGAAAGGTCATCAGGTAATGAAAAGTCTTCACTTTTTAAAAATTTCCCACTTTGTTCGTTTTTATTTCATCCCCTTCAAAATCTCCATATTCACGGTTTTATTATTTTTTATTTTGTTTCTCCTTCCCCACTTGCACCCTGATAACAGATGAGCTCTGCTTGAAGAAACAAAAATTATAGTAAATAGAAAATAAAAAAATTTCAAAAGAAGTAGCTTTTTAAAAACATCTGCAACAAGCGACATAAGAAATTGTTGTTTTAATTGCTTTCGAACTCAATTATGTTTGTGTAGATGATTATTCATAACCTTTTCTTTTCATGTACAATATCGAACATGCAAAAAATTCAAAAATCTCCAAAAAGAAAAAAAAAAATGTATGTAAAGTTCACATTTGATATAAAATGGGAGATGCAGATTATAGCCCAAGATGTCAAAAATTTGGGGGAAATTTTGTTTTTAGCATAATACGGGAGAATCTTAAGTCCTGTTAGTAATTATTTCAGATATTTTTCAGTATACTTAAAGTGTTTCTCTTTCATTAATAGTCAGTCATCTACACTATTAACATTCTTGCGTATGAAAAATTCAATATTTGAAATTAAACATCGAAGGATCATCTACTAACCTGTCAGCAAGAGAATTTTCGGTTCTAAAAATTTAATGTCTGCTGACACAGCATGCATATAAGGGTACCCAAAGGTCAAAATTCGTATTCCCTTGTTTTCAATCCGAGCTTGTCTAATATCCTGTTCATATTATGATATTTAAGTCACTTAACTTGAAGTTTTTTAAAGTGGAAAGTTTTCCGGAATCAAGATTTTTTGACTTGAACCAGTTTCTTAAACTCACTTAAATTCCGATATTCTCTTAACTATGAGTTGAGGAGATCTCTGCCTTCTAGAAACTTTTTCTTAAATTGCGAGTTGCGTTCTGAAAATAATTAGTTATCTTTTTCGAATGGTACTTCCAATTGTTTATTTATTTAACACGCCACAAAGAATAAAAACAATAATAAACTATGTATAGTCAGATGTTGTAGTTACAAATTTAACAACATATGCGCATGCTCAGGCATCTGTTTGGTTAATTTAAGTGTCTTAAAACGTTTGGTAATGTGAATAGGTGAAGTATAATTTCGGGTTGCTGCGTTTCAAAAAGTTGAAGCTAGTAAGTGACTTAACTTTCATAATGTGAACGCGATATAACTGCAGAGATCATTAATACTTATGATTTGGCTATGCTCAGTCAATGCTATTTTGCCTGTGCAACAGTTTACAATACCGAAAACTAAAGGTCTGAAATAGTGCAAAATATATAATAATTTTGTTAAAAGCGCTTGTATAAAGGGCGCTACCTTACAGTCGTTTTCGTTACAGAAGCTAAAATAAAAATCTAGCCCAATTACCTAAAGTCACAGTCATCACCAAAGCCGTCTTTGGCGCAATGAACAGAAACTAAGTGTATACTATCAAATATGTATTAGATAGATGAGAATTTAACCTTTTGTTTAATAATAAAATTTATACTGATAAGATGAATGTTCAAAGGCACACATACTCATGTACGTTACCCAGAAACAAAATTTCATACCACTAGAACCCCAAAATCAGCTGCATAACAAAAAATAAATTTCTTGCGTAAAATATACAGCTCTCAATAAGCCAGTACTTTCTATTTTATCCCTAAAATTAGGAAATATGGACTGGATCAAAGTGCTAGCAAAGCAATACCCTTTCACGCGGTCTATTGTTGTCCAAACCTCATTGTCTGGCCGACCCTCTCAAATTTTCTTTGAATAGAGCAAAAGGGCAGGAAGAAGCTCCGAACCGTGACCGGTGAAAGTGAGCAGTTCAGGTCCAAAAAATGTGTCTGAAAAGTCTCAGTTATGTAAATGGACGAAATTGGCCATTGTCAGAAGAATAAGCTCACTCACTTTTTTTTTTTTTTTTTTTTTTTTTTTTACTAAGTGTAGGTGTAATCTGTCAAATATAAGCGAGACTTAAAAAAAGTTTTTGCCTTTACTATCGTCTACAGGTGTTTGTGACTCATTTTGTGCGGACAGAAGTGTCGCTAAGCAGTTTCTAATATTTATATCTATGCATCTGAGATAATTGGAAAAAAAGAGAACAGCGTGGTACGACGATGGGTCGGTAGAAAAGAAACCTATGTAAGCCAATTAGTGCAAATGGTGCCCCCGTCACCGTTGATACCACTTTAGGTAGTTGAATCGTATAACAAAAATGTATCTTGTGAACCCAGTCCACTTCAATTTTGAAAGAAAGTTGTTATTTATATTATCATTGTGTAAATATTTTTAAAATCATAAAACTGTTTTAAAAAACGTGAGACTGCTGAGCAATTATTGAATATGTTGGTCATTTTGGTAGAAACTTCTTTCTACTTAATTTTGTAATATTTTTTTGAGGTGGAAAATTCAAATGAGCTATTTCGCTGATCTTTTATAATATCAATATTACTTTTTTATGCCAAGCTAATTTTGTAAACAAGAAAATCTAATAATTATAAAAGAAATATAAAAAAAACCTCTTAAGTGTGAAATCCTATTAATATGTAGATCTTAATTATTTGTTTTGTTTATGCCTGTTTATTACCATAATAGAAAAAAATGTACAGATATATGCATCATCATTTTTATGTCATTTTTATATTTTTGTATGTCATTTTTTATGAATGAGGCTATATGTTCATGGATCTCGAAAATCACGTGAATCAAAAACCTATAATTGCACTTAGTTAATTGGTACCTGAATATCGCCGTGAACTTTTGCCATAAAATTACATTTTTTAATCAACGGAACTCTAAGAAGGACTTCAAGAAGTTTTTAAATGGTGAACTGAGGTGAAAGACAGGAAAACTTCATTAAATAGATAACAATAAGTGTCACGGTTAGTGCAGTAATCGCCTTAATGATAGAATTGCAAATACACTGATAGGCATAAGCGTGTGACTAATAACACGTACATTACGCGAAAAATGAAAAAAAAAAAGGAAAGTTTATTCGTCTTTTACGGTCACTTTGAGGAAAAAAAGAACACTACTCAATCAGACTTAATTTCAATTATCATGAGTTATTAATTTTTTCCTGCTCCTGTTTTTTTCTAATCGTTAAAGAGATAGTCAACTTGAACTCATGGTCATGATAGTGTTCTGGCAAGTTCGATGAGCATGTGAACTACCAGGTGGCTCATGATAATTAACACGCTTATTGAATTTATAAAGAAATTTAACTGGTAATTTAGAAAAAAATCAAAGAGAACTCATTTGAATCTTTCTTAATACACGACTTGATTGGATATGTGTGAAAACATCCATGTTATTAACACCGTCTATTTTTTTATTTACATAGCGCGTGCAAGTTGGTGACATTGGTTTTGCTTAACAGATTATTTTCTAGGACAATCCTTTATTTTTATGCACATTTAACTTTATCTACGTTTTTAGTAGGGTGCCTTTTTGAATAAGAGAGTGGCGACATACGTACTAGACGTATGCTCAAATCGAAAGTTTTGGTCCAAGTTTAATTAGACGAGTAAGATAAGCGATGGCTTTTAATGAAAGTTAGCAGCTGAATGAACATATGAACATACGGTAAAACATTCAGAGCACTAAAGACTCTTTATACAATTTGTGAAGGGTGAATTGAGTTTAAAGTCAGGATCTCCATTCCATTAATAAGTATAATTTTGAGGTGGTTGGAGAGTGACAGTGCAGTAATCTTACAACTAATCATCTTTAAATAGCGAAAACTTTAACAAGCATGACCGCCGCTGGCATATACACCTAACAACAAGAGTTCTAATGTGAAAGATTTATTTGTCCTTTATGATCACTTCAAGAAAAAAAAGAACGAACTTTAAGCAGAGGTTATTTCAGTTATTATGAGTTATCAATTTATTTTCTCTGCCTTTTTTTTTAGTACCTTTAAAGACATGGTCAGTTATTGAACTTGTGGAAAAAATATAAAAGTAGTTATATAGGCATTTCAAAACGCAAGAGAGCAATAGCTGCATACTTTGAATATGCGGTAAAATTGATTTTACGGTTAATGTAACTTCAAAATTCTCACTATGAAATTTGGGAATAATAATTTCAAACTAAAGAGATCTCCATGTATCTTCCTTCCATTGATAATCCTAATGTGTTTGAAAAGTGACAGGGCTGTAAGCTGACTACTAATCACAATCGAACGGAAAACACTCTAAGTGCATGATATTTCACGCTGAATGGGTAAAACGAAAAAAAAAATTTTTTTTTTAAAGTTTAACTGAATTTGCCCTTTACGACCATTTTGAGGAGAAAAGAACAAACGTATTTACTCAAGCGTAAATAATTTCTGTTATCATGGGTTATCATTTTTTTTCTTTCTCAGTTTTTTCTTACATCTTCTTTACTTATTGAACTTAGCGAAAAAAAATAAAAATAAAATAGTCGCATGGGTGCTGCAGCAGGTAAGCAGATGTATTAAAATCAGTAGTATTAAATGTTTCGCATGAATCAGAAAAAAAAAAAATAATTTTACCGGGAACTCGACTAAAAGGCAGGAAATTTCCCTTCAACTGATAACCATAACTGTTATTGCTGTAATTGAACTACTAATCGCTTTAATGATAAATCGGCAAACATTCTGACAGGATGACAGGCATAAACGAGGGACTGATAACACGCGTACTATGTGTAAAAAAAAAAAAAAAAAAAAAAAAAAAAAAACACTAAAAAGGAAATTTTATTCTTTTTTTTTACGATCACTTTGAGATGAACAGAAAGCTACTCAAGCAGAAATAATTTCCGATATCATGAGTTGTCATTTTTTTCCTGATATTTAAAGACATCGCCAACCTTATTGAACTTGGTAAAATCTTTAAAAAAAATTAGCAGCACAAGTAAATCTCTCTGTCTCCATTATAAGCTTTCGCATCTCCCGTAACGTTGAAAGAATGGTAAGCAAATGCCTTAAAAGCCCCGTACTATAGAATGATTTACATTGTCAGTATAATATTTCTTTGAAAAAGGCCGAACTCAAAGGAAGTCCCAGTGAACCATGTCTGAGACGAGAGATGACCCTCTCATATTAAGGGATTGGTAAAAAAGCGCGGCTTATGAAATTTCACGTGATTTTTTAGCGGAACGATCTAACAAACGGAACAAGCGAAGTGGAACGACAGTGAAAGTGGAGGTAAAAGAAATGGAGAAGCTTCATGAGGTGATTTGACAACTACATGAGGAACATAGGTGAATAGAGATATTGACTAAAAAAATGACAAGTAGATCTAGGTGGTAAGAATTTGCTGTTTTTTTTTTTTTTTTTTTTTTTTTTTTTTTTTTGTAGGAATTCAATTATTCTTTGCATGAAAACCCCCATAAAAATATACCGAAACATTAAGTTATTTAAAAAATGTGAATAAAGCATACATCCTCAGCACTTATTTTTACAAGAATCATCCATAATCTTTTCTCTCATTCGCTCTCTCTCCCTCTCTCCATAGACACATATATATTACATAATATACATTTGAAATGCAAAATTACTAATAATTTCGTATAATAAAAATAAATAAATCTGTTATTTAAAGATGGCATATATTACATATTTGAATATAACTAAAATTTTTGGTTTTAAAATTAAAAATTGAATGTGTAACGGTTTTGTGGAACAAATTTTTGTTGGCGAATCTGGCATACAAATGACCTATTCAATTATATTTCAATAACTGAAATTTTTAAACATTCAAAGCAACACTTGGACATTTACAAAACAATTTACTTTCAGTACTTGAATATCGCTCATTTATGGGAATTAAAATACTTTTTTCGTATTATTTTTATTAAGCCGAATCCTTCAGGACACAAAGAAAAGAGTATGGGGTACACACTAACAGAGGAGTCCTTCTGGGTAACATGAATACCAATAAAAATGATATACTTGTGAATATATATTTTATAATACGGGAGTTTATAATAAAGAATAGGTAAAAAAAGCATGGCTTCTGAAATAGCATGTGATTTTATAGCGGAACGATCTAACAAACGGTACAACCGATGGGGAACGAATGTGAAAGAGAGGTGAAAAGAAATGGAGAAGAAATTTGACAACCAGCTACACCAGGAACAAAATTGAATAGAAATATTTTTTAAAGATAAGCACCTTCAGGAGCAGGGATTTCCAGTTATTTTTCCAAGGATTTGTATGTCAAAATTTAGCTGCTATAGAAAGCGCTTAAAAAACATACTACATTATTATATGATTTCCAAAAATGGGAATAAAGGATGTTTTCTCAACATAATTTTATTTTTCTTTTAGGGGAATTTTCTATTTTTTTAAATTTCATATACATAACATTTGTTTTGTTTTTTAATTTGAAAGCGAATATGTAACATTCGTCTTTAGGAAAAAAAATAAAATAATAATGGCTATTTTCAATTGCAAGTGTACTACATATATTCATGGCTTAAGAGGACCTTCTACATTAGGAGGAAAAAAAAAGCACTTTTTATGATTTTTTTTGTAAGAAAACTGCATGATGGATCTTTTTGAAATTTTAACAGTTTATTGTACATATCTTAAGGCATACACAAGAATTTTTTTTTTTTAATTAGATTTTGTTGCATTTACTCTAAGTTATAAACAAATATGTTCAACTGCTTTGGAAAACTTCGTCTGGACGGTGGGCATGATAGCGCCTTGTAGAATTATCTGAAACACACAAATATTTTTTTCTCCTAAACTTCTTGAGTATAGCTTCTAGTTAAATTAAAGGAACTCGTAAATTTATTTTAAAAAAGTTATGTAATGGCTGATTAATTTTTTTTTTTTAAGAAGTCGTTCTTATTTGTTAATAACTTTTTTCTTTTAAAATAATTTTAGTAAAAGCTTTAATTCATATAGAAGGCAATTAAATAAGCTTTAATTAAAAAAAAATCAAGATGATCGATTGAGTAGTTTTTTTTTTTTTTTTTTTTAATCTTGCTCATCGCGTCAAAAAATGTGGTTTAGTAAAAAAAAAAAAAAAAAAAAAAAAAAACGCGTTTAAAGTTTTCGTACAAGAAAAATGGTTCATAAAAGCTTATTATAGTTTATTTACCTATACTGTTCGGTTAATCTGCTATCCCTGCACCTGCTCCATATAAAAGACCCTGTCTTTCCTCGTACGGCTCATTTGTTGCTATTTGTTGCTTTTTCTTCAAATTCATGATAGCCGACAAGATTCTTACTGCGACGATTTTGACTGCTTGTTCGGTTGGTGTTTACTGTATTGACCAGGTCTCGACAAGTGGGCCCAATAACTATATCTAACATTGATATAACACGTAACACTGATGAATATCCTTCACTGAAAATGCCAGCAGCAATCCAAGCTGCAATTTCAATAACTTTTCTGCCGCACTGCAGATGTTTTGGTGCCATTTGCCAAACGGTGGCATTAAAACTTTTATTTGCATGATATTGTGTATGTCCACCAAAGCACCGTTGGAGCAAATCTTTTCACCAATAGAGCAAATCTTACCTACCGCTCTGCTCGGAGTGCTCGGAGCACGTGCACTACGCATGGATATTTCGACCTCTTACAGTTTGAACCCATACTTGAGATTTTAGGAGCATATTCTACAGATGAAATACTACTGATTTAAGCAAAAAAAAAAAAAAAGATTTTTTTGAATTGTTGATGTAGAAGGCCTCCTTAATTTATAACAAATAACTACCGGATCCTTAATATTATACATTATTGAAAAAGCTAGCCCCTGGCTTCTTCTCGGACATATTTTTATTTCTTAAAATATATAAAGAAATTTGTCCTTCGGGTAATGAAAAAAAAATATTTTAAATATATCCATATGCATATAGAATGTATATATAGACCGGGTGACGTCTGCACAAACCATCATCTCATCGTATTAGCGGCTGAAATTCCAGGATTAGTTAAAACTCGATTCGACTATTAAAATGCAACTGGTCTTCCAAGTCATATCTTGGTGAAAAACACCAGCAAAGCCAATTATAGGGCTTGACTGGTAAGTTTACCATAGTGCTTTCCTGATGCCAGTCCTCCATACCTTCATACCTGCAGGAAAACACAATGATAAACCTACCGATCAAGCACTAAAACCGTGTCTGCAGGTGGTTTCTACCAAGATGTGACTTGGCAGACCAGTTGCATTTTACTATGCTAGTCAAGTTCTGTCTAATCCTGGAATTTCAGCCGTCAATTCGACGAGTCTGTGCAGCCTTCTCTCGGTCTAATATATATGATAAAATCTAATGCATGAATAAATGCCAAAAACATTTATACTCGGGTGTTGGAATTTTCAGAAAATCTTTCTTGCCTAGTTTAGTTTTTTTTTTTTTTATTATTAATAAGCAAAATACAACATACCGAGGGCTTCGGTGCGTAGTAACAATAAGCTCCTGTGAGCTTCAATTAATGTTTGAATATTCACTAAAAGTAAAAACTATCGGAGCTACTGTATTTTCGTAGCAGAAAATACATCTTGTGGGCTTTGTATTTATTAAAATATTTTTTAAGTATTATTTTTTAACTAAAGCATAAGAAATGAACTACACCCTCAAGAAAATGTTTTACTGGAGTATAACATGGATAAACGATTTTGTT
This sequence comes from Maratus speciosus, assembly GCA_963932465.1. Lineage (NCBI taxonomy): Eukaryota > Metazoa > Arthropoda > Arachnida > Araneae > Salticidae > Maratus > Maratus speciosus. The sequence goes on along the minus strand of OZ010789.1, from coordinate 306,579,396 downwards.
ATAAATAAGCAATTATATTTTATGAAACAAAACATTCCTGTTCTTTATGTAATTCAAACGCATGTGCTCAAATAATTACGCTAAAGATATTCTGACATTTTTCCTATCCAAAATTTATGTCAGTTCCTTGTAACATTAAAGGTATAAAATGAAGTTGAAGTAAAAAACATTAAATTGCAAATACCTCAAACATCAGCATCATGAACACATTTTAAAATAGAGAAGGTTCTGTAAGGATGGTATTTTATGGCAGATAAGATATCAAGCTATATTAATTTAGCCGTTGTAATAAACGTTGTAAATAATGTTGACAGATATTGTGAAATATAATCTCCAAACAAGGACATTAAAACAATCAAGCTAAGTAAATTGTTTCTTCATGTGTCAAATGTGATTTATAAAAGCAATCATCAAAAGTGATTACGATCTAAAAGAAGCAAGTGAATGTGAAAAGTGATTGCACAATCATAAACAAACATTTTACCATAAACATTTCACGATACTTAAGAACTATGGAGATATATAAACTCTTATTTTTAAATTACTATAAATATAAATATTGATACAAATAATTTGTTATTGTGATTTATATCACTAATTTCCTGTTCTTTATTGCTGATAATATTTATACATCTATTTTTCTCTACTTTCACTTGTATCTCAGACTCTCCAACGGAGAGATGTATATCTTAAAGCTCTTATTAAATATTAATTTTTTCTCTATTTAAAAGTTTCCGGACAAATTTAAGATTTACAAGTCACACAAAAAACATTGTCTTTTTAAATGACATGGAAGTTCACACCATCATCACATATGGATAAAAAACACAAATACAAGAAGAATATGTAGATCGATTTACCCTTTCCGGACGCAGATTACCAGATGATAAACGGATATACATAAATACAAGGTAAGCCCAATTTATCTTACCTATGTTTTGTTTTATATCGAGAAATAAATAGTTTATTTTTGAGGATAAAACCGAACATCACGCAAGTACTGATAGCAAACTTTAAATATTGCTATCAAATAAATGCTGCAATTTTCCAATCGTCCGAAATATGTCCAGGCCAGAATTCGAAACAGAGGCTTGGTTGAAAACTTGGCTGAAGCTGGCAATGCTCTGCCAACTGAGCTATCCCAGACGAATTTAGAGGATCTTAATTCATCTAGCTAAACTTATTGATCATAGCATCTGGTCTGATATATGGATCAAATCAAGGGAACAGTTTTCACCCAATTGGAAAATTACAACTCAAATGATATGTTTACCAATTAGAATAATTGTGTTAAAATTACTGTAGTATATTGATGTAAATTTGAGTTTTGCTTAAAAAATTGGTAAAACTACAAAAAAAAAAAAAAAAAAAAAAAAAAAAAAAGTAAAATTATGGATAGAAAGAAAAAAAATATATATATTGAGAATATAATTTGAAGCTAAAAAGGAAGTAATCTGTCATTAGCTATATGATGCCCATGTTTATAAAAATAACTTATAAAGCTTGTTAAACTATCTAATAGTTACGCTTCGTTAAAATTTCCCACAACGCAGCAATGCATAAATCAACGTATGTAGTTTTGGGGAAGAGTTCCGTATCTGTTCTGGTTTGCGCGATTGGTGGAGGAATTCAAAATGACGCCAAAAGGCCGTTTTAGCATTTTATCAAATTTTTCAAGATGGCGGAAAAACATGGTTTTTAATAATAAAAGCAGCCGGAAATGCTGAAGATCGCAAAAACCACATCGAAGCATTAATCGCTAAGAAAAGCTCGGTAAAAAAACAAAAAAAACAAAAAAAAACAAAAAACAAAAAAAAACAGAACAGAATATGGAACTCTGCCCTCGTTTTCTTAATTCTAAAGAAAAACTTTACGTTATAAACGAGATGGGTTTAGTGAAAAACGATACTTTTATTTCCAACACTACATGCAATGAATATGTTTGACTTACTTTCTTTACTTTCATTCTTAATAAATATTGAAATAGTATACACTATTGCATGAAGAGAGGACTTACCTGAAAAGAAAAAAAAATATTTATTAGGCTGATTTGACAATAATAAAAACACACAATTTAATAAAAAAACAAGCTCATAAAAAGTTTCTAAACAGTTTGAATGAAAATTAATTTCATTGCTTTTAATTAACGTTTAAAATATCTAATTGTATTTATTAGCTAGTTGAATGGTTCTAAAATTTCAAACAGCTACCAACTAATATAAGTAGAATTATGCTCTGTGAAGAAAAAGAAAAGAAATGAAAGTATTTCAAAGATCGCCGAAACATTTATGCAACTCTTAAACTATATCTTCAACATTTGAATATGAATAAACTTGACAAAGAAGTGATATTTTTAAATCAAAATTCATTTTTATTTATTTTTTTATAATAAATGAAATTAGTTAAAATAGAAACATAGAAACAGGAAAACAACCAGTAGTTTTTGGATACCAGCCTTTTCTGAATAACAAATTAACATTTTATTTGTTTAACACGTTCACGCCGGCGCGGTGGGTTACACTCGACTGTCTCAGAGTTGTCAAATCTCCAACATTTTGCACACCACTGTTATTTTAGAGAATATTTTGTTCCTTTAAATAGCCCAATTGTTATAATTAAATAAAACAATATTTTCTGCATTAAAATACTGGTATCCAAAAAGCGTGAGACTTGACAGCTCTGAGACAGTCGATTGTGACCCACCGCGCCGGCGTGAATGCGTTAAATGCTGAACTCTGTAGTGAGCTTGCTCTCCACATATATTTAAAATCATCGTAAGCGTGACTAGAGTAAAATACAACTTGATAGGATCAAATACAACCCAACCCGGACCCGACAAAATATTTTTCATATTAGACTATTTGGAAATATTGTTTTGTAGAAATAGACATTAATAAAATTTACTCTAATGATGTTGAAAAAAATGTGGATTTTTTCCTTTGTCCGTGAACAAATTTTCATCGAGTCAATCATTTCGTATCATAGCCAACGCCAAATTAAATAAAAACAGCATAGCCAAGACAAACGCATGAGTTTTGCTGGTATCAAATGCAAGCCAACCTGGACCCGATGAAATATTTTTTTTTCCTATTAGAGAACTATTTGGAAATATTGTTTCGCTAAAATAGACGTTAATAAAATTTACTCATAATGATTTTGGAAAAATGTGTATTTTTTCCTTTTGTATATGAACAAATATTCAGCGATTCAATCATTTCGTATCATAGACAACACCAAATTAAATAAAAACAGCATTGTCAAAACATACAAAAGAGTCTTGCTGGGTTCAAATACAACCCAACCTGGACCCGACAAAATAATTTTTGATATTAGAGAACTGTTTGAAAATATTATTTTGCCGAAATAGACGTTAATAAAATTTACTCATATTGATGTTGAAAAAAGTGGATTTTGTTTTCTTTTGTACATAGACAAATATTCATCATTTGTGTATGATAGACAACACCAAATTAAATAAAAACAGCATAGTCAAGACAGACACAAGCGTCATCAAATGTGATCAAATACAACCCAACCCGGTCCTGAGGAAAAAAATAATTATATTAAAGAAATATTTGGAAATAATGTTTCGCTGAAAAAGACGTAAAATTAACTCATAATGATGCTGATAAAAAATCGATTATTTCCTTTTGAACATGAACAAATATTCATTGAGCCGATCATTTCATATCACAGACAACTCAGATAATATAAAAACAGCATAATCATTAGCCATAAAAATTGGGATCGATGAAACTACATATTCTTTCATTATGAAAATCCTCGAATCGATGACATCTTAGTCTAAAAATAAATATAAGCATCACTCGGAAGCATTCTAATCCATACTGTTAAGCAAATAATTATATTTTAGAGGAACTTGGAAAAACGACATTGTTCCATTTTTAATGATTTTTATATGATTAGCGTGCGTATTGTTTGAGAACTGGGGGTCTGTCTTCAAAAGTACCTTTTAGTAAACCGGATTAGTAGTCAATAAATCATATTCCCCTGAAAAAACGGGAGCGGGATCCGCTACTTGAGCCGCACGCAGGCAGAAGAGAGTAAGAAATTGCTGAATCGTTCTGTTTCTTCCAGAAATCAATCATTTTCCTCTATTTATTATTTCTTTTATTCCTTTAAGTCTGTTATCTGCTTTGAACACGAAAAGTATCTGTGGGGAAAGAGAATCCTTCTCAAATCCTAGTATTGAGATTCGAATGAAATGCACTACCTTAATCCTCAACCAAGTATAGTACTTTATTTTGAAATAGGAAAACATACACTTGGGCTATTCCTAATTATGTGTAAGATGATATACACAGTTTTTGTCTGTTTTAAAGAAAATTCAACTCTAATTCAAATAATGAAATAATGAAGTGCTTTCTTTCTTGACAGAGAATACAGCTTTACATGTTAAATTAAAACAATTATTCATGACTTTTTGAAGAAAAATAATGTTTTTAATAAGGATTAGATTTTTTTATAAGTTTTAATTTATGTTTGAAGAAATTGTGCTATTTATTTAAACTTTTATTATTGGAGAAACAAGTAATATATATATATAGGGGAGATGGGGGCACATGGGAACATCGCAATTTTTCAATAGTTATTATAAGTTTTTTTATTTGAAAAAAAATTACTAAAGATTATAGCACCTGTAGACATATGGTAAAATTTTTTTGAAGCTCTTTGACGTTTTGTTTGTTCTCTGTAGCCAAAACACTGTTTATAGATCTCGAAAGCAAAATCTTTATTCCAAGTTGTTAAGCGAATAACTTTATTTCTTTATTAATTTATTTGAATTTGAGTATTTTAACATATACTATGAATACTAATAAATATTTTTGATATCGTTCTTTTTCTTGTAAAACTGAGAAATGTTAATGATTCATCAATTTAACTCTAGCAGCCATGTGGGGCAATTGTGAACAGACTAGCTGGGGCAGATGTGAACAGTTCGTAAGTGCCCCAATGCCAATAATCATTCTGTGATTCTGTTCCTTTCAGTTAACTTCATGAAAAATAATGTCAGTTCCATTATCTATAAGTTTCCTGAAATAGAAGATGTTTTCCTCACACAAAGTTTATTTTGTATTGAAACTTCCATAAACGCATATTTCAGCTAGTACATAAAGAGCAACAAGCTCGTTTACGTTCAATTGTATTTTAAATAAATTTAATGTTTTCTAAAATGCAATAAGTTTTATGTATTATTTTACTAAACGGTTTACAACAATATTTTTTATGCATTGTTAATAGAAAAAATATTACGTTAAACAACTTTGCAAATTTTTCTTTTACATTTGTTCTAAACTTGCAATGATGGCTTACTTCCCATCCTAAACAATTACGTATATGATGCTTTGAATTTGAGATAGATATCAGTAATATTTTAAGAACGTAAAATTTTTAAACTGATATCTACCGTAAAATCCCGATTGTAACCTCCCCCCCCCACTTTCAAAAGCAAAAGAAGTTAGGGGGGGGGGGTATAGTCGAGATTATTTTTTTTAAATAACTAAAAAAACCCTTCTTTATCTATAATTTAGAAGTAAATAAGGCAAATACAGTAGTGAGAATCTTTCGTATTGCACAGATTTCCGATAAATATTATGTAAATCCTACCTCCCCAAAATTTCCCCCAAACTAAACCCCCTAAGCAAAATTTAAAAGTTTTAATTTCTTTTTTTAAATTGCTTCTTTGTTCTTTTATTTTATCGCAACAATACTTAATTAACCATCTAAGCCAACCCTCCCAATCTACTTATTTTCCATTTATAATCTTTTTCTTAAACATATCACCCAGAAACAAGAGAAATATATATATATATTTTTCTTTATGGTGAACTTAACAGGTAATACAACTAATGATTATGTTGACAAATGAATAACAGAATAAAAAGCACGTCAAAGGATATTTTTTCCTTGTGTTCACATGTGCCCCAAGAGTGTTCACAACTACCCCGCTGATGGGGCACATGTGAACATATTTTTGATTTTATAAAACTATTAAAAAAGGTAAGAAAACCTATACAGGTGATTTAAAAAAAATTACCATGTATAAAAGAAAGATCTGTTTACTATATTCAGTAGTTTTTGTTTATAGAAATTAATCCAGTTATGAGAAAAAGCTACATTTATGCGAACTGTTCACATGTGCCCCCATCTCCCCTATATATAATTGATATGTATTCACTATTATGATATAAACATATCGGTCTTAAGCAGCCACCTAAAATTCTAAAATTCTTTGGCAGGAAATTTACTGTAGAATTTAAATCAGCATTTAAATATCAATTTCAAGCATCGTGGCTTTATTGGTAGTCTCACCGTTCCCAATGTTTATTCCTGCACTTTTCGAGGTAAATAATAAAAAAAAATAATATAATCCAATGTTAACAAATCAATGAACATTGTGGCTATCACTTAGTCTTAACATGATTTTCCTAAAAATAGATGGTAATTTTCCTTACCGTTCCATTCCTACCGTCCATTTTTTGACCATTTCGTCCCTTTTTTTCAATACCATCCCCTTTTTTTACCTTACCGTCCCTTCTTCAACACCCCTTTAAGACAATTTTATACAAAAATTCTGTATTAAAAGTACTACATTGTTATTATTTCTTATTTGAATGTCCTGTGGGTACTATGCAAATTCATTATAAATAAAAATATACAAGAAAATAAAAAGTTATAGGGGTAAAATGGTAAGGAAAATTAAACTCGCAAGTTTAACTTAAACCTCAGTTAAATAAAAAAAATTTCGCTGCTGACCATTTTTTCTTTATTTTGAATCAGTAAGGCATTCGTCTATCAGATTAAAATGTTATTTTAGCAAGTTTAATTTTGTCAGATTTTTCCCCCTCAAAAGTCAAAAGATGGTGAGAATGTCCCATATCTCATGTATTTAATGGAACTTTCAGAATAATAAGTCGCTTTATGTTGTGACTTCATATCGAAATTAAAACATATTAAGTTTTAAGAAATAAACGTTTGCTATTAAATGTACAAAGGAAGATACCATATAAAAATCGGAATTCAGAATACTTCAATTGTTTTTTCCTTTTTGAACATTTTTTATTAGCGGACAATAATCAATTAGAAATTTTAACTAAAAGATATTTAAAAAAAAAAATCATGCATTTACTGTAATTTATGGGTCGCTTTATTTTGATATCAAATATTTAATTTGAAAAAATTACTTTTAAGAAATAGGTTTTTGCCATGAAATTGCCAAGTTAACAAACCATGCCAAATCCAATATTCCAAATCTTGCAGACGATTTTTAATTTTTGAGAATTTTTTATTCTTATACAATCATTGGCTAAAAACGTATTTCAATTTTTTTACCCTTCTTTTCTTATGAGAAGAGGTAAGTTTTACATGTTCTGTCTCTTTTCTGAAATCCTATCTCACTTTGTAATGCTTGGGTTTCTATCCGAACATTAAAAATTTGGCCCCCAACTGAATACGTCATGCACGTTATTATAACTCCGCTTACCTTAATATATCAACTCTTAACACAGTTTATCTAAAAAACACTACTTAATATGCAGATTGCACTCCGTTCTTAAAATTTATAATAAATAAATAACTGAGTTAAATTAAGAAGAAAACCTTCGAAATAAAGCAAAATTTAAAATATTGTAAAGGTTATTCTTTATTTATATTTCTCTCAATTCTACCTGACCACATTTTATTCACAGACGATCAGCTGTAAATTAAAGGATATTTTTAAAAACTATTCCATTCATATCTTCATATCATTAAAAAAAATCTAGAAAACATTACTCTCTGTTTCAGCATCACATATTGAATTCAAGGAGTATTTATTCATGAAGGAAAGAGATAGATGGAGATGCAGTAAAGTGGCTGGAGGTGACGCCAAAAAAGTAACCCTAAAATCCGCTACAGTTGGCACAAACACAAGCACGTTCTTTCACGAAAAAAAGAAGAAAACTTTTAGTAATACAGTTTTTAATTAATAATACAATGGAAAGCTGCTTTAGAATGCTTAAAAATAAGCAGATCACTTTCATTTAGAGGAAAAAATGCACGGGTGATGTCAAAGAATTCGGTCCCTGTTCCAGGTGCTTGTTTTGTTTGGGCCAAGTGAGAGCATTTAAATTTGAGAAATAACGCGCATCATATTGCAAACCATTTTTACGGCATACTGCATCTCCATCTATCTCTTTCCTCCATGAGTATTATTAATAACTTTTAAAAATAAGGTTTTGTCATGAAAATATAACCCACCAAGTAAAATCTAGAATTCCAAATATTGCAGACGATTTTTCCTTTCTGAACACTTTTTATTCGCTGACGATCATCAGTTAAAAGTATTTCGATCTTTCATCCTTCTTTTCTTGGGGGAAGAGGCCCGTTTTACGTGAGCTGTCTCTTTTCTGAAATCCAATCTCACTTTGTATGCATCGGTTCCTGTCCGGACGTTAAAAATTCGTTCACCAACTTGACACGGGATGCGCTTTATTCTTCATTTCCTTGTTCGCTTTCCCGGTTCTTCGGTCCACTCGATTTCGCTCATCTCCGGACAGTTATGGATTTAATGTCCTACCAGACACGCGAACTTGATTTATAGCAAAAGATCGGTGCTGGACTTGGCAAGGACCTGAAGAAAACGTGAGTGGAAGTCCAACGCAGGAAAAAGGAGAATTTTTCGGACCCTTTATTGAAGAAATAAATCTTAGGGGAACGATCAAACGATGTGAATTTTTGATTCATCTTGAACCAAAGTGACGTTGTCTAGTATAGGCGGTTCATTTCTGGAAATAATATTTTTACTTTAACTGAATTTTCATGTGTTCTACCGCAACCTATACTAATAAAAAGATATTTGTTGCAAAGCGGTCCAATATTCCGCGAATATTGCATTCTTTGGAAACACTGCCAGCAAAGCACAATTGATTAAATATTGGCTCATGATATGGCTCATGATATGATTAAATATTGGCTATTGATTAAATATCTGAACTTCAATGCTCTCAGATTAAGTGAACACCAGAAGTATATTTCAAATTAAGAAATCTCTAAATCTTAGATTGCCTCCCAGTGTTGGACTTCTAGTCACTGTTTCAATTTTTCCATGGTTGGTCAGAATTATTTCTGCTACTGTCTTTCCCACTCACTTGGATTTTCACGAAACTTATTGTATTTTTAACAATTCCAATAAACTTGTCAATGATCTCTCATCATCTCATTTTCTCTCTTCAGCTTGGAAATTACTTTTGTAATTCTTTCCACTCTTTTCTTATCTCTTTTCATTTTATTATAGTTAAAAAAAAATCTTTTATTTCTTTTTCTCTCTCTTTTTTTTAATCATTACTATTTATTTATTTTTTATTAACCTATTTTATTTTATTTCGTTTATTTTTTTTCTTTTCTCTTAATTTTTTTTTTAGCATTGTGGCAACTCTTTCCTCTTTTGTATGCACTCCTCTGTGATTGGCATTTACCTTACAGCTAGCAACACATGTCGCACTCTTTGTAATCTCCCCTTTCTGTTCATTTATGACCTTGTCCTCTTACGGACACGTGTTTAAAATGGCTGATGACGGACTGTTATATTTTCCAGTTCGAAACGTGCCCTGTGTATTGTTTTGATTTTATGGTGATTTATACAAAGTTTTATCATTTTAATTCGTGACTAAATCTCTGTTGAAAAATATGAGGTCAAGTTTATATTATTGCCTTTTATATTATTGAAATACAAGAAGGATTCGTCAATACTCTTCTGAATAGTTGACGAAACGTCTAAAATCCAGAGTGTCCGTTGACTTTTGCTTACATCGTGTATATGATCTGTAACAGAGATAAATGAGTAACATTCAGGTCTAAAAAATTTTTTTTCTTTTGAAAATTTTCTAATGAGACATAACTCCACCCTTTAAATGCGGTCGACGAACTCTCCAAACAAAGCGACAGTAGAACAGCTTAAGAGGCTACTTCACTCACGCGAAAACACTCGTTCGCTAATGTTAATCCTACGGAAGAAATTTTTAAATTTTAAACGATTTTTTTTTTACATTGGCTATCTGAGATCGATCTATACAAAAGCCATTTTTATTTTTTCGGTTTTATTTGCGCCTTTTTTTTTTAATTGGGATACTTTTACTTTCGGAACCGGTTTTGAAAATAAAAGTATTCTCATAAAAAAAAAAAAAAAAAAAAAAAAAAAAAAAACTTGCAAAGAAAATTGAAAAGTAAAAAACGGCCTTTGTATAGATCAACCTCAACTACTTAAGGCAAAAGAAAAAAAAATCATTTAAAAATATTGAGTGCAAGCAAGCTCTCTTAAAAAAATTCTCCCATAGGGTTAACATTAGCAGACGGGTGTTTTCGCCTGAGTGATGTAGCTTCTTAACATCTAGCGGTACACACACAACCTTAAAAACCTTCCATGTTTCACTTTGTTTTATGATAAATTCAGAAAAAGTTTTTTTTTTTTTTTTTTTATAAATGCTAACAGAAATATTACAATTTATATATCTATTTCTAGTTTATGTATAAAGAAAATAGAGTCATATGTTGGTTTAAAAATTGACTTAAAATTGTATAAAATAAATCGATTATAGATGCTGACAACAATCAGCCTCTAATGGAAAGTTGGAATGATCCATATGTAGGGTAAAGTGACCATATTTCGTCACCTTTCCTAATTTCGTACCCCTTAACTTCTCCGCTTCTGCGAAAGTGGCGCCATTTATGACGCAAGGCACAGGGGGCGGAAGGTAAAAGGGCCCAGTATTGAAAGTTTCGTTCGCCAAGACGCATACATAAATTAAATTCTATTTTTAGAAGACCTGAGTTCTTATTACGTCATTTGTAGAACGCTATTTACTGTACTGTAAGTATTTATTACTTATTCATTGCATGTATTTTACGTAGGTAAGATGCTGACAGTAGCATACAGTTAGTTTCAGGACGCTCAGTTCATCTTGCGGGAACTAAAGCTTCGCCATATTGGGAAGTAGCGTGGCCCCAATTTCGTCCCCCTTGCAGGTTCTTATTTTCGTCCGGGGGATGAAATAAGGAATGCTTTTTCATGACATTTTTCTCCTCATGTTCGGATGCTAATGTTTCGTTATGTTATTCTTCCACCGATAATTAGTATATTTCTTTGTGCCTTAATTTAATGTAAATTAAATTACTTACTCATTTGGAAATAAATTTTGATTTAGTTGACGAAATTGGGACCATTTTTTTTCTTTTGCATTTTTTAGATACTTTTGGAAAAAAAAATGTTCGCACTGTCAAAATTTTTTTGTACGATATTTTCTTATGTTGCTATCTGCGTGGGTAGTTAGTCTATGAAAAATCCAAATTTGGTAAATTTTCACTGAAAATTAAAACTTCCAAGGGCCTAACAGTGACGGGGGGGACGATAATAGGGCACCTTACCCTATTTATATTTTTGATCATGCACAATGTTTCTAATTTTAACGGAAATAGTGATTTTTGAATTATATTAAAAAAAATTTTTTTTTTTTTTTTTTTAAATACTAGAAACGCTCTTTTTTGTCGAATTTTTCAGATAAAAGTTGAGTTAAAGGACATTCAAGCACTACAGCATCTGTGAAATTGATTATTACCTGAAGGTGGTATCGATTAATATACGAAAAATCGATTGCCCGATTCTATTATTAATAACCATCTGTAAAGACACATTCAAATCATACATTTGGAAGGTATTTGCCTTTTTCCTAAAGTATGATTATTTGAACATAAAAAGAAATTAAAAAAATATATGTTAAAAAAATATTTTTCAAGAATCTAAAATCTAAGCACGAATTTTATTTCAAAAAATGATTTAATGTCTCATAAAATATTAAATTTCCTTTCAGATATATTTCATCACAAACATATATTTTGGCTTACTTTTTCTTCCCATTAATATTCTCCTTTAAATGAGGCATACTATATAGCTCCGAGCTTAATAGAAATATATTAAAACCCGATATTTGGATAGTTTGGAAAAACTTTATTGAAGACCTCTAAATTCCAAATATTCAAAGTATTGGATTTTATCCAGTTTCCAAAATCCAGAGAAATTTCGATATTGCATTTTACAAAATGTTATGCAAGTAAAATTTAAATATTACAAACAAGCTACTATTAGTATTATTTTTAGATTTATTTTTTCTAAAACTAAATGATTATAGAATGTTAGGCGAAAGAATATAGTGATTGTATAAACAAGCAAAATCCCATGTCGAAGTAATATTTTAAAACTCAAGCTGATTTCTAAAAATTAAAAGAAAATATGTATTCGAACACACAGAATATGGAGTTTTGATCTTGAAATAGATAATAATATATGAACATATAGCAGAAACATATTTTCATTATTAAATTTTTATTTACGGAAATGATTAAAGAATTAATAAAACTAATTATATTTTTAATAAATTTCGATAATTTTATTCAAAGTATTTAAACGAAAGGTTAAATGATAGGACTATGTTTTTTTAGAAATTTGAAGTTTCCTTCAAAATACTGATGTAGATCGAACGAAAGGTTAAATGATGGGACTATGTTTTTTTAGAAATTTGAAGTTTCCTTCAAAATGTTGTTGTAGATCCAACGAAAGGTTAAATGATGGGACTATGTTTTTTTTAGAAATTTGAAGTTTCCTTCAAAATGCTGTTGTAGATCGAACGAAAGGTTAAATGATGGGACTATGTTTTTTTTAGAAATTCGAAGTTTCCTTCAAAATGCTGTTGTACATCGAACGAAAGGTTAAATGATGGGTCTATGTTTTTTTAGAAATTTGAAGTTTCCTTCAAAATGCTGTTGTAGATCGAACGAAAGGTTAAATGATGGGACTATGTTTTTTTAGAAATTTGAAGTTTCCTTCAAAATGTTGTTGTAGATCGAACGAAAGGTTAAATGATGGGACTATGTTTTTTTTAGAAATTCGAAGTTTCCTTCAAAATGCTGTTGTAGATCGAACGAAAAGTTAAATGATGGGACTATGTTTTTTTTAGAAATTTGAAGTTTCCTTTCAAAATACTGTTGTAGATCGTAGTATTCTAAGTTATTAGGAGAAAATTAAAGAAGAAAATACTTAGTCAGCCGTTAAGTTGAAGATAAAAGTTACTTTATTTTCTGCCACGTACTATACGTTTTAATCTTAAATGATTTAATACTGTTCATTATGTTTTAATTGCGCCATTAATAAATGATATTTTTCGTATTTTACAATCCATTTTGTGTTCAAGGAAAACTTTTAAAGTATGGAGCACATTTAAAAAAAAGAAAAGAAAGAAAACATCTCTCGCTTTTACATGAAATAAAATTTCAGTAAAAAACTGACACTTTACGGGAATAATCTTTACTTACTACGAACGTTTTTGTTATTGCAACAGATTTTTCCCGAAAATAAAGATTATTTCCGTAAATATTTCCGTATGCATAGTGTAATACTTCCTTTTAAAACTAAAAATCTAATTACTGACGATTTTTATATGCAAAGGAAAATTTTTAAAGGAATTAAGAAATCCATTTTATCAAATCTCAGTATTTAATTCTCATAAGCATATTAAAACCTGTAATTTAATATGTAATTTGTTAGTTTCATGTTATATAATGTAAAAAAATAAATGCAAGAAGATAGTAAAACTAAAAATATAATTACTGACAATTTTCATATGCAAAGGAAAATTTTTAAAGGAATTAAGAAAACCATTTTTTCAAGTCTCAGTATTTAATTCTCATAAGCATATTAAAAACTGTAATTTAATATGTAATTTGTTAGTTTCATGTTATATAATGTAAAAAAATAAATGCAAGAAAATAGTGAAATGTTTACGAAAATTCAATGTAACCTCATCGCAACGCAGAATTTTAGATTTTTTTTGTTGTTTTCAGAAATGAATTGGTTGAGGACTAATCGAAAATCTCATAAAATAATTGGGTTTTGATGTTTGCAGAAAGATTTATTCAATAAAAGTCATCTTTGTTTGACCTAAATTTTAGTAAGAGGCTTTTTTGCTAATTTTGGAAATCGAATTATATCTGACTAGTTCTTATTCTGAAGTTATCTGAGGATAATGGAAACTTTTCTTGAACTGTTGGTAATTACTATGTAACACTAAATTTTCGCAAACATTTCAAATGAGGAAACATTTCTATAATTTTTCATTGCGTAATGTCTTACTTTCAATATATATATGATACTTTTAAATATTAAGATTATGTTTCCTATCAGCTTATTTTTTCATAATGTTATTTCGAAAGCTGTTACTATTACAATAGTAATAAGGAAACGGTAAATTTCAGAATAAGTACTAAATTTTAGAATAATGATCTAATTCTCTAATGCTATTGTTTTCGGAATACCCAAATGATATACAAATCAAGCTTTCAGTTAAAAAAGCTGAAGAAATCCTAAAAAATTGAGTAAAGTGATGTATTAAAGTTTATGGCACTGCAGTTAAATATTTTCTTCTACCCGAAATTAATCTGAAACATTGCTACTTCGATTGTCGAGTTGCATATTTAAACAGAAAGTGAGGTATGAGAGCAAATTGATCTAATAAAATAATGGAACTGCAATTAATATATATTTTCTCTATTTAAGTCCAATCCAAGGGACTGCTACTTCTACTTTCAACTCTAATAATTATTGGCTATCTCATTTCAAAACGAAGTGACGTGTTTGTATAAATAAAGAGCAATTAGTTATAAAAATATTCTCTAATGATGGGCTTGGAAAATACAGCCCGAAAGTACTAAGAAGTTTTAAATAAATGTATATATTTAACTTGTAACATCTCTTTTATTATTTTAGTCGCATTTTAAGTAAAACAGTGAGCTTTTTAAAGTTCATTTTGTATTTTTTATATCTGAATCAATGTGAAATATTGCATTTCGCCTTATGATTTTAATTTGGATATTAATTTTTTATCAATTTTTTTCTTATTATTTCCGTGAACGAAAACATGAATTTTCGAAGCAAAACTACACATATAATGTAAATTTATGTGCAATCATTAAACAAATACACCCCTCAACATGCCAAAATAAATCAGAAATGCTCTTTTTTACAAAATTGATCTTGGTAAAAATACTTTAAAAACTGATGCTACTTTCGCATGAAGTACTTTATCAAGAGGCTTCACTAATGTAGTTTTCAGAAATTTTTATTTCTTTTAGGAAAATGTCATTTCTTCCAAAAATGCATTTTTTAAAAAAGTGTATGCAAAATAAAAGAAGAGAAAAATTCTGCCAAAGTCATTTGAATATACCACATCCATCAAAATAAATGAAGTCGAGAAGAATTTGGCGAAAATTGAGTCTCAGCGGACGTTAAATCAGATTTAGAACATTAAGCGAAGTTACACGATTCTACACTTAAATCTACTCATTTGAACGGGTGGAAATGCATTTTTCGTACTTTAAAATATGAGAAGTTCTCGGTTGTAAATGGCAGTTTATATAAATTCAACCTTTTCAAACTTAACAAATTATAAGTGTTTGGAATTAGTTTAAAACTAATTTAGTACTCGTAAATTACTCATTTGGGAAAAAAGTATGTTCTACAAAATAGCAAAAACATTTTGATGCAATATTAGCTAAAACATTGCTTTTTGAATTTTGTTTACAGTATTGCATTAATTTTCTTGTGTTTATATTTTGAAGTTAGCCACCAATATTTTTGCAATTTTTTTACACAATACACGTTAAATATAAGGTATCCCAAAGCAAACTGCACGTTTGTGTTTTACGAATAGCTAATATTGATCCAATATTATCCAAATCTTTGCGCTTTGAATTTATAATATCTTTGCTATATACAGGGTGTTGCCTAATTCGACTGACAAATTCAGAGGGTAATGTTAGTCATCAAGAGGAACAAAAATTGCAATGGAACATGGTGTCGGAAATCATTTATTTAATAAAAAATACAGGGTGTTCAATATAAAGTGCAGATTCACGGTCGCCAGTCGCCACGTGGCGACTGAATGTTTTGATGTGGCCACTAACTTGTGGTGTCTATGTCACCACGTGTTTGGTTATTTTCTTTTTTAGATAATTTTTCTCATTGAAAAATAAATGTTTGAAGTTTATTTTGATTTTTATCGTGCAAAATAGTCTCACACATTCACAATTTTTTAATATGTACTTTTATATGACAAAATTAAAATAAGGCATTATTTTCATAATATTCCTCAGAATCATGATTGCTTAGCTTGTACCTATTCTTTTTTAACTGTATCTTGCCCAACTTAATCTTCTGACTGTGCATAGTTTTTATATTATTTTAAATTAATATTCAAATTTCATGATTAAATTAAATATACACTTTTGATAATAATTAGTCT
Source organism: Maratus speciosus (assembly GCA_963932465.1). Lineage (NCBI taxonomy): Eukaryota > Metazoa > Arthropoda > Arachnida > Araneae > Salticidae > Maratus > Maratus speciosus. The sequence goes on along the minus strand of OZ010789.1, from coordinate 306,563,050 downwards.
GTGTTTTATTGTACATGTGTATATATTAAATAAATTACTTTTCATTTTGAGTTACTGGGTATTTTTGTTTAGTTTTTTTCCCTTCCTATATAAACACTATTGTTTTTATGCGTTTGTTTCACAATGTGGCTATTGAATTTTTTCGGTTTAGGAGCCAGTGGCTCCTTCCAGATTTTGGAATCTGCACCTATAATGTTCAACTGTAACGGAATTTGATTGCTGATAATAACTTTCAGAAAACTGAAGTATTTTATAATGAAGCTTTTAATGGACATACTTGCTTTTGCTGTAAATTTGATAACATAAAAAAACTAGTATGTTGTGGCCATCACAAAACTTTCTTCTATATAAATCACATCAATTAAATCATTTAAATAGCATAAGAAATTACATCAATTTAAAACCAATTCGTATCAAAGTATACCTGAATTCGAAGTTTGATGAAAATTCGTGCATTAGTTATTGAGATAGAGCTGTAGGGGAAATTCTGAAAAATTCAGCATAGCAGTGCCACCTGTTGGGCGATTTGCACCAAAACACAAACAGCACTAATTCATATTAAGGTATACCGGAATCTGAAGTTTGATGAAAATCGGTGCATTAGTTCTGAAGCTAGAGCTATTGTGGAAATCACAAAAAATGCAGCACAGCAGCGCCACCTGTTGAGCGATTTAAACGAAAAGGTACAAAACATCATTTCATGTCAAGGACTAACTGAATCTAAAGTTTGATGAAAATCCGTGCATTAGTTCTGGACATTGAGGTATTGTGGAAATCGTGAAAAATGCTGCATAACAGCGCCACCTGTTGAGCGATTTACACCAAAACATAAACAGCACTAATTCATATCCAGGTATACCAGAATCTGAAGTTTGTTGAAAACCCAAGTATTAGTTCTTGAGATAGAGATATTGCGGAAATCTAAAAAAATGCAGCATAGCAGCGCCACCTGTTGAGCGATTTACACCACAAGAGGCAAAACGTTAACTCATGTCAAGCACTAACTGAATCTAAAGTTTGATGAAAATCCGTGCATTATTTCTTGAGATAGAGCTATTACAAAAATCGTGTAAATGCTTCAAAATGCAGCATAGCAGCGCCATCTGTTGGGCGATTTGCACCAAAACGTTACCAGCACCAATTAATATCAAGGATTAACGGAATCTGAAGTTTTATAAAAATCCGTGCATTAGTTCTTGAGATAGAGCTTTTGCGGAAATCCTGAAAATTGCTACATAGCAGCGCCACCTGCAGGGCGATTTACACCAAAAACTAATCAGCAGCAATCTATATCAGGGACTACCTGAATATAATTTTGTATTAAATTTCGTGCATTAGTTCTTGAGATAGAGCGCCGACAAAATTTGTGTCACATACAGACAGACAGACGGACGGACAGACAGACAGACAGACAGACAGACAGACAGACAGACAGACAGACAGACTCACAGACAGACATTTTGTAAAAACATGTTTTTTGGAATCTTTGACCCCTAAAACGTATAAATCCGTCGAAAACTGGGATTCGAAAATTTTCATGAAACCAATACTTTCTTCTTGTCAAGATAGAAGAAAGTAAAAAGTGGTAAAAGTTTCCGTTATACGCTCCGGCAGTATGCACTTGAAGCTTCACATTTTGGACTGCGATTACCAATTTACACAGTATCATCGATTGCGTGAGCATCTTGCTTTTTCAATACTTTTCGTAATGTTATCACATTTCATGCCGAACGAGGTACAGTCGTGGGAAAAAAAAGTAAACACCCCCTCTAACTCCTCAATAAATTATCGTAGACGAAAGTTACTGGTACCGAACGATTGTAAATAAAGTCTACTTTTAAATGACGTATATAAAATTTGCTTAGGGGGCTATCTACATATTAAAACGAATCCAAACTTCATTTTTTTCAATGGCAATACCCAATTTTAATGAGATATTTCAAATTTTTGGTTCAAACTATGCCCAGACACCAAATTTCAAGTCATTTGAAGGATAAGATTTTGAATTATAAACATTCAAAATTGAGTGCTTCTAATGTTAAATTATATTTTCATATTTTTATTTATAACTTCTGAAATTATAATCCTAATGTTCTATTTTTTTGTGTAGCAATAATACTAATATACCCAAACATAAATACGTTGAATTTGCAATTTTTGTAATTTTCTGATATGAATTGTGAATTATAAAATTAATATTAAAAAAAATTATGAATTGCAACCTACAATTTTTTTGATGGATTCAGATTTATTAAGTCCTGCTTTATGAAAATCCAAAATTTCACATTTTTCTATCAAGTAGTTTTCAAATTATGCTTAAAATACGGCAAAATGATGTTTTAAGGGGTCGTCTATGATAAAAGTGAATAAATATTTTGAAATTTATTACGCTATCCTGTAAGCTAACAGGCTTAGTTGACTGCTTAAGGTGCCTTGATCAAGAAAAGAGCTCTCTTGATCAACAATTGAATGCCGAACTTCAATTTGGATGCAGCCCTTAAAATACGCTCGTTTTAAAATAATTAATTTCTCGGAAACTTATGGTACGAATTGCGTAAAAATTTGTTTTTAGACTAATGGAAGGGTGTAGAGTTCATTTATGCTGTCAGAATTGTGTACTGCTATTGAAAAAAACAAAGTTATGGTTCGTTTTAATATGTAGATGGCCCCCTAAGCAAATTTTATATACATTACTTAAACATAGACTTTATTTCCAATCGTTCGGTACTAATAGCTTTCATCTACGATAATTTGTTGAGGAGTTAGTAGGGGGTGTTTACTTTTTTTTTCCCACAACTGTACATAGCATTATATTTTCATTGCAGTATTTATATTTTTCTTAAAATTATTATCGTGAAGACGAGTTCAGTTAGGGTGAAACACCTTGTATTTGTGACTGAATAAGTGGTTTGCGACCTCATGATCTATGGTAATTTTTCATTCTCTTGAAACCTTCTATCACCCCCTCTGAATTTGTCGGTCGAATTCGGCAACACACTGTATATTTCAAGTTCTTTGCAATATGATTTTATTCTTCCTGTTTTATCAGTTTTTTACAATTATTAATCAAATCATGCCATAAAAATTCTTATTTTGTTAACACTTTGCAAGGAAGTTGAAAAGTGTTTATGACTTCGGTTTGTATGTCCGTCTGTCCGTCTGGCTGCCTGTCCGCTTGTCCGTCTGGCCGCGCTCTAACACTCGTAAATATACTCTGATCGTTCTGAAATTTTTGGATGTTAGTGACCTCTACCATAGCACGATCCCAATTTCAAATGAAGTTTGTAGCATGTTTAGTTCATTTACAGGGACAATCAAAAGTTTTCCGTTACATTACGGCCTGTGGGAAAAAATCGTTTCAAATGATTTGTAATGGTGTTACACTGTTTCAAACATAATAAAATTGATATGATTTCAGGAAGTCCACTAAAATATGCATTCTGTAGAATATGCGATGCAAATAATAGTTATTATTCATTTGCAGGGCCACACAAAAGAATTCCGTTACATAATGGTATAGGGGTGGAGTTGTTTGCGGCGGATTTGAATTATGTTAAACTAATCCATACATATTGAAATTTATATACGTCGCTGAGCTTTAGTATAAATTATTTCATGTATAATACGAAGTGCATAGCATTTACAGGGACAGACAAAAGATTTCAGATACTATATTGTATCCGAATTACTATACATTAGCGATGACTGCTGGAAATTCAATTTTAATTATGATATGGGGTTTTATGTTTCATTATATTTATGCATACTATATGGCGTGCATAAATGCTATAATTCATATACAGGGCTACACAAAATAATTCGTAAGGGTTATTGGGTATGAGCGCAAATTACTTAAAGGTGGTTTTTAAATAAGTTATACATTTGTATGCTGAACTGCATTCAGTTTACTAGGAAATGGTTTTAGAATGTAGATAAAATGATAAACAGGGTCACGGAAAGAACTGGATACATGGCCGTCTTTAAATGATAATTTCCGGAAATGTGATTTCAGTAGTTTTAAAAGTGTTTCAGTTTGAATTAAAATTTAGCTAAATAGTGGCGTGTAATAAATATTCAAGGTAAACTACAGGGTTGTACAAAAGTATTCAAGTATGTTTCTATGTGTTAGTATAAATTGCTCACAGAGAAATTTCAATTTGTTATGCGTTTTTTTGCTAACAAAATTTTCCCATTATATAGTATAGATATCAACCTACAGATTCAATACAAGGCTGGTTCAAAAGAATGGGAATACATATTTGGATTGGATATGGACAGTAACTGCTGAAATCAGTTTTTCAAATGTTTTATCCGTTTTCTAAAATCTTTACTACGTTATCTTATTTACCTTATTTCCCTAAATAAGTAACGAAGTTTTTTAAAGCATTCAGTAAGTGTTGGAAAATATTTCATAATCTATGCTTAACGCGTGATTTTTCTTTCTTGTTTAAATCTTACGAGGGAACCTTCTAACAAGTCTTAATAGTAAAGCATCAGCACTTAATAAATAACACTTTTATTTCGTAAGTCTTAAATATATTTTGAATCAAACTTTTATTTCTTTCAATTCTTTTAACAAAAAGTACACAATCAAGATATAACAATTTAAACTTCAGTTGAAATAAATGCTTGTCTTGATTTTTTGAACCATCATCATCAAAATAAATAATGTAACATTGGAAAACAGAAGACATTTAGGAAAATGTAAACATTTCATTATACAAAAATCTCCCATGTTCCATTACGGAAATTTGGGTATTTTATCTAAATAAGAATTCGCTGCATGGTTATGAATGTTTTTTGTATAGGGGAAAATAAAAGCAACAAAGGAAAACGAAAAGAAATTTACAAAGATAATATTTCGGTAATATACTGTTCCTACTGAACGTTTCGTGTATGCTGAAAGAAGTAGTTTTAAAGCTTTCATTTTATATTGTCTTGATTGATTTTGATTTATTTATTTATTATCTATCGTGCATTTTATAGTTAATACAAAATGCATTTAAGAATAAAAGTAAACCTTTGTATCAAGTATGATCACACACACAAACACATATATATTATATATGTATATATACAGGGTGATTCAAAAAAGATGGGAAAAATTTTAAGAGGTGATAGTACACACCCAAACAAACATTTTGTATCAAAGAATGCATGGTCGAAAACTAAACGTAAAAAAGTTAGAGGGCGCCAAAAGTTATGTTCTTATACGAGGCAAAAACACACAATGAACGACTAAGTTAAGTTACGAAAACAAATTTAATGGCATTTGATTACAATAAGTGCTCAAAACATTGACCGGCAGCTTTTATGCACGCAGTACAACGGCGAAGAACAGATTGGCGAATTTTCTGAAACACACCAGGCATATCACGAACTTCCCCTACAGCAGCCGAAAGCTTGGCGACATGTTCTTCTGCGGATTCAATGGGAGTTTCATACACAAGAGCCTTTAGCTGTCCCCACAAAAAAAAATCGAGACATGAAAGATCTGGCGAGCGCGGTGGTGCCTGGTGTGTTTCAGAAAATTCGCCAATCTGTTCTTCGCCGTTGTACTGCGTGCATAACAGCTGCCGGTTAATGTTTTGAGCACTCATTGTAATCAAATGCCATTAAATTTGTTTTCGTAACTTAACTTAATCGTTCATTGTGTGTTTTGCCTCGTATAAGAACATAACTTTTGGCGCCCTCTAACTTTTTTACGTTTAGTTTTCGACCATGCATTCTTTGATACAAAATGTTTGTTTGGGTGTGTACTATCACCTCTTAAAATTTTCCCCATCTTTTTTGAATCACCCTGTATATATATATATATATACAGTGGTGGTCAGAATTATAAGAACAATTGAAAATTGCGCAGAAAATTTTTATTTCTGAACTAAATAAAGTGAAATTTATACGTAAAAAGCTTTTTTATGATAGAAATCATTGTAGAATGCAAAACATCGGAAAATGCAAAATATGAATGTTTTGCCATAATTAACAAAATATGTCATTGTAAAAATTGGACAAAATTATAAGGACAATGAATGTTTTTGCCTGAAACACACTAATAATTAATAATCTCCCACTTCTACTCAATCACTTTTATCAGTCCTTGACGTCTTGGAGTTTGACAGTTCCTTAAGAACGATCTTGGAAATTTTTGACCAGGCTTTTTCGATGGAGGTTATGAGCTCTTGCTTGTTTTCTTATTGTATACCATTTTTGTATACTTCGTGTGCCAGAATACTCCACAGATTTTCTATTGGATTCAGATCAGGGCTTCTGGCCGGTCAATCAAATAGTTTCACGAAATTAGCACCAAACCACGATTTTGAAGCTTGGGAAACATGTACTGAGGCATTGACCTGTTGGAAAAAATAGTGTCCACTCGTTATTAACGGTGCTTCCGGTAAAAGATTATCGCCCAATACATCAACATAACTCTCAGAATTTATTCTACCCTGCAAAAAAAAACTATTGGAGTAGTTCCACCAGTTGCGAAACCTCACCAGACTGTAACTGAGCAACCTCCAAATGCACGCTTTGAGAAAATTTCTTTTTCTCAACGGAGATCATACCAGAAGTAGCGAAAACTATCTGGTTCATCCAAATTAAACGTTTTCTCCTCGGAAAAGACAACATCATCCCACTTTTTTTCCATAGTAATGCATTTTTTGGCAAACTCCATCCTCAGTTTTTTATGAACTTTTGTAAGAGGCGGTCGTAACATATGTTTACCATAGCGAATCTTTGTTTTTCTTTTTGTAAAACAAGTCGAAGAATTCGAGCACTGCATTCTAAGTTCAATTCACGTTTTATTTCTGTTGACATTTGTTTTTTGGAGCAAGCTCGCCTTTTTATCATTCTTTTCTCAAGGGCAGAAACAGAAGACGGCGTACCTGTATGTCTTTGCCGTCCATATTTACCGGGATTTTTAAGATAATTGTAAATAACCGTTCTTGATCTATTAAGCTTTGTCGCAATTTGGCATACAGAAAGTCCTGAACTTTTAAATGCATCCACTTTCCCTTTCTCAAACTCCGAAAGCTTTGTACCTAAGCGGCATGACTGAAAAACAGAATATGACGATCCCAAACGCTTACTACGCATTTATATCGTCCGGAAGTTCCGTGTTCAGAGCAAAAAACATGCAAATTTTACTTTTGCGAACACACAAATACAATTGTTCTTATAATTTTGTCCATATCAGATGGCTCTATAAATCCATAATACATTTTATGAATAGGAATTTTTCACATATTTCCATAAAAACTTATGAAAATAATCTTCGTTTTTCATTGTTTTCCAGCCATTAAATGTGCATAAGTTTCCGGCTAAATGTAGCCAAGATTTGGCGATTTTTGCCTTGTCCTTATAATTTTGACCACCACTGTATATATATATATACATATAGTATAGATTTTATCATGTAGCCATAATTAAGGTAAATAAGTTCTGCAATTAAAAAAAGAATTAAACATTTTAAAAACTGATGGCGCTACATATAATATAGAAAAATAGAGAATTTGCTGCAAGCTAAATTTTGAAACATTTTTATGGAAAATTTCACATGATAAAGTGTTTTTATCAAAATGATAGTAATTACAGCAATGCCATGAGAGAGTATCATTGTCTCAAAAAATATCGATTTAAAATAAGTTGTTTTTGTTAATACGTGATAATAAAACATCTTTAATCTTTCAGAGCCCTCTATCGGTAAAATTTCAAACTAATCATTTTTATTACATAACTCGTTTTAGAATGCTCTAAAAAGCATAAATACCAAAGTTTTTAAAAATATTCCTAATGGTTTAATTTGTAGAGCCCTTCTAATGTGTGCACTTTAATTATGGCCACCCTGTATATATACATATACCAGGTGTCCCAAAAAGGTCTGATGGATTTTAAAATTCCATAACTTGCAAACGGTGACAGATATTAAAAAAATTCTTGCTGGTGTGTTATGTAAGATGTCAGAAGTTTTTATGCTGCGATTCTCATTTTTAGTTACAAATAGCATCGATAGATGGAACTGCAAGCAATAACCGCTAAATCCAGGATCGATTTTTCGACCTCTCTCTTCTTCCATGCGAAAAAAGGAGATTAAAATGTATTGAATGGATCCCGAAGTATAAAAAATCGGGTCTGGACTGAGCGCTTACTGCTCTCAGCGCCATCTATTGTTTGAAATTCGAACTAAAATTAAGAATCACAATACAAAAAACTCCTGACATTATACATAACCCTCCTGCAAGAATTTTTTTAATATCTGTTACCGTTTGGAAGTTATTGAATTTTAAAATCCATCATTTATTTTTGGGACACCCGGTATACATCCTATAATAATACTCTAATATATACTATAATAAAGACGACATACAATTCAATACACAAAAGGGGAAAAGATTGAAAGATGAAACTCATAGCTGTTATAATAAATTATCCCAAAATCAAAATATTGAAAAATTGGAAATCTATAGTAGAATTATAAAGCCCAAATTATAGTAAGCCTAAATAAGAATTCTCTACATAATTATAAATGCTTATCTATTATTCCGAAAAAAAAAATTGATCAAAGATATGAAAAAAGGAGAATCAGAGTTATTTTTTTCGAAAATATTTTCTTTCCAAAGCGCGTTTTATGTATTTTAAAAGAAATATTTTTTTTTGTATTTGTTGACCTGATTGATTTTCTTTCACAGTCATTGTTAAATTAAATAATTCTGCGAAACAAGACATTGAAAAAGAGTAAAGATTTCATTGCATAAAAACTTAATCTAAAGAAGAATTCTCTTACATAACTATAAATGCTTATTTATTATACCGAAAAAAAAAATGGATCAAAGATTACTTAAAAAAATCAGAGGTATTTATTTCAAAAATATTTTCTTTCTAAAGTACGTTTTATGTATTTTAAAAGAAATATTTTGTTCTATTTGTGGACTTGATTTATTTTCTTTAACAATCATTGTTAAAATAAGTAATTCTGTGAAACAAGACATTGAAAAAGAGTAAAGATTTCATTGCATAAGAACTCTTTTCAAAATTATAAATGCTTATTAAAAGAAATATTTTTTTGTATTTGTTGACCTGATTGATTTTCTTTAGCAGTCATTGTTAAAATAAATAAATCTGTGAAACAAGACATTTTGAAAAAGAGTAAAGATTTCATTGCATAAAAATTTAATCTAAAAAAGAATTCACTTACATAACTATAAATGCTTATTTACTATTCCGGAAAAAAATTGATCAGAGTTATTTATTTCAAAAATATTTTCTTTCCAAAGCGTTTTATGCATTTTAAAGAAATATTTTGTTGTATTTGTGGACTTGATTTAATTTCTTTAACAATCTTTGTTAAAATAAATAATTCTGTGAAACAAGACATTGAAAAAGAGTAAAGATCTCTTTGTATAAAAATTTAATCTAAATAAGAATTCTCTACATAATTATAAATGCTTATCTATTATTCCGAAAAGCAATCGATCAAAGATATAAAAGAGAGGCGAGGATCAGAGTTATTTATTTCTAAAATATTTTCTTTCCAAAGCGCGTTTTATGTATTTTAAAAGAAATATTTTGTTGTATTTGTTGACTTGATTGATTTTCTTTAACAGTCATTGTTAAAATAAATAGTTCTGTGAAACAATACATTTTGAAAAAGATTAAAGATTTCATTGCATAAAAATTTAATCTAAAGAAGAATTCTCTTACATAACTATAAATGCTTATTTATTATTCCGGAAAAAAATATCGATCAAAGATTAATTAAAAGAATCAGAGTTATTTATTTCAAAAATATTTTCTCTCTAAAGCACGTTTTATGTATTTTAAAAGAAATATTTTGTCGTATTTGTTGAGTTGATTTATTTTCTTTAACAGTCATTGTTAAAATAAATAATTCTGTGAAAAAAGTCATTTTGAAACAGAGTAAAGATTTCATTGAAAAAAAAAATTATTGAATAAAAAAAAAAAAAATTCTAAAGAAGAATTCTCTCACATAACTCTAAATGCATATTTATTATACCGAAAAAAAAATGGATCAAAGATTACTTAAAAAAAATCAGAGTTATTTATTTCAAAAATATTTTCTTTCTAAAGTACGTTGTATGTATTTTAAAAGAAATATTTTGTTGTATTTGTGGACTTGATTTATTTTCTTTAACAATCTTTGTTAAAATAAGTAATTCTGTTAAACGAGACATTGAAAAAGAGTAAAGATTTCATTCCATAAAAATTTAATTTAAATAAGAATTCTTTTCAAAATTATAAATGCTTATTAAAAGAAATATTTTTTTGTATTTGTTGACCTGATGGATTTTCTTTAGCAGTTATTGTTAAAATAAATCTGTGAAATAAGGCATTGAAAAAAAGTAAAGATCTATTTGTATAAAAATTTAATCTAAATAAGAATTCTCTACATAATTATAAATACTTATCTATTATTCCTAAAAACAATCGATCAAAGATATAAAAGAAAGGCGAAAATCAGAGTTATTTATTTCTAAAATATTTTCTTTCCAAAGCTCGTTTTATTTATTTTAAATAAAATATTTTGTTGTATTTGTTGACTTGATTTATTTTTTTCTATTTAACAGCCATTGTTAAAATAAATAATTCTGTGAAACAAGACATTTTGAAAAAGAGTAAAGATTTCCTTGCATAAAAATTTAATCTAAAGAAGAATTCCCTTACATAACTATAAATGCTTATTTATTATTCCGGAAAAAAAATCGATCAAAGATTAATTAAAAGAATCAGAGTTATTTATTTCAAAAATATTTTCTTTCTAAAGCACGTTTTATGTATTTTAAAAGAAATATTTTGTCGTATTTGTTGAGTTGATTGATTTTCTTTAACAGTCATTGTTAAAATAAATAATTCTGTGAAAAAGTCATTTTGAAACAGAGTAAAGATTTCATTGAAAAAAAAAAATAATCTAAAGAAGAATTCTGTCACATAACTATAAATACTTATTTATTATTCCGAAAAAAAAAACCGATCAAAGGTTAATCGATCAGAGTTATTTATTTCAAAAATATTTTCTTTCCAAAGCGCGTTTTATGCATTTTAAAGAAATATTTTGTTGTATTTGTGGACTTGATTTAATTTCTTTAACAATCTTTGTTAAAATAAATAATTCTGTGAAACAAGACATTGAAAAAGAGTAAAGATTTCATTGCATAAAAATTTAATCTAAATAAGAATTCTCTACATAATTATAAATACTTATCTATTATTCCGAAAAGCAATCGATCAAAGATATAAAAGAAAGGCGAGAATCAGAGTTATTTATTTCTAAAATATTTTCTTTCCAAAGCTCGTTTTATTTATTTTAAATAAAATATTTTGTTGTATTTGTTGACTTGATTTATTTTTTTCTATTTAACAGTCATTGTTAAAATAAATAATTCTGTGAAACAAGACATTTTGAAAAAGAGTAAAGATTTCCTTGCATAAAAATTTAATCTAAAGAAGAATTCCCTTACATAACTATAAATGCTTATTTATTATTCCGGAAAAAAAATCGATCAAAGATTAATTAAAAGAATCAGAGTTATTTATTTCAAAAATATTTTCTTTCTAAAGCACGTTTTATGTATTTTAAAAGAAATATTTTGTCGTATTTGTTGAGTTGATTGATTTTCTTTAACAGTCATTGTTAAAATAAATAATTCTGTGAAAAAGTCATTTTGAAACAGAGTAAAGATTTCATTGAAAAAAAAAATAATCTAAAGAAGAATTCTGTCACATAACTATAAATACTTATTTATTATTCCGAAAAAAAAATCGATCAAAGATTAATCGATCAGAGTTATTTATTTCAAAAATATTTTCTTTCCAAAGCGCGTTTTATGCATTTTAAAGAAATATTTTGTTGTATTTGTGGACTTGATTTAATTTCTTTAACAATCTTTGTTAAAATAAATAATTCTGTGAAACAAGACATTGAAAAAGAGTAAAGATTTCATTGCATAAAAATTTAATCTAAATAAGAATTCTCTACATAATTATAAATACTTATCTATTATTCCGAAAAGCAATCGATCAAAGATATAAAAGAAAGGCGAGAATCAGAGTTATTTATTTCTAAAATATTTTCTTTCCAAAGCGCGTTTTATGTATTTTAAAAGAAACATTTTGTTGTATTTGTTGACTTGATTGATTTTCTTTAACAGTCATTGTTAAAATAAATAATTCTGTGAATCAAGACATCTTGAAAAAGATTAAAGGTTTCATTGCATAAAAATTTAATCTAAAGAAGAATTCTCTTACATAACTATAAATGCTTATTTATTATTCCGGAAAAAAATGTCGATCAAAGATTAATTAAAAGAATCAGAGTTATTTATTTCAAAAATATTTTCTTTCTAAGGCACGTTTTATGTATTTTAAAAGAAATATTTTGTCGTCTTTGTGGACTTGATTAATTGTCTTTAACAGTCATTGTTAAAATAAATAATTCTGTGAACCAAGACATTTTGAAAAAGAGTACAGATTTCATTGCATACAAATTTAATCTAAAGAAGAATTCTCTTACATAACTATAAATGCTTATTTATTATTCCGGAAAAAAAATCGATCAGAGTTATTTATTTCAAAAATATTTTCTTTCCGAAGCGCGTTTTATGCATTTTAAAGAAATATTTTGCTGTATTTGTTTACTTGATTTAATTTCTTTAACAATCTTTGTTAAAATAATTAATTCTGTGAAACAAGACATTGAAAACTAGTCGGATGTACCAATCCCAAAACTTTCTTCTATCTCATACATGTTAATACTTCAAAATTCGCTATCACACTGCCAAAATTAAATGGCAATCTATGCATCTCATGCGGATTCTAAAGATATGAAATTCCGTGCGTTAGTTCTTGAGATATGACTATAGCTGAAATCGTCTAAATCCAGCAAAATGCTGCCTAGCAGCGCCACCTATTGGGTGATTTATACCAAATCCTAATCAGCAACAATTTATGCCAACGTCTGACTGAATCTGAAGTTTGGAGAAAATCCGTGCATTAGTTTTTGAGATAGAGCTATAGCGAAAATCGTGAAAATTCCTGCATAACAGCGCCACCTATTGGGTTATTAACACCAAAACCTAATTAACAACAACTTGTGTCAACATACAACTAAATCTGAAGTTAGATGAAAATTCGTTCATTAGTTCTATAGATAGAGCTATTGAGGCAATCGTGAAAAAGGCAGCACAGAAGCGCTACCTGTTGGGTGATTTACACCAACACATAATCAGTAGCAAGTCATATCAAGGACTAACTGAATCTGAAGTTTGAGGAAAATCCGTGCGTTAGTTCTTAAGATAGAGCTATTGGGGAAATCGTGTAAATCCTGCAAAATTCATCATAACAGCGCCACCTGTTGGGCAATTTACACCAAAACGTAATCAGCACCAATTCATATCAAGGACTAACTAAATATGAAGTTTGATCAAAATCCGTGCAGTAGTTCGTGAGATAGAGCTATTGCAAAAATAGTAAAAAATGCAGCATAGCAGCGCCACCTGTTGAGCGATTTACACCAAAAACTAATCAGCATCAATTAGTATTAGGGACTCACTGAATATAAATTTTTATTCAATTCCGTGCATTAGTTCTTGAGATAGAGCGCCCACAAAATTTGTGTCATATACACACAGACAGACAGACAGACTCACAGAGTCACAGACAGACATTTTGTAAAAACATGTTTTTTGGAATCTCTGACCCCTAAAACGTGTAAATCTGTCGAAAACCGGAATTCGAAAATTTTCATGAATCCAATACTTTCTTCTTGTAAAGATAGAAGAAAGTAAAAAGTAAAGATTTCATTGCATAAAAATTTAATCTAATTAAGAATATTCTACAAAATTATAAATGCTTATTAAAAGAAATATTTTTTTGTATTTGTTGACCTGATTGATTTTCTTTAGCAATTATTGTTAAAATAAATCTGTGAAACAAGACATTGAAAAAAAGTAAAGATCTCTTTGTATAAAAATTTAATCTAAATAAGAATTCTCTACATAATTATAAATGCTTATGTATTATTCCGAAAAGCAATCGATCAAAGATATAAAAGAAAGGCGAGAATCAGAGTTATTTATTTCAAAAATATTTTCTTTCTAAAGCAGGTTTTATGTATTTTAAAAGAAATATTTTGTCGTATTTGTTGAGTTGATTGATTTTCTTTAACAGTCATTGTTAAAATAAATAATTCTGTGAAAAAAGTCATTTTGAAACAGAGTAAAGATTTCATTGAAAAAAAAATTAATCTAAAGAAGAATTCTCTCACATAACTATAAATGCTTATTTATTATTCCGAAAAAAAAATCGATCAAAGATTAATCGATCAGAGTTATTTATTTCAAAAATATTTTCTTTCCAAAGCGCGTTTTATGTATTTTAAAGAAATATTTTGTTGTATTTATGGACTTGATTTAATTTCTTTAACAATCTTTGCTAAAATAAATAATTCTGTGAAACAAGACATTGAAAAAGAGTAAAGATTTCATTGCATAAAAATTTAATCTAAATAAGAATTTTCTACAAAATTATAAATGCTTATTAAAAGACATATTTTTTTGTATTTGTTGACCTGAGTGATTTTCTTTAGCAGTCATTGTTAAAATAAATCTGTGAAACAAGACATTGAAAAAAAGTAAAGATCTTTTTGTATAAAAATTTAATCTATATAAGAATTCTCTACGTAATTATAAATACTTATCTATTATTCCGAAAAAAAAAATCGATCAAAGATTAATTAAAAAAATCAGAGTTATTTATTGCGAAAATATTTTCTTTCCAAAGCGCATTTTATGTATTTTAAAAGAAATAGTTTGCTGTATTTGTTGACTTGGTTGATTTTATTTAACAGTCATTGTTAAAATAAATAAATCTGCGAAACACGACATTGGAAAAGAGTAAAGATCTCATTGTATAAAAATTTAATCGGAATAAGAATTCTCTACATAATTATAAATGCATATTTATTATTCCGAAATAAAATCGATCAAAGATTAAAAAAAAAAAAAATGTAAAGCGCGTTCCATGTATATTAAAAGAAATATTTTGTTGTATTTGTTGACTTGATTGATTTTTATTTTTCATTTATCGCCGTTGTTCCGTTCCTTTTCCGTTCCTTTTGAAACGGAAACTAATTTAAGAAAAGGGATGTTGAGCATAGACGTCAAATACGGTCTAATAATAATCGCATCAGGATTTATTTCGAAATGAAAGGAGAAAAAATCCACTCTAAAAAATAGAGATTTTCAAAAAGTAAAATTTCAAGGAAAAAAAGGCTCACCATAAACAAATGTAATTGATTTTTAAACTATCATTATTAAATTAAATTACAACATAACATAGAGAAACAGGACTTTGAAAATAAGCAAGCATTTCATTCTTTAAAAAAAAGAAAAAAAAAAATCTTCCATAGACAATTGCATAAATTTAAGTATTTTATTAACAAAAATGTATAATATTCAATAAAGTTTAAACATCACGGCGATCTCTTAAGAGCCGAAAAATTAGCACTGTCCTTTTCCAGGTCAGTAAAAAACTACTGGCAAAGAGGAAACATTATTACGTGTCTTAATCCAAAAAGGCAACTTTATGACATACGTTTTCATTTATTTTTGTTAGGAAATGCTTGAAACTAGCAGATGTTGTTGTTCAGAAACTATGTAATCGATAATTTTTTAACCAAAATTATCTTCACGTTTTAAAATTTGTGTGAAATCATTACACAAAATATCTGAAGACAGTGTTTTAGTGTTTTATTTGCAACTCTACCAAGTTTTAATTAAAAAATCTTTAAACTGTTTTCAAATACGTAAGGCCCCACCAGTGGCCGAGAGGTTCTGCTCTCGAAGCTGGTAGACGGAAAGTGCTGGGCCCGTCGTCCTAATCGTTCGGAGTTTTCGTGGTTTTCTTCGAACCTTGGATTTCCAAGCGTTAATACGGGTTAGGTTCCCTTAGAAAGACCCCCACGAAGGGACCCCCCCCCCCTTTGGGCCCATATTCCTCGTGTTGATAATTGGCCGTCATAAACACAACCAACCAAATACGTAAAAAATGTGGTTTTAAAGTATGTATTTTCCAAGATATGAAATGACGGAATTTTGTTTCGACTTTCAGCAGTTCTGTATCTAATTAAGTGGAAATATGAATAACCCAAAGGTATACATATATTGTAGGAAGCATTTTTATAGCATATTCTTTCAAAATAATCTATGCATAGAAATTTTTTGTGAAAGTGTAGTCTGTGTAAAAGTAACAGCAAATTTAGAACATTAAGTAAAATAACAGGCTTCTCTGCGTTAAGCTATTTATTTAAATACTTGGAGTTGTATATTTTCCTAATGCAGTTATGAAGTTAGATTCATGAGACGATTGGCCTCTATAATTTGGACGAAATAGGTACAAAAAATAAAGGTTATTGAATACGGGTATTTGAGGTTTTTCCCTACTGCACTAAGAAAAAAAAAAAAAAAAAAAAAAAAAAAGTATTTGACTCCAAATGATTTATTTTTATTCCTACTTTAACATTCTATGTGTCATCCAATAGTAAAAATATATGCAGATTTTAAATTTTAAAATCATTCTCAAATATCTCCTTAAAGAAGTATTTCCTCTAAAAGACATATGCATGATAATATTCCCTATAAAACCTTACATATCAGCATTAAAATTCTAAACATCTTTAATTTAAATGCCTTGTTGCGGAGGCTTTTTATTCTAACTTATCGAAAAATTGCATTTATTATTTAAGTGATGAAATGTTCTCCCACACCCAGACAAAAAAAAAGAGGAGGTGGGGGGGCTTTTTAAGAAGCTTTATAAGTTTTATGCAAAATGTAAGAATTAGAAAAATATATTGTTGGAATTACTTAACTAGAATATTCCTGAAAATAAACTAATCGAAGAATAAAATCTGAAAATATAACCTGCAAGAATATAAAATCGGATTAACAACATTAAGTAAAATATAGTTTTCATACTCAAAGCCATTCATTTAAATACATAGCAGATACTTATTTTCTTATATATGTGATCACGTTAAATTCCATATCACTATAAGTGCACCGAACATTAACTATTTCTAAATTTTCAAATTTTCAAATTTAAACTGATAGACTATGTGCTTAAGCAATTTCTCGAAAGTATTGATTTTATGAAATTTTCTGAACTACAAATAAATTAGATCTCCCTGTATACACTTCTCTAAAAGTAAAAATTTATAGATATATAAAAATAATATTTCATACATTGTGCTATTCATCTAAAATCTGGGAACTTCAGATTCTCCTCATACATGTATCATATTAGACTGAAGAGTAAATCAGACTTCTTTTATGTTTCTTTAACTGTGAGTGATATTAATCGTATTCGTAAATTTGATGCAATAAAAATGAAGAATATATAAATTTTTCATCACCACCCAATAGGTTAAACGATTTGTTATATTTTGCAATCTGCTAATAATTTATTTTTACTCCTACTATAGCATATTCTATAAACCATGTAAGGGAGACCGGGGCAAGATGACGAATGTCTTAATTTTTCCGTTTTCCATTAGGTGGCAGCATCAACCGCACAATACTGTCTCTCCTATCAACCGATCGTTAAACAATAGCATAAAGACGCTGAAATCGCCATTTTTGTGTTAGTTGTGAAGCTTTACTTGTTTACCGCTGCCACGTTATAACTTTTATGCATGTGTAAATCAGCTCTGCTACAGATACAGGTAAGATATAGCGTTTCTCTTTAATATTTATGAGTAACTTAGTTTAAATACTACCTATTACCATGAATAAATGTCAATTAATCACCTTCCCTCATGGCAATGAAAACGAATATTTTTAAACAGGCAGTCCGGGGGAAGATGACGAGCTCGTCAACCTCAGACCCTGGTAGTAGAAAACCAACGTATAAACTCTCCAGAAGAACTAGAACTTATGGAAAATGCTGATTCCGATGCACCAAAGAAACCTGTTAGTGTTTTTGATTTCAAACGATTGCCTAAAGCAATACAATTTTTAAAAAAAGAGCAAAAACAAAACACTGAGCTCAAACATTCTTACAAGCACACCCATAAAAGAAATGTTAGAACAAAGGGAAAAGCAGAAGGAAGAACAGGAACGTTTAAAAAAACAGAGAAAAGAAGCTCGTCAAGCTAAAAGGGAGTAAAAAAGCTCAAACTAAGTTCCTGTAGGCCAAAGTCTATTAAATCCAGGCCAAACAGTCCAGTTGCATCAACTTCAAAGGATGGTGTTTTCACATGTCCTGCTTGTGACGAGGAATATTGTGACCCACCAACAGAAGAATGGAACCAGTGCTGTAAATGGCAAGAGAGGTGGCATGAGGAATGTTCCAATTATGAAAATGGCATTTTTATTTGTTTCTTAATGTTACGAATAAATAAAATTATCCTTTATTGTTTTTATTTGAAAAATTAAATGATAATATATTTAATACTACAAAGGAATACTTTAACAGTTCATGTAAAATTTTTTTTCTGTTCTTAAAAATAAATTAATAAACAACAAAAATTGTTAACATAGTCTTCTTGCCCCGGTCTCCCCTAATAGATTTTTTTTTTTTTTTTTTTTTTTTTTTTTTTTTTTTTTTTTTGTAGATTTAAAAATTGTACGTCTTTAAATAGATATTTTTGTAAAAAATAAACACGTGATTATATTTTCTATTAAACCAAACCGTATAAAAGTGTGTTAAACCCTTTAATGGTCACGATTTTCATTTCACCTGCAATTTACCCATGGGTGTATCGCGCATGACGATTAAAGAGTTAAAATACGATTTTTGAAAAAAAAATTATGGTAGGCTTCATATTTCAATTTATAGAAAATACGCGTTTATTTCTGAAACTGCTAATTTTTTTCACTTTAATATCAGTTTTGTTGTTACTTTAATATCAACGTTACCAAAATAAGTTCATCTAAGAAGATTTCAATGAAAATTAAATCTGTGCAAGAGCAAAATTATATTTAGAACACTGAGTAAAATAATTCGTTTTCATGCTTAAAGCTATTTATTTAAGTACTGGGCTACCAACTTTTTTAATACAAGTATTCTGCTAGATTCCCCTAGATACCAGTTTTTTCTTTTAATTCTGAAACTTAAATTACGTACAATGAAATAAAGATAAGCGAATACAGGTCTGAAAGAATCTTAAATCTCCTATCAATAAGATAAACCGAGTTATTCAGTTATATGTCAACAATTTAATTTTATATGTGCTTCAAGATTCTTTCTATCGCCTGGCAGAAAATTTTGTGAAGATTTCAAATATTTCATTCATTCCAAATACACGCGTAAAAAAATATTCGCTAAAAAATACATACATGATTAGATCTTTTATCAACCAAAACCGTATAAATCTGCATTAAAATTCGCTGCTTATTTGATTTGAAATGCCTTATTTGAGCTTATCATATTCAAGTTTATCGAAAAAATATATCTTTATATATTTATTTTTCGAACTGTTCGTATTTCACTTTCCAAAATTTCCGCTTTATAAGCTTTTTGTAAAATGCATGAATAAAACCAAAGCGTTGCTCAGATTATTTTAATACCACATCCATCAAAATAAACTAAGCCGAGAGAATTCTATGAAAATGTAGTCTCAGTGAATTCAAAATCAGATTTAGATCATTAAGTAAAACAACACGTTTCTACACTTAAAGCTATTCATTTAAATATAGTGTAACTGCATATTTTCTTAATAAACTCTCTGACCACTTTATATTCTAAATGTCTATAAATATACTTCAGTTATTTCTAAATTTACAAATTTAAACTTATGTTTTGTGAAATTGTAGTCTGTATAACTGCGAAATCAGATTTGAATAATTAAATAAAATAACTTCTTTTTATTTAACCCTTAAATGCCGGGTGTTGCTTTTCGGCAACATACCCAATTTAGGCTCCAAAATACTATTAGAATAATATTGAAGCTATAATGCCTAATGCTGCCAATAAAATACATTCTGAAAATATTATTAAATCGATTTTCAACATGTAGATGGCAATAGTTGTGCTGTTTAAGAATAAAGATAGATTTATTTTTTCAATTGTTGCTACTCGTTCTTTTTGTTTTGTTTGGAAGCTTACGAAATACACTATTTTCTTCTGCAGTGAGCAAGTAAAATTTATTTCTTATTATAGTTCCTAAAATTCTTGTGTGTTAAATATTATAGAATTTTATCAAAGAAAATTATTTTTTTGATTAAAGACCAGTATTGCCGATTAGTAACAAACTGTTTTTTAGCCGTAAACCATACTTAAACAAAATATGATTTTTTAAAGTATTTTTCCCGTGATTTATTTAAAAAATGAAAGCCGAAAAACGTTATTACAATGATTTTTGAAAAATCAGGCATTTAAGGGTTAAACCTGTTTATTTAAATACTCGTAGCTTTATATTTTCTTAATACACTTGTCACGTTAGATTCATGATGAAACTAGCCTGTTTATGTTTTAGTTGGCAGTTAAACTTATTAGACCTGGAGGAGGATACACAGAGGAGGATACACCTTATGAAGTTGACGGCTGAAATTCCAGGATTAGATATAACTCGATCAGCATATTAAAATTCAACTGGTCAGCCAAGTTATATCTTGGTGAAAACCACCTGTAGACCCGATTTTAGTGATTGATCGGTACGTTTATCATTGTGTTTTCCTGCATCCAAAGGTATGGAAACATGGAGGACTGGGAGCAGGAAAACACTCCTACCAGGCTAAACCTACCAGTCAACCACTAAAATCAGATTTGCAGGTATTTACCACTAAGATATGACTTGGCAGATTAGTTCCATTTTAATATGTAAATAGAATTTTAACTAATCCTGGAACTTCATCCGGATAGATGCATGTACTAGATAAAAGAATAAATCTTGACTCTCATGCCAATAAGACATAAAAAATTTTATGTTTTGAAATCTACTAATAATTTATATTTACTCATTTTTTTTATTATTCTAAGGGGGAAAAATCTGCCAATTTAAAATATTTAACACATTTTATAATATATACTAGCTGTTTAACCTGTTCTACGCTCAGGAGTTCATGAATTTAATTCTAAAACAAAAATTAAAAATAAAAAACAGAATTCGATTTACAAAAATATTTTTCTATTACTGTGCATTTTTTTTAATGAAATTTAATTTATCAAGTTGCTATGACAGCAGACAATAAAACAATTTCTTTGGAATAAGGGAATAAATAGAATAAAAAGTTTTCTTGATGTTTGTGATGAAATGTTTTTCTTTATTTTTAAAAAAAGTTATAATTAAGCAGAATTAAATCATCTCTAATTATTTGCATGCGAGGTAAAAGAATTATCGTAATACCCTCTACAGCTTCTTAGTATTGCAGTGTGGCGTACGTAATATGTATATCTCACATTGCAGTAAACATTTAGAACTGGTTAGAACTCGCGCGATTACAGGTTGAACGTAAAAAAAGGCAAAAATTCATCAAAAACATTAAAAAAAAATAAATAAAATTTTCGAATTTTTTGCCCCAATCGTTCATGGGGGCCCCTAACAGAAACCAAATTTCGTGTCCCTGCACCATATGGTTTCCAAGTTTTTAAGGTTACATAGATACCCGCACAGATTTTAATATGGTAGATTTAAATAAATATTATCCAAAAAATCACAGATTTGATTATATTTCCAATAAAAACAGACTTTATAAAACTGAATTGAAATTCAATCTTTCTTTGATATGAAGTGCTTTATCAGCGGTTGCATATTCTAGTTTATCGAAAAAATTTATTTATCTTTGAAGCTTCTCAAACTTTGATTTCAAAAAATGCAGTTTTATAAGCTTTATATAAAACGCGCAAATAAAAAGTGAAATATTGCAGGAGTTATTTTAATACCAGATCCATCAAAATAAACTAAGCCGAGAGAATTCTGGAAAATGTAGCCTCGGTGAATTCAAAATCACATTTAGATCATTAAGTAAAACAACACGTTTCTACACTTAAAGCTATTCATTTAAATATAGTGGAACTGCATATTTTCTTAATAAACTCTCTGCCCACTTTAAATTCTAAATGGCTATAAATATGGTTCAGTTATTTCTAAATTTCTAAATTTAAGCTTATGTTATGTCAAATTGTAGTCTGCATAAATGCAAAATCAGATTAGGATAATTAAATAAAATAGCGTGTTTTCATAATTAAACCTATTTATTTAAATACTTGTAGCTTTATGTTTTCCAAATACACTTGTCATGTTAGATTCATGATGAAACTATACCCCGTTTATATTTTAATTTCCAGTTAAGCTTATCGTGTCAGAAATTTAGGCGCATATACTATAGATAAAAGAATACATCTTGAATCGTCTACCAATAAGATATACAAAAATTTATATTTTGTAGTCTCCTAATAATTTTTTTTATTTAATTTTTTTATTATTCTAACATAAATTTTCACGTCAATTTAAAACATTTATCCAATTTTCAAATATAAGTGTGTTCACTCACAGCAGTGTCCAATGGCTAATTCCTAAACCGTTAGGCGTAGCTATAGTTCGAATTACTAAAAAATTTTAAATGAGGTAAAGAAGTATTTTAAAGGCTATTTGGGTCAATGAAAAAATTCCTTAAAAAATTACGAAACTTAAATTTTTATACGGTCCCCCGGTCCCACAAGTTACATTTAGTAAAAATATCCTATTACGCTAAGAAGTAAGACAAAAAAAGTCCCATTTTTGCACGCTTAAAACTGACTGTGTGATAGCTATTTAAAATTGAAGCATATATGTTTTGCTGCGAAATACGGGTCATTCACAAATTTACTAGAAATATAAATAATCGTCAGATATAAAAAAAAATAGTAAAATTAACATTTGCATATGAATTTGAAATCTATTTTCATTCCGACATATAAAAGAAAAAAGTCCTTCCGGCCAGTGCCGGGAGGAAGAGGTAGCTTTCAAATACCTTATTTTAAAAAAGCCAACTTATATTATTCAAACACACGAAGCTCAATTTAGTGGAAACCGAATATAAGAGATTCAATACTAATTTTTATCAATACTAAATCATTATGAATGAGAATTTCACGAAATTAGTCAGCTTTATCCAAGCTGCTTTTATTTAAAGTAACTTATATTTGGCTGAGATGTTGATGTATACTATCCACATTCTTTCTCACATGGAAATAGGCGAATACGCGTGTTATCGCGTGACAAATACAAGATCGTTTCAAAATGTTAGTCATACTAGAAATTCGAAGTGCTATAATTCAACCATTTTTTAAGATATAAACAAAAGAACAAATTTTCGGAAACAAAATCTGCTCCGGAATCTTTGTATCAAGGTCAAACACATAAAAAAATCTTTCTCGTTTTCCAATTTTTTAATACCTTATTTTAAATTTTAAATTTAATTTCTTTAAATGGCAACCCTTTTGAAACAAGATGGCGAATGAAGCTGGCCAACGAACTCGGTCGAGACATTGGTATGTACTATGTACAGACCAAGTAACATCCAAATCGGTTCATAAATACGCTTGTTATCGCGTGACAAAAATCAGGTCGTTTTAAAATGTCAGCCACAATAGAAATTCAAAACGCTATAACTCAGCCATTTTTTTAGATATAGACGAAACAAAAACTGTTCCGGGATCTTTGTATTAAGTTCAAACACATACAAAAAAAATCTTTTTCATTTTCCAATATTTTGGTATCTCATTTAAAATTTTAATTTTTTTAAATTTTTTTAAATGGCCGCCATTTTGGAAAAAGATGGTGAATGAAGCTGGCCAACGAACTCGGTCGAGATATTTGTATGTACTATGTACACACCAAAGTACATTCAAATCGGTTCATAAATACGCCTGTTATCACGTGACAAATATCAGGACGTTTCAAAATGTCAGCCACGCTAAAAATTCAAAATGCTATAACTCAGCCATTTTTTGAGATATAGACGAAACAAAAACTGCTCCCGAATCTTTGTATCAAGGTCAAATACATAAGAGAAAAATATTGTTTCAATTTTCAATTTTTTGGTACCACATTTCAAATTTAAATTTTTCTTAAAAATTTAAATGGCTGCCATTTTTAAACAAGATGGCGGATGAAGCTGGCCAACGAACTCGGTCGAGACATTGGTATGTACTATGTACAAACGAAGTTACATCCAAATCTGTTCATAAATACGCCTTTTATCGCGTGACAAAATTCAGGACGTTTCAAAATGTCAGCCACGCTAGAAATTCAAAATGCTATAACTCAGCCATTTTTTAAGATATAGACGAAACAAAAACTAAAGTCTCCCATCTAAAGACCATCTAAAATTTTAAGAAAATTTTAAATGGACGCCATTTTGAAACAAAATGGCGGATGAAGCTGGCCAACGAACTCGGTCGAGACATTGGTATGTACTATGTACATACCGAATTACATCCAAATCGGTTCATAAATTCGAGAGTTACAGTATGACAAAGGTCAGATATATATATATATATATATATATATCAACTTTTGAACGGAGGGTGGTTTCGGGGTCTGAGGGTCATGATCGATGAAAATATACCAAAATTTTTTGAAATCGCTTTCCTCCGAACGGCTGCAATAGGTAGCTTTTTGTAATGAAAGCTACCTAATATACAACTTGTACTAAAAAAATAAGTAAAAAAAAAAAAATGTTGTTAAATGAAATGATGAAAAGTAACAGTCACAATCCTTTACAAAATGTTACATATTTTAAAATGCTAGTAGATTATCCAATCTAAAACTTAATTAATAAAAATTAAATTATCTTAAAACTTGCTCGAAGTGACTCCCTCCGGCGGTTGCAATGCAGAAATATACACGCGAAATAAATCATTTTAGTACTTTAAGCACTATGTGTACGATCCCTCGAAGGATGGCCAACTCATCTGTGTTCAAATTTCAAATGCAAAAAATTGGCATAAGTCATGAAATTCAAAGTTTCATAACTTGATAAATTTTGGTGTTAGAGGAATGGGACTTTTTTATTTCTTTCACTTATTTGTGTAATAAAAAATTTTTACTAAATATTACTCACAGGACCGGGGAACGTATGAAAATTTAAATACCGTAACTTTTTCAGAAATATTTTTATTGATCGAAACAGCTGTTAAAATAATTTTTTACCTTAAACATTTTTGTAATTGGAACTATATGTCTATGACTAACGGTTCAGAAATTGGCCATTGGATACCGTTGAGGTGGTCACCCTGTATATTTAAATAAATATTATCCAAAAAATCTCAGATATGATTATATTTCCTATAAAAACATACATTATGAAACTGCATTCAAATTCAATCCTTTTTTATTTGAAGTGCTTTATCAGCGACTTTATATTCTAGTTTATCGAAAAAATTTACTTATCTTTGAAGTTTCTCAAATTTTGCTTTCAAAAAATGCAGTTTTATAGGCTCTATATAAAACATACGAATAAAAAATGAAATATTGCAGGAGTTATTTTAATACCACAACCATCAAAATAAACCAAGCCAAAAATAATTCGGTGGAAATGAAGCCTCTATGTAATGCAAAATGAGATATAGAACATTAAGTAAAGTAACACGTTTCTACACTTAAAGCTATTCATTTGAATACACGGAAGCTGCATATTTTCTTAATATAATATGACCATATTATATTCTAAGTGATTATAACTGCTCTTTAACTGTTTCTAAATTTGGAAAATTTGAAGTTAAGCATTTCGTTCTAAAGTAATTTTTTATGCTGTTTTTTTTAAGAAACTTATTAGTTTTTATAATAATTGAAACAATAAAATACGACCAAAAAAATAGTAAATCTACTTGAATTTTTATTCATGTTGACAACAAGGTGTAAAACCACCAGAGTGAAAAGGTATCCAGGCCAGGGTTCGAACCTAGGACTTTGGTTCAGCGCACCAGCGCTCTGCCAACTGAACCACCAGGAACGACACACCTAACGTGCCACCTTTCACTTTTATATCTTGATAAGGCTGCAACTGCAGCACAAGATTGGACAAATATTAATGAACCACAAACCTGCGGCAAATTCGATGATGGATTAATTTCGACTGATGTTTGCCTCAGATTCGTGATTCATGAAGTTATCCCATCTTGTGCTGCAGTTGGAGCCTTACAAATATATAAGAGTAAAGGGTACGAGGCTAGGTGTATTGTTCCAGGTGGCTCAGTTGCCAGGGCATTGGTATGCTGAATCAAAGACCCAGGTTTGAACCCTGACTCGGATACTTTTCACTCTGTTGGTTTTACACCTTGTTAGCAATGTGAATAAAAATTCGCGTAATTAAATTTTGCTTTATTAGTTTTTGATGTATATAATTTTGTAAACTATAGTCTCTCTGCGAATGCAAAATCAGAATTAGAACGTTAATTGAAATATATTTTTACACACTTAAAGCAATTAATTTAAATACTAAGAACAACATATTTTTTTATTACATATAAGGTATTGGATTCAGGACCAAACTATCCTCTTCAAATAACAGCTATTTGTGAAACTTATCATACTGGCGTTTTTGATGTATGTAATTTTGTGGAACTATAGTCTCTGCGAACGCAAAATCAGATTTAGAATATTAATTTAAACGCATTTTTCATACTTAAAGCAATTAATTTACATACTGGGAGCAACATATTTTTTTGATACATATAAGGTGTTGGATTCAGGATCCTTTTCAAATATTAGCTGTTTGTGAAACTTATCATATTGACGATTTTGATGTATGCAATTTTGTGAAACTATAGTCTCTGCGAATGCAAAATCGGACTTAGAACGTTAATTAAAAAATATTTTTACATACTTAAAGCAATTAATTTAAATACTGGGTACAACATATTTTTTAAATACACATAATGTGTTTGATTCAGGACTAAACTATCCTATTCAAATATTAGCTGTTTGTGAAGCTTGGCATACTGGCGTTTTTCATGTATATAAAATTTGTAAAATTATATAGTCTCTGCGAATGCAAAATCAGATTTAGAACGTTAATTAAAATACATTTTCACATACTTAAAGCGATTAATTTAAATACTGGGAACAACATATTTTTTTAATACATATAAGGTGTTGGGTTCAGGTCGAAACTATCCTCCTGAAATATTAGCTGTTTCTGAAACTTATCATGTTCGTAATTTTGATGCAATAAAATAAAGATAGGTTTATACAGAAACTTGCATAGCTTATGAATAAGATATGCTAAATTTTATTTTTTGAAGTCTGCCAATAATTAATATTTACTTTCACATTAAAATTTTCTACATTATCTAACAGAAAAATCTTCACAGATTTTAAATCTTTAATTTGTTTTAAAGTAGATTCTTAAAAAAAAAAAAATATTCCCTTCAACGGCAGACGTTTTGTTATATTTCTCATAAACCACTACCTTATCAACTTCATTAAAATTTGACACTTTTCAGATCCTAAACGCTTTGTTAGGCGCTTTTAGATTCTAATCTATATATAAAAAAATATTTATTTTCAAAACTGTTAAAAATTGCCTTTCAATAAAATAGTTTTATAAGCTTTGTGCAAAGGCAGAAATAAAAAATAAAATATTTCTGTGGTTACTTTAATACCACGTCCATCAAAACATGCGAATTCAGGAGAATCAGATGATGTAAATACTGATAATGTAGTCAGATCAAGAGCATTAAGTAAAATAATAAACAAAAATTTAAAAAATCAAAAAACCCTACTGCGTAAAAAGCGAACTAATTAATTATTTCTCATCAATGTGAAACTACTTTTTAAATTCCTACTATTAGCTCACACTGTCGCTATATATATATTGTTCAAATTTTCAATCTTTAATAAAATACTTATTATTCATCCAATCAAGCTCAAATAATTTTTTTTTAACTTGTAGTGGATGACACTTGATGTTCATCCAGTTTTTTTCAAATATTAATTCATTAATCAACTTTTAATTAATTAGTTTTCAATAATCGAGAGAGCCCTCTTCTTGAACAAGGTATTATAAGACCAAGAAAGCCCTCTTCTTGATCAAGGCATTTTAAAGCGCCACTCAAGAGGAAAGAAGAATGGGGGGAAAAATTCCCTTATTGATCTAAGTAGGAATTGGCTAAATTTTTTTTTAATATTACTTGTTTATATTACTTACCTATTTTTTTCATTTACTTGTATTGATGACTTTTAAGTTGTGTTTAATTGTTAGTTCCTATCTATAAACACTGTTTTGATGAGGTCTATAGATGTCTATGACGGTTAGAGTTGCAGTAAAGCTAGAGATCCTACCTACAAAACTTCCAGGTTGTATAATATTTTAACGGAGCTTCTGACTGTAAAATAGTCAATGAAACATCATCTTCATTTTGAAAGACCTATCCAATGATATGCCACTCAATAGGGTACGTAATTTTTTTCCCGTCTCTACCGCCATGTTGAATTTTACGGCCGCCATTTTGAATTTATAAAAACAAAACCTAGACTATAACTATTGGGCCGTTAAGACGAAATGATAGAGACCTCATTCATTAAAATCCATCCAGCCGTTGGGATGTATAAAGAAATCCACATACACAGATATGCGTGAAACACATAACCCTTCTTTTCAGTCGGATAATAATAACACATTTCTGCACTTAAAGCTATTCATTTAAATATAGGAGTGTTGCTTATTTTCTAAATATATGTGGCCATGTTAGATTCTAAAAGACTAAAACTACACTTCAACTATTTCTAAATTTACAAAATTTAAACTTGTGGATTTTGTTCTAAAGTATTTTAACGGCAGTATTAAAGGTTTTTATGAAAATTTCTGTACTAAGAGGAAATCATGTTTCTGTGTATGTAAGTTTCCAATTGTAGCGATAATTTTTGCGCAATTTTGATTTTTGAAGATAGTCGTCGCAAAATACCAAAGGAATTCAGATGTAAAAAAGTTTATAAATAATGCATATAATATTTTCAACTGAAGTATAAAACAATAAGTGATTATTTTTAGTTGTGTAGAATGTTTGTTATTCATTAAATCTTCACTGTTAAAAATTTTGCAGCATTCTGGCAGGTCATTCGACCGTTTTTTGAAAAAACGGTTTCATAACCATAATTTAACTATATTCTGGCCGTAAAATAGCCAATAATATGGTCGGAATAGTGTTAAAATTACGGTTGTGTAACCGTTTTCGGAAAAAACGGTCAAATGACCTGCCAGAATGCTGCAAATTTTTAACAGTGTTCTTTTTGAAATTTCTGTTGTATTAAATTACGTTAAAAATAAATTACTAATATAATTAATAGTAGGAACATACACTGTAAAAAAAATACTGTCAGTTTTCCGGTAGGAATCGGAAAAATAGGTGCCCTTATCGTACCGGAATAATTTCCGACCCAGCTCGGAATAAAATCCGTAAAAATAAGGAAATAGTCAGTAAAACGGTATTTTACGGATTTTATTCCGAGCTGGGTTGGAAATTATTCCGGTACAATAAGGGCAATTATTTTTCCGATTCCTACCGGAAAACTGGCATTATTTTTTTTACAGTGTAAGGTAACGTAAGCTAAAATTTGTTTTCACAGATATAAATTTTTAATTTCTTCTAGCGACAAAGTTTTTATCTTAGATGTGTGATAAAATTACCATGATCAAGGAGAAGATCCCCCAGGATTTTATAACGATTGAAATAGCCATTATTTTCTTTTTCTTTTCTTTTAATTTGTTATTGAAAATTATAAGGCATTCCAATTATGGACGATTCCTCAATATAAATGTATAATTATTAATTCTTAGAGTGCCATTTTCTACATTAATTGGTACGCATTTATATCGTCGATAGTCTAATTCTTGAAGTATTATGTTAGATATTTTTCTATCATAGTCCAACAGCAATGAATTATACTTTTGAGCAAAATATGTGTTTTTATTTAAGATGTACCTTACTTTTTTGTAATTAGAACACACTATTTTTTTTGTCTTTTTTATTTTTAAACATATATTTTGCATTCTATTCAATAGGGTGAAATTGAACCCCGATCATGTAAAAAAATATACAAGCATGAAAAAAAGAACGAAGAACTATTACTAGGTTCAGCAAAAAGTTCAGAGAAATTTGTGAAAGTTGCGTTGTTATGCGCAAATTAACAACAAAAGCAACGAGGACTATTCTTCAAAGTAGAAACCATCATAGTCCATGACTTTCTTCCATCGTTCTGCCAGAAACCGAATTTGCTGGAAGTACCATGGCGACTCCTTGGAATTGAAAAACTTTTGGCATGCTTCTTCAACTTCATTGAAGGATTCAAATCGACGGTCATTGAAAAAGGTGTTGCATTGATCGAAAGAGGCCATAATCGGATGGAGCCACGTCTGGTCTGTAGGCGGGGTGTGGAAAAATTTCGACGCCGTCCAACTGTGCAAACTCACCGATGGCTTTCAGAATCGTTAGAACTTTCCTCCAATAATGCCGGATCAACACACTACAATCATACTTTTCAATAGGCATTTTGGAGCCGAAATTCTTGAACTCCTATAGATATACCACTAGTAATCCTATATACGATACAAATTCTGGTAACTAATATATTAAAAATTTCCCAGAACTTTTTGCTCAACCTAATAAAAAGAGGTTGTCAATTGAAAACGTTATAAATCTACCTCGGCTGTAAGATTTAATTGACATAAAGGGACAAAATACACCTTTTAAAACAAAAGTAAAAAGTACTTATTAATTTTAGCCACTCATGCGCTTAAATAAAACCTACTAATAACACACATTTTTTACACTATGTTATCCAACTCAACCAGATTTTTGAATGTAAAGGTGGAATTTTGCAATTGTGATTTAACCCACTTCCCGGTATGATAGAATTATAAAAATTATATACCGTGTATGTGTGTAACCGATGACAGAAAAGCAATTAACTATTTTTTAACCTAATTATAAATAAAAAAAATCAAATTTAAGGCATTTTTCAATTAGCCCACCACAGTTGAAAAATCTCAAAATATTCTTTGTAACTCTGTTAAAAATTTGCCGCATTCTGGCAGGTCATTTGACCGTTTTTTCCGAAAACGGTTACACAAGCGTAATTTTAACACTATTCTGACTATATTATTGGCCATTTTATGGTCAGAATATAGTTAAATTATGGTTATGAAACCGTTTTTTCACAAAACGGTCGAATGACCTGCCAGAATGCTGCAAAATCTTTAACAGTGTACGAGTGGGTATCAATAAGTTTTTGCCCTCACATAGATATAATTGAGTAAAATTTATGAAAATGCTACATTGTATTAGCCCTTTTCTATATAGTCACCGTGCACAGTAAAAGATTTCTGCAAACAGTATTTCAAAAAGAGGCTGAAGGATGTATTCCAGGAGGCGCGATAGTAGACCTAAAGGGGGTCATTTTTCTAACTTTTTCCGACCCCCATATGTGACATATTGTTGGAAAGGCCTGTGACTACTCATTCATGTTATGCACATCCTGAGATCGTCCCCCCATTCATGCCCCCCCCCCGAGGGTCAAATTTAGGGGGAGGGGCTCGGGGGTGCATAACATGAATAAGTGGTCACAGGTCTTTCCAACAATATGTCACATGTTGGGGGGTCGGTAAAAGTTAGAAAAATGCCCCCCTTTGAGTCTACTATCACGCCTCCTGGAATACATCCTTCCCCCTCTTTCTGAAATACCGTTTGCAGAAATG
This sequence comes from Maratus speciosus, assembly GCA_963932465.1. Taxonomy (NCBI): domain Eukaryota; kingdom Metazoa; phylum Arthropoda; class Arachnida; order Araneae; family Salticidae; genus Maratus; species Maratus speciosus. The sequence continues at coordinate 306,531,359 of OZ010789.1, read as the reverse complement.
TGTTACTGTGCACGGTGACTATATAGAAAAGGACTCATACAATGTTGAAATTTCATAAATTTTACTCAATTATTTCTACGTGAGGGCAAAAACTTATTGATAGCCCCTCGTAATTGTATGGGATTTGAAAAAAAAAAACAATGAATTCAATTATGCGTCAATAAATGTTCGCCAAAATATGCCAAATCGTTAAGAAACTGCAATAATGAAACATTTTAAATATAAAAAGTAGAAAATAAATTATTAAAAAGAGTGTAATATTTAAAATAAATTCGCTTTTATAAATTATTAGTTTAATATTAATTAATTTACGATTATACGTTGATAAATCAATATAGAAATCCTAGAAAAGATAGTTTAAGTAATGCTTCATTTATCGTTTTCTTTTGAAAAGAAATAGAACGCAATTTATATACAGTAGAATCTCGTTAAAACGAACATCTCTTTAACGAATTTTTCAGTTTTACAAATATTATTTGGATTGTTAAAAAAAATCCTACTATTCTATTTCATTATAAAAATATTCGCTTTAACGATTTTTTTCAGTATAGCAAATATAATCAGTACTCCAGAGAGTTTCGTTGTAACGAGATTTTACTGTATTTATTAATGAATTCACTTGGTTGCAATTTCTACCAAACGCAAAAAAAAAAAAAAAAAAAACAGTGAATTTTTCGTAATCCAGTTTGGCTATCACGACATATTAATGTATTGTAACAGATATTTTTTGGGGAAAAAAAACATAAATAAGGCGTAATTTTCAAGATGAACATTGAATTCTTACAAAAGAGTGTTTTTTTTTTAAGTTTTTACATTTATACTTATTTAAAAATATTTTTATATTTGTTTTAATTTAATGCCCATTTGGAAACATACATTTTGGCATAAAATATAAAATGTGAACTTTAAAAAGTTCCTGTCTTACTTAAAAGGCGACTAAAATAATGAAAAAGATGTTACAAGTTAAAAATATACATTTTATTTAAAACTTCTTAGTACTTTCAAGCTGTCCAAGCTCATCATCGGAGAATATTTTAATAACTAAATGTTGTTACGTCACTTTGTTTTGAAAATGAGAGAGCCAATAATTATTAGAGTTGAAAGTAGAAGTAGCAGTTTCTTGGATTAAATTTAATTAGAGATATAATACTATTATTAACTACAGTTCCATTTGTTTTATAACACCATTCTGTTCTCATACGTCACTTTCCATTTTAAATAAGTATTTGGAAAGTCTACTTTCAACTCTAATAATTATTGGCTCTCTTATTTTCAAAACAAAGTGACGTATTTGCATAAATAAACAACATTTAGTTATTAAAATTTTCTCTGATGATGAGTTTGGACAGCTTGAAAGTATTAAGAAGTTTTAAATAAAATGTACATTTTTAACTTGCAACACCTCTTTCATTATTTTAGTCGCCTTTTAAGTAAGACAGTGACTTTTTTAAAGTTCACATTAAATATCTTATGTTTGAATCAAGGTGAAAATTTGCGTCTCCTCTTAGAATTTTATACATTTTGGTTTATTCTTGCGACAAATCTTTACGGAATTTAAGCCTAAAATAGAAATCCTAAGTAAATTAAATAATTATTAAAAAAAACAAAACAAACGAAAACGCCTATGAATATCAAATGAACTGACATCTCTCCCTTTTTTATATTTTAAAGCACATTTCAAAATCAATAAAAATATTTCATTTTAGACAGATATCCCATACATATTCCCAACAATGATATTTCCAAATATATTCATATGACACATTCATAGATAGAACCATATGTTAGAAAAATAAAACTTAAGGAAAATGTACATAAAAATAATGTGAATATTTTATTACGTTAGGATAATAATAGAAAAAAGATAAATAAAACAAAACAACCATTTTATTGCTCGAAAATCTCCCAAGGATCATTAAACTTGGGCATTTTCTTCGTTATTTATTCGAAAAAACAGCAGTTACTGTTCACTTTTGAATGTTTTTATATTAGAATAAATGTAGATATTACGTAACAGAAAATGTGCATATTGTGCGATCCGCGATAGATGAATGATTTATTCTTTGGAGAATTTTATCTCGGCATTTTGTATTTGTACGACGTCAAAACTAACGTTGTTATAGGATATTTTATGATTTTTATTTCAATTTATTTTGCTTTTATCGCAATTTTTTATTATTTATTTATTTTTTATTTAAAATTCATGGTACAAACTTCAAGTTGATGTAGCTACAGCACTACAGAATTTTCATATAAGGAAACCAGGATCTAAAAAAATGAGTTTCGACAACGCCCGCCAAAGGAACACTGTTGCTGAATGTATGGTGATAAGCAGTTAGAATGAAATCAGATTATTGTACTTGACAAAATCTTTATTCAGATTATAAGTTGCAAGTAGGAGTCGATATTTGCTTTTCAATCTACGCTATTTAAAAGAAGACAAACGTTTATTAAGGGGAGGTTTGCTTTTTTTTTTGGTTGAAACAATCGATTTTTCTTTTTTTACATTTTCCATTCCTTTTTTACTAATTTAGCCTGTAAATTATCCGTGTACAACGATTCGTCCCAATTCGAAGTCCTTTCGTAGTTATGTAGTGCATTAGCGCAACGCGTCCTTTGGAGTTGTTTAGAAGCACTATAAAGGCATTTTACGCAAAATGACCTTTTTTAAACTCGGCGGGATCTATTAAACCGACCTTGCTATTTTTTTTTTTTTTTGTGATATAGTTTGTTGGATCTTGGACCACTTTCAGCCTTTTAAAAAAATATATATATATATATATGTGACAATAAATTAAATTAATTCTAAAAATAAATATTTTTAGAAGCACGCCAAAGTGCAATAACAGGGGTCGGAAAAAGGTCTTTTATTCAAATTGCTGCAAATTTGCTGCTTTTCTACTTTTTGTCTTAAAGTGGTTAAAGCTCCAAACAATATTACCTACTTTCATAATCCTTAGACCAATGTCAGACGGGCGTCTTTTTTGCTGCTTTTCTGCTTAAGTATTATCCATTCACAATGCTGGGGTCTTTTATCCATTCACAATGCTTAGCATTGTGAATAGATAATACTTAAGCAGAAAAGCAGCAAAAAAGACGCTCGTCTGACATTGGTCTAAATGGAAATTGATTGCAGACGATTCTGGCAATTTATCGGTTCCCGCCAGATTGGGAGTGCAGGAAACGCACGCTAGGGCATCCACCTACGTAACTCCAGTCATCTCTTCAATGTTTTATTTAAAAAAAAAATGTTCTTCAAATATGTAGCAAATTAACACCTTGTAATAATATACTAACTTCAAATGCTTGTAAATTAAAACTAAAACCAGTAAAAATACATTTATTTCGACTGTTGGCATGTTTCAACTCACCCCGAGTCATTTTCAAAACAAATAAATTAAACTATTCCAAATCTATAACGTGCATAATATGAAAGAATACGTGGAAAACTGAATGATGGCATTTCGTAGACCGTGCAAATTTGGAATAGTTTTATTTCTTTGTTTTGAAAATGACATTTGGATGAGTTGTAACATGTCAACAGTCGAAATAAACGTATTTTTAGTGGGTTTAAAGTTTTAATTTACACGAAATTTGCATTTGAAATTAGTATGTTCTTCAAATGATAAAAAACAACGTGCAAAAAACCCGGAGCTCAAATCTTCATTACTATTCCGGATAAAAATTGCTAAAAAACACTCTTTTTTCGGCTTTCTACGGGCAAAACCTCCCTTAATCTACGAAAATATAGCGCAGCCAAGAAGTAAAAGGCGCAATAACGTCTTCCGAGTCATCAATGATTCTGAAAAGCATTTTTTATCATTATAAACTTCATAAACCAATGTATTTTCGAGATTTAAGGGGTCTCAGGACTCTTAAAATTGGAAAAAAAATTTAAAAAGTGACCATTTTCAATGAAAATATCTTAAAATATATGAGTTTAAACCACAATTTTTATTGAAATGAAAGACATAAGTATATTCTTTCATTTTATGTATTTAAAATAAGTATATTCTTTCATTTTACGTATTTAAAAAATTGGAAGATACAGAATTAGCATTTACAGGGGGCTCCAAACTATCAGATATTTGTCGAGCGGAAAATTGGTATAACAGCTTACGCGCACGATTACAAAATAAATATTGCAACTCGAATGAAAATTTTGATGCCTAACTTACAATTCGCATTGTAATAATTACCATGAACCTAAATAAATTTGTATTTAAAGCATTTTTATATTTTTAATACAAATTTGTATTTAAAGCATTTTTATATTTTTAATACAAATTTGTATTTAAAGCATTTTTATATTTTTAATACAAATCTGTATTTAGGCAATACCGAATTTTGAAAATTTCAACAACATAATCGCCTATTTTTTTTTTTTTTTTTTTTTTTTTTTTGAACAATAAAAAAGAAATTTTAGGTTCAGTTTATAGAGAGTTCAGTTTATGAAACGTATGTTCTGAAAAATGTTATGAAAAAATATTGAGAAGTAGGGTAGACCGGGGCTAGTTGGCCATAGGGGCATGTTGGCCCAGTCGCGATATTTTTTAAACTTTTCGTTAGATGACATTGTCAATCCAGCCAACTATGCGTTGCTTCGCTTTCCTCCTCCAACATCAACACCATTGAAGTCGGAGCGCCCGTTAAAGAATTATTGAGAATTTTTTAAATTTTGCAAAGGTGAGTAAATTTCCTCTCTTATAAGTAATTGTTTTTTATTTGTTTGTAGATTACATTTTAGATTTTGATATATAATAATTCAGAAAAATAATTGTTCGTAGTTACTGTAGGGCAGGTTTTTTTGTTTGAAATACTTTCAGAATAATTCCTTACAGTCATAAAAAACAAAAATGGGCGATGCGGGGTTAGTTGGCCCATTTGGCACGGGGCATGTTGGCCCGCCGGACCAACATGTCCCGTAGGAATTTGGCTCTGGTGTATAGGTATTTTGATAGTTTTAATGAATTATTTTAATAAACATTTAGTATTCATTTATTATTAATTAATGTATTATCAATTAATATTAAGGAATTATTTTATTAATTGAATTTCTGGTTATTCCAGTCAATCTTTTTAAAAATTGAAGTTACAATGTTGCTTATCTCCTCCTCAAATTAATTCAGCTGCTCGTGTTGTACAAAAACATTCATAACTTTTATAGTTATAGAAAATTCCCTGAAGGTTTGGCCTACAAGCGCAGGTAGATTTCGAAGTTAAGTACTAATTTCACCAAGAGTTTAACGGATTAAGGTAAATGCGACTTTTTTCTTATACAACCTCCACCCTCCCACACACACACTCACACACACTTTTTTTATTTTAATTTATTTTTGCAGTAAGAGTTGCTCCTATCAAAAGCTTGTCAATACAAAAGTTGTAGATAATATTAAGAGGATTTATGATAAATTTAAGTGAATTTGATATCTTGTGAATTGACGAAGTCATGAATTTTTTCTTTTGAAAATCCTTTTTTAAAATTTTTTTAATTATAAAAAAATATCTTTTCCTTTAACAGACATGTTGTCCCTTCCACAGACAGAATGGAACTACACTTCCTGAACCGTTAATAAAGATCGGCAGTTCAAACAAAAAATATAAAAAAATGATATAATGCAAAATAATTATATCAAGCACATTGCTATATCCTTACTTATTAGATTATCTAAATCTCATTATACCAATAATAAATCATGAATGCAATCAATAATATATATATTTCATGGTAAACAAACTGAGTTTTTTTTTATACTTGATTAGGAATTAAAGCTTTATATAAACGAAAATTATCATTATTTCAAAGAAGCTGGGGTTACCCAAAAGCATCATGAAGCAATATTACATTTTATTGACAGAAATTTGAAGGAAATGATGCGTTAGAAAAACATAATAAACGAAATAAAAGAATTATTGCACTTAACAGATGTACAGAGGCCTTAATACAATTTATTTATCATCTGGTGTTTATAATAAATCACCTAATTAAGGATGAATGTTTTTTTTTAATTACTGTACTCCAAGATTTACGGCGTTTTAACACCTAGCATGCCTTTATAAAAATTTATTACTGTTCCGTAATGTAGTAAAGACATTTTTTATGAGAAAACAAAATCATTTTTAAAGCAATTTTTGGTCGAAGTTAATAATTTGAATAACTCACAGTTTTAGTATTTAAAATTTTTATTTTTATTTGGATGTTACATTGTGTTTTCGTTTGCAAGAAATAAAAATTAAGATTTGGCAAAATTTTGATCATTTCTTAAACTTCTACACTATCAGAACATTAAAAAGTGACGTGGGCCAACTTACCCCGCAATCGGGACAGGTTGGCCCAAGCGACTTTGTGTCAATTTGAGCTTCTAAACTAATACTTATAGTTAATATTTTTAAGTTTTACTATTGTGACTTCTTCCTGAAAGTATATTGATAGTGGTAACATAAAAAGAAATTTAAAGTGTTGAATTGTAATTTTTAAAAAACTATTAGAAGAAACAGCGGGCCTACTAGCCCGGTCTACCCTATTTGAGATATCGTGCGCGTTATGCCCCAAAACGTCATTAGGAGAAAAATGACTTCAAATTTTCGGAAACGATGCTTCAACCATTGAACGGGTATAATTCTAAAAGCCATAACTTGTGTTCTAATAAGAATTTCAAGGAAACAATTATATTAAAATATTCAGAAGATATAGAAGTTTAACATCTAAAAAAATTAAAATTTCGAAAATTTTGAAGCTTTGAGAGTCCTGAGATCCCTTAAAGAGTCACTTATAAAAACAAAGTATATTTTGTTTCCATTAATATTCGAAAACTTTTCCGAGTAGTTTTTACAACGAACTAATCAGTTTTCTCAAACTGAAATTTTGGTTTTTAGGATGCTATCGATTTTCACTTACACATTTCAGGCTACGTATTTGAATTTATATATCCAAAAACAACAAAATAATATTAAATTTGCTATTAATATTAATGCTGTTAGTTTATCATGTTTGTCGGTAAAGCACGTTTTTTGAACATGAAAACATTTTCTTGATAATGGATAGCATCAGAAAAACCGATTTGAGAAAACTCATTAACACACTAGGAAAAATATTAGAAAGCGTTTATAAGAATCAGTTACGAAAATCAACAACAACAAAAAATCTTTATTTTTTATAAATGATTCTTTAAATCTCAAAATTGCATTGGTGTTCAAGGTTTTCACAGACAAAAAACGCTTTTCGGATCCGTGGATAACTCGGAAGAGGTTTTTGATTTTCGTTCGTGGTTATATTCTTTTTTCTTAAAATAAGAAACGTATGTCTTTTACAGCGCCTCTTTAATTTATTTGGTGATTTCCGTTGAAAAATATTTTATGTTGCACGCGTTAAATTTAGGCTTTCATTTCACACATTAGCTAAAAATAAATCACAATAAATTAAAAAAAAAAAAAGAAAAAACCAGTTCTTTTAAAATATATTTTATGCTTATTTTTCCATTAAAATTTCGAAACAAATTTTGAAATCCCAATGAAACCAGCAGTTAATTAACTGCTTCACTATACACAAAGCAACAAAAACTTTTAAAAAATACATGTTTTTTCGCAACCATGGCGAACTTTTCTATAATATCTCTGACTTCTAGATATCTACTAAATTCTAATTTAACTTTTTATTCGACAAAGTACATTGAAGCGTAACATAAAATTGGTACTAAATATTTTTTATTTCACACAAAACACTTTTTATAACTCTAGTAATGGTAATGTGCTATCATACTAATGATTCTCCATATTAGTTAAAAAAATCTGTTTCTTGCTTTTTCACAAAACAGTATGTTAATGTGGTCTTCCAAGATATGATTTGGAAGACCAGTTGTATTTTGAAATGTTAATCGAGTTCTGTCTAATCCTGGAATTTCAGCCGCCAACTTAATGTGGTAATAGTCTGTGCAGTCTCTTCAGACTCTAATATATTAGCTAGAAATAAGTCGCAATATAAAAAAACATATTTCTTTTAAAATGTATTTAATGCTTATTCTTCCATTAAAATTTCGAAACTAATTTTGAAATCCCAATGAAACCAGCAGTTAATTAACTGCTTCACTAATACGCCAAACAATAAAAAAAAGCACCAAACAATAAAAACTTTTAAAAAATACACCTTATTTCGCAACGATGGCGAACTTTTCTTGCATATCTCTGACCCCACACAGATCTAAGAAATTCCAATTTAACTTTTTATTCGACAGAATATATTGAAGCGTAACATTGAATTGGTATTAAATATTTTTTATTTCACATCAAACATTTTTTATAGTACAGTATTGATTCTCCATATCAGTTGAAAACTTCATACTTTCGTTTTATTTTTTTGAACGTTTCTTACAATTTGTTCTTTTTTTTTATTATTATTTACAAGTAATGAAACTTTTCTCCGTATGAATTTTATTTTTTATTTTTTATTTTTTTTTGTTATTGAATTCGACGTGTTCATTATGTTGAAATTTCCTTTCGCTGAAATAGCGATTTCAGTCTGTTTCTTGCTTTATTAAAAAAGCGAAGAAAATTCTATTTCCTGTCAAATAAAAGCAGTAAACAAGAGATTTTCGTAACTATTTGATCTTTGGATTTAGTTTCAAATCTCAATTTTATTTAATTCGTTAGTCGGTTAGGGTATTTTTTAACTTCCAGTAGAAGTGTTGAGTAAGATAGCTGTGACAAACTAAAAATGTTTTTCATTTAAATATTGAATGTATTTAAAAGGCTTCGGATTTCTTTAAGCAATTTAAAGGGAAAAGGGACATTCGAATTAATTTTTAATTTTTTTTTTAATTTCCCTTTAAATGGTATTCAAGGGCACACTATATGCATTATGGCATATATTTATCACACAAGAAATTAAAAAAAAAATGGGAGAAAAGTAAGGAATTTTCTTGAATATTTTAAGCGCTATGAAGAACTTTTCAAAATGCCCCATGCGCATTCCGCATCAATTAAAATCCCCAATAATTTATACGCAAGAATGTTTGATATATACAAATGAAAGTCGGCATAAAAATATATATATTTGAATATAAAGGTAAGAAGAGAAATATTTTCTAAATTTTATGAAATTTTGAGCATTTTTGCATCATATTTCTACAATTAACTATCTTTATTGTGAGGAAAATAAGGAATTTTCTTGAATATTTTAAGCGCCATGAAGAACTTTTCAAAATGCCCCATGCGCATTCCGCATCAATTAAAATCCCCAATAATTTATACGCAAGAATGTTTTATATATACAAATGAAAGTCTGCATAAAATTATATATATTTGAATATAAAGGTAAGAAGAACAATATTTTCTAAATTTTATGAAATTTTCAGCATTTTTACATCATATTTCTGCAATTAACTATCTCTATTGGGATAAAACAAAGGAATTTTCTTCCGTAAATTCCAGAAAAACGGAACTTTTTCTGGAATTTACGGGAAAAAAATTTCCGTTACAATACGGAAATAGTACTGGCGTCTCGATTGCCAGCACAATTTCCGTTCTTTAGTCCGTTTTTTTAAAGTGTACTTTTTTTTTGTTTTATCTTTAAATGTGATTTGCTTGTAACAAGATTACACATCACTGGATAACAATGGTTCTGACAGAGAACCGAAATTAGTTGATTCTAGATCAGATTTTGCTCTGATTCTGAATATAATTTCCGTTTTTCTCTACGTGACCCAGTTTTTTAGAAATTTGCATATTTAAGTTTATGCAAATTTAAGCTTTTTTTGTGCTATTTTATGCAAATTTTAGGTACAATAAATGTCCGATTGTATGACCTTTTCTAGATAATGACAACTGGACTATTTGCTTCAGAAAAATGTCACGATCTGCATACTCTTAACATTTATCTGTCAATTATTAAGCCTAGTTTGCATATTTTTCAATGATGTAATGTTTATATTACTATCAACTTTAAAATAGTTGCCGAAGAATTGACGCAATGTTTTTGCAGACTAGATTTTCATGCTGATTTCAAATCTGCAATCTGTTTCCTTATATCACGTCCAGTTTTTGAGTAAAATGAATGTCTACTTTTATGCGGTATTGACACAAGTTTGATATAAGATGATTTTTAGGAGTACCTACCTCATGATCAAAATGGTGAACAGTGTCAGATTCGTAATCAAGGACATAAACAACAATTCATATAATCGAAAACAAAATTGAAAAAGTAATAGAATATTTCCTAACTAGTTTAAACACATCACAAAGTGGCATAAAGAGCGATTTCTCGCTTTTTTGACCAAAAAAAAATAAAATAAAATTTCACTTTTTTCAAAAACTAGACATGATATATAAAAAAACAGATACCAGATTTCAAACCATCGCAAAAAAGAAACATATTAACGTACTCGTGAGGCAAAAATATTTGGACGTCAAGAAACAGAAAGACATGAAATAAATATATGCAAATTAGGCTCAATATTTCACGGTCACATGCCAGTATAATCTCATAAACAACGTTTTTGTTAAGTAAACTAGACAGTAATCATAATATAAAACAAAAACGCCAGTCTGATAATGCTTTATGCATTAAATTTGCATATAATTGTACAAAATTTACAAAATTTGCATAAATCATAATATGCAAATATCTCAAAACCAGGACTTGCTGTTATGCGCAATAAAAATATATGTATATAGTTATGTGTGTTGGGGGAACTGTATTTTTGTCAATTTATTAATGTCATTTTATTCATAATTTCACAGTTTTTGTTGGTGGTCGGTAATGCTTATTTAATGGTATATATATATGTATATATATATTTACGGTATGTATATATATATACACACATATATGTGTATATGTATAGCGAGGGAATCCTATAAGTCAGATGCAATAATTTTGTAATATTAGTATCTTACTCCTTGTGACCCATTTTTCCCCCGGACAGTATGGATGCTGTAACTTACTGTCTGTTCGAAATAACTCATGTAACGAGGTTGACCAACAGATGGGAAAACATATGGCTGTTATCCAAGGCATTAGAATTTCGGTCGCCATTCGTGCGCAAAACTCTTTATATATAAAGAGAGAAAAATGGGGTAGAGAGTGGGAGGCAGACAGATAATATAGATTGTCAGATAATGGTATTGTCAGAGCTAAATCTAAACTCTATAATTTAGAGTATATGGAAATATATCAATATTTGATCTGTGAAAAAAAAAAAAAGAATAACGTTCGTATCAAATATTTTCATAATAATTGTTGAATAGATTAATAGCGGATAGGTGGTAGGAATAGTACAGTAGAATCAGTTCGGCAATGCTAATTTTGCTTAAACTTTTTTTTCAGTTTATACACCAGTCGTAATATCTATAAACGTATTTACATATGCTGCAAATGCAAATTCTACAATAGCAAAATTAAAAAAAAAATAATGAAAAGTCTCATTCTTACATTATCAAATGAAAGTGTTATTTGAAACTGTATTCGGCATTCATGAAATTGAAATTGAAATTATTGTGAAACAAATGTCACTTGTGGAACAACTTTTCTCCATATTTCTGCTATTTTAACAATGGTATTATATCCTCAAATAAAAACAACCCTGTTAATATGAAAATCTATATTTTTTTGTTATTTTTAATGCATAATTTATGTTTTAAAAACTTATAAGTCAATAAATATAGGTATTTATGTAAGTGTCGCACACAGGACATTTTGTCAGTTTTTCATGCAATGGCTCTGAAACGGACAGATTACTTAGGTCTAGGATGTTAAAATGCGGCGTTTTTTTATTATCTATTATTTTTATTATTTATTTATTATTATAAACGGACAGCTTACTGAAGTCTAGGGTTTAAAATGTGAAGATTTTTAAACCTATTAAAGAACCATTCCTTATCACATGCAGAAGAGCTTTTCTATGTATTACTGCTGTTTCAGCAATGCTGTTTTATACTCAAACTAAAACAACTAACTATGCTAATATGAAAATGTAGGGGCCATTCCATATCACATGCAGAACAGCTTTTCTATGTATTATTGCTGTTTTAGCAATGCTATTTTATCCTCAAACTAAAACAACTATCCTACTATGAAAATATATGTCATTTTGTTAATTTTAGTGTGTGGTTCATATTTTAACATCTTATAAGGTAATAGAAATAGATATATATGTAAGCCTCACGTGCGGGACATTTTGTCCGTTTCCCTGGAATGACCCCCTAATGTTTGTATCAACAGAACTAAATAAATCTTTTAATGATTTATTTTAAAACTATTTCCTGCTCAGCTGCGCAAATAGCACAGATTGCTGCGCCATCGGTGGCAGTTTCTGAAACAGATAGGAAATGGTGGGATTGGGAAACGGTAAGTTACAGATGACCCTGTAATTTGGAGAATATTTGAGAAGGACTCTGAGCAGCTAACGGTTGGTCCACTCTTCGGCCTTTGTTGGCAAATGATACAGAAAGACGTGTCGCAATTCGTACATCTCCAGTCATCATGTTTTGTGTAGAAATTTTTTTCATGTTTGTGAAATATGTCGCTTGTGAGGTGTGCAAGTATTTATATTGTGCTTAGTGTGCATCGAAAAACAAACAAACTCTGAACAAACAATTTGAACTATAACCCAGAACTGTAGTATCATCAAGTGCCGATATATGTTGCTACCAAATAAGTTTGAAAGACTTCTAAGAGCACTGAAGGGCAAAGCCTAAAATCACATTTCTTTCCGGCCTTAGCTATAAAAATTAAAAAAGATTCTTGATGAGCTTGCAACTATCCTTTCTTGTGAACAATTCAAACTTTGCGAATACATTTGCTTGCCCAAAGGAAAGTTAGTTGTCTGCTGATTGCCGTTACAAGCAGGACATAAGGTCTTTTAAATTTGTCTCCTTTTGTTCCGAAAGCGTTCCACTGCAGACGAAACGTTTACTACAAATACAGTCGAACCCGGTTAAGACGCTCACGGTTAATACGCGATCCCGCTTAATACGTGGATTTTGTCCGATCCCTTGAACATCGCCCATAAGGATAATGTAAAAAGATCACGTTTAATACGCGAACGGTTATGACGCGATCCCGCTTAATACGCGATAAATTTTCTCATCTTCGAGGGAAAAAAACCAGGCTTAAGACGCGAATTCTTTGATCAAGATGCGAATTCCTTCTTTCTTCTCGAGTGTACCAATGTAGCGGATTTTTATTATTCAGATATAAAAAAAAACACTGTTTTCTAATAGTATTTAATTTATTTAACAACAGATTAATTAAGGCGAAAATTACTAACCGGAAATAGTGATAGACATTTGAATTCAAAAAAATCCCTTTAAATTAGCAAAACTGCAATTCTTCTTTGATCCCACCTCCTAGCATTCTTCGTCTCTCGCTTCGTGTATGTCTTTTCTATAGTAGAGACAAATAGACGAATTCAAATTACTCAGATGCGTCATAAAAATTATTGCGATTAGAGATGTTCATACCTATTGTTAGAGAGATTTTAAATGTATTTTATATCGCTACTTTTATAATGCATATTATAGACAGTAAAAAAGGAATCTCGTAAAGATTAAATACGACTCCGATTGGATAATTCTTTTATGTATACTTTCCTTATAAAATATTGTTATAGCTAAAAGTATAGTTTTTCTTATTATATTAATAATGAAGAACATATTATAATAGTACTCATTATTACAAGTACTAAATATGAATTTAAAAACTGGGTTGTGCTTCAAAAATTTAAAAAAATTAATATTTTTTTCTCTCTGTTAAAAAAATGAGTGTAGTAGGAAAATTATTTTTGGTTGCAACGTATTAATCGACAATAAAGTCATGTTTGAATCCATATTTATTTTCCGTTATTATTCCAGTTTGTCCTAAAGAAATAATGAGTTAAAGTGGAATACAATTAAATTTCATTCCGAAGATATGTAAAAGACACAATTTTCGACCGTAAACGTATAAATGAAAGCTCTGAAGTTCATTTAGACGATTATCTGTGTAAATAAGCCCATTTCCTGCAACATTATACAAATCACGTTTAATACGCGATCCCGCTTAATACGCGACTTTTGACCACTCCCTTGAAACGTGTCTTAACCGGGTTCCACTGTATATCTAATCGGCTGGTTAAAACAGCAAGAAAGAATAATGTTTATCTACTCAATTAACATGCTTCTAACCATTGTAATAATATCTTTTTTTTTATTTATCCTTAGTCAAGATATTTAAATAAACCTATGTAAAGGGAAGATTCCACTCACGAAGATATTCTCGTCTCATCTTTTCACAGAATAATTATTTTATTCACCGAATAAAAAATATTTCAGTTAATTACAGCTTCACGCAACTCCGGATGAAGTTCTGAACCTGTGGATCTAAAAAGACGGTCATTTTGTACAATGGAATAACGTGGGCCAAAAATTAGATAACTTTCACCAAACAATTTTGTGCTACTTCAATAATTTTATAATATTTCACATATTCTTAAGAATATATGAAAAAATATGAACATATTCTACAGAATATAAAAAAATTAGTAGATATATTTTTAAAGCGCTTTTTATGATCAGTTTTTTTTCCAAGCTTAGTTGCAATTTTGAAAATGAAATAAAGTTCTGAGATGCTAGAAAAATAAGTATCGTGAGTAAAAAACAATCAATATTTATTAACAATGCATATCGATTATATTAATTATATTAATTTTAGTTGCATGATAAGCAATTTATGCAATGAAAAAAAGAAAGTATCAAAGATATATCCTGAATAATAAAATCAAAAGAAAATTAACTGTCGTATTCTAGTGCTTACACAAAGCATAGAGAAAAAAATGTATTTAAGTATGAAAAATAAACATAAAATATTATAAATTAGGCTTATATACATACATAAAAAATGATATCTCATTACCACAAGTATAATGCCAAAGAAATATATATTATATTAAATAAGCTATTAGTCTCTCTGCTTAATGATAAAAAATTCGATAAATTACGGGAGTATCAAACATTGTGACATGAAACAAGCTTCATGTTAATGAAATTTTTATGAAACATTTTGTCTCTATTTTTCTTTGAAAAGAAAAACGTATTATGATTTTTTTTAATTATTCAATGATTATGGAATTTTTGTTTATTACTATGATCCATTACTTTCAAAAAAATTATTTGAGAAGTGAAAAAAAAATCAATCTACTTTTTTATCGAATAATTTCAAATACAATTAGTATGAGAATAATATATTCGAAAACAAAGCGAATTAAAACTTGCTGATGATATACATTTTTTTCCATTTTGATATAACATTATATTCGAAAACAATATATATATTAAAACTTGCTTATGCGAGCAATTTTTCTAAAAGAAACTAGGATCGCAATTAATTTATTCAGTACAAAATACAAAGCTTTAGATTACAACAAGCAGTATCGAGTTTCTTTAGTAACTTTAGTCAACATACATTAGAGAAACAGATTAACTTAATTTTTTATGCAATGTGATGATAGCAGGGGAAGTGCTGGAAGTGCACGATAATTTGGTCAGTAACAATAAATGTTCCGAGTCTGACAGCTATATTCTAAATTACCTAGTTAAGTGTTCTTTCGAAATCGAATGGTGATCATTTCCAGCATTTCTCATAATACCATTACATTTCTCTGAAAGGAAAGTAAATTAAGCCTAAATATAGTCAATATTGTCAAAGTTACAAACAAAAATCCAGTTTAGACCAGTGAGACTCTCAGTATTCTTGATTAAATAAATAAATTGCTACTGTAGTCTCTTGTGACAAAATTGTTCGGTTTTGTGTGTATTATTATGCGTCTATTTTTTAAAACAGTTTACGAACATCTTGTATACAGATATTATGAAATGCATTAACTTTAATCACATAACTGCACATATATTTTAAATAATGGCTTGATGTCTAAATAAAATTTGTTATTTTCAAGAAATATCATAATTCTTATTATTTAAAAATCGACTAAGGGAGGATTCTATTAGCAGACACGTAGACACATTAATTATTATTATATAAAGAAAGAAGATAGCAGCCCTCCAATTCCGCTGTATACCCCTACGAAGTTTATCATTTCAATTACTTGAACAGTGGGAAAAGAGAGGATAACTAGAGAACGATAGACATATGCATAAGAAATTAGAAATTCATCGACCCTGTTTCGCATGTATGCGGATAATTTCCAAACTGTGTGCCTTGTGTTCACCAAAGCTTTAAATAATTCGTGGTAATTAGGCTATTTTAGCTATTCAAATATAGAATTTATTTAAAAAAAATAATGAAAAAAAAATAAAACAGAAAGAAAAAGAAAACTACAGATTCGCGGTATGATATCAAAACTAACTTAATATTTAAATTAAGTAATTCCATTTTTAAAAAAAGAATGCATTTTTTCTGAATGTTATAACGTTTTCTCTCCATCAGCAAAGAAAATATTAAATTTGTTAAATCCGTTATCACTTTAACGCATGTATGATCATTTCGCGTCCTTCAAAACAAACGAGGGAATTAATCAGGAGATTTAGCTAACTTGTTATATTCGAATCACTAAAGATATGGAATTCTTTATAACCGTTATCACTAAAACCCGTGTATAGAGCGCTTCGCGTCCGTGAAAATAAAAAATAACATCAGTGGATTCAACTAACTCCTATTGGGATTTCTAAAAATATGAATTTTGTTTAAAACTGCGATCACTATGACGCACATTAAGAAAAATTCACTTTATATAAATTGTCAATAATATTTTAAATTATTTTTTGTAACTTAATTAAACATATTGGAAAAAATCCTTTTTCGAACTTTTCGCGGATTGTATCCGAAGCTGAATGTACAGAACTGGAAACAAACGACATGCGCTTAGAATGATGTTTTAAACAAAAGCCAACGCGTTCTTCCTTTCTCTAAATGCAAAATAAATGGAATGGTTCACTTAGTAGAGGGCCCCACCACTGGCCACCAAGATATTCTGCTGTCATAGCTGGTAGACTGGAGGTGATGGCTTCGAACCCAATCTTCGAACGCGTCGGCCTAATCCTTCGAAGTTTTCCGTGGTTTTCATCGAACCTTAGATAAACCTTGCGTAAATACGAGTTAGGTTCCCTTAGAAAGACCCCCACGGAGGGCACTTCCTCTCGGACTTATATCCTCCTGTAGATAATCGGTCGTCATAAATAACACACATGCTTAGTAGAGCTAGAGAGTGGAAATGAAGTGATAGAAAAGAAGATTCTATTTGAGTGGATATGTATAATTATAACGCGATATTTCTTTTGTTATAATAAATTTGCTATTATTTGGCTATTTATAACACTTTGTTAACATAATGAAAATTTTCCAAAATAACTGTTTCGTGGTATCTAATATTAATGGTAGATTTTGTAATCGAAAATATTTTATTCTTATTTCACTCTTTTTAATAAGTTAATTTCTTTTATATTTGTAAAAATTGAATTTTGTAATCGAATTTTTTAGAACTTCCTGACGTGTTACAGTTCTGAAATTACAGTCGGACCTCTATTTAACGAACCTCTATTTTGCGAACTTTTACTTGGAACCAAGAACATTTTGCAAATTTCTACGTAAAATAACCTCCAACCAGCGAAGTGCATTCTTTATTCAACGAATTTTTCCTTGGAATCTAATTTTTTTCTCCCTATTTCTTAAAATATAACTGAACATTTCAAAAAAATTTTTTCTTTCAACACATTTTATGATGATCAATGACCATGAAAAGGTCATACCAGGCACCTAACTCACCGAGAGCAGTAAAATCGCTGTGATTCTTTGCTTTCCATCCAAGAAGTGCAAACTTTCAATATCCCCTTTTAACACTCAATGGAGCTGCCCCGTAGAGATCTGCACGGGCCGGCCCGTGGCCCGAAACCCGAGCCCGGCCCGCGGGCCGGGCTCGGGCCGATTTTCATTACTTACGACCTAACTTACTTTTTCTGTACAGAGTCGGAATTGGTTTCATTCCTAATCTTCACGGCCCAAGCTTTTCAGTCCTAGTTTTGACTCAGCCCGTATGAAAATCATTGTATCAGCTTGGCTAGATCCATTCAAAGATCAGTCAAATTAGGCCTGGCCCAAAATTTTTTGCAAAAAATGCATGCATTTTTAAATTGCCATTATTCTACATTTATACATTAAATTTTTTTCTTTTTAAAGAATAGTATATTTCTACGCTTATTAAAATATAGCTAAATTAAAATATAGTAAAACGTGTGAAAAGGGACCTGCATATGACGGAACCCTGTTTTAAACTGAAAAACGTGTTGATCCATGCAAAATTAATATACTAATACGTAAGAAAATAACATATGATACATTTACACTTGCTAAGAATGGAACTTGTCTATAACGCATTTTTTTTTCTTTTCTACGCAATTCCGTCTTAGAAGATTTTACTGTATAGAATTTTTCAGATTTTTGGCATACATGGAATACATGTATGTTAATGCATGAAATACGGATTAACAATATTAATGATAACTTAAACATTTACATACAAGAAATAGAGATTCGTTAAAAAAATAAATATCGCAGTCTGTGTCACTTCTTTAAAAATGAAGATTATAAACATGAGAAAAAAAAGTTAAGATAAATATTTTTGGTCAGAGCTATCTCGTACGAGACAAATTTTTAAACCAAATCGACGTACAAATCAATGTTTTGTAAAAAATTCACTCGGGCTGTGGTTTTTTTTTCTCGGGCCGAGATTTTAGCTTTTTTCCGGGCCGGGCCGGACTTGGGCCGATATTTTAACTTTTTTCCGGGCCGGGCCGAACTTTTCAGATTTTTAGCGGGCCGGGCCAGGCCAATATTACTTTTCTACGGGCCGGGCCGGGCTTGGGCCGAACCTTTAATTTTTTTATCGGCCCGGGCCGGGCCGGGCCGAATTTTTTTTCAATGAGTCGGGCCGGGCCCGGGCCTGGAAATTTCGGACCGTGCAGACCTCTACTGCCCCGTGTCCTTAAATTATAGTTTCCCGTTTTCTAGATTGTTGATCATGATCAATCGTGTTGGCAATTTAGGCTCTTGTAGCTCAAAAATGTCAAAGCGAAAGTGCTTGAGCATCAAAAAAGCAAAAAAATGTTCTTGATGAGGTGGATAGCGTGAAGAAAAAGAATACTGCTTTTAAATTTTGTATTCCTCCAAACAGATTATCAACCATAATACAAAAATCATGATTTTAATGTAAAATTATTTTTTAAACTGAAAATACAATGTATTTCCAGACAATGTTTTGTTTCATTCTTATTTCCCTTGAAGATTTCTTTTTGATGGGTAAAATAAATAAAATAAATAGATATAATTTATAAAAAAAAAAGTGTGACTAATTACTTTTTTAAATTATATTTAGTGTTTATGGACTTAAAATATGTTTTATGTAAGTTTAAAATGTTTTAAAAAGTGACTCTCTATTTAACGAATTTTCCATATAACGAACCTTTTTTCGGGATTTAGCGACTTCATTAAATAGAGATCGGACTGTATATACAGTTGTATATTTTCAATGATAATACGATATTTTAGTATTTTTCGGACTTTAATTAGCATTTTAAAGATTAATATCAATTACATTTTTGTTTTATAATATAAAAAAGTTAATATTTTTTTAATAACTTTCAAATATAAGTTTTTAAAAAATCGATTACCCCGTGACTCAACAATAACCATTTGTTTGCAGCAATTATACCAATTATGTAAAGTCATATTTGACGTAAGATAAACAAATTTGCAAAACAAACGCAGAAGTGACAGCGAAATCAAGTGATATTTGGTTGTTCAAGCAGGGCTACCACCGGCGACTATTTTATTATTATTATTATTTTGCATTTTAGACAAAATAATAATAAATTACTCGCCAGTGCAGCTCTGTCCGGCCTTTGTGGCGCTTACTTTTTCCTTTCTTTAGTATTTTTGAACTATACAATAATTATCATAATAAATTATGAAACATATCAAAGACTAAAAAGTAGAAAATAAAATAAAAATAATTTTTAAAGCACGCTTTAATAGCACGATTAAAAATAGAAAATAGTATTTTTTAGTAAAATTTTTGAGGTGAAAACAAAAATTGTAAAAGTTTGAAGCGCTGATAGCTTAATGTCCTTACCTAATTGTTTAAATAGTTTCACGATTTTACGAGCTTAGTTTTAACCTCCAGAATTTTGATTAAAAAATACGTTTTACTTTTAAGTGCACTAATAAAAGCAAGCTTAAAAAAATAATTATGTATTTTATTTTTTTTCATTGTCTTAATCGAATTAAATAATTTAAAATAAAACTATTAATATTTACATCAAAAACTGAGTTATTGTCATCTATAATTCGCACAGCATTTTACAAATAACCCTTCACCTCAACCAAACCGTTAAAAAAAATTGCTTAACCTTAAGTTGTTGAGGTAAAAGTACATTTACATATTTAGTTATTATATTATTTTCGAAGCGGCGTTCCATAACTTTCATTAAAAAAAAAAAAAAAAAAAAAAAAAAAAAAAAAGCTTCGAATGACTATAAGCGAGTTTCAAAAGGTTCGGACAATAGCAGTGCATCTTTGATTGTATTCTGAATGATTCTTTAAGAACAGAGAAAATTTATTGGAAATAATGCAGCTCAGCAGGTTAAATTATACTTTTGAAGCTAAAAGACCAACATTGTGTCTTTTGACAGCTTAAACGACATTTGAAAAGACGCAGGTTTATAAAGAATAAGAAAAATAAAAGCTAAAAGGTATCGGGAAGAAATAATAGATCAGTCGTGAATAACAAAAGTAAAACATTAAAAGTAAAAAATTTGATTCGAAATGCATTTTTATAATATAATATGTATATAAATCAACAGACGTGGTTCTATCTTTTCTTTTCACGTCATTATGATAATGAAAGTAAAAATCGTACGAATAAAGTTGAAATAATATTTCAACTATATTCATAGGTGAAAGTTTTTTCAAGTTGAAATGAAAGGTATGAAATGAAAATAAAATAGTTTTATTATTTATTTATTTTTTAATTATTTATTTATTTATTTATTTATTTATTTATTTATTTATTGTAAGTCTATTACGATTATAGAAACAAAATTCTTTTATTAAAGACATTCATTTAAATATGGAGGGAGAGAGAGAGAGAGATCTAAGATTAATTATGCAGTTTTCGATATCACTGTTGTGAATAACAGAAGCATTAAAAGAAAAAAAATGATTCGCCATGCATTTTTATAATATAATAGCTCAATTCCATCGTAACTGACGTAACACTTGATCATCGAATTTTGTTTTCAAAACTCTGTAGAAAATTTACTAATAAAGCTAGAACAAATTTTTTCAATTTAAAGTATTTCTTATTATGGACTTAATACCCAAATACCTGCCGCTTATTTCAATGTCTCTTTTAGTCCCAAAAATTGAAATTCAAAATTCTGTAGCTGATGAAACACAAAATATACAAAAAAAAAATTTCTGCCTTCATTGAAGTGTAAAAATTATCCGTTAAAAAAAGTGATTTAATGTTCTCAATAACAATAACTAATGACAAATTATAACTGTAACTTGTTTGATTAATATTTGAACAATAAAAAAGAAAAAATGGCATTTACACATGTAATTGACGTAACTTATGACTTTAGAAAGACAATAATGGTACTTAACTTAGTTTGTAAACACTAATTTACAATGCCTTTTTATTAGGATTTTATTATAGAACATAAAAATATCAAGATTTCCAATCATCCCCTTAAATTAAACATATAAATTTTATACCCACCCCCCCCCCCAAAAAAAAAGAAAATTTTCTGTGGAATTGCCCAATATGCATACAAATCATCTGTTCTTTTCACGTTATTATTATAATAAAAGTAAAAATCCTACGAATAAAGTTGAAACAAAATTTCCACCATATTCATAGGTGAAAGTTTTTCCAGTTAAAATGAAAAGTATGAAATGAAAGTAGAATGGTTCTACTGTTTTTTGATAAACCTATCATGATTATACAAGCAAAGTTCTTTTATTTAAAGGCATTCGTTTAAATATGGAGAGAGAGAGAGCTCTAAAATTAATTTTGTCTCTAAATTTCCGAGATCACTGTTGTGAATAACAGAATTAAAACGTTAAAAGTAAAAAATTTGATTCGACATGCATTTTTTATAATATATCACGCATATAACTCAACATATGTGGTTTTATCTTTTCTTTTCACTTTATTATTATAATGAAAGTAATAATCCTATGATCAGCGAAATATCTATATCCTAGGGTAGGCTTAAATAAAATTTCAGCCATATTCATAGGTGAAAGTTTTTCAAGTTAAAATGAAAATTATGCAATAAAAGTAAAATGGTTCTACTTTTTTTTTTTGATAAAACTATCATGATTACACAAGCAAGGTTTTTTTTTTTATTAAAGACATTTGTTTAAATATGGGGAGGGGGGGGGGGGAGAGAGATCTAAAATTAATTATGTATCTAAGTTTTGAGATCACTGTTTTGAATAACTGAAGTAAAATATTAAACGTAAAAAAATTGATTCGACATGCCTTTTTATAATATAATATGTGGGAAAGTTTTGCCTTTAATAGCTTTCCCTGAGTGCCTTTTACTGTTTACAGTGCCACCAACCGCTCACGTAGATGCTGATCAAAGCGCCTTCCTCTGTTTGATTTGCTTTCCCCATGAACTAGTCAGCGCAGGCGTATTAGAACGACACTTGTGATCTGGAGACACTCCTTTTGAGCGGGAGAAAACGAGAACTGAACTGAGGTCAGTCGGTCGAACGCAGAGAACGATGATGTGTGTTTGTTTAAGGACGGCGACAAACAATGTAAAGATTGTAATGATGTTTATAATTCGTGCATACAATTACTGTAAATATGTTATGTAAATAGTCTTAATATAATCTACCTTAAATTTTAATGGTGTCAGGCTCATTTAATGTGTATTCAAGTGCCCGAGTTCCCATAAATGGTGTCAGAAGTGGGATGAGAACGTTACGCCCACAAAGTCAAAGTTTTGGTTTTAATAATTCAAGTGTTGATGTCCTGTTGGTTGACGCCGCCCACAAAATTCCTTATGCAAAATAATGCTGCAATAAATTATAAGTGAAATAGTTCAAGTGGAGAAGTGCATGTATGTAGCAAGCTGGATATCTTTCTATGAAGTGAGTTTATTTTTTCTTATTCAATATGTCAAAATTAGTTGATTTCAAGGAATTAGAACTTTCGCTGAAAGCTGAAAAATCCTTAAGTATTAAGACGTTGCATACATTAATTTTTGGAGAAGTCGGTGATAGAAATAATAGACGTAGAATTCGTAATTTTACTGGCTTTGCTTTCGAAGTAGATTCGGATGAATTTAAAACAAAATTGCAAAGTATTAAAGATGATTTTTCAGTAAATGAGTTAATAACTATTTGCAATGTCTTATGTATAAATAATTCTGGAACTTTCGATGAAATTGCTGCCAGAATAATTTCTTCATTATGTGATTTTAGTGTATTGAAATCTAATTTAATTCCTAATGAAGGTGCTCTTAGCGAAGATGAATCAAATAAAATTAATGATATTTTGAGTGTTTCTGAAAATAATTTGAGAAATGATTCTGGTAGTTCTAGTTGTGAAAATCAGAAAATTCTAATTCCTGATTATGTTCTTAAACCATCAATTTCCATTAACGACATTGAAAATATGGTTTCTGAATTTGATGGTTGTCAATTTCAAAATGTTGAAAAATGGCTTGCCGATTTTGAAGATACTGTTTCTTTATTTAACGTTAGTGACTTGCACAAATTGATTTTGGCTAAACGCCGTATGACAGGTAAAGCTAAATTGTTTATAGAAAGTGAAACAAACATAAATTCTTGGTCTAAAATGAAAGCGTTACTTATTTCTGAATTTGGCGAAAGGTGTAATTCAGCCGAATTACATGAATTGCTATCTAAAAGGAAAATTAAACAAAACGAATCGTTGGACGAATACTTTTTGAATATGAAACAGTTATGTTCAAAAGGCAACATAGAAGATTCTGCACTTATTCAGTATGTAATTAATGGAATTAGTGATCCTGTTTTTAAAAAATCCTTTTTGTATGGTTGCCCAAATATTGTTGAATTTAAAGAGAAGCTTAAAATTTATGATAAATTGCGTGTCGATTATGATAGTAAACCTGATGTTGATGTTAGGCCTAAGATGAAAACAGAAGTTGAACTTAAAAATAAACCTAGACCCAATAAACCTGAGATACGTTGCTATAATTGTGGCGATAGATTCCATAAAAGTAATCAGTGTAGAAATAAAGATAAAGGTCCTCTCTGCTTTTCTTGTAATTTATATGGCCACAAATCATTCGAATGTGGTAAAACCAAAGATTCAAAGTTGCCTAATGATTCTCAAGTAAATGTGCTAACCTGTTCTCAGAATTTGGTTTTTAAAGATGTAAAGTTGCATTCATTAAATTTAATTTCATTAATCGATACAGGAAGTGAAAAAACTATTCTAAAGAAAAGTAATTTTGATAAAATTAAAATTTATGTAAACTTAGAACCAACAGATATGCTTTTAAGTGGATTAGGTAAAAAATCATTCAGACCAATCGGTTACTTTGAGGCCGAAATCGAAATTGATGATTCTAAATTTCAAACATCTATTTTTGTGATTGATGACAAATCTATTGAATTTGATTTAATAATTGGTACTGATATAATACAACAAGGCTCCTTAATTGTTTCCGGTCATGATGTTAAGTTAAATAAGAGTCAGAATAATTCTTTAGTCAATGTTATTAATTCAAGTGAAATAACTGTAAAACCTAAATTTAACCCTTATTCTTCCACATTGCACAGTAGCAACCCACAAATTCTAAACCAAAACAAATATTTACCTGTTCCTCAATTGTCCTATTCTAGCTCAGAAATTAAAGAATTACGTCTAGAAAATGAAAATTTAACTGCCCAAGTTAAAGAAATTGAAACAAAATATAAAATGTTACAATTAGATGTGATCGATTTAAAAGAAGCATTTTTGTCAGAAAAAACTAAGTCGAAAATTACAATAACATCGTTAGAAGATAAATTAGAACCAGAAGTAACAGAAAGACAAACTGTTAGTAAATTGTATAGAAAATTAGAGAGACATTTTCAAGATATAAAATCCCAATTAGATGAAGAAAGTAAACGTTCAGAACAATACCGATTACGGTTAATAAAAGTAAATAATTATTCAAAACATCTTGAAAAACAGTTAGAAGAATCAGAAGATGAGTGTTCTAGAATAAAAATGTCCAAAAGAAGAATCCAGATAAAATTGAATAATTCCCAGGAAGATTTCGAAAATTTAAGACAAGAGATGACTAAGTTAAAAAAGCAAATTAAGATGACTAACAGAGCTAAGAACTTTAAAAATGATCCAGATTTCCCTAATTTCAAAGATAAAGAAAATATGATGCATTCTTCAAGAAATGAAAATAACCAGAAATCTGATGTAATAAATGAAGAAAATTTTAGAAAAGAAAATATCAAGAAAATGTCTAACGCGAAGTTGAAGAATAATGCTTCTAAGAAAATTAAGTATATTCCTAATTCGTCAGATGAATTTGAAGATGAAATTGAAATTAATAATTACGAAGTTAAAAAACCTAAGCAGAAGTTTACTAAAAAGAAACCTGAATATAGAAGATCTTTTTTCGAAGAAAATACAAGTAAATTTGACTTAAATTCCGAAAATGACACTAATGATTCCGAAGATGAACCTTTGACCGATTTTGACGAATATGGTATCGTTCCTAATAATTTCACCGATTATGATTTTAAACGATTTTGACAAAATTAATCCCGAAGGAACGAAAAAAAAAAGACAAAAAGACGTATGGTAAAAGAAGATGAAAAGACGTAAGAAAAGGAAAGACGATAAGATGTAAGAAGAAAGAACGACAAAGAGACGTAAAAAAAAAAAAAAAAAGAAAAGAATAAGAAGACTTTTTTTTTCAAGAAATAATATAAATTTTGACGAGGATTTTTAATAATAATGACTTTTTCCAAAATAGAACTTGGGGTGCTGCTTTTTCTTTTTTTTTCTTTTCAGGTGTTCCTGCTGCTCCTTCCTGTGGTCCACGTGTCGATCTAGGTCGATCAACCTGTCAGGATCGCCGATTTGTGGGAAAGTTTTGCCTTTAATAGCTTTCCCTCAGTGCCTTTTACTGTTTACAGCGCCACCAACTGCTCACGTAGATGCTGATCAAAGCGCCTTCCTCTGTTTGATTTGCTTTCCCCATGAACTAGTCAGCGCAGGCGTATTAGAACGACACTTGTGATCTGGAGACACTCCTTTTGAGCGGGAGAAAAACGAGAACTGAACTGAGGTCAGTCGGTCGAACGCAGAGAACGATGATGTGTGTTTGTTTAAGGACGGCGACAAACAATGTAAAGATTGTAATGATGTTTATAATTTGTGCATACAATTACTGTAAATATGTTATGTAAATAGTCTTAATATAATCTACCTTAAATTTTAATGGTGTCAGGCTCATTTAATGTGTATTCAAGTGCCCGAGTTCCCATAAATATATATATAAATCAACAGACGTGGTTCTATCTGCTCTTTGCACGTTATTATGACAATAAAAGTAAAAATCCTACGAATAAAGTTGGAACAAAATTTCAAATATATTCATAGCTGAAAGTTTTTCAAGTTAAAATGAAAATTGTCAAATGAAAATAAATTGTTTCAACATTTTTTTGACAAACCTATTATGATTGTAAAAGCAAAGTTCTTATACTAAGACATTCGTGTAAATATGGAGAGAGAGACAGAGAGAGCTCTAAAATTAATTATGTATTAAGTTTTCGAGATCACTGTTACGAATAACAGAAGTAGAGCATTAGAAAGAAAAAAAAAGATTCTGTATGAGTTTTTATAATATAATATGTATACAAATCAACAGAAGTGGTTCTATCTGTTCTTTTCACGTTACGAGTATTTTGATAATAAAAGTAAAAATCCTACGAATAAAGTTGAAACAAAATTTCAACCATATTCATAGGTGAAAGTTTTCAAGTTAAAATGAAAAGTATGAAACGAAAGTACAATGGTTCTCTCTTTTTTTTATAAACCTATCATGGTTATACAAGCAAAGTTCTTTTATTAAAGACATTCCTTTAAATATGGAAAGAGAGAGAGAGCTCTAAAATTAATTTTGTATTTAAGTTTCCGAGATCACTGTTGTGAATCACAGAAGTAAAACAGAAAAAATAGAAAAAAATATTCGCATGCATTTTTATAACATAATATGTATATAAATAAATAGACGTGGTTCTATCTTTTCTTTTCATGTTATTATGATAATGAAAGTAAAAATCCTGCGAATATCGTTGAAACAAAATTTGAACTATATTCATAGGTGAAAGTTTTTTAAGTTGAAATGAAAGTGTGAAATGAAAGTAAAATGGTTCTACTTTTTTTTTTTTTTTTTTTTTATAAACCTATCATGATTATAGAAGGAAAATTCTTTTATTAAAGACATTCTTTTAAATAAGGAAAGAGAGATCTTAAAATAATTATGTATCTAAGATTTCGAGATCACTGTTATGATAAATTTAAATTAAGTAAAAGAATTCCGCCCTCTTAAAAATTAAATATTTATGAGAAATCATCTTCTTCTCTAAATATTCATAAATTGCGCTTTCATTTACTCAGATTTAAATGTGAATTGTTGATGTTGAATGCAATTCCAAAGATTTAAAATTACCCGGTTCCCTTTTCAACTTTTTATTATCTATGGTGGATGCTCTCTTTACCAAAGATATAAAGTTTTTTTAATCAACTAAGGTATTTTTTATTTAATCAGACTTCTTATTTTCTGAATAGTAAATCTAAAAACATAGTCATCATTCTAAACTTCTTCTCAATGGGGAGTGGATAGAAAAAACTGCAAAGCCTTTAAAATAAAAAGGGAGACCAATTATATATGCATTTGCTATGAATATATGAAGAAAGGGATAAATCTAGGAGATTCTTTTACAATTCCTTCAGGGACATGCATATGCTGCCTCGTTTTATTCGGGGAAAATATAATTATAGACCTCGCCGGATTCAGTTTCATTTGTTACGGCAGTTGAAAAAACGCAAGTTTTAAATATTTAATTGCAAAGAGGACTAAAATTTTCATGGGTGAATTACAGCCTGTACTTCAAAGTATGCGATAGTACTGTAAAAACATTAGATATTTTTAAAGCATTTATGACGATTAATTTCACTCTATGTTTTTTGAGCATACCCACTACTGTGGTATAAATAAAGTTTAATGTAAGAAGGCAGACGTTATTTATGCGCCAGAGTGGATACATTTGACATTTGACATTTGAAGTCCACCGAAGTGGTGATTGCTTTGGGGTCTATAGCTACAATGGCTATTGCCTCGAATGGTCCTTTACTTTATGCACAGAAATAATTACACAAATCAGACATAACAATTTCGTCATTATACAAGGACAAAATAGCACAAGGAAATTAACAACACCAAAGAATTACAGCCGGGAACTCCACAAACAGT
Source organism: Maratus speciosus (assembly GCA_963932465.1). Classification (NCBI taxonomy): domain Eukaryota; kingdom Metazoa; phylum Arthropoda; class Arachnida; order Araneae; family Salticidae; genus Maratus; species Maratus speciosus. Next base: position 306,502,826 of record OZ010789.1, on the reverse strand, counting down.
GTGCAACTGAGTTAGCGAGAGTCGAATCCACAGACCTTCTACGCTCTCAAGCGATTAGCGACGTGGTTCAGAGTGACTAAAACTGATAAATACTTTATTGTGATTTTACTAGCTATGTCCTTGTAAAACCACGTTCTTCCAGGACATACCTGGAAACGACCATAACACTGACGAACCATAGAAAAGGAAAGCTCATTATTCATTGGCTTTTGATGAAGAGGAATGGGGGTAAAATTAAAAAATGAAAAATCTGAGTCTCAGGTGCTTTTGGACCTCTCTTCCTCTCTCCGTAAATAAATTTGCAGATGTCTATATGCGACAGATTTACCTGGATATCGCACGCACTCAGACAGGCACAAATAGATCTTTCTTTTAATAATACAAAGGTGAAAAACACGGGCTTCCTCGGTTGCAGTATATAGGTGAAAAAAATATATGTCAACATATGTCAAACCATCATATGTATTGTGATGTCAACATCCTTTTTCCTCTGCACACACCAAAGGCACAGCGATGAATGCGGTATTTTTTAAAATCATTTGCAAGCTGTTTTTAACGTAATATATTTCCATATCACTAAAACACCTTGTTTGATAAAAGATAAAAATTGCAATTAATTAAAAATTAATTGAAAACGTATCAGCAAATAGGCTCAAAGATTTCGGCGAGAGAGCATCGGACGGATCTGCTGTTTTTATTTTTCTCTTTAACTGATAACTCTAATAGACTTTGTACATTTAATATATTTTTTAGGCCCCACTAATAATATTAAAAATCATATTTATAGGGAAAATAACAGCAATGCGTTAATATAAAGTTTTGAAACTGATTAAAAGAGATACTTTCGTCTTGGACTCGCGGCTGGATTTAACAGCCGAAGAAATCGCCAAAGACCATTATTTCCAATTTGCCTTTTCGAGTGTATTATTTTCAGTGGTTTACGATTGTAGTTCGGTTACATATTTTAATTTTGATTTTTATATAGCTTTTATTAATTGACAAATGTTTTAATTTCGTTATGGAACATAAGTTCGAAACAAATGCTGAGCTATTAATATTAAGTGCAAACATACTTATCTTTCGTGAATCGTAGTCGTCTGCCCACCATATAGATAAATAATAAAAAAAAATCAGCTAAAATTACTTTTAAAACAATAAAATTTGAGTAAATTATAATACAGTTTTCAAACGAATTGTATTTGAAAGTACAGTAGAACCTCGATTAATCGAGGTTTCTGTTAACTGAGACGATAATGAAGTCTGTTTTTTTTTTTTTTTTTTTTTTTTTTTTTGTGTGTGTGTGTGAGTGAGCCTTGAAAAGACCACACTTTTTAGTTCACTGTCCGTGCTATACAAGCTCTTATGCCGCCAAAAGCACTCAACTCCCGAGAAACATTGGATCCGGAGAAGTCAACAGCGAGCAATGCTTTGTTTCCAGTGGCCGTGTGAACTTTCGTAAATTTTTCAATTCGCTTTTTAAAATTTACTACTAGTAGTTGATTTCCTTTTTAAATTTGTTAAGCCGTGAAACATAACTTTACATATATTTATTTTTATTATTTAACAAACGTTCTATTGTTTTTTATTTTAAGATGTTAAATTCGCAAACACAGCCAGTTTTTACACACAGTTTCTATTAGCCGAGATTTCTAATATCCGAGGTACTAATGGTCCCAATTAACTCGGATAATCGAGGTTGTACTGTATATTTTTTCGCCATTTAACAATGTAAAGATAGAAAATATGGGATATTAAAAAGTTACAATCGTCTACTGTTGCCACCGTCACCATGACGTTAGCGGTACGCACGAACAGGGTTGTCCTTTATAATATAGATAGATAAATTGTTATCTTTTAAGTGAAAGATTGTAAAAATTATAAGTCTTTAAAATCTGCCATGTTTGAACTAAAATTTAACATAATGATAGCGTAAATTGTTAAAAATGCCTTTGTGGAAGAATAATATTGTATCAGGAGATTGATTCCCATTCATGTAAGACTATTTAACACGTTTACGGACATTTGCGTCTATAGTCGTCAAACCGAAGTTCACTATGTGGCATAATGATTGATTGACACCTGGATTTACATGAAAAAATATATGAAAATAAGTAAAAGCTTGGGGTTCTAGACGATTTGGTCGAGGAGCCCGGGGCCACTTGCCCCACATCCCCGTCACATAAGATTGTGCAGGTTAAATGGTTAAGCAAAATTCATAGCTGGTAGCAGTGAGGGCATAAAAGAAAAAATCTGACTGGGGAAAGGATGGGAAAAGAGCTCACATAAAAAGAATAAAAAAGGAAGGAAGAGTCTAAAAGAAAGTTTAAGTATAGCATTACAACAACAAGATATAATTTTGTATTTTCTAAAATTTTTTGATTTTTTGTAAGTTTTTTTAAATATTTTTTAAACTTTTTTATAGTATTTTATAAGATTTTTTATAATATAAAATAAAAAAGTACAGTAGAAGAGATGTTGTTAGTATAACTTCACGTACATTAAACAATGCAAAATTTAGTTTTAAAATAGTGGTGCCAATTTAGGAATTAAAATCAAGTGAACTTCGCTTTGACGGCTATAGACGCAAGTGTCCGTCAACGTATTAATTAATTAAATATTAAAGTTATATGGTAAAAGAATAGTCTATATTTTTTTTCAATGCTAGTCGTTTAAACATAATAAACTATAAAATTTTACTGTGCTTTTCAAATAAAACACATTCCAGATAAGTTAACTGACTAATAACACGCAAATCACGACTTCTAATTTTTTTTTCTAACAAAGTTAATTTTATGCTTGTTAAAAAAGCTTACAATGTGATCAATAATTGGATTTCTAATTAACAGCGTTTCAACACGAACATTATGTAAATGTTATCTTGAAATCTTTACGACAGAGAAGCGCTTAGAAGATAAACGTTTATTGAAAACAGATATTGAAGCATCGATGGAAAAAAGGGAAAACAACCCTTGTATTCCAGAGCAATAATTTGCATTCTCGCTGTTCGAAAATGTTCAAAATTTAATTTTGTATTTTGTTGAAGTTATTGATTGCAAAGATGGCTGCACCCTGAATTCCATAGTTAAACAAACTTTAATCTGTCCTGAACAAAAGAAACAAAGAATTTTATTCGGAAACAATTGAATTCCATGTATTTTTGTACGGAACGATTGAACTAAGAGAAATTAACTGCGTTTTTAACATATAAATGTGCCTGACGTAACCATGTATTCTGAATTTGTAAAAATATTTAGTAAAATTTTCAAGCTATAAAAAAATAAGTATAAAGCAAAAATTCAGTATTTCTTAGTTCCTTCAGAAACGATTCCACTGAATTATATTCTTTAGCCATGCAAATTTTATAAATAATTAACAATGATAACTATTTCAAATTCTTAATAATTAACCTTGATATATTTTCGTATTTGTTATTTGCTTAATCTTTTATTTTACAGTAGTCCGCAAGCAAAAATAAATAAATAAATAAATAAAAATAGATAAATAAATAAATAAATAAAAATAAATAAAAAATAAAATAAAATAAATAAAAAATAAAAAATAGAAATCCAGTTACGGAGGGGCTACTTGTTAACCTGAATTTAGTTCATCTACATAAACAGATTTTTGTTCATGCAAAAAGTTTTTAAACTATTTAAGCAATCTAAAGTAAATTTTTTCTAAATGAAATAAATCAAAATTTATAAACTTTCCTGCTAAAAACTAAACAATTTTAATAAAGGATTTTTATAGATAAAATGAGAAAAATTATGTATAACAACATATTTGTTTAATATTTCGTGCTTTTGGCGAGTATTTATCTTTTGCGTAAACCAAGATATATTTAAATATATATACACTGGTGTGCAAAAATTAAGGAAAAGTCACAAAATGCTAATTTTCAAATACGCGAACACTCAAAAGGAAATAATATAATTGTAGTAATTACTATCTCTACAACACAGCTAGTCCATATAACATCTCATTCATGTCACACATGGTCACAAATGTCAGAGTCACTACGGTGAAGCAAAAAAAATAGGAAATTCCTTACATTTCATTATGACTCTCAAATGATCACTATATGTGACACCACTGAGACGTCACTGTGACTGCTGCTTTGTGACAAGTCACCATGTGACTTTACAATGTAGTTACGTTGTGACTCTCATGTGACTGTCATTTGTAAACTCAATTTCAAAGTCATCGTGAACGCTTCATTGTGATAAGTTACCAAATAATGTCACATTAAAGTCACATGATGACTTTCAGGTGACAGAGAGACTACTGTGAAGTCACCATTGTGCTCTTTTGGGAAAAGTCTCCATGTGAATATAATATGATATTATTTGGTGACTTATCATAATGCAACGTTCATGATGACTATGAAATTGAGTCTAAAAATGACAGTCACATGAGAGTCACAATTTAACTGCATTGTAAAGCCACCTGGTGACTCGTCACAAAGCAGCAGTCACATTGACTTCTCAGTGGAGTCACATATAGTGATCATTTGAGACTCATAATGAGATAGATGTATGGAATTTCCTATTTTCTTGCTTCACCGTAGTGACTCTGACACTTGTGACCATGTGTGACATGAATGAGATGTTATATGGGCTAGCTGTGTTGTAGAGATAGTAATTACTCGAAATATTTTATTTCCTTTTGAGTGTTCGCGTATTTGAAAATTAGCATTTTGTGATTTTTCCTTAATTTTTGATAACCAGTGTATATATGTATATATATATATATATATATATATAGGGTGTTCCAAAATTCGACCGACAAATTAAGAGAGGTGATAGAAGGCATCAATAGGATGAAAATTTACCATAGAACATGGAATCGCAAACCAGGTATTTAGCCACAAATAGAGGGTGTTTCATCCTAACTGAACTTGCGTTGATGGTAATAATGTCGAGAAAAATTAAAACATTACAATGAAAATGCAGCGATACGTACCTTACTTTGTGTGAAATGTCATAGCATCACGAAAAGTTCTAGAAAAACAAGATACTCAAGCAATCGGTGATACCGTATGAACTGGTAATCGCAGTCCAAATTGTGAAGCGTCAAATGCATACTGCTGGAAACTTTTACCACTTTTTACGAGATTATCACATTTGCAGGAAAGGTGAGAATGTCCATTAAAAGTTTTATTATAATATACTTCAGTTTTCCGAAAGTCATTACCGTGACCACAAATTGAATTAGGGAAGAACACTCTGTATTTTTGATTAAATACTTAGTTTGCGACCACATGTTCTATGGTAATTTTTCATCATCTCGATGCCCTCTACCATGCCTCTTAATTTGTCGGTCAAGTTTTGGAACACTCTCTCTCTATATATATAGGGTGGTCATAAAAAAAACTTCCCCGATATATATACTCCTAGCGACCTAACTGCTCAACCAATCGAAAGGAAATTCCAGATTTAGTTATTTGAAGGTATGCGCTCGAGATCGTGATTATTTAAAACAACTGAATTGTCACAGTTACGGTTACAGTGAAAAAATTTCGAAATTTTCTAATGGCAACACCCCTTTTTTTTCCTGCGCAAATTCATCAGCGCATTGAAAAACCATAAATGGCTTGGAACGATACACGTATGAATAAAATTGCCGGTGTAATATCGAGACACTCAATCCTAATCAGTTCCTATGTAACGTAATATTTAGCTCAGCAAAACAAATGATTACATTTTTATTTTTTCTATGTGTACACAAACACAACTCAAAAACTCATTTTAAAACAAATCTTACAACATTACTCAGTTCACAAGTGAAAAAAAAAATCGGCTACTGAAAAACATGTCTTGTAGCCACTCCTTCGTTCCTTGCAATGGCCTTTTTTTGCAAGTGTTTTACGCCGGCAATTTTCATCGTACGTGTATCATTCCAACGCCATTTTTGGTTTTTCAATGGGCTGATGAATTTCCGCATGAAAAAAAGGGTGTTGCCATTCGAAAATGTTGACATTTTTTTACTGTAACCGTAACCGTGAGCGCTCTTATTGTTTTAAATCATCACGATCTCGAGCGCATACCTTCAAATAAGTATATCTAAAATTTATTTTCTATCGGTTGAATGGTTAGGCCACTAGGGGTTCATATATCTGGGAAGTTTTTTTATGACCACCCTGTATATATATATATATATATATATATATATATATACTAACTAAACTAAACTCTGTGGCTATACAATCCATGAAGGATCTGGGCCGACAGTGCCCATCTCTGTTTTCTTGACCCTGGGCCCCGAGGTGCTATACAGCATGCGTCCCGGCCAGGTGGTCAGCCTAACGCGAGACCCTCGGTGTTTAGTTCCCAAGCAAGCTTGGTACTCATTTTATCGACCCCAAAGGGATGAAGGGCTGAGTGAACCTTGCCCAGTCGGGAGTCGAACTCTCGACCTGCGGTGCGGCAGTCAGATGCCCTGACCACTACACCACTGGGCTTCATATATATATATATATATATGGCTACGTATAATGGACGATCCCTATCTTCGGAAAATCGTTTACAGGAACTTGAAGAAGAATTAGAAAGAATCAACTGGGACATCCTAGGATTATGTGAAGTAAGAAGAAAAGGAGAAGAGAAGATAGATCTTGCCAGCGGGCATGTATTATACTACAGAGGCACAGAAGATGGAAGAACAAGTGGTGTGGAATTTCTGATTCATAAAAGGTGGAAGAATCACATCGTAGAATATGATAGTGCATCAGATAGAGTTGCAAGGTTAGTAATACAGGTGTCCAGAAGATACAAGCTGCAAATTACCCAAGTTTATGCACCAACAGTAAGCTATACTGATGAAGAAGTTGAGGATTTCTATGAAGAAGTAGCTTCAATGCATCAAAAGGGAAAATGCTACATAAAATTAATAATGGGAGACTGGAATGCTAGAATTGGAGAAAAAGAGAAAGGCGAGTTATTAGTAGGAAATCATGGTTATGGGATGCGAAATGAAAGAGGAAACAGATTGATTGAGTTTGCAGAATGTGGACAGTTGTATATCATGAATTCATTTTTCAAGAAAAAGCCACAAAATAAATGGACATGGCGTTGTGCAAATGGCTCAACAAGTGAAATCGACTACATCTTAACAAACAAAAAGCATCTTATTCAGAATTGCAGCGTTCTCAATAACTTCAATACAGGAAGTGATCACAGGTTGGTTAGATGCAAACTGCTGTTAAATACTAAAGTGGAAAGAATGAAATTTTTGCAACACTCAAAGAAATCAATCGATATAAATAATCTCCAGAAACATAAAGAAGAATTCCATTTGGAACTTAAAAACCGTTTCCAAGTACTTCAATCAACTTTAGAAGAAGAGCAAGATGTTACAGTAGTGAACAAGAAACTAACCAATACTCTACAAGATATTGCAAATAAGATAGCCGGCGATGCACAAGTAAAGCAGACAAAGAAAATAACAGAAGAAACAAGAAGATTGATGAAGAAACGCAGAGAATTTAAAATAAAGAAAAACGATCCTAAATCAAGAGTTGAATATGCTGAATTATGTAAAACGGTAAGAAAATGTGTTACAGAAGATATCAGAAAATTTAACTCTGATCTTGTCAAGAAAATTCTAGATGATAACAAAAGTTTAAAATCAGCTAGGCGCAAACTTTGTGTTGGAAGAAAAGGTATTTTTGCACTAAAGAGGGCAGATGGAACAATCACCAAAATCAATAAAGAAATAGTACACATTGTCGAAAAATTCTACAACGATTTATATAAATGTGAAGACCAAAGAGGAATCAACCTATATGATCCACGAGAAAACTTAACAGAAACCGAAGCCATAATCCCAGTGATGACAGACGAAGTTTTACAAGCCATTAAATTTGTGAAAAAAGGTAAATGCCCAGGAGAAGATGGAATTACAATCGACCTTATCAAAGAAGCAGGAGAAGAATTTGCAAAAATGCTATCCTTACTGTTTTCCAAATGTCTCAAGAAGTCAGATGTGCCAGAAGATTGGAATAATGCTGTGATGGTGCTACTTTACAAGAAAGGAGAGAAGGAAAACATTAAAAACTACCGTCCGATCAGCTTACTATCAGTGATTTATAAAATTTTCTCCAAAGTTTTAACGACAAGACTTGAATCAGCTCTGGACTCAGCTCAACCTAGAGAACAAGCAGGATTCCGAAGTGGATTCGGCACAATGGATCATATCCAAATGGTAAGGGAGCTCATTGAAAAACATAAGGAATATAATTTACCTCTTTGCCTTGCCTTTATTGATTATGAAAAAGCATCTGATTCGGTCTACACATCAGCAGTAGTAGAATCTCTGGAGGACATTGGTATAGACAAACCTTACATCAATATTGTAAAGAAGATTTACAAGAAAGCAACAGCAACCATCCGCTTGGACAAAGGAAAAGCAAAGATCAAGCTTGGAAGAGGGGTAAGACAAGGAGACACCATTTCGCCTAAGCTTTTTACGGCTGTCTTAGAAAATATTTTCAAGAAGCTGGATTGGGAAAACAAAGGGATTAGAATAAATGGGGAATATTTAAGTCATCTCCGATTCGCTGACGACATTGTAATTTTCAGTAACAGTCCTGAAGAATTGGAAAATATGCTAAAAGAGTTGGCAGAAGCTATCATTAATGTGGGATTAAAAATAAACTTGGAAAAGACAAAGGTGATGTTCAATTCATTTGCATCAAAAAAGAAAATTGTCTACAACAACACTGAAATTAAAGAAGTGCAAAGTTATGTGTACGTTGAGAAGGAAATATCATCAGATAATAGTATCATGAATGAAATCAATAGAAGAATAAGAAATGGATGGAGTGCTTTTAGGAAGAACAATATTATTCTGAAGAGTAGCATGCCCCTTTGATTGAAAAGAAAGGTATTTAACGAATGTGTTTTGCCTGTGCTAACTTATGGAGCAGAAACATGGACGCTAACAAAACGGATGGTACAAAGATTACAAACTACACAGAGAAGTATGGAAAGATGTATGCTAGGTATAACTAGAAGAGACAGAAAAAGAATAACCTGGATAAGAAGTCAGACGAAAGTTTTTTACATCATTGAAAGAATTAAACGGCTAAAATGGAAATGGGCTGGGCACATTGCAAGAAGACAAGACAATAGATGGAGCACAAACACCCTACAGTGGTATCCCAGATATGTAAAACGGCCAAGAAGACGACCTCAAGTAAGATGGAGTGATGAAATCAGAAAAGCAGCCGGTGTAAATTGGATGACTAAAGCACTAGACAGAAAACATTGGAAAAATCTTGGGGAGACCTACATCCAGCAGTAGATTGAAAACGGTTGATGATGATGATGATGATGATGATGATATATGTCTTGGTTTTGTTAATTATTGTTTTAGTTACAGTTTGTCAGATGTTTTTTTCGTGTACTAAATTATATGAATTTGAATTTTTCAATATATATATATAACCATTAATTAAACATTACCGACCATCATCAAAAACCGCATTATTGTGAAATGATAATAAAAATGGATACCACAATCTTATAATATAGAACTGTATGTATAAAATAAAGTGCCTTATACATAATTACAAGAATTAATATGGAAGAAAAAAAGAAGAATATGGATACCGAAAAAAATTGAAAAACTTATATATTGAATTACGTTTTCAAGAGTACAGAATTCAATTATATAAGCAAATCGGTTGTTTTCTGTGAGAAAAAAGCTAAAAGCTGAAAATTTTTTTCTCCTGTACCCAAACAACCAATACGATATAGAGAATAGTTTCAAGATGAAAAACAGAACATTATCAAATGGCATGAAATGGAAAAAACAATACAACCCTTTAAATATTTAATTTATAGCATAAAAAATAGAAAAATTACACAAAATACCGAATAAACCCAGTTGATTTTCAAAATATCCTCCCGCACATGGTATCCAAGCATGATAAGATTAAGGTGAATAAAACAGTTAAGTTAACACAGAAATTAAAACTGTGGATTCAGTTAATTCATTTTGAAATACCGTGATAAAATTAAGTAATATAATATAAATAGAAAATAATTACATTATTTAAAATACCTAAAAAACACTTTTAAATTGTTTAATTTCAATTTTACAATATTGCCTATATTCAACGTTTAATACCACCTGGTGTAATAAATTAAAATTATTACTTTAATAGATGCTTTAAAAGACAAATTTTTTTAGTAATGCCATCTATTATATTATTTTAAAAACAATTATTATTATTCAAATGTCACAAGAAGAAAATAATAAAAGGTAATGAAATTAAAATATATCATCTGCATTACCACACTAATCCTAATATATAAATAATAATCTACTATATATCATTATTCAAAAAAATTAAATGAATTAAATGTTAATAAAATACTTTGAATATATTCCATTACCAAACCCATTTAATCTACACTGAGAAAGTAAATAATTTTATAACATTGATAATATATAGATATATATATATATAACCATTAAATAAACGTTATCGACCGCCAACAAAAATAGAATGAATAAAATGACATTAACAAATTGACAAAAATACAGTTTCCCCCAACACACATAACATAAATTCCAAAAACATAGTAAGTAACAGCAGGAATTGAATAACTGAAATGGAATAATGGAAATTTGTAGAACTTAGACAGAATCATCGGGTCCCAAATGCCTCAAGTTCCATAAGTAAAATGTATAGTTTCATCTTCATATTAGCCATAAATTAGCTAAAGAGTATGAATTTGGGACTACAACACACATAAAACAGAGAAATAAACCAATGAACACCAATTAAGTTCAAAATAAAACAAGATTAAAAAGGATAGAGGAAAAAAACAAAACAAATTACCTAATTAAAATCCATACTGTCTTAGCAGTAGACATAACAAACACACTCACTGGAGATCACCAGCACATGTTGCCAAAAAAGTTTTTTAAATGATGGTGGACTAAGGATCAACAATATACAGCATATCCAAGCAAACTATATATATATATATATTGTATATATATGAATTCTCAAATCCCTTTCTGCGTCATTCCTAATAATTTAGAAGCTAAATGGCAAGCAATTTTCTCCTCTTCAATTTGCATATTCATTAATGAAATAGTCCTTTTTCTCATCGCACATTAGCGAGAACAATTTAACTAAATCGCTAGAAAAAAAGATAAAAACAACGAGTGATAAGAGAAAAGCTAAATAAAGATATCAAATGAAACAAATAAAACCAAATATTTAAATATATTCTTCATACATGATTAAAAAACAAGAAAAAAAAAGAAAACTTGAAAATTCAATAAAGAAAACTGCACTGGAAATGATATCTCCACTAAAAATGTACAAACGAAAACCGGAAAACTAAAAATAAATTCACAAAATAGAATAAAAATGCGATTCTGGCATGATGCCAAATGAGGCTAAACGTACTCTAGTCGATCTCTAGAAGGTGTGAAAGAAAATTGAAGGGATAAAGCATTTCTATCTTCCAAAAGGAAAGAAACCTGTAATATAAATTGGAAACAACAAATATGATAAATTGAACTTTCTTGGGTGCTGCGATTAACGCAATAAAAATAATTAACGACATAGTCGTAAAATTTGAAAAGCTGTGAATGTCATCCAAAATGTTTTAATGTCCCCCATTAAGTAACAGGCTACCAGGTTAGATTTCTTCTAAGATCCAGATTATTTATTATTCGAATTATCTTCTCCTATGCACCTTAATCTAAATGACTAATAGTTTGGGTATGACAGTATCTGCAACCACTTTAAAGAATACAGAATATGTGCAGGACTAAAAATTTATTTTATAAATGGATAAAATATTAAATTATAATAAGAGACATAATTCAGCTAAAACATTAATAAGACATTTAATGAAATACAAATTTTGAATAAACTTTATTCATAATATTCTTTATTTCTTGTTATAGTTGATGAATTGAAATAACATATTAAAAATATATATATCTTGAGAAAAAATTAAACTTAAATTATTAAATTACCTTTGTTATTATACAAAATCCTTCTTTTATTGGATCTTACATTACAAAAAGGATTTATCCCTATGTAGAAAAAGCTGTTTGGCGGAGCGGGGGGTTTGCCGTCTCACGAAATTTTATGTTTCAGAGTATATGTGCTATCATAGGTAAGACAGATATATATATATATATATATATATATATATTTTAGAGATTACACAAAAACTAAAATAACTTGTCATATTTCACTGAAATAGAAATATTAGCATTAATTAAACACTTCAAGCACACTAATTAATAATTATCAATAATATTTGCTAAAGCCTTGCTATTTCAACATTCCGAACGTGAGACATATATATTATTCATAAGTACTTTATCTAATTTTTTAAAGTTGTGTGAGACTAGAACGGTACCAGTTGCTTCTCAGCTGTGCACAACAAGATGAAAGAAGGACATTTTTGCACCCCCCCCCCCTTTACAGAAAATTGTGTCCCCCTCAAGGCAGTTTTGAAATGGCACCGCTGGATTATACTCTAAATTTCGTGATTTTTAAGACAAGTGGTCGTACCGTTAGTCAGTCTATCATTGTCAGTTATCGCCATGTCAGATGCATACATTTTTATAAATTTAAGAAGTCTGTTTTTTGATATTATATTTAATATTTTCTATTTTTTATTTCTTTTTTTAAACATGAGCTCAAGAAAATTATTTGTTTGTCCCCCCCCTCCCCCAATTTTTTAAGTGTTTGTCCCATTGCTGCCATGGATCGCATTCCACATTATTGTTTCTAGTTCATCATGGTTCGGGGATGTGGGGCAAAGGTCCCGGGCTACTCGAGAAACAGCAAGAAGTCTCATACATTATTTTTGACTTGCTTTACAAATGCGGTGCCAAATAAGGTTAACGCCCTCTAACCAATCTCTAAAAAGTGTGGATGAAATTTGAAGAGATAAGCGTTCTGTATTTCAAACCAGTATAACCTAGATAACCAGTAATATAAATAAGTGGTAACAAATATGATAAATTGTATTTCCTTGGTGCTACCGATAACGCCATAAAAATAATGAATAGCTGAGTCGTAAAATTTGAAAAGATGTGAATGTCATCCAGAATGTTTTAATGTTCACCTTTAAGTAGCAGGCTGCTGAGCTAAGATCTACATTATTTATTATTCAAATTTCTTCTCCTGTGCACCTTAATTGATGCCACTAATATTTTGAGTGTCACAATATCTGCGATTACTTTAAAGATATAAAGAGGCAGGACTAAGAATTTATTTTAAGAACGGATATAATACTAAATTTTAACAATAGACACAAGCGAAAGAAAAAAAAAAATTAAAAAATAATGAGAAGAAAAATTATAATGAAATAAAAAAACAAACGATTATAAAAATAATGAAAAAGAAAAATATAATGAAAGAAAAATAAGAAAAAATACGATATGATTCAAATGAACGGTAAATAATTTACTATAAAATATAGTATTCAAAGATAAAATTATAATGAAAGATAAATAAATTGATTTTAAACATAATGAAAGATTAAATTGTGAGTGCGATTCGAAATATCATCTATTAAGTGACAGGCTACTAAACTAAATTCCTTGTAAGATCTAGATTATTTATGTTCGATTTTCTTCTCTTATACACATTTAAATTGAAATGGCTAATATTTTGAGCATGGTAATTTCTGTAGCCACATAGAAATAAATAGGCTTGTAACAATAGCGTGAAACCGATAACCGTTATTTTTTAATAGTAACATGTATTTTATTTAATCCGGAATTTTGGCGTTTAGATAAGATGATGATTACCATTCGGAAATAAAAGGTAATGAATTTTTTTTAAAAAGTGGTTATGACCATCTTGAATAATTATATACATGCGGGATTGAGAATTTAATATAAAAACGGATATAATATTAAATATTGAGATACGACACAGCTAAAATATATATGTAAAAAATAAAGTTTCAAGAAGTATAAATTATTAACCCCCCCCCCCCCTCACCCGTATTATGGTTCCAACTGAAAGGCATCTATCGTTCAAATTTCATGAATCTTAAGACAAGCGGGTGTGGCTTTAATATTTCTATCAGTAATCTCAAGCAAACCTTGTAAACTAAAAAATCTTTGAGATTATTTGCTGAAACATAAGATTTTCATTAACTTTTAATTAACTTTAATCAAAAAAATAAATAACTTTTTAATCAAAGAACGCTACTTAATGGGTCTCAAGACTCTTAAAGCTTCAAAATTTTATTTTTTTTTAGATGTTAATCAACCCCTTGGAGACGAGCGACCGGTATACGTGCCGCGTAAGGTGCTCAGAATCCGTGATTATTCTCACCAGTAAATTTTTATCGTACATTTTGGCTTATTTAATCCGAGCCTTTTCCCGATTCAATTAGGCAAAAATGTCTCTTTTACAAATCTGGTGTTAAAAGATTAAAAATTCTGTAAAAGATGCTAGTCCCGAAGGGGTTAAGCTTCTATCTTTTCTGAACATTTTGATATGATTGTTTCCTTGAAATTCCCGTTAGAACAGAAGTTATGGCTATTAGAATTATACCTGCACAATAGCTGAAGTGGCGTTTCCCGAAATTTTGAAGACATTTTTCTCCAAATGACGTTTTATGGCATAATCTCAAACACTTCTGAATATTTTTTCATGAAATTTTCAAAACATATGTTCTATATTAGTCTGTATAAACTCAACTTAAAATTTCATTTTTATTGTTAAAAAAAATTTTTTTAGGTGATTATACAGTTGAAAATTTCAAAATTTTGTATAAGCTAAATACAATTTTGTATTAAAAATATAAAAATGCTTTAAATACAAATTCATTTAGGTTCAGTGTAATTATTACAAACTGAAGTATAATTAGGCACAAAAAAATTCATTCTAATTGAAAAATTTATTTTTTAATCCTGAGCGTAAGCTGTTATACAAATTTTCTGCTCGACAAATGTCTTACAGTTTGGAGACCCCTATAAATACTAATTTTGTATCTTACAATTTTTAAAATACATGAAATGAAAGAACATACCTATATATTTTAATCCCAATATAAAACAGTGTCTTAAAATCAAATACATTTTAAGATATTAAATGTTGAAAACTGTCTTTTTTTTCATGTTTTCCAATTTTAAAATTCCTGAGGCCCCTTAATGAAATATGAGTCTACTGTGTCAGAAAGAAGCCTTTCGTATGATATTTCATTCATCATTGTGCGTTTTGTATATGCATATAAAAAGAAATGTTGACAACAGAAAAAATGTATATGATCATTGTGAGTTATTGATTTGATGTGGTTAATTATGTGATTCACCGAAGACTTGTCACACGAATATGACGACGTTAAACTTACTCTAATTAAATCTCTAGAAAGAGTGGAAGAAAATTGAAGGGATAAATTTTATGTCTTCCAAATGCAGGTAACAAGCAATACAAACTGTAGACAACAAATATGATAAATTACTTTCTTTTTTGGGGGGTGGTTGGGGGGTAGCAATAGTTAAAAATAACTAATGTCCACCTTTTTTCTGTATTTCTTTGCATGAGCGACTTAATTGATATGAGTATTTATTTGCTCATGACAATTTTTAAGATCACTTTTAGAAATACAGTAAACCATGGCAAATAGAAACCTTCTATGACTGAATCTTGCGCTAAATAGAAAATTTCTCGATTCTGTTCTTCTTAGTTTTGTGTAATTGAATTGTAATGCGTATATCTTCTCGAGCTTACACTAAAGCTATAAAGCTGTAAAGCTTAGCTCCCCGAGATCCGTTTATCCAATCCGGCAAAAAGAGCGCAATGTAATTATAAAAAAGAATGTATCCGACAGGATGGAAACCTGTCTAAAACAAATTATTTTCGGACCTTTGCTATTCGGCTGAGCAGGTTTTACTGTGCATAGGTGCAAGATAAGTAATTTATTTAAGAATAGATGCAGTGTTAAGTTGTAACAAGACACATAATCCAACAATCATTTAAAATATTTTAATGAAAGAGACAATTTTTAGACGGGAGTTTAAACTACAATATTTTCAGAATCTGTTTATCCTATCTATGACCGATTTAAAAAACATAAAATTAAAAAATAGAAATGCGTATTATATTGTTACTTTATGATATATAGCAGCCAGTATACATAAAAATATTAACAAATATCTCAAACTATCTAATCGGTGATAACTAGCTATAAAAACTGTATATCTAATAGACGTAACCGATACTATATGGATACAACAAATATGATAAATTTAAGTTATTGGGTACACGATTAAAGCTTTAAAAATAATTAAGACCAAGTCATAAAATTAGAAAAGCTGTGACTGTCATCCCGAATTATTTAATGTTCTCACTTATGTAACAAGTTACTAAGTCAGATTGCTTGTAAGATTCATATTATTATTATTTGAATTTCTTTCCCTATGCACAGTAATTGAATGTCTGATAACTTTTGCTTGACATTATTTGTGATCACTTTTTAAAATATATAGCTGCAGAATTAGGAATTTATTTTAAGAACAGATGTAACATAAAGCCTATTCCTTAATTGTCTCAAAATTAAAATTTATCAATTTTTAGGGTTCCGTACGTAAAAAGTAATAAACGGTCAAGTGCGAGTATTACTCGCGCACAGAGGGTTCCGTACAATAACATATGAATTCGTAAGTGTATCATTAAAAAAATACCGTTGCTAAAAGAATACTAAGACTTTGTGAAAACTATACAACGTAGGGTTGGGTAAGCTGTATAGTATACAGGGTGCGAAGGAAAGTCCCTTTAACCTGAAAATACTTGAGAGCTACAATTATACACGTGAGTTAACGTTACAGTAAAGCGACTACGCCCGACCTAATGCAAACGACAGGAGCACATGTAGTGGCGAAATTTGGAAGATAGCGATTGCAAATCGAAAACGAAAAGAGGCAGGGCAAATTTTCCAATTAGAAAGTTTTAGAACATCAATTAATAAGTTCGAAACGACATTTGGTTCACACGGATAAGATAAATCGTCGCCTGCATACCCAAATATGTCCAAAATCGATGAGCGACGATTCTAATTTTCCTATTCATATTCCGAAAATGTAGCAGTGAACAATTGCAGATTGTGACGCTGTACCGTGCTGTAATGTCTGTAAAGATTTAATTTCTAATGCATTTAAAATTTTAGAATAACCCTTTCAGGGACAGAAGAATTCTGTTCGTAAAATGATGAAATAATTGTCCGACACCAGAATATTCAAACGAATTTCTCAGAAACCAAAAATCCACTATTTTTAAAATTTGCACTTTCATTTCAAAAGCAAAATTTTATTAAAATATTCTTGGTGGCATTTGTCAGTTTTGAAATTAAAATTAGGTAGTTAGACCGTCTAGCCACCACCCTTGAAAGGGTTAAATATATTTCGTCGTATTGAAGAGGCTTGCAATAGACGTTCCATGTTGAGAAATGTGCATGCAGAATTACTCTCACGAATACAAACGTGTATCGTGAGCAATGGCGAACTTTCCGAACATACTGAATATTAACTTTTTATCACTGTGAGACAGTTTGTCTTTCTTTTTTGTGTGATGTTATCAAAATGCATTGAGATAAGTAAGTATTTATAGCATAAATTGTGCGTATTTCTTCATACTTCTGACTATTCCATGAAAACGTTTACACAAAATGGAGGGCATCGATTTCGGGCATTTTTGGATATACACGAGAAGATTTATCTTATCCATGTAAACCAAATGTCGAATTCTACTAATTAACTGATGCTCTAAAACTTTCTAACTGGAAATTTTGCTCTATCTCTTTTCGTTTTCGATTTCCAGTGGCTATCTTCCAAATTTCGGAACCTAGGGGGCGCTACTGTCGATTTCATTAAATCGGGCGTAGTCGCTTTACTATACCGTTATCTCACTTGCATATCTGTAGCTCTCTCCGTTCACAAGTATTTTCAGGTTAAAGTGGCCTTCCTTTGCATCCTGTATACCAGAAAAGTATAAATAGATATACCATGAAAGTTCAAAGATATATGGAACCTAAATGATAGCAAATATAGCTATTCTGTATATTAGTTATTCCATATAGGTTTTTAGTTAGCCTTTAAAGACATAGTAGGGTATTGAGAGAGCCACTCAATGGAAACTAGTCGCGAATCCCATAGTATTTATGTGATTAATTCTCAATAAATTAGTCTGTTTTTAACAATTTGACGTTTATTGCTTTTATACTGCTACTGAGCATTGCATTACATAAAAATTATCCTTAAAATTTGTTACCTAGGCTTTCAAAGCCGATGGAGCATGGAGTACGCCGTCCCTGTCTTTATGTATGTCCAAACCGTCCGTTTCTTTAATGGCTAATATCTCGACTAATTACCGACGATTTTTTCCGAAATTCATGATCAGCAAATCAAAATTTGACTGTAACGGAAAAATGCGATTTTCTCAAAAACTATGTGACCTAGGGTAATCGCTATAATTTTATTGCAAGGTTTAAATTAATGTCTACTACCTCTAATTTTTTCATATTTTTAGTTTCAATAGATTCAGAATTAGATGGGGGGGGGGACATATTTTTGAACTAAATTTTCCACCATACGTTTTAAAATATAATAGCTAAAATTGAATGAAATATATTTTTGATTTCAGCGTTACGAAAGCTTTCACACGATATACAAAAAGAAAAAAAAAAGATTTTTTTTTCATTAGAAACTTAATTAGCCCCTTTACATTTTTCCTAAATATATTTATGAATATTTATTAATCTGTAAATATGTGGGTCAGTAATATTTATTACGTCCCCCAATTCGAGCTTTCCACGTTGTATAGTTTACGAGTAAAAGAGCTGTGACAGACAGACAGACACAGGAGTGATCTTATAATGGTTTCGTTTTTACTTTTTAAGTACGGAACCCTAAAAACGAAACCATTACAAGATTACTCCTGTGTCTGTCTGTCCGTCTGTAGCAGCGATTTTACTCGTAAACTATGGAACGTGGAAAGTTCAAACTGGCTGAAGTAATACAGGCTATTGACCCACATATTTATAGATTATTAACCATTCACAAACATATTTATGAAAAATGCAGAGGGACTAGGTAAGTTACTTTAAAAAAAAAAATCTTTTCTTGTGGGGTATCGTGTGAAAGCTTTCGTAACGCCGAACTCAAAAATACAAATCTTTTAATTTTAGGTATGATATTTTCAGAGATATCGTTGAAAATGTTATGCAAAAATATGTATCCCCCCCCTTTATTTCCGAATCTATGGAAAATAAAATTAAGAAAAAATTAGGGGTAGTAGAATTAATTAAAACCTTGCAGGAAAACTATAGCGTCACACCTAGGTCATATACTTTTTGAGAAAATTGCATTTTTCCGTTACACATAAATTTCGATTTGTGAGCGTTCAGCAAAGGAGTTTAGGAGCACTGGAGGTACCTATAGTCGCAGAAGTAATAAGGGGATTGTTGCTAATGACTTTTGAAAAACAATGTCGATATTAGCCGAGATATTAACCATTAAAGTTATGGACAGTTTGGACATACATGAAGGCATGGGCGGCGTATTCTACGAGACATCGGCTTTTAAAGCTTAGATAACAACTTTTAATGATATATTTGAGCAATGTAATGCCCAGTTACTAATTCATATATTTATTGTACGGAACCCCGTGTACGCGAGTAATATTCGCATTTCAACGGTTATTTATAGTTTGAATCCCACAATTTACATATTTCACTTATATTTGAAATTAAATATATTCAAGACAAATAGTTTTAGATGCACATATAAGTAGTTGTATATGTGTATGTATTCTATATGTATATGTGTTTTTTGTTTCTTAAACTTAAAATAATTAAAAATTATTTTTCATGCAGGTTTTATGTTAATATGTTGAATTTTAATCTTTTGAACGAGAACGTTTTGAAAGCTGTTTTTAAATTTTCCTTTTGAAATTTGCATGTATTTATTTCATTTTTACACTATAAGACCACTTTCTCCTGAAAATAAATATAAAAAAAAGTCAGGAAACGAGCTACTTACTCAAAAAAAGACAAACCAATTTTGAACTTCAATTTACCAAAATTTTCTATTTTAAGGAATTTTTCCTGGAGTCATCAATTTCAACAAAAATAACATACACACACAAAAAATCACTCGAAATAACGAAGACAATTTATTCTTTAGCGAATTTTTTTCAGTCCGAAATTTCAAAATTCTAATCATTTTCAACCTACAAGTCATTTTTGATAAATTATATCCTTTCTTTTGTAAAATATTATATAACACCAGGAGTACTTTCTACTTATGGATATTTATGGGTGTAGTGTACAAGAGAAAATATGCATTTCGCGGAATTAAAGTTGAAAGAGTTAAAAAACAAAGAAGAATTCGAACAAGGATACTAATCTATCGAATTTCTTGAAATAGATTTTTGTATAGTCACTTCAGAATATCCATCTGAATATACAAATCCAAAAAGTGTGATAAAAACTAACACTGATGAAATATTAAGTGATGAAGAATTTGAGGAAAAAGCTCCTGAAAATCCATCTCAAAAAGAAATTATTAAGATTTTTGGAAAATTAAAATGTTGATCTGAGTTGGAGTTTTTAAAGGTGTTAGTAAAGTATGTTGCGAGAAGTTCAAAACTGCGAAATGTTTTACGAATGAAAAGCTAATGCTTAAAAAATATAGAAATAATGAAAAATACCACTTTAAAATCGAGTGGTGAAAACAGAATTAAGAACGATGAGTAATTTTTTTATTATTTATTTATTTATTTATTTATTTAGCAAAAGATATTGCACTAATGAAATAATAAAACTTTGTATAAATCACCATAAATTCTAAAAAAACACACAAGACACGTTTCTAGTGGGAAATTATAACAGCCCGCCATCAGCCAATGTAAACAAGTGTCTGTAGGGGGGGGGGGGGCAAGGTCACAAAAAAATCGTAACCATTTTTTGTGATATTGCCCTTTTACGGATACGTGTTTACATTGGCTGATGACGGGCTGCTATAATTTCTAGTTCGAAACGCGTCCTGTGTGTTCTTTAGATTTTATGTTGATTTATACAAAGTTTTATTATTTCACTGTTATTTATCGCCAATTTTTTCTGTGCTGTTTTAACTAATATTGCAATGAATTCCCAATGAATTCTATGTTACGAATTTTTTGGGAGAAACCATGAAATTCCTTATTAATATTAACTACTAGCTAAAGTACCCGGCGTTGCCCGGAATTTTAAGAACGTTTGTTTTGAAAAATCAACGATTGCGTGGTAATTTACTTAATTTCTACTCTTTTTTTTCATTCAATCCGGACGACAGATTACCTACTTACTTAGTAAATATAATATGGGATGTGGATTGAGACTGAGATTAAAACCTTTCGATGAAAAGATGTTTCCAAGTATTTTGTTATTTAAATAATTTTTTCATGATCAAAGAAAACTGGCAGGTACAAAAATTCTATGAATTTATTTTTAAAAAATCTGAAATCTTTATACTAGTTCTTCACTAAGAATGAGCTCTAGGAGCCTAAACCTTTGTGTAAATTCTAATATACATGCATACAAACACGTATATATATGGAATAGATTTAAAAATGGTGAAAACAAATTCCGAGAACCTGAAAATGTTAAAGTATGCAAATATTTCCATAGTCGGGATTTAATCGTGTTTCAATACGTTTTTTTCTGTATAGTCACCTGCTGGCGTCCATTATATTTCCAATAGGATGTAATATTCACTTTTTTTTTATTATTCGACAAACTATTTATTTCATTTTCATATTTTACGTGGAAATCTTGCAATAGAAAAGTTATGACGTAGTATGTACTTTTTTTTTAAATTTGTCAAACTATTTATTTCATTTTTATTTTTCACGTGGAAATCTTGCTATAGAAAAGCTATTGTTGTGGTAAGAATTTTATTGTGTGTTTTTCATTGTTGGTAACTGCTATAATGAAAAAATTGATAGGAAATTGCTGTGAAATTGGTGTTTTTTTGTTTAATTAAAAATTAACTATAAATTATTTCGACTCCGGATTACTTTAGTTGCCTCGGCCGTGTTTTAATACACATGTACGTAACATTTCACAATTCCAAACTGTGGATTTGTATGGAATTACAGAAAGACAGACAAATTTTCATTTTTATATATTAGATATTGATGTCAACTATATTGATTTGTTTAAAGAGAAACATAGAACCTTAAGAAGTATAAATTGTAACATTATTATATTCTGTTGATGGTACTAAAGCTTATTTTTTTTTAAATCTTGGCATGATGTTATATATTATAAATTTATTTTTCTTTAAAATTCTTGAGTCAAAAATGCTTTTCAAAAAACAACTCATCGTATTAGAATATAAAATTTAACTTTCACGCGCTCAGAATGAAAATTGAATTTACTGAAAGTAGAAAAATTATTTTTTAGGAGAAACCTTCGAAAGCTGTCATTTTAAAATTATTAAACCATTGTATACTGTAAATTATACGGATTCCGAGGATATGCCATTATTTCATTGTATTAATGAAAAAAAAAAAGAGGGGAAAGAAAGTAACTTTATTCTTATTTCTAATTATTTATTCATTTATTGCCTTATTATATACTTATATATTTCCAAAACTCAGAGACTTTTGAGATATTTGAGAACACTATAATCATTAAGTTATCAGAACTTTGGAATTATATGCAATTTAACACTAGAACCGCCGTAGTGGTCATTTTGACCGGTACCAAATAAAAATATTTCGATTATCACCAGAAATTTCTTTCTAAAATAAGTTTAAAATGTGTGACGGAGAAATAAGTTAAATAAGCTAAATAGTTTTAAATAAAAATTCCGGTATAAAATATTTGTTAACACTTCAGTAAAATTTCCGGCGGTTCTAGTGTTAATGATATAAGATTCCGAAGTGGTAACATTGTGAAAGCAAATGCAGGGAAAAACAAAACCATAAAATTTGCCTAAACTATTTCTTTTTTGTACTAGTTTTGAATAATGTAAATAACAAACTTACAAATCTACCTGTTATTCATGCACCTCCATTAATGTATAACAAATGGAAGTCTTACCTGCAATAGAAAAAAGAAATTTTCAGACATATGTTAATGTCAAAGTAAAAGGATATAAGAATCATTATATGAAGTACACCGTAAAAAAGGACAAATATAGTATAATCACAAACGAAAATACAGTATGACTTCAAAAATCTGGCATTCAGAAATCCGGCAACTTCAAAAATCCGACATCAGAACCACTTTTTCCCTACCTTTTTCTTTTACACTTTCAAGTTCTGGGAGAAGAAAAACAGGAATTCTTTATGAATTAAAAACTTCAAGATCGAAGTAAAAAAAAAAAAAAAAAAAAAAAAAAAAAAAAGAATATTTGACATTTTTTTTTCAATTATCAGAGGTGATTATTTTCTGGACAAATTTTCTGGGAGCTAGCTGCACAGCTGCTTAGCAACGGGAACAACTTTGGTGAATGCATGGTAGAACATATGGCCGGAACAAATTTTCGGCAACGGCGACAACAAAGATGAGGAAGAATTTTCAGGGTTTCAAATTTGTCGTGAAAAGACCGCAGTTTATCAGCTGACTGAACGCGCAAAATCTGAAAATGCATTAAGTGTCGAAAATAGGGATATAGATGATTGTCTAAGGATTGACGAAAATGCATCAGCAACGAACAATTTAATGGACAGCGAGATCACTGACGCTGTTATAAATAGAACCGCCGATAATGCTAGTAGAAGCTCAGAAGACGAGGACGAACAACCGACAGAGAAAAGGTGTCAATAGAAAAATGCATAAATTTGATTGGAGAATTAATGTATGCTTTAGAGAAACAAGACGGTATTTCCGAAATAGACGTTTTTAATCTGCATAAAATACAAAAAAAAAAAAAAAAAAAAAAAAAAAAACTTGTTAAAGAATGGGGGGAAAAAATGAAGCAAACAAAGTTGATATCGCTGTTTCCGAAATAACAAGAGAAGAAATAATTTCATTCGTTATTAGATTTTTTTTTCTGTAACATAGAAAATATTAATTTTTTTTTTAATATCTAATTTTCTCTTTTTCTTACATAATTATCACTTAATAATGAATTAAATTATGGCTAAAGACACCATTAAGAATACAGAACTACTTTTGATATTCTTAGTTACTACTTTAGATATTCCTTCAAAAATCCGGAATAGCCTCAGTCCCGACGATGCCGGATTTTTGAAGTTATACAGTATACAATACACTTTTCCGAGTTATTCTCCTTCTGGAAAGTGTTCTTTATCTTTAGAAATCTCAGATGCCGATATATTTTTTTTAGATTTAAAGACACATTTATTAATTTCTTTTGTTGTCACTGGTGTTTGAAAACGTGTCGAGTAGGTTTATAGTGTATTAGTCAGTTTTCTCAACCCGGAATATAGGTTTTTCGGATGCTATAATATCGCAAGTAAACATTTTCATGTTCAACGAACGTGTTTTACAAGCAATCTTGATAAATTAACAGCATTAACATTAAAATTAATATTATTTTATTCCTACTGCGAGTATAAATTCAATTACGCAGCTGAAAATGTTTAGATGATAATTGATAGAATCCTAAAAATCGATATTCCTGTTTGAGAAAACTAGTTAATACACATTAAAAAGTTCGCAGAAACGTTTACGAAAATGAGTGGCTGCAAAAGGAACTTCATTTTTATGCATATTAAATCTCGGAAATATATTGGTTTCTGAGGTTTCTAAAAATAAAGAAAGCTTTTCGGAATCATGGGTAACTCCAAAGAGGTTATTGTATATTATATGTATGTCGATTGTGGTTATATTATATATACGTAGATTAGGACACATTTTTCTTTTTTACATTGTAAGGCAAATATATAAATACTGAAGTTACCGTCGTATATATATAAATATCGAAGAAATGCATTCGTCACCGCTGACGTGTATTTCGGATATGTGTGGGAGATATGTGTTTGGTTATGCCACCCATGAGCGATATTTTTGCATGTTACACGTTACATTATTTCTCAAAAAATATGCACAATATTCATATTTATACAATTAGTGTCCTATGAATTTTGATACTTCGATTAGAAACAGTATCATCATAATATGCATTCATTTGTGATATAAACAGGAAAACAAAAAATCTTTTTGTTACATAATGCAAAATGCAAAAGTAACACACAGAGACGATATTTCCTGTTTGAAAAAACGAAAACTATACGCCAGCAATATGTTAGAACTACTTAGGAGTACTGTGAATATAGTAATTTTACCCCTTCCAATTACGCGAAGCTTTGTGACACATTCGCGAACTCACTTTTGAATGTAAATGAATGAAATGTGCAGGCATTTTTAACTGTCCAGAAACAGAATAACGTTTTTCATTTCGCATTAATAAAAATCTAATAATCTTTTTGGGTACTTTTCGGTAAGCCGGGCGCCAGTGTTGTATATACATATATATGTATATATACATGTATGTATATATACTTATATATATACATATATATATATATGTGTGTATATATACACTGTAAAAAAAATTTTGTAAAGTTACTAAAGTTTTTCTAGGAAACTGGGATTCCAGGAACTTTTTATGTAACGGCAACAACAAAAATTCCTGTAACAGACTCTGTTACAGGAATTTTTCTTGTTGCCGTTACATAAAAAGTTCCTGGAATCACAGTTTCCCAGAAAAACTTTAGTAACTTCACTGATTTTTTTTTACAGTGTACAATATATGTATATAGATAGATGTGTATATATACATAAACGTATGTATATTTATATGTATATATAACACTGGCGCCCGGCTAACCGAAAAGTACCTCTTTTTGTTACAAAATGCGAAATGCAAAAGTAAGACCCACAGGCGAAATTTCCTGTTTGAAAAAACAAAAACTATACGCCAGAAATACGTTAGAACTACTTAGGATTATTGTGAATATAGTAATTTTACCCCTTTCAAGTTCACGAAGCTTTGTGACACAGTCACGAACTCATTTTTGAACATAAATGCATGAAATGTGCAGACATTACTAGCTGTCGAAGAACAGAACAGCGTTTTTCATTTCCCTTTAATAAAAGGAGAATTTCTTTGTGAAGAAAATCCCTTTCATATTTTGTCATTTTTTTTTTTTTTTCAGATTTTTGAGAATGTCTCGTCTTGAAGATTGGAAAAAGAAAAGGCTAAGTTTAACAAACATTGTTTGAAATATCTTTTCTTTTACAGGAGTAGTGTGAAACCTCCAGTAACTGACCTTGTTCGAATCACAATTACAAAATTTTAAATCCATTTGATACTTATTTTTCTTTTTGAAAGTACAATAGAATAACATTAAAAATTTACTGTTTTCAAAATTCTTAAAAATAATACATTATATTGTTAAAAATTAACTTATATATATATATGGTCAATAACTCCATTAAGGGGTCTCAGCACTCTTAAAATATTGGAGAGAAAAAAAGACCATTTTCAACATTTAATATCATAAAATGTATTTGATTTTATGACACAATTTTAATTAGGGTTAAAGATATAAGTGTGTTCATCCATTCCATGTATTTAAAGAATTTCAAGATGCAGAATTAGCATTTACAGGGGGCTCCAAATTGTCAGATATTTGACGAGCAGAAAATCGGCATAACAGATTACGCGCAGGATTACAAAATAAATTTTGCAACTAGAATAAAAATTATGGTGCCTACTTATACTTCAAATTATAATAATTACCCTGAACTTAAATAAATTTGTATTTAAAGCATTTTTCTATTTTTAATTAAAAGTTGTATTTAGCTAATGAAAAATTCAGGAAATTTCAACAGTATAATGACCTAAAAAAATATATTTTTGAACAGTAAAAAGGAAATTTTAGGTTCAGTTTATACAAGCTGATATGAGACATATGTTTTGAAATTTTCATGAAAAAATATTCAGAAGTTTTTGAGATATCGTGCGTCTTATGCCCCAAACGTCATTTGGAGAAAAGTGACCTCAAAGTTTCGGAAACGCTGCTACAGCTATTGTGCAGGTATAATTCTAAAAGCCATAACTTCTGTTCTAATGGGAATTTCAAAGAAACAATTATATCAAAATGTTCAGAAAAATAGGAGTTTAACATCTAAAAGAATTTAAATTATGAAAATTTTAAAACTTTAAAAGCCCTGAGACCCCTTAACTGACACCAACCCCATTTTGAAAAACCAATAATGGACGGAAAGTGAAACAGTGTCTAACACTTTGCTTGCAAAGATTAAAAAATATATATTTTTTTATATTACAAGGAATTTATGCTTTAAAAATATTTTAATCTTTATTATAAAATTAAAATAATTAACCCTATTTATCTATAATATCATTACTACAGATGTATGTGTCCCTTCTTTTATATTTAAAATTATTAGTAATGCAGATATCTAGTAACAGACATTTATGAACCAGTAACTGATAAATAGTGTTAGGCCCTGGTAGAACAACTTAAATTTTAATGGTGTTGATTACAAGATGCATATTAACTCCCCATATGCTATTTCTTTCTCCCAACTTTTTTTGTGTCGTCTCCAAAAAGTAACGTTGCGTTGTGTAAGCCAGACGTAAAATAAGCAGATGTATCATTGTACGATTAAATACTCTACAGGAATTTTTTTAACTTCTAAGCGCCACACATTTTCAATTTTTATATCGTCGTATTGAGAAAAAAAAACAACTTTTAAATGCAATTTGTTTGAAAACTGCATCTCCATTTATTTTTTAAATATTAATTTTTTTGTAGTTTTTAGAGCCATTTGCTTAATGTTGGCAATGGAAGTACTCCATTTTTGTAGAAAGTCATGTTGAAAATAAAAGAAAAATAGTTGTAAAATAATAATTATATATTTTGTTGCCATTTTCTCATAACAACCGAAAAAAATAATTAAAATACGTGCTATTTTGAGAAAATATAATCGAATGATTTCTGTTAAAACATGGAGCTATTATAAACTATATTTAAATTTAAGTGTATACATTAATGTTACAAACAAGTGAAGGCATTTGAATCATTAAACAGCCTTTTTTGTCGAGCTTTTTTAATGACGGCATTTTTTTGCTTCATTTGTTTATTATTTCACGATATTGGCGTCCTATGCATACTGTAGCTGTTTAAAACTGGAACGTAAATGTGGAATTCTTAAGCGGATGCGAATGGCGTCATTTTACATAAAATAAAAGTGTATGCTTTAAGTCTTAATATTGAAATATATTTTGTACTATTTATATATACATAATTTTTTTCCCCTCGGGGGCGACACTAAATTCTGAAAAAGCAGAATTCTTGTTTTCTAGTTTTATTATTGTTTTTTAAACAGTAAAAATAATAGGTGTCAACTTTGCTTAATATTACCAATGAGTAACACCTCTGTCGGAGATTTGGGAAATAAAATTACTGGAACCAATAACTGGCACGTCCAATTAAGCTATAATTATGTAACTACCGGGTGTCCCAAAAAGGACTGACTGATTTTAAAATTCAATAACTTGTAAACGGTGACAAATATTTAAAAAATTCTTGCAGGAGGGTTATGCATAAGGTCAAAAGTTTTTTTACAGTGATTTTCAATTTTAGTTCGAATTACAAACAATAGATGGCGCTGTAAGCAATAGTCGCTAAATACAGGCTCGATTTTTGGTCCTTTATCTTGTTCCATGCGGAAAAAGGAGATGGAAATGTATTATCCGGGCCACGAAGTACCAAAAATCGAGCCTGAATTTAGTGTCTATTGATCGCAGCGCCATCTATTGTTTGTAATTCGAACTAAAATTGAAAATCACCATAAAAAAAACTTTTAACCTTATGCATAACTCTCCTGCAAGAATTTTTTAAATATCTGTCACCGTTTACAAGTTATTGAATTTTAAAATCAGTCAGTCCTTTTTGGGACACCCGGTATAAACTAGAAATCATGGTCTTAATGTATCATAGATATCTTTTAACTAACTTCTGCTAGTACAACTTTATGGAAAAGTTTAGGATAGTAACATTATAAATAGATTAAAAAAAGCACTATCTTAATTTTAAAAATAAGATGGATGTCTCAAAATGTTACTTTTTGTGTATTCAAAAATTTCCTTCTCAGTGAATATGTTGTTGGCCTACTAGTGATGAATAAATTGACTCCAAAATAAAAATAACTTTTCTAAGCTACCACTTAGATGATATTACTTTGCAGAATTTTACAAGAAAATTATTTGAGTTAGATTTTTGCTGAAGTGTCAGTTACTGGTAAGGTGTCAATAACTGGGGGTTTCACCCAGTGTTCTCGCTGGCTTTTGACTAACATTAGCGATTTGGCGAATAAGAAATGAAAAACAATAGCCAAATGAACAAAAATGTTAGCAAGATAGATTCGGCTTGAAACACTGAAAAACCTATCTTTAATCATTTATTGTATCTCTTTTTTTCAATATGTTCTAAAAGAACCTAAATTTTTGTATTTGCTTATATAATAGAAATTCGAATACCCTCTACCGAAACTATCAAAAATAAGTGCATTCTAAATGTTTCCTAAATGTGTAAATGTTTCAGACATTCTTTTAGCTGTCTAAATAAAAACTAAATACAGCAATCTTTGAATTACCGTTGTGAAAATATACACTAAACATGTCTATGAGATTTCGACTCTTAACCGATTGAAAAAATTTCACCGGCCAATGATACTTTGCATACATTTAATAAATAGTGTGGTAAATGGCTAATTTCAAAACCGCATTCCAGCAAAATTTTTCTCTATTTAGCGCTTAATGCGAGTAATTTGTTTACGTTCTTACTGCCGCGACGTTGGAGCATACACAGTGATTAACTAACAATAAAGAAATAACTATCGCATAATCATTTCTGTGTCTTTGCCTGTTGTTAAACTAAATTGGTGTTGAGTCATAATCTCTGTATATAGAGCAATGTAAATGGCATGGTGCGATTGAACATGTAAAGCGACATCAATTGTTCAATAACGCGCCTAAGAATCTCGACTGTATTGGCACATAACATACACAAACACACAAACTGAGCACTCGCAATTTGGCGAATTTGACTGTTGGTTTACTCGCCAAATGAAGAATTTTGTCGCGATTTCGCACAAAGGCGAGCGGCAGCGAGAACACTGGTTTCACCCTATTTAGTTTCTCTTTAACTGAATGAAAATGGCTTCAAATTTTGTGCATTTACAAATGAAAATGACTTTGTGAATGTATCAGAAAGTAGTCAGTTTATTCTTTAGGACAGCCCTAAGATTAGAATCTAATAAATTAATAAATAGAGATAAATAATATTAGAAAAGTGTTATAATAAAGTACGAAATAATAGGAAATGAGTTGCCAGTTTCTCCTTTTCAATTGGATAATTGTCTGAGTGTAATAAATGTCGGAGACTAATAGAATAATTAATGTTGTCGAAACACATTTGCGTAAAGGCAGTAACAGGAAAATTGAGACTTAGTATCTATAGCGTCCGTGTTATTGTCAAAACAATTTCATTAATTACAGGATGTATCATTTTTACGCTCGTAAATGGAACATAATTATATCCAATAGCATGAAAATGTTCCGATAATTTGGAAATGTTAATAAGTAACTCTTCATAGAAGTAGAAATATTTCAGTTCTGGACTTAAATTTCTTGATATTAATGTAATTTATTAAGATCTAATTGAAAATATTAAAGGTCGGAACAAACATGCTTTATGTAAAAGGAAAGAAGTGGTATACATACATTGGCTTACGTACTTATTTATCTTTGTAATCTTGTTCGGTTTGAACAACATTTATGAAAAATTAACATGTATATTTAAGTATAGATAATAAAAAAGACAATGAAAACTGTATGAGATACAGTGTTTGAAAATGGTAATTGTATCTAATAGAGTACTGGAGAACTAAAATTTAATATTCATTCTATTTTTTTTAAGATGGAGTCATTTAGAATTTATCAAAACATACAATAATATATAATACAAAGATAATACAAAGGCAAATATAAACAAGATTATTTTGTAGTAATCAGAAAATCCATAGCAACAAAAAATGCTCTGTTTATAACAGAGATCAACTTTTATTTAACAAAATTCATGGTCCATACAAAAACAAATGTAATATAGAAATTTCGTTAAATGCAAAGTCAACGCGATATCTTAAAAAAAATAAAAAATAAAAAAATAGTTATCTTTAATAGTTCTATTTAAACGACTACAAGTGGTATTTTTATAACAGTTGAGTTTTGATTAATAACTTTTTATTTGTAAAACATGTTGCAGTTTTTAAGTGTATATGAAACATATTTTCGTGAACAAATTTTACAAACTGCAACCCTCATTGTATATTTTCCCTAACAATTTAATAATTTCTCTTTCAGATGAATTTTCAGGAGCTATTTTCTCACCTTCTTCTTCACTTAACGCTTTTTTCAGTGTTTGTTTTTATCATACTTCGTAGATTTTCATTGTCTGATGGATAAATAGAAATAGCTATATCGAAATCAATTTCGAGAAATTTGAAAAATTAGTATTATTGTTCAGCATGTCCTTTGTTTTTTAACTCTTTCCACTTTAATTCCGTTAAAAAAAATTAATGTTAGATTCATATATACCCGTAAATAGAAAGTATTAAAGATATATAATGATGAGTTACAAAGAAATGAAAGAAATTTCCAAAATGGCATTTTTGATAGATTGAAAGTAATAGCCCTTTAAAATTATATTCTGAAAAAAAAAATCTTTAAATACAAATTCGTTTTCGCTGTTTAGAGGGGGTTTTCTCTGTGTTATTTTTGTTGAAAAACAAGGCTCTAGAGAAAATTTTGTTAAATAGAAAATTTCGTTCGTTAAACATAAGTTCAACTAACTGCTGCAATTATTCATTGTTACTAAATAATTAATACGAATACATTGTTTTCTTTTGATAAAGACTTTCAATCATTACATATAATGAAAACGAAATCTATATCCCCAATAGAAGGTTTGGATACATTTACAACTACACTGTAAGGCCAAAAGTCACCGGTTTTATACATCTAGTCCAATATCTGAGCAATTCTCACACCGATTTTTTCTGAAACTTCAGGAATATAAAGAACATATTTAATATAATATTTTTCAGAGAAAGTTTGATTCCGAATACGATTAAGAAACCAACAAGAAATTGAATAAATAATGCTTATATTTCGTCGAATATTTAATACGAGGGTGATCCAGAAATTAAATATCCCACGGCCCGTAAAAAGAAACAAAACATAATTACATGGAAAGAGTTATTGCAAAAGTTACAGCAATATTTCAGCTACTCAACATAAGAACCATCGGAAGTGTAACTCTTGTCATAGTGTAGGATAAATTTTTGTTGCCCAGTGTCATGAAAGTCAGCCTCCTGGGAATGGAGCCAGCTTGTCAGAGTTCTCAACCCACGTCTGATCACCCGTAACGATCCTCGTTTATTCATTGTGGTATCGCTGCAGAAAAGTGCAGAAAAGATCGGCGATGCTTGAAATCATCATGAAACACCTGGTGTGACGGAAATTATGCGTCAGGTGGGTGCCGAAGAAACTTGAACCCAAATACAAAACCAAACGCATAGGAGCAGTATGAGCTTTTCTGTAGCAATACCACGATGAGGCAAACGAATACCTCACCAGGATCGTTTCGGGAGATGAGACGTGGGTTGACAACTGTGACAAGATGGTTTCATTCCCAGGCGGCAGAATTCTATGATACTGGACCTCAAAAACTTATCACACACTATTACAATTCTTACAATTACAATTCCGGTGATTCTTATGTTGAGAAGTAGCTGAACAATTCTGTATCTTTTGCAATTAATTTTTCTAAGTAATTATGTTTTGTTTCTTTTTACGTGGAAAGCTTCCTTTCTGGATGACCCTCGTATATTCATATTCTAATTATGATATATTGCTCCTACTATACTTTATAAAGTTTCCTAAAATCGGCATTAATTTTGCTGAAAAAATATTTTAGTTTTTGCATGCTATAAACAAAAAGCACGCAGAAATTTTTTGAATTTTTTAAAGAAAGCATGATATCTCCTTGCATATACGTGCCTTTCTTGTACAAACGAATACACATATTGTACAAGATCCACATAGCCTTGACGTACAGCTACAGATCATTTCGAGTATTTAAATTTACAGAGTAATCGCATACATTACTTTTTTATTCAATTTGTTGTTGGTCCCTTAATTGCCCACTTGATCAAACCTTCACCGAAAAGTATGAGATAAAACATGTTCTTAATATTCCCGAAGCTTCAGAAGAATTCATCAATTATGTCTAAATATTCCATTAAGCGTCTATAATCAAAAATGCCTGCTGACTTGTCGCCATATAGTATATGTATCTTTTAAAATATATAGTACATTTAAGGATTAACTAATTAATCTTGTTATGGTTATTATTATTTAGAATTCTCTGTCTAATGTTTACACATAAATTGATTAAGAAATTCATTAACATATTATTCTTAATACAACGTTTATACATAAACTGATTAAGAAATTGATTTGCACATTGATAACATAATGTTTATACATAAATTGATTAACATATATGAGTGTACTGTTTTGATACACTAATATATGCACACACACTTATCCAAATTTAAGAGTATCTGTAGATTTTTTTAATGAAATAGTTTAAAGAGATTCCATTATCTTGGCTCTTAGTCCATCTTCTTTTAAGACATTTTGTGGGTAAATGATTCCTCTTGTTTGCCAATATTTTTAAAATATAATTTTTATTATCTGCACTTTCTGACTTAAATATAGATGTCAGATTTATATATACGTAAACGTAAAGACGTATATTATGTATATATCAATATATATAAATTATGGCAATAGATAAATAGATGACAGGCAAATGGATAAAGTGTCAAGTAAATACAGAAATATAAATAATGAACTGGTTTATACACAGTCACATAAATGCATATGTGATGTGGATATCAACAGATATAAGTAATGGCAATAGGTAGATGATAGGCAAATGGATAAACTGCCAAATATATACACAAATATAAATGATGAACTGGTTTATATATACTTATATATACATAAATACGTATGTTAAGTGGATATCAATAGATATAAGTAATGGCAATCGATAGATGATAGGCAAATAGATAAACTGTCAAATACATACAGAAATATAAATGATGAACTGGCACATACACAGTTCTATGTAACGTAAATACACATGCTATGTGAGTATCAATAGAAATAAATAATGGTAATAGATAGATAGCAGGGAAATGGATAAACTGCCAAATAAATACAGAAATATAAATGATGAACTGGTACATATATTGTTAGAAAAGCAGGAGTATATACAAATTGTTAGATACTTATATAAATGAATTGTGTAGATACAGATGCAAATATGGATTAAGATAGCTATATAGCTAAACAGATATAAATTTGTGCCTACTTTTGAATTTTACGTTATAAAAATACAATATTAGATCAATATTTGATTGTATTAGATACATCTTTAATTTATCTTTTCCAATTTTGACAAGACTTGCTTAAAATATTGCGAAAGCATTGGTGCATTTACATCTTGTCACTATTGTTCTAATATTGCTAAGAAACTTTTCCCCTTTTTATTGCTAATATTTTTAGTATTAGGCCAATATTTCTCCAATATGGAAATTTTATTGCAAATATTTCCAAAAAAGACAATTTTTCTCTAACAGTAGAACTTCATTACAAATGTTTTCAACGCTGTATCAATATTTAACCAATATTTCATTGAAAATCTATTCAATAAATACAATACTGGTGCAATATGGAACTTAAATATAAACAATATAACCAAAATTGATTTGGTATTAAGGATTAACCTATAAAAAAATCCTTTAACTGGTGTCAATGCCTTTTACCTAATTCTCTATTACTCCTTACACCTTGACCTTATTTGACCTCCACGTTAAATAGAAACACGTACACAAGAAATAAGCCGTGCCAAGATTTTAAAAACAAGAGATAGAAAAGTTTGCAGGAGAACAGCCAAAAGAAAATTCATTGTCGTCGGATACTTTAAAAACCTCGCAAACAATTTGTAATAAATTCATTGACTACCTCTTTTATTTTTCTTACTATTGACAATGAACCAGCTGGACTAAACCCAAGTCCGCAGAGGCATATTCAT
The DNA here is from genome assembly GCA_963932465.1 of Maratus speciosus. Lineage (NCBI taxonomy): Eukaryota > Metazoa > Arthropoda > Arachnida > Araneae > Salticidae > Maratus > Maratus speciosus. The sequence goes on along the minus strand of OZ010789.1, from coordinate 306,467,611 downwards.
AAGACCGTTTTCAATAGGATCAACTTCAGAAAGAGCAGAAAATATATGAAGTAGAAAATTTTAAATTGTATTCAAATGTTACTTGGGTGCTTTGGAATTTTTTTAGGATAAAGAATGATTTCTAAATACTCTCAAAAGATGTTATTCAAAGATTTAAATATGCAAATTTTCTACAAGCTTTTCGCATTAAAAAGGGAACTTAAAAGTCTCTGTTTAAATTTCGTTCAGAAAAATATGGCAATGGGGAGGAAGCATAAAAGATATTTTGGTTTAGCTAAATAGGATGTAATAAATTTCATGTTTCACGTCCGATGGTTTGTTTCAAAGAACCGAATCTTTTTAAATTTTCAAATAAATAATAAAAATAGAGGGATTTTTTTTCCAGATCTTAAAGGTGAATGTATATTGGTACACGAAGCATATATCGAAAAATAGGGTAGGACTATAAGTATTTCAACTTTAAACTATCAATCTGATGTATTATGAATATAGATATTTTGAAAACGATATATCCACAATTTTTGAAATTAATCTTTTCCAACATCAAGCTTTTGTTAACTTTTAGATCTCATATAACTAGACAAACTACACTGTAAAGAAAAATCTGTAAAGTTACTAAAAGTTTTCTAGGAAACTGGTATTCCTAGAACTTTTTATGTAACGGCAACAACAAAAATTCATGTAACAGATACACTTTTGCATCGTAAATCAAAAAAACTGTAAGGTTACTAAGAATAGTTTAGGAAACTGTTTATGTAAGTGCAACCGGGGTACAGATAAAATTTTAGTAAGATTACTATAATTTTAGTAGGTTCTTTTGTGTTACAGATTTCTGTAGCTTTACGTACAGATAAAATTTTAGTAAGCATGCAAATTTCTCTAACTTTACAACCGTAGGATTACAGTTTTTTTTACAGTGTAGCAGAATCATTCGGCTCTCCCTATCTTAACCAGGCAGGGCGAGGGCTTCCGAGTTAAATAAATAAAAATGCAATAATAACTGAGCTCTGTGCATTAGTGCCATTTTAAGGAACATACACAACCACTGATTTTTATATACAGGGAGAACCGAAAACATTCCTTTAACATTGACCATAGACATATATTATGAATTACAAAGTAGCATAAATAAAAGGTACAGAATTTTATGAAATCGATTAAAATCTTCAGGTGATTAAACTTGAAGGAACACAAAATTTTAATTTTTACACGCCCCCCCCTTCTACAAAATTTTTTCCAAAAAGTAAAATGTGCCCCATACATTAATAAGGTGATGTACAAAATTTCAGCATTTTATCATAAAAAGTCGCAAAGACATGTTTAAACAAAGTTGGTGAGAGGTTAATCATAAATTTAAATGTAAAAACGTTTCAACTCAATGTGAACGACTGTTTTCTTTTGTATTTGTGTACCACCCCTAAAACGCGATGATCCAACATGATTTTCCCCCTTTGCAAACTCATATTCATGCATCGAAAAGTGGTTCATGCCACCATTTTTGTATTTTCAGATCTCTGCGACTTTTTATGATAAAATGCTAACATATTGTACATGACTTCGTTACAATAATAGGGCAAGGAATAAAAGCCGAGGTCAGTATGTTTGAGACACTTTGTATGCAGACTAAGGGATCCAATTCGTGATTCCCATGTTACAGAATGTACTGATCGGCGTATGGAATATAGTTGAAAATTTTTTTTAATTAAAAACTCTAGATTTTTTTTTACATTTAATGTATTTTTTTAAATTGCTTACTAACAACACCAAAAAGCATTTTTATAGGAAAAATATCAATTATATATCCAAATAAAACTTTGAAATTTATTAAAATGGTACTTTCATATTAATCTTACGCCAGTAATTATTAGCCAAAGAAATAGCCAAAAATTTGTTAAAACACGTAGTTCGATGACATATCTGAAAATTTGTGTTTTTATTTATATCGTTCTTTAATTTATTTATTGATGAAGTGTTAATTTCATTATGGAATATTACCCGGAAACAAACACTGAACTATTTATATTCTTTTAAATGCAAACATAATCTTTAGTTACAGGTATTAGAGAAAGATTTAAAAAAAACATGCTTGAAACTTATTTTATAGTCAATTAAATATCAGTAAATTGAGATACATTTTGCATACAAGTTGCATTTGAGGGTCACTTTTTCTCTATTCGACGGTGTAAAAATTCAAATTGTGCGATGTTTAGAAGTTAATAAATTTACAAATAAACTGGTCAAGTGCGAGTATTACTCGCGCACAGAAAGTTCCGTGCAATAAATATATAAATTAGTAACTGGGCATTGCTTTACACAAATATATCATTAAAAGTTCAGCCGATGGCGCATAAAGTACACCGCCCGTGTCTTTGTGTATGTCCAAACCATCCGTATCTTTAAGTGTTAATATATCGGCTAATTACCGACAATTCATTTTTGAAAATCATTATCAACAATCTTCTTATACTTTTGGGACGATAGGTACCTCCAGCACTCCTCAACTCCTTTGCTGAACGCCCGAAAATCGAAATTTGTGTGTAACGGAAAAATGCGATTTACTTTTTTAGTGCGGAACTGAAAAAAAAATCAGGTTGTTGCCATAGTCCATGTAATGCCAGCATTACTCACGGACGTGTATTTGCTTTATTATAGATTTGAAATACTTTCTCAGTACTTTCACTGTCTTGCAAGCAATTTGTGATAAATGGGATGACTATTGCATTTTTTTGTTCCCTCTATTGAGAATGAACCAACTGGATTAAACCCAAGTCCGTAAAGGCATATTCATGAAACCCTTCAACTTTAAAAAGAAAAGAAAATATATGAAGTAGAAGTTGTTAAATTGTATTCAAATGTTACTCCGAAACTTTAGAATTGTTTTAGTATATAAAGAATGGTTTTTAAATACTCTCAGAAGATGTTACTCGGAGATTTAAATATGCAAATTTTCTGCAAGCTTTTCACAGTTAAAACGGAACTTAAAAGTCTCTGACTAAATTTTGTTTAGAAAAATATGGCAGCAGGATGCTATATAATGTTGCGATTTGCATCTAGGTTTAAAAAGATCGGATGTAAGAAACTTTAAACTTATATTTTAAGATTTCATTGTTTAAAGAAAGGAATTTCTGCAAAGACTGAAATAGATAGCAATGATGCTGATTAATTTCTTTAGATTTTAATGATTTCTGTACATATATTGGTATGCCATTGATATATTGGGACGTGGAGAGTATGGTTATGGTCAGCGAGAGTCTGCAATATATTACGACTGTTGTAATTACTTACAACCACTGCCATATTTTTATTTAATTTGATTTAGTAAGTATTTTATTAATCTTTTACATTTAATTTTAATATTCGCATTCTAAAATTATTTTATTTCCTTCCTTTTTAAAACTTCCCCTGTAAGCTTTTCTTCCTTACGTAACATTTCATTTCATTTTAAAATCATAAACATTGTTTTGAAATCTGTACTTCCGGTAAAAGATTTCTCTGGAACATTCCATAATCTTCTTTTGAGGTAATTTCCTCTTTGTAGCCCCGCCCCTAGCCAATCATATTTAAATCAGTTTAATGCGTAATTTCAAAATTTGTAACACTTTACTACTATTTGGCATCTTATCTTAATGAAATCTCTAAAATTTCCTCTAATTTAAAAGCAGTTTTTCATATTCTTTTTAGCATTGCGAATTGTGCCGACGCAAGGCTCTGGTATCTTTGTTTCTGCCAAATTGGCATGTTTCAAGTATAATAGCAACCCCTTTCCTCTTCTTCTACGCAGAGCTTTCGCGCTATTATTAGAGTTCTAACAACAACCGCTGAAATGGGTGGCGACCCCTCGCCCTTCTGCAAAAATAAACGGATCTTGTGCGTACAGCAAAAATGGTAAAAGTGAAAGAATATATTTTTTTAAGATTATGTGATCGGCTGCATAGTTTCTTGTGCTTTGTGGCGAGATCTTTTATCAGTTCCTGTAATATTGATTCTTCAATAATATGTGGTTAGAAATCCTGCTGATAGCTGTATCATTATTTTTCATTCAAATGGTGCTTTCGTTAGGAGTCGTAGAATTCGATTGCTGAAAAATCATATCAAAGCCTTGTCTTTTTAAACGTCCATCCACACTCCCCAGGAGAAAATTTTATTATATTTTTCTCAAAAATAAGAGCTTATAAAAAATCGATTTGTTTATATTCATCATAAAAAAGTGCATCTAAAAATTAAGAGATGTACTATATAAAATATGTCTTTGCTTCAAAAGAACTTCGTGATGAATAAAGATTTTTCTAGGATAATTATCGTCTGTGCATTTCCTTTCACTAATGCGTCTACTACTGTTTTGTTTTGTTTCAGGTCAGTACAGGTAATGCTTTTGCTTTTATTTTTTTGTTCTTGATTATCAAAAACGTGAGAAATAAATACAGAATTATTTTTAATTAATGACTGTTATGTCAGAGTGGTCTTTTGGGGCCACAACACAATGTAACAAAAAAAGAAACAAATACCATACCTCACATATTGGTCACGAAAAATGATTTTTGGTTTATTAATAGGATTTCAGTATTTAAAAATAACTTTACAATATTATTCTTTGACCTTCTATCACACAACCATCATAACGACTACCAATATACTGGACAGGATAAAAACAAATTGGTATTGCTTGATAAATACGTTTTCTATCAACAATTTTTATACGAATGGTATAACTGTTATATAATTGAAACATACTATTTATTCGTTTTGAGGATATTTTTCTATTTAAAAATCGCCCTTCTATCACAGACAGATATTTTACAAGCGTACATAAAAAATTCGAATACATAATTTTCCTGGGCACTTATTCTTTACAAAATGTATGTTATATTAAAAAAGAACGGTTTTTTAAAACAGCGAAGTATAATGATTAAAAGTTTATTATGCCCAATGGTTTAGTAAAAAATACTTTAATTTCTAAAACTACAGTACATAAAAAATGAAGTTCATATCATTTATGACATAATAAGCATTTGTGGATATTTTATCAGAAGTTGACTTTTATTCTAAAAATTCTAACGCAGAAATAACATAGAATCGGGCATCACTCATTAGGCTATATGGGATAACGAAAAGCATAGTCCTGAACAGTGTTGTAGCAAGGATATTGCGAGCTTTTTCCTGACAGCAGATAGCAAGCTGGATAAGCACTTCATCGATGATATCACTTATTTTTACATGTATACTAGAGATATGTATACTAGTATACCATTAGAAGAACAAATAAAACCTCTTGAAAAATAAGCCTATTAGTGCAGCTGCTGCTCTGGTCCAGATCAAAGTCTTGTACGAGTCGGGTAGCGTACAGTCCAAAAATTATGCCTACTGTCAACCCGATACCGCAGCCGAAATATTTCAATCCGAACACACCCGGAACGGAAGTGAAAGAAAATTAATCCATATTTTAAGTCAATTATGGAAATTTAATCTAAAATTATATATGAAATATCAATTTGACCTTTTTTGTATAAAAATGTACACTCATAATATTCAAATATATAGTTTGTTTTCATAAAAAAAAGTCAGTAATTTTTTTAAAGGTCTGATGAACCCGAACCCAAAACATACCAACTCAACCCTCACACACAAAAAATTGCTTTAATCTCAACTGACCTGTGGTTCGGGTCGGTTCAAATTCGGAAAAAATTTGATAACCCGGCCCGATACAGGTCTCTAGTCCAGAACAGATCTGAAGCAGTTCATCTCTGGCCTAACATGCAATAAAAGTTCATACACCTTTGCACCTCTACATAAAGAATGGTTTTCTGGTTTTGATAAGATGTGGATTATTATGCAGAGAGGTGTTAAGTAGTTAGTTGCTATGTTTTACCCCCTGTCAAGTCTTGGTGATGTATTCTCCTCATGTAAGACTTTAGTCGGTCACCAACCAAAGTAAAGAATAAACAAATAAATACATACATAAAAGTAATTTTCAGCGGGTATAAAAATAACCTGTACTCGTACTGAAAGCAGTATTTTTTTTCGATTGTTTAGGAAGGAAATAAAAACGAATGCAGCACTATCTTCTGAGTGAGTATCTCGGTGAGTCCGATCTTGAATATAGATTCCTGAGTAAGGCAAGTTCTTAACTCAGCAGTAGTCGCGTGCCGGTGTTTTCACCGCCCATCTCCTCTTATAAATACAATACTGAGATTTCACGTAGCTGGATTTAAATGTTTTTCCTCTACACAGTAAAGTAATATGACATTCTAGCTCTTTCCAAGTATATATCGGCAATGAAAGTAACGATTCGTCGAAAAGACATTACATAATCACTAGTGAGAGTTCATTTCACGCTCTCCAAATATTTCACAGATTTAGAGAAAACTGATTAAATTTTGCAAAATACAAATTTATAACGTCATTGAAAAGTAAAATTAATGAAAACTTACATTCTTTTTTCCGCTAGCAAAAACCGGTGAACAAAAAAGACCGAAAGTGCCCAATAATGTTCTAAAAAAAACACGCTACTACTCTCGTGTTAGAAAAAAGTATCGAGAAATATTTTAATAGGAAAAAATAATTGCTTGTTCCATTATTATTTTTTTTATGTTGTAGATATCATTGTCAATATTAGTAACTTCAATCTTGCTGATGTTTTTTCCGCCAAGTGTGACATCAATCGGTGACTAAAGTGAAGAAAAAATAAAAGCGAATATAAAAAGAACCTGTCCTCATGTCCATCAATTCTTTTTTTCCATTGTTTACGAAAGAGATAAAAACAAATGCCACACAATCTTCCGTAGCTACTCAATGAGTTTGATCTTGCCTCCTTCAATATGACAATGAACCTGGCTTGCTGGATGCGGTCCAATTCCCGCCTGTAAGAATCCTATGACGCTCGTGGAATTAAAATAAATCACACAATGGATTTCGCAGTCTAATTAAGACCAAATTACGTGGAGACACAGCTATTGTAAAATCAATTATGACGCTATTCCTCGTCTTTAGATTTGACGATAACGACAAATGTGAATGTACGACGTGTTCACTCCCATTGTTGTGGAAATTACAAATTAAGAAAATATTTTTTTTTTCAACTGTTGTTTCCAATGTAAAACTATATGCATTGTTTCTATAGGCATATTTACTGAAAATAAAATAAATAAAAGCTAAGTAAAAGAAGGAATAGCTATTTTTTTTATTATTATTTTATAATGAAAATCTGAAATATATTTTATACGTTAGAAAAACGTTTCTATACGAAGCCTTGAAATGTTTTAATCCAAATCATAAATTTAAACCTTATAGGGCAGAAATTAAAAATTGATATCTTAATTTTTTTTTTTTTTTTTTTTTGTTTATGGAAATTAAGAAAATATTTTTTTTTACCAATTGATGTTTCCAATGCAAAACTATGCATTGTTTGTATGTGTATATTTACTGAAAAGAAAATAATAAAAAAAAGCAAGTATGTGGAGGAATAGTTATGTTTTTATTATTACGTTATTAGGATGAAAGTCTATGAAATATACTTTATACGTTGGAAAAACGTTTCTCTATGAAGTCTTGAAATATTTTAATCCAAATCATAAATTAAAACCCTATAGGGCCGTAAATGAAAATTGATATCATCTTTAAAAATTATTTTTTCGGTTTGTGGAAATTAAGAAAATTATTATTTTTCTCAATTGATGTTTCCAATGTAAAACTATGCATTGTTTTTATGTGTATATTTACTAAAAAGACAAGAAATAAGAAAAGCATGTATGTGCAGGAATAGTTATGTTTTTATTATTATGTTACCAGAATGAAAATCTATGAGATATATTGTATACGGTGGAAAAACATTGCTCAATGTCATGAAATGTTTTAATGCAAATCATAAATTTAAACCGTATAGCACAGAACTTGAAAATTGATAGTATCTTAAAAAGTCCTTCCGGCCAGTGCCGGGAGGAAGAGGTAGCTTTCATAATCCTTATTTTAAAAAAGCCTACTTATATTATTCAAACACACGAAGCTCAATTTAGTGGAAACCGAATATAGGAGATTCAATACTAATTTTTATCAATACTTAATCATTATGAATGAGAATTTCGCGAAATTAGTCAGCTTTATCCAAGCTGCTTTTCTTTAAAGTAACATATATTTGGCTGCCAAATTCGGCAATTTCTTAAAGTGCCTGTCATTTTAAGACAACATGGTGGATGAGGCTAAGCAGTGAACTTGGTCGAGACCTTAGTAATTGCTGTGCACATGCTCACTCACATCGGAATCGGTTAATATATAGGAGTGCTGTCGCATGCAAAAAATCAGATTTTTCAAAATGTCACCCACAATAGAAATTGAAACTGCTATATCCGAGCCATTTTTTAAGGTAAAGACAAACAAAAAATGCTCCTGAATCCTTATATCAAGGTCAAATACTTAAGAAAGAAACCTTTTTCAATTTCTAATTTTTTTGCATCTCACTTTAAATATATATATATTTTTTAATTTAATGGTCGCCATTTTGAAACAAGATGGCTGATGAATCTGGCCAGCGAACTTGGTCGAGGTGTTGATGTACACTATCCACATGCCTTCTTAGATCGAAATAGGCGAATACGTGTGTTATAGCGTAACAAATACAAGATCGTTTCAAAATGTTAGCCATGGTAGAAATTCAAAGTGCTATAAATCAACCATTTTTTAAGATATAAACAAAAAAACAAATTTTCAGAAACAAAAGCTGCTCCGGAATCTTTGTATCAAGGCCAAACACATAAAAAAATCTTTTTCATTTTCCAATTGTTTAATACCTCATTTTGAATTTTAAATTTAATTTTTTTAAATGGCAACCCTTTTGAAACAAAATAGCGAATGAAGCTGGCCAACAAACTCGGTCGAGACATTGGTATGTACTATGTACAGACCAAGTTACATCCAAATAGGTTCATAATTACTCCTGTTATCGCGTGACAAAAATCAGGTCGTTTTACAATGTCAGCCACAAGAGAAATTCAAAATGCTATTACTCAGCCATTTTTTTAGATATAGACGAAAGAAAAACTGTTCCGGAATCTTTGTATTAAGGTCAAACACATACAAAAAAAATCTTTTTCACTTTCCAATTTTTTGGTATCTCATTTAAATTTTTTTATTTTTTAATTTTTTTAAATGGCCGCCATTTTGAAACAAGATGGCGGATGAAGCCGGCCAACGAACTCGGTCGAGATATTTATATGTACTATGTACACACCAAGGTACATTCAAGTCGGTTCATAAATACGCCTGTTATTACGTGAGAAAAATCAGGACGTTTCAAAATGTCAGCCACGCTAGAAATTCAAAATGCTATAACTCAGCCATTTCTTAAGATATAGACGAAACAAAAACTGCTCCCGAATCTTTTTATCAAGGTCAAACACATAAGAAGAAAATATTTTTTCAATTTTTAATTTTTTGGTACCACATTTCAAATTTAAATTTTTCTTAAAAATTTAATTGGCCACCATTTTTAAACAAGATGGCGGATGAAGCTGACCAACGAACCCGGTCGAGACATTGGTATGTACTATGTATAAACGAAGTTACATCCAAATCGGTTCATAAATACGTCTTTTATCGCGTGACAAAATTCAGGACGTTTCAAAATGTCAGCCACGCTAGAAATTCAAAATGCTATAACTCAGCCATTTTTTATGATATAGACGAAACAAAAACTGCTCCGAAATCTTTGTATAAAGGTCAAATACATAAGAAAAAAATATTTTTCCATTTTTAATTTTTTGGTACCACATTTCAAATTTTAAATTTTTTAAAAAATTTTAAATGGCCGCCATTTTTAAACAAAATGGCGGATGAAGCTGGCCAACGAACTCGGTCGAGAGATTGGTATGTACTATGTACACACTGATTTACATCCAAATCGGTTCATAAATACGTCTTTTATCGCGTGACAAAATTCAGGACGTTTCAAAATGTCAGCCACGCTAGAAATTCAAAATGCTATAACTCAGCCATTTTTTAAGATATAGACGAAACAAAAACAGCTCCGGAATCTTTGTATAAAGGTCAAATACATAAGAAAAAAATATTTTTCCATTTTTAATTTTTTGGTACCACATTTCAAGTTTTAATATTTTTTAAAAATTTTAATTGGCCGCCATTTTGAAACAAAACGGCGGATGAAGCTGGCCAACGAACTTGGTCGAGAGATTGGTATGTACTATGTACACACTGAATTACATCCAAATCGGTTCATAAATACGCCTTTTATCGCGTGACAAAATTCAGGACGTTTCAAAATGTCAGCCACGCTAGAAATTCAAAATGCTATAACTCAGCCATTTTTTAAGTTATAGGCGAAACAAAAACTGCTCCGGAATCTTTGTATAAAGGTCAAATACATAAGAAAAAATTATTTTTCCATTTTTACTTTTTTGGTACCACATTTCAAGTTTTAAAATTTTTTAAAAATTTTAAATGGCCGCCATTTTGAAACAAAACGGCGGATGAAGCTGGCCAACGAACTCGGTCGAGACATTGGTATGTACTATGTACACACCGAATTACATAGAAATCGGTTCATAATTACGGGAGTTACAGTGTGACATAGGTCAGATATATATATATATATATATATATATATATATATATCAATTTTGAACGGAGGGTGGTTTCGGGGTCTGGGGGTCATGATCGATGAAAATATACCAAAATTTTTTGAAATCGCTTTCCTCCGAACGGCTGCAATAGGTAGCTTTTTTGTAAAGAAAGCTACCTAAAACCGATATTTAGGTTTGAGAAACTGATTAATACACTATGAAAACTTTTGATTTCTTATCATATACAATAAAAAAACTACTTGGAATCGTTTCAGAAAATAAGTGGAAGCAAAAGAAATTTTGTTTTTAGAAATACTTCTTGGTTTTTGAGGCTTCCAAAGATAAAGATGCTTTCCGGATTCACATACCTCTGAAAAAGTCATTATAAATTTTCGTTCGTGGTTATATTATATTTTCGAAGATTAAAAAATATTTATATTTTTTCACAGTGCAAAAATTAAAACTCAACAACGGTTACATTTTTTGTGTCTAGATATGGTATTTACATGCGAGTTGACGTCATTTTTCCTCTAATAACACAAGAACATCAGAAGTCAAAAATCATAAAGCATCAAAAGTCTTCATTAAGCCAAAAGAGTGAAAACGAGATTCTTTTGGTATCATTGTTTTGGGGGATCATCTTTATTTTTATTCATTTCTTGAACACTTATTTATGTATTGTCTAATTTTTTTATATTTATCATTTTCTTTTCTTTAAGTCTTTCCAACATAATTGAAAAGTGTTTATAAATTCGATTTGTCTGCTTACTTCAATCTGTCCGTGCTCTAACTCGTGTAAATATACCCAAAATGACATATAATTTTTATATATTAATGATGTTTACTATAGAATTTTCGATATTTGAAATGAAGTGCGTAGCATTTATAGTTCAAGGCCGAACGTTTACAGGGACAAACAAAAGCATTATATTGTTTTATGGTCTTTGGGGAAAATTGTTCGCGATGTTTTTTATTTAAACAGCTTGTTTAGCTATTTATTTTAATTGTATAAAAGAAAAATGTTAATAAAATTCTGTTAATTTTCGTAGGTATGTCATAATCTATGTTTGATTTTTATTTATTTATTTATTTATTTATTTATTTATTTTTTTTTTTGCTTGAGCAGAAAGCAAAATTAAGCCAATAGATTTTTTTTATAATGTTTTAATACTTATTGTAATCATATAAAAATGCTCAAAGAAAAACAACAACTAAAAGAATTAATAACTTACAACAACAACCAAAAAAAATCTAATACACAAGAAAAAAAATGCTACTATGATCCCCAAAAGGCTTCTTGCTCTAGAAGTTGCAGGGATTCATTTATAACATTGAAATAGTAACAAAAATAATGCAACGATAATAACAATTCAAATTACAATTAGACTGTGTTAAAAATTTAAAGCTCATGTTATTTCCCTTTCTGTATTTACAGTCCCTTTCCATAAGAAAATGATATACTCTTTATTATTTAGAAACCGTGTGTAATAAAATCACAATCAAAGGTATCATTACAATTGAACTGACGTCTTTATAAGATTTTCCAAAAGGTACTAACACTTTTTTTTTTCTTTTGTGTCGCTTTTTAAAATATTTTGGATAAAACCAGCCTAGAAAAATGTATAATTAATATATTATTTAACTTAAAAGAGATCGAAAATTTAGAATGCTGTCGTTAAATAAACTTGACAAACTTTAATTTATATATTCCTAATACATCAACTGATTCAAATGTTAATTAAACATTTAAACGGCCGAAACATAATCTAAAAAAACTTTAGATTCCAGAACAAATATTTCCCAAATAAAACTTTAAAAAAAATCTAACTATATGGTGTAAGTTAAGAGTGATACTAGATGTCATAGAGCGTAATTTTTTCACATTTTTCAGGCAATAATTATGGAATTTCTATATTTCTTTAAATTAAACTATCGAGTTTTCTTATCAATTTACGAAAAAAATAGAAAATCATCATGTCAGCACTCAAAAATTAAAATAAACCGTTAAATAAATCAGTCCGAAACTGATTATTCAGCTTTGGTGCATAAATGGAAATAATTTCCCAAAAGCTGTATAGAAATTCCGTTAATAGAACTAACAAATTTGCCATGTTACTCTATTAGACGCACATGAAAAAAGAAACATGAAATTATACACTGTAAAAAAAAACGGATAAAAAAACGGAAATACTACTGGCAATCTAGACGCCAGTACTATTTCCGTTTTTTTTACGGGAATTTTTGCCCATAAATTACAGAAAAATTTCCGTTTTTAATCAGAGAAACGGAAAATTTTCTGTAATTTATGGGTGAAAATTCCCTTTAAAAAACGGAAATAGTACTGGCGTCTAGATTGCCAGTAGTATTTCCATTTTTTAGCCCGTTTTTTTTTTTTTTTTTTTTTTTTTTTTTTTTTTTTTTTTTTTTTTTTTTTTTTTACAGTGTGCGTCCTTTTGAGCATTACTTTGAGTTTCCAATAATCAAAAATTTCAATGAATATTTTCGGTACATGATTCAGCTAGTGTATGGACTTTTAGTAAACTTCCACAAAAATTAAATTAAGCGAAAGGACTATATTCTGAGTGTTCTCTCACAATGAGATAGGTATCTTGCTATTTTTTTCTAAAACAATTAATCATTAAATCAGAATAGACATTTTGTTTTCTAACTAAGGTCATATATATAATCATGAATGAGTTATTCTTTCATATTTATACCCCAAAACTATTAAATTGCAACCTTGAATTCATCATTGTAGTAATGTAAGTTGCAACATTACTTTTTCAACCGCCTATTCTTCACCAAGCAAAATAAGTGCTGTCATTATTGGTCTAAACAATAGTTTTATTTAATTACCTTCAATCACTGATCATTTGTAAACTTGATCTAACTCATTACCCATGATTGTTTCTGGTTTAGACATCAATCTGGTTAATTACGTTACGTTAATGTCACGTTATGAAAGCAGTCATCACCTTCGTACAAACTTGATTGCTCTCATGAACTAATTACAATACTTACATAACTCAATAGCATCAATGACAGTGGTTTCTCTGGAAAACTGCTATTACTGAAATGGGTATAGCTAATTTATCCTTGAAAAGAGGAATCCAGCACAGTTGAACACAGTTATAATAATACGGAGATAAGATTCTTCAGGCTATTCTAAAAATTTTGAGATATGTTCCGATTTTTAAATTTTGTTAATTTTTGACTTTTGAAATTTGATTTTTTTAAGAAAGTTTCCTTTTTTCAACACTTTCCAACATAGTAGAAAAGTGCTTATGATTTCGATTAGTCTGTCCATCTGTCTGTCTGTCCACACTGTAACTCTCGTAAATATACTCCGAATTTCATTTGATATGTGTTAATGATGTTTACCATGGCATTTACGGCATTGAATGTGAAGTGTATAGCATTAATTGTTCATTTACAAGGCCACTCAAAAGAATTCCGTTACATTATGGTCAATGGGAAGAATCGTTTGCAGTGCATCTTAATGACATTACGATATTTCAAATGTATTGAAATTGATATAAATCAATGAACTGCACAACAAGATGATTACCATAGAATAAGACATTTATCGCATTTATCGTTCATTCACGGGAACAAACAAAATGAATTGGTTACAGTGCTGTCTTTGAAAAATAATTGGTGGAAGTGCGTTTACAATTTCAGTACGCACTTTTAAATTTAACTAAATTTTTGCAAGTTACTCGTTTTGTATAAATTATATACCTCGTTTTCAGGGCTGCACAGAAGTATTCACGTACCGTTCCCCTTATTAGCAAAATCGTTCAATTAGACACGATTGAGGCTAGTAGATCTTTAGCCCTTGAGCAGGCCTCCCCATCTAGTTGAAGTTGTTCAATTAGACATCATATTTCAACTTATTAACCCTTAAGTGCCGGGTGTTGCCTTTCGGCAACATACCCAATTTAGGCTTATAAATACTACACTCATGCCCAAAATTAAGGTCACAAGCATGTTTTTTGTGAAAACTGATGAACTATTCACTGTGCTCCCACGAAATTTGGCACAGAGGTATATTACAATGGGAGAAAGAATATAGCAACATAACAATAGGGAAAACATTCTAATTGTGAATTAAGAAACAGGGTATATCAAAAATTGTTAAATCATGAATCAGATATAAAGCATTTATCTCGGGAAATGTCTGTCTAATATGGAGCGTCATAACCGTGCATTGCTATACAAGCCTCACAACGAGCTCTACTACTGTTTATAAGGGTGTCAATAAATATTTGTGGCAACAAAGCCCATTCTTCCAAGAGCGAGGTTTTTAACTTCTGGCAGGTCCGAGGAAGGGGGTTACGCTATGCAATGGCTCCTAATTGACCATCCCAAACATGTTCAATAGAATTGAGATCCAGAGACTTCGAGAATCAATTCATACGGCGAATATTCTCTTCTTCATGAAAATCATCAGCAATGTGAGCTCTGTGTGGCTTCACATTATCGTCCATAAACATGAAGTCTGGGTCTATAGCATCCCGGTACAACCTCAGATAAGCCTCAAGGACCTCATCCCTACTGCGATGTGCGTTCACAGTACCCGCATCGAAGACATGCAGTTGTGTACGACTGCCCAACATTATGCTGCACCAGAGAAGGATCCCTTTGCCACCAAGTCTGTCGATTTCTTTTACGTAGGAGGTATGATACCGAGCTACACGCTCTCTCCAGATGATGATTCGACGAGAATTCATCTGCATAGTGAATCTCGACTCATCACTGAAACGAACACGACCCCATTCTTGTTCTGTCTAAGACTGATGTCTCCGGCTCCACAACAACCGGGCTCTCCTGTTGGATGCAGTGAAAGGGACACGCACGACTGGACTCTGGACGTTAGGGATGAGATCCTTGAAGCCTGTGCGAGGTTGTTCCGGGTTGCTGTAGGCCCGGACTTCATGTTTATGGACGATAAAGCGAAGCCACACTGAGCTCACATTGTTGATGATTTTCTTGAAGAAGAGGATATTCGTCATATGAATTCACCCTCGAGGTCTCCGGAACTCAATCCTATTGAACATGCTTGGGATGTTCTAGGAAGAGCCATGTACAGCGCAACACCCGTCCCAGGACCCGCCATGAGTTAAAAGCCGCGCTTTTGGAAGAATGGACCTTTTTGCAACAAACATTTATTGACAGCCTCATAAACAGTATGAGAGCTCGTTGTGAGGCTTGTATAGCAGTGCACGGTGGTCACACTCCATATCAGACAGACTTTTCCCGAGATAAATGCTTTATGCTGGACTCTTGATTTTTGTTTCTTGTTATATAATATGGTCTAATTTTTACTCTTAGAACGGGTTAGGGTAGAAAATCACAAAATTTAAAATAGCTTTATATTTTCGAAGTAAAGTTTATTGAAAAGAAGATAAGGTTTTCCTTATTGGGTATAAAGATTGAAAACATTTATTTTCTGACATTAGCTGCATCGCTTTAAAATGCAAAATTGTAGAAAAGATCAGAATAAAACATAAAATGAAATTATAAAAATAAAAAATGTGGAAATCGCGCTTTAAGATACAAACGGGCCTGTCTAAGTGCTTCTAGAATTTTTTTTTAAACTGCTAAGTGCGATAGATTCCTCTGGAGATCGCACACGCACACAAACACTTTCTTTTATTGATACCGAAAACTATTTTATCATACACTTCAATAATTTAGTGTCATGTTTTCACTTTCTTTATTTGTTTCTTTTTTTGTGCAAATGTAGTCTTCCAACTTTCCCCCCTCCCCCAACCCCCAACAAAATTTGAATTTTGTACATCTTTGTATGATTGTCGTTTGTTTCCCATTCTTATTCCTGGAGAATGAAGGTTATAACACAGAAGAAGGTTTTAACAGAGCATTTACAGTTTATAGAAAAGTTCTCGTAATAATCCTGTCTAAGATTTTATACTGTGAAAATATATAAACAAAATTACTAAATGACTGATCTTAGAAACGAAATTTGTTCCTTAACTCAGCAACATGAAATTAAATTAATAATTAAAACTTTCTTTCATAACATTTCAATTTTAAATTTATACTTGGGAGAAAAGTAGCTTCTAAAATAAACGAATAAGTAACGTTCATTACTTAGTTCAGTTTAATATAAGTTGTGTTTTTTAAAGAAGTTACTCTTCTTTCTGATTTTTATTGCATCTTTTACATCGCATTTTCCCTTCTAAATTCGGCTAACTCCACACACACACACAAATAAATAAATAAAAAAATAATAATGAAAAAATAAATATTAATAACATTTGCACGTTTTATTTCAACAGAACTACATTATCAGTGAAGGCGAGTGATTCCAATACTGAAGAAGAGACGATAAGCATTTCAAAATATGAAAACTAATTTGATCAAAACTGTAAAGCATGCATAAAGTATGCACATTCTGAGCAAAATACAATAGCATATTTACTTGTCTAATGTTTACGGTGCTGGATACTGAACAAGAGATGCCGGTTCAAATCCCAATTCAAGCATGGATATTTGTACTGGCTCGGGTTCCACTTTAAATGGAGTTCCAAGTTTTTCGTGTGCAAAAAATAATCGTAGTGGCCGTTATCAACCAACTAAACATGTAAAATATCAAGGATAAATTGTTTTTTTTTAATTCTATAAAGTTTTTGATTTCTATAATCAAATTTCCACTCCCCTCACTAAAACTCAACTTTTACAATAAATATTTATATTAAGCTCAATCATTATTTATTTTTGCTCGTTAAAAGTGAATTCTCATTACACAAGGGCTCGCTATAAACGAATTCTACTATAAACAGGCTGTTGCCGAATTCCACCTACAAATTCAGAGGGATGATAGTAGGCATCAAGAGAATGAAAAATTACCATAGAACCCGAGGTCGCAAACTGCTTATTTAGTCTCAAATACATGCAGACAGATGCAGGAGTTATCTTATAATGGTTCCTTTTTACTTTTTGTACGGCACCCTAAAAAGTATTTGGTGCAAAATGTTTCTTTACATTCACTGAGACAACTGAGATGATTAATATATATAAGTAACGCGTATTATATTAAAAGAAGAAAAAATTAATATACAAACAGAATGACACTTTTAAAACTGCACATATTTCACCACGAATAAGAATTTTGTAACTACTCCAAAATTTTTTGAATAACTGCAGTTGTATGTATACTTTTGAATAACAGTTTCATCCTAACTGAACTCGGGTTGATGCTAATAATTTTAATAAAAATAAAAATACTGCAATGAAAATATAACGATATGTACCTCATTTGGTATAAAATGTGATAAAATCACGAAAAGTTCTAGATAAACAGGGTGCTCACGCAGATGATACCGTACGAACTGGTAATCGCAGTCCAAAATGTGAAGCGTCAGGTGCATAATGCTGGCGCGTATAATGGAAATTTCTGGATTTTTTTTTTTTATGTTGTCACATTTATAACAAAATATCTATTAAAAGTTTCATTATAATATACTTCAGTTTTCTGAACGTTATTACCGGCAACCCAAGTTGAGTTAGGTAAAACACCCTGTGTTTCTGATTAAATAGGTAGTTTTCGACACCATGTTCCATTCCAATTTTTGTTCTTCTTGATGCCTACTATCAAAACTTTGAATTTGTCTCCGAATTCGGCAATACCCAGCATAAAATAATCCTGAAAAAGAAATAAAAATTATAGATAATGTTCTAGCAGGATCCAGGAAAAGAAGTGTATCCAGTTTTCACCCAAGTTAATGAATCATTCCCTGATTAGCTATTTATTAGCCATAAAAAAATGACGTTTTGTTTTCTTTTATTGAAACGAAACTTCAATCCATATTCCGTGTTTCTTTTAAAACTAATTCTCATTATAAATTTTTAGGTGGCCTGGTTTCTCGGAGACAACGCCTTTTCTTTTAAAGAGTTTCGTACTCTTTAATCTTTAACACGAAATAAAAATAAAAAACTAATTTATTGATTTAAATAAAAACAAAAGATATATAATTTATCAATTAAATAAAACATTTTCTGGAACTTTATCACCATTGAACAACAAGCCAAATTAATTATTTCAGCAACAAATGTCTTATTAAAAAAATTATGAATCTGAATTAAATTAGTAACAAAATAAACTAAATAAAATAGAAGTTGAGAGCACAAGATTAAAATTTTATTTCAGCGGAGCAAATCACTTAGCTAAAAATTAAACTAGCGAATTATTTTTCAAACTCAAAGATTAAAAGGCAAAGTCAGATCTTTGCCGACAAGCTAACTTCGGTAACAGAGAAAATTAATTACACAAAATGGTTTCGTTTTCTCCTTAAATGTCTCTAAAAGGTACAAAAATGTTCTTTGAATCTTAATATACTTTTGTAGTGTCATATACTGCAAAAATATTTTAAAGTGATAAATAATTCTTTAGGTAAAGTCCTTTATAAAAGTGTTTGGATCTAAAAAGTCAATTAAAGTTTTATTGCTTTAGAAAACTGCATTTTAAATGCAAATAATTTTAATATTTATTTATTTTCATCGACAGGGTAGGTATTATTTTCGTTTGTAGAAAAGGCATTGTTATAAAAAATTGCTACTAAATAGAACATTTACTTATACATAATTATGAATTAATTGATATTAATTAATTAAATAGAAGATATTAGACAGATTGAACTAATTAACACGTTCGAGAACAATGCCCCTCACACAAAAATGTTTTCTGATTACCACTATTTCCGTATAGTATTTATCGCTATATTTAACCACATAAATTTTGCAATCAACTAGGACAAATATTAAGATGCTAAAATCGAAGTTCTTAAAAGCAAGAAAATTATGTATTAAAATATTTGACGTGTCCCTCTTAAAAAAAGAAAAAAAAACTATACACGATAGGATGCCTTTTAGCTTAAAACTGGTGTATTTGTGGTGTAAAAGTTACATTCAAATCTGCTTAGTGGTTATTGCGAAAATTTAGGACAAACATACATACATACATAACGACCAAAAACGGAACTTTTTTAAAAAGTCGTATAAAAAAGCGTTATAAAAATATAAGGCAGAATGTTTCATTAATTACACAGAAAATTAATAGAAAAAAGTTTCAATGTTTAATTAATTAATGATTATTAATAAACTAAAAAATTATTACGTCGAATGTTTAATTATATAAGGTAGAATAATTAGAGGAAATGTTTCTGTACTCTTCTTTAAAAATACCTCTATAAGATGGAAAAAGTTTTTATGTTATTTAATATACACCTATGGGGCTAATACTGAATAATTCTTTAATTTTTTTTTTCATATGTGTAATTTTTTAGTACATTTCTATATCAAAAGTGTGAATTTTTTGTAAGATGTATCACTTTAGATAGCTACATTTCAAATGATGATATTGATAACGATTCATCCACTGATAACGAAGATCCCACCACTGAAACATATCTCATTAATGACAGATTGGTTGCTATACTTTCATTTCTTGAAAAAGTTGTTGTTGCATATATTGTATGCATTCTATGTATTGTAAGCTGAATCCATTATTATAAATATGCTGAATATATTGTAAAATAAAGAAATATATATATATATATATATATATATATATTTACTTTTAAAAGATCTTGGCTGTTTTTAATCATTAACATGTGTGAAAAAAAAAGAAAATAATTTATCATTTTAAATTAGAGATATAGCAATAATTAATTACTTTAAAAAATCTTTTCTTGGAACTTGGAAGAGAAAATTATTACCACAGAACAACAATATAAAATTTAATTGCTTTAGTAATAAGTGTCTTATTGAAAAATAATAAAAGGGAAGTATAAACAACTTCAGAAAAAAAAAAAAAAAAAAAAAAAAAACTAAATAAAATATAAGTCGAAAAAACCGGATCCAAGTTCAGCGGAATAAATTATTTAATGGGCAGAAATTGGAACTGGAGATTTTTAATCATTTACTAAGAGTCAAAATATTTGCCTGCAAGCTGACTTCGATAAAAAATAAAATTAATTACACAAAATGTTTTCGCTATCCTCTCAAATGTCTCTAAGAGTAGAAAAAAAAAAAAAAATGTTCTTTGTAACCTAAAAGTTATTTAAACTTCAGTATGTGCCGAAAAAAAAGATAAGCTAATTTAGCGATTCATAGTATAAAATAAGCAATAATTGATCACTTAAAAATTCTGGAACAACAAAGACGTAGTAAATAATAAGTATCTTAGTGAAAAATAATAAAAGTGAAGTTAAATAAACAGCAACAAGAGCAATAAAATAAATAAAACTATTTAAATTTAAACAAGTCGGAAATTGTACGTCAAATGTGGCAAATGAGGTGCGTTCGTACTGTAATAAGTTTTGTAAATATTCAGATCTTGGTCCAATAGCTGTTGCACTCTTATGAAACAAAAATGCATCAATACAAAGTTTATAACGATTATATATATATTAAATTCAGTAATACGGATATAATAGGACTCCATCTTAAATAAAAAGTAATTACCATGGCAACGTAGAATCATTACCTATCATGGATATCATTGAATTAATTACCTTTGATAGGATTTTATAGAATAAAGAAAACTTTTATTAATATCTTTTTAAGTTTTGATTCGATTTTCATAAAATTTAAAATGACTCGACAAAATTCTGTAACGATTATATATATTAAATTTCAAACCATTCGGTTGGGTAGTTTTTGCGCTGATATATGCGCACAGACCGAAAGACAGACGGATGGGCCGGACGACTACTATAGGTGCTAAAAATACTTACGAACGCACCTAAAATCGAGCAACAATTTAACACTTTTAAAAAGACTCGTTTTATGGAACTTTATTACCACTGAACAAGCTTAAGTAAAATAGTAAGTAAATTAAGTAATTATTAAATTAATAAACGTATTATTTAAAAATAATAATAGTTGATTAAATAAACAACAACGAAATAAATAAAATTGAAGTGGAAAACATAGGATTCATATTTCAGCGGTGTACATGATCTGAATAGGTAAAAATAAAAATTATTTATTATTTCTCGAAGACTAAAAGACAGAGCCAGATTTTTGCCGACAAGCTCTTTAATCTTATGTATCTGCCAAAAAAATATTCATTTCAAATTTTAAAAATGAGCAAAATTTTTTTACTTAAAAAGACAAACTAATTTTAAGTTGCTTTATTACCACTGAAAAACAAGTAAAACTAATTTTTTCAGTAACATATCTTATTGAAAGATAATGAAAGAGGAATCTATAGAAAAACAGAAAAAAACAATGAAATAAAAATGGATAACACGAAATTCATATTCTATTTCTCTGGAGTAAATGATTTCAAGAGCTAAAAAATTTAACTGCCGAATTATTTCTCAAATACTCAATGACAGAAATACTCGATCTTCGACGACAAGTTGTTTAATCCCCCGTATGTACCGGAAAAATTAAACAAATTTATGTATTTGAATTAAAAAATAAAAAAACAAGCTATCAATTTAAAAAAAAACTCATTTTGTGTTGCTTTATTACCACTGAAAAACATGTGAAATTCATTATTTCAGTACCATATCTTATTGAAAAATAATGAAAGGGGAAGCTATATATATTTAAAAAAACTAAGTGAAATAAAAACGGATAACACAAGATTCTGCTTCTTTGGTATAAATGATTTCAAGATCCAAAATTTTAATTGGCGAATTATTTCTCAAAGACTCAATGACAATTATAGATATTCAACGACAAGCTTTTTAATCTTCATTGTGTACCGGAAAAAGTTAAACAAATTTATCTTTTTGAATTAAAAAATAAAAAATAAGTTAGCACCAAAAAAAAAAAAACACACCCCATGTTGCTTTACTGCCACTGAAAAACAAGTGAAATTAATGTATTTCAGTAACGCGTTTAATTGAAAAATAATGAAAGGAAAATTAATAAACAACAGAAAAAAGAAACAGATTAACATTCTGCTTCAGTTGAGTAAACGATTTTAAGAACTAAAAATTGAACTGCTGAATTATTTCTCAAAGACTAAAAGAGAGCGTCATCGCCGACTAGCTAACTTCTATAAAAGAGAAAATTAATTAATCAGAATGTTTTCGCCGTCTTCTCATATATCCTTAAACGGTGTAAAAAAAGATTTTTGAAACTTAATATATTCATTTTTGCAATGCTTATTCTGAACGATTCTTTGGGAAAATATCTTTCGATTTGCATTCATATAGAAATGTTCGAATCTAAAGAATGTTTGAATCTAAAGAGTTAATTTTCTAAGTTTTGTCATATCTTTATGAAAGTACATTTTAAGTGAAAATACTTTTAAATGCGTAGTTCTTTTCTTATTATTTTCTTTTGTTGAAAAATCAATGTTATAAAAAATTATTAGACAGAATGTTTATTTAATAAACGGTTAACTAATTAATTTGTATTAATTGATTTATTAACTAATTAATTATTAGTTAAATTAATATTAATTGATTAGACAGAAAATAATAGACAGAATGTTTAATAAATGAGACATAAAATTAAGAACAATTAATTACATAAAATAGAATGTTTAATTGATCAATGTTAAATAATTAAAGAAAATGTTTCCGTCAACCTCAACTGTCCTGAAATGATGCAAAAAAGACCTTTGCAAATTATACTCATTCCTGTTATGCATATTCCGACAGATTTCTTAGGAAAAGCCCTTAAGTTTTCATGTATCTAATTTAAATCTAAAACAATTAATTCTCCAAGTTTAAAAACAAAACGTTTTAATTAAAATAAATAGTTTAACTATAACATCGGAACATCATGTTCACCTTGAGATTATAAAAGAACATTTAAACATACAAAATCAAAATTATAGTTTTTTATGGAAGGTGTTAAAAATGTATAAATATAGGTTTTAAAACATAAAAACCACCGTGTATGTTAAAATGGGGTGTAGACTTTGTAACATCATTATGGCAGGGTATCATTTTAACAGAGTGTAAAATTTGTAACATTATATCAGCATGGTGTCGACTTTGTAACATCATTATCTATGATGGATTTTATGTTTTGAAACCTATATTTATATATTTTTAACACATTTTTAGTAATACAAAATCATAATTTTGATTTTGTATGTTTAAATGTTTTTATAAAAGGCTTTAAGTGTTCATGCATTTATTTATTTATATGTAATTTTCCTTTCTCAAACTAAATGAAATATATTGTTTCTTCGTTTAAATCGGGTAATTGATTTTTTTAATGCAATTTTTAAAGAATGCAGATTTCTTCGAAAGTTGTTAATATCAATTTTTGCTAAAAACGGTGTTTAATTTAAATTATTGTCTCGTTTAGAGTTTTCCCATTTCCTAGACTAGATGTAACTGGTCAATAGGGAGGATTTATTTATTTATTATTGATTATAGATTATATATATATATATATATATATATATATATTATAGATTCCCCTTTCATTATTTTTCAATAAGATATGTTACTGAAATAATGTAACTGTATGTAAAGATAATTCCATTATCCTCGTACATAAGAATTATGAGATTCGTGGAGAAAGGATCTTTTTCCAATTTTTGGGGTGATTCTAAATATCTAAAACTTAAAAAATATATATAGAAATTACTGCATTTACATGAATATAGAATTAAAAGTACTTTTATTTGTAAACTAGTATGTTTGTTATAAAATTTTTTACAGTTAATGTTTAACGTAAAATCTCCCGAAAAATGTCACGTTGCTAGACAAGTTTAGTTTTATACCTTTATTATATATCTTATAAAATTAATTTCAACATGTTTTAGCCCCAAATTCGTCTTTTGAAATCAGAATATAATTTAAAACTATTTTATTTTTGAAATATTATCAAATCTATTACACAAAAAAAAAAAAATCTTAAACTAACTTTATTTACTGCAAACCTTTTTATTATATTTCTATATCAAGTTTATTTTAAAATAAATAATATAAAATTTCATTTTTATTGCTTTTTGCAACATTCTGATGTTAATATAAATTTTTTTAATAATTTACAAATGTGTAATAACGTCAATGGCGCGTGTTAATAAATTTGGTATTATCTAATGTTTTAAAAACTAATTTTTTGGCAGTGTTTTCTGATGCGTTGCTAAGCATTTAAAGCATGTTTCATTGTAAATAAAAACATATGTTGCTTTACATAATGAAATAAAAGTAATGTTTCTAAAATAATTTTACAAGTACATTTTCCCAGTTACTGTCTGACACCAAATTTCTAATTAGGAGCTTCTTAAAAAAGGAATTAAAATTATTTTTAAGAATTTTCAACATATTTGAAAATGAATTCGTTTCCCTGTCTGGCAGTCTCTCTGAGCTCTAACTCTCCTAAATACACTCGGATTCCATATAATTTTTATAGTGTTATTTAGGTTTACCATACAATGTTCGGAAGTGTATCATTTCAGTGTATCAAATGAAGTGTATCATTTATAGTTTGTTTATAGGGACACACAAAAGGTTTTCTGTTACATTCTTATGTATGGGGAAAAATCGTTTGTGGAACATTTTATTGATGTTACGATGTTTCAAACATAATGATATTGTTATAAACCACAGAGGTGGGCTGTATAGAATGTTTCCCCAGGTGTGCAGAATGTGTAGCATTAATAGTTCGTTTACAGGGACACAGAAAAGAATTTCATTACATTATAATGTATGGAGAAAAATAGTTTTCATGGACTTAAATAATGTTATGCTAGTTCAAACATAATGAAATTTAATCCTCGCAGTACTAAGATAGGGTCAATTTGACCCCATCTGCACATTCTGCAGTTTTGTTTTCCAGTTAGAATATGTACGCTAAAATTATTTTCTAGGAATTCGCCTATAAATGTCTCTTTCCAAATTTTGTCTACTTAGTAAGCAACTTTATTTTTCATTTAAAATATGTATGCTAAAATTATTTTCTAGGAATTCGCCTATAAAGGTCTCTTTCCAAATTTTGTCTACTTACAATTAGTAAGCAGTTTTTTTTTAAATTTAGAATATGTATGCTAAAATTATTTTCTAGGAATTCGCCTGTAAAGGTCTCTTTCCAAATTTGGTCTACTTAGTGAGCAGTTTTTTGCATTTAGAATATGTATGCTAAAATTTTTTTCTAGGAATTCACCTATAAAGGTGTCTTTCCAAATTTTGTCTACTTAGTAAGCAGTATTTTTTTCATTTAGAATATGTATGCTAAAATTATTTTCTAGGAATTCGCTTATAAAGGTCTCTTTCCAAATATTGTCTACTTAATAAGCAGTATTTTTTTCATTTAGAATATGTATGCTAAAATTCTTTTCTAGGAATTCGCCTATAAAGGTCTCTTTCCAAATTTAGTCTACTTACAATTAGTAAGCAGTTTTTTTTAAAATTTAGAATATGTATGCTGAAATTATATTCTAGGAATTCGCCTGTAAAGGTCTCTTTCCAAATTTGGTCTACTTAGTGAGCAGTTTTTTTACATTTAGAATATGTATGCTAAACTTATTTTCTAGGAATTCGCCTATAAAGCTCTCTTTTCAAATTTTGTCTACTTACAATTAGTAAGCAGTGTTTTTTAAAATTTAGAATGCGTATGCTAAACTTATTTTCTAGGAATTCGCCTATAAAGGTCTCTGTTCTAATTTTGTCTACTTATTAAGTTTCGCACAGTTATTTTATTTATTTATTTATTTATTTATTTTGTTTATTTGTAGAAATTGCGAATAAGGGCACCCATCTTAGACAATCAGGGAATACATAAAAGCTTCCTATCATGATGCCAAATATTCTCAAAAGTGCAACAAACGCAGACAGTTTAAGAGTAAGAGTCATATTTCATGTGTTATTTTGTATCTTGATAGTCAGAAAGATGAGCAGCAGAACTGAAGGTAATTAACTCTTATCTACTGACGATACTTATAAGTACCATTAAAATATTTTGTTATAAAATTCATTTAATACATCGATTAGTTGTAATATAGTTTAGAATGAGTTATAGATGCATTACTTTATCTTGTTCCAAAAGCATCATTGGTTACACAAAACAAAAATATTTTTAAAAGGATGATTTCTTTTTCCTTTACATCTTTTCAGCTTTCTAGGCATTGGGGGGGGGGGGGGGGGGAGGAATTTTTCAATTCGGAAATATTTCTGTATTTCTATTGTAAGAACATTATATTTGTACATTTCCTAATTCTACAACATACTAAGACAATTGCTTAAAATAAAAGGTTTGAGTAGGGTTATGAATATTGCACAAATCCCTATAAATTCAAATTTAATTAATCCTTCTAAAATCATTCTAAAATTTATTACATAAATATGTACATATTCTAATGTAGTTTAAACAATTCACGAAAATTGTTTTACACTGTAAAAAAAAATCTGTAAAGTTACTAAAATATTTCTAGGAAACTGGGATTCCAGGAACTTTTTATGTAACGGCAACAGCAAAAATTTCTGTAACAGCATCTGTTACAGGAATTTTTCTTGTTGCCGTTACATAAAAAGTTCCTGGAATCCCAGTTTCCTAGAAAAATTTTAGTAACTTTACAAATTTTTTTTTACAGTGTAGAAGATAAAACTTTCAGGAATTCATAAAGGGTTAAAATGCATTACTACCATTACTTCTTATAAAATTTTATTGTTTTTAGTGTTGTAATTTAAATTTTTTCTACTCGAGTTTTTGTGATAATTTAAATATTCATAATATTGTGGAAATTGAATTTTCCTCTTTCTAATAAGTGTTGATAGCCAATATTCTGTAGATATTTAATCTTTTGATCAGTTTTCCAGCCTAAACATTATAATTACCTATGGGGTCAAAATGACCCCATAGGCATTTAAGTAACAATTTGATCTTAGTACTGCGAGGGTTAAAGGATCACTAAGGTGAACTACAACATGTTTTTTTTATAAATTGTGGAGTGCGTAGCGTTTACAGAGATGCATAAAAGAAGTCGGTTGCAGGACTGTATGGATCGACCGAAACCGAATATTGGCAATCATTTTTTCGGCTGAAAACGAAAATGAAAATGTCCCAAAAATTTTTTGATTACTTAATACATACATAAATGTACGTAATTATCAATTAATTATACATGTTTATTAAACATACATAATTATTAATTAATTATACCTGTAGCCCAAGTTGGCAGTCTGTGTCTCAGACCAAAACTTTTTAATTTCATATAAAATAAAATGTAATTAATTCATCAACGACATAGAATGATTTTCTAATTATACAAATTTTATCTAAATAAAAAATGTTTCAGGCATACATACCTCGATTTATCTTAAATAATTATTTTTGTAAATAATTATCTGTTATACTAGAAATTTCTCAAAGAGCATACCAAACACTTCTGAGGTTTCAAATTAATTTTTCCTTTACTGTTAGTCTGCTTTTAATGAACACGTGACAAGTGTCTATAAAGTTCGTTCATATATGCATTGCTTGCTTTATAATTTGCACTCACATCTTGAGTCAGCCGTGACTGATATTTATAAACAGCGAAGTCCATGGGAATAAATAAAGAGTGTCTCATTTCAGCCGATACAGCTCAAATCAATGAGTAAACGAGTTTTTTGGAATGCAAATAATTTCGGTCAAGTTTCGGTCCGGTCGATTTTTCCGAGCCATTTTCACCGAAAACGAATTTTCGGCGAAACTGAAATTTTGGGCCGAAAACAAAACCGAAATTTTGGTCCATCTCTACTGACTATAACCGATAATTGCTGGAAGTGTGTTTTCCACTGTACTATGCATTTTAAAATTATCTAATGCTTAGTGTATTACGAGGTGTTTATAAATTCTGTATATCATATACAGGGCTGCACGAAAGAATTCACACACATTACAGGATATGGACAACAATTGCTGAAATTGTATTTTTACTGAGTTGTGCTTTTTTTTTTAAATGCTTATTTATATTTCATTCCTTTGTGTGGAAAAAAAATAATTTTTAATAATATTCTACTAGTGTTGGAAATTGTTTCATAATCTATGCTTAATCAGAATTTTCCGTTCAAAATTTAATTTAATTTTTGAAATTTGAATGTATTACTCTTTTTTACTCTATAGCATCACATTTCCCAGAAAAATAAATAAATATATATATATATAAATCGGCAGGAAATGGGTTAACCTTAATTTCTACAATTACGATCTCACTATTTTTTTCTTAGAGCAAAGTCTTCTAAAGTACACATTAATTTAAGTAAATCATCTTGGAGATAACTTTCCGACTCCTAAAACTTTACTACAGTTATCCCTCCATAATGCTGGCATTGAACCTTCTCGCTGGAATATGTCCAATTTTCAGAAGAAACAAACTGGTGAAGCGCTACCCCAATAAGAAACGTGAGTATAATAAATAATTCAGGAAGCTTATTTAAAACAGAGTTTTGCGGTATTTGTGGTCCAACAAAGTCGGTGACAGTAAAATCCACAGGAAGTGACGAATACAATTCCCGTATTTCATAAATTAAAGCGGATAGATGTGAAAGAAGCTGTCGTCTAGCGTATCAAAAATTACTTGAGTCACTGCCAATAAACGTATTCAACCTATAATGAAGTAGACAATCGTGTCGTATTCTGTGAGACAGCCAGGGGATTGCAATGAGAGATGAGTTCGGGTTCTTTTTTTCGGATTCCGAACCCGACGATTTGAAATCCTAACCCGCCCGACCCCGAAAAATATTCCTATCGAAGCCAGAGCTTGATAAATAACGTACGCAGTAGAAATTTTTTTTATAACATTTTAAGGGAAGACACGACTGGGTGCAATCATAGGGGAAATATGCGTAGCTTTAAGACTGTAGTTTTTTAGGAAACTACCAGACCAATTTTGATGAAATTTTGAATTCCTATTCAAACGATTGTGATCAAGATTTATGACAGACAGATTTTTCTGCAACTAAAACTTTTTATTTTTGAGCAATGGCAATTTTTCAAGGATTTTTCATTTTCAAAAATTTTTTTTTTCCGGAACTAATTAAAAAATTTTAACTCTCTCTGCCACATATGATCTTATATTTATACTCTACCACCAACAAAAAATTTATAGCCTCGCTCGAGTACTTTATGAGATAATGCGATTTTTGACCTGAAAAGTACGATTTTCAGGGGAGGGGATAAATATTATATGACACTTTTAACCTGTGTGAAGTTCCTGCACAATTTTATCAAATACATGAATTAAAGTATATGTAAACACTTGGATAAAATTTAGTTAATATATTAAATGAGATAAAGTTTTAAACCCTTATCAGTTTTATGTCCCTTTCCACATGACTTCGGGATAAGCGTCTCTTACAGCATTTTATTCGGTTAGCACTACTTTTTAGGATTTTTTTTTATTTTTATTTAAAGAAACACTTTAACGCTTTATACTTTGATAACATATGTTGTGCATTCTAAAAAAAATATTTTAAAAATATAGTGGTGCAAACAGAATATAAAAATGGAATCAAGTATAAAAATTAAGCGTAAAATTAATGTGAGTGTGCGTGGCGTCCCATTCGTATCTGCCCTTAAAACTTTTCACTCAAATTTTCTCATTTAAAAATATTTTTTTTTACACTTAAATAAATATATAAATCCTAAATACTGCCTCCAGACAACATTTCGTGATTTTCATATTCCTGAAAAAATCTGTTTAAATTGGCAAATTTGTTACCAATTGTAGAATTCTAGAAAAGTTAAAATTATTATTATCTTAAAACATCATTGTACAACGCATAAAGACATTAAATTATTTTTTATCTGAAATTAATACCTTCTGTGTATCTTAAAAATTGTTAACTATACTTAAATATATCATTGCACTTATGTATTTTCTGAGATATATGAGATATGTGATTAAATAATCTGTAATACAATTAAAACATTCATGATATATGAGATATGTGACTAAATAATCTTTAATACAATGAACACAATCATATGCTTATTTAATCAATACAATACGGCTTTGAACATAAAATAAGTCCCATCCAACAAACGAAATGTAATCTTCCTATATTTATCAACATTTTTGCTAAGATAACGCTAAAAAAAGCTTTCATCTTTGTTTCGTTTGTATACATTTTCAATCAAAAATCAACAATCATAGAAATTCTATAGTTACGCTGCCAAAGGCAGTAAGGACCCGTTAATTTAAAAAGATTTTAGTTTAGAAATATAATTTCAAAACAGACCACAGCGTGCGTAGCATTCCCGATATG
The DNA here is from genome assembly GCA_963932465.1 of Maratus speciosus. NCBI lineage: Eukaryota > Metazoa > Arthropoda > Arachnida > Araneae > Salticidae > Maratus > Maratus speciosus. The sequence continues at coordinate 306,436,848 of OZ010789.1, read as the reverse complement.
TGCGAATGAAGGCAGTGGGTCCCTTAACTCTAGTTCGCTTGGATAGATTTTCATCTTGGATAGGCACTGGGCTCCCAACCTTAGGTTCGTTTGAAAAGATTTTCGCTTAAAAATATAAGATAATTCAAGATCGATTTTTAGGTATGCTATTATCACGGACTCGGGCAAGCCGGGGGGATAAGCTAGTGGACATGTGTGTATGAACTATATGTGCATGATAATGTGTGTATGAACTTGTTGTTGAACAAATGTTGTACATGAACTTGATATTTTCTTGTATTATACCATTCCCAAACAAAAACAAACACATAGTTGTTCACAATTACCCCTAGTCTTTGTGGCAATTATGAACATCTGGTAAATTTGTGAATAGGCAATTTTAGGTACTTAATTATCATCCCACAATCCCAATAATTGTAGTTAAAGTATAGGACTGAAAAAATAACTTTATGGTAGTTTTACATTGTCTTACACGGATTATGGGCTCTTTAACGCTGTCAGCATTTGAAATTAGAAAATGTTGTTTACAATTAACCCAATTAAATCTATACCGTGACTGAAAAAAAGCTTTAAAACATGCACAATAAAAAACATTAAAAATTCTTTTGAATGAAGATTGTGACACTAAGCAGAATAAATATTATGTAAGGTGGAATGCTCAGTTTTAATACCTTATACTTCAATATATAAGTAAATATATAAATGATAGATTTAAAGATTTTCTAAGAATAATCTGAATGAAAATAAAATGATCTTGAGATATCTATGAGTATTGGCTGTAACAAAGGAACTTCCATTTTTTCTGATAATATGCAAGACAGTATTCTCCCAAATCCATTTATTTGATATCGGGGCTTTACATTTCTTAGTAATACTATAACGGCTAAATTTGGCAAAAATTTCCGAAAAAGTTACTCGTGAACCTATCCGGCATTAAATGAATTTGTTTAATCCGAATTCAAATTTTTGTTTGTGACAAAAGTCTCCAAACATCAATGTATATTTGTAATTGTACATCAATGCACAACTACATCTAATCTATATACATATGTATTTCCTTATGCGTAAGTAAAGCTTACGTATAATGAAATACATTACATTATATTAGATTACATTATAACGTATAATGAAATAAATAATATATGGGCATTTCCACGAGCACTTGTCGTGTAAGTCACATACTATGAGATTTGACTACCAGTATTTTAGAACGGAAAAATGTAACTTATTTTATGGGAGATATCTCATTAATTGAAAAAGGCGAAGCAAACATTTATAAAATAACGGTGGCCATCAAGCATAGTATGTGACTTACACGACAAGTGCTCGTGGAATTACCCATATATAAAATTGCATTAAGGTGACAGTGGACATTCAAAATCACGAAATTTATCAAAGAAATACATTTTTTTTCTTTTCGAGAATTATTAAACTAGATGCTCAAATTTATCTTATGCTAAAAAGAATTTTTCAATTATTACGCTTCTTCGTAGAGGTATAAGGGTAATTCCACGAGTACTTGTCGTGTAAGTCGCATACTATGCTTGATGGCCACCGTTATTTTATAAATGTTTGCTTCGCCCTTTTCAATTAATGAGATATCTCCCATAAAATAAGTCACATTTTTCCGTTCTAAAATACTGGTAGTCAAAACTCATAGTATGTGACTTACACGACAAGTGCTCGTGGAAATGCCCATAAGCTTTTATTTTTGTAAAAACTGTGTATATTTATGCAGTTTGTTTTACTTAAAATGCTGTTTTCTCAAAATAGAAAATTTCGCACATTTCTAACCTTCGAAACGTACCATGCGTTATGCATTTCTAATTATCAGACACTTTAATATTCATACTTTATTTCCTCTGTACAATAAATGTTAGAATAAAAAGTTTCATTTCAGGAATATTTCAATGCTGAAATTTATATGAATATGAACATATATAGCTCCTTTTTTGAAAAATGAAGCATTATTACCAAAATGCATTTTTCTACTTATATATTCAGCGAATATTTACAATTCATGCCAACTTCCATTGTAATATATAAAAAGTAAGTTATGAGCAAATATTCTCGTATTTTATGACAAAGAAATGCGCATGGGACTTTTTAAAATAGGACAAACATTCGCTATTTAAAAAAATTAATATTTTAAAAACTTTTTATTAATTTATTACCAAATTTTGAATCTAACTATTTGGGTTTGCCATTAACAAGTCTGCCAGTTTTCAAATGAATCCATTGAAAATAGAGGGATTTGGTTTTTTATGTCCACTTGTCCCCTTCTTCGTTTTCAACTGGTCAAAAATGGAAGAAAACTGATTCAATTTCCATACCTTTTCACAAACTGACTAAAAACACTAAAGCAAATTTAATGAAATTTTTTAGATTGTTAAGCATAGTTCTACTTGTTATAATAAACAAAACAGATTGAGGAAGAATGTTTAAATTAATTAGGAAAACTTAATTAAGTAACCTACTTTTTTTTTTTTTTTTTTTTTTTTTTTTTTGTAATTACTATAGGGTAGGGGAATACACAGTGAGACATGGTACACAGTGAGACAGCAGCCATTTTGACATATAGTTATAACTTTTTCTCCTAGCTGGAACACACACCGAACCACCTCATCTTATGCAACACGTGGATGTAGTTTCGGCACTTCGGTTACTCGTCCAACAAAATAGAATGTAATTATTTATTTTACAGAGGTTAAAGTTACATAAACGTCCATTTTAGACTTTATTTATTTCATTATGGCATATATTTACTTAACCAAACCTAGCTATATCTAATGATAGACTATGTCGACAAAACGACACAAGCATTTAAAGCTATGAAACTGATGATGAAACAGATATGGCATCCATTTTGTTACAACGTAACGAGAGTACACAGTGAGATATACAGTTGTGGTACACAGTGAGACGTGCCTCATTGTGTATCTACTATGCGGTTCTGACGTAAAAAAAGTTATTTAATAATAGAAGAAGGGTTTTTTTTTCTCTCTCTATCTCTCTCTGTGTGTGGGGGGGGAGGGGGGGGGGCGTGCGATGGTTAGTGAAATCTACTAAACGTAAGAAGCTGAAAGTTTGCATGAAGGTAGCCCGATGTCTGCCATTGTCCAACCAAGGCTCATATTTTTTTAAAATTTTTAATCTAGAAATATTAATTAGAAGTCATAAACTGCAGAAAATTATTGACAGAGTATAAAAATATTTTATTTATGAAAATATATACATTGTCTCACTGTGTACCACTTGTGGCACACAGTGAGACAATTTTCGATACTCTTTATGCTGCTTCTGTGCTTTTATAAATAACTTTTTTAAAACCATTTATACATTAATGTGTAGCGTATTTGTATAGATTAAAGTTGCAGCAAAAAATTTTCAAAAGAATAAAAATCGTTGCAATTTGTTAAGTAATAATAATTTTCGTCTCACTGTGTACTACCCTCCCCTATATCACTGCGCGGATGATTTCTCAAAAACTGTTAAAGATAATGGGTTGAAATTTTCTGAGTGCATTAATGATATACTTCTCATAAAATGAACTAAAATCTTAGAGTTAACTTAAATAATATGTTTTATTTTTAAAAAAATACGCGAGAAATTTTACGGATTTTCTTTTTTCAATTTTTATTATTAATTATAAATATTATAAATGAAGATAATTAAAAATTTTTAGTTCATCATGTTAAGCGAAGTGCTATCTATGAATTAAAATTTATTTAAAGTTAATAAATTAAAATGAACACGAGATATCATGCGCGCAGTGATATACAGGGTGTCTATAATTAAACGACCCTACTTTAAAGTTGTCTACAGACAAAACAATTGTTCATAAAGTTGTGAAATTTTGTGAAAGACATAATAAAAGGATGGGAGTTTGTTTAAGCTAAAGAAAAAAAAAAATAAAAGTAGTTCAAAATGTCGCCACAAGAGGGCGATTTTTAATAAATTACACGTTTAGCATTACGATAGTTTAGAAATTTTATTTATTAACTTAACCTTATTCTAAAGACAGCATTTCACGACATGTTCCTAAAATTTCCCAGAACACACCGCGGTCAATTGTGGAACATGCTACCTTACAATTCCAAATGGTATCTGAAAATTATGAAAGTCATGCAGAACATGTTTGGTTATAAGAAAATCTGTTAATCGTAAATGTATGCGAAATGTGTAATTTGTTACAAAACGGTCTCCTAATTTTTTTTCCTTTCAAACAAATTCCCTTACTTTTATTATGTTCTCCAAAAAATTTCACAACATTCTGAACAATAGTTTCGCCTGTAGACAACGTTAAAAGGTTTTTTAATTTTGAACATCCTGCAAAAAAAAAATTCTAAACTATCGTAATGCTAAATGTGTAATTTATTAAAATTCGCCCTCTGGTGGCGAAATTTTAACCAGTTTTTATTTTCATTTTTTTAGCTTAAACAAATACCCATTACTTTGTTATGTCTTTCACAAAATATCACAACTTTATGAACAATAGTTTTGTCTGTAAACTAAAGTTGGGTAGTTTAATTATGAACACCCTGTATATTAAGTATAAAAGAAAAACAAGAGTAGGTTTTTAATTAAGTTTTTATAATTAATTTATATATATTTTCATCAATCTGTTTTGCTTATTGTAACAAGTAATGCTATACTTAACAATCCAAAAAATTTCATTGAATTTGCTTTATTAGTTAGTTTGTGAAAAGGTATGGAAATTGAATCAGTTTTATAGCATTTTTAACCGGTTGAAGGCAAACTGTCCCCTTAAAGGTGATAACTAAACAGTTAGCGCTAAATTTAATCCACAAGATAATCTGTTCAATACAGTGCAGTTCTCAACCAAAAAAGTGCCCTTTTATATAAAGAAAATCCTCTGATATTTATCTGTATTTACTGCAAGAAAGATGCTCCGAAAACTTTCAGCTTTTTCCGATAACATGCAAGACAGTATACTCCCCAAAAACAATTCTTCGATATCGGAAACAGAAACTTTATGGAATTAGTTTAACAGATTGACGGAAAATCCCGAAAAAAAATTAGAACTTATCCTGCACTAAATAAATTTGCTTAATCCGAAATGAATATCTTCTATGCATTGCAAATGATTCCTAACACCAGAGGTGAAAAAAAAGTAGCCTTAAGGTATGCGCATGAAATATGATTAAAAGGTCCCATGCCACTGATTAGGGAAGCTTCCCCACTTCCATCGATTTTCCAGTTCCTGCCACATAATCGATAGGCACTATTTATGAAAATGCTTTCTCCTTCGTAACGTGCCCCGTCTATCAAATATCTCACATGAAATATTGAACCGAGGCCATAAACATCCGTATTTGTGCGAAGCTGACCCGGAGTTCTTTACGTTATTGATAAAACACTCGTTTTGTAGATGGGAAACTGGATTATATAAATGAAGGGTAATAAATATTATTGATTTTATGTATATTTTGAAATAATACCCTTAATATATAGAGAAAAATGAAAGATACAGGAATTCAGTAAAAAAATGTAACAATTGTGTTATGATTCCTTCTGGGTAAATGCGAAATATTTTGAAAAACAAAAAAGTAATATTGTCTTAATACTAAAGTGATGTGTACAGTTTTCAAAAGTAAAGTGAAAAATGTTTTTATTGCATTTTTAAAAATTTAAGATTTTATTTTATGAACGAGATAATTACACTAGTCTCCGGGAGAATTATTTAAAGTGGTATTTTATATATTTTAGCCATCGCACTTAACTCGCCATTATTCCATTGACTTTATATACAACTTTTCTGGTTTTTGTTAAATTTTAGAATTTCGTGCATCTTTTTCAACTATTTATCAAATGAAACATGTACAGTGATGCCTTAACTTGTGAACATAAATCGTTCCAGAACGACATTCGTTAGCTGATACCTTTGTTAATCTCGTTTTAAGGCAGGAGGAAGGGTCGTTTACGACCCATGACTTCAATATATTTTTCTGCGTTGAATTGTTTTATATTTGGATTGTATAATAATGCTTGTCTTTTAAATAAAATGTTGAGAAAAACGAGAATAATGACTCCTTAAATTTTTGTCTACAGTACTTAACAGAGTGTACAGGAATGCAACAAATGGGGCCATCCAGAAATTATGTCATGCTTCGAGGGGGGGAAGGGGGTTCGTGAAATTGTGACAGTTTGTGACAAGGGGGTGAGAGAGGCTACGAAGAAGTGTGACATCACATATTTTGGTTAAACATTAGAGGTCTTACTATCATTGCATTGACATTAGAGGGCTTACTATCCCTGACGATGAGAGTGATGTCAAAATGCCTGTGTACTCTATGGATGAACATATATCTTCTCCAAGGGAGGAAGAGTCGTAATAGCAAATGATTCAATTTCAATTTTATGATTAAATATATAATTTTATAAATGTTCATATTAATCTGACAAATGAAATGTGATGGCAATTCCATTTAAGTAAAACTAATATTGAGGCTTCTTCTTCAAAATCAATCTGTTTTAAAGTTTTTTGTGTTCATAAAGTAAATGTAAGATTTAAAAACCAAATACTATATTAAATTCCATTTCAAATTCTAAAATACTACTGTTTTCAATTGCTCTTTCACATTAATATTTCATTACTATTGTATATTAATTATGTTTTTTTGTGGTAAACCTTAATCTTATTTCATACAAAATAAGTACACGAATCAGTTTTATTGTTATGCTCACAAATGTCATTAAAACACGTAGTTAAAGTTCAAAAATAAAATTTGAAGTATGACCTAAAAAGTAGTGCTTTGTTTCTGAACTGCAAGTATATGTTTACGTAATATAGCGTGAGATGTGACAAGGGGAGGAGGGGGTATAGTGAAGTGTGACATTGTGCGAAAAAGGGGAAGAGGGGGGTAAAAAATATTGAAAAAAAAGTGTGACATCATTTATGGATCACCCCAAATAGAGATTCCGTTTTTGCTATACACAGAGAATGATTTTCATTAACAAATTTCGATTTGTTTAGATACCAGAACATCGGCATTTAACGTTTCTAATTCGATGGTGGTTATCTCAAAATGCAGAAAAAATATATATCGATTGGATGAAATGTCAGAATTTTATGGAACTAATAAATAAATATTTGGGGTCATATACGAGCCTATGACCATAATCTGATTAATGTTTACTGTAATGCACAAATTAATTTCGATTGGTTTAGAAAGCAGAACATCCAATTTTAACGTTCCCAATTCGACGATGGTTATCTCAAAGTGTAGAAAAATATTGATCGATTGCAGTGTTGCCAATGGGCTACTTTTTTAAAATTCAGATATCTTGATTGGCACCATTTTTGAATTAGTAAAATTCGGCTTATCTAATGATATGTTACTTAAGACGAAAACAAGGGGAATTTTACCATTTGAAAAAAGTAGTGTTAATCAAGAAATCTTAATTAAAAAAAGTAGCCCCCTAACAACACTGATCGGTGCACCGATCGGATACAAAAGTCAAAATTTTATGAACTAATAAACAAATGTTTAGGGTTATAAACGACCCCAAGGCCATATTTTGATTAATACTTGCTGCAATGCACAAAAATCTTGAATGTACTCATGAAGTTGTACCGAATAAAAAGTAAATAAGAAAAAAAAAATGAGTTTAAGTTTTTTTTCTAAAATAGGTAAACTGAGCGTTTATTTCTTCTCCAGTTGAAAATAAACATGAAGGGGGCATTCAATAAAATATTCGTTAGCAAGGAAGCTCGTTAGCTGAGGAATCACTGTACTTCTTCACTCTGTAATACCGCACATGGAAATGGTATAAACATAAAACCACTTGATATTGTGTAGTAATTTTTTCCCTCTAAGCGAAAATGTCTCTAGGCTGAGACTCGAACCCAGAACCCTTGGCTCTTATTGCCAATACTTTTGCAAATGACCAACGCAATATTAGCTCAGATTAACCATTTGGTCGTGACATCTAGGCTTTTATTATTTGAACTTAACGGTGTATCTAAAACTAACTGTTTCGAAGACGTAAAATTTCTAAAAGTAGTGAAAGATTTAATCCAACCTTGTGAAATTAACAAACCTTCAAATGAAGATCAGGCAAAATAACGTTACAATAAAATTAAAGGTATTTGTAATTAAAGGAAAAAAAATCTCATTTATTTGTCACTGTCCGCTAGTTTAAAAAATGAAAATTGCATGCATGCTAAAGAGGAATGCGACTTCTTCTTACAATTGTGTAAGAATCTTATCTTCTGCAACAGGCTTGCCTAGAAGTTACTAGGTAATTTTAAAAAATAATAATTATTGGCTATCTTTTTTTCTGATAACAAAATTAATGTAGTTTTTCTTAAAATAGTCACTTAATTTCAGCAAATTTAGAATTTCAAGGCTCTTTATTATTATTATTATTATTATTATTATTTAGATCGTCAATTTTTCTTCAATTATTCCTTCTTTCGAATAATTTTGTAAGTAAAGAAAACAACAACATTTTTCTGAAAGAATTGTACAGAAAAAAAAAATTATATATATATACACCAAATGCCACCTTGAATTTACAAAAAGATATTTCTAGAAATAGTAAAAAATAAACCGAAAAAAAAAAACGCATGTTGCTATATGTTCAGAACTTATAAAACGCATTCGCTTGTTTAGATTATCACTCCCTAACCCGCCTCTTTCCGCTTTATCTGGATAAGAACTTGGAATAGTACTCCATCACTCCTTTCTTCTCCTCGTTTTTTATAAATGGGTACGGCATCTAAATATAGAGTCGATGAAGAAACACTCAAAACTTTCAACGATCCGTAATAAGTCGAAAAAAGTAACTTTTTTACGCTCCAAAATCTTAGTAATAAATAATCGGGAGGGGAATGACATAACGTGGTTCAACAGCTAGTTAGTCACGTTTACGCAAACTAACAAAACAACAAATATTTTGAGAGGTAGTTTGACTAGAAAATTTATTTTATAATTCAGTTTTATTTTTAACAAAGTACATTTTAAAAATTCTTATTTCCATTTATAACTATCTAAAAATAAAATTTTAAAAGAGAAAAATGTTAAAAGTTAATCAGAGTTTATTTAACGACTCTAGTTAGCGAATATTTAATAGGTAATTAGGAATTAGTGTAATACTATCGCTTCTGTAATACACTATAAACAATCCGCAATTAATACTTTAGATCATCTCTCGCTAACTTTTAAAAGTTCACGGACCATTAAATTGATAATTTAAAACCAAAAGGACTACTAATGCGAACTTTTGAAGATTATAAATACAATAGAAGATAGCCCGTCAAAATGACGTGTTTGCATTCTTAAAAGAATGATAGACAGGGCTGCCACAGGCGAATATTTTTATATTCTACGCACCACTATTTTAAGAAAATAAATTTTGTAATACATTTCTCTTGTAGACTTTGTCAAAATTTATTGTACGTCAAATTTTCTGTTTTAAAAAAGTGGTGTGAAATAGAATTAAAAAATAGTCGCCTGTGGCAGCCCTGGATAGAGCATCTATAACCTTCAATTTCTTATAAATAATAATTAAAAAAATGTAAGACTTCAATTCCTAATAAATTTGTTAGCTAATAGTAAAAAAGAACACACGTTATAAGATTGAAAAATCATATCTAAACATCAAACATTCACTCGTGATGCCACTTGAAAGAATATATTTTTTAGGAATAACAATGGAATTTTTTTTTACTTAAATGTGGTTCGCGTAACAATAGAGGTTGGGATCCGCTGCTGTAATAAACCGGGAGCCGGCAGCTCAGACAATTACCTCATCGAGTTCACGCATGAAAGTCTAGGATTAGTTAAATCTTGATTCGCATTTTAAAACTCAATCACGTAATAACCGTTCGTGTATTAAACGTGATACATTTTTGCACAATACTTGTGGGTGATGTTCAAGGAACAGCGAAATTTCGCGTCTTAACCGGGTTCAACTGTATTACTTATTAGGTTGTATCTCTATTACACCTGAAAAAAAAATTTCAATAAAAAAATATTTAAAAAACTTAAAATCCATAAAAATGGATCATATTTTTTCTTACAACTTCCCACTTGTTCCCTCCGCCCCCTTATGAAAAAGTTTTACATAACACTCATTATCTTCATGTCGGCTGGAAAACTTTTATGAAAATCACTCTTCAAAAAAGTATGACTAAAAATTCGTGGTGTTTATCATTCCTTTTACAATGCGTGATTTTTTTTATGCGCAAATTACACCCCAGTTTGCCTCAAGAAAAGCACCCTTTTGGTTGGAACCAGACGACCACAGATTGTAAAAGTGATACCAGCGGCATGTTCAGCGCCCAGTAACGTTACATTCTTTAGAAAGCAAACAACGCTTACAAGCTTTAAGTTTAAATGTATATAACTTTTTTCTCAACCAATTATACATAAAACTTAACAAATTGCATAAATATTCACAATAGTTTTATAGATGTTTAGCAGGAATTATAAAAAGCAATAATAATAAAATAAAATAAAATAAAATAAAATAAAACTCTCTTTTTTTTTTCTTTAAAGTCACAAAATGTTTCAGGGTACATGTACCCCTGCACTCGCTCAAAAAAAAGTCCTGCATCTTATACCCATTTATAAGTCAGTTTATAAAATCCAGGAATTCTTTCATATTAAATATTTTTCTGGACATGACACGCCAATACGTTCTTTAACGAGGGGTCATTTCATTTCAGAGGTATCCACATTTCTTTTCCTAGTTTTTTTTCTTCACAAGACAACAAACTAAAGAAGGACCTTTCCGGTTGCTATAGAAACAAAAATGGCACTGATCGATACTACCCAATGTCAGCAGGAAACAGTTTTGTGTGCCAGAATTCGTTTTCGCTGTGAGCTGTATTAAAGGATGGAAAAGCGCTTGATATCGTTTTAATCGATACAAGAATCGATTCTTGGAGTGGGGGTGTTTTATATGAGTTATTAAGCTCTCATGATGTTTTTTATTGCGTTCATAATAATGCCAAGTTTGCGTGCGGCGTAGCACTGTTGATTTTCTACATGTTTTATGATGTTTCAAAAAGTCCGCACTTATGTTTTATAAATGAAATGTTGTTAAGGAAGTTATCAAGGGATTTCACATAGATCATATTATACAAAGTTTCGGGAAAACAGCTTTTTTTCTACACATAATATGGTTGCTAGGAAAGTATTTCTATAAAGTAGCTGCTGTTCCAAGTGTATCAAAAATATTACATTAAAAGTGCAGTTAAAAAACTAGACAAGAATTTATGATTTTCCCAGTCTCTGCTTGTAATGTATGTCTGTGTATTTACAACTTGTTATGCAACTATTATGTAATATTGAAAAACAAAACAGTCAATGTAAATATAAATCTGTAAGTAGAAGTTTAAAACTGGAATTCAAGATGTTTGCGTGTATAAACAACTATTTCACTTGATTGAATTCTTAATTTGTTAGAACAATGCGATGATGAATCGATAATTTTTACGCTTGCTTTTCACTGTCATATTGTAGCATGATAATCAGTTTAAATTAAGTGATTAAAAAGATGCAAAAAATATGTTCCTCAGAATAAGCACCTGAGTTTCATTTTGACCAAAATATTCTTCAAAATTTTTACATTGTGCGTCCAAATTATCATCACTTTCTTCTTCTTGTTGACATATTACCATGTTTAAATTTATATTACTTTTCTTTTAATAGCCTATAGAAATGAGGTTTAGACGTCAATGCCACCGTTTTTTATGATGCTTCTATGACTTGTTGCATACAAATATATAATCTTTACTCCCAATTTCAAAGTGTCACTTCATTCTTTGAAACGAAATCTAATTTACACACACAGTAAAATAATTTAAAAAGTGCATAGTGTAGCAGAATCTTTACGCTGCATTTTGATACACAGCATTTAATACACCAAAAAAGATAAACTCAAACTATTTATTAAATTAACAAATAAAGAAGTCAGGAAGTGACAATGAAGCTGATCAAATACGTCTATCTGTTTCTCAACTAATTTGGAACAAGGATAATTCAGTCTCTAATTTCCTCTTCTTTTCTCAAAGTAAGCAATAAATAATTCAGCCAATTTTCTTAAAGTAACCAATCACTTCACATCAATTACAATTTTACAAAAATAACACTTTTAACTGTGCCGTCAGTGGAACTCCGTAAGGAACAAACGTTATTTTATTTCTTATATTAAAATGTATTTCCTAACGGCAACTAACAACAAGTCTGTAAAGGGAAGCGTTGATTCAAAACGACAACGAAATTCTCAAACTAATCATCTTAAATACTAGTTATTGGATCATGTGTTTACCTTTGAAACTTTCGTTGTAACATTTCTTTTGCCAATAGTAGAAACTTACCATGTTTATATTAGATTACTTTCTCCGTACATAAAGTTATGGGATTGTTATAAAAGTCACGACGGCATAGCTGCTAACTTTTACACTTTTTTGTTATCACTATTTCTGAACAGTAATCTTTGCTTGACATGTCTTTCCGACAGCCAAACAGTTTCGGAGATAAAACATTATTCATTCAGGCAAAATATCTGATTAACACGCGAATAAACGTCTATTGATGAATTATAAATCAGATCCATTGGACTCGTATGTAAATATATGTAACTGCCAAAATCTAACTGAACTACTGATTTATAATATATAAATAAAAAAATAATACATCAAAATCTTTATAAAATAAAGAAAAGAATTATTATAATGCTTAAACACTTACTTTTATTACATTTATTTACTCCGCACATAACATGCAAATGAACAAAGATTACTTTCTGTAGCAATGAGCCCACAATGATAGTCAAAAGCTTAATAAAAATATTGACCTTTCAATAATATGTTAAAACTCCCCCCTCTCCATCTTCTTTTAAACAGGTAATTAGATTGTGTTTAATTTTTACGTACTCTGAAGCAACCGTTTTATTCCATAGTTACATAATGAAGCAGATTCCCATCCCCACAACAGGCTAATTAGACATTTATTAATTCATGCATATAAATGATTACATGTTTCTAATTTTAAAGGAAAGAAGCCCTGACGGATACGAAAATTTATAAATGTTGGAAACATTGTTCATGTGTTACATGCTTCATGATTAATTTCCTTTCAACCCATTTAACTTTTTTGTGTGCATTATTGAAATATTTCGACAACAATGCCGATATTCGTAGAAAAATCATCTTTTTTAAACAAATAATAATAATAATAATAATAATAATAATAAATGATTAATTTTTCAAACCAAATCAATTGCACGAAGAATCCAATTCTCATTAAAATACTAACAGTAAACTTTAACAAATGATTGTAACGGTAACGCAAAGTGATTTCGTGTTAACGTATTATAAATGAAGACAAATTACTAGATTGATGAATTCTAGTATAGCCAAGAGGTGATTAACAGATTCATTACAATTTGTCTAATGATTTAACTTTTCTCTGATGACAGCAGCTAATTTAAAGCCAAAGTTTTTGAGACAAAATAAATCAATGGGAGGCGGATAGAAGTGACAGTATTGTAAACATTTGAGTGTTTCTTAAAAATATACTTAAATAAATATAATACCTTCAATGCCAGATTATTCACAAATTTAAAACTTTCTGAGGCCATGTGAAGCGCGGATGATTGACAGTACACCGTAAAAAATGCTGAAATACTTCACAGTACAAATTGACCTCAAAAATTCGGCAATTAGAACTCCGGCAATTTCAAAAATCCTGTATCAAACTCATCTCCCCATCCTTCTTATATTATACTTCCAATTTACGACAGAAAAAAACAGGAATTGTTTCGTATTAAAAACAACGAACGTTTAGAAGACAGCGAGATCGCTGACGCTGTGCTAAATGAAACCACAGATAACGCTACTCGCGATCCCGAAAAATCGCGAGTTTAGTCAGTTTATCGCAAATTTCGTCAAATTGCCGCGGGAAAAATTACAAATTTCGTCAGAGTCAGATAAGAATTGCGAATTTCATTGACCGGGTGGCAGAAAAATCGTGAATTTCGTTGATCGAGTGTGGAAAAATCGCGAATTTTGATAAGGTACTCAAAAATTCAAAATTTCGCAGGTCGAATTTGGAAAAATAACAAGTTTCGTCATTTTATCACGAGAAAAAATCGCGAATTTCGTCAGTCAGTAAGAATCACGAATTTCGTTGATCGGATTCGGAAAAACGCAAAATTTCTCGATCATGTGTGAAAAAAAATCTCAAATTTCGTTGATCGTATGCGAAAAAATCGCGAGTTTCGTCAGTTTATCGCGGAAAAATTACAAATTTCGTCATAGTCAGATAAGAATTGCGAATTTCATTGACCGGGTGCAAGAAAAATCGCGAATTTCGTTCATCGAGTGCGGAAAAATCGCGAATTTTGATAAGGTACTCAAAAATTCCAAATTTCGCGGGTCGAATTTGGAAAAATAAGAAGTTTCGTCATTTTATCATGAGAAAAAATCGCGAATTTCGTCAGTCAGTTAAGAATCGCGAATTTCGTTGATCAGATTCGGAAAAACGCGAAGTTTCTCGATCATGTGTGGAACAAAAAATATCAAATTTCGTTGATCGTAGGCGAAAAAATCGCGAGTTTCGTCAGTTTATTGCGGAAAAATTACAAATTTCGTCATAGTCAGTTAAGAATCGCGAATTTCGTTTATCGGGCACGCAAAAATCTCGAATTTCGTTGATCGAGTGCGGGGAAATCCCGAATTTTGCCGATTTGGTACGGAAAAGTCTCAAATTTCGCTAATCGGGCACAGAAAAATCGCGAATTTTGTCGATGAGACGCGGAAAATTGCAAATTTCGTTGATCGGCCACGGAAAAATCGCGAGTTTCGTCAGTTTATCGCAAGAAAAAAAATCGTTGATTTTGTCAATTTTCTGCGGGAAAAAATTACAAATTTCGTCAGTCAGTTAAGAATAACGAATTTCGTTGATCGGGGCGAAAAAATCGAGAAATTTGCCAATCAGGCGAGGAAGAATCTCAAATTTCGGTGATCGGCTGTGGAAAAATCGCGAGTTTCGTCAATTTAGCGCGTGAAAAAATCGCGCATTTTGTCACTCTGTCGCGGTAAAAAAAATTCCGTATGCCAACAGATGGAAACTTTTGTCAATTGATCACAAAAATATCGCGAAATTCTTCAATCGCTCGTGGAAAAAAATTTGTGAATCTTGTCAAAATTCTCCATTTATCAAGAAAGAACAGTTAGTCTTCATAAAGTGTTGTATGGTTACAGATGGATATTACAGATGTGAAGAAGCCCTGCATACAATTACTTATTTCTATTTGTTTATTTTTTTATGCAAAAATTCATTATTCTTCAAGGATAAAGAGTTATTACCCCCCCCCCCCCCTCCAACCTCCTGATATAGAATCCTGTCTGTGTTACTGATGTGGCCCTCGACAACCCAAACATTTTTGTAAGTGGCCCTTCTCTCAAAAAGGTTGTGCATCCCTACTTTAAAAGAAGAAGCAATCAGAAATCTCCGATTAACATAATCGCTTTTTCCCAAGTTTTAGTAGGAAATGTATTATTTTCAGAGATGCTATGATTGGGCTTTCCCCGGTTACCAAAGATAACAGAACGTTTCCCGGAATCCTGGGTAACAGCAAGTTTATCGTGAATTATCAAATTTTCGTAAACGTTCTGATTTACTAGGGAATTTTTTGGATAATTTTATGTAGTGCAATGTCAGTTTTCTAGATTTTTGTGTATCAATTATGATGTACAACACAACGATTTTCAATAGTGATGTCTATTTATATATCCCTACTTATACATGTGTGACTTATACAAAAAAGCACTCTATGTATTATTATTTTTTTTTTATGGCGCGATAGACGAACACCGCATTTAAGAAAAATAATGATAACAATAACAATAATTTAGGATCATATGTAAATCCCTAGTGATAAAAAAAAACAATAAATAAGAGAAAAATTGCATTTATAATGAAAACAACTATCTTAAAAATATCTGTTGTTTGTTTATGGTTTAATTTAATAATTTTGGATTTAAATGCATGAACTGTTCTTAGTATTCTTTGGTTCAAAATCATCTGAATAAATCAAATTTTATATTTGGTACGTCGCTGCCTCATAAGTGAACGTCATCAATAAACTAACTCTATTCTTCAGTGATGTTTTTGTTTATTTAAATTCACTAATTTTCATAACTTAAAATTTTAAAATGGCCAAATTCTTCCATTAATATCTATCATTTGACGAATAGTTTGTCGATTTGTATAATTTGACGAAATTGGTCGGCGGAATAATCAAGACCAAAATAAATGTTTAAATATTACAGATTTAAAGAAAATGAAAATTTAGCATTATTTGTCAAAGACTAATTTCTGATCACAATACTTTTCGATTCATTCATTCAAATTACTTTTATGAGAAAAAGAAAAAAAGAAAAAAAAAAAACCCCGTATGATTCATGAAATTATACTAATAATCATTAATTTCTTATTTATTTATTTATTATTGTTATTATTTCTTTTTTTTTTTTACGGAGAGGATATGGATTCCAGGCCAGGCTGTACCACCAATAGAAACTGCACTGGAGTTTGCTACTTAGAAAATTTACTACCGTAGCATATACATTTAAGGAACGATGTCTTTTACCATAATTACCGAGTAAGGAAAAATATATTTCTTCTCTGGTAGCATAATCCACAATGCCTTTAACATGGCCGATAAAGAATGAAAAAAAGCTGAACGCAGCAAATTTGGATTCCTTAATATCTTTCATAAGACGGTTGTTTCGCTTCAAATGAGATGGTACTTTGTTTTATTCTTTTTTTTCTCCGAAGAAAATCGAAAATGATGAGAAGGGGCCGCCGTTTTGGTTGCTACAGCAACCGATTTGTGTTTGACCTTTCTTTCTTCAGCAATCGAAGTAATTCCTGTTTGTAGCCTGGAATCGGAAGTTTTCGAAGAATGTGAATAAAGGATAGTTTATATAAACTATCAAATGGTAATAATTACGATGAAGAGATACAGTGAATTCCGCTATTGAGGTATTTTCTTGGAGCATTCTTAAGCTATACGGAGTCTTCAAGTAACGGGATATTCTGGCACAGATATTTTTTGGGATAAATAAATGTATATCCATAAGAATATTTAGTTTCAGACTATGTGCTTTTGTAAAAATATTACTATCAACAAATGTATAAAAGCATTTTTCTTTATTAATTTTCTGTCTTACATAATATCAAATATTACTATGGATAAATAAACGTACGGAGTCTTCAAGTAGCGGGATTTTCTGACATAGATATTTTGTTGGAATAAATAAATGTATATCCATAAGAATATTTAGTTTCAGACTATGTGCTTTTGCAAAAATATTACTATCAACAAATGTATAAAAGCTTTTATCTTTATTAATTTTTGTCTTACGTGATATTGAATATTACTGTGGATAAATAAACGTTTATGTGCACGCATATAGAGAAGTATTTATGTGTAAATTCGTCCTTTAGTAAAAATGAATAAATAAATAAAATAAATTAAGACAATGTTCTTCTGTAAAATTTTTATTTTCAACAAATGTATAAAAGCTTTTCTCTTTATTAATTTTTGACTTACGTAATATCGAAAATTGCTGTGGATAAATAAACATTCAGGGGCACGTGTATGGAGAAATATTTATGGGTAAAGTCTTTCTTTAGTAAAAAATGAATAAATAAATAAAATGAAATAAAATGAAATAAGACTATACACTTCTGCAAAAATTTTACTTTCAATGAATTTATAAAAATGTTTTTCTTTATTAATTTATGTCTTACATGATATCGAAAATTATTGTGAATAATAATAATAAAAAAAAAACACTTGTGTGCACGTTTATGCAGAAATATTTCTATGTAAATTCTTTTTAAAGTAAAAATTATTAAATAAAATAAAAGAAATAAGAATATGTGCTTCTGTAAAAGTTTCTTTCAGCAAAAGTATATATATATATATTATGTAACATCGGAAATTATTCTGAATAAATAAACAGCTGTATACAGAAATGTGTATGGAGAAAACTTTATGTGTAAATTCCTTCTTTAATGAAAAAAAAAATAAATAAATGAAATGGAAAATCCCAAGTTTACTTCTACTTATTCCTATAGCAACCAGTTTCTTTCTTCCACAATCGAAGTAAATCATGTTTGTTGCCTGAATGGTAAATTTTCGAAGAATGTGAATAAAAGGTAATTTGTACTAACTGTCAACTGTTAATAATTACGTACAAGATATTCAGTGAATTTCATAGTTGGGTATTTTCTTGTAGAATGCTTAAGCTGTACAGATTCTTCAATAGATAGTGCAATGAGATATTATTACACAATTATCATGCACCAACAATTTAAGGATTAAAAGAATACATATACGAAGATGGATCCGAAAAAAAGTTACACGGACAATAAAGAATTATTTACTAACAATAGACAGAAAATACAAAAAAGAATTAAGAGGCATACTTGCCGATAACTAATCCACATAATAAACAAATATATTTAGGCATTTATCTGAAAGCAGGACTAACTTGTTTAACACGGCGTTGTAGAAATCACGTCCCTGCCCATTGAATCAGTTCTCGTCAGCTGTTTTCGCACCACTGTCTGGAGACATTCTTGTTCCTGATAAGTTTTCCTTCAATTTCGAAAACAAGAAATAGTCACTGAGTGCCATATCTGTGCTGTACGGAGATCGCTCCAGACTCCACACTTGAACTTTTCGCAGCAATTTTTTGAGTTTGATGAGCAGTATGAGGCCTGGTATTGTCATGCCAGGGCCTCAACATGCCAGGGAGTTTGCGTCGAATGGCTTCACGTAACTGTATCGAACTGGCGCAAGCGAGACCACATTTCTAAACGTCTTGCCATTTCAATCGCTCTGACGCATCTGCCAACTTACGTTGCCTATCCGCACAACCGCTGTAAAACAGCTAAAGATATCTGTGTCCACTCAGGGGAAAAATATTCTCTTAAGAAAAGTAAAGTTACTTTTCAAATGCTACTGCTTGTAACCTTTTTTTTTTTTTTTCTTGATCCACCCTCGTATATAAGAACATTTATTTTTAGACTTATTTTTTTTTTTTTTTTTTTTTTTTAAATGCATTTTCCATTAATGTATAAATGAATATTTTCTCTTCATTTTTTTTTTAAAACAAGTTGGAAATTATACGTGAAACGTGACAAATGAGGTGCGTTCGTACTATAACTAGTTTATAAATATTTTTTGCAACGCATATTGTACTGAATATATATATTAGTGCATTTCATAAGCGCATATCAATTTCATTCTGTTCAAAAGGCTGTAACATCATTAAAATACACTTGAAATAATTTTCCCCTTTGACCGTCATGTAACGGAAAACTTTTAACTGTCCCTGTAATTAAACTGTACATGCGATTTTCATAAAATTTGAAATGATTCGACAAAATTTTGCAACAATTATATATTTAAAATTTCAGACCATTCGATTGGTAGTTTTTGCTCTGTTATATGCGGACAGACGGACAGACAGACAGACGGACCGAACGACGACTATATGTGCTACGTATTTATATAATTACGAACGCACCTAAAAACATGTTTCTGAACAAATGTTAATAAAACCTACTGCTAATACTTTCAGTTTTATAAACTATCAAATAGTAAAAGTTACGATAAAACGACTCAAAAAATTTCGCAGTTGGCATATTCCTTGAAGAAAGTTTAAGGTATGTAATTTTTTCAGTACATAAAATAATGTTTTATTGTTAAACAATAGCACAAACATTGTAAGGAATAGATAAATAAATCTTAAAAAGAAAAAGAAAAAAAAAAAAAAAAAAAAAAAAAAAAAAAAACACTTTATTTTTAGACTGTTTTTACATATATACAGGGCGTTGCCGAATTCATGCGACAAATTCACCGGGCTAATAGAGATTTTTCATCAAGAGGATGAAAAATTACCATAGAGCATGGAGTCGCAAACAGGGATGTAGTGGAGGGTATACGGGGGTATACGCCGTATACCTTCTGGATTTTTTTAAGGAATAGCGTATACCCTCTGTTTTCCAAGAAAGCTATAGTATATACACTCTAGGGTATACGCTCTACCTTGAGCGTATACCCTCTGTTTTTTTACGACTACACCACTGGTCGCAAACCACGTATTTAATCAAAAATACAGGGTGTTTTACCCTTAGGGTAAATTCAAATAGGGTGGGCTCAATTTAAGTTGACGGCAATAACTTTCAGAACACTGAAGTATATTATAATAAAACTTTTAAAAGACATTCTGACCTTTGTTGTAAATGTGATAATATCGAAAAAAAAGGTGGTAGAAGTTTCCATTATACACGCCAGCAGTATGCATTTGACACTCCACATTTTGGACTGCGATTACCAGTTCGTACGGCATCATCGAATGCTTGAGCTCTCTGTTTTTCCCGAACTTTTCGTAATTTTATAAAACTTCACACAAAACAAGGTACATATCGTTGCATTTACATTGCAGAGTTTTTATTTTTCTCAAAAGTATCACCACAACCCAAGTTCAGTTAGGATGAAACACCTTGTATTTGTGACTGAATAAGTGGTTTGTGACCCAATGTTCTATGACAAATGTTTACCCTCTTCATGTATCTATTATTACCCCTCTGAATCTGTCGGTCCAATTCGTCAACACCTTGTATATAAATAGTATTTAAAAGTAACGTATTAAAAAGCATTTTTCTGAACTATTTAAAGAACGATGTGAATAAATGTGAATAATAGTCTATGTAAGCTTCCAAACAGTAGTAACTGTGTTAAAGTAACATATTAAAAAGCATTTTTCTGAACTATTTAAAGAACGATGTGAATAAATGTGAATAATAGTCTATGTAAGCTTCCAAACAGTAGTAACTGTGTTAAAGTAACATATTAAAAAGCATTTTTCTGAACTATTTAAAGAACGATGTGAATAAATGTGAATAATAGTCTATCTAAGCTTCAAAACAGTAGTAACTGTGTTAAAGAGAAATACATAAAATTTTATAGTTGACATAATTCCACTGGAATTCTTGAAGCTTGAAGCCTATAAATTCTTCATTCGATAAACTAATGCAATATTCTTACACAATATCATAAATATTTTAATAAATAAATAGATAAATAAACATATAAAGGAATCTTTATTTTTAAATATTTTGTTTCTATTAAAATAAAGAGATACCGGAAAACTCAAAGTTGGCCTATTTCCTGCAGTATTCTTAAGAGACTTCTCCACTCACGCGAATACCCCCCGCTCTCTAATGTTAATCCTGTGAGAAAAATCTTTTAAACTATCCCATTTGCATTTCAATATTGTGAACTTATTTTTTTTCATGGGTTAGCTGAGGTCTATCTCTGCAAAGGCAATTTTTTCTTTTTTCGAAAAAAATCCTTTCGTAGGTTATTTTATGAGGATACTTTCACTTTCGAAATCGGTTCCGAAAGTAATAAAAAAATCTTTCGTTACAGAAAAAATTCAAAAGACGATGTAGCTAAAAATTATGAAATTGATATAATGGACTAAATATCCCATTTTATTATTATTATTATTATTATTATTATTCATTTTTATGAAAAATATTCTCCTATTAGCTCAGATTTATACAATATATTCTTATTAGGCTTAAGTTACTGTAGTAAAAATAAATAAAATTTTAGTAACTTGACTGTCTAAACCAGATTTTTAGCGGTCGTCATAAAATTTGAAGCATAGGCAAATAATATTGAAGTGTATGTTATAAATAAGTTCGTTTTACCTTGTTGACACACCATATAGTGAAATATATTTCTCTATCAGTTTAGAAATATGTATTTCATAAATTGTATAATATCTACATATGACACATTATGGTAATACATGCTTTGGAAAACATATTTCAAAGCTCTTATCAGACTAGGAAATATTTTTATATAACGCTCTATACTGTCAAAATGTATTCCATAGGATTATAAAATACATAATAAACATGCTACTTTCACCGTATTGTCATTTTCTGTAGTGACACATATTTTTAAAAGAATTTAGAAAGATATTTTTTATACATCTTAAAATTTTCGAAGACATTTTACATTAATATATAAATGCAGAAAAACGCATTAAAAAATCGTACATCAATCTGAAAAAATATTTTTGCTTTAAACAGTTACCAAGATTGATGTTTAGGAATGAGTTATATTTACGAAAGACAATTATGATCTTCACTACTGTCCAAAGAAATTACTAGCTATGTCCATATAACAAAAATTAATGTTTTTACATCAAATGTTAAGTTTTTTTTTTTAAATTTAGTATTTTCCTTTGAACGCATAGTGCAAGGTAAGGGTTGTAATCATGATTTGTGTGTGTGCGTAAACTAGAGGCCTGCACGGGCCCGGGCTTTGCCCGAGGCCCGTACCCGGCCAGGCCAAATAAAGGTGAACTTTCAAACGGGCCGGGCCGACAGAATTAGGACAATTTTTTCAACGGACCGGGCGGCAAAAAAATTGAATGGGCCTGCAGGGCCGGATTCAGCTGATAAAAAATTTAACGGGCCTGTCGGCCCCATATAAAAATTTAAACGAAGCCGATAAAATATGAGCCATTTTCAATGAACATTACCTTGGCGAGAAGAATTATAAATGTGCGTCATGAGCCGATTCGTGCTCGATAACATCAATACAGAAATGTAACATGTCTATCTTAGAGATCGACAACGAACAGTTCCATGCTGTCTGATCCTGGGTTTAAATTTTGTAGCAGACTCAAATTTTTTTTTTCTACATAGTCGTGCCGTGACGAAACTGGTTTTATCGTTCTCAGGATGTATAGGGCAGGCATTATGTTTTGTAAAAGTATTAAGAGCGATAATGAATTTCTGTTAACAGTATTTTTGGAACAGTTACATGGTACCTTAAAGTAGTCCTCAAATTCATTGCTCAACTATGCGAAACTGTCCGACACATTTTCTGATTCATTTTTAACTATAAAGGCATAAATTGAAAGGCCTGACATTGAAAATATTTGGAATCGAATAGCGTTTTCATTTTTGATAAATTACTTACAGAGATTTAAGAGATTCTTGTCACGTGATTGTATGTTTTTATCGTTTCCCGTGCTTTCGCTTTCGAAAAATCGATTGAAAACGCTAACTTTGGCAGTATTTTGTCAAACACATAGTGCTTTTATATTAAAAAATAAATTAAACACTAGCCATTTACATACTTTCTGAAAAAGAATAAGTGCCAATCTTACGCTTTTCCGAAAAGAAATGAATTCAGGAATGTGTCAAAATGTAGCTCCTTTGGATTTGAGAAAAGACTTAAAATGACAGAGAAATAGTTTCACAAATCTACTTTTAATTATACAGCTTCAAAAATTATCATATTTTTTTAATCCTTTATTATAAACTACATTATTGTTTTAATGAATTCTTGTATGAATTTTGAAACGTCTAAGACTGTAAGTAATCATTAATGTTACTATTGTGTGTTTTCAGTTTTGCAAACACATAATAATCTGAAATATACTGCAAAATGTTTCCATAAATACGCATGTATATTCCTTAAAATAATATTAATTGTATGTCGAGGAATTTTTTGTAGAAATTGAGTCAGGCCGGGCCTGTTTCATTTATTTTTGTACGGGCCGGGCCGGGCCGGACCGAGAAATGTGAAAATATAAACGGACCAGGCCGGGCTCGGGCCGAACTTTTAATTTTTACACCTGGCCGGGCCAAGGATAGCTTTCGCTCGGGCCGGTTCCGGAAATTCCGGCCCGTGCAGACCTTTAGTGTAAAGCCTGTAACTTCCAAAAGGTACTTCTTATCATCTCCCATTTGGCGAATATCTTATGAAGCACTGTTGCAAGAATAGCATAAAGTTTTTATTCATTTTGAAAAAATTTTAAGACATTTTCCAGCTGATTTTATACGGAAAATCACCAAGAAAATGAGACAGAGTGTAAAAAACATATATTTTCTTTCGGAACATATTGTGTAAAAGTGAATATTGTGATCATGATTTGAGTGCGTATAAATGAACCCTATAACTTCCAAATGGTACTTCCAATTAACTCGCATTTGGCGAATATATTATAAACGACTGTGCTTGTATATTACTGAAATTGTATAAATTTTTAATCCATTTTCAAACATTTTCAAACCATTTTGCAGCCCACATTTTCAAACCATTTACATATGTTAAATCAACAAGAAAATGAGATTGTTTTCTTTCCGAACACATAGTGTAAGGTAAGCATTGTAATCAGGATTTGTATGTGTGTGTGTGAGTGAAACCTGTAACTTCCAAAGTGTACTTCTTATTACCTCCCATTTGCCGAATATGTTATAAACCACTGTTGCAAGAATTGTATAAATTTTTAATCCAATTTTCAAATATTTTCAAACCACTTTTTAGCCAATTCTACAGGCAAAATCACCAAGAAAATGAGACAGAGTGTAAGAGGTAAATAATGCGGCGATGGGCTCAAACATTAGCTTCACAGGGATAACTAATATCTCTAGTTTAAAACCTGGAGTTCCATTGTTCGAATACAACTGAATCTACCGTGACAAATATTTATATTTATGTTATTTATTTACTTTTTTACTTTCTAGCTAGACAAGTAGAGTAAAGTCACTCCAGAAGGTTTTTTTAATTATTATTATTAGGAAAAAATACCAGATTGTGACAAAAGTGTTTAACCTTTTGATCTCCCCTGTTTGATAACTTCTATATAATTACGTGATACACACTTCTTGCATACTAGTAACCATTTGGTAATACAGGTACCAATTCTGACATTCTTTATCAGCTTGGGTGATTTCATTTAAGTATGTATATTTCTTACAGCTTGCTAAAATGGCAGATGAGAAAAAAAATCAATCCATGTTATTTTGTGGATAGAAAAAGATTTAACGCAAAAGCGGGGACTAAAAATTTAACGATGCTGAGAGACCCAGATCTTATACAAGATCTTACTATATCTTAGATAAATGTGCAATATAATGGTTTAAACTTCAGGGAATCTCATATCAGCCTTGAATACTAACCAAGATGTACGCGGTCTTTTATATTCGCCTGCACGAAGCTCTGCTTGAAATTAACTGACAAGAACTATTACCCACAGTCCTCGCATTATCAAGTAAAACTGGGTCATTCTTAAAGACATCTCCACCAATCCAGGCTTGTGTAAAGGCGCTGTCAAGAAGTTACCTAACTCAAAAAAAAAAAAAAAAAACTTTTGACTCAATCTTGTACAGAAAATATTTAGTAGTGTTACATTCATTTTTTAATTTGAAGTTTCATTATTCCGTTATTGATGAAATTCTTATCAACTCAATATAAAAATAACAGTGTAGTATAATATGTATATAATATACAATATTGTCCATTCATATATACGTCTTGTTATGCATCAACTGATAGGTCACTTTCCTATATAATTCTAGTTATTGCCATATGTTTTCAAAATTAATATTGTTGGATATAAAAGTACATAGTAAACATATTAACTCATATATGTCGCAAATTATCATGGTGAATTACATTCATACGTTCATATATCTGTCTGGGAATATTCTTCGTAAGGTCACCCAAAAAATTAAACGAACGTTGTTGCATAGTTTCAGCACACAGGTAAAAGAACAGACGGATACCAAGGTGATTGCGTTCCAGTATTTTGAATATCACTATTTCCATACAGTAATCTTACTTAATCGCGAAATTCCGGGATTGAATAAGATAAATATTACTATTCTAAACAAGTCGTATTCAAATTGTTGGAACATCATCACACCTACAGATAAACAAAATCATAAATAATTGTTAAACTGTACAAGGAAGAATTAAAATGGTTGAGTATTTGAAAAAATAGTAAAAAAAAACTGAGCAATATACGTTCAAAGTTACTCACAAAACAGCAAAAGCTTCAATAAACAAGAAAGAAAAATCATGCGCCAAGCATAGATTATGAAACACTTTCCAACACATTCAGAATAATGTAACAAAACTGCCCTTTTTGAAAAATTAAAATATTACGTCTAATTCAGCCATATGGAAACGCATAACACATTTCAAAAGCCAATTTCAGCTGTTCACATCTACAATCGGAAAATTATCTCATTTTTTTCAGCAGCCCTGTACATGATATATAGATTTGTATATATTAACTACAAGCATGTCAAAGTTTAGTTCACTTAAGAAATACATATACTTCAGTTGAAAATTCCCATTCAGAAATTTCCTCCAATAAGGAGAATGGTACGTGAATACTTTTGCGCAGCCCTGTATATGAGCTATAGAATTTATATATAACGAGTAACATGCAAAAAATTAATTAAATTTAAAAGCGCATACTGAATTTTAAACAGTACACTCCAGCAATTATTACCCAAAGACAGTACTGTAACCGATTTCTTTTGTGTGTCCCTGTAAATGAATAAAAAATGCTATGAATGCC
Source organism: Maratus speciosus (assembly GCA_963932465.1). Classification (NCBI taxonomy): domain Eukaryota; kingdom Metazoa; phylum Arthropoda; class Arachnida; order Araneae; family Salticidae; genus Maratus; species Maratus speciosus. The sequence continues at coordinate 306,410,387 of OZ010789.1, read as the reverse complement.
CTGTGATCGTAATGAAATTCAGTGATTTACATCAGTTTCAATACATTTGAAATAGCGTAATGTCATTAAAATACTCTGTAAACGATTTTTTCCCCTATACCATAATGTAAGGTAATACTTTTGAGTGCCCCTGTAAATCAACTTTTAATACTACATACTTCATGTACAATACCAAACATGCTTTGGTGATCCTAAATAACCTTTATCAATTGCATGAAAAGCCGAGTATATTTACGGGAGTTAGAGCGTGGACAGACGGACAGACAAACCGAATGCATAAACATTTTTCAATTTTGTTGGAAAGTGTTAAAAAGATGCTATGCGCTTTGACAGTTACTATAATAATATTATTAAAAAATACTCTGAAAGTAGAAAAATACGCGTTAGACATTTCTGATAACTGTAGCATAGTATTTACTGTTTCACTGCTACCTGAACATTAGAAAAAGTTTAGAAGCAGGTTTGTTCCGGAAATTACACTGAACATGTCGTGATTCTACTGTCGTGAGAAAACGTGTTTTAAAAGTGAAAGTTTGATGTAAAGATATTGAAATCAGAATTCTGCCTGTATTTTATGTCATTTTTGCTATTGTTTAAGTATCTAATTTCTCGTAGAGGTGACTGATTTTATTTCTTTACAAGATCATATACCTAAGGTATTAAAAAATATCTCAGACTTCTTTTAATGTTAGCCTGTGCCCTGTACATCAGTTGTTGGGCAAATATGCATATTTGTATGACTAAATAAAGGTCGCTGCTTTAAAAAAGGTAGAATAATTTAAATATACCTTTACAGTTTTTTCGCAAATGTTTTTAACAATTTTTACGATAACAAGTTTTAAATCTTCTTACATTTTATAGATATCCGATTTCTTAACACAAGTCAAGTCAGCGTAAAGTTTATGTTCATCTTAAAAGGTCTACTTTTAAGATGTAAGACGTTTTTAGTGAACAGAAAGTTAATGTTCAGCACAAAAAATCTTATTTTTCTATAATCATTCATCCACTTTCCTAGGTTAAAAAACAGTTAAATTATTTTAAACACTATACATTTCATAAGCAGAATTAATGTTAATATATTTTTAACAAAATTTATTTAAAAAAAAATTTCTACTACTTATAATTATAAAACTGACTAAAGTAAAATAATTATTCAAATATGAAAAATTCTTTACATATTATTTAAAATACGAACTTGAATATCTATTTATATATATTTCTTAAAATCCAAAACTGAAAAAGTTTTTTACTAAATTATTGTTTGTTCAAAAATATATTTATTTTAATTAACTTGTTTACAAATATTTCAACATTTGAGTATCGAACATTATGTTTAAAGAAGGCTCTAAAAAATTAAACATGTTGAATGACTTTACAAAGATTTTTTTTTTTTTTTGTAATTACTTTTCACCGTTTCAGAATCAGCGAAGAAAATTAGCTCCAAAATGTCTCACAGTGAGAAAAAAGTTTGTTTATCTTCATTTAGCAAAATTGAGAAGTTTATTTTTCGTTATATTCCTGAAGAAAATTTCAAAAACTAAAAGAAAAAAAAATGCGTATATGTATATATTTTTTTACAAATTTAATTTGCACTAGCCTTTATTTTAAAACGAACTTTAAATATTTTGAATAATTTAAATAAGCAGAATTATTTGTATTTCTATTTAAAATAAACAAATATAAACTTCTTTTAATGTATTATTTGTTGTTATAACTTATTCAAAATCAATTCTCGGTTCGGTATAAACTACTTGTGTATATTCCGTAAATAAATTTTTCCCAAACTTTTTTTTCCAGCGGCGAGGCTCGTTTTCCTACTTCTGTTTCGTGGTCCACTAGCATTTGTACATTCCCATCCCCATTTTTCTAGGTAAATGGATAAATGGGTAACACCACGGGGTGTTGAGTTTTACCGCTTTATAGCTTTATTTTAAGTCCAGTGTGTGGCAGATATACTATTACAATTCAGTTATGTAAAATTAAGATTAATAGAAAAACAGAAAGAAATCAACATAATTAAAGACTATAAAGACTATATTTAATAGAAAAATATGTATAAATGTACACACACACACACACACACACATATATATATATATATATATATACAGTACAAAGTCTAAAGTCCGGAATCTTCGGGACTTTACCAAGTCCGAACTTCGAATTTTTCCGAACTTTGGGCCATCAAAAATATCGTTTTTCCAATAAAAAGAAAAAAAAATTCACTACTTAAAAATTCAAAATATGACGTTCATGTATTAAAAATTGCATATAACAACTATTAATACTAAATTAAACAATCATTTTCATTAAATAAATCACAACAAAATTAAAAGTAAAACAAAAACCTTTATTTAAATCTGTTCTCAAATCCAAACTGGCAACTTTATGACATAAGCTTTAATTTATTTTTGTTAGGAGATGCACGAAACTAACAGGTATTGTTGTTCAGAAACTATGTAATCGAATTGTGTTTTCCCGTTTTTTTTTTTTTTTTTTTTTTTTTTTTGCAAACGCAATAGAAAATAGAAAATCTTTCAGAAAATAGTGTCAAAGTGAGCGTTTTGGACCGAATTTCAGCGCGCAAAAGAAGAATAACTACTCAAGAAAGGGTGAATAATGTGTCATGTGGCCGAAATCGCTTGTAACTCATAATAGGTAATTTATTGATCAAAAATTGGAAAACACGGTTCGTTTCCAAATCACTTCCATAATCAGGCCTTCCAGTTTTATATCTTTCCGTTAAAAAAGAGCTTGTAAATGTGTCAAAACATTTTGCGCTTGTTGAGCAGAGCAGTTTAGAACAGCCTTAAGGGAACATACATTTTAAGAAGAAATTGCAAATTTTTAAACTACTGAATATTCAAGTTAATGTGGTCTGCTTTATTAACTTAGGTATATCATTAAGGCATTTTTCTTTTACTCTGTCCATAGGCATGAGTTAAGATTCAGTAATAAAGCTTCTTTGCTCTAGCCCTTTTTTTGTTTCAACAATTTTGCTTTTTCATTTTTTTCTTGAATACTGCCGTTGGAAAGTCCGAACTTTGGGTGTCCGAACTTTAGACTTTGTACTGTATATATATATATATATATATATATCACACACATACACATATACATGCATACATATACATACACATAACAAGCTAAACTAAAGAGCATCATACTGTAGACGAAAAAAAGATCTGCAAAAAGTTAAAAAGGAGGAGAAGAGGTGTTTTGAAAAATAGGGTTCATTAATTTGAATGAAATTCACACATTTTGAGATTCGATGCTTGAAAACTGACCGAAATAGGAGACATTTAATCCAATCTTCTAAGGACATGGATGAAATTTATAGGTAAAATAAATCTATTGGTGAAATAAAACAGATTTATTTTTTTTTATGCTTTACACTTATAGACAGTGACAAAAGAGCCTTAAAACTTTTATTGCTTTTTCAGATAAATTTGGATGCTGCTGTCGACAAAATAGCCAAAAATTTATCATTGGTATTATTCTGCCGAATCACACAACAGTTCAATTACGGACTCAATTTCTAAATCCAGCATATCTGTCTGATATTCGAGCCTATTTAAACTGGACTTTTCAGCTCTTTCTCACCCTTTTATGGAGTTCCTGTGAAAAAGGAAGTAAGCAGGCTGCAGATTAATCTTTATAATTCCTAGAATTATTTCTTGAATGTTTTATTTATGTGAGAAAACAATAATCCAAAAGCGAAATATAATTCTTTCTATATTCGCGTCCCGAAATTTATTTTCGCCGCCCGCTATTTGAGGAACACTGCTATAAATGATCACCAATCAAAATACTTATTGCTTAAATTAAGTTATATCAATTTTAATTTTTATAACTGATTCGAAATTAGCTCAGCGGGATTCGAACCCAGGACTTTAGATTCTGCTACCCACTTTCTTCCAACTAATCGTTCCTAGATAACCCGTGGACTTATTTTACTCAGAAAACCTCTTGGCAATGACATCTAACAGTTTTAACTGACCACAAATCCGCGAGATTTGTCCAATTTAGCTTAGTTTGAAGAGCGTTGGCAACTAAAGTCAAGGTCCTGTGTCCGAAACTTGGACAGGATTCTTTATCACCCAGTTGGAAAAATTACAACTCTTATAATTCGTATGACTTCTTTACAAATTAGTATGATTATATCAAAATAATTAACAGTAACTTATTTCGAATTAAGCTTTTAAGAATGTTTTACTGTCAAATTATATATTTTAACGCTTTGCACTCTCTATTATTTTCGAATTAATTTAAATATTTTAAACACATTAAATAATTCGAATTGTTTTCATTTACACTAAATAATAATGCGTAGTTAAAAAAAGTATTTGCTTGTAACAGTTTATTAAATGCAGCTGATCTAAAACAATAAAAACTTAAACCTATTCTCTAAATCTAAATAACTCGAATATAAATTTACTTCATGAACTTGCTTACAAATATTTAAGCAATTTAGTATCTTACATTTGAATAACAAAATCGGAAAAAATATTAAACTTTTTAAAATGACTTTACGAAGATTTTTTCTAAAAACGATATTTTTGTCATATTTCTGAAACAGCAAAGAAAATTAACCGCAAAACAGTCACGCAAGGAGAAATAAACTTGTTTTGATTCAACAAAGCTGAGAATTTTATTTTGAAATACAGTTTTGATGAAAAATGTTACATTTTAAAAATAAAATTTTCGTTTTCTTTTTTTAAAAAAATGATAGGTTTTTATGAATTTAAAATGAAAATGTTTCTTTGTTTATTTTCATAAGACACGCACTTAGCATAATAAATAAAAGCAAAGCTTGATTAAAAGTTATTCCCCGTAAGAAAAGTTTATTTTTCCTTGTAGCAATTTTGTACAAAAATTATTTAATCCTTTCAGGGGCAAGTAATTGATCTTCTGTAATGTTGAATTTATGTCAGAATTTTCGAAATGTTTTATTTGAAAATAAGGAAATACAATTTTACAGATTTCACTAAAGTTATACAAACAGATTTTGGTACTTTTCAGTTAGCCGGGCGTCAGTGTTATATATACATATATATTTGCATATATATACACATATATTTACATATATATATATATATGTACATATGTATATATATATGTGTGTGTGTGAGTACATACATATATATATCCATACATGTGTATATATATATGTGTATATATGTATATATAACACTGGCGCCCGGCTAACCGAAAAGTACCCAAATTTTTATTCAAAAATTCTGGTTCAAATCTTGATTGGAACAAACTGGTATCTTATTATCAAAATTTATGCATATTAAAATGACGCCGAACATTTAAAGGAGTAAAAATCTACCAAAAATACGAATTTGTTTGTTTTTGTTTTAAAATTTGCTATAATAGTAATAAGAATATGTTACTATGCACAGTAAATTTTGTATAAGATGGACTTTATGCAAGACTTAAATTTTTCGAACACACCGAATTTAAAATTGAAATATTTAAAAACCCCGACACATCCATAGACATAGTAAAGTTTGTCTAAAACGGGATGTTGTCTATGATGGAAAATTTTCTTGATAACGATTGATTCTCTTTTAGACAGAGTTTACTGCACTTGGTAGAAAGTGTGTTTTCATGCTTCTAAAAAGTGTGTAATAAAAAAAATATTATCACAGTCAGTCTATAACATATCTTTAAAATGCTCAACGGGTTTTAGTTTTTGTTGGCAATAACGTAGTAATTTGTATATATGTATCTGGAATTAAAAAATCGATGCATATTTTTCATTAAATAAAGTCCTTTTAAATAATACAACGAACAAAAATGGAGAAAATATTTTTGAAATTGAAACGCAAGGAGTATTTTTTTGAATAATTTATAAAAATTGAATTTTTATTTCAAATATTTATTGAATTCGTGATACAAACCACTTCTTTAAAGATTTTTTGTTGTAATAATATAATTAATGAAAATAAATAAATTCGCCCCTTAAAATAAATAATTGAAAATAAATAAGGCATTTAGTTAAGGAATGGTTAATGATATGGATAATTTTAGCGTGTCTTTAATTCTGAGACTGGCAACATATGGGTACTAAAATTTGATTGATCGACAGCATTTTGGACACAAACAGATTAGGAGGAATCGCCATTATGGCCAACCCAGCAAAGAAAGATACAGTGGGCCATCAGCTGGAAAAAAGATGGAAGCCAGCAGTGCTATCAGCGGTAAAGTGCAAGGATGCCATTACTTAAACCTGTCGAAAAGTGTCCAAGCCGAATGCAGCTGGCCAGCATTGGTATACCATCACATTACTTCAATCCGGCACTTTTCCTGCAGTGCTAGCAACTATCCCACTGCTATTCCTTTGCTGGCCCAGTACTTTCCCTTACAAAAATTTCTTATAGAATTCTATAAAAAAACAAAGTATTATGGCTCTTTTTCCTATAAGCTAGTTTCACCAAGAGCTATAGAAACTTCTGTAGAAGTGTCTAAAATAGAAATCTCTATAGAAATATTTGAACTGCATGTGGTCCCCCTCCCAAGTACTGACCGCGCTCGATGCTGCTTGGTTTTCGTGATCGGACATGAACAAGTGCTTTCAGCGTACGCTACGATTGCTCGTAGCTTTTAAGCTCTCATTACATTATTTCAAATTTGTTTCTTTTGTGATTTACGTTCCCAATCATTAAACTGGTATAGAAATTATTCTATTGTATAGAAATCATATGTATTTTATACGCTTTTTTTTATTATTGATTCTGAACTGCGTAAATTATGGAAACCGAAATCCTTTGTAACCTAGTAAAACCAGATTTAAGGGGGGGAAAAAGTGCGTTGAAATAAAGAATTTATTTATTTATTCATTTACTTATTTATTTTGTTGGTGTCAGTGGTGCTATATTTTTTACAGTTTAAAAAAAAATTAGCTTCACAGCTTAAATTGTGTTAAGATATTCATTTTAGATTTGTGTTCAAATACTCAATGTCTTCGATATTCGCAGCGCCACCTAGCGTAAGGGTTCCCAGCAATAATACTGCAAAAGTTCGTGCACTTCCATGTAGAGTTGCAAAGGGTGGAAAAAACCGGGTTTATTCGCGGGAATAAACCGGGTTTTTTGGGAAGGAAAATTTTGAAATTTCCGGGAGTTTTCAGAAAGTTTTAAGCATGAAAATTTTTTAATTTATTATTTTTAATGATTTCAATTTTTGACAATGTAAACAAAACTAATAACATAAAATATTTTTTAAAAAGCACGGTTTATATGAAAACTAACGAAATACAGGCTTAAACTGCAAAAATATTAAGTAAGAGAAATTAAAAAAATTGTTATTTTAATCATCAATAAGTAAAAAGTGAAAGAGGCAAATGAGAGATTCATCTTCCCATCAACAAATGTAAACAAAAAAAAAAAAAAAAGAAAAGGAAAGAAAACGATCAAAATTAAAAGAAATCAATGAAAAAATTCAAAGCAACTCGTTAGTATGCCTGAAAACGAGATATGCGATCCAACAGAAACTGAAAAAGAAATCATATTTTAAAGAAACATTCAAATCCTCTCAGACTGTAAAATAATAAGTTTTGTGAATTCATAAAGTAAAATCTATCTTTTTTGGAACATTCTTCCCTGAAATATCTTTAAAATAAAAATTTCAAATTGGAAAATAGCTGGTTTTGATTATCTTCAAAACTCTTTCAAAATTTCCAATATTCCCCAAAATTCCGGCCCCACCAGTGGCCGAGAGGTTCTGCTCTCGAAGCTGGTAGACGGGAGGTGCTGGGTTCGATCCCAATTGCGCCCGTCGGCCTAATCGTTCGGAGTTTTCGTGGTTTTCTTCGAGCCGTGGATCTTCCATGCGTTAATACGGATTAGGTTCCCTTAGAAAGACCCCCACGGAGGGCACTCCCCTCGGGCCTATATCCCTCGTGTAGATCAGGCCTCGGCCGTCAAAAATCAACCCAACCCAACCCCAAAATTCCGGGTTTATTCCCCAAAATTCCCGGGTTTATTCCCGCCCCTCAAAAACTGCGGGTTTTTTGCAACTCTACTTCCATGTAGTGGTGGGTCAACGCATGAGATAAAATGGATGCCCAACAGAATTTTATCTGATGATTTCCAACAGCAAAGTTGCCTGAAGCTGTCCAGCAATGGTAGACCATCAGCCAGCACTTCTCCATCATTGCCAGCACCTATCTTGCTGCTGGCCAGCAATTTCCTCTTTGCTGGGAAGCTAATGTAGTTTTACACCTAAGTGGAATCGTCAAAACGATTATCGCCTCGTTTTGCAATGTACGTTGCCGTAATTTGGACAAAAACTTCCAATCTGAGAAAGTACATTGAACAAATGTTGCCATTCTTTTATAAAGGTTCTCTAAAATCTAAATAATGTAAGTGATGGCCGAATTTTATACATAGTAAAGATTTTTTTTTACGCATAAAATTACGGCTAATATTAATAAATATATAAAATAATGTTCGATTTTTTGTTCTTTCAATATTTTTGTAGCGATATTGTATTTACTTTCCAACTTTTAGTTTAATAAAATAAATAAATAAATACCGAAAAGTTATTTAGTGCGTCGATAAAATAGACTTTTTTTCAAATTGAGTTCATTTATGATCTGGCGGTATGCTTAGTAAAATATAAAAAGACAAGAGCATCATTAATCATTTGAAATGTTGAATATTGTGCTATTTTTGACATAAAAATCTCTTATGATAATATACAGACCTTCATGCAAACTCAATGCATTCTCATAGTATAAGAATAAAAAATGCATAATTACCTTACATTGCCTTTTTAAATACTGGTGTTCATAAACATAAGTAGTTTATCATAAAATTCATCACTTACAATTTTTAATTTTAAAATTTCTCAAAAAAGTAATAAAAAAATAAATTATACTCACAGACATATATATATATATATATATGTATATATATCATTCAGACAACTTAAAGACTATATTATTAATGTATATTTAACATTTAATGAATTATAATATACATGTAATGTACATTTAATGTTTTGGGCTATCTATAATGTTGCATTAATTTAAATAATTTGAACAATTTAAGCATGCAAAAGTATAAATACTTTCAAATAATTTTACAAATTATAATATAAACATTAGTATTTAAAAAATGCATTTATTAGTTACAATTTATTCAACAGAAATTGTTCTAAAAAACTAAACAAGCGAAAGTTATTTTCAAAATTGTTGTTTAAAAAATTTTATATTTACTTAATTAGAATATTTAAAAATATTTAAGTTTTAACAACATTTTGCTCTTAAACTATATATATATATATATTAATATTTTGTATATTAATGTTACTAGGTGTTATTTTGAAAATCATTTTACTTTGAATAAAAATGCATATTTTTTATAGCAAAGCAATACTTCTGAAAAACTAAAAAAATAATATAAAATATTTTCTCTAAATTATAAATATCAAACGAAATATGCGTTTTAGTTAATTAACTTATTTATAAATATATGTTTAAGACATATATTTCGCACAAAAAAGGAGGAAAATATTACTTATTAGAAACGAGTTCACGAAGGCTGTTTTAAAGAGTTGTTCAAAGAGTTTCGTTATTCTCAACGAGCAGCCGTAAACATAAGCTGATGAAATCGCAAGTAGAGAGAAATAAACTCATTTATTTCTTTTAAAAATATATACGAATTTAATATAGTTTTACATTTTTCCTCAAAAATATTGCTTATTTTAGATTAATGTTGTGTTTAAAAAAAGGTATGGTTCTTATTAAACCTTTAACCTGCCAACGTTCCACAAGTGAAACATAAACTGTGTGATGCTGTATCTTTTTAAGTATTTGTTCAATCTGTTTGAAATTTTAAATGCGCCTTTTTAAAGATATGTTTTAACGGATTATAAAGTATTGTTTAATAATTTTTTGTGGTTCACAACTTTGAGCTTGTTGAAATGCAACAAATAACGTAAATGTAGAAAGCTGTTGCTTTTACACTATCTATAACTTTAGAATTCAAATGTGATGATGGTTATTGTATTGCGATTTGAAGAAAATCAAGGAAAACTTCGAATGCTTAGGACGAAGGGCAACGGAAGTTCAACCAACGCCCCCTAAATAAGGGAGAAAGCCTTGACATGCGTCAAGAAAACGTCACACAAAGCAGGCAAAGCAAACAAAAAAATTCGAACAACTTGCATGTTTCAATTTCGTTGGCTCGTGGAATTGTTATATTAATTCTTATTTTCTAATAATAATTAATAATTCTATGAGCCAAAAAAATGCAAGTTGTTCGAATTTTTTCCCTTGTTTTGCCTGCTTTGTGTGACGTTTTCGTGATGCGTGTCAAAGCTTTCTCCCTTTTCTAGGAGGTGTTGTTTCAGCCCAGCATTTCTTATCTAGAAGCTTTCAAAACAGGCCTGCCAGCCACAGGTGTTGCAGAATTTCTAGACTTTTTAATTTATTTCTTTAAAATTTATAATTCCTGATATAACACGCAAATTGGCACATATGTATACCGTCAATAGTAAAGAGTTAAAGCATCATTTTCCACTAAAATTGGTATAATAATAATAATTATACTATTGTAACATTAGTAGCAAACTAATCATTATTATATTGGCTATAGTGTTGTCCAATATTGTGTCAGTACAGTACATATTAATAATACTTCCAACAAAATGCCAATGGTAGAGACGTATTGACTTCATGGCGGAAATATTTGGAATAAAAGACCAATATTCAATAATATTGGTATTACATATCAAATGGCAAAGTAATGGCAAAATGTTTTTTCCATGAGTAGCGAAATATTCTCAAAAAATATTATATATTAAATATATAAAAATATTATATATACTCAGTAAATATTCCTATGTTGGGAAACACATCCTGCCAATATTGCCAGTACTGGAGTCTATATAGAAGAATCAAAAGTGATATTGTCTAAGATATAGCTAATACAAACAATAACGACCAAAAAGTGTTTTGCTAGACACAAGATATACGGGGATTATGTTTTTTTTTTATATTTCTTTAAGTATTAGAATAGCAAGAATTAAAACAATAAATTGACAACCTGGAGACAACCAGACGTTGGTTATAACCAATATTCTGTGGATAGCTGAAATTGCCCTGTAAACAATCATACTATCCTTTTAAATTATTTTGTCACTGAATTTTTACGGTTCACTTGCGAAAAGAAAAATTATTTATTTTTAATTCTGGTACTGAATAAAACACTAAAATTGGGTTCATGTATGGTTTTCGCTCTCTTAAATCTTTTTTCTGTAGTTCTAGATGTCGAAATATCACTCATTTAGATGTCCTGCGGCTGTCTTTTTTCGCACCTCTTTTTTCTCTTTTGAACAATTTATAGTGTGAGAGACGTCAAGGAAAACGTCTAAAGAGCATCCAATTCCCGCACTAAGGCGACACATAAGACATGTCGCTTGAATTCGCTGGAAAAACTGGTTTAAAACAGGTTTGAAACAACTTCGTTCTTTGTTTCGACCGGTTTTTGCGCTACATGTCGCTTGTCGTCTCGGTGTGGGATGCGCCTAACGCTTACATGCGTTTACTAAGAAATATCACAGACTTTTCTAAAAAGAACATTTTTGATTTCCATATCCTCAGAATATTTCGTGGATATTTCACATAAGGTATTAAAACTGCACCATCTGTAGGATCACTTAGGATGATGTGTAGGGGACAGCTGTTGCATGATGTTGTATGAGAACATTGCTCTTGCTTTATAAATTTTAGCTTGTTAAAATAAATAAGACCATTGTTATATACAGTTCTTATAGGTATTTTAGACTAGATGGAAATTTAGATGTTTAATTCTGGAGTTAAAGTTTTACAGAACGCATCAGATAGGCTTAAAATAGTCTTTTAGAGATCATGCAATAGAAAGTAAATGATAAGAACCAAAAACAGATACTTTAGCTTGCTAAATTATCTATGTCCGGATCGAGAAGCATGCTATTTTTTTTTTCGCTTATTGCTTTAATTCAGTTATAAAATATTTTGTTTCTGTTCCCATTTCCATTTTTTCCCTTTAAAAATAATGATTTTCCTGTCAATTACGTTTTTTGTTTGACAAAAATAATGAATTTTACCTGCTTCCGGTTTTTATCGTTTAATTTTTAACAGTTTAATTAGTTTTAAATATATAATTTCTGACATTTGACACATCGTACATTAAAAAGTTACAACACAAGTAAATGTTGCTAATGGCATGGATTTCAAATCAATTCTCAACTGAATTTTTACGACTTAGTTGCAGAAGTAAAAATAATATTTCGTTTCAGATCTGTTAAAAAATAAATAAGGAAAAGGGAAAGAAAAAAGAGAAAAAGTCCAGTTTTTATGTTCCATTTTATGTTCCATTGAAACCTTTTGTGTAATTTTAAAAGTACATTTAATTACCCAAACAAAATTGAAGTTTTTGTAATTTCTGTAATTTAAACAAGAAAATGCGAATACAAAATATATACGTATAAGGAAATCACATGAAAAATTCCACATCTAATAAAACGTTTCCTAAGAATCTGGGACAGATTTATTTTGTTTTATACACATAAAAATGCAAAATTCAGATGATTCACATCGTTCTTTAATTTAATTAAAAGAAAGTAAAAGTCACTATCTTCACCAAGGCATTGTAATGCAAGCAACTTTAAAATAATTCTTTGAATATAAAAGTAGTTAGCATATATGGGCTAGAAACGTCCAATACATATAATGAATAATAATAATAAATTTTTAGTTATCCTCTTCTCGACGAATGACACATAGATTAATTTTAACACAATTATTCTAATTGGTAAACAAATCATATTAGATGTAAATTTCCAACTGGGCGAAAAATGGTCCTGGTCCGGACATTTTTCGCCCAGTTGGAAATTTACATCTAGAATGACACATATTTACGCACGTACAGGTTGGACAAAACCCTTGAATTTGGACACTAGCATTTTTGCACAGAGATTTTCGACTTAACTACACTGTTAAAAATTTGCAGCATTCTGGCAGGTCATTTGACCGTTTTTTTCCGAAGACGGTTACATAACCATTAATTTAACACTATTCTGACCATATTATTGGCCATTTTATGGTCAGAATATAGTTAAATTATGGTTATGAAATCGTTTTTTCAAAAAACGGTCGAATGACCTGCCAGAATGCTGCAAAATTTTTAACAGTGTATTAACAGAATATCATTATTAAATGATAATAATAATAAATAATATAAAAAAATTAGAAAAGTAGCGTTAAAAATCGAAGTACAGACGAACCTCGTTATCCCGACATCCGGTTTTCACGTCACTCTGCTTATCACGTCAATTTTTCAAAGTTCCGATTAACTGTATATGATTTTAATGTAAATAAACTACGGATTTTACGTCATTGAATAATTTTCAACTCCGGATATCCCGAAGGTTTAGGAAAATCTTTCATTTTTCATAATCCATCTTATAAGCACGGAAATTAAGCGGTAAGAAATGTCTTAGCCAAACTTTTCACAAAAGTGTTTAAAATACCTATTGAGATAAATGAGAAATTTTAGTTTAATCCTTTATCTGAATAAATAAACCCACACACTATGGATGACACACTTAAGCTCCAGACAGACGTATCAGTCTACTCGCGGTCTTTTTGTTCTGGTCAGGCGGCGTTTTCTAGTGGTTACACGGCGTTTTTCATCCGACTAAAACCGAAGCATTGCGTTGCATTGAAACGACCGGAAATTATTTGACCTCCATTTCTGAAACAACGAATATTGATTACAATTCATTGTGTAATAGTGAAAAAAGAATTATAGGAAGCATATCTTATGATAGACAAACCTTAATTCATCAATATTTCATGTAACAATAAAAAAACAAATCATCATACATTTGATTTTTATTCTTTTCAATTTTGCTTTTGTGATTACTTTGTTTACTAATAATATTTTATTGCTTAAAACTGCAAGAACAGTTATGAATTTAAAATTGTCTTAAATTAATCAAAAATACAGCTTTTTATAAACATATTTTCTCTAACTCTGGTTACCGCGACACTCCGCTTATGACGACACTTTTTTCTGGTCATTAGTTCGTCGGGATAACGAGGCTCGACTGTATAAATGAAGCTTGTCCCGAATGTGTTAAAAATCTGCATTTCATGCGCCAATAAGTATAGTCTTTTTTTGTTGGTTGTTTTATTTATTTTTCATAAAAAATACCTTTCTTAGTGCTCAAAATATAAAAACGAAAAACACTGTTACATACGGTCTCCTAAAAATAGTATAAATGTAATGTAATATTCTCTGAAGCGGAAAAATTCTATTAAAAAGACAATAATGTACTTAATATTTATGAATTCCTTTCGCAAAAATGTCAGATACGCAACGAATATCAAATATTTCTCCCCCGCTCGTGCCTTAATATATTAAGATCGGCATTCAGTTACCACTGAGCTAAACGGTTTGAATACTGACCCATGTTTTGGGTCACTGCCTTCTCACATTAAAGAGGCGTCCTTACACAATAAAATTTCTTTTCCGGTTTTCCTTCTCTTGAGCCAAAAACAATGACACATGCAAAAGTTTTCTGACTTAAATCCAACAATAAAACACGTCACTCGTCATCTTTATGGGAGCCTTTGTTGCTAATTCCAGAATTTGTGCCTCCCTACGGTGACCATTTCTTCGTTTTTGTCACTGTTTTATTTTCTTTTTTTCCTTTATCTTTTTTTTTTTAATCTTTTGTTTCTTTTATATATAGTTCTGCGTATTTTGTTGTTTCGGCTAGAAATTGCAGTTTTTATGTGAGTGGTTTCTGAAAGTTGTTCTTTAACGGATGAATATTTCACAAGTTGAGGAAAAAAGGAGCAGGTTGACAAATTGGTTCACGGGAAGTCCATAAATATTTTCGTAAGGAACGTTATTTTTCGGAATGCTTTGCATTCCTTTAACACGTAAGGTATTCCGGAGATGGATGGGTTTGAGTTTGTTCTTTATTTACGAAAGTAACGTATATAAAATCTTGTGGTGACCTTCATTTCCAAACGAATGAATCGTGAAAATAAATGAAATGTTTAAGAGAGATAATATAACTAAACTTTATAATATAATCATGCATAAAAAAAAAAAAAAACCACAAGTATGTGTGAAGATGTAAGTTCTCTTCCCATAACTTTCGTAAATACTTGCGTGAATGAATCGTTCAAAATAAATGAAATGTTTAAAAGGTAATATAACTAAACTTTATAATATAATCATGCATAAAAAATACAAATATATGTGAATATATTAAGTTCTCTTCGTGTAACTTACGTAAATAGTAGCGTGAATGAATCGTTCAAAATAAATGAAATGTTTAAGAGATAATATAACTAAACTTTATAAAATAATCATGCATAAAAAAATACAAATATCTATGAAGATGTTAAGATCTCTTCGTATAACTTTCGTAAATAGTAGCGTGAATGAATCGTTAAAAATAAATGAAATGTTTAAGAGATAATATAACTAGACTTTATAATGTAATCATGCATATAAAAAAAATACAAATATATGTGAAGATGTAAGTTCTCCTCCTATAAGTAGCGTGAATGTATCGTTCAAAATAAATGAAATATTCAAGATATAATATAACTAAACTTTATAATATAACCATTCATAAAAAAACACAAATATATGTGAAGATTTAAGTTCACTTCTGTAACTTTCGTAAATAGTAGCGTGGATGAATCGTTCAAAATCAATGAAATGTTTAAGAGATAATATAACTAAATTTTATAATATAATCATACATTAAAAAAAAAAATACAAATATATGTGAAGATATCCTCTTCCTACAATTTTCGTAAATAGCAACGTGAATGAATCGTTCAAAATGAATTAAATGTTTAAGAGATAACATAACTAAACTTTATGATATAATCCTGCACAAAAAAAAAAAAAAAAAAAACGCAAATATATTTGAAGATGTTTCTCTTCCTATAACTTTCGTAAATAGTAGCGTGAATGAATCGTTCAAAATGAATGAAATGTTTAAGAGATAATATTACGAAACTTTATAATATAATCATGCATAAAACAAATACAATTATATGTGAAGATGCTCTCTTCCTAGAACTTTCGCAAATAATAACCTAGAAAGCAGAAATTTAAGGTTAATTTTTGTTTCCTCGACTATCATTACTCCTTTGTAGTTGTTGTCACTGTTTTATTTATTTTTTTCCTTTAACCTTTTCTTTATCATTTGCTTTTCAATATGCGTTTTTTTTTTCTTTTTTTTTTTCTGCTAGCCAATGGAATTTTTCAGTTAATGGTTGATGAAAGTAGTTCTTGAACTGATGAATATTTCAGAAGCAGAAAGAAAAAAAGGACATGTTCACAAATTAGTTCATAATATTTTTGTAAGTCCTTAAATATTTTACTAAGGAACGTTACTTTTCTGGATGCGTCACATTCCTTTAGCAAGTAAGGAATCCGGTAGATGAATCGTTTTGAGCCTGAGATGAAATAAAGGACTTTTTTTCTCTTTTATTTTCACAAGTTGTCTAGAAAATATTGTAGAGTGACCTCTATTTCTGAATGAATACATGAGAAATATCAGTGATGAATTAGAAATATTTTTAAAACAATGATTCGCAAAATATATTACAAATAATTTTTACATCAATCTGCAAGTTTACAACTTCCAACTTTTCTGAATTGTTACCGTAAACCGGGGCGGGCGCTACTTTGACATCCCGGGGTAACTTTGTCACCTCGTGAGCAGACGGATTTGTTATTGTTTTATATATATTTATCCATGTGTTTTATTCATGTGATTAATTCTCGCTTTTCTTACAGGTCTTAGGTAGTAAGGGAAAAATGGGAACCTACCAAAAAACACCAGATGCCGGCATTGTAGCAGTTACACCGAAGAGAATGTGGCAAACGCAGAGGCAGCTGTCAATAATGGCATGAGTAAAAAACTAGCTGCCGCAACATTCCTAATACCACGTAATACTCTTGTCAATAAATGCCTTGCAAGAGACACTAAGTCTGTGGGTCGTTCGACAATCCTTACTCATAAAGACTCCGTTGACATTTACTGTTTTTATCGTTTATCGTTTTTCGAAGCTGGAAAAACAACCTACCAATTGTTAATACACATTATAGCTTTTAAGTGTTGTTTGTACCGCTCCGTTCTTTTCTATTTCATAATGTTCGTTTAGGTAATAAAAGGAGGTTTATTTAATTATCTTTATCTTAATAATTATTGGTTTACATAAAAAAAAAAGGAAAATAATATTTTTTGAAATAAATCGTAAAATAGAATCGTTCAAATCCCCCTAGGTGGTCTAAGGGGTGTATTTCTTTTTATTTTACATCGATATCTGAAGTAACCTTGTCATAAATCGCCTACTACGAGCATTTAAAGCACATTTGTAGTTAGGTGACAAAGTTATCCCAAATCCGGGGTAACTTTGTCACCCTATTTTTTTTCTTACAGTACTTCTCGTATACATTTGGATCTGTTTTGATGTTGAAGGGAATCATTAGGTCGATATTCCTGTATTTTTTTAGACCAGCATTCGAAGAATAAAAAATGTTATGTACAAAAATATGCCTGAAACGTGACAAAGTTTACGGTACTTTAAAATAAATTACCAGTTTTAAACTTTCAAAAAATTGATTTTTTTATATAAAAAAAAAATTATATATCTTTGAAATGAAAAAAAATCGCATGAAAATATTCAAATTAGAAAAATAAAATTTGATGATGATGATTGAAAATGAAATTTGAAATTTGAGACTTGTACTTTAACACCGACTTTAATTGATTTTTAGCATGCACCCTCTTTTCTCAAAACAGCCTTTTGCTACTTATGCACACTGAAAAAAAATCGCTTGAGATAGATCATTTCTTTTTCATACACACACATATATATATATATATATATACAGTCGAAGCCCGATTTAATGAATTGTTCCGGACTATCAACTTTGTTCGTTAAATCGAGATTATTCGTTCAATAGGGATAAACAAAGAAATTTTTTATACTGTAGAACATGTTAAAAAATCTCTATAAATAAAAAAAAGAATGATCTATTACCTTATTAATGATATTAAATATTTGTTCCTGTAAGAAAATATATACTGTGTAAAAAATCATGTAGTGCCACTGTAAATCACAATTATTGTAATTAAGAAAAAATCAGATTTATTCAAATTTTATAGATAGATTATAAGCCATCTTTTATAGATGGTTGTTTACTTTGTAGGGATTTTGTATTCCAAACTTCTTCATCGATTTTTTCCTGAATGTCTGAAAACAGTGTCACCAACATCCTGAGCCAACAAAAACCGTTTCAAAGTATCCGAACTTTTAAATACTTCTTTGAATGGTGCATGCTTCATCTGTATTTCATCTTCTTTATCCTATTCACTACTTCTGCTATTATTAACCTCACAGTAATGTACATTTTCGCATGTAGCTATTTCTGCGTCGCAAGATACATATTCAGAAAAATGAAAATCAGAAACATTGAAATTCTTTTATAAATATTAGAAAAATTCTTTTTTTTTTACATCGAAAGTTATTTGTTAAATTGAGATTGTAAATTCGTTAAATCGAAGTATTTTTGTTCCATTTTCGTCGAGAGCATAAAAAAATTCGCTACAGAGAGAAATTCGTTAAACTGGGGATCGACGACACAATTCTTATTTGATATTATTTGAATGTGTTTTTTAAGATCTATCAGGTAATAAAGATTGTCGTTACAAGTCATTATTTTATTACGATGCGACAACTATATCCCCAAAAATGTACAATCGTGGATGTTAATTATAAATTAATTTCTTCACTTAATGAAGGAACCGAATTTGTCCTCATTTTCCAATGTTGTGAATATTTTGATATAACACGGGACTCGTCGGTGATGTTCAGTAATTTTAATTAAAGTTATCCCAGCGCTTTGTCAAACAATGAGGATAATATAAGGCGAGGTTTATCACCCTGTATATAATATCACAGGTGCATTTGAATGTATTAACCCTTTGAGAGGCAAAATATTTTACTGTTTCTAAAATTTTGAAATTATTGATTTACGAACTAAGATTTACGAAAAAGTTTATTTTTAAAAAAAGTAAAAGCTCTTCTTCACGTTTATCATAAAAGTAAAATTTTATTTTAAAATTTCTGGTGCAATTTTGTCATTTGGTGATGAAGTTGAAGGGAGCTATGTAATATCACACCCCCATTTAACCCTTTAAATGGGTTTTTGTGCGCTTTTATGTAGTTCATATATTTATTTAAATGTACGAGTGTTGTGTAAACATTACATAGCACAATCTCCCACAATCTGGGCAAAATCTGACATATTAAAGGACATATAAAATTGCAAAAGGAAAGAAAATCAACTGCAACTGTTAAAGTTATTTTTCTGCCGAATTCGATGTCAAAAATAATATAAATATCCACAAAGATACAAACTATATCACAAAGAGAGAAAAAATAACGCTAAGTTTAGTTAAGTAATTATTAGCAATGAAATGATTTGTTATGCTAACAAGTAGTTTGCTAAGTGGGAAGTAACAACCTCCTAAGATATGAAACTCAGATTTTGAATCCATTGATTCAACATTGATTTGAAACTCTAATCTCAAGAATAATTCTTACAAATATATTTAATGGTATGCAGCACTTCTCCTGCTACATCCAGTACATGCCTGATTGAGTGTAAATTACGGAAGAAGCTTAATTAATCCTGATACATAATGTATGCTCCTTTTCTAGGAATCTGCATCTACAACTCTGAGATTACACGCATTGTCATCCACTGAAAGGAAATTTCATGTCGTGCAACCACCGGAAAGCCTGACTAACAGGAGTACGGTGACAGTTCGATAAATGATATGCTGTTGTGTCATCCAGTATGACGATATGAAGACGGTACTTATTGTAATATTATTCCTTCATATGTCACTGTTATGCTGAGTATGTTATGAAAGGAAACCCTTTACGAAAGATTCCTTCAGTGGGATGTTGCACTGTTAAAATTTTCCGTGAAGCAATTATTAATAGGCCATGTATTTTGTACTCACTTTACAATTTATCTGGAAAATGGCAGAAACACTATTAATTTACAAAAATTTCATTCGACCAGTAACCTACAGTTGTTATTCAGCAAAATACCAAATTACAAAAGAATCTGGCAAAGTAAATGTAATTTTGTATCGATCCTGACTAATAAAAACATTTCATTATATGGTTAATTAATTAAGGTTGAAAGACTGCACATTTTGCTATCATGGTAAATTGCAAAATGATAGTGTTCTTAAAGTGAAAAGTATTACAAAGAAGATGAAATGGCATTGTTGAAATTGGCGATGAATAATAAGCAAAAGTGCTCAATTTTTAGTATTATCTTAATTTATGATAGTTACAAATATTTAATACTTAGTTTTAAAAACAAAACTAAAGCTATTTATATATTTTTGAGTATAGTAGATTCCATTTTACTAGGGTCTATTGATTCAGGCATAATTTGTAATTAGAAAGCGGCTGCCACAATTATTAGAAGTAGTGATAATGATGTTTTTCGGTGCGTTCGTAGTTATATAAATACGTAGCACCTATAGTCGTCGTTCAGTCCGTCAGTCCGTCAGTCCGTCCGTCTGTCTGTCTGTCTGTCTCTCTGTCTGTCTGTCCGCATATAACAGTGAAAAAACTACCCAACCGAATGGTCTGAAATTTTAAATATATGATTGTTGCAAAATTTTGTCGAGCCATTTCAAATTTTATGAAAATCGGATCTATAGTTTAATTACAGGGACAGTCAAAAGTTTTTCTTTCCATTACGGCCAATGGGGAACATTATTGCAAGTGCATTTTAATGATGTTACAGCCTTCCGAATGGTCTGAATTTTTAAATATATCATTGTTGCAAAATTTTGTCGAGCCATTTCAAATTTTATGAAAATCGGATGCGTAGTTTAATTACAGGGACAATCAAAAGTTTTTCTTTACATTACGGCCAATGGTAAAAATTATTGCAAGTGCCTTTTAATGATGTTACAGCCTTCCGAAAGGTCTAAAATTTTAAATATATAATTGTTGCAAAATTTTGTCGAGCCATTTCAAATTTTATGAAAATCGGATGTATAGTTTAATTACAGGGACAGTCGAAATTTTTCCGTTTCATTACGGGGAATGGGAAAAAATTATTGCAGTGCATTTTAATGATGTTACAGACTATGCATTTATGAAGTGCAAAAAAAAAATATACATTCAGTACAATATGGGGTGCAAAAAATAATTATAAAACTAGCTATAGTACGAACACACCTCATTTGCCACGTTTGACGAGCAATTTCTAACTTGTTTTATTTTGTTCTTGGCATTTTTACCTAATTAAACAGCGATACAAATTATCTAAATCCGCTTTATGTACTACTGCGTTTTTATGACTATATTTATGATGAATTACTGTACCCCAAGAAATGTAAATAAGGGGAGAAATATATATATCACACATGCATTTTACTTATCTGCCATAAGAAATAGTTTGTTTAGTTTGATGTGCACTTTTTCTCTTAGTCAAACTATTCCAGCGAAATGCTTCAGAACTGTTCATGAAAATTCTATTAAGCGATCTCTGCCGAAATCTACAATATTAAAAAATAATTAATACGAAATTATATTTATATTTATCCACAGATTTAAGCTACACAACACAAAATGTAAGTAGGCGCCAGAAAGTAAATATTACAATGCAAGAAATTAAATGTTTCGTAATCTAGAAAAATATAATTTAACCACGGACGAAAATATATAACCTATTCCAAGTTACCCAAGATTCTGAAAATGTTCTTTTCCTTTAGAAACCTCAGGAAACAACATATTTTCAAGACTAAAAAAAAACAGTTACAAAAACAAAGTTTCTTTTGCTACCACTGTTTTTCAGAAATATTTCCGAAAAGTTTTTCTAGTGTATTAATCAGTTCCCCCCCCCCCCTCTTAATATCAGTTTTTAGGATGTTATTAGTTCTTTAATGAAAACATTTTCTGCTGCATAACTGAACTTATATATGCACAAGTCTCAATGCAATGTTAATTTTAATTTTAATGTTAAGGCTGTTAATTTATTATGTTTACCAGTAAAAAAAGGTTTTTTGAATATGTAAATGTTTATTTAAGAATTGATAACATATCTAAAACCGATATTCTGGATTAAGATAACTGATTAATAGGCTATAAGAACTACTCGGAAACATTTCCGAAAATCAGTGGTTGCAAAAGAAACTTTATTTTTATTATAGGTTTTTTAGATCTCAAAAATATATAGGTTTCTGAGATTTCTAAAAATAAAGAAAGTTTTTCTGAATCATGGATAACTCGGAAGAAGTTATTATATATATATTTTTACGTGGTTATATTATATTTTAGTAGATTAAGAAACATTTGTCTTTTTAGGTGCGTTCGTAATTATATAAATACGTAGCACATTTACTCGTCGTCTGGTCCGTTCGTCTGTCTGCATATAACAGCGCAAAAACTACCCAACCGAAAGGTTTGAAATTTAATGTATATAACCGCTTCAGAATTTTGTCGAGTCATTTTAAATTTTATGAAAATCGAATCAAAACTTAAAAAGATATTAATAAAAGTTTTTTTCATTCTATTAAATCTTATCATGCGTAATTAATTCAATGATATCCGATTACAAATAATGATTTTAGGTTTCTATGTTGATTTATCTATTAAATCCTATCATACGTAATTAATTCAATGATATTCCATGATAGGTAATGATTCTATGTTGCCATGATGATCACGTCCTGAATATGATGGAGTCATATTATTTCCGTATTACTGAATTTAATATATATAATCGTAATAAATTTGGTATTCATGCATTTTTACATAAGAGTGCAACAGCTATTGCACCAAGATCTGAATATTTATAAAACTAGTTACTAACACCCCATTTGTCACGTTTGACGTACAATTTCCGACTTGATTTCTACTGTGTACGTATTATTACTTATATTTTGAGTTTGTTGTGCGCTCATTTATTCAGCTAGTACTATGCTTAAAAAATAGGTTGGGGTTCTAAAAGAAATCCACTGAATCGAAATTTCATGTCGTGCAACCACCGGAAAACTTGACGATTAGGAGTACCGTGACAGTTCTATAGATGATATGTTGTTGTGTAATCCAGTGTAATGATATGAAGACGTACTTGTAATATTATTCATTCATATGTCACTGTGATACATATGTCATGGACGGAAGCCATTATGAGAGATACTTTCGAGGAATTGCTATGATTCAAAAGACAACCGCAGTGACTCATTGTGAAGATTAAATTGAAGTAAATGCGATGTGTAACAAGTACTACTTTTAAATTGAAACAACTATATTGTAAATCTCAATGTCGTTGTCAAAAAAAGATACATTTCAAAATGAAACTGATTAAACTGATTTCCTTCAGGTGTCAAAAGAATCCCGCAAGAATTTAATTTCAGATGCTAGTATTCGAAATTGAAAGACAAATAAGAAATTTTATTCTCAACTGCATGTTTTATGGAAATTTTCTAATAAGATATACTGAATATTTTTAAAGTAGGTAGAGATGAGGGATGAATGGGACATTTTCACAAAAAAATATTTTTAAAATATTTTTTTTAAAGTTATTTAGCAATATTATTTATCACATTTCATACATTAGTATTTGACTACATCTAAGCAAAATATTTATTCTAGATTATTAGTATATAGTAAAATATTATAAAATAAAATAAAGTTCCTCTCTGTCACAATCATCCCCATAGCAGGGATGAATAAGACATTAATAAGGATTTATGGGACACAAATATTATCCTCCTTGTGTGCAATGTTAACTAATTAAAATTTATAATTATAAACTTATATGCAATTATATTTGAATATATGATCTTATAATAGGGCTGTTATATCTCAGCGTTGGTAATCACTTTTTTTACTGCAGTTTTAACTTATAATGAAAACTTCGGTTGTCTATGTGTTCCTTTATTCCCACGTACGAGACATTTTAGATATGAAATGAAAGCGAAACATTTCTCTGAAATACTGCATAGCTAATAATTTTTATTCAAAACTTATTAATTAATATTAATTAAATGTATCTTAGATATCATGCACAACTGAAATTATATTAAGGGGAGTGGGGTTTATTTAAGCAAAATTCAATAAAATTTACCCATTTGATCAATAAACATATACTATTTTTAACAATTTTATCAATTTTGATAAAGTTTCAACAGCAATTTTTTGATAAACTATATTTAACCTTTATTACAATACAATAATTAAGATTCAATATAATTTTTAATAATAAACAACCTATATAGTACGAGTGCTACTGTTTAATACTTATAATTAGCATAAAGTATTAATTTATCAAACTACATAATATTATTTAATAAATAAATTTTTCAACATATCTAGGGATAAATAAGACATTCCTATTCATCCCTATTTGAAATGTCCCAATCATCCCCATTTGAAATGACCCAATCATCCCCATGATGCATATATTCAATTGTCTGCCATTTTGTCTAAAAAATTGTTTTGTCACAATGGTGAATATTCCTTCATTTAAATTACAAATACTGAACCTTCATATAAATAACTACATATCTTACAGCATATTTTAATTGTTTACATTGTATAAGATATTTGACAACTTAAAATGAAAAAAAAAAAATACTTTTAAGTAGAGTTTCAGGAAAAGCAAGGAAATTCTTCAAGAAATCTTTGAAGAAAAATGAAAGCAGCCATATTGGCTTGCTTTTGGTTCTAAAGCACACTATGGTAGTTCTACATATGAAAATAGAAAGCAACAAAAAAAAAATTATTGTCTGAAATATTGTGAATGTCCCATCCATTCCTTGTCCTATTCATCCTCCAGCTCCCCTAAATATTGTCAGAGTAAAACGTTTAGACATTTAAATGATCTTCACCGTAAGTAATTAAAAAAAATAAGCAAAAGCTATATTTAATTTCGAATTTCCTAAAATACTTTATTTATAATTTTGGAAATAAGTTATGCATTTGTTTGACAATCACGCTGAAAATGAAATTTTTTGAAAATCAAAAGAATCAAGTAATTAATAACAAAGATAGAAGTTTACTTTTAGAATTTTGATATATTAGCTATCCCAATTCTGAAATAATTTTAAATGGTATTTTGAAGAAAAATCCATAAAATGACACTTTTTGCACGAAAAAATATCCCTTAATAATACTACAGAAATAATTCTCAGTATGCAGCAATTTCCAATTTCAAGTATTCCATCCAATAAATTAAAATGAAG
The DNA here is from genome assembly GCA_963932465.1 of Maratus speciosus. NCBI lineage: Eukaryota > Metazoa > Arthropoda > Arachnida > Araneae > Salticidae > Maratus > Maratus speciosus. Next base: position 306,385,058 of record OZ010789.1, on the reverse strand, counting down.
AGTCGGTAAAATTAATTAATAATTTGCATTTGTCATACATAATTGCCATTTATAAAAAAATACAAAACAAACAAATTTTCAACAAAATAAATATATAGATCTTACTAAATTAATTATGCGGCAGCTCCTATATTTAAATAAACTTATTTAAACAGAGATTCTTTCAATTGCTTTCACATATTCTTCCTTTTTAAAACATATTACTTTGTGCTAATACAGTTTATCGGTTAAGTTTTTAGCATTTCCATTATTCTTTTGTAAAATGCCCGTGGCAACATATGAACACTGTTAAAATTTCCGGAATGAACAAAGAAGTTTGTCTTGAGATAAAATAAAGGAACTGCAAGTTTTATGTGAATAACAAAGAGAAGAGATCAATGAAAATGATAACCTTTTATTTATGTACCATTTCTTGGAAATTTAGTTAATGATAGAATGTAATTCACTGAAATAAAATGCTAATGACCTTTGAAAATGATGTTTGATATTGGATTTATTACGTTTTACATTTGCTGAAATTTCACGTGAATTCGGTTCGTTTTTAAAAAACAAAATTTCTTCGTTTTTTTTTTCTTTTGTTGCCATTTTATTTAAACGAAAATAGTATGTTTGAAAGTATTTTGAACAGAAACACTTAAAACAATTTTTTTGGATGCTAAAAAGATAAATTCATTTAATAAATTTTTAGAAATAATTTTCAACATCCAGCATTTTTTAAATTCAAAAATTCCGTATAAAAACTGTAAAAGAAGAATTATTTACAATTAATTTTAAAATTTCATAATTGATCCGTCATTGTTATTAAAACAAGTATAAACATAAAAATAGGTTTAAAAAAAATTAAAGCTTTTATTTACAATGTATACATTGAAAGTCAAGCCTAATTTCTTGACTGCAATTCATGATTTATCCAAAAAATGTCCAATACGTTAGTTTTGGTGTGCCACCAAAACCGTTGACAGATAATTCACTGTTTTTTGTAAAGCGCAAGCTAATGAATTTATTTAAAAATATTTAATTTTTTGTATTTCTGTTTTCAGAAATGGCAACAAGAAAAAAAAACATTATTTAAACTATTTTGGGGGGGATTTCTAATTCATTACTCAACGTATCATGGTAATTTAATTAATATGAAACTATTCATTGATTAAAGCGCATTTTACAAAATATATTTCACTCTTTAATTTTTATTTATATTTTCTACTTTTGAGTCTATAAAATATATCGTTGTTGCAGTTCCCCAGCCAGTTGACCTATATTGGAAAGCATGGTTTAAAGCATCATTAAATCTTTTGTTGTTGTGACTCATATATAATTGTAACCATATATAACATTTTCTGATTTATCACGTGTGGTGGACTTACGGAAAAATCCTTAAAATTTATTAATTTTAAGGCATAAGTTCCAAAACTATTCAAATGTACTACTGTCAACTGGAAACTCATCTGTTTACATAATTTTTATAATTATCGTATATCATCAATGAGTTAAAAATCGTTTCCGAAATTCCATCTTTACCTACAAAAACCAAGTTGAATGAAATAAAAGTGTATAAAAATAAGAAAGGACAAATTTACACCACAATAAACAAGTTGGAAATTGCACGTAAAACGTAGCAAATGAGGTGCGTTCGAACTATAACTAGTTTTATAAATATTTTCTGCACCGTATATTGTGCTGAATGTATATTTTAGTGCATATCAATTTCCTTCTTTTCGAAAGGCTGTAACATCATTAAAATGCACTTGAAATAATTTTTTCCCATTGGTCATAATGTTTCACTGTCCCTGTAATTAAACTGTACATCCGATTTTCATAAAAGTTGAAATGACTCGACAAAATTTTGCAACAATTATATAATTAAAATTTCAGACTATTCGGTTGTGTCATTTTTTGCTCTGTTATATGCGGACGGACGGATAGACAGACGGACCGAACGACGACTATAGGTGCTACGTATTTATATAATTAAACAGAGCTGAATTAATTATATGACGGCTCCTCTGTTTAAATAACTGTTATTTGAAGTTATAGAAAAGGTTTTGCTGAATTAGACCGTCAAATTCAGAGCGGTAATAGTAGGCATCAAGAGGATTGAAAATTATCAACATGGAAACTTTTTCATTCATTCCAGAAATTTGAACATTGTTCAGATGTTGTCTCGGGAATTTTGCAAAAGAAAAATCAGAATATAAAATTCCTACCGATAAACTGTACTAGCATAAAGTAATATATTTTGAAAAGGGAGAGGATGTAGAAGTATTTATACAGGGTGTTGCCGAATTCCGCCGACAAATTCAGAAGAGTGATAGTAGGAGGATGAAAAATTCCAATAGACCATGGGGTCGAAAACCACATATTTAATCTAAAATAAAAGGTGTTCTACTCTAACTCAATTTGGGTTGACGTCAATAACTTTCAGAAAATTGAACTATATTATAATAAAACTTTTAATAGACATTCTCAGCTTTGTTGTAATTGTGATAATATTAAAAAAAAGTGGTAGAAGTTATCATTATACGCGCCAGCAGTTATGCACTTGACGCTTCATATGTTGGACTGCGATTGCTAGTGCATACGTTATCGTCAATTGCTTGAGAACCCTGTTTTTTCAGAACTTTTCGTGATGATATAGCATTTCACACAAAATAATGTACAGTCGTAGAAAAAAAAAAAAGTAAACATCCCCTACTAACGCCTCAACAAATTATCGTAGACAAAAGTTACTGCTACTGAACGATTGTAAATAAAGTCTACTTTTAAATGGTGTATATAAAATTTGCTTAGGGGGCCATCTACATATTAAAACGAATCCAAACTTCATTTTTTTTCAATGGCAATAACCAATTTTAACGAGATATTTCAAATCTTCGGTTAAGCTATGCCTAGACACCAAATTTCGAGTCATTTGAATGATAAGTTTTTGAATTATAAGCATCCAAAATTTAGTGCTTCTAATGTTAAATTATATTTGCATATTTTTATTTATAGCTCCTGAAATTATGCCCCTAATATGCTAATTTTTTGTGTAGCAATAATACTAATATACCCAAACATAAATACGTTGAAATTGCAATTTTTATAATTTTATAATATGATTATGAATTATAAAATTAATATTCGAAAAAAATATGAATTGCAACCTACAGTTTTTTTGATGGACTTAGTTTTATTAAGTCCTGCTTCATGGAAATCCAAAATTTCACATTTTTCTTCCAAGTAGTTTTCAAATTATGCTTAATAAACTGCAAAATGATGTTTTAAGGGGCCGTCTGTGATAGAAGTGACTAGATATTTGGAAATTTCTTCCGCTGTGGTGTAATCTAGCAGGCTTCATTGATTGCTTCAGTGGTGCTTAAGGTGCCTTGATCAAGAAGGGGGCTCTCTCGGTTAACAATCGAGTACGGAACTTCAATTTGGATACAGCTCTTAAAATACGTTCGTTTTAAAATAATTAATTTCAGGAAAACTTATGTTGCGAATTGCATAAAAATTATAAAAATTTGTTTTTAGGTTAATTGAAGGATGTGAGTTCATATATGCTGTCAGAATTGTGTACTGCTATTGAAAAAAAAAACAAAGTTATGGTTCGTTTTAATATGTAGATGGCCCCCTAAGCAAATTTTATATACATCATTTAAAAGTAGACTTTATTACCAATCATTCGATACCAGTGACTTGCTTCTACGATAATTTGTTGAGGAGTTAGTGAGGGGTGTTTACTTTTTTCTCCCCACGACTGTATATATCGTTGCATTTTCATCGCAATGTTTTTATTTTTCTCAAAATTATTACCGTCAACCAGTGGTGTAGTCGTAAAAAAAACAGAGGGTATACGTTCTAAGCAGAGGGTATACGCTCAAGGCAGAGGGTATACCCTAGTATATATATATACTATAGCTTTCTTGAGAAACAGAGGGTATACGGTGTTCCTTAAAAAAATCCAGAGGGTATACGGCGTATACCCCCGTATACCCTCCACTACATCCCTGCCGTCAACCCTGGTTCAGTTAGGATGAAACACTCTGTATTTGTGACTAAATAAGTGGTTTGTGACCCCATGTTCTATAGCAATTGCTCCTTCTCCTAACATCACCCTTCTGAATTTGTCGGCAGAATTCTGCAACACCTTCTATAAATGCTTTTACATCCTCTCCGTTTTCAAAACATATTACTTTATGCTAGTACAGATTTTTCGGTATGAATTTTATATTCTGATTATTCTTTTGTAAAATTCCCGAGACAACATCTGAACAGTGTTAAAATTTCTGGAATAGGATCTTGGAGTAAGATAAAGGAACTGTTACCATTTTTTTTTATAATAAGGGAAGAAGATTAATGAAAATGATAACATTGTACTAGTGTTCCGCTTCCTGGAAGATTTTGTTAATGAAAGACCGTTAATTAAAAAAAATAAAACAGAAATCGTCTTTAAAAATTTGATTTAATAATTAACTTTTTAAGTTTTACACTTGACAAATTTTCACATGAATTTAAAATCATTCTTATCTTAGAATGATATAAAGGAAATATACTTTTTTTTTTCGTTTTGTTTTGTTTTAAGTACTGAAGGAAGCGATGAATGTAATTAATTAATCTAACGTTTCTTGGGATATTTTCTTAATTTAAGAGTGTTGATTAACAATCGAAAATTAAACATAGTTACTATCCTTTAACATTTATATTCCAATAATAAAATATTTTAGGTGTATTTTTTTATTTTATTTATTTATTTACTTATTTTTTTTTTAAGTGAAGTCAAATCGTACTCAAAAAAAGCAAAAAATTCTTCTTTTTTCTTTCAAACAAACTAGAGAAAATTTTTAACAAAATATATTTTAGATGCTAACAACATCAGTTAAGCTATAGAGTAACTTTCAGCATACAGAATTTTTCAATTTCAAACATTCATGCATATTGCCATTTTGTAAAAGTAATTTTCCGTCGTAGACAATATTCCGCCTTATGCAAAACAGCCAGAAAAAATGCGCCCGTCGTATATGTTTCATGTTTACACGTTATTAATTGAGTACTGTTCTTTAAACTGATTTTTTTTTATGAAATTATATATGTTGTTAAATTTATTGTTTTTAATAATATTGAAAAAACAATATTTGAGCACTGATAGTACTGATACGAAACTGATTCAATTCTCAAATTATATAGAAGACATTTAATTTAACAAATACAATTACATACCTCATATTTCATGTAGTAGTTTACAGAGTAGAAAAATAACGTTTTGTCGGTAATTGTTTTACTTCCGGTTCAAGAGATTGCCACGTGCAGAAGATTTTGGTAAAGCAATAGCACATTTGCGAAACCCCAGGGTTACCGCCGATGTCCCGGCGCACCTATGAGTGTAACGTACACCCGAAGCTCCTGGAGAATAGGAAATATTATTCTCAAATCATGCGACTTAATCCTCAATTCTTTGGAAACGGCCACGTCGTTCAATGGTATTTGGGGGCCAGGGATAGTGACGCGGGTTGGGCGGTGCTTTTTCTTGACCGGTAACAAATGTATTTGCAACACCACACTGGCTCACTTCACTGCCGTTTTACATGATGCTCATAACAGTTCCTCAGAGTTTAGACTGTCGAGGTGACTTACCGTAATGTATGTTCGTTTTACTAGCTCATTGTAAGTCTATTATTATCTGTATCATTTAATTTTGTTTTTAATCAGAAAAAAATTATCGAGGTATCTACTGTTTCTTAAGGCGCCCTGTAAATTTTAAATTTCACCACTGTGTATAATATTTTTAGAATCGTGCTCGTCTTCATTTTCACAGTCTTTTTCCTCATCTTCATGTAGTGACTTTAAAACGCCCACTGTAGTGTTAGATTCGATAGTGCACATAGCATAGTCAGTCTGCTTCATTAACCTTTTCATGAATAGGTGCAAATTCTATTTCATTCTTTAAGTTTGTAACCCTTTTTCTCCCAGCTGTTCAAACATTCTTAATCATTTTTTGAGGAATAAATTACAAATCTGGTTTTCTAAAAGAACGAGAAATGTTCTCCAACTACATTTTTGAGAGATATTTGAAAGTCCATTTGATAGCATCTAAAACTCTGATGTTTTTTGTTAGTTCAGAGCATAAACAGAAATCATCTGAAGACACAATAGTCGGCGCAACAGATATTTTTGTTGTGAGTTTTTATCATTTTTATAGCTCATTGATCCATAATTTGCGTCACTGCAGCAGCATTCACCGGAAAAAACTGTAACTTTATATTCGATAGTTTGACGCCGGCCTGACAAGGTGCACTATAGAGAAACATCAAATAGTTTTGATTTACTTTAATCAGTTGTTCATTGAATTCTGTCAGCATCCCCCCCCCCCCCCACATTAAAGCGGTCAACATCCAAAATTTTTCCGTAACCTCCAAGTCGCAGTTATTTTATCAATGCTCATATTCTTGAAACTTTGCGGCTGTTTCGATATTCCAATCACCAACGCTTTTTTTAAACGGCCCTCCAAATTTACACAGAGCAAAACAGAGATAAGGCCTTTGGAGCTTTTACCTCCGTGGCATTCACTTCCTTCTTTTACAAGAGACTTTGTTGGCAACGCACATAAAATACTCCTATCTCATAACTATTATAATGTCGTTTATTTGATATCTTTTAATCAGTAGATTAAAGATGAAATTTTTCATACCCGTTCAGCTGGGCAATAGCCGGTTGGTAGTTGCCTGGTCAGCTCTTTTAAAAAAAAGTTTTCCTTCCAACCCTGAACTTCATTAGATTAATTTTAACACAGTTATTCTTATTGGTAAATAAATCATATTAGATGTAAATTTCCAACTGGAGCAACTCCAGCGATTTCTGGAGTTCCATTATTTGTGATTTATTCTGTTGAGCTGAGCCAGGTGTCAGACCAGATGCTATAATCATTAAGGTTAGCTGGGTGAAAAAGTTCCACCAGATTCGTCCGGGATAGCTCAGACGGTAGAGCACTGGCGGCTTCAGCCAGGAGATCCCTGGTTCGAATCCTGGTGCGGGTATTTTTCACACAGTTGGAAATTTACATCTAATCTGAACTTCATGTCTGGGACGTCTTTTGAGTCTACGCGAACTTGCGCATTGCAAGGTTGTTTGAGTCAACGAAACTCATTAACAATCCACTTTATGCGTTGAAATGTATTTTCCCTAATTTTTTGGCTGTTTATTTTACTCTTTCGAGCTACAGATTTCCAGGTCTGGGCAATTTTTCCTTCCTTTCATTAAAAAACCATTCAAAAGTCAGATATGACCATTTTTCATTGCTCTTCAAATGTTTGGAAGCAAAGCGCACGAAAACATCAAAAGAAATTCTCACCAGAAAATGTGCTACAATGTCACAGACCATCCTCTATCCCATTGCAGTGCGACCAAAGAGCCCCACGTCAAAAAAAGCCGAAAGAAGAACCGCCTTCCGCCGTGTAAATGTGGATTAAACATACCACTTGCGATGATCGAGCTTTCTGACCACTTGATTTCTTGGAATGAAGCATACATACCCTTGCATTCTTCGACTTCGCCTTTACACAGCCTCTCAAACACATGCAGAATGTAACAGATTGTTGCTTTCCTCTCACTCTATTTACTATGGCTGATTGCCATCAAAGATGTTTGGAAATCGAAATTCGATGTAAGTAATAATGAGATATTCTTTCCTTAGTACAATCGCAAAAGATTTTTTCATGAATTTTTTTCAGCAATTATTTTGACAAATGTGAAAAGTAAGCTAAATATGTATGATCTTTTTTATTTTTTCTAAAGTAAAATCCTTTGCTTATTATCAAAATCTACAAGATTACACTTAAAGGCCTTCAAATTAGTAATATTTCAAAGATTTTATATTAAAAAAAAGTTGTTCAACAACGCAAATCTTTCTGACGATTTCTCAATATCAGATTTATACGTAAATGTGTAAAATTTGTAAGGATGACTATTTGAGCAATTTAGATTCGTAGATTCGTACAGCGTTTTTCATTTGGCGATAAGTATATTGTCTTTTGTGTAATAGTGAATTGCTCTCCGATTTTTCCTTAATTGTCCTGTTTCGAAAATCCGTCAAAAATGGCAATTCTGAAATAACCTTTGTCTTTATGTGAGAATGAGAAACATCCTGCAATTTCTTTATAAGATCTCATTAAAAATGAATGCACATTTTACGTTTACGAATAAAAATGATTTCAGGAATGCGCCAGAAAGTTGATATTTTGAATTTAAGTACAACCTTAAATCACTGTACTTTAGCAAATACATTTATTTTCATAAATGTGCATTTTACTAGTAATAATAACTTTTACATGTAAATCTTTATGGGAAATAATACAGTAAGAAAGCTTTTCTGAAACATTTAAACAGTGTTTTTTTTAAAACTAACTTTATTAATCTCTTACGAAATTTAATTAAAATATTCGACAGTGAGTATTTGACGTGTTTACAAGTTTTAAAATTTCCCAAACCAAATGTCTTCCATTGTTAAAATATCTTTTTTTCCGCCTTATGCAAAATTTTGGTTTCGGTGGTCTAAATCACTAAATTTAGATACAGTTTTGAATAAAATTACATTTGAAATTAAAAAAAGAATCTTATTTGATGGTGAAAAAATTAAAATTGTGATATGTTTAGAAGCTAAGCAAACTTTATTGCTCAGGGCTGCCACTATCAATATGACGTCAGCGTTATCCACAGACATGTTTTTGCTCAACTCAACTTTTTTCAAAATTGCTTTCACATGACATTCAAGATATATTGCGTCATAGTAATAGTATAAGTTTTAGCATTCGTACCATTCTTTTGTGGAATGCCCGGGAGACATCTCAACACAGTTACATTTTCTTGAATGAATAAAGGAGCTTATCTTAAAATAAAATGAAGAAAACATAGGAAGAATTTAAAATAATAAAGGAAGGATATGAAGTAAAAATGATAACATTTTATTAATGCATAGTGTAGATTTTTTTAATGAAACAATGTTAATATATAGAAAATTAACACCTTGTACTATATACTAATATTATATACTAATTTTAATTGCTAAAAGGTGTAAATTAAAACTTCAAAAACAGTAAAATAAACCAATTTTTATTGTTTTTAAAGTTTTAATGTACACCTTTTGGCAATTAAAATGAAAAATAATGTTAATTAGTAAAGTTAAAATGCAAATGGCCTTTGAAAATTATGTTTATTATTGATTTATTAATTTTAATTTCTCCACATTTTTGCGTGAATTCGAATCGATTTTAAGAAATAAAAATTCATATCCTTTTATTGTTTCAATTTTATTCAACCAAAAATCATCGTTAAAAAAAGAAAAAAAAAAGATAAATGTTTCTTCATTTAGAAAAATATAATACAACTTTAAACCAAATTGTACAAACATCTCTTCCGATTTACCTACAATTCCAAAAAGCATTTTTTATCTTTAGAAACATCAGAAACCAATATATTTTCGATATTTAAAGAAGCATTCATAAAAAAAAAAGCTGCTACTTTTTCGCTGTAACTGGTTCTCAGAAACGTATCAAAACAATTTTTATAGTTCTCACTGTTCAACAAGCGCGAAACTTTCTGACACAATGACGGATTCAGTTTTAAACGTAAAGGTATAAAATTGATAGTCCTGAATCTAGAAGCGATTTGAAATCGAAATGATTTTTTCATTTTTTGATAAATAAATTACCATTTACCTAGTTATGAGCGTAGTTGATCACATGGCAAAACTTTTTTCTCCCTTCTCTGACTGTTTTTTTCAACTTTCGCCCCGGAAATTTGGTTTAAAACGCGAAATTTGACAATATTTTCTGAAAGATCTCTTGAGTTTACAAAAAACGGAAAACATATTTTCATTACAAACAATACCTGTCAGTTTCATGCGTTTCCAAACGAAAATGAATTAAAACTTATGTCATAAAGTTTCCCCTTTGGATTTCAGAACGACGTTAAGCAATTTTTACAACCTGGAATATAGTTTTTTTGGATGCTATCAACAGCATTAATATTAACATTACAATCAATAGTACTATGTTTTTGTATTGCATGTAAATATTTAGTTACACAGCAGAAAATGTTTAATTGAAAATTGACAGTATTCTGAAGACCGATGTTTCTGCTTGAGAAAACTGATTAATACACTATAAAAAACTATTTGGAAACGTTTTCGAAAACCAACGGTAGCAAAAAGAAGATATTCAGTTACACAACAGAAAATGTTTAATTAAGAATTGACAGTAACATAAAAACGGATTTTCCTGCTTGAGAAACCTGATTAATGCACCATGATAAAATTATTTGGAAACGTTTTCAAAAATCAATGGAAGAAAAAAAGAAAATATTCAGTTACACAGCATAAAATGTTTAATCGGGAATTGACAGTATCATAAAAACTGATATTCCTGCTTGAGAAAACTGATTAATACACTATGAAAAAATTATTCGGAAACGTTTTCGAACACCAGTTGCAGCAAAAAATACTTAGATTTTATAAATGCTTCTTTAAATCTAAAAAAAAAAATACATCGGTTTTTAAGATTTCGAAACATAAACAATGCTTCTTAAAACCGTGAATACCTCCAGAAGAGATTATAGTATATTTCATATGTGGTTATATTATATTTTCGTATATTAAGAAATATTCGTCTTTTTTTTTTTACAGAGCAGTAATTCTAAAAAATATTTTAAAATTAATACTTAAAATAAGATATTTCAGTTTCTAAAAATCTCATAACAATAATATAGGAATATTTTTCAGCATCCATCATTGTTCAACTTCATATATTGGGAAAAGGAAGAGCTATTTAAATTATTTTACAGTTTTTTTACAATTCCTTCTTCAGTTTAAAAGGGCAAATTTACAAAAAAGAAAAAGAAAAGGAAAAAAAGACTAATTATTCAGTTACTGAATTAATTATTTGATAGCTGCATTTTTAAAAATTAAACTTATTTAAATTTCTCTTTTCTTATAAAAGTGCCTCCACGTACTCTTCCTTTTCAAAATAAATTAAGTTATGCTAATACAGCTTATTGATAAGTTTTTAACATTTTGATTATTTTTTTCTAATATGCCCGTGGCAACATCTGAATACTGTTAAAAATTTCCAGAATGAACACAAAAGATTTTCCCAAACTAAAATAAAAGAAGTATGTGCTTTTTTTTTCTTTAATCAAATGAAAGCGATCAATGAAAATGACACTCTTTTTATACGCACATTTTTTGAAAGATTTTGTTGATGTACGAAGGGTATTTTACAAAAGAAAACACAAATGGTTCTTACAAATAATGTTTAATGATGGATTCTTTTTTCCGAATTATTACGCAAATTCGAGTTATTTTCACAATAGAATAAAATCAATAAGTAACAAAAATAAGAAGAAAAAAGAATGTTAATATATAGTCTAATAAAAAAAATACTAACCCTAGCGCAAATCATCGTATAAATTGTGACTATTAATAATATATAGTAGTGACGTTTATCAATTATTGCTATACTTATATTTTGCCTATGGGTCGTCTACATATAGGAATTGCACAATATATTAAAACTTTCAAAACGAGCACAGAGTTTTTATATCACATTTGAATTTTTTGATAAATATTACTTACCGATACAAGCGAAAAGGCAATTGGTTAAATAGTTAAGAAATGATGCTGGTTAAAAGTTTGAACTCCTAATGTAAAATTGCCTTTGATCATTGGCAAACACATTGCAATACATGTTTTTGAAGCATAACTCTATAACTTCTTGGCAGAATGAGCCATATATTTGGATTTGCATGATTATAAAGATTCTAGAAATCGAATACTGTTAAAAAAATTGTAGGTTTCAATTTATATGTTTTTTTAAATTAATTTCGAAAAAAAATTATCAAAAAGAAAGGGAAATCCGAACCGTAGCTCCAAGCTTTAAGCCTGTTGGAATGTTTTTCTATTGACGACCAAAACCCATTTGCTAATCCATCCTTTTGTCGACAGCTTTAATATTTTAAATTTTACAATTCTTATGAAAATTTCTCTGACTCATATTTAAGTCACTTTAATGTCTTAAAAAAAAAAAAAAAAAAAAAACACCTATAAGATTATCATTAGTAGCTGCCTGTTTCAAAACATGACTATTTCTAATATATACTATACAGAATGAGTCTAAAATCATGGGGAAAACTTTAAGACGAGGTAGGGGACATCACAAGGATTCAGATTTGAATAGCAACCCATGGTCGGAAACGCTTTCCTGGTGCGGTAGTGACGACACCAAGCCCAAGAAAGACAAGTCATCAATATGAGGAGAAAACATGTTTATTATCCTTAGTACAGCAAAAAACTAAGAAAAAAGAACATTAAAGAGACAATGATAGTCATCAAAGTAGGTGCTCGAAATTACGACCCGAGCCGTGATGCATGGAAGCGCATCTCTGGCGCATGGAAGATCTAATGTTCTTGAAAATACCGGGAATGTCCAGAACTTCCCCAGCAGCTACCACGATGCGTGCAATAAGTTTCTCAGCACTTTCCAGCCTTGTCCCGGCCTTTTTGCAGCACTAAGAATAATAAACATATTTTCTCTCCCTGTTCGTGTCCTTTCTTTCTTGTGTTTTGTGTCGTCACTACCGCACCAGGAAAGCGTTTCCGACCATGTGCTGCTATGCAAATCTGAATCATTGTGATGTCCCCTTCCTCCCCTTAAAGTTTTTCCCATGATTTTAGGCTAACGCTGTATACTACAGACCAAATCAGATCTGAGTATTACATAAAATCCAGAATAGGAAAAAAAAATGCAAAATAAAAATAAGAATAAGAATAAGAAATAATAAAAGAATAATAATAAAAAAAAAAACTATTTACAATAGAAGCAGAGAAGATGACAAAAAGGATCAGAGGTCGTCTAGTCCAAGAGCTGTTAAGCATTTTAGGGAAGGTATTTGAGGCACCCTGGAAATTTGTGCAACACTTCTTTTGTAATGGCTGAATACAAAATCGAATGTCTGGCTGAAGGATCGTGGCCCAAAAACTGTGCCAGACACGTGTCAAGTGCCATTTTTTTACTACCCAAAAAAAGGTATTTGAGGCACGCTGAGATTGAGACAGAATAATATTTATACTTAGAAAAAAATATTTTGAAAACGACAAACACTTTAGTCGGCCCAAAAACTGTGCCAGACACGTGTCAAGTGCCATTTTTTGACTACCCAAAAAAAGTATTTGAGGCACGCTGAGATTGAGACAGAATGATATTTATGCTTAGAAAAAAATATTTTGAAAATGACAGACACTTTAGTCGGCACAAAAACTGTGCCAGACACGTGTCAAGTGCCATTTTTTGTCTGGCACAGTTTTGGGGCCACGATCCTTCCGCCAGACATTCGATTTTGTATTCAGGCATTACAAAAGAAGTGTTGCACAAATTTTCAGGGTGCCTCAAATATCTACTCAAAAATGTTCAACAGCTCTCCTACTAGTCGTCTGAAGATGTGTCTGAGAAGCACGGATAATTATTTCTAAAAATGACTTTAATTTTCTCTATAAATCTCATTAGTGTAGATATTCTGTTCATGAGTACGGGACTTTCATTAAGATAACAAATCCAGTCCCAAATGTGAATAGCATCTACGACTGTTTTAACATCAACCGATTTCTTTGAACTTCAAATGAGCAAATCCCAATATAGAGCTCATTTCGCCAAGTAGTTTCAGAAGTATGCTTAACCCTTAACTATTGTGACGAAAAAAGTCGCAAAACTACTGTGAGCGGTGCCCGAGACTGCTTGATTGAAATCTATATAAAAGGCTGGATTAGCTTATAGGATACTGTTTCTGTACTAAACTTTATGCACATGACTATTATAATTAAAATTCCCCTATTCGAAAATCTCTAATGATATAACTAGAACTCCAAACGAAAGAAAATTGCACAAGTATCTGTAGTTAAATTGAACAAGTAATATAAAAAGTTTTTAAAAAGTCAATTCTTACTTAGGTCATAAAAAAAATATATATATTATAATCCCTTAAGCTAATATTCGTTTTTGTTTCATTAAAATATCTGAATTTGTTGAGTTTCTGTAAGCAAGGAATACCTATTGGTTTATAATAGAAGTCTGTGGGAATTTGGCGAAATATTATTGGCGACAGAACAGGGTCTCTCCTATGGTAAACCCCCTTATCGGTATGCAGATGCATTAAATGCTGTTCAATAACCAATGACCGCCATTTTGTCTCCCATATAAAACTAACATTAATTAATTTAATTTAATTAATGAATTAATATTTTAAAAAACTGTATTAACACCAAGTGTCATAGACTACAAGTTTAAAAAAATGTATTTGAACTTCAGTGGATGAATAATAAGTATTTTATAAACAATTGGAAATTTGAACAAGATATATATAGGGAGAGTGTGAACTAATAGTAGGAATTGAAAAAAAAATCGAAGTTAAACTGTGAAGATTGAAAAAAACAGCGCTCTGTGTGATCGCTAACAGCATTTAAATGTTAAAAAACTACAGGCAACAGGCAGTGTATGTCTTTTGCAACGATTAAAAATTAATATAATATTAGGATATCCAATATTTAAACTTGCCCAATTTCTAATCTACTTGACCGAATTGTTTCCCGTTTGGAAGTCAAGAGTAAATTTGCAGCAGAATCAAAGTATGATGTAAAAATAAAGTTTGGTACAATTTCTGTGTGTAGCCCTTTATCAAAATTTAAGTATAGCATTAATAAATAGACTTTATTACTAACCGACTGGTATCAGACATATTTTGGTGCGATTAATTGCGGATTGCGGCAGAGTTACTACGAGTATAAGGATAATTTTTTATTTGTCAATTTGATACATGGAATTTTGTAATCGATTTTTAACTCACTTCCCGATATGGTAGAATTAGAAAAAATATGCACAAAGTCGCGTTTCCGTTGACAATGCAAATATTATTTTTACAATTTAATTATTACTTAGTACATTAATTGTAAGGCAGCTTCCAATTAGCCCGCCACAGGGGATAAATCGGCAGATATTATCTGAAACTCGTACAATTGCATGGGAGCTCCAATAAATACTCGCCAAAATATGTCAAAGCGCTGTGAAACTGGAACAATGAAACTTTTAAAGACTGAAATGTAGAAAATAAATTACAAATAAAACACGAAGAGGGTAATACTTAAAAAAATCTGTTTTTATCAATTAATAGTGAAATCTTAATTCATTTACGACTATACGTTGAGAAATAAATTTAGAAATTCCAAAAGGGTTGCTTAAATAATGTTTTATTTTTTCTTTCCCGTTCCTTTTCTTAAAAAATAAACAGAGCAAAAATCATATATTAAAAAAATTAATTATTTGCTTGAGCTTTCTATCAAGAGTTCTAAAAAGCTGTGAATGTTTCATAATCGAGTTCGTTTCCTACGCTAAATTAATATATTGTACCGGAAATGTTTGGAGAAAAAAATAAATTAGAGTAAAAAAGTTATGTGGTATTTTCAAGAAGACTATTGCTTGTAAAAACTATATTTCAATTTTCTTACGTCCTCATTAATTTCCAGAAGATTTCGTTAAGGTAAGAATTAACAACCAAAATATAAACAAAAATACCCTTTCAAAAAACAGCCTAATAATGTCTAATAATTTCTAATCAACAATTAGAATATAAACAAAAATACCCTGTCAAAAAATATCTAATAGTGTCTGATAATTTCTAATAATGTCTAATTAAAAATTAGAATGTAAACAAAAATACCTATTCAAAAAATGTCCAATAATGTCTAATTAACAATTAGAATGTAAACAAAAATACCCTTTCGAAAGAAAAGTCTAATAATGATTAATTAACAATTAGATTATAAATAAATATGCGCTTTCCAAAAAATTTCTAATAATATCTAATTAACAATTAAAATGTAAAAAAATAGCCCTTTCAAAAAAAGTCTAGAAATGTCAAATAACGTCTAATTAACAATTAGAATGTAAACAAAAATACCCTTTCAAAAAAATGTCTAATGATGTCTAAATAACAATTAAAATGTAAAGAAAAATACCCTTTCAAAAAATGTCTAACAATGTCTAATTAACAATTAGAATGTAAAAAAATACCCTTTTCAAAGGGTCTAACAATATCTAATAATGTCTAATTAACAATTAGTATTTAAATAAAAGTACCCTTTAAAAATATCTAATAATCTCTAATTAACAAATAAAATATAAGCAAAAATACCCTTCCAAAAAATGTCTAATAATGTCTAATTAACAATTAGAATGTAAATAAAAATATTCTTTCAAAAAAGTGTCTAATAATCTAACAATTAGAATGTAAAAAAAAAAAAAAAAAACTCTCCCCCCCCCAAAAAAAAGTCTAATAATACAATTTTTTCTTATAAAATTTCATGCGAAAGTAAATCGTTTTCAAAAACAATTTATAAAATATGCAACAAGAATAAGGCAGAAATATTAAATTTTAGTACAGGTCTTCCTATCATACGTATACAAATCAATTGGAAATTCATTATACATATGGAAATTTATTGCACTATTATCGATCCTTAGCTCTGAAACTAATATATTATACCTATTAAAAAATATTAAATTACAAATACAAATTTAAAAACATAAACTAATCAGACTATTGTAGATAAAAATATAAAATACATTTTGCTATCAAAGTGTTCTGATTTTCAGAATTCATTAAAGATATTAAAAAAACTAAAAAGAAATTTATTAAGTGACATATTACATTAAAAATGTTTATTATCTTCCTTAGTAAGTCATTTTTTAAAAGAAATTTTCTAATTAATTCTACTTAATTTCTTTGTTTTGAATGAATGGACAGCCTCCTCTGATGTTTTTAAAGGGTTAATTTTAAATTTGCAAACACGAACAAATAACGACAAAACGATTTATACTGTTTCTTATAATGTTTTATTTTATGTTATAAGTTTACATAAAAAAAAAAAAAAACTATTCTAATGAAATTATCTATACACTATAGCCGTGTACAAGAAACTTACTATAAAACTAGTTTTTATAAAATTGCCTTCGCTGATTTCTCTTTTTCAAAATTTATTTTGTTATTCTAAGACACTTATTCTAAGTTTTTCGTCGTTTGATAGTTCATTTTGTACGATGCCCGAGGCAGCATTTGATAAACGTTCAGATTTTGAATGAACAAAGAAGTTTATATTAAAATAAAACAAATAAATTATATTTTCGAAAATAGAATGTATGCAAGAAACCGGCGAAAATGAAAATTTTTTATAAGTTCATAATTTCATTAAACCTATTTTTTCCCTAATTTCCTCGTGTACAGAGTGTTGCATAAGTCCGTTTACACTAAAAAAAAAATTCTCAAAAATTAACAAATTATCATAAGGGAGTGCGGTTCGCATTATATAAAAAATGGGAGTTTTTGTGGAAAAAAATTCAGAATGAATAAAATAAATAAATAAATCATAAATAAATAAAAAAAATCTAGTACTTCTACGCTAACCGGACGCAGGTGATAAATCACCAAGTATTGTTCCCATCGACATTCTTCGTATTGTATTCATTTCGTTTAAATATAAACCTTGGAATCATTTTATTTAAAGTATATAACTGCCTTTAAAGATGCAGAAAAAATCAAATACATATATTTAGTAAATTAAAAATACATGCATACCATTCATTTTATTGAAGAAAAAGGAAGAAAATAACTAAGAAATAACAGCCATAAATCAAAAATTTTAGTTTCTAATTTGCACACCCGATAAATAAGATCTGCTATTGGCGAGATTTGAACGTGGTTAACATAAAAGTACCAAAATTTCAATAAGTACGTCCCCATTAAAAAAGAATCATAAACATTTAACAAGTTATCGTATCGGAATATGATTTTCATTATGAGGCTTGTCTTAATAAGCGCCATTTTTGTGACACACACGCAAAAAAGAACTGTTTTTTTTTTTTTTTTTTTTTTTTTTTTTTTTTTTATTGAATACTTTTTGTTTTTCCACAAGAAATTCAACACTATGACAAGTTATAAACTGCATTTCGATACCAAAACTTGGTAATTTTTTCTAAATTTCCTAAATGTAAGAACGAAAATGAGACTCCTGAATACAAATGGTTTTCAAAAACCAAAAGTATTACTATTCTTTGTTGCTATTTCGTTTAACAAAGTGTTATATGAGATGATATTTTTAATAAAAGTTCGTTACATAGCATATTTTGAATGCAAAAATACCACTTAATAAATCTCCTGAAATAATTTTCAACGTACAATATTTTGCTACTTGAAACATTGCGTGAGTTAAATTAAAAGAAAGCGTTAGTTAAATTAACTAAAGATTTTCGTTCGTCATTGCCATTAAGAAAATGTATAAGGACAAAATTACGTGAAGATAGATAAGCATAATTTAGTAAATTAATTATGCGGCAGCTACTCTATTTATTAATGTATAAACTTATTTAAACAGAGCTTTTAAAAATTTGATTTCTTAGTGTCATGCTAATATACTTAATCGATAGGTTTTCATATTGTTTGGTTACTCTGTTCTACAATACCCAAACAATATCTGAAGAATGCTGCAATCTCAAGAATGAAGAAAGAAGTATATCCAAGTAAAAAATAAAGGGAATCTATTATTTTAAAAGGGATAGAAAGCATAAAAAATAGTAGCATTTTATTAATATATAATTTTTTGGAACCGTTTGTTTCCGAAATTTTTACGTGTATTTGAATCGTTTTTAAAACAAAACGTTTTCCCATTCTTTTGTCGACATTTTGTTTGAAAAAAGTAGTAAGTGTGAGAATATTTAGAATGAAAATACTTATAAAGAATATTTTAAATGCTAAAAATATCATTCAATAAATGCACCAAAATAACTTTCGGCATATATTATTTTTCTATTTGAAGAATTACATGCATCAAAATAAAATGCAACGTCTATTCAATTAACAACCAATGTTTCATTAGTCATTCATCGTTGCCATTTAGAAAATTATAAATTAAAAATGTACATCATGGGGAACCTTCTAGATTAAAAAAAAACTTATTTAAACCGAATAAAAAACAAATATTTCAGAGAGTATATTTATTTTTAATAAATATTATTTTATGCTAATAGAGTTTATTGGTAAGATTTTAATTGATTGATTATTCTTTTACATAGCGACAGAATCAATCTGAAAAAAATGTACTATTTCTGCAATAAACATAGAAGTTTGCCTTAGTATAAAATAATCAATTTTATATTTATTAAAAAAAATAGATGTATGAGGTGAGAAAAAAATATCATAGAAACGTTTGCGATAAATTAAATTTAAATGAAGAAAGTAAGACTCAAATGTCTAGCACCCAGCAATTTAGGCTTTAACATTTATAATTTTTGAAAGTTTATTCTTGTGCTATTTCCATGTAAAACCGAAACTTTTCCGTCTTTGTCAAGAACTTATTTTATAACCATGCTAAAATAATGAATCTCAAAATTTAACTTGTACGACATTTTCAAGTCAAATTTGAACATATTCAGAACACACAATATTAATCTTTGTATAATTTTCTAAATGCTTGCTTATGCAAAATAAAAAACAGGTGTTAGGGAAAAATGTTTTACAATTTTTTAGATTTCTTTTTTTCGTAAATTGTATTTCAATTGAAAACACCAAAAAAAAAAAAAAAAAAAAAAAAACATTAAAAACCAAAACAAGGAGAAAGTGTTTCATATTTCTAAGGCATAATGCATATTTTAAGATGGAATATTTCGTTTAAAAAATATTATAGTTAAAGAACATTCATTGAAACTTTACGGTAAAATGATGCATAATTAATAAAATTACTGTTATTGTTTTAGAATGCCATATTTATTAAGAAAAAAAAGTTTAAATGTAACAGATAAATGTGATTATGTTACTAAATTTTAGTTTTTTGTTACAACTTGATAATAAATAATATCATTAAAATTATAAAACAAAGACATAACATATATTTTTTTAAACAATAATGTTGAAATGAATTAAGGTGCTACTTTAGATATTGATTTAATATTTGCATAAAATATTATGCTTAAATGTCTTTAATGTACTACGTGCTCTTATTACATTAAAAATGTAATTAATTATATTCACATTAAACTTTTTTTCCTTTACATAAAACATCATTGCAGTCATTTTATGTATATACAATAAAAACAATTTACCAAATTGAAATTGCTCTTGGTGCATATTGTTGTTTAAAAACAAAAGTACTTCAATTATTACATACATATTATATAATACCTCAAACACTTTCCTTTTTAATGTATATACGTATAAATGTAATATATTTGTATATATGCAAAAAATAATAATAATCTATCAAATTATTTATAATTTGTTCTTTGTTTAATATCTTGGTTTATGAAGGAAATTTTTGTCGTTATTCTGTATATGTTAATCGTCCTTTTATCTATTATTTATGTGCAGAAGTTTTTTCTAACAAAAAAAAGATAGCTGTTATTTTATAAACTATATGTTTTAATGAATATTTATTTTATTTAATTAGAGATCTACATTTTGAATGCTGTTTTTGTTTTTGATTCTAAAACAACTTTTTTTTTTATTTCCATCTACATCATAAATGCTGATAAGTGCTAAATTTTAGAACATGAATTTGTTAAAGTTTGTGATCAACAATTAATTTTTAAATTTAAAATGCATTAGTATTCAATGCGGATTTCAGAAACTCCCCATTACTTTAAGATCTCAATTAAACACTTTTCTTATCTCATTATAAAACTTCAACAGAAACGTGCTAAAACAAGCCGTAATTACTGAACAACTGCTTAAAATTAACTAGAACAAGTTCGAATTTTTTTCAAGCATACGTTTTAGACTAAACCGAGTGTTCTGCTTAATTAGCTTAATGATAAGTTTTGTGCATTTTTGTTCATTATAACTCGTAAGATATGTAAAAAAAAGAAGATTGGACTTACAATTTTTGAGACAAAAATGTTAACTCATTAACTTGAAACCCTTAAAAAATGAAGAAAACTGAAAATAAAGTAGGTATGTAGAACAATAAAGTAATTCTCGCTGCTTTGTGTTAAATAATTTCAGAGAACATTACCTAAATTATCTGCTCAACATTTCTAAAATAAAAAAAGTCCTAAAAATATACGCTTTAAAAAATGCACCTAATTTAATATTTTGTTTTTATGTTTTATGTACTACAGTTTTTAGAATTTCTGTAAAAATATTTGTTATTTATGTTTAAAAAAACATGAAGAAGCAGTTTTACAAATTTAATGCATCTTCATCTGTTTTTAAAATTATTAAGGAATAAATGATAAGCTGCATTCTTCACGAAATTTACTTTGATACATGAAAAATCACAAAATATCGATGGTGTATAAAACAATGAAAATATTTTTGCGGTTTTGCGTTAAATAATTTTGACGAATAGTACCCAACTTATATGTTCAAATATTTGAATCGAGAAGGAACACTCTTCTAAGAAAATATTTAATAAAAAACGTAGCTATTTAACATTCTACTTTCACCTTTTATTTATAAAAATTTTTATATTCGGCACGAAAATATTTGTTTGCTATTTCTTTAAAGAAACACAATAATAATAAATATAAAAAATATGTAAAAATATAAATTATTTTAATCCGCTTTTAAAATAGTCAATAAATAAATAAATAAGTTTTATTATTTACTAAATTTACATTGATGCAAGCAGAAACACAAAATAGTATATAATGATGTGTAGGACATTTTTTTTTCTGTTTTGTTTACCCTGTTTTGTGTTAAAAAATTTTAGGAATCATTAGCTGAATTATATATTCAAACTTTTCTGAATTTTAAAAAGGTCAATAACTATACCTAGTAAAAATTGCATCTAAAAACTACCTTTTATTTCACCTTCACTATAAGTCATGTACAAATAATAATTTCCCTTAATACCAAAATGACGGTGGACTTAAACTAAGAGTACAATCAGTTTATCGATTTTCTTATTGAAAGTCAATTAACTTGTGAAACATTTTACTAGTGCCATGTTGGAAATAGGTAAATCTGGAGTTAGTGAGGTGTCCTGCTCGTTTACATACTGTGAAAAATGTATGCTCGATGCTGTATAACCAGAAACGAAAATATGCAATAACCTCTTCCGATTCCGGAAAGCGGATTTTATGTTTTGAAACCTCAAAAAACAATATATTTTCAAAATTTAAAGAATCATGTTTTAAAATAATGTTTCTTTTGTTGCCACTGATATTCAGAAACGTTTTCGAGTAGTTTATATTCTGTGGAACGAAAATACACAATAACCTCTTCCGATTCTGGAAATCATTCTTTCTGTTTAGAAACCTCGGAAAACAATATATTTTCAACATATGAAGAAGTATTTTTTAAAAGAAAATTTCTTTTGCTGCCACTGCATTCGGAAACATTTTAGAGTCATCATTCTCAAGTCATTTTATCATTTTCAAGTAAACATTTCCATGTTTAAAAAAATAATTTAATGCCACTGACTTTCAGAAAAGTCTTCAAATAGTTTTTATTCTGTGATAATCAGTTTTATTAAATCAGAGTATCGCCTTTATGGATTTTTCTTAACCTAGTAAAATATAATATAACTAGGAACGAAAATACACAATAGCCTCGTTCGATTCCTAAAATCGTTCTTTATGTTTAGAACCCCAGAAACTAATATATTTTCGACATTTAAAGATGCATTTTTTAAAAGAAAGTTTATTTTTCTGCCACTACTTTCGGAAACATTTTTGAGTCATCATTCTCAAGTCATTTTATCATTTTCAAATAAACATTTTCATGTTAAAAAAAATAATTTACAGGCAAACATGATAAAGTAACAGCATTTACATTAAAATTAATATTAACCGTACAAGTTGGCAAAGATGTAGGATTCACGAAAATAAAACCTAATCAGAAAATAAGCCTATGTGAATTTTTTTTTCGTGATAGAAACGCTATTTTAAAAATAAACCCAACTTTAAAAATGATTCTGTCTTGCTTTTTTTAAATAGTCAGTTTCTATAACCTCATCCTAACTTTCAAAATATCGTGAAATATGATCAGGAAACTAAAAAAATGTAAGTTATTAAAAATAATAGTATATTAGTCCAAATATTTTTTTCCTTCAAAAAATTAAAATATTATTTTTAAATAGAAATGGATGTTACAAGTTCAATTCTTTTGAAGAGTGACGTTATTATCAAAGAGACGTTATTATCAAAGAGAGTATTTCATACATTGAAAATTTGGCTCTTAATTTTGATTCTGGTAAAACTGAAAGCCTATTAAACTCACATCATTTACAAGCGATTATAGAAAATTATTTAAATATTATTTTTCGAAATTAATATTTTCTTTTTAAAATTATGATATTTTCTTCTATTTTATGTAATATTTTTGCACAAAAATGTTGTAGATTGATGTAAAAAAAATAATTGTAAAGTTTTGTACATGTAAGACATTTTTTCTTGAAAATACGTCGTATTACGTCGTTTGAAGAAGAACAATAATGTAAGATTTTGGTCTTATTTTCAAGTTAACACTGTGTTTTAACGAAGGGACTAAGCTAGGAGTACAATGCTATTTTAGTTTATCGATTTTTCATGGAAAGTCAATGATCTTCAGTAGAAATTTAACAATGCCAGGTTGGAAACACCTGAGGCAAGTCTGGAATTGGTGAAGGTGACGATGTCTTCAATAAAATCTCACATTACTTCAGGGGCAAAATGAGGAAGTGTTTTAAGTAAAAGATTTCTGAATAAGGAAGGTGTCTTGATCGTCTATAGTCGAAAATAAGAAGTTTTAAATTTTCGGAAAAGAAAATCTTTATGAAAGAAAGCGGTGCACGTAACATTCACTTTACCGACTTCTTTATGTAGAGACAAGAATTGTGAAATCACACGTAAAAAAGTTGACATTGATAAATTTCTTTTCTGGAACTACTGACACGATTTCCATACATTTTAAACAATAATTTTGGCAGTAGTTAAACTATAAGTTGAAGGTTCGTCAAAATATGTAAATAAGAAGTGCAGCAGATATGTTAATAAAAAAAATCTAGATCTTTTGCATACTGAATTGCGTAATTATTTTTTTTAATTTGTATTTCTTGCCGAAAGATCAATTTATAGTTTATATACTGCAATATTATTTTAAAAATGTAATCAAATTCTTTTAATAATTCCGAAGAAAGAGCCATGTAAATGTCAGCAATGTTTTGCATGATATTTTGAAACTGCCATTTCCTCCTTAAGCATAATTTTAAGCGCTAATAATGCTGGTCTGAAATTAAAACCAGCTTATTTTTCTAAATAAGGAGTAACGGAGAGATTTCAGTAATTATCGGTCAGTTTTATCCATATTGATATTATTGATATGGGATATATTCTTTCAGGGTGATTATAAAGGAAGATAATCCGTTCGCGTTCTGGCACAAGGAAAACTGATATTGAACTGCAAATACCGGCCCTTGCGTTCTCATTTTGTAGAGTGTACTGGACGAAACCTTGCTCATCTTATAGTAATATAAATTAAATAATCTATCAAACTTTTTTCTAGATCAGCTGTTCAGCCAATTATATTCTGCAATTCAGTTTCAAATTTGTCATTGCTTAAATCATCAGCAAACTTCTCTAATAGCACCCCGACAAAAATGTGACCAATATGTAAATGCATCGTGACCAAAGTAAAATTTATTGTCCCCATTGCCACCACGTGATGTGTCATATTCACAGCAAAGCCAATATATCCCATTTTTTAAATGACTAGAAAATTGTTCACGACGACTTGAAACTGGAGTCAAAAAGTGAAGGCCGCTTGATAGTTCATTAAGTGACTAAATCCGAAAGTCAGATTTATGACACTTGTGAACTTTTATGACATCATAGTAGCGACACATCGACTGGCTGCGCTTATTAGGAGTGTAAAAATGTATTATCGATGATCACAGCAAAAAGCGCATCCCAATAAAAAGCGTAGTTAACCATGCTGCCTTAACAATTGCATAATTTCAACTAAAGCTTTTTTTCCAATAATCCAAGAAAATTTTAAATATAAATAGAAAAACCTATTCTTTCGCAATCATACTTTAATTAAAGTTGCATCACTCACCATATTTAGTTTTCGGCAAACATCAACCTTTACATTATGATGGCTTTTAATTTTAACGGTGTACTTATCTTATTTTCTTTCTAGCAGTGCATTAATTTCTGACACAATTAGAAAAGTAATTTTACGCCTTCAAAACTTTAGGTACTCTTATTTAAGTTCGATCGATCACCAGCTTACCCAACATTCGCGAAAACATTGCATTTCCTTAAAAATATTTTTGATTAAATACTTATGTTGGGAAATATATGATATAAACAATAAGTATATAAATACTTAAAAAAAAAACAGTGCTTAAATACAGGCATTAAGAATAAGGCAACTGAACGTAGTTAACAATTTTTTATTGGTAAAATATTTTTGCTTCTTTGACGGAACATCTAGGTAAAGACAAAACATCGATTGAATTAACTAATATTTTTACTTGACCTTCACTTTCTCTTTAAGAAGGGAACGCCATCTAGTCTGAATTTTTGCGTGCAATATGTCATTACATGCAAATTCCGCCTTATTAATTATTTCTAACGCCTCCCTCAACAGTGCATAGTTCGGATTTACAAAATTAGCTAGTTTTTTGACGTTATTAAAATCAATATTTATAATAGATTCAGTTTATTTAGCCACACTGTAAACTGAAATGTCTTAAATTCAGACATTTAAGTGTCTGAAACGGAGTGTTCAATTTTCAGACGTTTTAAAGTGTCTTAATTTTTAAGATACTTGTATGCGTCTGAATTTCAGACACTTCAAATGTCTGAATTGCATCCATGTTTGACCACTTTGACAAACATTTTTTCACCTTTTTTTTTTCTTCTGTAAGCATTATACACTGCAATATATATATATATATATCGCTAAATATATGGAAATTGTAGCCACTCGAGACTCCGGTATAATTTACATATATTAATGGAAATTTTCTGATCTAAATTCCAAAAAAAAAAAAAAAAAAATCCGTTTAGTTTGTGCATATTTCTGTATTTAAAAATTTCCATTTAAAAAGATAAAATATATTTTTCAAGGACTAACCACCATATTTCAACAACCACCTTCCCGAAGGATCACGGTACTTGTATTCAATTCTACTGTAAACTTTTAATACTTACCCGAGGTGGGACTCGATCTGAGGTCCTGTTGTATAGGAGTTCAGTGCCTTATCCATTCGACCACGCTTTCATCGGCCGATCGTTGAAATAAAGTATTTATAAAGCACAACGCAATGTTTTTAAGGGGACCGGGTAAGTCCTATCTCCGCCATGTTAAATTCACCAACTTTATGTACTTTTTTCTCAGAAATTGTGAAAGACAGAGGTCTAGATTTTTTAGAGTAGTTAAAATAACACGATTTACGTATTTTAACTGACTATTTTCTTTCTAAGTGAAACTCAAAATTAATTATTAATTATTTATTGAAAGTCATTTTTAAATTATCACTTTTGGTAAGATTTCACTGCCAAAATAAATAATTCTCAACAAATCATTAATACCCTGTGTTAAAATATACAATTTATCATAATATAAATATTAAATAGAAATCTGAGTTTTTAATTTTAATAGATATTGAAAAAAAAGGAACATAAACATGAAAAATCTAAGTTTTAAGAAAAAGTCAGATTTAAAAGGCCATTAAGCTGTGAAGTATTTTTAGAAAAAATTATTAATTTGAATACTTATTTCTTTTATATATAAATATGTGTGACACAACGTTGGAAAGATAAAAGTTTGAACTATTTAATGATATAAAAAAGTAAAAATCGATTTTTTAGTTGAATTTTGCTTTACCTGTCCTCTTAAGTAGCAGTAAGTTTTTTTTTTCCAATTTAGTACAATTGTAAATATTTTTCACACAGTGTTGTAGTCGTAAAAAAATTAGAGGGTATACGCTAGAGGCAGAGGGTATAGGCTAAAGTCATGTATAGAGTTTTCGTTGCAGTTTTATTTGAGAAACAGGGTATACGGAGTATTTTTTAAAAATCCAGAAGGAATACGGCGTATACCCTCCACATCCCTGTTACACATTTTCTTTCTAGAAATTTATTTGAATATGTGGTATTTTAAGTTCAGTTTTTTCTTTTCTACCAGAGGAATTGTTAGAGTGCAAATGAGGACCTTCCCCCCCCCCCCCCCCCCCCCCCGCCAGAAGCCAAGGGATGCACGCCATAAAATAAAGGTTTTAAGTAAATTGGGTTATAAGTTGAACATCAGTAGTAATGTACTGATTTAAAATATGAAACTGCAGCTTATTTAATAGTGGTCTTTGAGTTTGAACTGTTATTAAAAGGAAAGTGGACTACAATTTTTTTTAAATTTAAATAGAGATTATAGAGGTTACGAATTAAGTAGTTTACAGGGTTTAATTAGTTGACTTCTAGAATGCAGTACATAATTAGAAAATCCTTTTCTTTTTACCAGCAAACGAATAAAATTGTTTCCAGATAAACTACTTTGACACCAATAGATGGCGGCACTATTCATCTTAAAATTGAATGTTTAATTTCTAATCCAAAGAAAGATTCTTCTGGCACGAAATATTTAATGTTTTGGAAATGTATAAATTTTTATTCATTTTTGTTTGTGGTCGAAATGATGAATAAATTACCTATCGAATTATAAGCTATCCTCTTTAAACAGGTTTTTATAACGGTAAGTTATTATGCAATCAAACTTAAGACAGAATCGTATGGGACTGGACAAAATTTCACTTTCAGCATGGTTATACCGTATTTTTTTAAATGGACTACAGAACATTATTTGCTAAATGAAACTCAATAAACAGTAAATAAAACTGAAGTAAACCTCTGTATAACGGAAACTTGGCTAAAATGAAAAATTTCATGGTTTCTGCGAAATCACGCATTCTAAGGTTAGAACAAGCTTTTATTGAAACTTCCGTACTTAAATTTGACATTTTCTACACAGCAGCTCGCCTCTTGGATACGAAACTGGTTTGAATATAAATAAATAAATCATGTCTAATTAATATACGTGGTTTTTGAAAGTGGGGAATGAATTATATGGGTTTATCCTTGAAAAGTTACATATTATCTTTTAAATGGAACTTTTTAAATACAGAAATATGCAAAAAAATGGAAATTTTTCTGGAATTTACGGGGAAAAAAATTACATTAAAATACGTAAATGGCTGAATAGCCAGTACAACTTCCATATTTTAACGGATATTTTTTACAACGTATAAAGCTTTAAAAAAAAAAAAAAAAAAAAAAAGACAGTTGCCTATTGCCGAACATGCAGGTTGACCAAAGATGGATGCGATTCAGACGTTTGAAACGTCTTAAATTCAGATGCATACACGTGTCTTAAAAATTAAGACACTTTAAAATGTCTGAAAATTGAACACTCCATTTTCAGACACTTAAGTGTCTGAATTTCAGACATTTCAGTTTACAGTGTTTATACCATGATCATAGTAAGACACTTAAGTGTCTTAATTTCAGACTTCTATGGTGTCTGAAACTTCATATTCAGACACTTAAGTGTCTGAATTACTTTTTCAGTCACATATGTGTCTGAATTTTAGACGCCTTTATTTGCAGTGCACTCTCATACGTATAAGTTTTATGATCTTTGTTTCTTTCAGAACATTTCTTTTTGTCATGCATATATTACACACTCTTTTCATCTTTATAATATACTAATCTTGTAAATTCTCGATGTTTTAAAATAAATTATATTATATTTATATATTGCCAAGTCGATTTTCATCTTTATTGAAGGTGCCTCGGCACAGAAGCAAAAAATAAAATAAAATAAAAATAAAAATTGTATATATATATATATATATATATATATATGTATATATATAACCATTAAATAAACATTACCGACCACCAACAAAAACTGGGAAATTATAAATAAAATGACAATAACAAATACATTTCCCCCCGACACACTTAACATAGATTCCAAAAACATAGTAAAAAACAGAAGAAATTGAATGACATAAATGGAATGATAGAAATTTGTAGAACTTAGACAGAATCATCAGGTGCCAAATGCCTTAAGTTCCACAAATAAAATATGTGGTTTCATCTTCATATTAGCTATAAATTAGCTAAAGAATATTAATTTGGGACTAACACACACAGAAAACCAAGAAATAAACCATTGAACACCATTATATATATATATTACATTGTTTAACTGTCTAGATCAGCCATACTCAAACTGTTTTTTTTTTTCGAGGGAGAACAAACATTTGTTTGCTATTTTAGGTAGAACACTCATCATTCTTATAAATTAATTTAAAATAGGAGTTAACACAATCACAAACGTAATTGAAATAGTATGAAAATATGAATAGTAAATTAGAGAAAAAAATAAAACACAGATAAAATTAAAAAACAAAATTATGCACTATTGAGAGAGGTGTTATAGATAATTAATAAGGCGGAATTTGCATGCAATGTAAGAGAAAAATAAAGTCAAGTAAAAATGTTAAGACAAAATTAAATCACAGAAATTAAATAAAATCACAGAAGTAATTGCAATAGTATAAAAATATGAAAAGTACTAAATCAGAGAAAAAAATAAAATAAACATAATTAGTATTAGCTATTTAATAAGTATAAAACTCAATATAATGGAGTAGAATTTTTATAGTTCTAATGTTTTTAAAAAAAGAGAGAGATAGAGAATGAGATTTTCTTTAAGAAAACAAGACTTTATTTGAAGGCAAGATCTTTAATCTATTTAAATGTACTGCAAAGCAAATAAAAAATGTAAAAATAATTTCTGTCTAAACAAATGACATTTAGGATGTCTAAAGATAATTTTAAGTTAATTATAAATAAAAGGTAAATTTCACCTTTCCATAAAATAATATAAAATCTTACTGAAGGTCTAAAAGAAAATTTATGGGTATTTCAATTTTTTATAATTATGGATTAATGATTGCGTGTCCCGGACCGTACATAAAAAAAGTTCGTCGAGCCGTAGTTTTAGTATATCTGGTCTAGATGTTACTGTCTATAAATAGATACTTTTTAAACAGAAATATGTATACTGTAAAATCGTTATTATACTAATATAAACAAGAAATTAAAGAATTTTTCAATTTTTCAATTTTTATGTTATTAACATCGTTTTATAAATTCCTTCCAAATATGGCAGAGAATTTGTCTAGATTTTACTTAATGCTATTTATAAATGAAAAGATACCTTTTACGAATTTTGATTTATTGCTGTTTTATTCAAACATTTTTTTTATTAATGCAATCACAAATCATTTATAATATACTGAATGATGATTTATGACTGTTTTAATTTGGAAATTACAAATAGTAGTTTTAAATTATAGATAGCTTTTTTTTATAATATTTCAATCAAAAACCATCTAACTCATTTTTAATGTACTGAATATTGTTTTTTGATTATTTTAATTAGAAAATTACATGCAAGATAAATATAAATCAAAATCAGAAAAAGTATCAACTACCATCAGTAGGAATAGTGTTTTCTGAAGCAATATAATTAACATATAAGGGTGTTGCAAAGCGATACCGTTTTGCTAACAAAACAAATAATAAAACAATAAATACTATTATATAAAAATTAATTTAATAGAGTTCCCTTAAATTGTTTCCCACAAAATAGGTTTATGCTGTTTACAACATTGAATATCTCGTTCCATGTTTTAGTTTGTAATGAATCATTTAACTTCGGAACATTTTATTTTATAAATTTACTGTAACTGGTTTAAAAATCAAACCTCTTTTAACCCTAGGTTTAAGGTGTCTTGTTTATCTCGTGCAACTACATTTTCTTGCGTGTGTGTGATTAAACATTAATCCGCTATTCACCAAGGAAGCAGACATGTTTTTAAACCAATAAGTTTTTTTTTTCTTTTTTAAGAACACAGAGTTTTCCTTATTATTATTAACTGTATCATCATTATCCGATAATTTTATATTGTCATTGTAGATGACAGAACTCTATTTAGGGTGGACATGCGTGAAGTAAATATAGAAACTTTAGCAATTAAATAGTAAATATTTCTTCAACAAAAATACTTTTCTAGAATAAAAATTAAATACTTGTATCGCACAAAATTGTATTTTAATATTATCCACAAAAAAATTTGTTTTAGAACATCCATCTCAAAAAGTTGAAATATCAGTTTGAAATAATGCTATCGTAAAATTATACACCGAAATATTTTTTCTTATTTAATTATAAATTTTATATTTTTTATAATAAAAAATAAAAATAATCTCTTTTCTTTGGCATTTTTCAGGGTGCGCGAGATTTGTTAAACATATTGTTTTGTAAGGCTCTTAAAATATTCTGTAAATGACGTTAAATTATGCGATGTTTGACATATCGATCTCAAATATACTATAACTTTTACCTGTTTGTTCGTAACTCTAGTATGTTGCTGCCACTAGACATTTCGTAACATCTAAGCACATCCGTTGCCAAAAAACGAAGTATAAAATGCATTTCATAATCTCATAAGCTTATCAAGGTTTATGTCAGTATGCTTCAAGTCGTCACGCCCATGATGGATCATTCTCGACCCAGATTTTTCATCCTTTTTTCGGATGTAGACCAGATCTTTTCCATCAGATATAACTCACAGGTAGTATAGTGCTTATTATTTAGTGCGATTTCCCTGTAAACTTCAAAATATCGGTTGTGGATAACCTTGCTGTGAACTCCTAAATCAACTGAAATTTGAAACCTTTGGGAAAAATCAGAGGGTTGAAATATTTCATCTATCAAAGAAAATATAAAAATAAAAAAGTATCTTAGTAAGGAATCATTGCTATCAATGTCAGAATATCTAGAAAACAAAAACCGGCATTAGGGCTTATGGGTTAAAAGACTAACATTACCTGGAGTTAACTTTGAAACTTATTTTTTACCCAACTGCCAAGAAGGGTTATGTGTTTCACGCGCATCTGGGTATGTGGATTTCTTTATACCCTCGAATCATCTCAACCGCTGGATGGATTTTAATGAATGAGGTCTCTACCTATTTGTCTTAACCGTCCGATGGTTATAGGCTAGGTTTTGTTTTTATAAATTCAAAATGACGGCCGTAAAATGCAAAATGGCTGTAGAGACGAAATTTTTTTTTATGCACCCTATTGAGTGACACGTCATTGGATAGATCTTTCAAAGCGAAGACGATGTTTCATTGACTATTTTACAGTCAGAAGCTCCGTTTAAATATTACACAACCTGGAAGTTGTGAAGGTACACTGTAAAAAAAAATCTGTAGGTCTACAGATGTAAAGTTACATGCTTACTAAACTTTCAACTGTAACTGTACGAAAAAAGCTGCAAATCTACAAAACTAGTTTTTGTAAAGCTACAAAAATCTGTAACTTTACAAATGAATCTGCTAAAATTTCAGTAATCTTACTAAACTTTTATTTGTAACCCTGGCTGCAGTTACATGAAAAGTTCTCGGAATCCCAGTTTCCAAAAAAATTCTTAGTAACCTTACAGATTTTTTGATTTTCGGCGCAAAAGTGCGTCTGTTACATGAAATTTTGTTTTCTAGGAATCCCAGTTTCCTAGAAAAACTTTAGTAACTTCACAGATTTTTTTTTACAGTGTAGAATCTCTGGTTTTACTATAACTCTAACCATCATAGACATCTATAGGCCCCATCAAAACAGTGTTTATAGATAGGAACTAACAATTAAATACAACTTAAAAGTCATCAATACAAGTAAATAAAAAAATAGGTAAATAAAAGTAGTTTAACATTGATGAGAAATAATTAATTAGTTTGCTTTTTACGCAGTCGTTTTTTTTTTTTTTTTAATTTTATTTTTACTTGTTAACGTTTAGAATGTTAACAAAGATAATTTGAGCTTCAGGATAATTTCCCTAACTTTATATTCGTTCCACAAAATTCTCACGCTTAAAACTTTTTAACTGTATTCACTACGACATAGTCACGAAATCTATTAAATTTGAATACCATTATTTATGAAAATATATATTTACTCTATTTAATGACAAGCTACTTACGATTAAATAAGATGAAGATTATGAAACGGAAAATGTGTTATTCAAAGTACGGAAGACTGCTTCAAAATCACTTATTCTATCAGAAAAGTTTTGAAATGTTACTTTAAGCTCTGTCGCTAACATTTCTTTATTATTATTTTCAATATTGATTAGAAGTAGTTATATCCTCTAATTTTTACAAAAAGTTTAATATTATTAATTACACCTTGTGCATCTATGAACTTTAATTCATTGCATATGATCTTTTATATAGTAAAAAATGTTTTCTTTAAGCGTATCTTGAAATTAAATATATTACAAGTATAATGTTGAAAATATGCTTAAATTCCCCGAATTAATATTTATTTACTGATTACAGTCGGTACTGCAACTCCAAATCAAAAATTAGAATAATTCATTTCATTTGAATTTGTTATTGCATTTAGCTTTATTTCAGTGTAGTACAATTAAAAAAGAACAACGGTTGATGTTTTAATAAATTTGCATGTTGTTAAAGAAAATTAAAACTATAAAACTTTAAATTTTTAGTGAATATTGTATCTTTGTAAAATTATTTTCATTATTCAAAATAATAGAATACTAAAACAGCTGGTTCAAAAATAAATTAGAATACTTATGAATTTTCCTGATTGGTTCAGAAGGTCGCGTTAATTAAGCATAAAGTTATTTTTTGCGGGACTTCTTCTTAAGCTATTAAAACACATCGTACTATTCCTTTGCTTAAAGAAAGTCGTAATCAGCAATATATCGCCAGTTACTTAAAATGTTCCGCACCAGTGTTAGTAGAGTAATAAATCAGTATTTAAACGACGGACATTTTGAAAACAAGCATTTGAATAGCGGCTGAAAGCCAAAAACTACTCAAAGAGATGAAAGAAAGCTAAACAGTATTACTAAAAGAAGGTGTTAGAAGTGCAAGATATTTGCATCGAAAGTGTAAAGAACACGGTGTTGATGTGAGTAAATATACAACACTAAGTCGTCTCCATAAACTTGGATTTCAATCTCGTGTTCCAAAGGTAAAGCCCCTTTTTATTATTAAACAGAAAAGGGAGAGAGTAAAGTGGTGCAAAAAATGGCTTTTATGGGGTCTGGATGGTTGCAAAAAGATAGTGTTTAGTGATGAGAGTGTGTTTAGCGTAACATATGGTGATGAAGCTGTTCGTGTACGGCGAATGAAGCAAGAAACATATGACAAGGACTTAGAGGTCTGCACGGGCCCGGGTTTGGCCCGAGGCCCGTACCCGGCCCGGCCGCGGGCCAGGCCGGGCCGGCGGAATGGAGGAGAATTTTCAAACGGCCGGGCCGGCAGAATAAAAAAAATTGAACGGGCCTGAAGGGCCGGGCCCGGCCGATAAAAAAAATTAATCGGGCCTATCGGCCCGATATAAGAATTTGAGAGGAGCAGATAAAATACGAGGTCATTTCCAATGAATATGACTTTTTCGAGAAGTATAAATGTGCGTTACGAGCCGATGCGAGTTTAACAACATCAATACAGAAATGTAACATGTCCATCGTAGAGATCGGCATCGTACAGTTACATGATGCCTGATCCCGGGTTTAATTTTTTTCGGCAGACTTATGCCGGGACGGAACTGGTCTTAATCGTTCTCAGGATGTGTAGGACAGGCATTATGTTTTGTAAAAGTATTAATAGCGATAATGAACTTCTGTTAACAGTATCTTTGGAAATGTACTTTAAGGTGGTTCTCATATTTACTGCTCAACAATGCGAAACTCTAAGACACATTTTCTGACTCATTTTTAACTATAAAGGCATAAAATTGACAGGCTGAGTATTGAAGGCAATTGGGATCAAATAGCGTTTCCATTTTTCATAAATTACGTACAGAGATAACAGAGACTCTTGTCACGTGACTGTACGTTTTCTCCTTTCCTGTGCTATCGCTTCCGGAAATTCGATTCAAAACGCTAACTTTGGCAGTATTTTCTGAAAGATATATTACTTTTATCTAAAAAAAAATGGCATTTACATGGTTTCTGAATACTTGCCAATCTCATACGTTTCCTAAAAGAAATGAATTCATAAATGTATCAAAATGTAGCTCCTTTGGATTTGAGAAAAGCCTTAAAAATGACAGAAATATTTTCACAAATCTACCTTTTATTATAAGCTTCAAAAGTTATCATGTTTTTTAACCCTTTATTCTAAACTACAATAATCTTTTAATGAACCCTTATTTAAATTTTGAAACGTCTGTAGAGACGTTGACTAAAACACTGTAAGTAATCGTTAACGTTTACTATTGTGTGTTTTCTATTTTGCGAACACATAGTAATTTAAAATATACTATAAAATGTTCCCATAAATATGCATGTAGTATTCATTAAAAGAATCTTAATTGTATGTCGAGAAAAAACGGAATTTTTTGTAGACATTTAGTCGGGCCGGGCCGGGCCTGTTTTCACTGATTTTTGTACGGGCCGGGCCGGACCGAGAACGGTAAAAATGTAAACGGGCCGGCCCGGGCTCGGGCCGAACTTTCAATTTTTACACCGGGCCGGGCCCGGGCCTGGAAATTCCGGCCCGTGCAGACCTCTACAAGGACTGCATGAAACGATCAGTGAAATTTGAAGCCAGTGAAATGGTATAGACTTGCATGACTGCAGATAGTCCTGGAAAGCTATGTATCATTAACGAAAGGATTAATTCTGAAATA
Organism: Maratus speciosus; assembly: GCA_963932465.1. Taxonomy (NCBI): domain Eukaryota; kingdom Metazoa; phylum Arthropoda; class Arachnida; order Araneae; family Salticidae; genus Maratus; species Maratus speciosus. Next base: position 306,349,275 of record OZ010789.1, on the reverse strand, counting down.
TATCAAGAAATCCTTGGGTATTTCATGATACCATCGTCGGAAGATCTGTGTGATGACGTTTTGATTTTCCAACATGATTTAGCATCTTCACACAGGTCAGTGTCCACCAAGAACTGGCTTATCCAACGCAAAATTAACGTACTTCCCTGGCCGGCTAATTCGCCGTATTTAAATCCAATAGAGAATTTGTGGGGAATAATGAAGAAAAGACTGCAAGATATTGCGACAAAAAACAAAGTTGAGCTTCTTTCTACTATAAAGTCGACATCGTCATGTCTGGACAGAAAACATTGTAAACCACTCGTCGTTGGCAAACCGAGATCGTGCTGTTATAAAACACAAAGTTGATGTTACAAAATATAAAAGAATAAATTTTTCCTTTTTTTTAAAAAAACAAGTATTATTTACAATGCACTATTTAATTTTTTGAACTTGGTAAACGGGTATTCTAATATTTTGATTTTTTCCTAGTGTGAATAATTATTTTAATTTTTGTATTATTTCCTTTAATTTTTATGCTAAAAAATTCTACAAACTATGTAGATTCTTATAATAATAAGTTTCATTCTGTCTTACTTTTTGTATAAGCGATACTTAAAACACCTTTTTTAACAATTCTTTTTTTTTTTTCTATTATTCTAATTTTTTGACTCGGAGCTATAGAAGAAAACATAATATTTGGTTTTTCGAAATTTATTGTTTTATTATTAGCTGTTCAACCATAAAATGCCCTTCAATGTATTCGGCATTATATTGTTTATGCATAAGCATTTTTCCTTTGATCGTGTGATGAAATTTTTGCTTCTCTTTTTTATGTTTATAATATTTTTACTTTTAATCTGTTTAATGATACATAAAATAATAGCTAAGCAAAGTATCGGCATGCAAATTGGTATGTTAGTACCTTATACAGTTATTTATATTATGCAGTGAAATCTGTCATAATAAACTTTAAAATTATTGCATCATTCCTTTAAATCAAGAATTACAGTAAGTAAAAAGACTGTTGAAACGCTTAAAATCTTTTAAAATATATCACAATTTTATCTCGCTCCGAAAAGAGATGTCACGTATATTAAAAGTGTGTCATGTGAAATATAACTTGACAGACTACCAGTTTAATTTCCGTTCACATAGCTTTTTATTAATACAAAGATACCTCTCAGCAACACATATAATATCCTATAAAAAAAAAATTATCTTCAAGATTCTACATTTGGTTTGTTACAAATTTTTAAAAAAGTAATTTTTTCTGAAGATTATATCTTATCAATTTTTTATTTATGTCAAGAGATGACATGCAAGAGAAAACATACTAAATGAAAATCTATTTTAAATTTATGCAGAAATTAAAACTATTTTTCCCCTTATAATTTCAGTTCATAAAATTTGAACTATTTGATAAATTAATCATACCATTTGGAACTACAGAATTGCAAATTAGCGTCTCTTATTTAAAATATGGAAATATCTTAAATAAAATTTCATTGCGGTATATACCAGGTGTCCTACAATGAACTGACTGATTTTAAAGTTCAATAACTTGCAAATGGTGACAGCTATTAAAAAATTCTTGTAGGAGGGTTTGGTAAGATGCTGAGAGTTTTTGTAATGCGATTCCCGATTTTAGTTTAAAATAGCAGCTATAGATGACGCTGCAAGCAATAGGCGCTAAATTGAAGACGGATTTTTTACCTCTGAATTCTCTCAACATTGATGCGAAAGAAGGAGGTTAAACACACGGAGGGAGTCACTAAGAAGAAAATTGCATTGGCGACTGAGAACCACTTCATATAGTTAACCTCTTTCGCATCAATACTGAGATGGCACCTATTGTTGGCAACGCCATCTATCGCTTCTTTTGGCAACTAAAACGGGGAATCAGAGTAAAAAAATTCCTGACATCTTACATAACCCTTCTGCAAGAATATTTTTAATATCTGTCACCATTTGCAAATTAGTGAATTTTTAAATCAGTCAGTCTATTTTAGGACCCCCAGTATGTAAGTACAGTAATGCGTGTGTATAAATATTACGAGTGAATTGTTGCTAAGCTTGTGCAAGCTTGTGCTTCAGCAAAATATAGCCAAATTTGGCTCCAAAAATAATTCGCCATAAACGAGGCTTATTTGGTGCTAACTTATTAGTTTAGTGAAATTTGCATTAAAATGCAATAATGTTCAAAACTGGTAATAATCTATAATCATTATCTATGTGAAAATTGTCTGGCATGTTTTAACTGTCCTATTCTTGTACAAACTATTGCTTTTTTACTGCATTTTTCAGATCAAAATTAAGTTTAGTAAATATTTTACTGGGTTATAATGCTACTTAAGTTGTTTATATATACTTTTTATTTCTTACCTTTTATAACATTTTATGCAGCTACCAGTCACTTTAAATCTTACTTTCGCTAACACGGAGTCTTGTTTTTTTCCCTTCTTGTAACATGAACCCTGACTATTCGAAATAGACTTATAAAGTATTATGTTGTTTCATTTTTAGCATATTTTAATAAAATACATAACTTCTAAATAAATTCTGAAATTTTTGCTAATTTTAAATATCTATATATTACACATTCCAAGGCTTTTCAATAAATATAAAAGAGGCAATTTCCCATGTAACTTACTTTTAAATAACTTTTAACCCCTCATACCTAATGGGATTTTCGCCTAGTTTAAAACAGAACACTATTTCTCAAAATAATATACGATTTCCCGAAGCTACAGATATCATTTGCGGAAACGTTAATTACCTGAATAATGTAAAACATCTTCCTTTATTACTAAAGTTAAACATTTGTTTAGCTTTGAATAGAAAGGTATTTCGAATTAAAGGGGAAATTTTTGAATAGCTTCAAAAATTAACCATGTTCTTTTCAAGCTAAAAATTGGTAAAATATTATTTTCAAGTATAGTTAACTGTTTATTGAAGTGACGTTGCACAAACGTTAATTACATGTATAATATCAAACGCTTTGTTTCATTAATAAAAGTAAACATTTGCAAAATTTGCGTTAGTCTACTAAGGTAATTTTATGCACAATTACGTTAATTATGATTTGAAATTGCATTTTCTAATAAGGAAATGCAACATATGACAATTTAGAGATCAATAATTTTTATATTAAACAAAATTTATTCATACTATTTATAAAACAAAAGTGACATAAAAATAAGTATATAAAGGAAGTTAAAATTTTACTACATTTAATTATTAATACTATATTTCATTGCTGAAGAAATTAATTTTTGTTTTATTTAATTATTTATAAAAGTTCAGAAAATTAAACACTCACAAAACTTGTGGCAGCCTAACCAAGTAATTTTAATCACACTGTAAAAAAATTCCGTTAAAATACGGTAATTATACTGGTAATCGAGACGCCAGTACCATTTCCGTATTTTAACGGAATTTTTTCACAGTGCATAATTTGGTTAATTCTGATTTTAAAATTTATTTGGTAAAGTAGGAAATGCAAAATCTGATAACTGAGAAATCCTTAATGCTGCTTACAAAGAAAAATGACGCAAAAATAATTAACCTTCAGAGGTTAAACATTTATATATCATTGTTAATATTACTGTATGTTTATTTAAAATGTATATATATATATATACTTTCCGCAATTCTCTTTCTGTTTTTTTTTTTTTTTTTTTTTTTTTTTTTTTTTTTTTAGTTCTAAAAGTTCAAAAAGGTAAATATTCACAAAACTTATGATTGTCAACTCAGGTAATTTTAAGTTTAATTAAGTTAATTACGGTCTAAACCTTCATTTTTTAGGTGAAAATGCAACATATGATATTTTCAAGAAAAATATTTTGCAGATTAAGCCGAAATTACTCCTCACAGAATTTACCAGCCAAAAATGATCAAAAGAAGAAAGTTTCAGTCGCGATAATATTTATATATCGTTGTTAATATAGTAACAAAAATAATATTTGTCTTTCAAAAATAATCAAAAGAAGAAAGTTTCAGTCGCTATAATATTTATATATAGTTGTTAATATAGTAACAAAAATAATATTTGTCTTTCTTTTCTTGTTCAAAACTAACTAAAAATGAACACCTACGTCCACAGCCACGTCAAAAATCAAATAATTAAATCCTGTGATGATTTTTTTTTTCATTTATTAATTTCAGTGCGTTTTGAGCCATATAAATATATACACACATTTTTATCAGAAAATCTTAGTTTTTATTTCTCTCAAGATATGTTTATCATTAGATAAAATTATTAATAATATGAAATAAAAATTTACTTAGCAATATTTTTGAAAATATCATTTTTCTCTTTTGGGGCAGATTTAAACCCAAGCAAGTTATCTTCCTGATAACAACCTGCCCATCTCTGGCTCCACAAACCAAGCAAGTTGCTAAATATCAATTATTATATAAGCACAGCTTTTTTAAAAGGTAAAAAGATAATTAAAACATAACGATTATTGTATTAATAATCACTTACCATTTATATTTGGTCCAGTGACGAACACCCAGAAGTCGATGGTTTTCTCTTTGCCTAATTGCTCGAAGTCCCATGGCTCTTTTACTTTCACATCACCAGATGAATCCACTTCCACCCACTTTATTGGGTTTTCAATTTTATAGTTTTCCTGGGGATGTTTCTTATCCAATTGGAACATAACTTTTCCCGGTTTACTACCATCTGTTTCCTTATATTCGTAACTCTTAGTTGGTCTCACAGCTCTTTTATGACGACTTAAGAACACTTCGTTAGATTCTAAAGAAGAATTATCATTTCTGGGTGACAATAAGTCATCATCACTGTCAAGTTCCAATTCCTCACTGTACACCTCAATGTAGACAGAAAATGGAGCACTAATCCTAGGGGGCTTAACAGTATCCTGTGTACGCACACTCAACTTGTACGTTTTTAGTTCTGGAGTTGCAATTAGAAGTAGTTGTCCAGTCTTTGGGATAATAGCAAAGACTGGATGACGCGACACTAAATGGTAAACTGGCTTATCTCCATCAGCATCGTAAGCACTAACATTTCCAACTATGGAGTATAATTCCAGATCTTCTGGTATCCGAAATTCGTAAACTGATCTTTCTGGAATAGGAGCGTTGTCATTCACATTCTCAACTGTAATAATGACTTGAGCATCAGCACTGTTAGATTCTTCCACATCTGTTGCACGGATCACTAAATCATACACTTCTTGAGATTCACGATCAAGCACTCTGTTAGTCCTAATAGTAATGGCTGTTGTTAAGTTAGCCACTGGTTGCACAATGCTAAACGCATCTCCATCATTGCCGGAGACAAAGGTGTAAACGATTGTGTGATGCGGGTCAGATGCCGCTAAAACTCTATCCAGGCCATCAATAACTGTGCCTATCGGCTCGTTTTCAAGTACATTGCCCGTATAAATATCTTGCGTAAACTTTATCAATTTGCTGCGATCTACAACGTGCAGCACAACCATTTGTTCTTTAGTACCATTTTCTGCCTCCTGTTTCACAACAAGAGTTAGCGGGGGTGTATCGACTAGATGACTTAGATCACCGGTTGGCATTAGTAATCCATCATTCATGACAGCAAACAGACAGGAGAATTCGTTTTCAAGTAAACTGAAAGCTTGCCCCCAGTAATCTAATTTTGTGATTCCATAACCAGGATAGACGTCATGTGGTACCGCTACCCGTACGACGTCTAATGTTCTTGTACATTGAACGGATGTTGTGTAAAAGTTGAGAGTGGCAATACATAATAAAGTGACTATAAAACATTTCATCCTGAGGGGTTCCATTTTGATTTTTTTTCCTTCAGCCACTCCCGAGGCAGCGCCTTTTCCTTGAAGCTTTACATGAAAATGGCTTTATGTCTCCCTCAGCAGGATACTTGAAATGACACAACTCTCTGTGTTCGCCTAGGAAAGAAGAAACAGAAAAAGTTAGATTATACAGAAAAGAGTATATATATATATACAAAATATATAAAACTGCTAAGACTATATATAAATTTTATATAATTCTATTTAATTTTTTAATTAATTTTCAGCAGTGAAATTACGCTCGAAATTATTGAATATATAAAACGTGATTTATCACATTGCTAACGTAGCGCATAATATGCTAACAACTATTAAGCTAACCAACAATGTGAAAAAGCCAGATCCCGACTTGGACATTTTTCACATTGTTGGTTCTACACTTCATTAGCAATGTGATATATCATGTGTTATATATTCTACAAATTTTATTTTAAACAAACAAGAAAAAAAAACATATGAACAATAGTTCTGAGGCAGGCATAAAGAAGCAGTTAAATTGGTAAAAGCAAATTAATTTAATTTAATTAATCTTATACTGCTAGCATCTGAATAAATCGGTTATCTAAAAATTACATAAATCCGCTTTTTCTAAATAAATATTTTTTATAATAAACGTAGTCCTGAAGATAGAATTTTCAGCAGTGAAATTACGCTCGAAATTATTGAATATATAACACGTGATTTATCACATTGCTAACGAAGAGTAGGACCAACAATGTGAAAAAGCCGGTTCCCGACTTGGACATTTTTCACATTGTTGGTTCTACGCTTCATTAGCAATGTGATAAATCATGTGTTATATATTCAATAAATTTTATTTTAAACAAACAAGAAAAAAAACATGTGAACAATAGTTCTGAGGCAGACATAAAGAAGCACTTAAATTTGTAAAAGCAAATTAATTTAATTTAATTAATCTTATACTGCTAGCATCTGAATGAATCGGTAATCTAAAAATTACATAAGTCCGCTTTTTCTAAATAAATATTTTTTATTATAAACGTAGCATTGAAGATAGGCTCATATGTGCAGACAAAAACTTAGAAAGTTTATTTATCTGTTCCTCCTCAAAATTGCCGATTATTGGGCAAACAACATTAGTCAGTGACAGTAACGCGATATGCCCAATGGCAAACAATATATCGAGAAAAATATGTGATTGAACACGATAGTGAATATAACTATGAGCCTTAATAAATAACTGCCATTGAAAACAGTTTTTAAATACCACTATTTTTGAATGGTAACATTCGGATTATTTAATCACAGAAAAGTTTATATTCAAAATCTATAATATTCAGCACCTTTGCACTTAATGATAATATCCTTATTTATCCTTATTAATCCTTAATTACTCGCACTAGTGTATTTTGCACACTACCCCATATTACATTTAAATTTTCATGTTAGACATATACATTTTCGCAAAGTATTGTCACATATGCCAATGTTAAGATTTTTTTTAAATGTAATATTTTACTACACGGTAATTGTATTTGGCATCAAACAGATTGTGCATAATTTTACCACAAATTTTTAATAGAGTGTTTCGCCTTATGTAACCGCAGTAGGCTATTACAGAGTCTGCAATTAAACAAAGTGATTGCAAAGTATGTGCATTACATATTCAATATAAATTTTCTAATCAGATATAGAGTTATCAGACTCCTTCTATATTTCAATGAGTATGCGCATTTAATCAATCTTAGAAAAAGTTATTTATTTTTCCGAAATTGAGAAATATATGTTGTAAAACATATATCACACGAGCTCTGTGAATTTGTTCGAGTATTTAATTATTAAGATTCAGACTTAAATGCTTTATACCTATTTTGTCAAATATCTGATTAAAATATGATTAATATATTTTTTGTAGCATTTGTTGTGTACACATTCCTGTTGATTTAATAAATATAGTGACCACAGAAATCTTTTCATATATTTGTGTTTAGAGCAGTTTTATTGATCCCTTAAAAAAATCGTAAAACATGGACTTATGTAGTTTATAAAATAACTGGTTAAAATGTATATAACGTTTCAAAGTTGCAACAACAACATAAGCCCAAAGGTTTTTTATTAACATTTTATTAATTGTAAAAAAATAAAAACTGACCACCGACGAAGTTCGTATTTTTTGATTTAAGAAATATAGTGACCACAGAAAAGCTTTTCAAATATTTGCGTTTAGCACAGTTTTATTGATCACTGTAAAAAAATCATAAAACATAGACTTATATAGTTTAAAAAATAACTGGTTAAAATGTATATAACGTTTCAAAGTTGCAACAACAACATAAGCCCAAAGGTTTTTTATTAACATTTTATTAATTGTAAAAAAATAAAAACTGACCACCGACGAAGTTCGCATTTTTTGATTTAAGAAATATAGTGACCACAGAAAAGCTTTTCAAATATTTGCGTTTAGCACAGTTTTATTGATCACTGTAAAAAATCATAAAACATGGACTTATATAGTTTATAAATTAACTGGTTAAAATATATATAATGTTTCAAAGTTGCAACAACAACATAAGCCCAAAGGTTTTTTTTAACATTTTATTAATTGTAAAAAAATAAAAACTGACCACCGACGAAGTTCGCATTTTTTGATTTAAGAAATATAGTGACCACAGAAAAGCTTTTCAAATATTTGCGTTTAGCACAGTTTTATTGATCACTGTAAAAAATCATAAAACATGGACTTATATAGTTTATAAATTAACTGGTTAAAATATATATAATGTTTCAAAGTTGCAACAACAACATAAGCCCAAAGGTTTTTTATTAACATTTTATTAATTGTAAAAAAATAAAAACTGACCACCGACGAAGTTCGCATTTTTTGATTTAAGAAATATAGTGACCACAGAAAAGCTTTTCAAATATTTGCGTTTAGCACAGTTTTATTGATCACTGTAAAAAATCATAAAACATGGACTTATATAGTTTATAAATTAACTGGTTAAAATATATATAATGTTTCAAAGTTGCAACAACAACATAAGCCCAAAGGTTTTTTATTAATATTTTATTAATTGTAAAAAAATAAAAACTGACCACCGACGAAGTTCGCATTTTTTGATTTAAGAAATATAGTGACCACAGAAAAGCTTTTCAAATATTTGCGTTTAGCACAGTTTTATTGATCACTGTAAAAAATCATAAAACATGGACTTATATAGTTTATAAATTAACTGGTTAAAATATATATAACGTTTCAAAGTTGCAACAACAACATAAGCCCAAAGGTTTTTTATTAACATTTTATTAATTGTAAAAAAATAAAAACTGACCACCGACGAAGTTCGCATTTTTTGATTTAAGAAATATAGTGACCACAGAAAAGCTTTTCAAATATTTGCGTTTAGCACAGTTTTATTGATCACTGTAAAAAATCATAAAACATGGACTTATATAGTTTATAAATTAACTGGTTAAAATGTATATAACGTTTCAAAGTTGCAACAACAACATAAGCCCAAAGGTTTTTTATTAACATTTTATTAATTGTAAAAAAATAAAAACTGACCACCGACGAAGTTCGCATTTTTTGATTTAAGAAATATAGTGACCACAGAAAAGCTTTTCAAATATTTGCGTTTAGCACAGTTTTATTGATCACTGTAAAAAATCATAAAACATGGACTTATATAGTTTATAAATTAACTGGTTAAAATATATATAATGTTTCAAAGTTGCAACAACAACATAAGCCCAAAGGTTTTTTATTAACATTTTATTAATTGTAAAAAAATAAAAACTGACCACCGACGAAGTTCGCATTTTTTGATTTAAGAAATATAGTGACCACAGAAAAGCTTTTCAAGTATTTGCGTTTAGCACAGTTTTATTGATCACTGTAAAAAATCATAAAACATGGACTTATATAGTTTATAAATTAACTGGTTAAAATATATATAATGTTTCAAAGTTGCAACAGCAACATAAGCCCAAAGGTTTTTTATTAACATTTTATTAATTGTAAAAAAATAAAAACTGACCACCGACGAAGTTCGCATTTTTTGATTTAAGAAATATAGTGACCACAGAAAAGCTTTTCAAACATTTGCGTTTAGCACAGTTTTATTGATCACTGTAAAAAATCATAAAACATGGACTTATATAGTTTATAAATTAACTGGTTAAAATGTATATAACGTTTCAAAGTTGCAACAACAACATAAGCCCAAAGGTTTTTTATTAACATTTTATTAATTGTAAAAAAATAAAAACTGACCACCGACGAAGTTCGCATTTTTTGATTTAAGAAATATAGTGACCACAGAAAAGCTTTTCAAATATTTGCGTTTAGCACAGTTTTATTGATCACTGTAAAAAATCATAAAACATGGACTTATATAGTTTATAAATTAACTGGTTAAAATATATATAATGTTTCAAAGTTGCAACAACAACATAAGCCCAAAGGTTTTTTATTAACATTTTATTAATTGTAAAAAAATAAAAACTGACCACCGACGAAGTTCGCATTTTTTGATTTAAGAAATATAGTGACCACAGAAAAGATTTTCAAATATTTGCGTTTAGCACAGTTTTATTGATCACTGAAAAAATCATAAAACATGGACTTATATAGTTTATAAATTAACTGGTTAAAATATATATAATGTTTCAAAGTTGCAACAACAACATAAGCCCAAAGGTTTTTTATTAACATTTTATTAATTGTAAAAAAATAAAAACTGACCACCGACGAAGTTCGCATTTTTTGATTTAAGAAATATAGTGACCACAGAAAAGCTTTTCAAATATTTGCGTTAGCACAGTTTTATTGATCACTGTAAAAAATCATAAAACATGGACTTATATAGTTTATAAATTAACTGGTTAAAATATATATAACGTTTCAAAGTTGCAACAACAACATAAGCCCAAAGGTTTTTTATTAACATTTTATTAATTGTAAAAAAATAAAAACTGACCACCGACGAAGTTCGCATTTTTTGATTTAAGAAATATAGTGACCACAGAAAAGCTTTTCAAATATTTGCGTTTAGCAGAGTTTTATTGATCACTGTAAAAAATCATAAAATATGGACTTATATAGTTTATAAATTAACTGGTTAAAATATATATAATGTTTCAAAGTTGCAACAACAACATAAGCCCAAAGGTTTTTTATTAACATTTTATTAATTGTAAAAAAATAAAAACCGACTACCGACGAAGTTCGTATTTTTTGATTTAAGAAATATAGTGACCACAGAAAAGCTTTTCAAATATTTGCGTTTAGCACAGTTTTATTGATCACTGTAAAAAATCATAAAACATGGACTTATATAGTTTATAAATTAACTGGTTAAAATATATATAATGTTTCAAAGTTGCAACAACAACATAAGCCCAAAGGTTTTTTATTAACATTTTATTAATTGTAAAAAAATAAAAACTGACCACCGACGAAGTTCGCATTTTTTGATTTAAGAAATATAGTGACCACAGAAAAGCTTTTCAAATATTTGCGTTTAGCACAGTTTTATTGATCACTGTAAAAAATCATAAAACATGGACTTATATAGTTTATAAATTAACTGGTTAAAATATATATAATGTTTCAAAGTTGCAACAACAACATAAGCTCAAAGGTTTTTTATTAACATTTTATTAATTGTAAAAAAATAAAAACTGACCACCGACGAAGTTCGCATTTTTTGATTTAAGAAATATAGTGACCACAGAAAAGCTTTTCAAATATTTGCGTTCAGCACAGTTTTATTGATCACTGTAAAAAATCATAAAACATGGACTTATATAGTTTATAAATTAACTGGTTAAAATATATATAATGTTTCAAAGTTGCAACAACAACATAAGCCCAAAGGTTTTTTATTAACATTTTATTAATTGTAAAAAAATAAAAACTGACCACCGACGAAGTTCGCATTTTTTGATTTAAGAAATATAGTGACCACAGAAAAGCTTTTCAAATATTTGCGTTTAGCACAGTTTTATTGATCACTGTAAAAAATCATAAAACATGGACTTATATAGTTTATAAATTAACTGGTTAAAATATATATAATGTTTCAAAGTTGCAACAACAACATAAGCCCAAAGGTTTTTTATTAACATTTTATTAATTGTAAAAAAATAAAAACTGACCACCGACGAAGTTCGCATTTTTTGATTTAAGAAATATAGTGACCACAGAAAAGCTTTTCAAATATTTGCGTTTAGCACAGTTTTATTGATCACTGTAAAAAATCATAAAACATGGACTTATATAGTTTATAAATTAACTGGTTAAAATATATATAATGTTTCAAAGTTGCAACAACAACATAAGCCCAAAGGTTTTTTATTAACATTTTATTAATTGTAAAAAAATAAAAACTGACCACCGACGAAGTTCGCATTTTTTGATTTAAGAAATATAGTGACCACAGAAAAGCTTTTCAAATATTTGCGTTTAGCACAGTTTTATTGATCACTGTAAAAAATCATAAAACATGGACTTATATAGTTTATAAATTAACTGGTTAAAATATATATAATGTTTCAAAGTTGCAACAACAACATAAGCCCAAAGGTTTTTTATTAACATTTTATTAATTGTAAAAAAATAAAAACTGACCACCGACGAAGTTCGCATTTTTTGATTTAAGAAATATAGTGACCACAGAAAAGCTTTTCAAATATTTGCGTTTAGCACAGTTTTATTGATCACTGTAAAAAATCATAAAACATGGACTTATATAGTTTATAAATTAACTGGTTAAAATGTATATAACGTTTCAAAGTTGCAACAACAACATAAGCCCAAAGGTTTTTTATTAACATTTTATTAATTGTAAAAAAATAAAAACTGACCACCGACGAAGTTCGCATTTTTTGATTTAAGAAATATAGTGACCACAGAAAAGCTTTTCAAATATTTGCGTTTAGCACAGTTTTATTGATCACTGTAAAAAATCATAAAACATGGACTTATATAGTTTATAAATTAACTGGTTAAAATATATATAATGTTTCAAAGTTGCAACAACAACATAAGCCCAAAGGTTTTTTATTAACATTTTATTAATTGTAAAAAAATAAAAACTGACCACCGACGAAGTTCGCATTTTTTGATTTAAGAAATATAGTGACCACAGAAAAGCTTTTCAAATATTTGCGTTTAGCACAGTTTTATTGATCACTGTAAAAAATCATAAAACATGGACTTATATAGTTTATAAATTAACTGGTTAAAATATATATAATGTTTCAAAGTTGCAACAACAACATAAGCCCAAAGGTTTTTTATTAACATTTTATTAATTGTAAAAAAATAAAAACTGACCACCGACGAAGTTCGCATTTTTTGATTTAAGAAATATAGTGACCACAGAAAAGCTTTTCAAATATTTGCGTTTAGCAGAGTTTTATTGATCACTGTAAAAAATCATAAAACATGGACTTATATAGTTTATAAATTAACTGGTTAAAATATATATAATGTTTCAAAGTTGCAACAACAACATAAGCCCAAAGGTTTTTTATTAACATTTTATTAATTGTAAAAAAATAAAAACTGACCACCGACGAAGTTCGCATTTTTTGATTTAAGAAATATAGTGACCACAGAAAAGCTTTTCAAATATTTGCGTTTAGCACAGTTTTATTGATCACTGTAAAAAATCATAAAACATGGACTTATATAGTTTATAAATTAACTGGTTAAAATATATATAATGTTTCAAAGTTGCAACAACAACATAAGCCCAAAGGTTTTTTATTAACATTTTATTAATTGTAAAAAAATAAAAACTGACCACCGACGAAGTTCGCATTTTTTGATTTAAGAAATATAGTGACCACAGAAAAGCTTTTCAAATATTTGCGTTCAGCACAGTTTTATTGATCACTGTAAAAAATCATAAAACATGGGCTTATATAGTTTATAAATTAACTGGTTAAAATATATATAATGTTTCAAAGTTGCAACAACAACATAAGCCCAAAGGTTTTTTATTAACATTTTATTAATTGTAAAAAAATAAAAACTGACCACCGACGAAGTTCGCATTTTTTGATTTAAGAAATATAGTGACCACAGAAAAGCTTTTCAAATATTTGCGTTTAGCACAGTTTTATTGATCACTGTAAAAAATCATAAAACATGGACTTATATAGTTTATAAATTAACTGGTTAAAATATATATAATGTTTCAAAGTTGCAACAACAACATAAGCCCAAAGGTTTTTTATTAACATTTTATTAATTGTAAAAAAATAAAAACTGACCACCGACGAAGTTCGCATTTTTTGATTTAAGAAATATAGTGACCACAGAAAAGCTTTTCAAATATTTGCGTTTAGCACAGTTTTATTGATCACTGTAAAAAATCATAAAACATGGACTTATATAGTTTATAAATTAACTGGTTAAAATATATATAATGTTTCAAAGTTGCAACAACAACATAAGCCCAAAGGTTTTTTATTAACATTTTATTAATTGTAAAAAAATAAAAACTGACCACCGACGAAGTTCGCATTTTTTGATTTAAGAAATATAGTGACCACAGAAAAGCTTTTCAAATATTTGCGTTTAGCACAGTTTTATTGATCACTGTAAAAAATCATAAAACATGGACTTATATAGTTTATAAATTAACTCGTTAAAATATATATAATGTTTCAAAGTTGCAACAACAACATAAGCCCAAAGGTTTTTTATTAACATTTTATTAATTGTAAAAAAATAAAAACTGACCACCGACGAAGTTCGCATTTTTTGATTTAAGAAATATAGTGACCACAGAAAAGCTTTTCAAATATTTGCGTTCAGCACAGTTTTATTGATCACTGTAAAAAATCATAAAACATGGACTTATATAGTTTATAAATTAACTGGTTAAAATATATATAATGTTTCAAAGTTGCAACAACAACATAAGCCCAAAGGTTTTTTATTAACATTTTATTAATTGTAAAAAAATAAAAACTGACCACCGACGAAGTTCGCATTTTTTGATTTAAGAAATATAGTGACCACAGAAAAGCTTTTCAAATATTTGCGTTTAGCACAGTTTTATTGATCACTGTAAAAAATCATAAAACATGGACTTATATAGTTTATAAATTAACTGGTTAAAATATATATAATGTTTCAAAGTTGCAACAACAACATAAGCCCAAAGGTTTTTTATTAACATTTTATTAATTGTAAAAAAATAAAAACTGACCACCGACGAAGTTCGCATTTTTTGATTTAAGAAATATAGTGACCACAGAAAAGCTTTTCAAATATTTGCGTTTAGCACAGTTTTATTGATCACTGTAAAAAATCATAAAACATGGACTTATATAGTTTATAAATTAACTGGTTAAAATATATATAATGTTTCAAAGTTGCAACAACAACATAAGCCCAAAGGTTTTTTATTAACATTTTATTAATTGTAAAAAAATAAAAACTGACCACCGACGAAGTTCCCATTTTTTGATTTAAGAAATATAGTGACCACAGAAAAGCTTTTCAAATATTTGCGTTTAGCACAATTTTATTGATCACTGTAAAAAATCATAAAACATGGACTTATATAGTTTATAAATTAACTCGTTAAAATATATATAACGTTTCAAAGTTGCAACAACAACATAAGCCGAAAGGTTTTTTATTAACACTTTATTAATTGTAAAAAAATAAAAACTGACCACCGACGAAGTTCGCATTTTTTGATTTAAGAAATATAGTGACCACAGAAAAGCTTTTCAAATATTTGCGTTTAGCACAGTTTTATTGATCACTGTAAAAAATCATAAAACATGGACTTATATAGTTTATAAAAATTAACTGGTTAAAATGTATATAACGTTTCAAAGTTGCAACAACAACATAAGCCCAAAGGTTTTTTATTAACATTTTATTAATTGTAAAAAAATAAAAACTGACCACCGACGAAGTTCGCATTTTTTGATTTAAGAAATATAGTGACCACAGAAAAGCTTTTCAAATATTTGCGTTTAGCACAGTTTTATTGATCACTGTAAAAAATCATAAAACATGGACTTATATAGTTTATAAATTAACTGGTTAAAATATATATAATGTTTCAAAGTTGCAACAACAACATAAGCCCAAAGGTTTTTTATTAACATTTTATTAATTGTAAAAAAATAAAAACTGACCACCGACGAAGTTCGCATTTTTTGATTTAAGAAATATAGTGACCACAGAAAAGCTTTTCAAATATTTGCGTTTAGCACAGTTTTATTGATCACTGTAAAAAATTATAAAACATGGACTTATATAGTTTATAAATTAACTGGTTAAAATATATATAACGTTTCAAAGTTGCAACAACAACATAAGCCCAAAGGTTTTTTATTAACATTTTATTAATTGTAAAAAAATAAAAACTGACCACCGACGAAGTTCGCATTTTTTGATTTAAGAAATATAGTGACCACAGAAAAGCTTTTCAAATATTTGCGTTTAGCAGAGTTTTATTGATCACTGTAAAAAATCATAAAACATGGACTTATATAGTTTATAAATTAACTGGTTAAAATATATATAATGTTTCAAAGTTGCAACAACAACATAAGCCCAAAGGTTTTTTATTAACATTTTATTAATTGTAAAAAAATAAAAACCGACTACCGACGAAGTTCGTATTTTTTGATTTAAGAAATATACTGACCACAGAAAAGCTTTTCAAATATTTGCGTTTAGCACAGTTTTATTGATCACTGTAAAAAATCATAAAACATGGACTTATATAGTTTATAAATTAACTGGTTAAAATATATATAATGTTTCAAAGTTGCAACAACAACATAAGCCCAAAGGTTTTTTATTAACATTTTATTAATTGTAAAAAAATAAAAACTGACCACCGACGAAGTTCGCATTTTTTGATTTAAGAAATATAGTGACCACAGAAAAGCTTTTCAAATATTTGCGTTTAGCACAGTTTTATTGATCACTGTAAAAAATCATAAAACATGGACTTATGTAGTTTATAAATTAACTGGTTAAAATATATATAATGTTTCAAAGTTGCAACAACAACATAAGCCCAAAGGTTTTTTATTAACATTTTATTAATTGTAAAAAAATAAAAACTGACCACCGACGAAGTTCGCATTTTTTGATTTAAGAAATATAGTGACCACAGAAAAGCTTTTCAAATATTTGCGTTCAGCACAGTTTTATTGATCACTGTAAAAAATCATAAAACATGGACTTATATAGTTTATAAATTAACTGGTTAAAATATATATAATGTTTCAAAGTTGCAACAACAACATAAGCCCAAAGGTTTTTTATTAACATTTTATTAATTGTAAAAAAATAAAAACTGACCACCGACGAAGTTCGCATTTTTTGATTTAAGAAATATAGTGACCACAGAAAAGCTTTTCAAATATTTGCGTTTAGCACAGTTTTATTGATCACTGTAAAAAATCATAAAACATGGACTTATATAGTTTATAAATTAACTGGTTAAAATATATATAATGTTTCAAAGTTGCAACAACAACATAAGCCCAAAGGTTTTTTATTAACATTTTATTAATTGTAAAAAAATAAAAACTGACCACCGACGAAGTTCGCATTTTTTGATTTAAGAAATATAGTGACCACAGAAAAGCTTTTCAAATATTTGCGTTTAGCACAGTTTTATTGATCACTGTAAAAAATCATAAAACATGGACTTATATAGTTTATAAATTAACTGGTTAAAATATATATAATGTTTCAAAGTTGCAACAACAACATAAGCCCAAAGGTTTTTTATTAACATTTTATTAATTGTAAAAAAATAAAAACTGACCACCGACGAAGTTCGCATTTTTTGATTTAAGAAATATAGTGACCACAGAAAAGCTTTTCAAATATTTGCGTTTAGCACAGTTTTATTGATCACTGTAAAAAATCATAAAACATGGACTTATATAGTTTATAAATTAACTGGTTAAAATATATATAATGTTTCAAAGTTGCAACAACAACATAAGCCCAAAGGTTTTTTATTAACATTTCATTAATTGTAAAAAAATAAAAACTGACCACCGACGAAGTTCGCATTTTTTGATTTAAGAAATATAGTGACCACAGAAAAGCTTTTCAAATATTTGCGTTTAGCACAGTTTTATTGATCACTGTAAAAAATCATAAAACATGGACTTATATAGTTTATAAATTAACTGGTTAAAATATATATAACGTTTCAAAGTTGCAACAACAACATAAGCCCAAAGGTTTTTTATTAACATTTTATTAATTGTAAAAAAATAAAAACTGACCACCGACGAAGTTCGCATTTTTTGATTTAAGAAATATAGTGACCACAGAAAAGCTTTTCAAATATTTGCGTTTAGCACAGTTTTATTGATCACTGTAAAAAATCATAAAACATGGACTTATATAGTTTATAAATTAACTGGTTAAAATGTATATAACGTTTCAAAGTTGCAACAACAACATAAGCCCAAAGGTTTTTTATTAACATTTTATTAATTGTAAAAAAATAAAAACTGACCACCGACGAAGTTCGCATTTTTTGATTTAAGAAATATAGTGACCACAGAAAAGCTTTTCAAATATTTGCGTTTAGCAGAGTTTTATTGATCACTGTAAAAAATCATAAAACATGGACTTATATAGTTTATAAATTAACTGGTTAAAATATATATAATGTTTCAAAGTTGCAACAACAACATAAGCCCAAAGGTTTTTTATTAACATTTTATTAATTGTAAAAAAATAAAAACCGACTACCGACGAAGTTCGTATTTTTTGATTTAAGAAATATACTGACCACAGAAAAGCTTTTCAAATATTTGCGTTTAGCACAGTTTTATTGATCACTGTAAAAAATCATAAAACATGGACTTATATAGTTTATAAATTAACTGGTTAAAATATATATAATGTTTCAAAGTTGCAACAACAACATAAGCCCAAAGGTTTTTTATTAACATTTTATTAATTGTAAAAAAATAAAAACTGACCACCGACGAAGTTCGCATTTTTTGATTTAAGAAATATAGTGACCACAGAAAAGCTTTTCAAATATTTGCGTTTAGCACAGTTTTATTGATCACTGTAAAAAATCATAAAACATGGACTTATGTAGTTTATAAATTAACTGGTTAAAATATATATAATGTTTCAAAGTTGCAACAACAACATAAGCCCAAAGGTTTTTTATTAACATTTTATTAATTGTAAAAAAATAAAAACTGACCACCGACGAAGTTCGCATTTTTTGATTTAAGAAATATAGTGACCACAGAAAAGCTTTTCAAATATTTGCGTTCAGCACAGTTTTATTGATCACTGTAAAAAATCATAAAACATGGACTTATATAGTTTATAAATTAACTGGTTAAAATATATATAATGTTTCAAAGTTGCAACAACAACATAAGCCCAAAGGTTTTTTATTAACATTTTATTAATTGTAAAAAAATAAAAACTGACCACCGACGAAGTTCGCATTTTTTGATTTAAGAAATATAGTGACCACAGAAAAGCTTTTCAAATATTTGCGTTTAGCACAGTTTTATTGATCACTGTAAAAAATCATAAAACATGGACTTATATAGTTTATAAATTAACTGGTTAAAATATATATAATGTTTCAAAGTTGCAACAACAACATAAGCCCAAAGGTTTTTTATTAACATTTTATTAATTGTAAAAAAATAAAAACTGACCACCGACGAAGTTCGCATTTTTTGATTTAAGAAATATAGTGACCACAGAAAAGCTTTTCAAATATTTGCGTTTAGCACAGTTTTATTGATCACTGTAAAAAATCATAAAACATGGACTTATATAGTTTATAAATTAACTGGTTAAAATATATATAATGTTTCAAAGTTGCAACAACAACATAAGCCCAAAGGTTTTTTATTAACATTTTATTAATTGTAAAAAAATAAAAACTGACCACCGACGAAGTTCGCATTTTTTGATTTAAGAAATATAGTGACCACAGAAAAGCTTTTCAAATATTTGCGTTTAGCACAGTTTTATTGATCACTGTAAAAAATCATAAAACATGGACTTATATAGTTTATAAATTAACTGGTTAAAATATATATAATGTTTCAAAGTTGCAACAACAACATAAGCCCAAAGGTTTTTTATTAACATTTCATTAATTGTAAAAAAATAAAAACTGACCACCGACGAAGTTCGCATTTTTTGATTTAAGAAATATAGTGACCACAGAAAAGCTTTTCAAATATTTGCGTTTAGCACAGTTTTATTGATCACTGTAAAAAATCATAAAACATGGACTTATATAGTTTATAAATTAACTGGTTAAAATATATATAACGTTTCAAAGTTGCAACAACAACATAAGCCCAAAGGTTTTTTATTAACATTTTATTAATTGTAAAAAAATAAAAACTGACCACCGACGAAGTTCGCATTTTTTGATTTAAGAAATATAGTGACCACAGAAAAGCTTTTCAAATATTTGCGTTTAGCACAGTTTTATTGATCACTGTAAAAAATCATAAAACATGGACTTATATAGTTTATAAATTAACTGGTTAAAATGTATATAACGTTTCAAAGTTGCAACAACAACATAAGCCCAAAGGTTTTTTATTAACATTTTATTAATTGTAAAAAAATAAAAACTGACCACCGACGAAGTTCGCATTTTTTGATTTAAGAAATATAGTGACCACAGAAAAGCTTTTCAAATATTTGCGTTTAGCACAGTTTTATTGATCACTGTAAAAAATCATAAAACATGGACTTATATAGTTTATAAATTAACTGGTTAAAATATATATAATGTTTCAAAGTTGCAACAACAACATAAGCCCAAAGGTTTTTTATTAACATTTTATTAATTGTAAAAAAATAATAACTGACCACCGACGAAGTTCGCATTTTTTGATTTAAGAAATATAGTGACCACAGAAAAGCTTTTCAAATATTTGCGTTTAGCACAGTTTTATTGATCACTGTAAAAAATCATAAAACATGGACTTATATAGTTTATAAATTAACTGGTTAAAATATATATAATGTTTCAAAGTTGCAACAACAACATAAGCCCAAAGGTTTTTTATTAACATTTTATTAATTGTAAAAAAATAAAAACTGACCACCGACGAAGTTCGCATTTTTTGATTTAAGAAATATAGTGACCACAGAAAAGCTTTTCAAGTATTTGCGTTTAGCACAGTTTTATTGATCACTGTAAAAAATCATAAAACATGGACTTATATAGTTTATAAATTAACTGGTTAAAATATATATAATGTTTCAAAGTTGCAACAGCAACATAAGCCCAAAGGTTTTTTATTAACATTTTATTAATTGTAAAAAAATAAAAACTGACCACCGACGAAGTTCGCATTTTTTGATTTAAGAAATATAGTGACCACAGAAAAGCTTTTCAAACATTTGCGTTTAGCACAGTTTTATTGATCACTGAAAAAAATCATAAAACATGGACTTATATAGTTTATAAATTAACTGGTTAAAATGTATATAACGTTTCAAAGTTGCAACAACAACATAAGCCCAAAGGTTTTTTATTAACATTTTATTAATTGTAAAAAAATAAAAACTGACCACCGACGAAGTTCGCATTTTTTGATTTAAGAAATATAGTGACCACAGAAAAGCTTTTCAAATATTTGCGTTTAGCACAGTTTTATTGATCACTGTAAAAAATCATAAAACATGGACTTATATAGTTTATAAATTAACTGGTTAAAATATATATAATGTTTCAAAGTTGCAACAACAACATAAGCCCAAAGGTTTTTTATTAACATTTTATTAATTGTAAAAAAATAAAAACTGACCACCGACGAAGTTCGCATTTTTTGATTTAAGAAATATAGTGACCACAGAAAAGCTTTTCAAATATTTGCGTTTAGCACAGTTTTATTGATCACTGTAAAAAATCATAAAACATGGACTTATATAGTTTATAAATTAACTGGTTAAAATATATATAATGTTTCAAAGTTGCAACAACAACATAAGCCCAAAGGTTTTTTATTAGCATTTTATTAATTGTAAAAAAATAAAAACTGACCACCGACGAAGTTCGCATTTTTTGATTTAAGAAATATAGTGACCACAGAAAAGCTTTTCAAATATTTGCGTTAGCACAGTTTTATTGATCACTGTAAAAAATCATAAAACATGGACTTATATAGTTTATAAATTAACTGGTTAAAATATATATAATGTTTCAAAGTTACAACAACAACATAAGCCCAAAGGTTTTTTATTAACATTTTATTAATTGTAAAAAAATAAAAACTGACCACCGACGAAGTTCGCATTTTTTGATTTAAGAAATATAGTGACCACAGAAAAGCTTTTCAAATATTTGCGTTTAGCACAGTTTTATTGATCACTGTAAAAAATCATAAAACATGGACTTATATAGTTTATAAATTAACTGGTTAAAATATATATAACGTTTCAAAGTTGCAACAACAACATAAGCCCAAAGGTTTTTTATTAACATTTTATTAATTGTAAAAAAATAAAAACTGACCACCGACGAAGTTCGCATTTTTTGATTTAAGAAATATAGTGACCACAGAAAAGCTTTTCAAATATTTGCGTTTAGCAGAGTTTTATTGATCACTGTAAAAAATCATAAAACATGGACTTATATAGTTTATAAATTAACTGGTTAAAATATATATAATGTTTCAAAGTTGCAACAACAACATAAGCCCAAAGGTTTTTTATTAACATTTTATTAATTGTAAAAAAATAAAAACCGACTACCGACGAAGTTCGTATTTTTTGATTTAAGAAATATAGTGACCACAGAAAAGCTTTTCAAATATTTGCGTTTAGCACAGTTTTATTGATCACTGTAAAAAATCATAAAACATGGACTTATATAGTTTATAAATTAACTGGTTAAAATATATATAATGTTTCAAAGTTGCAACAACAACATAAGCCCAAAGGTTTTTTATTAACATTTTATTAATTGTAAAAAAATAAAAACTGACCACCGACGAAGTTCGTATTTTTTGATTTAAGAAATATAGTGACCACAGAAAAGCTTTTCAAATATTTGCGTTTAGCACAGTTTTATTGATCACTGTAAAAAATCATAAAACATGGACTTATATAGTTTATAAATTAACTGGTTAAAATATATATAATGTTTCAAAGTTGCAACAACAACATAAGCCCAAAGGTTTTTTATTAACATTTTATTAATTGTAAAAAAATAAAAACTGACCACCGACGAAGTTCGCATTTTTTGATTTAAGAAATATAGTGACCACAGAAAAGCTTTTCAAATATTTGCGTTTAGCACAGTTTTATTGATCACTGTAAAAAATCATAAAACATGGACTTATATAGTTTATAAATTAACTGGTTAAAATATATATAATGTTTCAAAGTTGCAACAACAACATAAGCCCAAAGGTTTTTTATTAACATTTTATTAATTGTAAAAAAATAAAAACTGACCACCGACGAAGTTCGCATTTTTTGATTTAAGAAATATAGTGACCACAGAAAAGCTTTTCAAATATTTGCGTTCAGCACAGTTTTATTGATCACTGTAAAAAATCATAAAACATGGACTTATATAGTTTATAAATTAACTGGTTAAAATATATATAATGTTTCAAAGTTGCAACAACAACATAAGCCCAAAGGTTTTTTATTAACATTTTATTAATTGTAAAAAAATAAAAACTGACCACCGACGAAGTTCGCATTTTTTGATTTAAGAAATATAGTGACCACAGAAAAGCTTTTCAAATATTTGCGTTTAGCACAGTTTTATTGATCACTGTAAAAAATCATAAAACATGGACTTATATAGTTTATAAATTAACTGGTTAAAATATATATAATGTTTCAAAGTTGCAACAACAACATAAGCCCAAAGGTTTTTTATTAACATTTTATTAATTGTAAAAAAATAAAAACCGACTACCGACGAAGTTCGTATTTTTTGATTTAAGAAATATAGTGACAACAGAAAAACTTTTCAAATATTTGTGTTTAGCATAGTTTTATTGATCACTGTAAAAAATAATAAAACATGGACTTATATAATTTATAAAATAACTGGTTAAAATGTATATAATGCTTCAATGCTGCAGCAACATAACCCCAAATGTTTTTATTAACATTTTATTTAATTCAAAAAAAAAAAAAAAATAAATAACTGACAACCGACGAACATCATATTTATAGAATTAAGAAATATAGTGAACACAGAATTTTTTTTTAAATAATTGTATTTAGTACATTTCATTGATCACGGTACAAAATCATAAAACTTGAACTTATTTAGTTTATAAAATCACTGGTTTAAATGTATACAATCTTTAAAATATTTTATTGATTTTATTTATTATGTAAGAGCAAGCGGTAGAAAAAAAAAATGTATACATTGTTAAATAATTATATTTTAAATGTTTTGAGCTCAATATTATGCTATTTTTTATGGAAATATATGACTTTTATGAACATCAATAAACAACATCAATGTATAAAAAATACTTTTTAAATCATTTGTATGAGGTTAAATTAAAAATATTTAATTTTTTTAAATAATGTTAACTGACAATTAATACTGTGACAAAATTCCAAACTAATGTAGGAAAATTAAAATAATCTTCAGCTGTCACGAAATTTGTTGCATATGTTAAGGTGTGATGAATTTTAGCTTAATGTGTTCTTATTTAGTGCAACAATGAACTACTTTTGTATTTATTGCCTTTGCGTTTAAAAAGTAATGCGAAACTACCAGTGTGGTAATATTCTAATATGATAATAAAGCGGAAATATTGGTATTACATTTATAATGCATACATTTGCATAATATTCGTATTATGCGAATATTATGAATATGTAGAAAATGTTTTTAGTTTTATCCATTCTCTTTATATTTGATAGAGCTTCACAAAACAAATATTATGCTAATTTTTTCTCCAATGCTACATTGATATTATTGTCACTGATTATTACATATTTCAAGAAAGGAATCAATATAATATTTACACAGGGTTAACCATTAGCGGTAAAAAAGATCCGCCATTTTCACAACGAGGGCCAATTATACTTCTTTTATTTATTTATTTATTTATTTTCACTACTTTTTCTGACAAACTCTTTTTGTATTATGTAATTGTCTAAATTTTCAGATTATGTTAGGGAAAATATTCTTTGTAAAAATACTAGTGTGCACGTGCTGTATAGATTGTGCAAGATCCTTGAATTTGGACATCGTTTTTTTTTTTTGGGGGGGGGGAGGGGGGAATGTCGTCTTGTCTAATTTCAAACTTTTCGCAATTAAGTAATGCAAAAAAAGTTTTCCAGAAAAGGTGGTGTCAAAAAAATGTAAGTAGTGTAATTGATTATCATCGTGAAAGTGTGTTGTCCCATAGCAGGGCCTAAGGGTTAAAGGGAAAGGGAAAGGTAAGGGGAAGGGGAAGTTAAGGGTTAAAAATGAATAATAATGTATTGCAGAAAATATTAATTTGTTATTAAATAAAATTCAATGTGAGACACAATATGCATACCTACCTAGTACCAGTACTCTTCCATAAAATATACGTTAATTTGATCCAGGTTAAACACGTTGCGAATAAGAAAATTTATTTAGAAGTAAAATCAGGTAAGTTGTATGTAGAAACATGACATTAAAGAAATAAAGATATATTAAATAAATTTTCTGGTTCGGAACGTCTTTAATCCGAGTCAAATGCAACTTCATTTTACGAAAGAATAGTTGGAGGTTGGCTAGTATAAATATGTAATTCCTAGAAAAGCCTTCTTTAATTTTTCAAACTGTCGTAAGTAATACTGTATTAACGATGCCATTATTTATTGCATATTACGGGAATTGAAATATTACAGTATTTGCGAACAGTTTAAAAATTTTTTACCCTGGATTAAGCATTGTTGATTTGGCTGAGAAAAGGCGTAGTGTAAAACTTAATCCATAAACACAATAAAACGTGTTAAAATTGTTTTAACTAACTTGAATAATATTCCCGACAGTTTAGCTTACAAATATTTTCCCTTTTATGCACCTGCTATTTGTTTCTTTAAATTGGAAAAGCATTTCGAATAATCATACCAACAAATAAAAACTTTTTGTCGATTTATTTCCTTAATAACCTGCGTTTGAAATCTGCCACTTTACTAAGGTGTGCAAAAAAAAAAAAAAAAAAAAAAAAAAAAGAGAAGTGGTATATAAAAGAGTAACATAAAGTTAAGTGAAATTACCGTTTTAATTTAGTTCCATTCAGAAAAAAGCTCAAACGTTAGAAACATATGCAAACAAAGTTTCACACATGTACAAACCTATCGAATATTTTCCTTCTATATCAAGCAACTGTTTTATTTTGTATCAAAATGGAATGGCTATTTTGATGGTTTCATTTTCTTCGCAACCCATACATAAAAACTGAAATTCAAACTGTAAAAACCCAATAATTATATATTATTGGTATGTTCGCATGTAAAACTAAAGAATATTTTTTCATTTAACCACGTTTTTCAGTCGTTCAAAGCATAGCGACACCAACAATCTCCAAATTTTCTCATGCAGAAATGTTTTTTCTTTTTCTTTTTAACACTTTCCAACAAAGTTAAAAAAAAGTGTTTATGCATTCAGTTTGTCTATCCGTCTGTCTGCCTGTACGCGCTCTAACTCCCACAAATATACTCGAATCGTTCTGAAAATTTTGGATGTTAGTTACCTCTACAATAGCACGAACTCTATTTCAAATTAAGTTTGTAGCATGTTTAGTTCATTTACAGGGGCAGTCAAAAGTTTTCCGTTACATTACGGCCTATGGGAAAAAAATCATTAAAAATGATTTTTAATGATGTTACATGCTTTCAAACATTATAAAATTTATATGCATTTATCAAGTGCAGTAAAATATGCATTCCGTAGAATATGCGGTGCAAAGAATAAATATTATTCATTTACAGGGCCACACAAAAGAATTCCGTTACATAATGATATACGGGTGGAGGGAATTTTTTCAGGCGTATTTTAATTATGTTAAATTATTTACTGTATAATGAAATTGATATAGGTCTCTGAGGTTTACTATAACTTATTTCATGTATAATACGAAGTGCATAGCATTTACAGGGACACACAAAAGATTTCACATACTATATTGTATCCGAAGTAAGTATGGTAGCGATGATTGCTGGAAATGCATTTTTAATTATGTTATGCGCTTTTATGTTTCACTATATTTATGCATTGCATATGGTGTGTATAAATGCTGTAATTCATATACAGGGCTACACAAAAGAACTCGTAATGGTTACTGGGTATGATTGTAAATTGCTTAAATGTGGTTTTTAAATGAGTTGTGCATTTTTACGTTGAACTGCATTTTGTTTACTAAGAAATGTTTGTAGATAAAATTATAAAACATAGATAAAATTATATACAGGGTCACGCAAAGAATTGGATACATGGCCGTCTATAAATGATCATTTCTGAAAGGCGATTCCAGTAGTTTTAAGATTGTTTTACTTTGAATTAAACTTTAGCTAAATAGTGGCGAGTAATAAAGGTACTAGGTTAACTATAAGGTTGTACAAAAGTATACAAGCATGTTTCCATCCATTAATATAAATTGCTGAAAGAGAAATTTCAACCTGTTATTTGTTTTCTTGCTAAACTAAATTTCCCCATTATATAGCATATATATCAACGTACAGATCAAATACAGAGCTGTTCAAAAGAATTGGAATACATATTTGCCATCGATGGCAACTGCTGAAATCAGATTTTCAAATGTTTTATGCGTTTTCTAAAATGTTTACTTAGCTCTCTTATATACCTTAATTCTCTAAATCACGAAGTTTTGTTAAAGCATTCAGGAAGTGTTGGAAAGTGTTTCATAATCTATGCGTAACGCTTGATTTTTCTTACTTGTTTCATTAATGTTTAAGCAATTTAGATCTGCAGTGCACCTCACGTTTTCTACCACAGAGGCCTTTTTCGCTGTTTTCTATTGTTACCTTCTAAATAATGCACGCGGTACTAGCATTGTATAGCTGACTGCATATAAAATATCGAATTCAGTAATTTATATAAAATACTTTCAGATGAAAAGAACAGATGAATTCCGGTGCTCTGCGAACCAAAAAAAAAAGAGTGTTAATTTAGAGGAAGAAATACATTTACATTAATATGGTGGTCTTTATTTTAGCGAAAAAGTAAATTTAAACTTACGATGAACATATGAAAAGAGCGGTTATTTTACACCAATAAAGTTGTTTGTGTAAAACAGCATCTAAAAACAAGCAGATACTCGCACATTTTAAACAAATGCAGAAAAATATGCCCATGCTAATTTTCCGGCGAAGTAATACACGTGTGGATCCTTTATATTAAACCCTTGAGGGACAAGTAATTGTGTTTTCTTAATGTCGAATTTACACCGGAATATTCCAAAAATTTTATTGCAAAATAAGGAAAAGCAATATTACGTATTTTTTCACCAAAGTTAGAAAAGTAAAAGTCAATTATTTTTTTCTGGTGCGAATCTTCATTAATCGCAGGTGGGATAAAATATACCCCATCGCCCCCCAATGGTGTTAACACTTTAGTGCGCAGTTTTGCAGATATGCAAACAACAGTGTTTTGATTTTAATAGATTTTTTTTATTCGTTTATACCTAATTCACACCAGAAAATTAAAATAGCACTACCTGCTTCTATTAATAACAGACAATCCTTATTTAAATAAAACGAAATTAACCATTGAAACTTTCTGGTGTAAAGTCAGATTCTCTGAACCACGTAATTTCTGGAACGTATTCTATCGTAGGAATTAAAGGATTAAACGTTAAGTTTTATAAAATAAATAATTATACAAAATAAGGGATTTGGAGACATGCGTATTAAAATAGTTACTAATTTGCAATATTTTAGCGTAAAACAGACATACGACAGTAGATTTTACTTGTATTGCAGATGTGCAAGAGAAGAAAAGATTGATGTATTATATGAAAAATGTATCTCTTATTTTTTTCATTATTTTTCCTGTGTAATAAACCTTTAAGCAAATCATATATAATTTTTTCGAAACAAAATAAAAAATCGCGCATTTAAGGGTTAAGAGTACACCATGTTTATTATTATGTATATATTTTTTTTCTAATACGTTTTTTAATCGAAAAATAGTGGAAATTTCCAGATTACTTTGTGCGCAATTTTTTTTTTTCAAAAAATGTTACTAAAGTTAAAGCAATTTGATACCAAATCTCACCTTACGTATTCTATTAAAGAGACTATTAACATTCTTGTGTGTTGTCATGGGTTTGCATTGTTGTCTTCTAACTATTACACGCAACACTTACGTTGTATAAAAATGACCGAATTTAGCAGTTTGCGTGAAAATGCTTTTAGGTGACAAGAAAAGACGGGACATGTCACTGATCTCTGCTAACGGGAAAAAAAAAGTCGGTAATTTAGAGGAAGCATTACATTTACATGATTATGCAGGTGCATTTTTTTTAAAAATATGAAATCAAAATTCAGCTGAGCGTTTTAGGAAAAAAAAACTTATTAAAAAATTAAAGTTAATTATTTAAAACAGCATTTGGGCGCAAGGGGATGCATTTTAAACGAACTGAGCAACACATGCGCGAGCTAAATTTTTGGTTGAAATGACCCATGCGTATATTTTCACCGCTAAAACCAGTGCTTTTATTATGAATTTTTTCTTTTATGCGGTTGTGAATCGAAAAAAAAAAACAGCGAAGAATCTCCAA
Source organism: Maratus speciosus (assembly GCA_963932465.1). Classification (NCBI taxonomy): domain Eukaryota; kingdom Metazoa; phylum Arthropoda; class Arachnida; order Araneae; family Salticidae; genus Maratus; species Maratus speciosus. The sequence goes on along the minus strand of OZ010789.1, from coordinate 306,319,720 downwards.
ATTATCTAATGTGGTTATTAGGTTTTAAGTGCGTTCGTTATTATGTAAATACGTAGCACTTATAGTTGTCGTGTGGTCCATCCGTCTGTTTGTCAGTCTCCCCGTATGTAACAGCGCAAAAACTACCCAGCCGAATGGTTTGAATTTAAATATATATAATCGTATCAGAATTTTGTCGAGTCATTTCAAATTTTATGAAAATCGAATGAAAACTTAAAAAGATATTAATAAAAGATATTTTCATTCTTGTTAAATCCTATTATACGTAATTAATTTAATGTTATCCCATGATAGGTAATGATTCTAGGATGCCATGGTGGTTACGTCACATTTAAGGTGGAGTCCTATTATTTCCGTATTAGTGAATTTAATATTTATAATCGTAATACATTTTGTTGTCACGCATTTTTTCATAAGAGTACAACATCTATTGCACTAATATCTGAATATTTATAAAACTAGTTATAGTACGAACGCACCTCATTTGTCACGTTTGACGTAAACTTTCCGACTTTTTTTATTTTCATTAAGTTATAGCAATTTAGGTCTAAAGTTCATGTGACGTGTTCTACTATAAAGGCTATTAATAATACTTTTTGTCGTCGTGGATTTCTATTGTTGCTTTTTGAATTTTTCATGTAACACTTCCATTTGTAGTCAGTTATATAATGTAACTGCATGTATGAAATTCACCAAAATAAACAACAACAACAACAACAAATACGTCAAATGTTTTCAGAAGTGAAAAGAAAGAATGTGTCACTGGGAAAGCTAACGAAAATAAAAGGAAAGTACGTAGCATATGACACATTTACGCGATGATTTTTTACTCTCTTTTTCAGGAAAAGGTAAATTTCAAACTCAGACAAGCATTTTATGTAAGAATGAGATTATAACATTACACTTCGTTATTATAAACAGTACTTGAAATCTAGTGACTGCACTTCAAAAAATGCAACATACGTATGTTAATTCTCGGATAAAAAAATCACACGTATCGCTCCAATAGTTAATACATTTTCCAAATAGGTTTTTAAATCGCAAAAAATAGTGAAACATTTTTATATTACTTCATGTGGAAATTTAAAAAAAAATTCCATTAAAGTTTAAGGGGGATTTGCTTTTTTTCGGTTAAAAATCGATTTATATTTTTTTTTACGTTTTTCTATTCCCTAAAATTATCGACGACTATCCCTATAACGAATATATCCCTAAAACGAATATCCCTAAAACGAATTGGACCAATTCGAAGTTCTTTTGCAATTATTTTGTGCTTTAGCGTAACGCGTCTGTAGGATCACACTGTTTTGGAGAACTACAAACGCATTTTACACGAAATGACTTTTTTCAAACTAGACGGGATCAGAACGCAAAAACTACTGAACTACGATCTTGCTAAGTTTTTTATAAATTAAATGTAATGTCATTTATTGGAGCTCGGGTCCCTTTCAGACATTTTTGTAAAAAGTAAAGGAGCAGATGTTATATATTCCCGCGGCAGCCATCTTGGATTTTTTCTTGGCATGAAAACCCCTTTTCCGCCAAGTAGTAAATGTGATGTTCACCAAGCAGCGATTTATGCGCATGTTAGTCTTAACGGGATTGCCAGAACACTTCAGTCGTCGGGGTTGCCTTATCGATAAACGCCAACAAAAAATCGCCAAGAAATCCAAGATGGAGGTCGCGGGAATATATAACATGTAAGCCAAAATAAATATTTTTAGAAACACGTCAAAGGGCTAAAAAAGGGGTCAGAAATAAACATTTTATCCAAATGGCTACCATTTTGTTGTTTTTCAACTTTTTGACCTCAAAGTGCTTGAAGTTCCAGACAATAGTACATACACTTTCATAACACTAAAAGAAAATTGGTTGCAAACGACTCTGGCTATCTATCGGATCCCGCCTGATTTATGGTGGACGGCGAGCATGGTAGATCATCTACCCATGCAACTCAAGCTATATCATCAATATTTTTATTAACATTTTTTTGAAATGCTCTTCAAATGATAATAAATAACATACGAAAAACCAGGAAGTAAAGTCTTTATTTCTATTCCAGAAAAATAAATTCAAAAAAAAAAAAAAAAAACTGTTTCTACAGGCAAATACCCCCTTAAGCAATTGGAGTCTAAAGCTTATAGACCGGGGAGGCGGCAACACAGACAATCACCTCATTAAGTTCACGGCTAAAATTCCAGAATTGGTTAAAAATCGATTCGCATATTAAATTGCAATCGGTCTAGCAAGTCATATCTTGGTGGAAAACACATGAAAATCTGACTTTAGTGGTTGACTCGTAGGTTTACCATTGTGTTTTCCTGCATCCAGTCCGCCATGTTTTCACACCTTTGGGTGCAGGAAAACACAAAGGTAAACCTACGAGTCAACCGCTAAAATCGGGTTTTCAGGTGTTTTCCACCAATATATTATTTGGCAGACCGTTTTAATATGCGAACCAAGTTTTAACTAATTCTGGAGATTCAGCCGTGAACTCGATGAGGTAATTGTCTGTGCTGCCACCTTCCGGTCTGTTACCTTATTTATTCTACTACAGAGGATATTAACACTGTTTTCTATTACGGCGACTTTCTATTCTATCCTTCTAATTAACACTTAAACGACAACTACTACTATACATCTGACTGAAAGAAAATGGCGGAATTCAATAGTTATATCAAAATGCTTATAGGTGAAAAGACACCGTCTATGCTAACGCAAATAAAGAAAAGTCGATAATTTAGAGGAAATATATATAATTTACATGATTATGGGGAATTTTTTTTATGATAAAGTCAAATTAAAATTCTTATGAGAATTTTATGTAAAAATGTTATTACAATATTAAGGCTGTTTATAAAAAACGGCATTTAAAAGCAAGGGGTACATTTTAAACAAATGCAGATCTATATGAGGCGGTTAACGTCATAGCTGTGTAAATCACATTTTCGTAAGTTTTTTAGACAAAGTATTTGGAAGAAGCGTTTTAATCTATTCATTGCGGTAGAATATCATCTGCATTGTAAAAAAATACCCAAGTATCTTACCACAATTATTTAGAAAGCCCAGAGATTGATGGCAAAGCCCGTTAAAAGTAGATTTTGACCATAGAAACGTCCCAGTATTCCTGGCATTTATTTATGGGATTTGACCGTTTAGCTTTAGGAGTTTTATTACCTGTAAAAATATACGGTAACTATCCATAAGTTTACATTGTTTTTGTTGTTTTTGTTTTTACATTCTGGTGCTATCTGCAGGTAGTTTGAAGAAAATAAGACACACCGTTATTATATATTAATTTTTAACAATTGGTAAATAATATTAAGACACACCGTTCTTGCTATTTATAGTATGATATGTCTAGAGATACCCTTCATGCACGAATTTTGAAAAGTAATGACTTAAACCACGAATGTTTTAATAAACTCATACGTGAATGCTAGTTCTTAGATGAAATAAAACATATGGATAAGTTAATTAGATCGCAAATAAATATCTTTAGAATTCTAGTACTATGATTACTATCATAAGAAAATTTTAAATATAAAATGCTTTAACGTAAACAACTGGTAAAAATTACGTGAAAACGGAAATAAAATATAATGATAAGGTTAAAAACCAAAAAAGGTTACTATGTGTACATTAAAAAAAGGTAAATAAATCATTAATGTAAAACATATTATTACATCATGAAAATTATACATTGAATTTAAAAATTGAGTCTTAAACAGATGCAGAAACATATTCACGTGACAACTTTCCTTAAAAAATAATTTATGAGCGCCTGTTACATTGAAAATCCATATTTCATAACTACCACTACATTTGCTATTAACGCTATTACATTATAAAAAATTTAAATATAAAACTTTTTAACATTGACTGTCAGAAAAAGAAGTACTTTAAAATTTAAGCAAAAAATAGTCGCGTTAAAACACGACTAAGCTTATCCTTTGTTCTATAATTTTTTGTTTTCAAACTTATACTGACATAAATAATTCTAACAAATATAGCTATACTAAATGAAATATATGTTTCAAGTAATGCATACAGTATTAAAGTTTTATATAAACAGCACACGGGAAAAAAATGTTAATTTTGCGGTACAATATTAGCAGCTGCGGTGCCAGTTTATAACCGTAAAATTAATAGTATACCATAAAAAAAGCAAGTAGTATACGATTCAGCAGTAATATGTGGTTTAATTCATTTATAGGACGGTATATTACTGCTTATTATACGGTTATAAGCTGGCACCCTAGCTGCCAGTGTTACACCTTTTTTTTTCAGTGAAGAAGGTGTTTGCTTATTTTAAACAAATACCAATTTTTCGATGAATTAAAACATACGGATATTTTATGTTATAAATCTATGATTTAAGCCCATTCTTATTGTTATTATTAATATCTCATTAACCCTTTATGTACTGAATTATGAATTCGTGAAAATTTTATCTTCTAAAGCATTTTTCGTGAATTTTTTGAACTACATTAGAAGATCTACATAATCATTTAATAAATTTTAGAACGATTTTAGAAGGATTGAATGATTTAGAAGGATTAATTAAATTTGAATTTATAGGGATTTTGTGCAATATTCAGCACCCCACTCAAATCTTTTATCTTAAATATTTTTCTTAGTATTTTGTAGAATTAGGAAATGTGCAAATATAATGTTCTTACGATAGAAATATAGAAATATTTCCGAATTGAAAATCCCCCCCCCCCCTCCAACGCCAAGAAATCCGAAAAGATGCAAAGGCAAAATAAATTTTCCTTTTAAAAATACTTTTGTTTTGTGTAACCAATAACGCTTTTGGAACAAGATAAAGTAATGTATCTATAACTCATTCTAAACTGCATCACAACTAATCGATGTATTAAACTAATTTTATAACAAGTTATTTTAATGATACTTATAAGCACCGTCAGTAGATAAAGGGTTAAACTTTTCAGAATAAATCTTTTTTAAGACAAATGGCTGGGTACAAAAAGGTTTCATAAAGGATACCGAATATTATCAATATTAAAAACTGCATAACTTTACAAGCTTTTTTCCATTAGAAACAATGTCCAGCAAAAAAAATTTCATGTGTATAATTTTCTCCGTTATATCATAATAGTTATCCATAAAATTAATTATATTTTAGTTTGCGCTAGTTTTTGTTTTTCACGAACGTAACAGTAGGATAGTAACCATTTCCACATAAAACCACATATAATAGCCTTAAACAACGTATTACATATAACAGCATTTTTTCACAGCTACAGTTAGAAACTTATGAGATTTCAGAAATGCTTTCTAAAAAATGAAAAATTAACTTTGTAATGACAAAACAGATACTGTAAAAGAGATAATTCACTCTGGCAGCGTTACAAATGTATATCTTTCAAAAAGTAAAGCTAAATAAGATGAAGTAACCAGTTCAACAAAACAGAAAGAAAAACTATCCTCTAAATGAACACGTACAAGGATAAAAAAAATTCTCATTAGTACACCCTCTTTTTCTACGCATTTCAGTTGACAATTGATACCTTTAACGCTCAATGAGTACTTAATAGGCCGTGCTTAATAGCCTTTTTTTTTTTTTTTTTTTTTTTTTACTTTTTAAGAGTAAGAAAAAAGAGTGTTTTAAATTTAAAAAATGGTTTCCATAAGTCCATGTGTGTGGGAAAAAAAGTAACATAAATGTTTGTAAACAACAGACTGCAGTAAATAAAATTAACAACTTTTTTGTTATAGTCACTTAAGATGGGAGAAGTGAAACAAATTTTTATCTTGGAATTTTTTTTTTTTCCAAAACAGAACAGTAATTCAAAGAAAGTTTGCTTTAAAAAAAGTTTTTTAAGGGTAATTTACTTACATTAGACAGGACAATAGAATGCGTTTATAAAATAACTTTTTGTATGTGAAGACATTTGTAGCAAAAAATAATGAATTTAATATCTCGCATTGTATATTTAAGTTTTTTAGATATAGGGAGGGAATTCAGTGTAAAAAAAGTACTAAATATTTAGTACTATTGCGTTGCTGTACTTTTACTTATACTAAACTCATTTTTTGAATCTTTAGAATGATTTTTTCGCAAGAACTTTTTCGTGACTAGAAGAAATTGTTGGTGCTGTTGTCAAGTGCAAGTATCTGAATGTTATATATGCAATATTAAAACATGAGGTAAGCCGGATCAAGTGTATATACGAGGTCATTACATACACTGTGCGTATAATGCACAGGTATTTTGTAAAAAAGTCACACTCTAACTGGTACATAGTTTCATTAGCAAGTTATTACAGTTATCAAATAGCATTAATCCATTATTCTACCATATGATGTCTTGGTGGGTACCTCTATGCGATCGTTAAGTATTTACTAGAGACACATCAATGATCGACAATCTATTCCGATAACAGTTTTTTCGAGGCATTATTTTTATGCGCTAAGTCAACCTTTAAAGTACAATGGTTCAACCTGCGAATAGAACAGAGATTAAGCTACGTACTGTTTATTGTAGCACCACTACTGTGCATTTGCTTCTGCAGTTAACAAGCCCGGGTAAGTGTATATAATGCAAACGGTGTAATCGTACACACATAGATTAAGCAGCGTGAAATAATTTTTCAAGAACTATAACTTCCTTGTCTGTTCGTAGTCTGGACAACTAATTCAACAAACTATTGGGATTTCTGGCTGTTAAAAATAAGAATTGAAAAAAATAAGAGTAAAATGATAGAGAAATTAAAAGAAAAATAAGAATAAAAAAAAATAAGGTTAAATATGTTCGGAACTCTTTTGCTACAATATTAAAAATTGTTTAATAGTGTGATTTACAAATAACAGCAAAGATCCGAAACAAAAATATAACAGAAATTTAGGGTAAAAAAGTTTTCCGTATAATATCAGAAGCAAAGAGAAATTTAGCACAATTAGTAAAATGACATATGTTCGCATCGTTAAATGTTCTAGTATTTTTCTCTATTCATTGGTAAAGCAAATAATCATCAGGTGAAATTCAATAAGCTACTTAAAAATAGGTGAAATGCTACATTTACAAATACATGTCTTGAAATGAATTTTTTGCTATATAATTATAAATTATTTAATAGCGTGATTTATAAATAACAGCAAAGGTCAGAAAAAAAGATATAACAGGAATTCAGGGCAAAAATATTTTCGCAAAAAACGGTATAATATCAGAAGCAAAATGAATTTTACCAGCATTAGAAAAATGAAATATGTTCGCATCGTTAAACGTTCTAATACTTTTCTCCATTTATTGGTAAAGCAAATAATCATCAGAGCAATAAGCTATTCAATAGCTATTTAAAAATAGCTGGAATTCTACATTTACAAATACCTGTCTTCAAATGAATTCTTTCGCTAAAGTATTATAAATTATTGAATACTGTGATTTACAAATAACATCAAAGGTCAGGAACAAAGATCGATAATACAGGATACTTTCAAAGCGCTTAGATCTCTTGTCTCTATTTTACAGACATTGTCTGAAACTTTCTTGGAATTCAACACCCCGAAATCTGAACTCACCGGAGAGTATAGATCCTACTTTTGGAATATCCAGACATATTCCAGACATTGCTCTTCAGCCATAATTATGATATAAAGACATAACAATTGTTTCACGGAAATTTGTGCAATATGAGAATAATAAAATACGAACAATCGAAGATAATGATTTTATTCAAATTTTGAATGAAAACATAATACGTGAGTTCTAATACACAAAGTTTTAAAAGAAATTTTCCTTATTAATTATATGTGACTATATCATTCAATTTTAAATATTAAATGGTGAAAACGGTTTTAATTAAAGCAGTTAAAATGTATTAAATATTTTATGAATGATGCGTGATTTTCTCATGTATCATTTTAAAATTATGCATGAGATGTCAAACGTTAAAAGGAAGAAAGCCCTCCTGTGACATTTAGTTGTTAATAGAAAAAATCCCCACCAATAATAAATCAATTAAATAAATTTAAAATAATTGATTCATGCAATAAAATGAAGATAAGAAGACAATACTTGAAATAATATGCCGTCAAATGGCACAATTTTGCCACACGAGACGACTTTGCAACATTTTGAAAAAAATGTTGTTCGACTTTCTGGGAAATTCCACATCCAATTAAAATAGGCGCTAGTGCTTTTATTTCAATAAGAAGAAGTTGTATGGCAATATTTAAGCGCGGTTTTTGTCTTATAAGTTGTTTTATGTTGTTTTATTATCAGTTGTTTTATCAGTGAAATTATTTTGTAATTGCAAAAAAGGCGATTTTGGACGTCTACAGAAGTGTTCGGTTTCACCTTTCTAATATCAACCTAAGTAAAATATGCCAATTTTGTCTGATAGAATATATAATAAGCTTTCGGAATCGCCTTTGGAACTTGATCTAATGTTATTTTTAAAAATAATATTAGTTAGCAAAGTTGCACCCGAAAACTTGGGAAGAGTGGGACAAATATACCAACCTAGAATTTTGTCATTTGCCAAGATTCTTTCATAATTTTTCTTCCAATCGGATGTTTTTCAATCATTATTTTGGGGGGTTTTTGTGCGTTTTTCTTGTATGACACATCTGAATCAGAATCCAAGTAAAGTGTAGTACTAGAAGAAGAAGCATGATCAGAACAAGATGCAGAACACTAGCAACCTCAAGAACCCAGTGAAGAGTTAGTGCAGAACACTTCTCCTCAAGATGATAATCAATCATCAATGAGTGAAGACATCAAGTTAGCCCAAGATGGTAAGAAATTCATACAATTGAAGTTTGGGATGTTTGTGATCGTTGAGTTCTTGGTGAAAAAAGTATGAAACATTATGCTAAAATATGAACTATTATTACGGATATGGAGAGTTTGAGGTAACATACCTTAGAACGAAATTTGTTGGGAGGAGTCCTGTCAACGTAGCCGATGTTGTGTGTATTCATTGTATAGAAAATATAGGAAAATTTTCGTTTTATGAAAAGAATGTTCGATTTTTTTCTAACTGCTCTTTTATTTGTTTTCTTTTTACTGAAATGTATATGTAACGATTTAAATACATTATTTGAATTATAAAACTTAATTTCCCAGCGTTTTTTGCTGTTTTTACTGGTTTTTAGACAGTTAGCAAAGTTGCCTTGCTTCCCATTTAACTTTGCTGGCACGGTTTTACGCGCAAAAAATAGAAATGCTTACTAAAGTTACCAAGTTACCACATATTCTTAAACTAGAGTTCAAGACTAATGGTTTAAGACAATTTTGAAGAATTATTGAATGTTATGAGTAAGCAAAAGATGAACAAAGAAACAGAAAAGTGGCAAAGTTGTCACGTTTTACGGTAATAATTTTAGTTGTATTCTGTTTGATCTAAATACGTGTTAAAAATAAATAAAATAGCTGCTTTTTTACAATCATAACGGCTTCCTACAATTTTAAATAAACGTAAACCTATATATATATATATGTATGTATGTATTTGTCTATGAATATATACATATTTCAGACTTCCGATTTTTTAAAAAAATCTACTAGATTCGGAACATGTTTTTTAACCAAGAAATTTATTTAATGAAATGTTTTAAAAAATGGCATAATTCAAAATTCAATTTTACAAGGTTCTAAGAAGTCATCAAATGGGAAGACTTTCCAAGTACAAGGATTTGAATACACGTAGTTAGTTAAGAGTATCATGAAACAACAATACAAAATTTTTATAAAAACCTATTATGCGGTATACAAGGATTATTCAATAAAAAGTTTCATGATCAGACTATCATATGTTTTAATAGTATTAAAAATAAATATCTTTAATTCTTTTTTATGTAAGTTAACATTGCTTACCTTATATATATATATAATTACGGATTTTTATCTTTTATTCTTTAATGGTGAAATCTTTCATAACAGTGCTTTAATATAGCAAGTAATTGTGACATACTTTTAATACATGTTTAAAAACTTGCTGGGTTTCATATAAACGTTTTTTATAGAGGGATTATGCTAAATCTACGATTAATCGCAAATCAAAAATACTATATTAACACTATTGAGGGCCAATTTCGATTATCTTTACAATTTGTTCAAAAGAATTTATAAATTTCTTAATATAAACAAGTGTGTTTTGAAATGTATTCTTTCAAAAGTAAAACTTTCGACAACATATCAAAATTGATGGATACTAATTGAATCACAAGTTAATTTTAATTAAAAATCAAAAGAAAATTTTATCTTACTGACATATCATCAAATGCGAAATGACAACGAAAGAAGAAAATAAATGTACAGATTTGAAATCATACTGTATCGCACAATGTAATCCACTTTGATGATATGTCTAAATTTAAAAGCAATAAAAATGCATCGCAATCACTCACAAACAAGATAAGATGTAAAACATATAATTGATTCAGGTTTCATTTCTCAAAAATTTGAATACAAATATTCTGTGGCAAAATAAGAAGGAAATGGCAAGAATTGGAATTTTTAGTTTTGTATTTTTAATTAATTATTTATTTATTTATTTTTGCTTACATTTTTACATTGCATAAAAGATATTAAATTTATATATATATAAAAGGAATGTAACAGTGTTTTTTAAACGATTTAAAATATTATTAAGCGATATAAGAAGAAATAAACATTTTTCTATACATACGAAATTAACAAAATTTTGAAAAAATATCCTTGAATTTAAAAGTGGAATTTTATAGACAGTTAACCTTTTTAGGAGAGCGTAATTAATTTGCCATATTAAAAGAAACAAGGTTTGGAAATTTATTACATAGGTAAAAGAAACCTAAAAAGCTTTCACAAAGATTAAAATTGCGATAAAAAAATTTTATGTAAAAACTACTAAAGTCTTTAACATATTGATGAATAATATAAAATGAAAGAACAAAAGTAAAAAAAAAAAAAAAAAAAAAAAAAAAATCAAAATAGCATGTTTATATAGATAAATAATGGCGTGGTAGATATATTTTATCGTTAGTCATTCATTCATTTTCGAAATTAAGTAATAAAACTTTTATAAATTAAATAAGTTGAATTATTTTTGGTATTATTATTGTTATTGAGATTGATATACTTTTAAAATCTCATTCAATTTCAAACCACTGATTTAAAAAATAATAATAATAATAAGTAAAAACAAATCAATGTGCCATCTTTAAATCAACAGCTGTTCCTAAATTTGAATAAATCTGAACCACCCAAAGTATTTGATTCTTTAAGAGAAATGCTTTTCGAAATGGTCCAGAAAACTTTTAGAAATTAATTAAAAAATAGTGAAAGAAATACGGAATGACTAATTTTACTTCCCCGTATTCTTTGAGAGAACGTATGCAAAGTCAGAATGTTTATATATTCTAGATTAATTTTAACACAATTATTCTAATTGGTAAATAAATCATATTAGATGTAAATTTCCATATTCATTAAGGTTATTGCTAAAATCATTAAGGTTAGCTGGGTGAAAAAGTTCCACCAGATTCGTCCGGGATAGCTTAGATGGCAGAGCACTGGCGGCTACAGCCAGGAGATCCCTGGTTCGAATCCTGGTCCGGACATTTTTCGCCCAATTGGAAATTCACATCTAATATGTTTATATATTGCATGTGAATCAGTAAATTATAACTAAATAAGTGTACATGATAATATTGCAACTGATTAAAACATAGTTACTATTGGCATAGCTACCCAACCTTTCAATTTCTGTGTACCACTATTTCTCACTAGAGATATACGCTTTATTTAATGGCAGAAATTTGTAATTAAATAAGGGAACGATTACTAATTAGAAATGGTAGTGCTCAAAAATCATTAGTTTTTGCAACTACGTACTATTGATATTGCTATCATCGTTATTATTACAGATTAATCGGAAAATGATTAAAACATAATAATTACTGGCATTCTGATTACTGTTGTTGAAATTATTATATTTCTGCAACCTATTTATACTAATAAAAGAAAGTTTCGCCCTGTCTGTGTGTCTCTGTGCACGTGTGTCTGTGTGCTATGGCTAGCAAAATCTACGGGACGTACGAGGGTTAAAAGTTTGTTTTGGCTAGCCCAAAATGTCTCCCGATACACCTGAGACTCAGAATTTTGAATTTCTAATAATTAGATGGGTTATTAATTAAACATCGTAACTCACTCTCATCAAAAAGTCATTTATTTGATCCCCGGTCAAGGAAAGCACTTGCGCATGCACACAAACCCATTTACGCATCGGGAGCTAGAAAAGAAACGTTTTTCGACTTTAGTTCTGTTTTTTAATTGTTTTGTTTTAATCCAAATCGACCAAATCGCACGGTACAGTTAAAATTGAAAGACATATTCCGAAAGATCGTACTTTTATGTCTCGAATTCCGTAATCAATTCAAAAAGAGTTGTTTTCCCCCTTATTTCAACGTCACACCCCAGGAATCAGTTTTAGAGGTAACGACAAACCAAAAATATGCTCTTAAAGCTGAAACCTTCTTCTCATCGATGGTGTAATTGTTTTTTTTTAAATGAACTTTAATCCTTTCAAATACACCAGCGAACGCAGGTCACTTCGCGCCTCAAGGAGACGATATTTGTTCTACACTAAAAGTAACTAAACATGCAAATTTTGCTACAATCTTTTTAGAACATCTACATAGACCAGATTTAAATCCCCTAGAAAAATTTTGAAACGCTCGGGCGGTTAGAAACTTTTTTTACAAAATAAAATGCGTGAAAATGTCAACGAAATCAGTAAAAACCTGAGTGTTTTATCGCGATTTCGCTCGCTTTCGGTACGCATAGACTCCAAAAATAAAATTACGCAAAATAGCATAAATTTTCAATTCAATTTTTTTTCGCAATTTTTTTATTTAAAAATATAGATTCATGCAAAATGGAGTTAAAGGTATAAAATCATAGAAATTTCAAGTTCATTTAAAGGTCATTCATCACGGGCCCGGGCAACTCCGGCAGGTCAGCTAATATTAAATAAATGTCATGTGTGACTGACTCAATTTCAATCCAGTAATTAAAAGAAATAAATGGAATAAACAATACGATTAACTGTTTTATTTTCAAATCAACTGCAGTTAAATAATTCTAAATGTCAATAATTTCTGATTTACCGAAAGTACGCGACGCTTTTGCAGTGTCTTTATTCGTGATTTACACTAAATTTTACAGAAACTAATTAGGAAAGATGAATAAATGAATGTAAAATAGTAAATAATAATAATAATTATATATATATATATATACGCAATATTCTAATTATAAATCATAAGTAATTCATCGTATCTTTTGAAAGGCTTTGCGAAATCGCAATGTATGTGAATATGTAAACTGTAAATATGCATGTATAAAAAGGAACAACATAAACAGTTAAAACATAGTTACTATCGGCGTTATTATTGTTAATGATGTTACATATTTCTTGAAAAAGGATTAAAACTGAGTTACCATAGGTATTATTATTATTGTTGTTGTTGTTCTTACTGTAATAGTTGTGCAAGGAACACTAAGGAGACAGCACACCTTTGAAATGGTTAAAAAAAAGATTTTTTAATGTTTACATCTTTAGAAAGGTTATTGTATTCTGAATAAGTGGATACCAATCTCTTAACTGTGTAATAATTATTTAATGAGATATCAGGGAAAATGTAGACATCACTCTTTCATTTTCGATTTAAATGCCCTGCGACAACTGTCATGGTGGTTTGTTTACATTTTGTTTTCGCGCTTTCACATTATCGCAAGTTTGGAAATATCATAAAATGCGTCAATTTTTTTTCCGTTAAATATGTTAAATAATTATGAGAAAGCTATAAAATATTAACTTACACTTACACTTTCGCCAAATTTGTTTACTTTCATGGTTTTGATCTGAAACGTGATCGCAAAAGTGTAGCTGATTCAGTTTCAAAGCAGTCATTTTAAAATGGTTACATTTTGTTTTCGCGCTTTCTCATTATCGCAACTTTGGAAATATCACAAAATGCGTCATTTTTTTTTTTCAGTTAAATACCTTAAATAATTATAAGAAGGTTATAAAATATTAACTTCAACTTCCACTTTCGCCAAATTTGTTTACTTTCATGCTTTTGCTCTGAAACGTGATCGCAAAAGTGTAGCTGATTCAGTTTTAAAGCAGTCATTTTAAAATGTTTACATTTGGTTTTCGCGTTTTCACATTATTGTAAATTTGGAAATATCATAAAATGCGTAATTTTTTTTCTTCAGTTAAATACCTTAAATAATTATAAGAAAGCTGTAAAATTTTAACTTCAACTTCCACTTCCGTCAAATTTGTTTACTTTCATGGTTTTGCTCTGAAACATGATCGCATGGGTCGCCCGGTGGTGTGGTCAATAAACGGAGGCTGCTGTCACCCCGAGGGCCCGGGTTCGAGTCCCTGGATGAGACATGGATGTAATTGTGAATGTCCCTTTGTAGTTGTATAATATATGTAATGGAAAATAAAAATTGTTGTGATTTATTGTTGTTTCTGTATAATAATAAGGATCATTCGAGGCGACAGCCATTGTAGCTATAGGCCCCAAAGCATTCTCCACTTCGGTGGACTTCAAATGTCAAATGTCAAACATGATCGCAAAAGTCTAGCTGATTCAGTTTCAAAGCTGTCATTTTAAAATGTTTACATTTTGTTTTTGCGCTTTCATATTATCGCAACTTTGGAAATATCATAAAATACGTCAAATTGTTTTTTTTTTTCAGTTAAATACCTTAAATAATTATATAAAAGCTATAAAATATTAACTTCAACTTCCACTTTCGCCAAATTTGTTTACTTTCATGGTTTTGCTCCGAAACGTGATCGTAAAAGTGTATCTGATTCAGTTTCAAAACAGTCTTTTTAAAAAATCAATGAAATATAATCAATTTTCTAACTTTGAATCAACTTTGAGTCAAATCTCAAATGCTCCTAAATTTCGATAAAGTCTGTATCTCGCAAAGTACTCAACTCATTTCGAGTATCGTTATTCGTGACTTACACGAAACTTTCTGGAAACTAATTAGGAAAAACGAATAAATGAACGTAAAATAGTAAAAAGCAAAATAAATACGCGGTGGCTATAATTGTAAAAGGTTAATTCAATAGTTTCTCGTAATTTTTGAAAGAACTTACACAATATCAGAATATTTGTATGCAGCAAGTGAGTCTGTTAACTCTAATTAGATAACAATACAAATGAATAATTAATAACGAAAGCAAAGTTTAATAGTAATTGATATCACTGAAATGATATCACTTTAACATAATCCATTTAACAACTAAAAATATTATTAACACCCCTTGGGTACATTTGACGACTGAGACTCGTCATGCATTTGTCCACTGGCGTTTATTTTTTATATTCTATTCATACCACTATTTAAAGAAAAAGATTTTTGTAGTATATACCTCTTGCATATGTTGTAAAAGGGTATATCAGAGATTTTTGTTTAGAAAAAGTGGTGCGAGATGGAATTAAAAAAAAAAAAAAAAAAAAAAAAAAAAAAAAAAAAAAAAAAAAAAAAACGCCACAGGCTGTTTTAAATTAAATATGTATCCAGGGGATTCATTTATTTCTGTTTCTAAAACAATATTTCTGATTGGAGTGGTGTTAACGAAAAGCGAGTTAAAAAAATATCATTTCGCAATATACTATTTTTAATTGCTAAAAAGTGTAAGATTTAAAACTTTAAAAACAGTAACAATAGTTTTATTTGACTGTTTACATGTTTCAACTCAAGCCGTGTCATTTTCAAAACAAATAAATAAAAATATTCTGAAATTGCACGATCGATGATACACATGATCTGAAACGCCATTATTTAGTTTTTCACATTACGCACGTTATTTCTGAACACTTTCCAACGAAAAGTGTTTCGGACTTTTGTTTGTCTGTCCGTCTGTTCGCGCTCTAACTCTCGTAAATATACTCGGATTGCCCTGGAATTTTTGGATGTTATTTACCTTTACCCTAGCAGGAACCCTATTTCAAATGAAGTTTGTAGCATGTTTAGTTTACTTACAGGGACAGTCAAAAGTTTTCCGTTACATTACGGCCAATGGGAAAAAAATCGTTCCAAATGAATTTTAAGGGCATTACACCCTTTCAAACAAAATAAAACTGATATGCAGTTATGAAGTGCACTAAAATATGCATTCTGTAGAATATGCAGTGCAAAGAATATTTATTATTCATTTACAGGGCCACACAAAAGTGTTCTGTTACATAATGGTATAGGGGTAAATTGTTTGAGACTTATTTTAATTATGTTAAACTGTTTCATATGTAATGAAATTGTTATATGTCGGTGAGGCTTACTATAAGTTATTTCATGAACTGCGTTTCAGAAGTGCGTAGTATTTACAGGTCCACGCAAAAGGATTCAGATATATGTTCTATTCAAAGTACTGTATAATAGCGGTGACGGCAGGAAGTGCATTTGTAATTATGATGTACGCTTTTAAGTTTCACTATTTTTTTTGCATATTATATGGTGTGTAAAAATACTATAGTCGATATACAGGGCTACACAAAAGAATTCGTAAGGGTTACTGAGTATGAGCGTAAATTGCTTAACGGTGGGTTTTAAAGGAATTATGCATTTTTACGCTGAATGACATTTAGTTTACTAAGAAATATTTGTAGAATATAGATAAAATGATACACAAATCCACAAAATAATTGGATACACGGCCGTCTATGGATGATAATTTCTGGGAATGTGATTTCAGTAGTTTTACGAGTGTTTTAGTTTGAATTAAATTTTAGCTAAATAGTGGCGTGTAATAAAGATACTAAGTAAACTACAGGGCTGAAAAAAAGTATTTAAGTATGTTTCCATTTATAAGTATAAATTGCTGAAAGAGAAATTTCAACCTGTTATGCGTTTCCTTGCTAAACTAAATTTTCCCATTATATAGTATATGTATCAAGTGACAGATCAAATACAGGGCTGTTCAAAAGAATTCGAATACATATTTGGCTATGGAAGGTAACTGCTGAAATCAGATTTTTTAAACGCTTTATCTGGTTTCTAAAATGTTTTCTTAGTTATCTTATTTAGCTTATTTCCCCAAAATAACGAAATTTTGTTAAAGATTTCAGGAAGTGTTGGAAAGTGTTTCATAATCGATGCTTAACGCATGATTTTTCTTCCTTGTTTTATTTTCCTTGTATCTTAATTTCTATTTTCGTAACCATTGAGTGATTCGAGCCACAATTTTGGTAAGTTAAATGATGCTGCATCGTTACATATGAAATTTTTACGTGTGAGAATATCCTCCGTTTAAATATTTTATCCATCACCGATAGTTATATAAATATGTAACAAATTAACAACTTGTAATAATATACTATTTCTAATTGCTAAAAGGTGTAAGATTAAAACTTTAAAAATAGTAAAAATAGTTTTATTTGACTGTTTACATGTTTCAACTCTACCCGAGTCATTTTCAAAACAAATAAATAATAAAAAAAAGCAATTTAATAAATTACAACGACCATTTGGAAAATGATTTTTTCAAAGACTAAAATTGAAGACATAAAAAATCGCACGGAGTTGATCATATATTACGTACGCCATGAATTAAGTGTTTTTAGATGTAAAAATTGCAAGATTTCCTGAAACTTACGTATTATCCACCTGAAAATTACGTATTATCCAAGCATTTCATTGGCTGTTCGGGAAAAGGCTTCTCCATCGTAAAAATCTGACGACCCATTTTAAATGAAATTTTATTCTTAAACTTCTAAACATCCCACAATATTACTTTTTACACCGTCGTATAGAGAAAAAAAATGTACTTTTAAATGCAATTTGTTTGAAAGCTGTATTTCAATTTGTTTCTGAGTTATTATTATTTTTTTTGTAGTTTTTATTACTTTTTTGTCATAGTGGCAACAGAAGTGATCCATCTCTGTTGAAAGTAAAGAGAAATACAGATTACTGTATAGACCAATCAGAACACGAATAAAATGCGGATTCAACCAATAAAACGCCTCAGATATGCTTTTAATTTCCTACCCTGACGAGAACAATAACCATTTTTCCAAATGCTTAAAAAATATATTTATTTATTTATATATATTTCTATTTATATATATTTCTATTTGTATATATATATTTCTGTTAACTTTTATGAGTAACGGTGAGATATATTTTATGGACATTTCCTTAACAATAAGCATTTAGATTGGTTAACCTAGCATGTAAAATCAACTTAATGATAAGCAAACTAAATAGACTTTATTTAGTATCTGTACGAAAATCTCACCCAAGTTGATATTTCGCAACAGTAATGAGATTAATTCATCTCATATAAATATAATTTTAATCTGAAATTTTATTTAGTAAAATCTAATATATTTTTTTGCGTTGGTTTAACCCATTAACCGCCAAAAGTATAAGGTTAAAGTTTTCCATTTTTCAGCTGAACGTCGTTTGCCGCTACAAATTCTAAACACAATTGTCGCTTTACTTGATCATAACGTTTTGTGTCTTTATGTAAGGTTAATTTTTTAATTGGAAAATAGTGGTGGGTATATATATAATTTAAACATGCGTATTAATTTTCACTACCAGCGGATAATGGGTTACAGTCTTTTCTTAAATAATATTTCTTGAGTTTTACACATTTATTTGATCTAATCTAGCAAAAAAAAAAAAAAAAAAAAAAAAAAAAGAGACATTCTCAATGTGTTAGTTTAGTTTTTTTTTTTTTTTTTTTTTTTTTTGCGTAATTTCTTTTGATTTGATTTCAGAAAACTACATATTATTTATAATGATTTTACTGAAAATAGATTTTTCTTTCAACATGGTCAAAGGATCCTCCATTTTCTCGCTCTGCTGTCATCATTTTTTAAAAAAACTTAAATATTTAATGATCGATATATCTGGTTGCGTGACCATTTCAGCTACATGTTTGAAAAGGCATTCAAAACAGTCTAAAATATTAAAATCGCAAAATTTTGTCAAAAGTAAAATTGAAACATTTTTATTTTAAATTTGCCCTTTATTGAAGATTGAACTCAAATACTTTTTAATTTTAAAAGTTACCAATACATTAATACTTTCTATCTTCTTACTTAATACATTGTCTCTTTACGTATACATTACATCATTACCTACACATAGAATCTTAAATTTATGCTTTTAAGAATGCATATCTATCTTAAAATACACACAATACATGCTTTTCATACAAATTATACAACATTTTTTCAACAAATTAATACAATAGCGATGACTCAGTCGTTAGCGATACAATTTTCATAATTCTGCTTCAACCAAACCTTAATAAATATATATTTAAATTGAAGCATTTTTTATATTCTAGAGCTTAAGTACAATGAAAAAACTTTAAAACCCATTTAGTAGATAAAGGGAAAGCTTGCGATATCAGAGCTTTGTTTGTTTTGCGATGTCGAAATTTTTTATATGTGATCTAACGAACTATGTCAATGTTTCATACAAGTGAACTAAGAACCAATATGAGCACTATCATCGTAAGATATTGAGTATAACTATTTACAGTCTCTAGAACTTTTATCATCCTATTGTTTTCCTGATTTGGCGAAAAAAAATTCCTTATTTATAATGCTTTACTATGCAACCAAATTTCTTTCAAACTCATTGTTTTTATACATGATTAAGCTATTATCTCGATTCTTCAAGTTCATTGCGTGAACTTTGTGATCTTAAAGTTCAAAATAACACCAAATAGACATTCGCCTGGTTGATTTTTGGATGACCGACCCCCTGGAGAAAACTACGAGATCTTTTATGCTCAAACATCTTTTTTTTTTTATTTTACTTCCGATTCGCTCACCCGTAAACAGTTCATAACGAACACACGTAATATGATTGTCATTAACTATAGAACGCTTTATCTATTTTTTATCTACAAAAACGAAAAAAAAATTATGAGTAAGATATGGTAGAATTGGTGTCCTTCCACAAAAGATTTTGATTGCTATCCTTAATTTTAATATTGTTATTAAATTATTAATTATTTTAATTAAAAAATACGTTGTTTTTTATATT
This sequence comes from Maratus speciosus, assembly GCA_963932465.1. NCBI lineage: Eukaryota > Metazoa > Arthropoda > Arachnida > Araneae > Salticidae > Maratus > Maratus speciosus. The sequence goes on along the minus strand of OZ010789.1, from coordinate 306,299,673 downwards.
GCTGACACGAACACAACTCATTCATATATTCAGTGATTTGTTTAGCCAATCGCTTCAGTTTAGTCAATTATTAAATCCAGTGTCGTCTTAATGAATAGAATAGGGTGTGATGGGAAAAACGGTCTAACTCGATGAAGAACCACAGTATCAGGGCTCCCAAATGGTCCGCCAACTGAATACCAATATTGTTTTAGAAAACTTTTCCTTTTAGATTTTCCTTACAAACCGCCCCGGAAACCCCTTTGAAAGTTAATTCTAGCGCGAACCTACCATAAAATTTTCTGTTAAAATTTATTGGTATTCAGTTGGCGGACAATTTGGGAGCCCTGCAGTATTGGTCCGTATTTGTTTTCTTTATTTTTTTTTTTTATTATAAAAAAGTGCAGAACTCCATAATGAACTGTTATAATTAAACTCATGTGTATGTTTCGTAAATACATGAAGTTGCATATAGTACTATCTTAACGGATAATATAATTAAAAATCATCTGAAATCAAATGCTCAAAATATTGTGCTAAACACTATGGATGCAGGAAATAACTCATTAAACAAACTGGTAAAAAATAAATTTTCAACATATTTCGAACGAGTACATTTTATTTCTTCAGACAACTAAAAGAATAAAACACTTCATAAACAGTGTCCAAATGTGATACCTCACGAAACGCAATTTCTCAGGAAATGCTATCCCTTTGTTGTCGTAGAATATTATTTTAAGAAAAATTAAATATTTTGAAATGCGTTAAATTTTCTATATTTTTCTAATATGTTTAAGAAGTTATTTCCAATATAAAATAATATAATCAATGAAATGTTATCATATGTCAATAATATAAAGATGAACATCATAACAATTCATTTCATAATTATATGACTTCCTCTGCTACATACTATTAGAAAAAGCAAAATAAGTAAATGCAGTTCAACATGTAGGAGTCCCCGTGTTCAATAAAATGTCTCTGATTGCATACTAAATACAATATGCGGGAAATCACGTCCTCTTTACGTACATTAAATATCTCTATGATAATCGATTAAGGCACTCAAGCGAAAGACAATGATATAAGATGTCAGAAAACTTTTAAGCAGCTTAATTTATGTCGGGACGAAAAAAGTACAGGGTGTCTTATAAATCCGTTTTTATTTCAAAACTTCATTAAAAAAATATAACACATTGTTGAGCGAAGATTCCACCATTAAACTTGTCTAAGCGTCGGATTATTTTGTAGCGAAAGAAATAAGGAGTTAAAATTTTCTTTAGAGTATTTTTTGCTACAAAAATGTAGACCATGTACCGAATCTTATGGTGCAAACCACACTTCGATACTACAATTAGTTAATTTTTTTTTACATTTTTAAATCTGAACTTACTTTTGAATATCTTTGAAATAATTTTTTTATCTCTCCAAAATATTGACTCTTTGAAAAGTCTTATGATGCAAACCACACTTCGGTACTATAATTCGTTAAATTTTTTTGACATTTTTAAATATGAACTTACTTTTGGGTATTCTTGAAGTAATTTTTCTATATCCCTAAAATACCAACTCTCTGACAAGTCTTATTGTGCAACTCACACTATTACAATTTGTTAGATTTTTTTGACATTTTAAAATCTGAACTTACTTTTGGATATCTTTGAAATAATTTTTCTATCTCCCCAAAATTGGATATCTTTGAAGTAATTTTTTTTATCCCCCAAAATATTGGCTATATAGCAAGTGTTAATCTGCAAACCACGCTCTGATACAAAAATTTGTTATTATTATTATTATTATTATTGTTACTGTTATTGTTATTAGTTTGAAACTATTTTTGGATAAGTAATTTTTCTATTTCTCTGAAAATTTGGCTGTTTGACAAGTCTGATTGTGCGAACGATACGACAATTTGTTATTTTTTTATGTATTTTTGGAATGTGAATGGATTATGGAATATTCTGTATAAAAGTAACTGGCGACTATTTACTCTTTAAACTCTTTATAGATTCCTAAGACACAATAAAGGCATAGTCATTGAACTGGGATCAATGAGAGAGCTCTTTCTCATTGAGGAAAAATTGATACAGGGCTGCTAATTAAATGAGAACGATACCAAAACTCTGTCTAAACATTATAAAAATTTTTATACCACCGGAAACCCAGCTACGTTGGGAAATGTTATAATGTCGTTGTGGTAGGAAATTCCTTTGACTAAAAGTGAAAGATAAAATCTTCCAGAGCGACATTTTTGCTCTTCCAGAGAGACATTTTCTGCATTTTTAATGTATATTTAAGAAAATATTTCCGTTGTAAAAATAATGTCTTTATTGAAAAGTTTACCATTATGCCAGTTTTAGTAAAGTTCACCCGTAACATTTGTTTAAAGTATGAGCATAAGCACAATTCATTTAATAAATATATAACAGTACATCTTTCCACTACCAAATACTATAAGAAAACAGCAAAAGAAGTAAATGTAGGTTGTTTCAAGGGCGCGGAGTTCACTAAGGTTCCCCAGATTGCACATTAAATAGAAATATTACGGAAAATCATTTCTATATTTCTCTTTCTTAAATACCTACACCCTAATAAAAATAAATGGTGAAAATTAATCATCAGAGCCACCAGTAAGAAGTTAAGGATTTAAGGTTATATCAGGATTCGTACGGGTCCTTGAATTTCAAGATTAATAAATTCTTCGGTACCGGTATTCTCTTATGGAAAATCACTCCTTAAATAAGGGGAAATTTTGTACGTTTAAACTAGATTTATTTTTCTATAAAAAAAATACTGATATTTGGCCTTGAAAACAACGGTACCCATACGAACCCTGTATATAGTGTCGATATAATCGTGGTCGCCAAATGTTTCTCTGGCCGAAGATGCAAATTTGAATTTTTCGAAAGGGGCTGCATTTTATACATTTTATATTGTATTTAAGAACTTATTTCCATTGTAGTGTAATATGTACAATGAAAATTTTGCTGTATTTCAGTAACATCTATTTAATATATGAGCATCAGCACAATCAACGACACTTTTCCATTGCTAAATACTATGACGAAAAAAAGAGGGAAAAAAAGAAAGACGAACAGGCTAGTTCATTAGGGCGTTGTTGATATCAATTGTCTATTAAATACAAATATTGTATAAAATCACTTTCTCTTCGCGGTTCTTAAATACCTATACCGCGATGAAAATCAATTATGATAGTCAAGCGGCAGTCAATGATCGATTAAACCAGAAAATTTTTAAGCAGTTTTTTATGTAACGGAATAAAAGAATGTTTTACTCTTTAAGATTTTTATAGATTCTTAAGATAAAATAAAGCACCGTCACTGAATTATGATCAGTGAATGAGCTCTACCGCAGTGAGCGGTGATTTATACGGGATGCCAGTTAAATGAGAATAGAAATAAAAATCTTTGCAAATAATGTGAATATATGATACGTCAGTTAACTCTTTACCCGCTGGTGTTCCATTGACGCAGCACTAAAATTAAATCCTCATGCTTAAATTTACTAACAAGCTACCACTATTTTTGAATTAAAAATTTTGCCTTATTTAATTACAGAAACTTTGATCGCTAAATAAAGGGAAGATTGTCTTTCATAATTTGTGGTGGTAAACATTTTTCTGCAAAAAAGATCCCTATGCTATAGTTTCGGCCGTTAATGGGTTAACATGCTAATACGAAAATGCCTCTTCGTCGTGGTGTTAACAGGTTTGTTTTTCTGAAGAAGCAAGATTAAGTCTTTCAAAATTCGTTTATATATATATGTGAGGACGTGAAAAAATCGTGTTTCCTTTATAAATCTATTTTATTGGTAAATCTGCACCGAAAAAGCACAATAATCTGCAAAAATCTAGTTTTATCTTTTATTTCTAGTATTGTAAAATTTTGGTTTACAATGGGAGCAATTAGAGGTTTTTCGCGATTTCCCAAAATTTGATTTTATGGATAAAGTGAGTTTTCAAACTCACGTCCTCATATATGGTTATATATATATATATATATATATATATATATATATATATATATATATACATATTAGAATGAATTTTTAAGCTAATTTTCAATGTAAAAAATATATATCCCGCGCAGTTTTGCTACATACCTATAACATCTGTTTAAGCTATTTAACATCAACACAATCTATTTCATAATTATATAATGGTGAGCTGTTTATTCCTGAATATTGAGAAAAAAAAAGTGAAACATGTAAAAATAGGTTAATATGTAAGCAACGACATAAATTATTAAGATGGCACTAATTACATCTCAAACACAAATATTAGTCATCAAAAATCATTTTCTCTTCACGGATATTAAATACCTATACCGTGATGAAAATCAATGGTGATAGTCAAGCGAAAGTCAATGATCTAAGACGCCAGAAAACTTTTAAGCTGCTTTTATACGGCGGGAGAATAAAAAAGTATAAAAGTAACTGGCGTCAGTATTTACTCTTTAAGCTCTTTATAGATTCTTAGGATATAATAAAGGCACCGTCATTGAATTAGGATCAATGAGCGAGCTCTTCTTCAATGGGCAGTCATTTGTACGGGCTGCGAGTTAATTTAAATAATCCTTCTTCTGAGGAATAAAATCTAGTTACAAAGTAGGAGTGATTAAAAGCCATCCATCAAGTTAAATAGAAGGGCAAAGGTGGATTTAGTGAGTCGATAATGAGAAAAGAAACTCACGTGATGAATGGCCGAAATAAGTTTTCTAAAAGTTTTTGATTTAGTTTCAAAAAAAGAAAGGGCAAGAATGAAAAAACAGAAAGTGATTCGATGTTAGATTTGATTTGTGACCGATTGTGCTTTCTAATAGACTATAGAAGTGGGCTTAAGGTAGGAAATGTAATTTTTAAAACATGATTTTGTTGCAGTTGTTGAATATACATTATATTTTATTCTCATTTTTTTTAGATAAGTGATAATCACCACGTGGGATAGGGACCAAACATGGCCCTCGAATTCATATCATGCGAGCACACCCAAGTTGAGCACATAATTAATTATATATCTAATCATATACAGTAAATGTATTTCTTTAAAAACCTCGTGATTGTTTTGAAAATCTGATACAATATAGATAAACACAAGGCTTTTATATTTTTTCCAATTAACAATCCTAATACTGAAGTAGAATATTGAAGTCTGGTGTAAGTCACCTTCAAGTCACCTTCAAGTCCCTTATTAGCAAAATTGTTATTTCCGTATTAGTAATAGTTAATAATAGTTCATTATAATATATAAACAAATGGCTACAGAAACGTACTTTGAGTTTAACTTCTCTAACATATTTTAGTTTTTAGAGAAATTTTAGTGCATTCCACTTATTTTCTAAAAATCTTCTTAATAATAAATCTATCGAAAAAATTTTATCTTTCTTCTTCAAGCAAAAAAAACACATGCTACCACTTTGAAAGCAGGAACAAGACTGGAAGGATACGGCAAGAAAAGGGAAAAGTTAAAGAAGACAGCCAATAGAAAAGCAGAAGGCAACAGCCAATCACACAAGAGAATTACCCCGACAGAAGAACACGGGTCAGAAGGAGAATTATAAAGCACATTTTTAAAACTTTATTGTATTGGCATTTATTTTATTATTATTATTATTAATTATATATTTTATATATTCTTATGATTTTCTTTAAAATTTTTTACCCTCATTTTATTAATTTTGCTTCATAATTCTCCTTCCGGTCTGTGTTCTTCTGATTGGGTAATATTGTTGTGTAATTGACTGATGCGTTATGCTTTCTTATTGGCTGTTTTCTTTAACTTGTCCATTTCTCTTCTATTTACTTTTAGCCTTGCTCCAGCTTTCAAAGTGTTAGTACATGTCCCTTGCGCATGAAGAAGAGAGGTAAAAAAATTTTTGAAAGGCTTAGCGCATTTATTTATATTTTATAGTGTTATTAAGAATTATTTTTTGCTCTTTTTGCATTACACAGCTTGTTCAGTATTTTAATTTAACCATTTTTTTGTTATTCAACTGTAATTAAAACATTTATACATAATTATTTATATGTAAACATTATATAGTCATACATACATATATACATACATGTATGCGCGTGAATAAGGACATGGGGATAAGGAAAATATGAGCATGCGTATAAAAACAAATATATATCATGTGCACATACATACATACATATGCTCAACAATAGACGATTCAGTTGTGAACGTACATATGGATTTAATACAGCTATCTATATAATAAAAGCCTAAGTCATGTGACTGTCATCAACAGTTCCGGGCTGACCGCTTCACTTTTTATATGCCATTTTGCTACTTTTATGTTAGCTGGGCGCAGGTGATTCAATCGCCAAATAGGGTTCCATCGCCATCATTTCATTTAAAATATAAAGCTATCACTGACTAAAATACATGACTTTCATTTAAAGCAAATGAATTTAAAATACGTATATTAGATACATTCAAAATACATGTCTTTCTTTATCTCATTTAAAATACAGTAAGTAAATAAATAAAGGTACTTTTTCAGTATAGGTCCTTGACGAAAAGATGCTTGGCAAGAAAAGCAATTTGGCACCGTATTTTTTGGCAACCTATTTACTGTTTCATATACACAAGCTGTTTTTTTCCCATTTGAATACAATTTAATTAATATAGAGAAGCCGTTTATCCTCTTTTATATGGAAACAGCAGTAATTTGTACATATAAAAATATGTATAAATAAAATGTTTATAAATATATATAATTACATGTAAAAACAAAAATGAAAGTTCATCAGGTTTGTTTTCAGAGCTGTTTATATATTTTGGCAACATATCTCCCTTTTTTAAGCCAGAATTCCACCAAGCTTTTTTTAAAATGCCAATGCGCCAATAGTGGAAAAATGTCTAAATAAATAATTAATAGAAATAAAAATAAAAATAACATATATGAAAATATTTTATTTCAACATCGAAGCACTTTTTCTAAATAACACGCCCGAGGATAAAAATCCTGTTGGCGAGATTTGCGTCCGGTTAACATAAAAGTTCAGCCATTTTTCCTGAATTTTTTTTATAAATAAAACTGCTTAAAATTTGATTTTTTAGAAAAATATTTAAATATTTAATTATTGTTTGAGAGATGAGTTATATTCGAAAATATGTATATGTTTTGAAATAACTTCAGTTAAAATTAGATTGACAGCCCATATCTCTTTCCAGTGAAGTAAACGTAAAATATTCGTTCTTCGGTGAACGAAAAAAATATTAATTTATGGAGGTAATTGTTCACACAGCAAGAATGAATGATCTTGACGTCACATTCACTTGACGTCAGATTCGTTACAACTGTTTGTTACTTCATGAATGGATTTTTAATTTAACGTTTATCTGTATTCATCAAAATATTTTATTAGTTGATTTCTCTATCAGAATCTTTACATTTAGTGAAGGTACGCAGCAAAATAACATTATAAATAAAAGTAACATGTTGGAATCTTAGGTACATTTATAAGAGACCAAACTGGTCGCCAGAGGTAGCTAGTACTTACATATGTACGCATATTCACACAGATATGCAACAATACATACATACAAAATATACGAACGTAAATGTAAAACATTTATTTACATTCAAATAAATTTTTTGCAGTTATTTTAAATATTTGCATTCAAATAAATATTACAAATACAGAAGTTGAACAATAATGCGAGACGCTGTTGCATATAGTATATACTTGCAAATTCACACATACTTATATGCAAAATTACATACATACACACCCACATATAAACGTAGTCTAAAAATATATAATTTCACAAATTCATATTCGTACAAAGAAAAAAAAAATAAAAAGACACCATGGAATTGTTTTCTCGTTACATAAGAAATATATACATAAATTTCGTCATATATATATATATATATATATATAATGTTTAATTAATGGTTATATACATATATATATATATATTATATATATATAAGAACACACATGTATGTATCGCCGCACCGTATTCCCATAAAAGATAATAAGCTGCGAGGTATCATTGAATCTCGTTCATCAACGATATTCTAAAAAAAAGCTAATGAAATCATTATACCTATGATTAATTACTCTCTACTCCTCTGTCACAAAACTCATTCATTAAAAAATAAAATAAACAAGTCAGCGCGTTAATTTAGCAGCCAGTTGCTTTGGTTGTGGGTTTATTAAAATAATTTCTTTCCGAACAAATGACATGTAGGTGAAGAGAAGGAATAATTAAAAGGTATTCATTAATTTCAAAGCAATACAGAGGAGGATTTAGTAAGTCAATATTTTGAAAAGGAACGTACTTAATGAGGTATGATTGAAATCAATTTTCTAAGTTTCATTTCTCAATCAACGTGATAGCCGATGTTGATTTTAGAAGACATCAAATAAAAGAGGTTTTACTATGCGTTTGTATGCAGGTACATATATTTGCATTTTCCGATGTTTCCAATATTTTAATGATATACACTATTTACTGTATTTTCAATTATTTGTCTCGCTTGTTGTTATGATATGTTTAAAAAAAATTTATAAAGGATTAAGCTTCATTTTTAATTTGCATATTATATTCATATATATATATATATATATATATATTAGGTTGGCAACTAAGTTCCCGCAGTTTTTTTAAATAGGAGTTTTCTACCGGAATCTATATTTTGTTTTCTGGATAGAGTTAATTTGTGTTAAAATTCAGGTCTATAAAAAGGAGTGTCAAGTTGAGAAAAGGGGGCGTTTTCGACACCTCCTCCTCTTTGCATTTAATAGAGGTTGCGAGGCCGCTAAAGCTGCTCGCGAGATTTGTGCTGTGTATGGTGAGGGTCCCATAGCTGAAAGAACCGCTCGTGATTGGTATGAAAAGTTCAGAAATGGCAATTTTGACATCAAAAACGCACCTCATTCTGGCCGTCCAGTTGAGTTCGATGAAGAGCGATTAAATCAACTTTTGCACGAAAATTCGCATCAAACGACAAGGGAACTCGCAGAGAAAATGAAATTATCCCACACTGCTATAGAGAAGCATTTTCTCTCAATGAGAAAGATCCAGAAGTGTGGAGCATGGGTGAGTTCCGCATGCTTTAAGTGACAACAACAAAAATCAACGAGCCACAATCTCCGCTAGTTTGCTTGCTCGTCACCGCTCAACTCATGGACGCAAGCAACGATTTCTTTATCGAACCGTTACTGGTGACGAAAAATGGTGCCTGTACATTAATATGAGGCAGCGTAAGGAATGGCTTAGCCCCGGTAAATTACCAACATCGCGCCTAAAACAAGATCTTCATCCACGTAAAACGATGTTGTGCGTATGGTGGGTATGGGAGGGGATTATCCATTACGAATTGCTTGAACGGAACCAAACAGTCAACGCGGAACTCTATGTTTGACAAATGGAACTACTCAACACGGCTATTCAAGAGAAAAGACCTAATCGGCAGCATGGAGTTCTTTTGCTGCACGACAACGCCCGCCCTCATATCGCCAATATGACCAAGGAAGGCATTCAAACGCATGGCTGGGAAGTGCTGCTGCACCCGCCGTACTCTCCCGATTTGGCACCAACGGATTTCCACCTCTTTCGATCTCTATCAAATGCTATGCGCGGAGGTTCGTTCAATACTAATGCATAATTGAGAGCTTGGTTGGATGAATTTTTGGAGTCGAAACCGGGGGATTTCTACCAAAGAGGTATTGAAAATCGTTTTGAACGTTGGGAAGAAGTTGTAAATAACAAGGGACATACATTGTTGATTAATATATTTTTTATTTTGTATTGTAAAATAAACTTTTAAAAATTAAAAAAAATTAGTTGCCAACCCAGTTGGCATACCACAGTTGACATTCCATTTTAACCCTTTCGACTCGGTCGTCTCTTACACAAGTTTTAATCGGTTTATACCACTTTTTAAAAAAGTTTCCTTCAAGTACACAATTTCAAAAATGCTGTAATTAAATAAAGCAAATTTTATTTTCCATTATTACTGGTGCCAAAAATAAATTCTGCAAAGAAAAATGATGTCCAGTCATATTGCACATAAGAGTACAAAGAGTTAATGATCTGAAATTTAACATAAATTAACTCGATCAAAAAAAAGGCAAACTCGTCAAAAAACACGCATTTAAAAATACGGCGGGAACTTATTTGAAAACCCACTTGGTATTGCTATAGTAATCTGCGAAGTATTCTATAGTTGACATTACATTTCACCGATCAGAAATTTAACGCAAATTAACTCGATCAAAAAAACAGAATATAGATTCCGGTAAAAAAAGTGTATTTAATGAAACTGCGGGAACTTAGTTGCCAACCCTATATATATATATATATATATATATATATATATACAGGATGTTTCTAAACTCATGGTACATACGCTAGGGGGTGATAGAACACATCAAGACGAGTAATAGTGAATAGGAAACCAAGGGTACCAAACGTCTTCCGAAGGAGATAGGCGCCTTTAAAAAATAGGCACCAAAATTTCAAATGATTATAAAAAACGGAAAAATTGTTCGATATGTTTGCGATTTTCACTAAAACTATTCTTTATGTCAGTATTTTCTTGAAAATAAATTTTAAAGATACAGTTCAAAAAATGCCGATAGAGGGCACTTTAGACTTTGGAGTAACCAACAACTATTTTTTATCGTTATTTTTTGTATCTCATTACATGCTTTCAAAAGCTTAGACTTAAACTTAAATTTTGAGCTCAAAATCTGAATCGTTGGGAGTGATTAAGTAGCGCAACTGAACTGTGTTCAGGAGTTAAAATTTCAAACGATTATAAAAAACGGAAAAATTGGTCGATTCGTTTGCGGTTTTCACTAAAACTATTCTTTATGTCAGTATTGTTTTGAAAATAAATTTTAAAGATAAAGTTAAAAAAAAATACCGATAGAGGCGCTTTAGACTTTGGAGTAACGAAAAACTATTTTTTACCGTTATTTTTTGTATCTAATTACATACTTTCAAAAGCTTAGAATTAAATTTAAATTTTGAGCTCAAAATCTGAATAGCTGGGAGTGGTTAAGTAGCGCAAACCGAACTGTGTTCAGGAGGGGGGTTCAAATTTCAACTCATGAACACAGTTTTAGTTTGCGCTACTTAACCACTCCCACCGATTCAGATTTTGAGCTCAAAATTTAAGTCTAAGCTTTTGAAGCATGTAATGAGATACAAAAAATAACGGTAAAAAATAGTTGTTCGTTACTCCAAAGTCTAAAGCGCCCTCTATCGGTATTTTTAAAACTTTATATTTAAAATTTATTTTCAAGAAAATACTGACATAAAGAATAGTTTTAGTGAAAACCGCAAACGAATCGAACAAATTTTTCCGTTTTTTTATAATCATTTGAAATTGTAACTACTGAACACAGTTCAGTTTGTGCTACTTAACCACTCCCAACGATTCAAATTTTGAGTTCAAAATTTAAGTTTAAGTCTAAGCTTTTGAAAGCATGTAATATGATACAAAAAATAACGGTAAACAATAGTTGTTGGTTACTCCAAAGTCTAAAGCGCCCTCTATCGGCATTTTTTGAACTGTATCTTTAAAATTGATTTTCAAGAAAATACTGACATAAAGAATAGTTTTAGTGAAAACCGCAAACGAATCGACCAATTTTTCCGTTTATTATAATCATTTGAAATTTTAGTGCCTAAACTTTAAAGGCGCCTATCTCCTTCGGAAGACGTTTGGGACCTTTGGTTTCCTATTCACTATTACTCGTCTTGATGTGTTCTATCACCCCTAGCGTATGTACCATGAGTTTAGAAACACCCTGTATATATATATACATATTGTATGCATTGCCGCAATGACTTAAATCCTTACTTCTTTTATTTTACTGTTATGATGATATAATGATTTGTGCATTTAAATTATACTGTGTTTGTTTCTATGGCGTTAAACTAACTAGGAAAGAAATGTAGGATTTTCAATATAACTTTCTTATATCCGTATATTAACCCCTTGAGGGGCGGTGGGATATATTTTATCCCACCTACGATTAGTGAAGATTTGCACCGGAAAAATTTTGTGAAATTTTACTTTTCTAACTTTGGTGGAAAAAAGTCGGAAAATTGCATCTCCTTATTTTGAAATTTTTTTTTTCTAAATTTCCAGTGGGAATTCAGCATTACACAAACGTAAGTTAACGTTAAAAAACGTTATACTTGCCCTTCAAGGGGTTGAATAGATAGTTATATAACTATCATTATTTTTTTTAAATTTAGATAATATTAATATAAATAATAATTTCAAATGAGGTATGACAGTAAAAATATTTTTTTAAGACTATACTCATTATAGCTCTTAAATTTACATAAATATCTTATTAATTTAGAATAAAAATTAGATAGCTTTAATTTTCTTTCACTAGATGTCAGAACAACCAATTTTTTTTTTTCCAATGCAAATACAACTGAGCAAATTATAACTAGCTTTATATATTTCTCACTAGATGTCAGCATTATAGTTTTTTGCAGAACTTGCAAATATGGGTGTAGTGTAATTTTTGTATTTAATTATGTTACTTAAAGGATTTTGAATATTAATTCAATTAATATATTAATATTATCATTAATAAATGTTATATAGTAGTTTAATTAATAGCATTATTTTTTTACTTTTTTCTTGCATGAATGAAATAATCTAAGTGTTATATTTTAACTACGACCGCTTCTTATCCTATATGTTTATTGTAATTTCTCTTAACAGTTAAATTAACCTTAATCGTTTTGCGATACAATATCTGTACATGTGCAATTCTGAACAGTATTAAACACTTATGTGATTTTGATAGGGTAAACTTAATTTAATTTAATTATTTTTTATCAAATATTATATTTTATATTTCATTTCAGAGGTTTTCTTGTTATATAACGTTCTTTATTTACTTTTATCATTCTGGTTCCACAATCGATTGGGCACAGAGAGAATTAATTTTTTATCTTAAAGTTTAATTTTTTACAGAAATCGACTGTTTTTGCTTACATTTGTAAATTTTGTGCCCCTGAAGACGTAATTTACACTATAAGCATTCTTTCGGTCCATAAACTTGCTTTTTCATTTGTAATTTGCATAAGTCATTTCATTGGACTGCACAATTTAACTAGTATTCTGTTTGTGTTGTGTATAATAATGATTTAATAATTTTCGGTCAATATCATCTGTTTAAATGGTTTAATTGGACAGAAAGTTTTCTATATATATTTATATACCAGAGGTCTGTCCAGACTTTTTTCCCAGGGTCCTGTTTTTCTGAAATTGTGAACAGCTTTTTACATTTGTGAAAAGTCTAGTGATAATTTTGTGAATTTGGGATGATCATTATATTGATATTCTTGTTTACACATTTTTATGAATTTATATGTACGTATCTAAAATACATATATTTTCTTTAAATATGTAAACGCGACAGGTCAGATTTTACTTTTAATGATAAAATCTGCGAAAGGTTCAGTTTAAAAATGAAAAAAAAAATGGGAAAGGCCTTTTTTAAGACAAAGAATTTTAATTAAGGGTTCTGTTTTAAGGTAAAAAGTTTTGTGAAGGGTCCAGCTTTCAGATGAAAAATGTTATAAAGGGTCCTGTTTTGAAATGAAAATTTTTGTGAAGGGTATATTAAAGGACCCAGATTTTTCCTGTATGCGTAGCCTGTCGTAAAGTATTCGACCTTTGGCCGAAAAAAATATATAAGTTACCTGACGGAATTGGGACTCTAAAGTCCCATTCAAAGTAGGAACCTTGCGTCTCGACACACTTAGGCCACCGTTCCTTCCACTTCCGAAAACACTTCTGAAAAGCTTCTTTTGGAATGGCGTTCAACCTCACCATCACGTTCTGTCATGTATCTTCACTCTCAAAACGGGAGCCTTTCAATGGTGCCACCAATTTCGAAAAAAAAAAAAAAAAAAAAAAAAAAAAAAAAAAAAAAACAGAAGTCGCAAAGAGTCATGTCTAGAGAGTACAGAGGTTGGCGAATGACTGAAATTCCATGTTTCGCCAAGAACGTTTGAATCAGGTGCGATGAATGACCTTGAGTAATGATGCATCTTACGACACCTGATGAATCTTACGCACTGTTTCGCTTTGAGAATCTCCAATCTTTGACAAAATTTGATGCAGCACCTTTGCTAAACTCGTTCAGTCATCTTCAGAGAAATCAAAATCCGGCGATCACGTCTGACACAACCTCACTTGGAAGCAGGCAGGTAACGACTGGCTCACTGGAACTCAGGAAAAAAATTCAAACATGTGCATTAAGTTATCTCCTTCCAATGTGCACTGTGACGCCGCCTTAGAATCACTACTGTGCGTATGGGAAAATATCAAGGTCGGATAGTTATGAGACAGACCTCGTATATATATGTATATATATATATATATATATATATATATATATATATATTTGTGTAAACAGACTGCTATGGTAGTTGTACCGTGTAATGTTTGATTGCCTGTCTGTTTCTCTTCCCTCTAATTTTCATATACATTGCTAATTTTAACGAATTTTCAATATGCTGTTAAAACACACAACCCTACTTTACATTTTAGAAACAGTCATCGTATAAATATATATGTATATATACAAAAGATTATTACATATGAATGTCTAATGCAATGTCTAATCTCGAATATCTAATCTCGTGTCAAATTCAAACTATATAGGTAACAATTTGGTTTAACTGAATGCATATAACAATAAAGATTAATCCGAAAAAAAAACTGCTGCGGTATACCATTATCACAATCAGAAAAAGCACCAAGTGGCACTAAATATATATATTTTTTTCTTTTAAGTAAGCGAATCACTGTATAAGAAAGAAACAATTACTTCGACTTCGTGTTATTATTATTATTATTTAATTATTGCGTACTTTCGTTTTATTAAACATAATTTAGGAAGTAATGTGAAAAAAAAATTACATTTAAAAATATTTTAAAGACAGATTTTCTTAGTAGTTAAAAGCATATTATTAAGAAAAAAGTCTATAAAAAAGCAAATATGTGTCTATCATATTAAAATATGACAATCTGTTAGTACTTCACAATTACTTTCTTCTTCAAATATGAAACGAAGCGCGATGAAATTAACACCACTGGATCCGAGAATGTCACATAAGACTTAGAATTTTTTTATGAGAAATTATTTCCGGCATATTATTCTTTTTTAATATTTTCCAACATACTCGAAAAGTTAGATGAATTTTAACACAATTATTCTAATTGGTAAATACTCGAAAAGTATTTAAGAATTAGGTTTAATTGTCTGTCTGTCGTCCGTCCGTGCTCTAACTCGCGTAAAAATAATAGGATTATCGTGCAATAGATATATTTTACTGTGTTTAATATGGTATGTTCAATATTGAAAATGAAACGTGTAGAAATTACAATTCGTTTACATGGACAATCAAAAGATTTTTGTTACTAAACTAGTTTGTGGTGTATTTTTATAGCGTAACACTATTTCAAACACATTGAAATTAATACATAGGATCGAGATTTCATCATCTTATGGTTGTATTGTAGCTACTAGAGCACCAAAAATTGGTTAAACCTATCACAAAATTTTTAACAGTGTACTCGAATTATTTTGTGTAACCCTAATATAAGATTTGATCGAATTTATACACATTAAGTAATATGCGCAATATTAGATACATTTAAAAACGCGTACCACAATTGAAGAGCTAAGTGGAAGAACATGTTAAGTAACAAAAATTACATTTGAAGAAATTTGATGCGAAAGTTTTTGTTGTCAATTTTAATGATTTATTTTCTGTTTGATACCATGTGTTTAAAATATTAACAAGTGTGTTACTAAACTCTATCAAAAAAACTTATTCACATTTAATTTTTAAATATTAAAAAATATTAATATTATTTACATTATTAAATATTAAAATATTAAATATTAATGAATAATGTCTTAAATCATTAAGGCTAAATAGAACTTTAGTATTTTAGCTTTACCATGTGATAAAATACCTGATAACACCTTCGTCCAAAAGATAAAATAATTTTTAAGAAAATGTAGCATAACATGTTCTTCCACTCAGCTCTTCAATTGAAAGCGTACTTCCAGCAATTATTGCTCGTAGTACTGTAACCGAATTCTTTTGTGTGCCCTGTTAATGAAAGATATATGCTATACACAACATATTCTATAGTAAGCATGTTGCAGTTAGAGGTCTGCACGGGTAGAAATTTTCAGGCCCGGGCCCGGCCCGTACAAAAAAAATATTGGCCCGGCCCGGTATAAAATTTAAAAGTTCGGCCAGAGCCCGTTGAAAAATCTTGTTGACCTGACCGAGTATAAAAACTAAAAGTTTGGCCCGAGACCAGCCCGGCCCGGAAAAAAAGTCAAAATCTCGGCCCGAGTGAATTTCTACAAAAAAATTGATTTTTACGTCGATTTGGTTAAAAATTTGTCTCGTACGATGAGTTCTGACCAATAATATTTATCTTAACTTCTTTTTTCATGTTTATAATCTTCACTTGTATAGAAGTGCTGAAGGCTGCGATATTTTTTTTTTTTAATAAATCTCTATTTCTTGTATGTAAACGTTTCAGTTATGATTAATATTGTTAATTCATGTTCCATGTATTAAAGTGTTAAAAAACTGAAAAATGCTGTACAGTAAAATCTTTTATGACGGAATTGCATAGAAAAGAAAAAAAAAACATGTGTTATAGACAAGTTTCCTTCTTAGCAAGTGTAAATGTATTATAGATTCTTTTCTTACGTATTAATACTTTAATTTTGCATGGATCAACACGTTTTTCAGTTCAAAACAGGATTCCGTCATAGGCAGGGTCTTGTTCACACGTTTTACTATATTTTTATTTAGCTATATTTTAATCAGTATAGAAATCTACTATTCTTTAAAAGGAATAAATTTTAATGTTTTGTAGCTATGTAGATTTTGTGATAATGGCAATTTAAAAATGTCTGCATTTTCGCAATAATTTTTGGGCCTGGCCTAATTTTACTGACCTTTGAATGGATCAGGCCACGCCGAGACGATGATTTACATAAGGGTTGGGTCAAAACTAGGACTGAAAAATTTGGGCCGTGAAGACTAGGAATGAAACCAATCCCGGATTTGTACAGAAAAAAATTAGCTAGGTCCGGCCAGCCCTATCCTTCAGGAAAAAAGTAAGGACCGAACCCGACCCGTAAAGTGTAGTCACCCGGTCCGACCCGAACCTTCAGAAAAAAGAAAGCCGGGTCAGTCGCTGTACCCGGCCCGAGTACAGCGACTGAAAATAGGCACGAGGCCGGCCCGTGCAGATCTTTAGTTGCAGCACACGTCAGTCATGTATAACAATTTCAATAAATTTGAAATAGTGTAACGTTATTTTAAAAAAGAGCAAGCGAATTTTCTCCGTAGACCATAATGTAACGACATTCTTTTGAATGGTCCTGTAAACCAACCATAGACGCTACGCACTTCAATTTCAATATCGAACATGCCAATGGAAAATTTCATTAACATACATATCAATTACTACGTAGCAATACGACTACATTTATGTGAATTAGAGCACAGACAGACGGATAAGAAACCGAACTTTTAAACACTTTTCATTTCTGTTGCTAAACGTTAAAAATGATCCTATATTTATTTCTAAAAATATATAGAAATACTTAATTCGTATTACTAATATGTTAATGAAAAATATATTTGTTACATATCATGAAAGCTTGCAACTCAGTGTTGAATTCAGGAGGTGGCCCGGGGTGGGGGACATCGTCCCCGACGAGAGCAATGAGATGTCCCCCTCCCGGAATATTTGAGATTTTGTGCTATCAATGGTCAAACAATGCAATTTCACACCCGGAAATCTATAAAGTCCCCCCCCCCCCCAGAGCCACAGAAATCCCTCCCGGAGAAAAGTGTCTGAATTCAAAACTGTTGCAACTTGGAAAGGGAATTACAAAAATTACACAAAAAAAAAAATGATTTGTGTCTATGAAATGAAACCATAGAAGTTAAAATACGGTAAGAACAATTTCAAATATTTCTATATGTGAAATCGGCTTGAAGAAAATTAATCGTAAATACTTAATGCGTTTAAACTTCTTTGAACTCTTTGGCTCTTAAAGCTTCAAAATTTTCGAAATTTTAGTTTTTTTAGATGTTAAACTTCTATCTTTTCTCAACATTTTGATATAATTATTTTCTTGATATTCGCATTAGAACAGAAGTTATCATTTTTGAATTATACCCGCTCATTAGCTGATGCGGCGTTTACGAAACTTTGAAGTAATTTTTCTCCAAATGACGTTTTGGGCATAGGCATAACGCGCAGGATATCTCAAAAACTTCTGAATATTTTTTAGTTAATTTTAAAACGTATGTTTCATGTTAAACTTAAAATTTCATTTTTATTGTTCAAATAAATTTTTTAGGTGATTATACTGTTGACATTTTCAAAATTTTGTATAAGCTAAATACAGCTTTGCATTAAAAATATAATAAACGGTGAATTGCGAGTATTGCTCACGCTCAGAGGGTTCTGTACAATAAATATATGAATTATTAACTGTATTATTTTTAAAAAAATAGTTGATAAAAGAATTATAAGACTTTGAAAGAAACTATACAACGTAGGGTTGGGTATAGCTGTATATACCAGAAAAGTATGAATGGGTATACCATAAAAGTTCAAACAGATATGAAGCCTAAATAATATCAAATATTGCTATTCTGTATATCTCTTTTTTTAATTTTATCCTAATCTGTTTATGATGAACTTAATTCGGTACTGACAATAAAACTAGTGGATATTTAAATTTCATTTGGCATTTCATAAAACTAATTTCAGCGTAGTAACAATCCTTTTCTTTTTACTGTGCAGCTAAAACAAAACACTTGTTTAAAGTTTAAACTTGGCATTGTGCTAAGCGCGCTTCAAAAGGATGTCGCAAAGTTGGAACGCCACCTTGGCCCGTGTCGTGTTTTTCCAGATAGGTTTTTAATTAACTTTTATAGACACGAGAGGCATATTGAGAGATCAACTCAATGCCAACTAGTCGTGAATCCCATAGTATTTACGTGATTAATTCTGATTAAATTAATCTGTTTCTAACAATTTGATGTTTATTTCTTTTATACTGCTACTGGGCATTGCATTACACAAATAATCAAAAAGTTGTTATGCGGGCTTTAAAAGCTGATGGTACATAGAGTACATCTCCCCTGTCATATGTATGTCCAAACCGTCCGTATCTTTAAGTGTTAATATCTCAGCTAATTACCGACGATTTTTTTCAAAAAACATTACAAACAATTATTTTATACTTCTGCTACGATGAGTACCTCCAGCGCTCCTTTACACCTTTGCTGAATACCCGAAAATCAAAATTTGTGTGTAACGGAAAAATACGAGTTTCTCAAAAACTATGTGACCTGGGGTAATTGGTAATCGTTATAATTTCCCTGCAACGTTTAAATTAATGCCTACTACATCTAATTTTTTCATAATTTTAGTTTTAGCAGATTCGGAAATAGAAGCGGTGAACAATTTTTGCACTGCATTTTCGACGATATCTCTGAAAATATAGGTAAAATTAAAAAAAATGTATTTTTAAGTTTAGCGTTGCGAATGCTTTCACACGATACCCCCACACGATATACAAAGAAAAGATCTTTTTTTCAAGTTAGTTAATTAGCCCCTCTACCTTTTTCCTAAATGTATTTGTGAATGTTTAATAACCTGTAAATATGTAGGTCAATAGTCTTTATTATTTCCCCCAATTTGAACTTTCCACGTTCCATAGTTTACGAGTAAAACGGCTGTGACAGACAGACAGACACAGGAGTGATCTTATAATGGTTCCGTCTTTACTTTTTAAGTACGAAACCCTAAAAATGATTTAATTACAAATTTATTTAGATTCAGAGTAATTATTACATTCCGATGCATAATTAGACACATAAATATTCATTCGAGTGCCAAAATGTATTTGGCAATCGTGGGCGTAAGCTGTTGTACTCATTTTCTGTTCGACAGTTTGGAGCCCCGTATAAACAATAATTCTGCATCTTGTGTTTTTTAAATACAAGAAATGAAAGAACACATTTCTATATTTCATCCCAATAAAAAATGTGTTTTAAACTATTATTCATTTTAAGATATTAAATGTTGAAAATGGTCTCTTTTTTTTTCCTTTTTCCTAATTTTAGTATCCTGAGATCAATTAAACAAGTCGGAAATTATCGTCGAACGTGGCAAATGAGATGAGTTCATACTATAACTAGTTTTATAAATATTCAGATCTTGTGCAATAGCTGGAATTGCACTCTTAAATGTATGTCTAACTCAAAAATGCATGAATACGAAATTTATTACGATTATATATATTGAATTCAGTGATGAAGAAATAATATGACTCCATCTTAAATAGGACGTTTATCACCATGGCAACCTAGAATCATTAACTATAATGTGATGTTATTAAACTAATTACTTATGATAGGATTTAATAGAATGAAGAAAACTTTCCTTAATATCTTTTTAAGTTTTGATTCGATTTTTATAAAATTGAAATGATTCCACAAAATTATATATCGATTATATATCGCTCATCCGCAAGATCAGTGACACATCTCGACAAAAGTAAATTTCCCAGGAGAGGCAAAAGAAACTTTGCATGCTTTTTATGTAACATGTAATTATACCACTTAGCTCTACATGCAGGAGTAAAATCGTGCATAAAATTATAAAACCCCTAAGAATGAAGGCATATGATGAGGTTTGGAGGGTTGTATAAATTTGCCTCCCCACACAATCCACCCCTCTTCTGTGATCACGAACGGACAAATAGCGTAATAAAGTGATTTTGCGTATAACTACACTTATGATACTTTTTGTGTAGCAAGACACACCTGTAACAAAAACTATTTGTGAAATAAAACGAAAAAAAAAAAAAAAAAAAAAAATTGCGAGATGTGTCACTTTTCTTGCGGGTGAGCGATATAATAAATTTAAACTATTCGGTTCTGTAGTTTTTGTTCTGTTATATGCAGACAGACAGACAGACAGACGGGCGGACCAGACGACGACTGAAGGTGCTACGTATTTATATAATTATGAACGCACCTAAAATCGACCAGTGACGATTCTAATTCGGAATTAAGATTTGAAATTACTCATCTTATTTAACTTTGTGTTACTTGCACAGCTGAAATAAAAATTTCTGAAAAAATAAGCATCAATGAATCTTTTATCTATAAAAATATGTAATAGTGCTAAAAGTATGAATATTAAGATAGAATGAACATTCGTTTATTTTTAGATGAGATGATCTTTCTGAATAATTCTCTTTCCCTTTTTGACTTTTATCCAATAAATATTCATCTCTCACTATTGTTCTCTGAAAGAAAGAATATATTAAACAATATAAAAGTATAGTAAAATAGTAGTATTTTTCTTACTTTTAGCGGTATAGTAACTGCGCTAAATTAATGTATTCGTAAAAATTACTAAATATGTCTCAATAGTTAATTCTAATAGTAATAGAAATAGTAATAATAATAGTAGGAATGTTTTCAAATTTTAGACAGAAAAATTATGGATGTGCATATTAACCTTAAGACCAAAATGTCTTTTTTTCAAAATTTAAAGTATTGTTAAATTTTGAAGGAAAAGAATCTGTGATGTTTTCTTGTTATCTTTCCTTTTATTTTATTTTTGTTTTTATTTTCTTTCTCAGTTTGCTATTCTCAGACGAATAAATATTTGTATAATTGAGAACAAAATTTTTTAAACTAAGATTCTCACAACATTTATTTCAATTGGTGAGCATTTATTAAATAACATTTATGGAAATACAATAATAGAAGATTTATTTTCAATTGTTAAAATTACACATGCGTTACCCTTCTGTATTAATAATAGTAGGGTAAGGTACTCTATTATCGGCCCCTGTCACTTTTAGGCCCTTGGAAGTTGTAATTTGCAGTGAAAATCTACCAAATTTGGATTTTATATCGACTCACGCACATAGAAACAGGCAAATGTCATACAAAAAAATTTTAACAATGCGAAAAATTGTTTTTCCAAAGTATCTAAAAAATGCAAAAGAAAAAATATGGTCCCAATTTCGTCCCCCCAAAAAATCCAATATGCCGAGGCTTAATTTATAACTAAATCAAAATGTATTTCTAAATGAATACGTAATTTAATTTGCATGAGAATAAGGCACAAAGAAATGTGCTAATTATCAGTGGAAGAATAACATAACAAAACATTAGCCATCCAAATATGAGGGAAAAATTGAAAAAAATGTCGTGAAAAAGCATTCCTAATTTCGTCCCCGGGACGAAAATAAGAACTGCAACGGGACGAAATTGGAACCATGCTACTTCCCAATATGACGGAGCTTCAGTTCCCATAAGATGAACTGAGCGTCCTAAAACTCACTGTATGCTACTGTTAGCTTCTTACCAACGTAAAATACATGCAATGAATAAGAAATAAATATTTACAGTACAGTAAATAATGCTCCACAAACGACGTAATAAGAACTCGGGTCTTCTAAAAATAGGAAATTCAGCGTCTTTAATTTATGCATGCATCTTGGCGAACGAAACTTTCAACACTGACCCCTTTTAATTCCCGTCCCCTGTGCCTTGCGTCATAAGTGGCGCCACTTTCGCAGAAGCGAAGAAATTAAAGGGGGACGAAAATAGGAGCAAGGACGAAATGTGGGCACTTTACCCTAATAAATAATTGCAAAAAATCTTTCAAAGTATTTGAGATACGTTGACTTCAATGAAGTGAGAGATCAAATCGTTTCTGTCTCAAACGTTTACAGCTACTTTTAAATTCGTAAATATCCTTTAACTTTTCGTGATATATTTTTTCTTTTTTTTTCCCCTCCTAAGTCGTAAAAGTATTTGAAAAAAAAATAATAATTCATATCACAATATATATTCCAGATGGAAAAGCCAAAACATATATTAAAATATTTATTTGCTTAAAAGACTTTACTAAAAACACATTAAAAGTATATTAAAAACCTATATTGACATGTTTCAACTCCTTTACTGATTTGATATCAGAATGTGTAACAGAAATTACAAATAAAATGCATATAAAAACCGGGAAAAAAATCATCGATTACAAACAAGTAAACATATAACGCCCGTTTCGATATCGCACGTGTTCCTTCTACGCCGAGATTCCGCAAGTTGTCCAACCACTCAATCCATATATGTATAAAAATATTTCTAAAAAAAATCCCATAATTTTTTTATTTTCTGCACTTCTAATGAACAATATTGAGTGAAATCATGGTTTTATTTACAATGTGTTAGCATCGCACTTGTATTGGAATTATATAGTAACAATAATCCAAAAGTAATAGTAGAAATGCTTGTAAATTTGTGAGTTCGGGAATACTAGAGGCTAATAGGAACATGTTTTACATTCCATACTGTAGGAAGTGCAATATATGCAATTCCAAGATATATTTGAGAGATAATTACTTTAAACAAGTTTCTATTAACGCATTATATATGTGGGACACGTAAAAATACGTTTTTGTGGGTTGGTTGTAGGAATTATTACTGTTAGGGGGGAATTATGTGTTTAAATGTGAGATCGGGAAGACCGGAGGCTAATAGGAACATGTTTTACATTCCATGCTGTAAGAAGTGCAATATATGCAATTCCAAGATATATATTTTTTAAACAGACAATTACTTTAAACAAGTTTCTATTAACACATTCTATCTGGGGCATGTAAAAATGCGTTTTTGTGGGTTGATTGTAGGAATTATTACTGTTAGGAGCAATTATGTAAGGACAAAAAAGAAGGTGTAATCCAAGCATGTTTTATTCTGATTGGTTGTGAGCAGGTTTTAATTTACAGTAGCATTTGTAAACGTAAATTCCGTGTTCATTTTTGGCACGGATGCAATGTCTTAAAAAAGTTATATCCTTGATAGATAAACAGCCTTGATTTATGAATTGAAATTTTCTTGGGCTTTGTCATGTGTCTAATTACACACTGAAAACAAAGCATGACTGCATAAAGCATAATAGCAAAGCTTATACATTCAGTGAACTTTTACAATTCACACCAACTTTTATTGTAATATATACAGGGTTCGTACTGGAATCGTTATTTTCAAGACCAAATATCAGTATTTTTTTTAAAGAAAAATAAATTTAGTTTAAACGGACGAAATTTTGCCTTATTTCAGCAGAGATTTTCCATAAGAAAATACTGGTAACGAAGAATTTCTTAGTCTGGAAATTCAAGGACCCGTACGAACCCTGATATAAAAAAATATCTCAGACATAAAATATCCAAAATAAATGCGTATGGAACATTTTGAAATGTTATTTTTTTATCATGTTAAAATATTTAAAATGCAATAAGTAAAAATATTTTTAATATTTTAATTTCAAATTTGTGCATAATTTAGCCTATTCTTAGCAACTCTACCAAATTTCAAGGGAATAAATAAAAATAAAAAATTTAGTTTTGAAAGTCCTCTGTCGCCTTTAAAAAATGTTTAAAGTACATACACTCCATTTTTCAAAAAAAAAAAAAATTATATATAGATAACAGTTTGAAATATTTTCGACACAAATGTTATTATTGTGTTGTATTTGTTAACATTATTAACAAATAAATAAATATTACTTTTGAAAATATTTCTAATTAACACCAGAAAAAAGAGAAAAATAATAATAAAACCACTTAGTCTAACCACAAAATATCTTACAAAATTATTTCTCCCACAAAAGGAAAATATATTACGCAAGATCCTTTTGCCGAGACTGATATGTTTTAGAAATGCCACAAAAACCATTTTCCCGAAATTTAATTGATTAAAGCGGTTACAGTGGTTGAATACAGAAAATAAGGAAGAAAATAATAATTATTTTTCTTAGCGCAATTCATAAAAGCAACATCACATTTCCAAAGAAATATTAGCTTTTCCATATTCGTTGTTTTTGTGTGTACTGTTGAAATTGCGGTTTGAAAGAAAGAAAGAAAAGGTTCAAGTAGCTATAATGCAACACATTATTTCTTGTAATAGTTTTATAAATAGTTTCTGTTGCGGAATGTTAGAAAAAATGTTTTTTCAAGATAGAGATTCTTTTCTTTTTTCTTTCTTTTTTCTTTTTTTTTTTACATTTGTGTTTCTCTATGTTTTTTTTTTCTTTTTTTAAATATTTGTAAAAATAGTTAGCACAAGAAATATGAAACGTTTTTTGTTTCATGTTAAAATCGCATTTTTGTGAAAATATTTAATTATCTGGTATTAATAAATTACCCTCTTAGCTGAAAAATATCAACCAATGTTATTTCTACCGACTATATCTTGAACCCCCAATGTTGACAATATTGTTATTAATAATTTCCTCAACGCTACACTGTAAAAAAAAAGCGGACTAAAAAACGGAGATTTTACTAGCAATCGAGATGCCAGTACTATTTCCGTATTTTAACGGAAATTTCCCCCCATAAATTCCAGAAATCCGTATTTTTACGGAAATTTTCTGCTTTTCTGGAATTCATGGGGGGAAATTTTCCGTTAAAATACGAAAATAGTACTATGGCGTCTCGATTGCCAATAGAATCTCCGTTTCTTAGTCTTTTTTTTTTTTTTTTTTTTTTTTTTTTACAGTATAGGTGTTTATATTTTTCCAACACTAAAAAAATATTTACATAAAATACACCGCATTTTAATTTAGATCAAACAATGTGGGCAGCGGTGGCCCAGTTGGCAGAGCATTCGACTCGTAGCCGAAAAGTCGCGGGTTTGAGGCTCGAACCGAGTAGGGATGATCGCCCTTCGGGTGCGCCTAAAGAAATGGCCATCACTTCCGGCCTTGTTATGGCTAATGGCCTAGTTGACAAGTGTCAACCGTAAAAAAAGTTACACTTTAAAAAAGAACCGATGTTTCTTAATATAGGAAAATATAATTTAACGACGAACTTATACAATGGCATACCTCGATTTATCCGCGATTCCGAAAAACCGTTCTTTATCTTTACAAACTTCAGAAACCAAGGTATTTCCGAGATTTAAATGCTTGTTTATAAATACGGATAAATCCGGGCTTCCTGTGTTGCAGAATATAGGTCAAATCTATAGGTCAAATCTACATCGTAATGCGGAACATGTTTGGTTATAACAAAATTTCATGAATTATCGTAAATATGTTCCAAATGTGTAATTCGTTAAAAAACCGACCTCCTAATATTTTTTCGCTCAAACAAATTCCCATACTTTTATTATGTCCTCCACAAAATTTTACAACATTCTGAACAATAGTTTCGTCTGTAGACAGTTTTAAAATAGGGTCGTTTAATTAAAGACACCCTGTAAACAAAATTTCTAAATTATCGTAAGGCTAAATGCATAATTTATTAAAAATCGCCCTCTGGTGTCAAAATTTTGAACTTATTTTTTTTGCTTAAGGGAGTCCGGGACACATTTTCAAAAAAATTTTATTTATTGAGTTAAAATTTTGAATTTTTTTGTGATGGTTAACCATATCATTTGTAAACAAAATCAAATGATAAAACTTCTCATAGCTTTTTTAAAAAAATTTTAAAATTAAAATTTTTGAAAAAAGTGGTATGACTTAAAATCGTTATAACTCGAAATATTATTTGTAGAATTTAAATTGTTTTTCATTTAAATAAACAGAAATATATATTTTTTAATTTAGAGCCAGCATTTAAAAAAATATTAATTAAAAAAAAATATTTAACGAAAAAATTACAAAAAAAGTGGTGCAACTTTTTTTTTTTTTTTTAAATCATATTTTCAAAAGTAAATATTTTTTTCAAATATGCGGGCTCAAAAGTAAAGTAAAATAATTGAAAAAGATATGTTCCGAGTTTCAAACCTGTATCTTTAACGTTTCTCGAGTTATAAGAATTTAAATAGGAGAAATGGTGAAAAAACCTATTATGAAGAAAAACGCAATTCCACAAGAACTCGTTTCCTTGACAACCATAGCTTGAAAGGCAGATTTTGAAAACAACCCAAAACGAAAAAATTAATATTTCCCGTTCTAATTAAGATAGAAACATGATTTAAACATCATTTTAAGCAGAAAACGGCAGAGAAATTTTTAATCCAATAAAAAAAATTGAAAATTTGAAGATTTTTGTGCCCCGGACCCCCTTAAACAAATTTCCATCCTTTTATTATGTGTTTCACCAAATTTCACAACTTTATGAACAATAATTTTGTCTGTAGACAACTTTAAAGTAGGGTCGTTTAATTATGAACACCCTGTATTTAATCTGTTCAAATTAACTAAAAAATTTCTAATTATTCAAAGCTCAAAAATTCACTGATTTCGAAAATCAAATTAAACTATTATCATTAAAAAATAAATAAAGAGAAAATATTTTTAGAGAGCCTACTGTAAATTTACAAAATAATTTCTCTGTTATTTAACATAATCTATGTTACTCTAATCTCTGTAATTTTCTGTTGGACTTAAGATAAGAAATTATCTGCAGATTCTTTGTAACTTCACAGAAAATTTTTAACAGTGTAGGTATAATTACACGGACGCAAAACAACGTGTAGTCAGTGCACTATTTTACGGTTATGTGTTAACATAACCGTAAAATAGTGCTTGTGTTAGCATAATGTTATACATGCATCGAAGAAATAGGAATAACATCGGTCTAACTGATCTCCTTTTTGGACCTTGAAAACTAAGTCAATTTAAACACTTTTACTATGTAAAATTTAAATCAGGACACAGAAACAAATAAAGAATAAACTGTCAACAACTTTTCTCTTACATCGTTTAAATTACAAACTGTTTAAGTCTGAGCAAAATGCTTTGCGGAGCCTAGATAAAGGTGCATCAAAGAAACACCGATATCTTAATAATGTTTCACCACTGAAATAATTTAAAGCGTAAAACCTGATTCGTGACCATCAGATAATGCTGTCACATACTTGAAGGTCATTATTATGTTAGCACAGCATTTCGTGCATTTATTAAACTGGTTTTGAAAGCTTCTTTTAAGTGATATCGTTACATTTTAAGAAGCTATAATTTCCAGATTTTTAAAACAAACAATGAATTTTCTTTTCCTTTTCTTTTTCTTCGATAAAAGACAAGAGGAAAATTTATATTTAATTTTTATGTATGAGTCAGTTTCTGTCAAATGAAATAAAGTTACAATTACAATAATCATACATATTATCTTTATTAAAAAGGAAAAACCTGTAAGGGGCATAGCGGTAATGTAATTTTGCGTTGGCAACAGCTGATGAAGATTAAATTTTGCGTATTATTGCGATTTTTAAACTTCCAAACATTACACATTCTCAATTTTTATACTGTCAAGAAAAAGCTTCTTTCTTTACTGATTTTTTATCGTTTTAAAAATAATTTTCAAGCATAATTTTTTCCCCTTTAATCTATCATTTTTATTGCATGCAGATGATTGATGAATTAGCTCGCACTTAAGACAATATAAGAAGTTCAAAGTTTGTTCCCATCTAATATTCCATAACGTAATTAACACTTCATCAATAGATAAATGAATAAATAACATAACATACATAACACACAAATTTAACTGACGTGTCATCGAACTTCCCGCTTAAACCACCGAAAGTATCAGAATCGAAAATGCTACTATGGTATAGGTAACGAAATCTTTGGCGATTTCTTCGGAAATTAACTCCTGGAATGCGGTCAATACGAAGTATGGCTTTTAATAAATTTTAAAACTTTATTTGAATACATTATTGATGTTTTTCAAATAAAAATGCTTTTTGGTGTTGTTAGTGGATAATGCAACAATTTTATAAAAAAAATTAAAAAAAGGTAATTAAAAAAATTATTAGTTTTCAATTTAAAAAAGAATGGTTTTTCACAATGGTTGCGTAATTCTGACGTGTTGCGAATGGCAACAACAGACGATCAAATTTCGCTTTTACTGCAATTTTAAAAAAGTTTTTAAACTTCTAAGCGTCGCATATTTTCAATTTTTTGCACCGTAGAATATGGAAAAAATTTACTTTCAAATGCAATTTGTTTGAAAACTATATCGCAATTTGTTTGAAAACTGCATCGCCGTTTACTAATTTTTTTTTTAAGAATAATTTTTAAGCATGATTTTTTTTTTTCAAATCTATCTCTATCGTGTGCAGACGATTGTGAAATATAAATCCGTTAGCACTTAAGTTAATATAAATAGCTCATAATTTGTTTCCAGCTAGTAATAACGAACTACAGGTACAACGAAATTTATAAACATTCATTAACCAATAAGTAAAACAATAAAGTATAAATAAAATGCAAATTTAAGATATGCTACCGAATTTCGCGCATACCGCTTTAATGAACCGAAAAGGCTGATATGATTTTTTAGTGATTTTTTATGATATTTTAGTATTCTTAATGGGCATTCTAAAAGGTACATTAAATGTAAAAAAATCTATTAGAGTTATCAATAATAATAATAAACAAGAAATAAAAAATCATGCGTCAAACACAGATTATGAAACACTTTCCAACACATTCAGAATAATGTAAGAAAACTGAACCATTTAAAAAATTAAAATATTACGTCTAATTCAATCATATGGAAACGCATAACGCATTTCAAAACCTAATTCCAGCTGTTTCCCTCCACAATCGGAAAATTATCTAAATTTTTTCAGCAGCCATTATAGGATATTTAGATTTGAATCTATTAACTACATGCATGCCAAAATTGAGTTCACTTAAGAGATACATATACTTCAGTTGAAAATTTACTTTCAGCAATTTCCTCTAATAAGGAGAACGGTAGGTGAATACGTTTGTGAAGCCCTGTATTTGAGGTATGGAATTTATATATAACGAGTAATATGCAAAAAATTAATTAAATTTAAAAGTGTATACACTGTAAAAAAAATAATGCCAGTTTTCCGGTAGGAATCGGAAAAATAGTTGCCCTTATCGTACCGGAATAATTTCCAACACAGCTCAGAATAAAATCCGTAAAATCGGAATAAAATCCGTAAAATACCGTTTTACTGACTATTTCCTTATTTTTACGGATTTTATTCCGAGCTGGGCCGAAAATTACTCCGGTACGATAAGGGCAACTAATTTTCGGATTCCTACCGGAAAACTGGCAGTATTTTTTTTTACAGTGTACCGTATTTTAAACCGTACACTGCAGCAATTATTACTCAAAGATATCACTGTACTGTAACCGATTTCTTTTGTGTGTCCCTGTAAATGAATAAACAATACTATGAATGCCCTATTCTAACATGATCGTAGTGAAATTCAGTGATTTATATCAGTTTCAATACATTCGAAATAGCGTAATGCCATTAAAATACTCTGCAAACGGTTTTTCCCCCTATACCATAATGTAATGGAATACTTTTGAGTGCCCCTGTCAATGAACGATTAATCCTACATACTTCATATACAATACCAAACATGCTTTGATGATCATGGATAACCTTTATGAATTTCATGAAAATCCAACTCTATTTACGGGAGTTAGAGCCTGGCAGACGGCTAGACGGCCAGACAAACCCAATGCATAAACACTTTTCAACTTTGTTGGAAAGTGTTAAAAAAGCAGTAGATCCGTATAAGGCTTTCTCACAGCAATCATTGAGATTATTTGTTGATGCGTTTTTTTCATTCAAAAAAAAAAAATAAAATAACGCATTTTACGATATATAAATATACTACATCAAAAGCCTCTTGCAGAATCTTTCGAAAAATATCCCATTCATCGCTGTGCTTTTAATATGCGCAGAGAAAAGAGGATATTGATATCAGAAATAATATATATGATGGTTTTCACCGATATTCTGTTACCCTGGCTTATCCCCTAGCATGTATAAAATTATAAGTAATGCATGTAAATGTTTAGTAAACTTTTTTGTTATGCTGTAAATGTGGATTATATAGAATACATACTAGAACTAAATTTTAATAATATTGTTACGGTCATCTAAGAAATGATTTAAATGGAAAAATGTTGCTGATTTCCAATTAGAATGAGTTTAGTATAGTTTAAATTGGAAGACAAAATTTGATTTTCTGACAGTATGTATATTTTTTGATCAAATTTAAAAAAACACAGCCTTACAAACCGAGCTAATAAACAATGCTCAAATCTGTTAATATAGTTTTAGTAAAATTTGAAAGGTAGGTAATTAATAAGAATCAGAGTCACTACCAGGAGTGTAGTGGAGGGTATACGCAAGTATAGGGCGTATACCTTCTGGATTTTTTAAGAAGCTCCGTATAACCTCTGTTTCTCAAATAAAGCTACAGCGTATACCCTAGGCATGGTGTCCATGACTTTAACGTATACGTTTTGCTTATAGCGCATGCCCTCTGGGTTTTTTACGACTACATCACTGGTCACTACAACTTAAATCTGATACACACTGAGAGAAAAATGTTAATTATGAAAGTAAATAAGGGTGTCCCAAAATTCCCGCATAAAGTAATTTTGATGGAACACACAGGTTTATAATTAAAAATTTAAACATTTTTAGCAAATAAATAAATAGAATGCCAAATTCATCTTTAAAAAGTTAAAACTTAAAATTACACTATGTTATATATACCAAATATTATTTCATCCTTTAAGTAATTTGCACATAGTGTAATTTTAAGTTTGCAATTTTTTTTATTGATTCATTAAGTATACAATATACGATTATGTATGGAATAACCTATCACGTAAATGGTCTCCACGGCTTTGGTGGGAATCCCAAAATTCACACAAGATTTGAATTTTACGCCATCTGCGCCTAATTTGTTTGTGTCTAAATTGCAAGATTTGAATTTTACGCTATCTGCGCCTAATTTTTTTTGTGCGCTTAAATTGCAAGAATTTTAATTTGACGCCATCTGCGCCTAATTTCTTTTGTACCTAAATTGAAAGATATGGATGTGGACGACATGTGGTTTCAACAAGAAGGTGCGACATGCCATACAGCCAGAGAAGCAATTCGATTACAGCATGAGTCGTTTCCTGCTCATGTAATTTCCCGTTTTGGTGATCAGGATTACCGCCCAGATCAAGCGATTTAACGCAGTTGGAGATTTTCCTTTGGGTTTTTTAGTCTAAAGCTGCTATCAGATTCAACAACTTTTCGAGCAGTTTTTGAGCCAACTCTTGATTTCCTCCAACTTTTCGCGAAATATTGGCTCAACACTTAGTGTGGCAGCAAACAGCAATATCCCCAACTTTTATCCACAGCTCTAAAAAAGTCTGCGCGACTTTCCGCCCCCAAAAGTCGCCGCGACTTCCACACTCCCTGCTTTCAACCTTTCAACCAATCAGAGATAAGCGATTGATAAGAATAGGCGATAAATATTAACGGCTGGTACTAATAGTACTGGTTTTCCTCCAACTTTAGTAACGACAATTATAACCTTTTACTTCCTTTGAACGGGAAAAAGTTGGAATTAAAATCGGCTGAAAAGTTGGTTGCTCGAACAGTTGGTGAATCTGATAGCAGCTTAAGGTTTATTCCAACAAGACCACGACCACACACGCCTTGAAGGAAGAAACTGAGCGTTGTGTGAACGAAATTCAGCCACGTTTATGCAAAACGGTCATGAAATATTGCAACAAAAGAGAGCGTAGCAGAGCCGCGGAGGCCATTTACCCAATATGCCATTCCATAGATAATCCTAACTGTATACTTTATGAATCAATAAAATATTACAATTTTTAATTATAAATCTGCGTTTTCTACCAAAATTAATTCTTGCGTGAATTTTAGGACATCCTTTACAAAGAATAAACAAAAAGAAGCGTAGAACTTTATAAAATGCACGAATGTATGAAGTTGAACGCATTCTTTAAAAAATAAATATAAATTTGAAAGTAAATTTAAAAAAAAGGAATCAAATAAATAAATAAAATTTTATATTTTGTCAAATTTTACATTATTTTTCACGCTTGGTGAAGGAACAAAAAGCAAATGAATATCTACTCGCTCAGGTAATTACCCGACGGACAAGAAGTGTTATGTGTTTCACGCGTATCTGTATATGCGGATTTCTTTATACAGTCGAAACATCCCAACGGCTGGATGGATTTTAATGGATGAGGTCTCTATCCGTTCGTCTTAACCGTCCGATGGTTATAGGCTAGGTTTTGTTTTTATAAATTCAAAATGACGGCCATAAAATACAAAATGGCGGTAGACACGAAAAAAAAATTACGCGCCATATTGAGTGGCATATCATTGGATAGATCTTTCAAAATGAAGACGGTATTTCATTGACTATTTTACAGTCAGAAGCTCCGTTTCAATATTACACAACCTAGAAGTTGTGTAGGTAAGATTTCTAGCTTTACTGCAACCCTAACCATCATAGACATCTTTCTATAGGCCTCATGAAAACAGTGTTTATAGATAGGAACTAACAACTAAACACAACTTAAAAGTCATCAATACAAGTAAATAACAAAAAATAGGTAAGTAATATAAAATAGTTTAACACTGATGAGCAATAATTAATTAGTTCGCTTTTTACGCAGTCGAGTTTTTTATTTTTTAAATTTAATTTTTACTTGTTTTTATTTGTATTGTGAAGAATCCAATGGGATTCACAAAAAAAGTCCCATATATTTTCAAATAGAACTCTAGATAGGAAGAGCAATGTATAAGCATACCAGCTCAAAATATTTCTAAGTCTCAAGGTTCTGCAGGAAATGATAAAAAGAATCAATCCATCTAAACCAATCTTAAAGGTTGACGGAAAAGTAGAACGGCATGAAAAAAAGAGGAGTTATGGAATCCCTTTTAAGTAGCAAGTTTGCCGATATTTTCCCAGGACAATTTAAAAATGAAACTAGATGCGAAATTTTCTCACGCTAGCAGAGAGGGTCTCTCTTGGCCAATGATATCGAAGTTTGTTAGTGATATCATTCAACCTAGGCTCTGAGTGGGCCGACAGATAGCCTTTGTTTTAGGAAGGTGAATTTGAACGAACAGAGAAAAGAGGGAGAGGCGTTTTTGAATCCCAAGGAGAGAGCTGCTCTCTGAGTTGGGAGTTGAGTTTTCGGAAAGATCCGAAGGGATAGAAGAATCCGCCGTTTCGGGCTGGGTAAGATTTCTCCAGTGTAAACCGCGAGATATTGTGTAGTTGACAAGGACTGATATACACCAGAAAACAGAGGCAGCTGTTTCTTACCAGACTATCGTGACAAGATTTTGGATTTGTATCGAGAAAGAAACTATAGAATTTGAATGTTAATCTTATACACTGATATTAAGTCTTTAATGAACATTGTCATCAGCTGAAAGTACCCAAAAATATAATGTAGTTGTAATTACAAGTAATTAATCAAGAAATATTCATTTATCTTATGCATTTAAATAAATTGTTTGATTTAATTATTACTTGGGCCTCCGCTTGACTGAAGTTCCACGCTACCACTTCCACCTGTTAGTCGAAGGTTTTACAACTTGGTGGCAGAAGGTGGGATGCACAGCAAGGACTCTGAACATTAAAAGACTAGCTTAAGAGAAAGAGCTCCAGACACAAGACCGTGTGTAGAAAAAAAGCGACACCAGTATCGTGCCGGACAGTTCCTCTAAGAAAGAGCTCCAGATGCAAGACCGTGTGCATAGGAAAACGACACCAGTATAGTGCCGGACAGTTCCCCTAAGAAAGTGCTCCAGACGCAAGACTGTGCGTAGAGAAAAGAGACACCAGTATCGTGCCGGACAGTTCCCCAAAAAGGTGCTTTAGACGACATCCAGATGCAAGACGGTGTGCAGTGAAAGGAGACTACAGTGCAGTGCAGTGCCGTGCAGTACAGTTCCCGAGAGAAAATGCCCCAGCAAAACAAAAGGTAAGCTCATTATTTTGAGTGGCTCTTAATTTATTAATTAATTGAAATGTTGATAAGAAATTAATATTTTAAAGGAAAACTTTTGTTTTGAGGTAAATGAAAATTTTAGAATTGAAAAATTGGTTAGTTAAAATAAGAAAATTATTAACTTATTAATTAATTATAGTACAAGGAAGCTGATACCCTTTGTCATTGGCTTTAAATTTTGAAATTTTTTTTTTAAATTAAGAATACAGAAAACTAAAATCGAACTAGATTCTTAAAAAAGAAATTAGATGTCATGTAAGAAAAGTACCATTGTGAGGAAAGTTTGCTTGAAAATATTTTAGAATCAATTTGGATTATTTAATAATTGATTTTCCTAAATATATACTTGTATTCAAAATAGAAAAAGCATATGAAAAGGTTGCAAGGAGTGTTCAATTCTGAGTAAAATAGGGAAAATTGTTTACCTATAGCATTTGGAAATATTTTTTTTTTTTATGTTCTATATTTTGTGTGTGTAGGGAATGTAAAAAGTGGAAAAATTATACTTTCTTTTCGAAACTAACACTAAAACGTAGAATGTCTGAAATTTATTATAGTATTGCTAATTTATTTATGTATATTGTGAATACGTTTAAAAACATTTTATAACGGTAGATAAGGTTAGAATATTCTCGGTGAAGTGTCAAATTCACATCTTCTGAGGTAGTTGCAAAAAAAATAAATAAATAAATAAATAAATATATAAAGAGGGAAATCGTTAGGTTATCTTTGTAGTATCGGTAGGAATATAAAATCGATAGATAATGGCGAAAATAACGGCACTGAAATATTGCCGAAAGGCTGATCTGCAAAATTTAGCAGAGGTATTAGGAGTTCAGATAGAAGAAAGTGACATAATCGCGACGATTATCCAAAAGATAGAGGGCGCGGACGATTATGATGCCGACTTTGCATTAACGCAAGTGGGATATATAGTGAAAGATAGGGAAGATCTACTTCTTTTAGAACGAGAGAAAAAAGAAAAAGAAGAGAAAGAAAAAGAGAGAAATTTTCAATTAGAGCAATTAAAATTAACGCAAAATACAGGGAGGCGTAACTCGATTTCCAGTAACGGATCGGAAAGACCTAAATTAGCGCTAAAAACTATAATGCATCGTTTTGATCCAGAGCGTTCGGACATAACTCTATTTTTAAACTTGTTTGAACGACAGGCATTAAGGTCTGGGATAGAAAATGAGGATCTGGTCACGCATTTATTAGCTTTGTTGCCCGTACAGATAGCTGAATTGATCTTGCGCGAACCGACAGACCGAGTTGACAACTTTCAGCATGTGAAGTCAATCCTGTTAGCTCGTTTTAGATTGAGTGGCGAGGCTTATAGACAAAAATTAGATAAACATTTGCGAGACCAGAATAGCCCGTGGAAAGACCTCATTTTTGAACTAAATAGCTTTCTAGAAGGGTGGTTAAATGATCTTGAGGTTACTAATTTTAAAGAGTTAAAAGATTTGCTAATCACCGAACAGATTAAGAGGCGTGCTCCAGCAGAATTAAGGGAGCACTTTATAGATTCGTGAGCCAAATATAAAGATCCAGGAACACTAGCTAAGGATCTGGATGAATACGAAACTATAAAAGGGGCGTCAAAAAAATCGTGGAACAAAAAGCTAAAATTCGAAGAAAATTCGCGGGATGAGAAAAGGGAAAATGAAGACGAAACGAGAGGGGGGCATTCCGAAACCAGAACTAACTGGAGAGAACGAAATATAGAGAAAGAAAGGGAAAAAATCTTTGAGCGCAAAAAGGCTATTAGGTGTTTCAATTGCTCGATCCCAAACCATTTGAAGGTTAATTGTCCCGAAAACAAAAGAAATGGAGAGCAAATTACCAGCGTTCATCATGTTAGCGGAAGTACAAATTTTGAAGAAAGTTTTAAGCCTTATCTAAGCCGCGCGCTGATCAACGGAAGGGAATGCACAACATTAAGAGATAGTGGAAGTCAATATGATGTGATTTCGAGGAGATTTATTAAACCCAATCAATTAGACGGTGGCACCATTCGAGTTAGACAGCCGTTAATGAACAATACTCGTCGCTTACCGACCGCCGAAGTTGTTTTAAAAATTGAAGGACTCGGGAGACTAAAAACAAAAGCTATCGTGACGGACAGAAAGACGAATTTGTCTTACTATATTTTGGGTAACAAAACTCAAAAATTAATTGATGATATTAAAAGGAAAAAAATGCAGATTTCAGATGCAGTGGTCATCCATAACATAGCGAAAGCGAAAAACGAAAACGGGAATCCATCCCGAAGGGAAGAGAATAAGATGAGAGAGGACTACTCAAAATTGACGAGCGTGAACTTGGGAGAAAGGAAGGAAATGGGAGGTACCCGGTCAAAAACGAGATATGAGAATTGGGAGGGAAGGAAGGATAATACTGTATCACCCACGAAAAATGAAGATCAGGTTTTAGGATCGTATAAAAGAAAAAAGAAAGATGTCAAAGGGGATCATGAGATGGGTTGCCCCATACGAGAAGTCAAACTGAAAAAGGGGTTAGAAAAATCGCATCATGAGTGTGAGGATTTAACACAAGCAAATAGGGCGTGTCAAAGTATAGATAGATCGGATAATCAAAGGGATACGTCGGTGAAAATAACACTGAGAAGGAACAAAAGAGAATTTTGGTTTAGAAATAACGAGAACAAAAAGTATCTCAGGTCAGAAAATCTAGTAAAGGATTTGGACGGGAATAAAGAGCGCGAAAGTGTTACGAGACGGATTAGTCGGAGGACGGGCGACTCTAAAATGTCCCCGGCTTATTGTGTGGCGAGCGCCACAGGTAGACACGAAAAGTTGCAAAATTATCGTGTAAATAGACAAAAACCACAAGAAAAAAACGCGGAGAAAATAAATAGGTTGACAAGCGAAGATTCACGTCCGAGACACTATCCTAAATATAGAAATAGGCCTTCACATGACAGGATCCAGCAGTTAGAAATTTAGCGCCGGATCAAGTGAGTCGAATTCGATTTAACTAAGTGTACATAAGTGAGTCGAATTCGATTTAACTAGGTGTACATATTAAATTTATCTTATTTTGTGTAAATGTCATAGTGTAAAATTTTAAATGTGTTTTGACTTTTAAAAGTGAAATTTCATAATCAAAGGTACTCAGCATTAGTAAGTTAAATGTAAATTGTATGAAAAGTTTTTTGTGAAAAAGGTGAGTGAGATATATAAAGGAGGGCCACTCTAATATATGAGCTAACCTTTTCTTTGCAGATATTACGTCTTGCAGCCGAAATATCATTTAAAGGCGGGGGGTATTGTGAAGAATCCAATGGGATTCACAAAAAAAGTCCCATATATTTTCAAATAGAACTCTAGATAGGAAGAGCAATGTATAAGCATACCAGCTCAAAAT
The DNA here is from genome assembly GCA_963932465.1 of Maratus speciosus. Taxonomy (NCBI): domain Eukaryota; kingdom Metazoa; phylum Arthropoda; class Arachnida; order Araneae; family Salticidae; genus Maratus; species Maratus speciosus. The sequence goes on along the minus strand of OZ010789.1, from coordinate 306,261,393 downwards.
ATTTCTAAGTCTCAAGGTTCTGCAGGAAATGATAAAAAGAATCAATCCATCTAAACCAATCTTAAAGGTTGACGGAAAAGTAGAACGGCATGAAAAAAAGAGGAGTTATGGAATCCCTTTTAAGTAGCAAGTTTGCCGATATTTTCCCAGGACAATTTAAAAATGAAACTAGATGCGAAATTTTCTCACGCTAGCAGAGAGGGTCTCTCTTGGCCAATGATATCGAAGTTTGTTAGTGATATCATTCAACCTAGGCTCTGAGTGGGCCGACAGATAGCCTTTGTTTTAGGAAGGTGAATTTGAACGAACAGAGAAAAGAGGGAGAGGCGTTTTTGAATCCCAAGGAGAGAGCTGCTCTCTGAGTTGGGAGTTGAGTTTTCGAAAAGATCCGAAGGGATAGAAGAATCCACCGTTTCGGGCTGGGTAAGATTTCTCCAGTGTAAACCGCGAGATATTGTGTAGTTGACAAGGACTGATATACACCAGAAAACAGAGGCAGCTGTTTCTTACCAGACTATCGTGACAAGATTTTGGATTTGTATCGAGAAAGAAACTATAGAATTTGAATGTTAATCTTATACACTGATATTAAGTCTTTAATGAACATTGTCATCAGCTGAAAGTACCCAAAAATATAATGTAGTTGTAATTACAAGTAATTAATCAAGAAATATTCATTTATCTTATGCATTTAAATAAATTGTTTGATTTAATTATTACTTGGGCCTCCGCTTGACTGAAGTTCCACGCTACCACTTCCACCTGTTAGTCGAAGGTTTTACAGTATATAAATGTACAAAACTATTGAGCAATATGCTGGACGAGAAAGAAATAAACCTAAAGTCCATGATCACCTCCAGACTCATATAAAGTTACGACGTAAATTTCTAAATTAACCTGAACAAGAGGATGTCGTCATGTTTATAATTTTTAATTTGTTGGAGAAAGTAGTAGCTATTTTGTTTGCATATATGAATAAATGTAACATTTTATTATATTTTAACTTTTTTTTTTGTATATGTACAATATATATATTTATATATTATAAAATATTAAAATTATTATGTATTATGCATATGTACATAAAAATATCAATCTTAATTTTGATATACACTAGAACCCAGAATTTACACCAATCAAAATGTAACAAAATTCAAAATATTTTGAATAAAACTTAATTCGATGGTGTTGTGAAGTTTAAGATAGTTTTTAAATTATTGTAGAAACTAACAACTATTTTATTTGCTGATAAATAAATGCATAAATTTCAGATTTTATTATTTTGAACATTATTTATTTTTATTTTGTTAAAGGTGCAAAAATTAAATAAGTATCTGAAAATTCCATAATTTATTTTACTCTTACGAACATATTAATAAAATATAACGCCACTTTGACATGCATTAGCATCTTTAACTCGAACCTGACAAAGAGCAAATAACTTCCAAAGTTTTTCTAATTAATATTGATTAATTTATGTGGATAATTTTTACACGATATTTTTTTATTTGTTAAAGACTGTAGCAACTATGCTATTTGCACATTTAAATAAATCACTCAATCTGATTTTATATTATTTTACATACTTTACTTAAGGTAAAAATATAAGAATTAAAAAAAAATATTTGCTAATTTAAGAACTTACTAAGTGAATTATGCATACGTAAAAAATAATAAAAAAAAAAAAATCAAGTGCACTTTTGATATGCACTTGGCATCTCCATTTTACACCAATTAAGATGTAAATAAATTTCAAAATGTTGCTAATTAGCCTTAATTAGATGATGTTGGCACGTTTTATCTATTTTTTAATTTGATGAAGAAAGTAACAACTTTTCTATTTACTGCCAAATAAACCAATAAGTTTGAGACTTTATTACTTTTAGATTATTTGTTTTACTTTTGCTAGAGATACAAGAATTAACAGAATATCTGCGAATTTAGAATATGTTCAAGTATTACATATACATGCAAAACAAAATTATACGGAATTTTCAATTGCTATTGCTATAAGCATTCGGGATAGCTTGGAGCCTGTCCAAGAGTAAAGAATTTCAAATATCTTCTTTTAATCTTAATTATATTAGATCATCTAGCTTTGGATATTATATATTTTACAAAGTAGCATTTCCTTTCTTTTTAAATGCATAAACCAATAACTGTCACATTTTGTAATATTTATATTATTAAATAATTAAATAGCCTGGTGTGCAATTATAAGATAAAAAGAACTTCTTAAAAACATCATAAGAATTTTAAGAAATGCACAAGGCCTTTCAAAAGAACTAGTCTTTTTTCATCAGGCGTAGAGAACACCTCCCACTACTTTGAAAATAGCATCAAGACTGAAACAACAGCAATACTGATTTCAACACCAGCAAGACTGGTGTATTGCTGCTGTTTTCAAAGTAGTAGGAAGTGTACTCTGCGGCTGAGGAAAAAAGACTAGTTCTTTCAAAAGGCCTTGCGCATTTATTAAAATTATTATGGCGTTTTTAAGAAGTTCTATTTGTCTTATTTAACATTATATTTGCCATTTGTAAAGATATAATAATTGAAAAATTATCTTATATTTTTTAACTTCGTATCGTGGTTTAGTGGACTCTTGTCCCAAGCCTGAGTTGATGCTTAACAAAGCAACGTTATGTCGAACGCCATTAAATTCTGTTAGAACCGTCTATGGAGACGTTGGCCATGAACCCGAAAATGTTCGGGAGCGAACCCCGCCAATCTGCATCACGACAATGCACCAAACCACTCCTGCTTCGTAGTCAACAATTACCTGGCCCGTAACGGCATCGCAACGTTTGATCAATCCCCGTACAATTCCGATCTGGCTCCGGCAAATATTTTCTTGCACCTCCGAGCAAAAACAGCCCTCAAAGGATACCGTCATGGTACAGTAGCAGAAGTAAAAGCGGCTTCGAAGCGCTGCTTGAAGGACTTTCCGGAAAAGGACTTCCAAGGCATCTTCCAAGCGTGGACAACTCAGTGGTAAAAGTTTTTCGAAGCAAAAGGGTTTTATTTTGAAGAATTTTAATTGTTTGTCATAGATTAGATGGATTTCTGATCATTCCTTTAAATTTTAGTTAGATTATGCCACCATGTTTTAAACTTTTTTTTTCTTTACATTGTAGCATCTATTTTACTTCTAGAGGAAGCAGAAACGAAAAACTAGCGATAACTCACAATTAAACAAGAAAACTTTCTATTAATCACCATAAAACAAAAGTACGACATAAAACAATGTCACGAATGACGTGATCTTGTCTCCTTACGGACATGTGTTCATATTGGCTGGTGACGGTCTGTTAAAATTTCTATTTCGAAACTCGTCCTGTGTGTATTTTTGTTTTATTGTGATTAAAACAAAGATTTATTATTTAATTATATTACTTCTAAATATATGAAAAAAATAAATTTGTCATTTTTTAATATTTGACATTATCTTTTACTCTCGATAAAGGTAGAAGAAGTATAAAGAACTTCTTATTAGTTTATATGATTTTTAACTATTTTACACATATAAAAAATAATAAAACAAAATTTTGATAAGCATTAGTATTCTGATCTCGCCCCTGTCAAAGAGTAAATAAATTTCAAATTACTTCTATTAACCTTAATTAGAGAACATCGTCATGTTCGGTGAATTTTTTAATTACCCCATTTCTAAAGTAGTTAAGTTCCTACTTAAGGAATTTTGTAAGATTAGCATTTTTATTACTCCCATCGTTCTGGAGAACATTTAGAACTTAATGAGCTTAAACACGCAACAGAATCTCCTAGTTAACTTTTTATATGGGAGTTAATATTACTGATGATCAACTTTGTGAACGAAGGGTTCGCAAGTTTCACATTTCCTTTATACAGCGAATATATACATAACATTTATAAAAAGAGAAAGAGAGACACTAAATAAGAAAAAAAAAAGTATGACTACTCTAGTTAAAATTTTTATTTAAATTATGTATTACTATTAATAATATATTCAACTTTGAATAGTTTATTATTTGCTACATAAGAAATATTAAAGAATTAGCATTTTTATTTTTCACATCATTCGAAGTGTATTTAGAATTTAATGAGATTAAACATATACCAGAATATCTTAGTAAACATTTTATATAGGAATTTATATTATAGATGATTAAATTTGTGAACTGACAGTTATAAACTTAAAGTTTCATATACAATATGTGTAAGAAATTAACATCGTAATTACCAATAAAAACAATTACTCATTTACATTAATAGTGCCAAAATGCCTCATAGTAAAACACGCAAATTGAAACTAATCCAGAAAACGTATATACCTACTATCCCCTCCGTTCATCAACAAATAAGAAAACACGAAATATACAAATAAAAAAAATGCATCAATAAAAACATTGAAAATCAAACAAAAGATTTGCTGCGGCCTCATTGGCAGTTGGTTAAATTTATAAAAGCAGTCAAGCATTCAAAACAGATCTAATACAGTGTGTCCCAATAATATAGACAAAGATAAAAAATGGCATCCCAAGCCAAAATACCTTTCATGTATTTTCAGAAATGTTTCAAATTAATTTTTAATATTGATTTATTCAGATTTTAGAAAATACGTAAAAACTATGAAAAAAAAAAATAAAAATGTAATATAGCCTGCCCCATAAATATACGCATCCTCTGACTTTATTTAGAAAAATATTCTTAGTAAAATATTTTTTTCAGGAGACGATTACTTATTCACATTACTCGAATGTATGCTGTTCTGACTTTTATTGGTCTGGAATCAATTTTTGGCTTGCTTTCGACTGACTAATCAATCTTTTTATAAATTCGACAAAATGCCTAGGGGTAAAGAGATTTCAAAAGAGGAGATCATCAAAGTTTTGGATTTAAAACTAAAAGGCTTTGGATTTAAATCCGAAAGAGATATACAAGATTTAAAAGAGAGCTTTAAAAGTGTTTACAGAATTTGTATAATGGCGACAAGTGGTATAGTAAGAAAAGAGCTGATCGACAAAGAATTGCATCCATGTGCGATGACAGAATCTTTCTAAGCATGGCTTCTAGAAAAAATATTTCATTGAGAAAAATTGCATTCAAATTTGGAGTGTCGAAAAATGTCATTCATAGAAGAATACTGGAATCTAAACGAATAACGTCCAAGAAAATATTGAAGAAAACATGCTTAAGGAAACACCACAAAACAGTACATTTAAACTGTATTAAGAAAATGATGTCATATGGTGATAAATGGCTGTCAACAATATTTAGTGACGAGAAAAAGTGGAACTTGGATTGGCCAGGTGCATATAAATTTTACGGCATGATTTAAAGAACTAACCAAGAAGATTTTTCAATAGACAACAAGGTGGAGGATTAGTAATGACTTGGCATGGTTTTGGATTTAACGGACAAACATTTTTGGCATTTTATAGTAAGAAAATGAACTGCCAGGACTATCAGCAAATCTTAGAAGACTATTTTATTCAACTACAGGATTTGCTGGGAGGACCAAGCTGTGTATTTCAACAAGATAGGACGCCTATTCATAACTCGTCAAAGGTGTGATTTAATATGAATAATATCAATGTCATGGACTGGCCATTGCTTAGTCCGAACTTAAATTCCATGGAGAACGTGGAGATATCTAGCACAAAACGTATATGAAAATGGACGCCAATATTTTTTGACCAAGGACCGTACACCAGCGATAGAGCAAACGTGGTATGAACTGTCCCCAGAAGTAATGCAAAACTTAGTACTTTCGATGGAAAACTGTGTATTTGAGGTTATTAAAGGTAATGGAAACACGATTAAATACTAACATTTGTAACTGTGTTCCTCAATCTTAAATAATCCATAAAACAAATATTGTTTATAATTATCGTGCATTCTATTTTCTGTTTTTCTAAATAAATTCAGCATTTGTTGTGTTTTCTAATACATATTAATCCTAACCTGTGCTTCATATAGTGTTCGTAATTAGACACATAAAAAAAAATCATCTCATTCCTATTTTTACTGTGAATTGTATTTTATACTTTTGTTTATATTGTTGAGGCATACTGTATTTTAAAATAAACGTGTTTTTGTGGGAGTGGGCTTCAGCCAGAACGCTGCATAGGAAAATTAAATTGTTCCAAAAGTTCAAATATGCGATGTAAGTGCGATAAGCGAGTAGTGTGATCCATGCTGTTTTGGGAAAAATATGTTCTGTGCAACAATTTGCAAATGCCAGCGATAAATTACTGTAAGAATAGTAAATAAAATTTATACATCGTTTGGTATGCATAAATATGTATGCATAAATATGTTATTATAGCATCCCCTTATGAAACTTGTTAGGATATATACCTGTTTCCGAGTATCTCAAAAAATTGAATAAACTGTAGTTTAATCCCATTTTTTGTAAATATCGAGAAGTGTTTATTGTATTAATAGTTGCCTCTATATGAGACTGGCAGCATACAGGATATAACATTTGATTGGTTAACACAGTACTGGACAGAAGTAAATCGCCAAACATCTTGGTGAACCTGCCATTAATATAGTCAATTTCTTGTTAACTTGTTTTACTCGACTAATGGAGTTCGCCTAGGCTGATTATTCTCTTATAGAGGTACCTTAGTATTGTGTATATCTTTTATTTCCACTAAAAGAATTATAATATAGTAGAGCGCCGATTATCCGGATCGGTCAGGACCGAGGCCGATCCGGTTAATGGAAAATCCGGATAATTGGACAACAAAACGGCTATGACAATGTTTTTTAAGTACCTTCTCCTCAAACTTTTTCGAGTGAGGACTGACAATTATAGCAATACATGTAGTTCTAGCATATTACAAATGGCGTGATTAAAAATTATTTTTTTAACCTTTAAAAAAAAAAATTCTACAAAATTGGTACAAAATTATGCCTAAAAGTACATATAAAAATTATTGTACTAATAAATGCGGGCGAAGAGATGGGGATGTCCCTCTTTCCGAGAACACAAAGGAACAAAAAAAGTAATTTTTCGATCCCCTTCAAAAAATCTGAATATAAAGAGGGGTTTTCCTAAAAATAAAATATGTCTGGGACTATCGCGCATTAGAAGTGAAACTTTTAATGTTCTAGAAACAGTTGATTTTATGCATTGTTCTCTTTGTATTTGTTGGAGATTTTATTATTTCAGGATTAGCAAATGATTATTTAACGGTTAACTTTCGTGACATCCAGTCATATTTATCCTACCGTGCGTAAAGAAGTTTCACTTCAAAAAATTTTGCGAAGGCGGGATAGCCTTCGTGGAAGGCGTATGGTGCTTGATGGATCCAGTTAATTGGACAATCCGGTTAAACGGCGTCCGGATAATCGACGCTCTATTGTATGTGTATAAATTAATATTTTGTGAACCAATACAAAACATTTTCTTATATGTTATATTTCTTGAATTTTAATGCCCTCGGTTATATCGAATTTGATTTTGTACCGGGAGACGCGGTATAACAAGAGGCCATTGTATTAAATAATCCGTTTTCTGAATTTCGTGTGGAGATTCTTTGACACAATGTGAAGGTAGGGAAGTTTTTGAAAAGTATTTGGAAATCATCAGTAACGGCTTGTGAATGGTTGTTTTTGGGACACTAAAATGCAAGGCTGCTATTTGTATTCTTTCTTAACTATACTTTTTTAAAGAAATCTTTGCCTTATTTAATGGCACAACGACAACGTACTGTCAATAAATAAGGCAGATCTACAGCCTTTCAAACTATTTTGATGAAAGTAGAATTAATTTTGTGATAATGTATTTAGTGATCACGAGCCGCTACTTGTCGTTATTTGCTAAAACAAATATTTGCAGTTAACTACATTTTCGATAAAATAGTTGCTGTTTTAGCACGCTACCAAATGGAGATCTCAATATAATTTATCTCTTGAATGTGAAACGTGAGATTCGCGCATCAAAATCCAAATCAACCAACAAAACGAAATACGAATTATTGCTAGCCGTTGTTGGTACTTTTATAAATATAAGTAAACAGGCCCAATTACAGCAGGGACAAACTTCCACCAATATGTTAGTATAGGAAATTCAATCTTATTTAAATTCAGAAGTTTCGTCTTAATTAAGGCAAAAAACACTGTTATAAATCATTCATGGAAGTTGCTATAATCATGCTCAGTAAGAATGATGAAGAACATAAATCACGCTAAGTTACCGTATAAATGCAGCTATACTTTTCATCTTCTCATAGCTGTATTATTTAAATTACGTACTATAAGTAACGAAATGTACAGTAAAAGTAAGTAGATTATTTTGGATGAATTAGGGGAGACCGTGGCTAGTTGGCTACAGGGGTAAGTAGGCGCAGCCCCCATAAATCGCCTGTTTGTGGATAGATTGTGCAACCAGTCACAGAGTACATTTCTTCTTACGTTTTACAATCCTCATTGTAGTTTTGCAGCGATGCCTACGTGCAGTGAACATTTATTACGATTTTTCTGTTGTTTGCGCTCATAAGTAATTTTTTGTTGCTTCATTCTTTTTCTAATTTCTAATACTTATCTTAATAATTGCGATTTAACTTGTGAAATTTTTCTTAGTGTATGATTAACTGTACCTACCCCATATATGATTTACTTGGATTATTTATGCTTAGATGGTTACGTGTCCATTTTGTGAAGAGATTTATTATGGGGCTAGTCGGCGCATTGAACACGGGCAAGTTGGCTCGGTGTCTGGTGTATGCTGGTAGCTTGAAAAACAGCAAACATGGAAAAAAGTGGTTGCAATGCAAGATTTTGGGAACACGGGACTTCCCCAAACGGAGACACTCGATTTTTTATTTGTGACAACTGTAACTCTGATGATGTTATCGAGTAGGTTAGAAGTTACTCACTGTTAATGTTTTATTCATTATTTTTATGTCTGTATAATTTAGAATTTACACTGTACGGCGATAACGCTTTTGATTAAACCTACTGGTAATAAAGAAATTGATTTCTCTTAACTGCGTGTCTTATTTAAATTTTTATAAGGCGTGTGCCAACTTACCCCGTGACGGGGTAAGTTGGCGCACAATTTTCCTTTTACTTTAGGTTCCCGCTCAACATAAACTACAAAAGCTACAAACTCAAAACTCTGGGTATTTATAGCCAAATTCCTCTTCTTTAAAAGTACAGCCAAAGTTTCATAAAAAACTTAAACAAAAAATTAATAAAAATCAATAACTAAAAACTGCGCCTACTAGCCCCGGTCTCCCTACCGTTATATATGTGTCAACTATAGTACACTCAAAACTTTTCATTAGACAATTTCCATAATTAATACTTCTTAAAAAAAAACAATCACAGTAAAAATTCAGCTTTTCTCCGAAACTTTTCACGAGCTGCGTGTGTCGAAGATTTCGCGGTATTTGGGCATTTGAATTATATGTTTTTAAATGCAATTCATATCGGACAAATGATTATGTTTGATTAATTCTTCATGTATATATAGGCAATAATAGCACTAAGTGATTTTAATAGAAATTGCTTCAAAAGGTGTATTATTTTACGAAAATAATAATGCAGTCATAGTAAAAATGTATCTTTCGTCTTCAACCTTTCCTATCTACGCTTTAATTACAGACATACTGCGATTATGTGCATTCAACAGCAATATCTATTCACGAGAAACTTCATTATCTTGGGTGGATACCTGATATATGCGGCAACAACACAACTTAACGGTTTTAATCAGTAATCGTTTACAAATAAATTGAGCTTATCCCAAAATAAACATTTAATCACGAGGTTCAACACCCGTAATCCTTCTTAAGGCAATTAAAGTGCGGTAATCCCATTTCTTAATGGAAAAGGCTATCAACCGGGAGAAGATATTTACACACTGGGATTTGTGAGTCTTCACAGCTACTACAGTGAACGATGTCTGAATGTCTGATAAAGGATATCATAAAATTAAAAGAGCACTAGAACACACACATACATTAAAAAATATTCAAAACATAGTACATAGTAAAAACTTCGGTACTTAGCTGTTCAATATGTTTTGTCTATATTCAATAGTATATGGAGAAAAAGACCTAAAATACGTAAAATAAGAAGTATGTATCCTTTTATATATTCTACTCTGTAGGTGATTCATACATTATTGGGTCTAACAGAGGCACGCTTTTAAGTCATTTCTTGCTTATAATTTATATAAATATTAATTTTTGTAAAGGTATCCTTTGATTAGGGCACGCTGGAAAAGGTATAGTTTTTATACTTTTCCTTAGATTTTCATAATGAAAACAGAAGATAGAATAAAGTAGATAAAATCAAGATTTTACAAGGAGAAGTACCGGGAACATTCAGTTAGCTACCAGAAAAAATATACAGAAATTTTGAATATATATAATGAACTGACTTTATACGAACAAAAACTTTTGATCTTGTCATTCATTGTGTCTCATTAAAACAATACAATCGCATGATTCTTTGGGAAGATGTACATGTACATAAAAGTTTGTGACGTGTGAACTTAACATCAGCGTTCTCAAACTTTGATCTCTTATAACTCTTTTTAAAAAAATGTGTATAAACTATACACTAAATCCGAGCTGCTTGATCCAAGGAACTTCAATATGTTATAAAAATTGGGTGTTACCATTTGGAACTTCAATGTTGGTACACATGTATGAATGGCTCTTGATTAAAACTTTGCAGTCATTTCGGAACGTAAGATACTAACTCTCACATCTATCCGCGACAATTCCTGAATAAAATGTATTGGATGTTTTGTGTAACCAATAATGCTTTCGGAACAAGATAAAGTAATGCATCTATAACTCATTCTAAACTGTATTACTACTAATCGCTGTATTAAATGAATTTTATAACAAGTTATTTTAATTGTACTTATAAGTACTGTCAGTAGATAAAGGGTTAAACCACTGAAATTATTAGAGTAAAAATGGCTAGCGGTCTTTGACGATTTCTGCGACTGTTATTTTCATGGCTAAGGCCAGTATGAATGTATCGCTTTCAATAAATGTCAAAATTTTATTTCCATATATAATTGCTATTTTTTATATAAAAATTATTGTTGGTACTGTTAGTGAAAAATCTAAAATATATATATTAAATGTAAAAAATCTAATAGTTTTGAATTAAATAATATATATACGCTTTTCACCTATATTCTGTAATCCAGGAAGCCCGGGCATATCTTTTTGTATCGATAGTTAAGAAATAAATACCTGTGTAGATAAATCAGTTAGATTGGAGGGAAAAAAACCCTTATGTGATGAAAAGTATCTCGAATAAATCTAATACATTTTACTAATTAAAACTCGTTATTCATTTATTCACCCTATGTTCCAAGCATAAAAAATATCCCTTAATTTGTGATACATATCGGAATTTCTTACTCACATTTATACGTAAAGTCCGGTTGGCATACAGTCCATTTATCAGTTAGGAATCACGCACTGTTACAACTGTTCCATATCCAACGTAATTTTTCCTTTTATTTAGTTGATTTCAATGAAAGCAAGATGTACAATCGTGGAAAAAAAAAGTAAACACCCCTACTAACTCCTGAACAAATTATCGTAGAAGAAAGTTACTGGTACCTAACCATTGGAAATAAAGTCTACTTTTAAATGACGTATATAAAATTTGCTTAGGAGGCCATCTACATATTAAAACGAATCCAAACTTCATTTTTTTTTTTCAATGGCGATACCCAATTTTAACGAGATATTTCAAATCTTTGGTTCTAACTATGCCTAGACACCAAATTTAAAGCCATTTGAATGATAAGTTTTTGAATTATAAACATTCCAAATATAGTTCTTCTAATGTTAAATTACATTTTCATATTTTTATTTATAACTTCTGAAATTATGATCCTAATATTTTAATTTCTTCTGTAGCAATAATACTAATATACCCAGACATAAATACGTTGAATTCGCAATTTTTATAATTTTCTGATATGAATTATGAATTATGAAATTAAAAAAATTATGAATTGCAACCTAGAATTTTTTCGATGGATTCAGATTTATTAAGTCCTGCTTTATGGAAATCCAGAATTTCACATTTTTCTTCCAAGTAGTTTTCAAATTATGCTTAAAAAACGGCAAAATTATGGTTCTATGATAGAAGTGACTAAATATTTTGAAATTTCTTATGCTATCCTGTAATCTCACAGGTTTAATTGACTGCTTAAGGTGCCTTGATCCAAAAGGGAGCTCTCTCGGTTAACAATCGAGTACCGAACTTCATTTTGGATACAGTCCTTAAAAAACGCTCGTTTTAAAATAATTAATTTCTCGGAAACTTATGGTACGAATTGCATAAAATTTTTTTAGACTAATTGAAGGGTGTAGAGTTCATTTATACTGTCAAAATTGTGTACTGCTATTGAAAAAAACAAAGTTATGGTTCGTTTTAATATGTAGATGGCCCCCTAAGCAAATTTTATATACATCATTTAAAAGTAGACTTTATTTCCAATCGTTCGGTACCAGTAGCTTTCTTCTACGATAATTTGTTGAGGAGTTAGTAGGGGGTGTTTAATTTTTTTTTTCCACGACTGTACTTTCATAATATGTAGCTTAATTTTAATTTCTTATTCCATTTTTTAATCACTGAATATATCGAAAAATTATTAATTCGTTTTAAAATAGTCACACATATCCCCAAAAAACCCCGGGTGTGCAAAACTTGGTATAAAACTATTTTTATATCGATAGTTAAGAAATAAATGTCTGGGTAAATAAATCTCTTATATCCGCGAAAAAATTAAACTTAATCTGATGAAAAGAATCTCGAATAAATCTAATATAGTTCACTAATTAAAACTCGTTATTTATTTATTCACCTTATATTTCAAACATAAAAATATCCATTAATTTGTGTTACATATCGGAATTTCCAACTCACATTTATAAAGTCTGGTTGGCATGCAGTCCATTTATCAGTTAGGAATCACGCACTGTTACAACTGTTCCATATCCAACGTAATTTTTCCTTTTATTTAGTTGATTTCAATGAAAGCAAGATGTACAGTCGTGGAAAAAAAAAGTAAACACCCTTTACTAACTCCTCAACAAATTATCGTAGACGAAAGTTACTGGTACCTAACCATTGGAAATAAAGTCTACTTTTAAATGACGTATATAAAATTTGCTTAGGAGGCCATCTACATATTAAAACGAATCCAAACTTCTTTTTTTTTTTCATTGGCAATACCCAATTTTAACGAGATATTTCAAATCTTTGGTTCTAACTATGCCTAGACACCAAATTTAAAGCCATTTGAATGATAAGTTTTTGAATTATAAACATTCCAAATATAGTTCTTCTAATGTTAAATTACATTTTCATATTTTTATTTATAACTTCTGAAATTATGATCCTAATATTTTAATTTCTTCTGTAGCAATAATACTAATATACCCAGACATAAATACGTTGAATTCGCAATTTTTATAATTTTCTGATATGAATTATGAATTATGAAATTAAAAAAATTATGAATTGCAACCTAGAATTTTTTCGATGGATTCAGATTTATTAAGTCCTGCTTTATGGAAATCCAGAATTTCACATTTTTCTTCCAAGTAGTTTTCAAATTATGCTTAAAAAACGGCAAAATTATGGTTCTATGATAGAAGTGACTAAATATTTTGAAATTTCTTATGCTATCCTGTAATCTCACAGGTTTAATTGACTGCTTAAGGTGCCTTGATCCAAAAGGGAGCTCTCTCGGTTAACAATCGAGTACCGAACTTCATTTTGGATACAGTCCTTAAAAAACGCTCGTTTTAAAATAATTAATTTCTCGGAAACTTATGGTACGAATTGCATAAAATTTTTTTAGACTAATTGAAGGGTGTAGAGTTCATTTATACTGTCAAAATTGTGTACTGCTATTGAAAAAAACAAAGTTATGGTTCGTTTTAATATGTAGATGGCCCCCTAAGCAAATTTTATATACATCATTTAAAAGTAGACTTTATTTCCAATCGTTCGGTACCAGTAGCTTTCTTTTACGATAATTTGTTGAGGAGTTAGTAGGGGGTGTTTAATTTTTTTTTCCACGACTGTACTTTCATAATATGTAGCTTAATTTTAATTTCTTATTCCATTTTTTAATCACTGAATATATCGAAAAATTATTAATTCGTTTTAAAATAGTCACACATATCCCCAAAAAACCCCGGGTGTGCAAAACTTGGTATAAAACTATTTTTATATCGATAGTTAAGAAATAAATGTCTGGGTAAATAAATCTCTTATATCCGCGAAAAAATTAAACTTAATCTGATGAAAAGAATCTCGAATAAATCTAATATAGTTCCCTAATTAAAACTCGTTATTTATTTATTCACCTTATATTTCAAACATAAAAATATCCATTAATTTGTGTTACATATCGGAATTTCCAACTCACATTTATAAAGTCTGGTTGGCATGCAGTCCATTTATTAGTTAGGAGTCACGCACTGTTACAACTGTTACACATTCAACGTAATTTTTCCTTTTATTTAGTTGATTTCAATAAAAACAAGATGTACTTTCATAATATGTTGTTTAATTTTAATTTCTTATTCCATATTTTAATCACTGAATATATCGAAAATTTATTAATTCGCGATAAATTAATCACACATACCCCCAAAAATCTGGGTGTTACAAACTTGGTATAAAACTACTTTCATACCGATAGTGAAGAAATAAATGCCTGGGTATATAAATCACTTATATCCGCGAAAAGATTAAACTTAATCTGATGAAAAGGATCTCGAATAAATTTAATACATTCAGTAATTAAAACTCCTTATTCATTTATTCACCTTGTATTCCAAGCATCAAACATATTCATTAATTTGTGGTACATATCGGAATTTTCCACTCATATTTATACATAAAGTCCGGTTGGCAGACTGACCATTTTTCAGTTTGGAGTCACGCACTCTTACAACTGTTACACCTCCAACGTAATTCTTTTTTTATTTAGTTGATTTCAATAAAAGCAAGATGTATTTACATAATATGTAATTACATCTTGCTTTTATTGAAATTAAAATTAAAATTAATTTGAATATTATGTAGTTTATTATTAATTTCTTATTCCATTTTTTTATCACTGAATATATGCAACATTTATTAATTCGCGATAAAATAGTCACACATACCCCAAAAAAACCCAGGTGTTCGAAACTTGGTATAAAACTATTTTTATATCGATAGTTAAGAAATAAATGCCTGGGTAGATAAATCACTTATATTCGTGTGTGTGTGTGGGGGGGGGGGGGGCGGGGGGAATCTTATCTGATGAAAAGTACCTCGAATAAATCTAGTATACTTCACTAATTAAAATTCGTTATTCATTTAATTACCCTATATTCCAAACATCGAAAATATCCATTAATTTGTGATACATATCGTAATTTCCCACCCACATTTATGCATAAAGTCCGGTTGGCATTACTGACCATTTATCAGTTAGGAGTCACGCACTATTTCAACTGTTACGTAAATTCAACGTAATTTTTCCTTTTATTTAGTTGATTTCAATAAAAGCAAGATGTATTTACATAATATGTAGTTTAATTTTAATTTCTTATTCCATTTTTAAATCACTGAATATATCGAAAATTTATTAATTCGCGATGTAATAGTCACACATGCCCAAAAAAACCCGAGTGTTCCAAACTTGGTACAAAACTATTTTTATATCGATAGTGGAGAAATAAATGCCTGGATAAATAAATCACTTACATCCGGGAAAAAAAAAAAACTTAACCCGTTCGGGTCTGGCGTACTATTAATAGTACATGTCTTTTCACTGAGTGTTATTTTGCCTTAACAATTACTTTTCTTACTATCTACATGTAGTAATGGTAGTATATGTCTATGCATTTCTTATTATGACTTCATTTATGTTTTGGCATTTAGTAATAATAATTTTTTTTTTAAGTTAGCTTGATTCTCTTTGCACCGTTGGTGATTCCCTCCTTTTAAACATATATTTCACTTTTTAACCCTTAAATGCCTGGTGTTGCTTTTCGGCAACATATCCAATTTAGGCTTCTAAATACTATTAGAATAATATTGAAGCTATAATACCTAATGTTGCCAATAAGATACATTCTGAAAATATTATTAAATCGATTTTCAACATGTAGAAGGCAACATTTGTGCTGTTTAAGAATAAAGATAGATTTATTTTTTTCAATTATTGCTACATGTTTTTTTTTGTTTTTTTTTTTTTTTGATTGGAAGCTTGAAAAATACCCTATTTTGTTCAGCAGTGAACAAGTAAAATTTATTTCTTATTATAGTCCCTAAAATTCTTGTGTGGTCAGTATTATAGAATTTTATCAAGGAAAATTATTTTTCAATTAAAGACCAGTATTGCTGATTAGTAACAAACTGTTTTTTAGCCTTAAACCATACTTAAAACAAAATATAATTTTTTCAAGTATTTTTTCCATGATTTATTTAAAAAATGAAAGCCGAAAAACATTGTTACAATGATTTTTGAAAAATCAGGCGTTTAAGGGTTACATTTAAAATATAGGTTACTAATCTGAACGAATCACGTGTTATAAAATGCAAAAAATATTAGAAAGTTATAACATCTGTTGAATCCTGTTGTAATATGATACTTTCCAAAAGTCCGCAAAGACTCTTCCTTAGTCTATTGTCATAAGAATATGGGTTGAATAGTACGAAAAATAATTACATTCGTTTGGTTTCAGACAATGACAGTCGTTAAACTTCGTTAAATCTATTTGGTTAGCTATTATTAATATTATTAACGTAAAATTAATTTTTTTTTCTCAAAATTGAGAAAAAAATCGGACCCGAAAGGGTTAATCTGATGAAAAGAATCTCGAATAAATCTAATATATTTCTATTATTAAAACTCGTTATCCATTTATTCACCCTATATTCCAAGCATCAAAATTATCCATTAATTTTGATACGTATCGGAATTTCCCACTTACATTTATACATAAAGTCCGGCTGGCATACTGTTCATTTATCAGTTAGGAGTCACGCACTGTTACAACTGTTACACCTCCAACGTAATTTTTCCTTTCATGCAGTTGCTTTCACCAGAAGCTAGTAGATAACATGAATGAAAGAGAGTGCAGCACTCTCTCCACATGGCTGGCTCTGCTTTTCCATGAGAAATAGAAGCAATATCCAGAGTTCCGGATGCTACATAAGCTTCGGGTGTCTGCCCTGCATTTTGCTTTGCTTTTGTGGAAATATGAGTTATTGTGTCAGTGTGCGTGAACGTATTTCTAAATTGGTCAGTTTCCTGTGGAATTAAAAAGAGTTCTGATGGATATCTAAACACGAGTTATATTGGTTATTTAGAGGCGTTATTCTTCTACATACTGGAAAAAAAAAATGATATTTATTTATTTGAATATAACTGTATTCGGTTTGTTTTTTACGTGGATAATAGAACTTTGAACCCTTTGTGAATCAACAATTTAGATTTGAAAAATATTTACTCAGGTGTTAGAATGCATAGGCATGGAAAAAATATTAAAAAAAATTTAGAACATAAAAATAAAGAAACCTTGGCTAAAAAGTACTTTTTCACAGCTGCAATAAACGGAAAATTACTTACTTCTGATTTTCTGATGCGAAATTTTAAAGTACACGAAATGACTTTTATAAATAAATAAATAAATACATAAATAAATAAATAAATATATATATATATATATATATATATACTTTTGAACGCCTCCAGCCTTTTCAGTTAAAAAAAAATTACGAGGTTTATTTTAGCAATAACGATGAAAAACTTCTCAACTGTTAAATAAAGTTTTTCCATGAAAAACTAATCCAGTATCGCCGTCTGTTGAGAATTCCATAAACAATTTTGATTAACTGCTGTGTTGGGAGATAGCAACAATAAATAAAATCGCCTTGTATATTATAACATAATATATTATAATATAAAATAACACTGTATAAGTAACCTTGCTTTTTGGGTATGTTGCAGATATGCAACGCGGTGTTACCAAAGGTTAATTTAGCCTCGTTTAGTAGCATTTCATATATTGTTCAAAACATAGAATAATAAATGACATTATTTATTTATTATGAATCTTCTATAAAATTCATCATATTCGTTATATTTATATTCAAGTAAGTTTAATAGTATATACTCGTATATTAATATTATGGAATTTAAAAGTCTACACTATCTTAAAATTATTCTATAATTTTTTCCCATTTTACTTTACGTTCATTTCCACCTAAATGAATGCATTAATATTTTATTTCTTTTTAAAATCCTACTTAAAAACACTTCACGTGTTATTTAGCTTTAAGGTCTTTTAATTTTTATTTCAATCCTAAACACCGATACGAACTCTACTAAAATTATTCATTCTGCAGATATCGTTACAAATTACCATTTTCTTTTTTCACGAATTCTAAAAGCCCTATCGCGCGCTTTATCGGAAATATCGATTTACCGCGTTTTTCCTATGAAACCAGAAAACATATTTCGTTTTTTAACGCTCTCTCATACGCCAAAGGCAGATGCCACATTATAGTAAAAATCCATTCGCCTGTGGTACTTATTGGCCTGTATGAGTTCCGGAACCAGATTTTTGTGTGTTTTAGACTTTTAACATCTTAATACGGAAGAATGTATTCTAAATGATATTAATAAAGCGTCTGCTACCGTTTCATTATGTCAGATTTGATGGATTAGTAACGTAAAGTTGAGCATCGATGAAATGTTCAGGCTAGTGATACCGCATCAGTTCTTAGTTTCAGAAAATGCTCCGAGTTTGTGAACTGCCACTGATACAATAAATATCTTTTCTATATGGATGTTTATCCCGAGTTCATTTATGAAAAAAACCTTTTTTAATTCTTCGATCCATTACCATATTTCAATATATTTGACTGCTCCTTGCTTAATATTCTATTGGTGAACATCCATTCTCTAACTATGCTTTAATGTTTGATTGGTGACTGGCTTCCGTATCAGAATATGGAATTACATCGAATTGCTTGGCTATAACATGATGAATTCTCTATCAGTGGAGTCTTTATTATACAGAACGGGGTTGGAAAAGTGTGAGAGAAAAATCACTCAAGATTAGGGAAATTATGCCACGACCGATAGCACTGATGAAATATAACAGAAATGCAACATACATACAGAAATGCAACATATATAATTAAAACAAAATCAAACGTGTGGAAATAGATGTAAACATGTAAACATAACTGTATAAAGTTCTTTAATAAGTTAATGTTCGGGAGTCATCTTTGCATTTTGTTTTTATTTTGTGAAGCAATTAAGTGTTGTGTCAATGTATATAAACTTTTTTTTAATTAGTAAGTTTCCTGGTGGAAGAAAAATGAATTCTGTAGAACGCTGTTGAATAATAAAATTAGATACTTTAATCTTTACAACTGAAACGTTTCAGGCAAAATTAGAAATATTTCTTATTAAATTAAGCACCATAAACGGACAAATATTGAAGATACTGCAGAAAGCATTCAAATAGTCAGTCAAAACCTTTTTTCTTAGCAAGACAAAAATAAATAAATAAAAAATAAAACTCAAATAAAAGCTAAAAATAAAAGCTAAAATACTAATAATTATCTTTTCTTTAGGCTTTCGTGTCAAAAAATGAATTTTATCAGTAAATTAATCAGCAAATTTATATATATTTACATACTAATAAAAATTCAAAAACTGGAACATTTTTCCTTTTCGGGAACGTATTCAGGATTTTATTTTTCTGCGATAACACACATCAGAAATTAAATCTTACGTAAAATAACGAATGCTTTAGAATAATAAAAATAAATAAATATTTTGAATGCATTTGTGCTTATATATTTTTTTCTCTTTTAAACAATTTTTTTTAGAAATTAAAAATTTTATTCTTATTTGATGCTTTGGCTTTCAATACTTTAAAAAAATTTAATGATAAAAAACAAAAACAAGTAAAAACTGTATTTTTTTCCCTCAAGGTTTATTTTAAGCATTTTTTATCGGTTATTTTACTGATTAATTAATAATCCTTTTTTGATGTTTATTTGCTGAGTTTTTTGACATGTTTAAAATGTGTTTAATTAATTTAGTAAAACTAAAGTGTCTTTAAAAAAGGTGTAAAAAAAGCGTGGAAAACTTAAAAGCGCTTACTAACAAGGAAAAACATTTTGACATAACTCCTCTCCCTCCCCCTATTTCTATCTTGAACAGAATTGAAGACTTAATTACGTTTTTCGAACTTCGACAGTAAAATAAAATAAAAAAAAAATAAATTAAAAAATCATGCATTCTTTCAGAAAAGATTATCTTATTTGGTAGAATAAAAAATGCAAATATGTAAATGGAAAAATGATTAATTAACCTTAGTTTAATCTTTAGAAAATGGAATGTAGGTTTAAAAAGTTGTTTCGAAATTTACTTGTAAAAGTCACAATTATTGACAAGAGAGATAAAAGAAGATTTCAAAACATCAAAGTTCCACAGAAAAAACATGATTTGTTTATATTTTATGCAGTTTCATGCTTACAATTGCTGCATTCTATAGAAAAATTTACGAGGGTATATCAATAAGTTTTTGCCCTTACATAGAAATAATTGAGTAAAATTTATGAAATTGCTACATTTTATGAGTCCTTTTCTATATAGTCAGTGTGCACAGTAACACATTTGTGCAACCGTTATTTCAAAGAGAGGGGCGAGGTATTCTAGGAGGCGCGATAGTAGGCCCAAAGGGGGTGATTTTTCTAACTCTTAGCGATTCCCACATGTGATATATTGTTGGGAAGGCCTATGGCCACTTTTTCTTGCTATGCACCACCCGAACCCCTCCCCGCAAATTTGCCCTCCGGGGGGGGGGGCACTTTACTAAATTCTGCGGACATCCTTCATGCCCTCCGGGGTCAAATTTGGGGGGGGGGGGGGAGGAAGGTGCATAGCATGAATAAGTGGTCACAGGCCTTTCCAACAATATGTGACATGTGCGGGTCGGCAAAAGTTACAAAAATGACCCCCTTTGGGTCGACACTCGCACCTCCTGGAATACATCCCCCCCTTCCTTTGAAATACCGTTTAACAACTAAAAAATTAAAAAAATTACGGAATTTTTCAACCTGGTTACATTCACTTGTCATCACTAGCCATTAGTATCAGTCAAAAGTTAAAAAGGAAACCATTGGTATTTTTCATAGGGAATCGTAATCCAATTTATAGAAAGTTTTAATTTTGTTCAGGGTATTAGAGGGGAAAAAAAGAGTACATTTTTAGCAAAAACAGCTTTGCTATTAATGAAACCATACTAATCATAAATCTCTCGGTTAATCTGTCTTTAGCTGGTTGGCAACACCTTTCCCATCTGCATAGTGGATAGGATTATGTATCAGACTGTTCGTGCATCTCGTTATACGTCACTTACTGACTGCAAATCATTCATCTGGATCAAGTACTTGGGTGGTGGTCCATAGACGCTAATGAACAAAGAAGCCCATCTGGATTTAGACGTGGGAAATACGCTTGAATAATGTATGTATCCTAGTGTAATATAAATAAGTCGTGTGAATATCAGCGCCTGAATATAATAAAAGTGTAGCCTAAAATATAACTATGAATATGTAGAA
This sequence comes from Maratus speciosus, assembly GCA_963932465.1. Taxonomy (NCBI): domain Eukaryota; kingdom Metazoa; phylum Arthropoda; class Arachnida; order Araneae; family Salticidae; genus Maratus; species Maratus speciosus. Next base: position 306,239,757 of record OZ010789.1, on the reverse strand, counting down.
CTTGAGTTCATGAAATAATAAAAAGACAAGGCACATCATTCGAAGAAATGTCACAGTTATTATTACTTTTCTGTCATTCTATATTCATTGCCAACAAAGATGTCAAGATTAATAAAGATAACATGGATAGCAATCGTTTATTTCAAAAATGGAATTTTAGATTAAAAGTCACTATGTTGCTAATAAAAGTAAAATAATTGTACATGTCATGCATTAGTATTTTATTGAATTTGTTTATTTTAAATACTAGAGAATCTTCTCCCGCTTCGCTGGTCGGTTTTCCAAACGAACTTAAGAATTTCACCAAGTAAATTGCTCTTAACAAAAACAAACAAACAAACAAACAAACAAACAAACAAACAAAGCATTAAATTGTAAGTTTTAAAGAAACTAAGGTCTAATTTGTCTACCTTCACGCTTAAAAGGAAAGAAAAAAAATGTTTCCCGTACGGTCGAAGTAAAACTCCTAAAAATCAGTCTATATTATAAAACACAAATGTGCGCATTAGTAACGTCGATGTCATAACGATGGGGGCAATATTGGGGCTAGAATGTGACAGAGTTACATCACTGGAGGTAATTTTTAACACTTCCAAAGTGTTTATGAATTCGTTTTGTCTGTCTGTTTGCCAGTGCTCTAAATCGCGTAAATGTAGTCCGATTGCCATGAAATTGATATATGTTATTGGGGTTTACTATGGCATGATCGGTATTAAAAATTAAGTGTTTAGTATTTACGGTGCATTTACAGAGACAATCAAAAGAATTCCGTTACATTACGGTCTATGTGGGAAAATCGTTTGCGGTATATTTTAATGCCATTACACTATTTTAAACATATTGATAATGATATATATCACTGAAGTGTACTACAAGGTTTTTACTATAGAACGTTGTGAGCGTAGAATTTATCGTTCATTTACAGGGACACACAAATGAATTTGACTACAGAAGAAAATTAACAATAGTCGAACTATTGAAGCCAACGAACAATAATAGCTGGAAGTGGGTTTTCAGTTGTGGTATGCGTTTTAAAATTTAATTATTTTTTAAATATTACTTGGTTTGTATAGATTCTACAGATCATATACAGGGCTGCACAAAAGGCTCCAAAAACATCAGTTTATTGGCGGAAAATTCTGAATGGAAATTTTCAACTGTGACTAACTACCTATCGATAGATTATATATAGAACTGCACAAAAAAATCGTATATTTTCCCGACTATTCGTGATAATAGCAGAATATTGGTTTTCAAATGCATTAGGCTTTTTCCAAAGATCATCTTTCTCCGTAGTAAACTGTGGAATATTTTTATAGTATGCTGAATGTGGTGCAAAGTGTTTCATAATCCATGCCGTAAGCATGATTTTTCGTTATTATCCAATTAAAAGTACATAATCACAATGTTATCTGTGGAAATAACTAAAAATTGCGTAAAAATAGGCCTAACCAAAAAATCCAAAAACTGGCTTCCAGATACATAACTTCATACATAGAGGTACATTCCTGCTCAATCTTGCAGCTCTACGCGCAGCGTTCTTTTCAGAATAAAGCACACACAGGCACTCAGACAAACCTTCCTCTTTATTATTAAAACTAATCCAAATCAGTGCAATGTAGTGTTTATTTATTTTTCAATGTATTTGTTTATAAGATATACTAATATATATTCATAAGAAAGAACATACAAGAAAGAATTGTGACTACTACAATATAGATTATATTGAGTATTTTATGATGAGGAAAAATGTTACAGAAAAAAATAATTATAGTATGTGAGATTAAAATATAGATGATAAAACAGTAATACGTAAATAATATCTGTCCTCCAATCAAGTGGTAATATAGTATATAAAATACATTGCATGTCTGCTTAAAGGATACCAAATGTATTAGCTTTTTTTTTTTTAAATAATTTTTTATGCATAAAAAGTGAATCAAAAATTTAAAATAAAGAAGAAATAGGATTCTTACAGAAAGCTTGAAAAGAGTGCAAGAAATTTTAAATTAAATGCATATATTTTCTGAATGTGCCTTCAAATTCAGTTGTACATAACACCGATAGTAATTATTCAATTATGACTCAGCGACCCTGTTTAATCAATACCACCATTTTGAATACAAATCTTTGATTTCTTTATTCGTAGATATCGATCATTTATTCAGACAGTGAATATTTCTATTCAGAAATAGTGATACTCAAAAAATGGGAAGGGTCGAAGATATGGAATAGCCAATAAAATGAAAAGAAAATCGAAATAAGAAACAATAAAAAGGAAACATAATTCTTATATTACATTAGAAACAAAGATAAAAAACTCATTTCAAGTAATTGGAAGACTATTTTCTACAAATCCAAAGGCTTTCAACATAGCATCAGTAGGCGTTTTTATGTCCATAATCTAATATATTCGTTTTTTTACCTTCGATAAAGAAAACATTAGTAAAATGAAAAAGGCAACGAGTCTTTACCGTAATGGCGATCGACCAAATATTAAATTATTTCGAAGCTTGAAATCCATTTTCTTCCTTTCTTAAAAGTTCAAAGGACTTATTCTTATTCTTTCACAGAACAACTGATTTAAGTATTTTTACTTAATTAATGCGATGGTAAGATTTCATTTCATTTGTTTGAAATTTTACATTACCGTATTAAATATTATTTAAAGAGTACTAGTACAATTAAAGAATAATGATACGTGAATTTAACACATTTTTCTGTTAATTATATTTCATTACAAAACAAAAATTTCCTGTTTTATTTGCCCATTTTCCCTCAAAATGCATAAAATCCACCAATCTTATACAAAAATTACCTGAAATTCTCCAATCAAAAGCTGAATTTTCGTCAAATCAGAGAGGTGACTTTCTAGTACTTTTTCTTATTATAATCGAAATTTGATGTAGGATCTTTTCCCCAAACACCAAAAATTAACTAACATAAGCTCAAAAGTTCCTGAAATTGTCCTTTCGAAAGATTTTGAAATAATAGAAAAATCGCTTCAAATCATATTGAGTTCCGACAAATTGCTGCCTGTACATTTTAGGTTTTTTGACATATTGTATTTTGAGGTACTTTGGTTATTTTGAGATACCACTTTTATGGTTATTACAACTTTTTTTTTCTCTATTCCACCTTTCATTTTGTTGTCAAAAATTTAACATCGAAAATAGGTAGGTAAAATTTTATAGTTCAAAATGTACTAGATATATCGCTAAGTGTTTTACAAAGAGCTATTGAAGAAATAATTTTAATTAAGATTCAATTTTAAGAAATAGTTAATACTAAAAGAAAAAAAACAGCCAAACCAAAAATTGATGAGAAAATATAATTATTTAATTCCGGTAGTAATAAAGATGACCAACTCATCAGAAATGACTTGAAAACTATTTTCTACAAACTCAAATACATTGCAAATTTAATAAGTAGCATAAGAAAGAGATACTTTTGATTATGTTTATAATCTAATGTATTCGCTCTTTTATCTCCCGCAAAGTTAACATTATTAATATGAAACAGCAACAAATCATTATAGTTTTGGCAATCGACCAAATATGGAATTGCTTTGAAGCTTGAAATATGTTTCCCTCCTTTCATAAAAATGTTGAAGCTTTCATTCTTATAACATTTTTTTAAAGACCAACTCTTTTAGTTATTTTGATTTCATTAGTGCACTAATATAATTTAAATTCATTTTTTCGTTATTTATATTATCACATCGAAAAATATTTCGTGTGGGATCTGAGACGTTATTTTATTATTATTATTTATTTATTTAACTAATCCATTTTTCTCTGTCCTAGAATTCATTTTTACAATAAAAAGTAACATAAAAGAAGTGCGTACAAACAGCAATATATAAAGAACAATGCTTGGAGCACCAGAAGGCCTACTATATTTACAGACCTAGTTTTCGATAACATTAAAATTATCAAAAAGCAGTAAACCAACGTTTAAAATGCACAAATAATGCGTGAAAAGCAGAAATAATGCGTGCAAAATTGCATAGAGGAGAGTACGCATATTTGGACCGTTGCCATTCGGCCGTTAATTAGATGAAGAGATTCCATATACCGCTGAAAGCCTACTCATCTAAATGACGTCACTCATGATTAGTAGAAGCAGCCGCCTACCACGTGCTATTTTTCAGACAATTAAAAAAAAAAAACTAAAGTTAGCTGTTTTATCTATTTTTTTTCTTATTAAACGTAAGTGAATATTTTAAAACTAAGGTAAGTTGTTATGTTTTCATATACACATATGAATTCATCTGTTTATTGCGCATATTTTTCACGCGGATTTGTTTGATTTCGTTTCTGTTCTTAGTCTTGAAATTAACTGTATTAAAAAATGGCGCAGTTGCCGTAACTGGGCCAATTTAAGTTGCTTAAATTGGACCAGATATGAGATCATAAATTTGAAAAGTAAGTAATGAATTTCGAGGACCGTACGCTTTGTACACTATTTTTTTTTTTTTATATTTTATAATGGATTACTATCTCCATGCAAGTTTTTTTTTTTTTTTTTTAAATACGGTTTAGGCCTATATAAACATAAAAATATTTTTATACATGTCTATGCAATAAATTTTGTTTGCAATGTCTTTTATCTTGTATGTAATTGTATTTAATTTCTTTGAATTCTTTATTCCTACGGCATATTTGATTTACAGAGTTGAATTTAAACATTTTCCTCCTGCAGGATATTTGTGATGGAAGACTTTCTACAGTTCTGGAGGGTGGAATTATACATTTTCGCATAGCTACCAATTTTTACGCTTTTTCGCTACCAATAAAATTTGAGAGAGATTTTTGTCTTGCTTAATTATGAGATTTCGATGTTTAAACAAGAAAATAGTTACTATAAAATTTTAGCTGTAGGAAGAAAGCGTAAAAGTTGGCAGCTATGCATTTTTGCCATTAAAACGCATAAAATCTCAAACCTTGTTGAAAATGTTGAAAAAGACATAGACAAACTGTCTGGAAGAAAAACACACGCGACAGCTAAAGCTGTTAAAGATATGGGAAACAAAATGCAGACAGTAAGTTGTGAAGAAATTGACCTGCAACAAGGCTGCAGCTACAAATCCTCCCCAAAAGCAAAACAAAATCATTAGAAATGTTACTTCCCTTGCTAAATTCAGTTAAATTAAAGTACAGAGGGAGCCAAAACACAGTTGTGTCAACATCATCGCCATATAAACTAAACCTTGAAATTAAAAAAAAAAGACAAAAAGGAAGCTTTCACAGCAGAAAAGCAATTGGTTCGAGTTTTAAAAAATAGGCGTAATGCAATTAGCAAGAAAATTATGGAAGAGAAGAACTAAAAACATAATGTAAAGAAAACTTCTGTTGCAAAAAAAAAAAAGTCTGATAATTCAGAATCTAAAAAGAAAAATTTAGACAGTGATGATTGGTTTTGTCTAATTTGCAAGAAAAATAAAATAGCAGAAATGTTAGATTTCCATATACGTTTGTTGTGTGCGCTGGAAAAAAAAACAATAAACACAATTCGTGTATAAGCTTTGCATCACTCCTTACATGATATTCAAGTAATTGACGATTAGTTCCATAATTTATATTTTTAATTACTGATAACTTTGATTTGTATAATACATTTTGATTTAAAACAATTACTCTTATTTTCAGATATTTGATTTCATTACATTTCATTGCTGTTATTTTGTTTGATTGTTTCATTAATCACAAACTTTGCTTTTAATAAAATTAGTTATAGTCCCTAGTCATTAAAACAACCTGGTATTATTTGGTCCAATTTAGGAGACTGGGGGTCCAACTTAGGGGACCAGTTGCTGAATTTGGACCACTTTTGACAAATTTTTCGAATTCAAATAAAATTTCAGATTTTCAAAAGGAAATTTATCTAAATATTTATTTAGTTAGTAGTTGAATAGATTGATCCTGTGTAATGATCTTTTGCAGGTATTCCCAAAATTAAGTGAGTTACACCTGAAAATAAGTGAAGTGGTCCAAATTCGGCTACTCTCCCCTATTACATGAAAAAGTGAGTTTCTATTACAATAGGTTTCTATTGTTAATAATATAAAAAATATCATTACAATAGACTTCTATTTCTAATAACATAAAAAATATCATTACATTAAATATTCGACACTCCTTAAATTCCATGTTTTTAAAAATTTAAAAAGAAGACTTTTAACAGTGTTCGTAATAACATCTACCACGATATATCCACAACAATTTGAAAGTATTTTTTGGTTATACGTTTTTTTAAAAACATGCAATTTAAACAGCTTCACTTGTCATCTAAAATTTCAAAACAAATTTTAAACAAATGGATTAATAACGAAATACATGTGTGTTAACTTTTAAAATACAAATTTATATAATACTATGAAAAACAGAACTTCTAGAAAATTCGACAATTCTTAAATTCAGCGTATTTAATTACTTTAAAAAAATATGCATAATTTTAACAGCGTCCATAAAAACATATATCATAAAAGATCCATAACAAGTTTAAAGTATTTTTTATTTTTATATATTTCTGTCAAAAACGCAATTTTAGTTGTTTATTTTTTTATCTTAAATTAAAGATAACATTTTTAACATTTTCTCTAAATATACATAGTAATATTATATCTAATATTATATAAAATAACATATATGTACTGAATATGCATAACATAATCTCTCAAAATATACAGTTTTCAACAAATGATGAGTAAATATCCAATGACAATTTATTATTCGTTCAATAAATTTTGACTTACGAGGTTCTAATTACTAAAATTCATATGTGTAGCTGTGGAAATTAATTTTCCATATTACTGAAGGAGAGATAAAATTTCCTGAAAATTAATTAAATATGAAAAGTCATTACTAGAGTAACAAGAAATTAACATATTCGATGTAAAACTCCTATCATTTTCCAATGTTATTAAAGGCCTTTATTTTATTATTTTAAGAAAAGAAAACAGCAAAATAACTGTAAATTATGTCTTTACATTTAAACGACAGTCTAATAAAAGGATGCATATTTAAAATATTTTAAGAACGTTTTGGAAAATTATCGGAAAAAATATCAAAACATGCTTACAATCTCACTTCCTTAAAAAAAAAAAAAAAAAAAAAAAAAAAAAAAAAGCTATTTAAAATTAATGTTTTTGACATATGAAATCAAAGTGAGTTTTAAATATATAAATTCTTAATTTCATTGTATGCGTTTATGTAAACATTTTCAAATTTGTGTAAATTAATTTGAGATATTACTGGGGTAGAGGTGCGTTTTCTTGAAAATTAATAAAAGATAAAGTCACGTCGAGTTTGATTAAAATAAATAGAAATTTAAATCTCTGTCGATGAAAAAAAATCATATTTAATTTTTCTTTAAAGTGTTTATTTAGTTGGTGTAAGATTACAAAATTGCTAAAAATAACTATAGAAAATTTCTTTTGCATAAAAGTGATACACTGAGCATTTACATTTATTTATTTATTTCAGAATTGATTTGACCTGATTTTCGAAAGTGTTTCATTCACAAAACGTTAATAATCTTCTTTGATATAATTTTACCTTTTAAAAGTTTAATTTAAATTGTTGCTTTTATCTTCTGAAATTTCAAACAAATAAATTTAATCTCCAAATGAAGATAATGCGCTGACATCTTCATCAACAACTGTCGAGAAATAAAAGTATAAATGTTAATTCATTATTCAATACATTTTAGATAACGCGGTTCCAATTACTAAAACTCTCATCAGGCGTAGTCATGTAAATTATTTCAAAATGTTACTCCATGACGATCAATTTTCTTAAGCACCAATTAAAAATAAAGCGATATTTAGATTAATAGGCAGAAATTGTCAATATGAAATGTCTACTGAAATTTCATTGTTTATTAATGATTTAATTTAACTGCTTGGAAAAGATTGGGAAAAAGAAAAATAACCAGGGGTTATTTCTTTATTTTGATGTAAGAGTTTGAACGTAGAAATTGCTTTGTTAAATAACTAAAAATATTTTGTTTTATTTTATTTTTATCTAGTTGCTTAGGAAAAATATTTAATGACAAATACAAAGAACATTGATGTTTAATTTCCCAGTATGAGGTTTCTAGTTTTGCTAAAAATTGTTCAATAGAGATGTTTGTTTTCTTAATCAATGTAGAATAAATTTAACTGCAAAATAAATGTAAAAAGAGATTTTATACTCGAAAATAAAAGAATAGTTTATTTACGACCGGCATTAAGAACGGAAATAAAATTAGCAAAATAAATAAATATGTATATTGATTACAAATGAATGTACAATAAAAATATTTTAAGACTGGTATTTTAAATTAAAAAAAAAGAATTATTTAAAAAGGTATATTATTTAAAAGGTAAATTTCTAGATAAAAATTAGCCATATTTTTAAAACCTCATATTAAATAATATAACGGTAATTAATAAAATAACGATAATTTTAGAAATTCATATTTATTTAAACTGATTCTTTTATATATATATATATATATATATATTACCGAGATGGCAATAAATTTTATTGAAAATCGCTTAAAAACAAAGATATATTATTTATACAACATAGGCAATTTTTTATTTACATCTCTTTCGGTGTAAATCACCTAATATATTACGGTGTATTTTAATGTATGTAACACTTATAATTTTAATGTATGTAATGTAACAGTAAACTCCCGTTAGTGCAGACTTTCAAGGGTGGCATTATGTATGTAACACTTATAATTTTAATGTATGTAATGTAACAGTAAACTCTCGTTAGTGCAGACTTTCAAGGGTGGCATTTTTTGTTGGTACTAATCGAACTCAACATTAAATGATATGACCACCTGAATGATGTATGATAATGACGTGCGTTAAAATTAATCAAATTCAGATTTTGACAGAAATTAAATAAGTTCCCAACGTTATTCTAAAAGAAACCCATTTTTATTTTATTTAGTAATTAGAGTATAAAAGAAGTTAATGGCAGTTTTTTAATACAAAAGAATAAATTATCCAGGAAAAACAAAATGCGTACACAACCAAATTCCTGTATTTGCACATTTAAACTTTAATTCATTTTAATCTATTTTAAACGCTTTATTTTTCTTTGCGATAGTTGAACAAATTCTTTTTGCGGTACACTCTAAAATTTGATCAATTAGATCACATTCTGATTAGTAATATCGTTATCAACTTGAATCAATTTTTAAACTTCTCATGTTTTTAAGTGTGGAGTGTTTTTTTCTTTATTACTGTTACCCTTACACTTACTTGTACTCTTACTGTCACTCACAATTTCTTGGTCTCCCAATTAACAAAGCCACACCAAAGTTTATTTTGAAAAAATAATGTATTAAACGATTTTCGATTCTGCTCGTTGAATTTGTGAAAAAATTGCTAGCATTATCGAACATTCTGAAAAAATGTAGTCATAAACGATATTTTTAAGCGATGTTAAACTATCAAAATTTTCTTTGCGGTAGTTGAACGAATTCCTTTTTACAGTTTTTGCAATGCACTCTAAAATTTGGTCAATTAGATGACATTCTGATTAGTAATATGGTTATCAGCTTGAATCAATTTTTGAACTTTTTAGGTGTGGAGTGTTGTTGTTTTTCTTCATTACTGTCACTCACTATTTATTGGTCTCCCGACTGCCAAAGTCACAGCAAAGTTTATTTTGAAAAAAAAAAAAAAATGTATTAAACGATCTTCGATTCTGCTCGTTGAATTTGTGAAAAAAATGTCTACATTATCTAACGTTCTGAAAAAATGTACGCATTAAGTGTAATTTTTAGCGATGTTCAACTATCGCATTTTCTTTGCGATAGTTGAACAAATTTATTTTTACAGTTTTTGCGGAGCACTCTAAAATTTGGTCAGTTAGATCACATTCTGATTAGTAATATTGATATCAGCTTGAATCAATTTTTTAACTTCTCGTGTTTTTAGATCTGGAGTGTTGTTTTTTTATTCATTACTGTCACTCTCTCACTTACTTGTACTGTTACTATCACTCAATTTCTTGGTCTCCCGTTTACCAAAGTCACACCAAAGTTTATTTTGAAAAAATAACGTATTAAAGGATTTTCGATTCTGATCATTGGATTTGTGAAAAAAATTGCCTGCATTATCCAATGTTCTGAAAATATGTACGTATTAAGCAATATTTTTAATCAATGTTCAACTATTGTATTTGCTATGTGATAGTTGAACAAGAATTCATTTTTACAGTTTTTGAGGTACACTCAAAAATCTGGTCAATTAGATCTCATTCTGATTAGTATTATTGTAATCAGCTTGAATAAATTTTTGAACGTCTCACGTTTTAGGTAGATTTCGTATGAAATACTACCTATTGGGATCGTTCCTATGTTGGAATTTCTGAAAAATTTTTGCAGATCTACACCGATCATGACTCCTAGAACCCAAAACCACCCTCAGTAAAAAACTTTATATATCTATCTATCTATCTATCTATCTATCTATCTATATATATATATATATATATATATATATCACTTTCTTCTGGACACGATAACTTTCGTAATTCTGCACCAATCATTTCCAAACTTATACATAAAATCAATGGGCATAAAATCTCGGTCAAGTTCGTTAATGGGCAAAATCGGACCAAGAGGATGGAAATAGGGAGGGGTTTTGTGAAAACAGAAAACCCCCCATAACTTCTTAATTTTTGCACACATCAAATCAGTTTAAAGTTTTTATTACTTCTAAAAATAGGGCCAAAAATTTATGTATCACAGATTTTTGATAAAGTTAAAAATGGGCTCAAAGGGCGCAAAAAATAGGGTTTTTGGGAGAAAAAAATTCATAACATCGTCAATTCTCAAGATATCAAATCCAATTAATTTTATTATAAATCTCCTTAACATTATCTACAACTTTTATATTCACAAGTTTTTGATAGAACCAATTCGTACCGCAAAAAAAATTAAAAACGAATACCAAAAGGGGGTTTGAAGAAGAAAAAAATCCATAACTCCGTCAATTCAAAAGATATAAAATCCCCATGAATTTATCATATATCTTCTTAATATTGTCTACAACATCTACATAGACAAGTTTTGGATAGGACCAATTCTTACAGCAAAAAATAAAAAATAAAAATACATAGCGGTTGAAGAATAAAATCATCTTAGTAAGGGTGTATTCAAATCCAAACTGCTTATTTTCTGGCTCATTTTACAATTCATTTTTGCTCTCAAAGGCTTCCAATTGGTACGTTTTCTTACTCAGAAACTATATAATGTACAGTAATGGTCGATTTTTTAATAGAGGCAGAATATATTTTTTTAAATGCTGTTAAAAAGGGCATTATGAACCGAATTTACCGAAGCGGATTGTGATGGAAAAATCATTGTAGTAAGGATGCACTCAAATCCAAACTGCTTATTTTCTGATTCATTTTTAAATTCATTTTTGCTCTCAAACGCATTTAGTTGGTAGATTCGCTTATTCAGAAACTATATAATGTACCGTAATGATCGATTTTTTGATAGAGGCAGAATATATTTCAAAAAATGATATCAAAGTGGGCATTTTGAACGGAATTTACCGAAGCGATTGTGTTGTCCTTCTGAGAAAGTAATTGTTTATATATCAAGTTTTAATTAATTGAACAAAAAATAAAAACACAGGTCGCTTATAAATATCTTCAAAAATCACGTCAGCAAGTTTTATATTTTTTTTAATTAAAAATGAATCTGGAATTATGCCAGAAAATTTCGAGTTGTTGAGCATGGAAAAGTATTTTTTTGAATGCCGCCCTAACATGATTCTGATAAAACCAGCTAATATATAAAAATGAAATAAAAACTCGTCAAAAGCGGACAGATAACATTGTTAAAGTGGATTTATCTCTAATCATGATTTAGTTTTTGTTTGTGAAATTAGTATATTTGACTTCGAAATCTGCCTTTGCCTGTAGGCCGGGCCGGCAGGGATTTTTTTAGATGTGGAGTTTTTTTTTCTTCATTACTGTCACTCTCACACTTACTTGTACTCTTACTGTCTCTCAATTTCTTGGCCTCCCGATTACAAAAGTTACACCAAAGTTTATTTTGAAAAAATATAGTATTAAATGATTTTCGATTCTGCTCGTTGAGTTTGTCAAAAAATTGCCCGCATTATCCAACATTCTGAAAAAAATGCACGTATTAAACGATATTTGCAAGCGATGTTCAACTATCGTATTTTCTTTGTGATAGTTGAGCAAATCATTTTTACAGTTTTTTCGGTACACTCAAAAATTTGGTCAATTGCTTTACAATTCTGATTAATAATGTCGTTATCAGCTTTTATCAATTTTTGAACTTCTCATGTTTTTCGGTGTGGAAAGTTTTTTATTTCTTTAATACAAAATTTCTATAAGCGGCATTCCAAAACATTGGGTGGACTCTGGAAGATTGTGGTTGAGGAGTGGAACAAAATCAACATTGATATTTTAAGGAAAGATCCTTTATCTTGGAAATCAAAATGTAATATGAAAGTTCAATAAAAGGCCTATCAGATTGAACATATTAGAAAATAAAATTCTTACCTTTATTTATATTTTTTCACAAAAATGTGTGAAGACTCTTTGTACTTCATTATTTTAAACTGTATACTTAATTGTTCTACATTTCTGTTTTAAAAAAATTCAATTTAAACTGTTAATTTTATCGACTAATAACCTCTTTAAAACATATAAACATTTTTTTTCTTAATGAACATGTTACATTAACAAAGTCATCAATAAATTCTGGGTAATTATCATGTGGAAATTAATTCATTATCAATAAATTTTGGTTTACGTTTTTTTAATTACTAAAACTCACATCTGGTGTATCGGTGCAAATTAAATCCAGATATTATTGAGGTGGCGATAAATTTTCTTGAAAATCAATTAAAGATAAAGTGGCATATAAGCAGAAATTTAAATTTCTATCGATGCAAAGCGTCTATCATACCTCAATTTATCTAATGTCTTTATTCAATTGATGTAAGATTAGAAACCTGCATAATAACTGGAAATATATTTTCTTGCATATAAGCAAGAATTTTTTTTTCTAAATAAACATACCACATTAATAAATTCTGGGCAATTATCACGTGGAAATTAATTCATTATCAATAAATTTTGGTTTACGTTTTTCTAATTACTAAAAATCCCATCTGGTGTATCGGTGCAAATTAAATACAGATATTATTGAGGTGGCGATAAATTTTCTTGAAAATCAATTAAAGATAAAGTGGCATATAAGCAGAAATTTAAATTTCTATAGATGCAAAGCGTCTATCATATACCAGTGTTCTCTAATGTCTTTATTTAATTGATGTGAGATTAGAAACCCTCATAATAAATGGAAATATATTTTTTTGCAACAAAGAGAGAGTCTGAATTGAGAAATAAATTTATTAAATGATATAATCTTCAATTTAATTTTAGTTTTATCTGGTTGTTTTGGTAACTTCTTTAATGAGAAAGACAAGGAATGGATAATTTTCTAAATAAAATTCTTACCTTTATTTATATCTGTCTTTTTCCATAATCGTTAAGAAAATGTGTCAAGACCCTCTGTACTTCATTATTTGATTTTTCTTTTTAAAAAAAACTTCAATTTAAACTGTTGATTTTATCAACTAAGAACGCCTTTAAAACAAAGAATTTTTTTTTTCTAAATAAACATAAAGCATTAACAACGTCATCAATAAATTTTGGGTAATTATCATGTGGAAATTAATTCATTATCAATAAATTTCGGTTTAAACCGGTTCTCATTACTAAAACTCACATCTGATGTATCATTACAAATTAAATCCAGATATTATTGAGGTGGCGATAAATTTTCTTCAAAATCAATTAAAGATAAAGTGGCATATAAGCAGAAATGTAAATTTCTATCGATGCAAAACATAAATCATATTTCAATGTTCTTTAATGTATTTATTTAATTGCTGTAAGATTAGAAATCGGCATAATAATAACTGGAAATATATTTCCTTACAATAAAGAAAGAGTCTGAACGAAGAAATAAATTTATTAAATGAAACAATCTTCAATTTTATTTTACTTTTATCCGGTTGTTTTGGTAACATCTTTAATGAGAAAGAGAAGGAATGTATTATTTTCCTTTTACGATTTCTAGTTATGATAGAAAAATTTCAAAAGTGATGTTTTTTTTTTTCCTTCACATCGCTATAGAATAATTTAAAATGAAATATAAAAGTAGAAAGAGTATATGTATATATATGCATTACAGATTTCTTATGTTATTTTTCTTTATTTATTATTGGGCTAAACATTTTAAAACATAAATGTTTATGTTTAATGCTAGATTACATAAGCAGAATGTGCATTTTTGTCGACGTAAAATGTCTGTCATATCCAACTGTTTTATAATACGTTAAGATTACTTTAAGATCGTTTTATAATTGTTTTATAATACGTAAGATTATTTAAAGGTTAAAAAAAATACAAAAGAAATTTTCACTGTAAAGAAATACACTGAATTGATACATATTTAGTCATGTTTAGTGTATACTTAGAAATGATTTAAACAAACTTTTCCGCGCAATCTTTCTTGATGTGACGTTTGTTTTTAAAAAAAAATTAATTAAAGTGTAGATTTTGTCATCAGAAATTTCAAAACGAGTTTAATAATTAAGGGGTTCTTCGGTCACACGAAAAGACTCACTCGCTAATTCTAATCTTATGGAAGAAACGTTTAAAGATATCACGTTTGCATTTCAATATTTTCAAATGAATTTTTTGCATTAGATAACTGAGATCGATCTGTATAAAGGCCGTTTTTTTACTTTTTCGATTTTGTTTGCAGATTTTGTTTTATGAGGATGCTTGCACTTTCGAAACCGGTTCCGAAAATGAAAGTGTCCTCATAAAAACTAGTTGTAAACAAAATCATAAAAGGAAAAGACAGCCTTTGTACAGATCGATCTCAGCTATCCAATGCAAATAAAATCGTTTAAAAATATTCAAATGTAAACGAGATATCTTTAAAATTTTCATTCATTGTATTAGCATTAGCGAGCGTGTCTTTTCGAAGTAGCTTCTTAATTGTAATCTCAAAGAAATAGATAACATGCTAATACCATCCCCTTCCATATGCTGATATCATAAAGATATAATTTGACAGTTATCAACAAATGCTAAGTAATTATCGACTGAAACTTAATTCCTAAATCAATATAATTTCGTTTACGGTGTTCTATTTACTATAGCACACATCTGGCATATCAGTGCAAATGAATTCCAGATGACCAGAAATTTTCTCGAAAAACAATTAAAGATAAAGTGACATAAAGTGACATCTTTGTTCAGATGCAGAAGATTGGCAAAAGTTATGCAATTCAATGTTTCTTAACTAAGTCAATTTTAATGTTAGTGAGACTTTTTTTTTGTCTTACTTTTTAGTGTAATGGGAAATTTTTACTAAAAACCAATTATAGTACCGGCGGACCGGATAAAAATTTTAATTTCGTAACTTTTTAAGACATGTTTTTATTTATCTATTTTACTTTTAAAATAATTTCTTACCTCATTTAAAACATCTTTGTAATTGGAACTATATATGACTAACGGTTTAGAAATTAGCCATTGGACACCGCTGAGAGTGGGCACCCTGTATATATATATATATATATATATATATAGAGAGAGAGAGAGACAGAGAGAGGGATTATTGCAAATGAATGTACAGTGAAGATATTTTATAGGTCTTTTGTTCCAAGACTAAATGTAAATCAGAAAAGATTAAAATGGATAAATTTATGACTCAATGTTATATATTTAAAAATATCATATTAAATAATCACTGAAACATTTAACTCATTGTAGATTTCTTCTATTATCTTTCTTTATTTTTATTGCGTCGAATCTAGTTAAAAAATCTTTTTTTTTTTTTTTCTAAGAATTATTTTACAGAAATTGAGATTCGTCAAAATTTTTATTTCCCCCAGATATTACTGACATGAAGGTAAATTTCCTAGAAAATTAATAAAAAAGATAAAAGAACGTTATTTCCATTAAATAGACAAAACCTTAAATCTCTTTTGCTGTAAAACAAGTAACATATGTCATTATTATTTAATGTCTTTATTTAATAACTGAAAAAAAGTATTTATAAAAAAGACACACCTTAATGGATATATATTTTAAATATTTTTAGAAATGATTTGGGAAAATTTTGAAAGTGTGATACAATATGGGCACAATCGTTTGACTTTATAAAAAGTCCTTCAGGACAGTGCCGGGAGGAACAGGTAGCTTTCATGTGCCTTATTTTAAAAAAGCTACCTTATTTTATTCAAACACACGAAGCTCAATTTAGTGGAAACCGATTATAGAAGATTCAATACTAATTTTTATCAATACTAAATTATTATGAATGAGAATTTCGCGAAATTAGTCAGCTTTATCTAAGCTGCTTTTATTTAAAGTAACTTATATTTGGTTGCCAAATTCAGCGATATTTTGAAGTGCCTGCCATTTTAAGACAACATGGTGGATGAGGCTAACCAGTGAACTTGGTCGAGACCATAGTAATTCCTGTGCACATGCTCACTCACATCGGAATCGGTTGATATACACGAGTGCTGTCGCAGGCAAAAAATCAGATTTTTCAAAATGTCACCCACATAAAGAAATTCAAACTGCTATATCTGAGCCATTTTTCAAGATAAAAACAACAGAAAAAATGCTCCGGAATCCTTATATCAAGGTCAAATACTCAAGAAAGAAACCTTTTTCAATTTCTAATTCTTTTGCACCTAACTTTAAATAGATTTTTTTTTTTAATTTAATGGCCGCCATTTTGAAACAAGATGGCGGATGAAGCTGGCCAGCGAGCTTGGTCGAGACATTGCTATATACTATCCATATGCCTTCTTACATCCAAATAGGTTAATAAATACGTGTGTTATATCCTGACAAATAGCAGATCGTTTCAAAATGTCAGCCATACTAGAAATTCGAAGTACTATAACTCAACCATTTTTTAAGATATAGACGAAACAAAAACTGCTCTGGAATCTTTGTATCAAGATCAGACACATAAAAAAAATCTTTTTCATTTTCCAATTTTTTGATACCTCATTTGAAATTTTAAATGAAAAAAAAATTAAATGTTCCCTTTTGAAACAAGATGGCGAATGAAGCTGGCCAGCGAACTCGGTCGAGACATTGGTATGTACTATGTACACACCGAGTTACATTTAAATCGGTTCATAAATACGAGAGTTACAGTGTGACAAAGATCAGATATATATATATATATCAACATTTGAACGGAGGGTGGTTTCGGGGTCTGGGGGTCATGATCGATGAAAATATACCAAAATTTTTTGAAATCGCTTTCCTCCCGAACGGTTGCAATAGGTAGCTTTTTGTAATGAAAGCTACCTAAAAAAGCACAATTTAAACTGTTGTTTTCGCCAACTGAATTTCAAAGCAAGTTTTAAACATATAATTGTAACTTTTAAATAACAGAAAAGGCTGACACCATAATCAACATCTTCTGGTTGGTTGATTTTTTACGGCCAATTATCTGCTCCAGGGATATAGGCCCGGGAGGGGGGAGTGCCCTTCGTGGGAGTCTTTCTAAGGGAACCTAACCCGTATTTACGCTTGGAAATGCAAGGCTCGAAGAAAACCACGAAAACTCCGAACGATTAGGCCGACGGGCGCGATTGGGATCGAACCCAGCACCTCCCGTCTACCAGCTTCGAGAGCAGAACCTCTCGGCTACTGGTGGGGGCCAAAATCTTCTGAGTAATTATCAAATGAAAATTAATTCTTTATTCAATAAATTTTGTTTAAGTGGTTGTAATTGCTAAAATTCATATATGATATGACAGTGCAAATTAATTCCAGATATTGCTGTGGCGGCGATAAATTTACTTGAAAATTAATTAAAGATAAATTGACATTATTTAGATTACATAGGCAGAAGTGCAAATCTCTGTTCGATGTAAAACAGTTGTCATATTCCATTGTTCTTTAATGTCTTCATTTCTGTATTTATTAATTACTTATTCTACACTTTTATTTCAATAATTGCTGTAGAATTATAAAAATACAAAATAACTTGAAAATATTTCTTTTCATACAAAAAACATAATGAACTGAGAAATATATTTGTAAAATAAAACAATGTTTCTTTTTATCCGGTTGTTTAAATAGCATATTTAACGACAAGTACAAAGAGAAATAATGTTTATTTGTCAGCTAACTGTTTATAGTTATGATAAAATATTTCAACAGTGATGTTTGTTTTTCTCAATCAATATGGAATAATTTTAAATGAAAAATAAATATCGAAGACTATATTATCTTATACAAAAAATTTATATATTTAATGACTCAAAAAGTAGAAATAAAATTGATATGACAGATTAAAAATAATTGTAATTCATTTCGCAATAAATATATTTCAGAGCAGTTGATTTTGGATCAGAAAGCAATTATAAAAAACGAAGGCTTCAAATAAAAATTAAAATTTGTCATATAGCTTTATATTTTAATATCATAATTTATAATCATACAAATATATGAGCAATATAGATTTGCTAAAATGTTTTGCTGCATTTTTCATTTCGTAATTAAATTATTTTAAAAATTATATTTTCTTTTTCTTTTTGCTGAAAGTCTGATTTGAACAAATACGAACTTTTTTCGCACGTTGATGATATCATCTCATTTTTAATTATTATAATTTTTAAATCAATTGCCACACGATGCATGGATTTGTACACGCTGTATACGATGCTTTTTAGGGGAGTGTACCTCATTGTCAAAAGGGTAAACAGTGTCAGATTCTTATCAGTGACATAATAAACAATTTATACAATTGAAAAAAAAATGAAAAAGTAGTAGAATCTAATCTAATTAGTTGCAGTACTAGCAAAATAGCATGAAAATTTATTTCTGGCTTTTTTGACCAAAAAGTAAAATTTCACTTTTTACAAAAACTTGACGTGATAGAATAAAACAGATGCCAGATTTGAAATCAGCGCATAAAACTTATTTAGAAACTTATTAGCATACTCATGTGGCAGAAATAATTGGACGTCAAGAAGCGTTATTAGAAAAACATGAAAAGTATCCAAATTAGACACAGTATTTAACGGTCACATGTCAGTATAATCTCAGAAACAATGTTTTTGCGAAGTAAATTAGACAGTAATCATAAAATAAAACAAAACGCCAATCTGATAATGTTTTATGCCTTAAATTTGCATATAATTGCACAAAATTTACTAAATTTGCATAAATCGAAATATGCAAATATCTCAAAACAAGATCTGCTAGAGTAAATCTGAAACAAGATTCGGAATCATCACAAAAAGCAAACGCATAAGAAACAACTAATTTCGGTTTTGTAAAAGAGCAAAAGTTCAAATTTGTTGGTCAGTGTTATTTGTCTATATATGAGTGTATAAAATCATTTTAAAATGGGAACATCAACGCATTACATTTCATAACCACGGGATAGTACAATTTTCTGCAGATGATACATTTTGAAAAGAAAAAGACCATTTATAGATTAGCAATCAAGGAGTCCCTGATCTCCACAATGACTTAACACCACCCTGATGCTATTTTGGAAGACATTTCTGCATCATGTATCTTACTTTTAGCAACAAATTCTGCAGAAAAGAGGTCTCAAAATTTTGTGGCAGACGTCGAGGAAATACTATAAAACTTTATACAATCGTGTGACTAAAAACTCGAAAGAAATTGGGAAAATCCGACTTCAGTTTTCTTATTAATTCGAAAGAACAATCCATATATAATTATGAGAATAAGCATACTTAACAATATAAAAACTTCTAAATAGAGCTTAAAACTAACCTAACAGCAACTGCACTATAAACCATACAAGATTTTGGCCTGCGGCACCGTTTTTGAGACCATGGATCCAGGCCGTGCTCTAGGATGTATGTCCCCATTAAGCAGACAATCTGATAGGAAACCTCGAAGATTCAAAGTTCCACTGCTAGGATATACCTGGTTTTTTGCTACTTATTGTGTATTCCAAACCTAAAAGGCATTTTATTATTCTTCCAAAGAGTTTGGAACGAATTACCAAACAAAAAAAAATATAAATAATGGAGGATATTGGAGGATACACTGTGTTTCCTTAGCCTGAACTAAGATTTGAGTAAGATATTGTCATAAAAATCACATTAAAGAATTGGTAATACACATACAAAAATATCCCTGTAAAATTACGGGCAGAGGCCGGCAGCAGAGATTCCAGTCATACCCCGTAAAAAATAATCCATATACAATTACGAATCCGTATTTTTGTTAAAAAATAGGCTAGAACTGTAAAAATATGTGAATTTCTCTTTATTTTCTAAGAATCTGAAGGATAAGGCTGCTTATTTAATGGATCAGACCGATTTTCATCGGATAAGGCTGTTGCCCGTGAAAATTGAAGGGCAAACGCTCATAAATTTACAGTTTTTTCTGAGAGTGTAGACGCCGACCAGTGCCTCATTAATTGGTTAAGTTTCTTTTCTTTATTGTTTGGTGGTAGTAAGTCATTCTAGGCGTGGGACATCATTAGATAGCTAATCTATAAGTACTTTTACTTCTGGTAGTCAACAACTGATGTGCAACCTAATATCCAAAGACGATTTGTATTCATTTTATTTGCCTCAGGGGATGAAAGTTTAGTACCTTACACAAATACGGAATCGAACATGGAAACTCTAGTATGGTGGTTCAATGCGCTAACCACTGAACCACCATGTGTGCTTACCGGAAATTAGAAGGATTACAGTTTGGCGAAGTGAAATCGCATCAAGTAATCAATAAATACACGAATCAACTGAAATATGTTTTAAAAAACTGTCAGAGGTATTTCAAAATTGTCTTAAATAATACAAAAATTTATATAAGGAATTAATATTTTGTGGAAAACAGAATTTCAGAAACGCTGTATAATGTTAGTAAATGAATAATAGTTATCAAAATTGCTCTTAACTAATCTTATTCTCGTATGTGGCAAAATATGTATATAATAGGCTGATTTATCTTTCATAAAATAAGTTGATTTCACTTAATTATTTTTGTTTTCTAAACGAGGCTTTTGATAAACATTGACATTAAAATCCTAATTGTATGCAATAAGTAATTTGCATAATGAAATGCCACTAGAAGATTAATTAAAGTCTCGTATTATCAAGCAGATTAAATTATTAGTAACAATAACTGACTTAGATATTGATGACAATAGATATAAACTGCAGGCTAAATTATTTACGAAATAAATTTAACAGAGAAATTGAGGCCGCAACTTTTCCTTGTATGGAAATTCATAAACAAAAGATCTGTTCTTTCAAACGATCGTATATCAATAAATTTTTTCAGCCATCAACTAGCAGCTAAACTTTGTACAATTTGTTTATAATTATTCAAATTTACTTACAGCATGTAATTTTAATGCTTACTAAATATATCTTTACGCTTTAATTGCTTTTTTTTTCAATTTAAAAAAATCATAAAACCTAACACCCTTTTATGCACTGGAGCTCTACAATGAAAATGCAACGATATGTACCTCGTTTGGTATGAAATGTGATAACATCACGAAAAGATCTGTGAAAACAATGTGCTCATGCATTCGATGATACCGTATGAACTAGTAATCGCAGTCCAAAATGTGGAGCGTCAAGTGCATGCTGTTGGCGCGTATAATGGAAACTTCTGCGGCTGTTTTGATGTTATCACATTTAAAACGAAAGTGAGTATGTCTATTAACAGTTTCATTATAATAAACGTCAGATTTCTAAAAGTTATTACCGGCAACCCAAGTTGAGCTGCAGTAGAACACTCTGTAATTTTGATTAAATAGATGATTTGCGACACCCTGTTCAAATTGCAATTTTTGATCCTCCTGATGCCTACTATCACCACTTCTGAATTTGTTGATCGAATTTGGCAACATCCTGTATAGTTTTATCATATAAAAGAACATTCTTCTCTTTGTTTTGAAAAATCTGGTTTACCCGAATTCGGGCCACAAACATAAAAACTTTCCCCAGAAGCCGAAACAAATAAAAGTCAACCCAACACGTTGAAGACTCGCAGCAATAAAAAAACGACCCGTTTTTAAATCTTTAACCCAGTTAGTATAAAAAGAAATTATCTTCTTCCTTAACTTAATTATTCAACAAGAACGACATCTCCATGTAAACGTGGTGGGTTTTATTTATAATTTTATTTACAAAAGGTTCCATTTTTTCTTGAATAAACGTTGTATGTTGCCAGTTTCTCAAAAAAGCGCATCCATTTCTGGCAATGATTCAATTTTAAAACGAGGATTATTTTCAAAAAATGGAGATCTTTGGCAGCCATTCGAGGAGTTCATAACAGATGACTCGGCAAATTGAGAAGCGAGTTAGAATACCGATATCATTAAGAAAATGAAATGAGCGCTGGAATATTAGTATGCATAATGGTTACTGAATGCGAACTTTATAGTAATTACCGTTATCCTTTTAAGCAGAAGACGAACGAAATGACAATAATATGGAAATACAAACATTATAAAGCAATTAAAAGTATAGAAAACGTAAAAAGAATAACAATAAATATACAGAGTGTCACATGAATCTACTCACTTATGAAAAATGTGTCAACATTTTGCAGCTTGACTTATCGGAGTGAGGGCTGCATCATGAAATTTGTCGAAGTATCGGATTTTTTGATGGAAAAGCAAAATATTAGTTAAATTAAGGGGGCCCGTGGTAAAAAATTCTAAAAAAAAAAATGCATTTTTTTTTTTATAGGCTTAAAAAAATACTCAGTTTTTAGCGTTAAATACCGCAAACCTCATGTTTTTATCTTTATTAGATCCACAGATACATTTTTTGCCTCAAGAAGCGATGCATTAGCTGCCCTCAGACGAGAACTTTAACTTCATTTACCTCAGAATGATTTTTTTCACGATTTGTTAACTTTAAAAGTATAGTTCTAAAGTTCCGTGCAAGATATATGTATGAAATTTTCTCAATTAAGATATATGTATGAAAGATATATGTATGAAGTATATGAAGATATTATGTTATATTTTCAACAAATCGTATTCAGGATTTTTAATTTTGAGTGATAATTGTGAAAATATGCTAATTAATGCAAAACTTATTCATAAAAAAATTTCATTTTTTTACTTAACTTTTTTTATAAAATTCATAATCAATATTTTAAGAAATCCTGAAGACAAATGAAAATGACACATATTTTGTACACAAAAATGTAAACAGTTTGTAAATCGAGTAAGTAATTGCAGAGTTATATCAAAAATTAAATATGCTTAAAATTTTGAAATTTAAATTTAAAAAAAATATATTTAAAATTTTTCAGATTTTTTTTACATGCAATATTCTTACGATATTAAAACATTTTTCAGAAAAAAAATTTCATAACAAAATCTCTCTCTCTCTCTCTCTCTCTATATATATATATATATATATATAATAGAATTTTGAGCCCCGGACTCCCTTAATTACCGTTATCTTTCTAAGCAGACGACGAGTGGAATGAAAATAATATGCAAATGCAAACATCATAAGCAATTAAAAGCAAAAAAATGTAAAAAGAATAACAATAAATATATACAGAGTGTCCCATAAATCCACTCACCTATCAAAAATTTATCAACATTTTACAAATTGACTTATCGGAGTGAGAGCATCATGAAACTTGTCAAAGTAAAAGATTTTTTTAGACAAAATCAAAATATAGTTAAATTAATTACTGTTAACCTTTATCCGTTATCTGTATAACTACCATTATCCTTTTAAACAGAACCTTTTGAAAATAATATGTGAATACAAACATTATAAAGCAATTAAAAGTACAGAAAATGTAAAAGGAATAACAATAAATATACAGAGTGTCACATGCATCCATTCACCTATCAAAAAAAATTATCAAAGTTTTACAAATTGGGATTTTAAAATGGAAGCTATCTACAACGGAAACCTGTTACAAACGTACAAATTTCATTGTCCCTACGATAAGCATACTATACAATTATATCTGATAAAACGAAAAATTGTTTAAAGCTAAATTTTTCTCCGGTCCTTCGTGATTCTGTCTTAGAAGTTTTTACTATACTAAATAAACACAACAATCTTATTCGGTAAAACCTGTGAAGGCGGAATCATTGGAGCAATGAAATTTGAAGTTATAAACCACAATATAGGTGTCATATAACTTTCAGGAACATTAATTTCTCAAATAATTAAAATACGCATAAAAGCACAAAAATTACTTTCAGGCGCATACATATAATATAAAGATATTTAAAACACAAATTAAAAATATCTTAAAATACATTAGAAAACCCCAGAATGTTTTCAACCATTACAAGGTCATCATCATTAGGATTTAAATGTTGTTATTATTATCTTTGAGTTTACACTGTAAAAAAAAATCCGACAAGTTTTCCTGTAGGAATCGGAAAAATAGTTGCCCTTATCGTATCGGAAAATTTTCCGACCCAGCTCGGAATAAAATCCGTAAAAAAAGGAAATAGTCAATAAAATGGTATTTTACGGATTTTATTCCGAGCTGGGTCGGAAATTTTTCCGGTACGATAAGGGCAACTATTTTTCCGATTCCTACAGGAAAACTGGTCGGATTTTTTTTACAGTGTATTCGAGAATTATCCAGAAGAAAACATTATAATTTAAAGGTTGTACGTCAGATCAGATGCCAGATAAAGTTAGTCAAAATTTCAAACTAAACGAGTTTTATGTATTTGCAGCAAATATATCCATACGCCATGGATATCGTATGATATCCATGCACTGTAAAAAAAAATAATGCTAGTTTTCCAGTAGGAATCGGAAAAATAGTTGCCCTTATCGTACCGGTATAATTTCCAACCCAGCTCGGAATAAAATCCGCAAAATCGGAATAAAATCAGTAAAATACCGTTTTACTGACTATTTCCTTATTTTTGCGGACTTTATTCCGAGATGGAAAGAATTTATTCCGGTACGATAAGGGCAACTATTTTTCCGATTCCTACCGGAAAATTGGCAGTATTTTTTTTACAGTGTAGGATTTAAATGTTATTATTATTTTCTTTGCACTTATTTGAGAATTGTTCCGAAGAAAACATTGTAATTTAAAGGTTGTACGTCAGATCAGATGCCAGATAACGTTATTCAAATTTTCAAACAAACAAACTGACTGTTACTCCACACTGTAAAAAAAAATACTGCCAGTTTTCCGGTAGGAATCGGAAAAATAGTTGCCCTTATCGTACCAGAATAATTTCCGACCCAGCTCAGAATAAAATCCGTAAAAATAAGGAAATAGTCAGTAAAACGGTATTTTACGGATTTTATTCCGAACTGGGATGAAAATTATTCCGGTACGATAAGGGCAACTATTTTTCCGATTCCTACCGGAAAACTGGCATTACTTTTTATTACAGTGCATGGATATCATACGATATCCATGGAGTATGGATATATTTGTTGCATAATACATAAAAGCTCGTTTTGTTTGCAATTTTGACTAACTTTATCTGGCATCTGATCTGACGTACAACCTTTAAACTATAATGTTTTCTTTTGGATAATTCTCGAATACGCTGTAAAAAAAATACGACCAGTTTTCCTGTAGGAATCGGAAAACTAATTGCCCTTATCGTACCGGAAAAATTTCCGACCCAGCTCGGAATAAAATCCGTAAAATGCCATTTTATTGACTATTTCCTTTTTTTACGGATTTTATTCCGAGCTGGGTCAGAAAATTTTCCGATACTATAAGGACAACTATTTTTCCGATTTCTACAGGAAAACTTGTCGGATTTTTTTTACAGTGTAAACTCAAAGAAAATAATAACAACATTTAAATCCTAATGATGATGACCCTGTAACGGTTGAAAACATTCTGGGGTTTTCTAATCTATTTTAAGATATTTTTCATTTGTATTTTAAATATATTTATATTATATGTATGCGCCTGAAAGTATTTTTTGTACAATTGCAGTGGAACCCAGTTAAGACGCGTTTCAAGGGAGTGGACGAAAGTCGCGTATTATGCGGGATCGCGTATTAAACGTGATTTGCATAAAGATGCTGAAACCGCGCTTATTTACACACCTTATCGTCTAAAATGAACTTTAGATACTTTCATTATGTTTCCGGTCTTAAATCGTGTCGTATACATATTGGATTTAGATTTAATTGTATTCAATTTTACTTATTGTTTCTTTCTATAGGACCGACTGGAATAATAACTGAAAGTAAATATGGATTCAAACATGGTTTTATTGTCGATTAATTAGTTACTTATTACCAATGATAAAACAACAAAAGTTATTTTTTTCTAGTCCTTTTTTTTTTTTTTTTTTTTTTTTTTTACAGAAAAAAAATAAATAAATAAACCTTTGAAGCACAATAGAATTGTGAAAATCATATTTAGTACTTCTAATAATAACTACCATTATAATATGCCCTTCTTTTAATATGAAAAAAAAACTCTTTATTAATTTTTGTGCAAAAAACATTGTTAGCATAGCAAAAAGGTAACGAAAAACGTAGAAAAGGTAGCAGAATTATACAGCCGCAATCATATTTGTTTAATCTTTGCAAGTTTCCTCTTTTATTTATTTATTTATTTTGTCTATAATATGCATTATAAAACATAGTAGTGGTATAAAGTATATTTAAAACTTCACAACGAACAGGTCTAATCATCTCTAATCATAATAATTTTTATGACGTATCTGAGTATCCTGAATTCATCTATCTCTCTCTACTACAGCAAAAACATACACGAAGCGGGAAACAATGAATGTTAGGATTGCAGGATGAAAGAAAAATTGCAGTGTTGCTAATTTAGTGGGCATTTTTTTATTCAAATTTCTACCACTATTACCGATTAGTAATGTTCGCTTTAATTAATCTGTTATTAAATAAAGTAAATATTACTATTCGAAAACAATGTCGCAACACTGGAGAAGGAATTCGCGTCTTAAACGTGATTTTTTGTCTTATAGGCCCGAAAATCTATCGCGTATTAAGCGGGATCGCGTAATAACCATTCGTGTATTAAACGGGATATTTTTGCATTAGACTTATGGGCGATGTTCATGGGATCGGAAAAAATCCGCGTATTAAGCGGGATCGCGTATTAACCGTGAGCGTCTTAAACGGGTTCGACTGTATTTGTGCTTTTATACGCTGTAAAAATTATTCACTGTAAAAAAAATACTGCCAGTTTTCCGTAAGGAATCGGAAAAATAGTTTCCCTTATCGTACCGGAATAATTTCCGACCCAGTTCGGAATAAAATCCGTAAAATACCATTTTATTGACTATTTCCTTTTTTTACGGATTTTATTCCGAGCTGGGTCGGAAAATTTTCCGATACGATAAGGACAACTATTTTTCCGATTCCTACAGGAAAACTTGTCGGATTTTTTTTACAGTGTAAACTCAAAGAAAATAATAACAACATTTAAATCCTAATGATGATGACCCTGTAATGGTTGAAAACATTCTGGGGTTTTCCAATCTATTTTAAGATATTTTTCATTTGTATTTTAAATATATTTATATTATATGTATGCGCCTGAAAGTAATTTTTGTACAGTTATTTGTGCTTTTATACGCATTTTAATTATTCACTGTAAAAAAATACTGCCAGTTTTCCGTAAGGAATCGGAAAAATAGTTGCCCTTATCGTACCGGAATAATTTCCGACCCAGCTCGGAATAAAATCCGTAAAATACCATTTTATTGACTATTTCCTTTTTTTACGGATTTTATTCCGAGCTGGGTCGGAAAATTTTCCGATACGATAAGGACAACTATTTTTCCGATTCCTACAGGAAAACTTGTCGGATTTTTTTTACAGTGTAAACTCAAAGAAAATAATAACAACATTTAAATCCTAATGATGATGACCCTGTAATGGTTGAAAACATTCTGGGGTTTTCTAATCTATTTTAAGATATTTTTCATTTGTATTTTAAATATATTTATATTATATGTATGCGCCTGCAAGTAATTTTTGTACAATTATTTGTACTTTTATACGCATTTTAATTATTCACTATAAAGAAAATACTGTTAGTTTTCCGTAAGGAATCGGAAAAATAATTGCCCTTATCGTACCGGAATAATTTCCGACCCAGCTCGGAATAAAATTCGTAAAAATAAAGAAATAGTCAGTAAAACGGTATTTTACGGATTTTATTCCGAGCTGGGTTGGAAATTATTCCGGTACGATAAGAGCAACTATTTTTCCGATTCCTACCGGAAAACTGGCAGTATTTTTTTTTTTTTTTACAGTGTTTAACTCAAGACGAACATAGCACTAGAATTTTAACTTTCAATTATTACTTTTCCAATAGATGGAAATAATCCTCAAACCAGTGTTGCCAGATTGGGGATTTTGTCCCCATTTTGGGGAATTTTGTACCTCTAGGGGAATTTTTTGGGGACAAGTAGTTCGTGGGGAAATTTTTGGGGACTACAAACAATTTTGGGGAAAAACTTGGGGATTTTTTTAAAACTATTTTCTGTAAAGATTTCTTGTAGTCCTGTAGAAAAACTTGATCTGTCTCAAACTCAATTTTGATTTGAAAAACGAAAATATAATCCAGAAATCGGAAATATCAATCATTATTCTCCCGGATGTGGTCGTGTTCGTTGTTTACTACATTACAGTTCACACGTATCATAGGTGCATCAGACTCTTTATAAGCTTAAGCCTTAAGCAGCTTAAACCTGCACGTGACTAAATCTGAAGGACTTATACGAAAAATTCTTTCGCCGTACTTAAAGAATTTTTTAATTTAAATATGTGGAAAGCAGATATTTTTCTCTGATGATATACAAAAGCACATCGATTGTTACAGCGAAAATACTTTTCATTATGATCATGAACTCAGTATAGGGATGACAAAAAAATTAAAACAGCTACCATCTCGGATTCATTTAAATCCCGATAAGAGATTGTCTAAAGCTACGGAGCTAAATGTAACAATTGCCCAACATTGTTAGACAATACTTTTAAAAACAAATGTAAAATAACTTGTCACTGCAAAATATATCTCTCAATCTTATAATGTAGCTACAGAATATGCATTCAGTCCAGTTTAAAAGTTTGTTTTTTGTAAATGGGGAATTTTTTTTAAAAAAAGGCTTAATTTGGGGAATTTTTTTGAGCTTAAATTACTTAAATATTTTTTATACACTGTTAAAAATTTGCAGCATTCTGGCAGGTCATTTGACCGTTTTTTCCGAAAACCCACACAACCGTAATTTTAACACTATTTTGACCATATTATTGGCCATTTTATGGTCAGATTATAGTTAAATTATGGTCATGAAACCGTTTTTTCTAAAAACGGTCGAATGACCTGCCAGAATGCTGCAAAAGTTTTAACAGTGTACAGGTGAATTGAAAAGTTAAAAATTCCCTTTTTGAGTAAAAACTGAGTTGGGGAATTTTTCGGAAAAAAACACTGATTTGGGGAAAATTTCAGAAATTTTGGGGAAATTGACTTTTAACTATCTGGCAACTCTGCCTAAACTATGACTATAAATAAAAATCGGTTCAAAAATTATGCGTAAACATTAATAAAATATACTCATATAAATATAACAGTAGAGTTAAAATCTTTCCTTTAGTAGTCGGGTAAAAGATCAAAAGAAAAAATATATTAATCCTTTTTTTTCCTTTGAGCGGGAGGGTCTTTGATGCTTTAGATTTTTGTAAAATAAAAAAAAAGGAAAAGCTGGGGATTTGTTACCTGCTAACTGAATCATCAACCGCTGTTCAATTTAAATGCACGGGTGAATCTAATTAATGGGATTTGCTGAGTTAGCAGTAACATATGGATGCCCCGTTTAGCCCTCAGCGAAACTAGATTGCTTCATTTGGAACACTTTACACAGCTAGGACATTGTGTTTTGAATTATTAAGTGTGCATATTACACGCCGCCAGGAACTATGAGATGAAATGTTTACAGATGTTGCATATTATTGTAATGAAAGGTAGCAGTAATTAATAATGTTTAAATTTTCACTAGACAAAAACATAGCTTTAAGACTTTAAAAAGAATCGTTTTAAATGAAATCATAAGACGAAATGCAATTTTCCACTTTGATTCGATCACAAAATACACAATATGAACTTTAAAAATCTCACCGTGTTACTTAAGGGGGTCCCGGACACAATTTAAAATAAATGAAAAAAAAAAAAAAGCAATTTAACAAATTACAACGACCATTTGGAAATTGATTTTTTCGATGACTAAAATTTAAAGCAACAAAAAATCGCACGGAGTTGATCCTACATTACGTACGCCATGAATTAAACATTAATAGTGTTATTACACGTAAAAATTGCAAGCGACAAAAATCGGCTGCAACTCGTCAGATTTCCTGAAACTGACGTATTATCCACCTGACACCTACGTATTATCCAAGCATTTCATTGGCTGTTCGGGAAAAGGCTTTTCCATCGTCCAAGAAATCTGACGACCAATTTTAAATGAAATTTCGTTTTTAAACTTCTAAACATCCCACAATATTACTTTTTACACCGTCATATAGAGAAAAAAATGTACTTTTAAATGCAATTTGTTTAAAAGCTGTATTTCAATTTGTTTCTGAGTTATTAATTTTTTTTTTGTAGTTTTTATTACTTTTTTGTCATAGTGGCAACAGAAGTAATCCATCTCTGTTGAAAGTAAAGGAAAACACATATTACTGTATACACCAATCAGAACACGAATAAAATGCGGATTAAACCAATAAAAAGCTTCAGATATTATTTTGATTACCTACCCTGACGAGAACAATAAGCATTTTTCCAAATGGTTAGTAATTTTTATTTATAGAGTTAAATTTTTGAATTTTTTTGTGACGCTTAACCATGTTATTTGTAAACAAAATCATATGATAAAACTTCTCATATATATATTTTTTAATTTTAAATTTAAAATTCATTAAAAAAGTGGGGTAATTTAAAATCGTTATAAGTCGAAATATTATTTGTAGAATTTCAATTTTTTTGCATTTAAATAAACAGACATATATAAGTTTTAATTTAGATTCAGTATTTTAAAAAATATTAATAAAAAAAAAATAAAAATATTTAAAGTTAAAAAAAAAAAAAAAAAAAAAAAAAAGGTGTAACTTTTTTAAAATCATATTTTCAATAGTAAATATTTTTTTTTCTAATTTGCTGAATCAAAATTAAAGTAAAATAATTGAAAAAGACATGCTCCAAGTTTAAGCCATTTATCTTTAACGGTTCTCGAGTTATAGCGATTTAAATGCGGGAATGGTGAAAAATGCCATCATGAAGAAAAACGCTTTTTCCCAAGAAATCCTTTTCATGACAACCATTGCTTGAAAGCTAGATTTTGAAAACAAACCAAGACGAAAAATTTGATATTTCTTGTTCTAATTAAGATAGAAACATGATTTAAATGTCATTTTAAGCAGAAAAACACAGAGACAGTTTTAATGCAATAAATAATAAACGTTTTTTAGAAAATTTAAAGATTTTTGTGTCCCGGACCCCCTTAAAAGGCGAAAAGTGTAATAATAATATAGATGTCAAAAGTTAAAAATATACATTTTATTTAAATTTCCTAGTATTTTCGGCCTGCAATCTCGCGACCATTTTTATTAAGCTAAATAATGCTATAAAAAGTGATAAATTATCTTTATTTAGATTGACAAACGCTTCATCGCACAAACGGCGACATTTTCAAAATCATTCATAATAGAAATATTTTCACAAAGTTTAAAAACAATAACTTGGTAAACAATGTCACGAGACATCATGCATAATGAAAATCAGTGCAAACATAAAATAAAATGAAATTGGATATTTGTGAGCGTAGATATTTATGAGCGTAGATTATTTTTTACTATTATTACTAAAATTGCATAGCATCTCTTTCCAAATTTTAGATAAATCAAGGGACACTGAATCATTGCAAATATTCTCGTTGCCTAAAAATATCTCTATTCATTCCCGGATAATGGATGGCAAATAAAATCTTGACGAATAAATTATTCTGCTATTTTTTAAATTGATCTGTAAAGGTTCTTTGCTGCATAATCCGGTCAAAGCTGCGGTTCTCCTTTTGTATTTGATGTCTGCTATATGTTCCTTGATTCTAGTTTTAAGTTTCCTGCTTGTCATACCTATATAAAACTGCATTTTTCCATAGTACAGCAGACATCAAATACAACAGGAGAACCACAACTTTGATCAGATTATACAGCAAAGACCCTTTACAGATCAATTTTAAAAATAGCAGAATAATTTATCCATCAAGATTTTATTTGCCATCCATTGTCCAGGAATCAATAGAGATATTTTTACGCAACGAGAATATTTGCAATGATTCAGTGTCCCTTGATTTACCTAAAATTTGGAAAGGGATCGTCCAGAAATGATGTCCGGCTTGGAGGGGGGAGGGGTGTTCGTGAAATTGTGACAGTTTGTGACAATGGGGTAGGAAGGGTAAGAAGTGTGACATTACACATTTTGGTTAAACATTAGAGGGCTTACTATTATTGTATTGACATTAGAAGGCTTACTATCCCCGAGGATGAGAGTGATGTCAAAATGCCTATGGACGAGCATATATCTTCTCCAAGGGAGGAAGAGTTGTAATAGTAAATAATTCAGAGTAATTTCTATCTTATGATTTAATATATAATTTTATAAATGTTCATATTAATGTGACAAACGAAATGTGATGGCAATTCTTTAAGTAAATTTAATATTGAGGCTTCTTCTTCAAAATCAATCTGTTTTAAAGTATATTGTGTTCATAAAGTAAATATAAGATTTAAAAACCAAGTATATTAAATTCCATTTCAAATTCTAAAATACTACTGTTTTTAGTTGCTCTTTCATTTTAATATTTTATTACTATTGCATATTAATTATGTTTTTTTGTTGTAAACCTTAATTTTATTTCATACAAAATAAGTACACGAATCATTTTTATTGTTATGCCCACAAATGTCATTAAAACACATAGTTAAAGTTACAAAATAAAATTTGAAATATGACCTATAACGTAGTGCTTTGCTTCTGAACTGCAAGTATATGTTTACGTAATATAGCGTGACATGTGACAAGGGAAGGGGAGGGGTTATGGTGAAGTGTGACATTTTGTGACAAAGGGGAGGAGGAGGGTTAAAAATATTGAAAAAAAGTGTGACATCATTTATGGATCGCCCCAAAGAGATGCTGTGCAATTTTAGTAATGATAGTAAAAATTAATTCACGCTCACAAATATCCAATTTCATTTTACTTTATATTTACACCGATTTTCATTATGCATGGTGTCTCGTGACATTGTACTAAGTTATTGCTTTTAAATTTGTGAAAATATTTCTATCATGGATGATTTTGAAAATGTCGCCGTTTGTGCGATGAAACGCTCGTCAATCTAAATAAAGATATTTTATCACTTTTTATAGCACTATTTAGTTTAATCTGTTTATAAGTGATTATTATACATGTTGTTATCTATATTATTATTAGCTTTGTCGCTTTTAAGCAAAACGGTGAGCTTTTTGAGGATCGTTTTATTTAAAACACTTTATGTAGTGAGGTCATTGTTTTCTGGATTTTTAAGAGCGCATATTACACATCGACAGGAATAATAAAATGAAATGTTCCAAGTTTCTACAAGTTGTAAAAGTAATAGAAAATATTTTTGAAAATCCACTACAAATGTACATGCTTTTGGGAGCGAAATTTCTAGACAAAAAATACAGCGTATATTAAAAAGTGGAAAAGTGTTTGTTTTTACATTTAATAAAAAAATTATAAGTTCTTTTACGTATCATATTTAACCAAACATAGAGGTGTTACAAAACACGCATATTAAACAAATTTTCTAATTTCGAACAGAGAATTAATAATCTGGATTCGATTCTTGACTGATTACATTAGACGTCAACTGATTAGATGGACGTTATCTTTACAAAAAAAAAAATCAAAATATTTAAACATAAATTAAAATAATAATAAAATAAACATGTTCAATATATCTGCTAGTTTGGGAAGATTTATATGAGTAAAATATTGTAAAACAAGTAGTAATGTATGTAAATGACTTTTAGATTTGGTTACCGGTTGTATAAAAGTTTTCGAATGGACGTATGATATTGCATTGTTAAAGAGAGTAAAATAGAAATCTAAATTTCTACACCAAATTTTCCTGCTGTTTCTTATATTTCATCATTTTTGAGCAGTAAAAAAACAATTGATTAGTTTTCATTTATTCTTGTTGCATATGAATTGTTGAATTATAAATAGTATTTGAATATTTCGTTTCCTTTCAAAAAGAAAACTGATATAAGCCGACAAAGAACTGGTGAATAAACCATTTTGTTTTTTATTCATTCTCAGAAAGCCTTTATGCTTTTTGCTTCCTCAAGTTCATATAATACACATGCATATTTAAAACTTCCCGTAATAGATTATCTCTAAAGTTTGTCAGAAAGTTTAGAATTCAGAAAGAAATTTTAGAATTCTTGTACATTTTGGAGTATCTGAAGTGATGAATATACTTGTGTTCTGGGAGGTTTTTTTTTTTAATCCTATAAAAAATTAAAAGCATGTGTTAATATAATTCATTATTAAGATTATAGGAATAATCTCATACTTCATTTAATCAATTTTAAATGACATAGCTTTTCTAAATCACAGAACATAGTCTTAAGAATATGTATCGCTACATCTGTTCTATATCGAGGGGATGACCAAGACGATCATATTTGTACAGATCGACCAAAAATTCGGTTTCGTTTTCGGCGAAAATGCTGCAGAAAATTCGGCCGGACCTTGACTGAAACTATCTGTATTCCAAAAATCTCTTTTCTTCTTTCAAAAATTGTCAACATTATTCATTGATTTGAGCTGTATCGGCTCAAATGATACACTATTTATTGCTATGAACTTCACTTTTTATTGTCACTGTTTATTGCAATTTAGTACGTTCAATACGTAACTGCAAATTATAAAGCAAGTAATGCATATATGACTAATCTTTGAAAACGCTTTTCACGTTCTCATTAACAGCTGCAGACTTTACAGTAATAGAAAATTTTTAATTTGAAACCGCAGAAGTGCTTCGAATACTCTTTGAGAAAGTTCTAGTATAACAGATGATCATTTACAAAAATCAATATAAAAGATAAATCGAGGTATGCACACCTAAAATAATTTTAATTAGATCAGATTCGTATAATTAGAAAATAATTCTATGCCGTTAATGAATTCATTACATTTTATTGCATATGAAAATAAAAAGTTTTGGTCTGAGGCACAGAGAGCCAACTTGGGCCATACGTATTAATGATGTATATTTAATAAACACGTATAATTAATTAATAATTGTGTATATTTATGTATATATTAATTACGCAAAAAAATTTTGGTCATTTTCGTTTCCGTTTTCAGCAGAAAAAAGGAAGATTACCGAAATTCGGTGTCAGTAACGGTTTCGGCTGACCCTTACATATTTGTATATATTTTTTCGTTTATACTTGACGGCACAATTGAATCATATTTCTGTATTTGTTTGTCTGAATTAAACTACAACACACAGTCATATTTTTATATGTTTTCACGTCTGTACT
Organism: Maratus speciosus; assembly: GCA_963932465.1. NCBI lineage: Eukaryota > Metazoa > Arthropoda > Arachnida > Araneae > Salticidae > Maratus > Maratus speciosus. The sequence continues at coordinate 306,204,070 of OZ010789.1, read as the reverse complement.
AAAGTTACTAAACCATAAAACACAATCATATTTTCATATGTCTTTTTCTGTTCTAATTTACAGAACACAATACAAATATGAATATAATTTGCATCTGAACTATAAGACAAAATCTAATTAAATTTGCATGTATTTTAACGCTTAAATTTCTCATAACAATTTTTCATGGAATTTTACCCCAACGCATTCTTTATGTTGAAAAAATATACAGTGAAAATCTTTTAATTTCACAGAAAAATAATATAATAGCCATATTTAAATTGATAAATACTTTATATTTGGCTATTAAAATAAGAGAAAATTCGTAAAAAATACAGAGTTTTTCCGTAAAATAAACAGTACAGTGCTGTCACCTAGGTGGCAAGAATTTTCTGAAAAAAATAATAGATTTTTATATTTTTAAGAATGTATAGACATGTTGGACTTTAATACGGTGATAGGCAAAGTATAATTTGTCTGTTACGCACAATATGATTAACTTTCTCTGCTGTTCAAATAAATTCAATCATGTCCCTTATTGATTTTTCTTATTCTTTCAATGATTGTTTAAAACTGTAAAAATCGTTTATGTAAAATATTTAAACAATCTAGAATAATAATATTTGTTATACAATATTGTATAATTTATTTCTATAGTCTCTTATTTTTGTCCGGATTTGAACGCATTTGAGTGCGATGGGGCACACAGACTTATGTCAAACATATTTTTAGCTATATAGTAAAGGGTTAAAAATTTTTTATAGGATTATTATGTTTTCTAAGTGTATCACAGAAAAGTTATAGCTTATTCGTGAATATAAAATGTCATTCATCCATTTAAAAAAAAATAAAATTTAAGATACTTTCGATTTCAATAACGTGTTATTTACATTTATGAAATAATAGTGTTATATTTAACCGTGTATTTAGGGGACATTACATCACAAATTTCATTTATTTAAATTTTTATTAAGTTTTAATTTCGTTATGGATATTAGCTGGAAACAAACTATAAACTAATCATATTATTTTAGGAGCAAATGGATTAATCTTCCGTAATTGGTCAGCGCGCGATAGAGATAACTAAAAAAAAAATCAATATTGTAATGTCGAATAAACATGAAGAAACAGTAAATTGAAATACTGTTTTCAAACAAATTGTATTTGAAAGTACAGTCGTGGGAAAAAAAAGTAAACACCCCCTACTAACTCTTCAACAAATTATCGTAGACGGAAGTTACTGGTACCGAACGATTTGAAATAAAGTCTACTTTTAAATGACGTATATAAAATTTGGTTAGGAGGTCATCTACATATTAAAACGAACCCAAAACTCATTTTTTTCAATAGCAATATCCAATTTTAACGAGATATTTCAAATCTTCGGTTCAAAATATGCCTAGACACCAAATTTCAAGTCATTTGAATGATAAGTTTTTGAATTATAAACATTCAAAATTGAGTGCTTCTAGTGTTAAATTATATTTCCATATTTTTATTTATATCTCCTTAAATTATGCTCCTAATGTGCTAATTTTTTGTTTAGAAATAAAACTAATGTGCCCAAACATAAATACGGTGAATTTGCAATTTTTATAATTTTATGATATGAATTATGAATTATGAAATTAATATCCGAAAAAATAATGAATTGCAACCTACAATTTTTTTGATGGATTTAGATTTCTTATGTTCTGCTTTATTAAAATCCCAAATTTCACATTTTTCTTCCAAGTAGTTTTCAAATTATGCTTAAAAAACGGCAAAATGATGGTTTAAGGGGCCGTCTATGATTGAAGTGAGTAGATATTTTGAAATTTCTTCTGCTGCCTTGTTATCTAACAGACTGCATTGACTGCTTAAGGTGACTTGATCAAGAAGGCGGCTCTCTCGGTTAGCAATTGAGAACCCAACTTCAATTTGGATACAGCCCTTAAAATACGCTCGTTTTAAAATAATTAATTTCTCGGAAACTTGTGGTACAAATTGCATCAAAATTTGTTTTTAGGCTAATTGAAGGGTGTAGAGTTCATTTATGCTGTCAGAATTGGGTATTGCCATTGAAAAAAAATGAAGTTATGGTTCGTTTTAATATGTAGATGGCCCCCTAAGCAAATTTTATATACATCATTTAAAAGTAGACTTTATTTAAAATCGTTCGCTACCAGTAACGTTCTTCTACGATAATTTGTTGCGGAGTTAGTAGGGGGTGTTTACTTTTTTTTTTCCACGACTGTACATTTTCCCTTTTTTATACGGTTTAAAAATTGAAATTGTGCAATGTTTACAAGTCAATAAATTTTCGATAAAAGCAAAATTGATTGCTTAAGTTTTTGCCAGCGTCGATATGACGTCAGCATTACAAACGGACTTGTTATTGCTTTATAATATAGTTAGTTAATGTTATATTCTTGCTGTATGTTAATCATGTACTGGCATAGCAAGAAATCACGAATTTGTCATTCGATATTATGCTTTAAATAAACAAACTTTTTTTAAAGCATCCATGATACTGCATGGATACCAACCTTTATGCATTTTTTTAATGTCAGATGAACATATTTAAAACCGGGAGTTTTACTTAATAAATGAAATCAAATAAGTACCCAATAGAAACAAGATGCATTTTAGTAAATAAATTTTCTAGTTCAAAACATATGTTTATTTGACTTAAAAAATCGTAAAGGCTTGCAACAATAATGACATAGAATTTTTGGCCCTATTTGAACATATTTCAGAGCATAAAAACATAAAAGAATTTCCTAGTTCACCGAAGTTGTTTTAAATAATGACTCTAACTGAGCTGTATCGTCATGACAGTCACAGAACATTTATAAGATGTAAATAAATGTAAAATTTATCAACCGATGTTCAAATATACAGTTTCGGTTTGAATAATTTATCATTTCAGTTAGTTAATGAAGTATTTCGTGTTGTATGCTCGCATTAAATAACGAATTTTGCATACGATACTAGTCATGAGATAAGCAAATTTTTCAGATATTCCAAATACATTCTAAGAAATTTGAATAGTTTATTAAAATAGTTAGTGAAGTATTCTTGTTGCATGTAAATTATAGCTCGCGTAACATTAAGTCACGAGATTTTGCATACGGTACTATACGTGGAATAAACAAATTCTTCAGATAATTTTAATACACTCAAACAAACTCACACACTCTAGGGAATTGACACACCATTAATTCTGAATCACCTCGTGCTGCTCTCTGTGATACCTGTGGTGCGTCCGGATTTATATGCTATTCGAGTACCGTCTGCCATACCTTCAGAAACTTCTGCCGTGACCCAAAATAGATTATCATACCTTCGGTTTGTGGAAAAGAATACGTGAGGAATGGAACACCGCGCACGCTCCTGAAAACCACGATCTGATACAGAACACAGTAGGATATTGATCCTCCCTTTTGTGTTCGTAGCTGCTTGCTCTATCTAGGTGCCAGTAAACAGCAAGATTAAACCACCGATCGAACAGTGCCATGAGGCAGGACATGCCTCATAACTCAGTTAGGAAGAAATGCTTAGGAATAGGGATCATCAATGTACACGTTTCACCATGTATCATTTTTCATTCTATTTACATATTAAAAAAATATATTGCTTTTTTTAAAATAAATTTATGTTGTACGAAATATCCGTTTCTAAATTTCGTATGTTATTCAGTAACCATAATTTATGTAAGTTTTTGTAATTGTTCATATGTGGTTGTTTATAAATTTCATAATACAGTAGAGTCTCAAAAATCCGAGTCTCAGAAGTTCGAGGTTCCGCTTAATTCGAGTCAAAAATAAAAATTTCGATTTTTTTTTTCTTAGCCCGAAAGAATTCATGAGAGATATTGTTTACTGGATAGTTGATTCTTGGGAAGAAATTCCATCTACAGCAATGAATAAACCGTGGTTGAAATTTTTACCTAAAGTCGTAATATCCACTTGAGAATTTTAATGATGACGATGGTGAAAATATGTTTTGAAAGATTTGGTAAAGGAAGTGCCTGGCTGTGAAAATTGTAATGCAGATGACGTTAAAAAATGGCTAAACAGTAAGGAAAGGCTAGAAATAACTTAATTGAATATTGTACAAATTATAGAAGATGAGGAGGAATGTAATGATTTAGAAGAAAATTACTCTCTGCCATTTGAAAAATACTCTCTCATAGTGAAGTTTCTGAATCTTTAGAACTGACTTTAAAATATGTAGAACAGCGAAAGGAAGCCACCCCTGCTAAAGTTTATTAAGTATTCGGATTATTAAGCATAAGGATTTTTTCGTAGTTAACGTAATATATATATATATATATATTGTAAAGTATCCTGTATATCATTACAAAAGGAATAAAGGTATGTACATTCTTTGTCATCCTAATTGAGTAAAATTATAATTGGTAAGAATTTTCTACTTTTTACGGAAAATCCGAGTTTTCAGTAATCCGAGGTGGTGTCAGCCCCAATTACCTCGGATTTTCGAGACTTTACTTACTGTATGTAATTTGAGTTTAAGGAAAAACGCTTAAGGATAGGGATCATCACATGCACATACACACACTCACATTTCATGTTGTATCATTTTTCTTTGTATTTACTTATTAAGAAATTATATCGCTTTTTAAACAAATAAATTTATATCATATAGAATAATATGTAGAACATATAATATGTAGAACAGCGAAATGAAGCCACCCCTGCTAAAGTTTATTAAGTATTCGGATTATTAAGCATAAGGATTTTTTCTTAGTTAACGTAAAAAAAAAAAATATATATATATATATATATATATATTGTAAAGTATCCTGTATATCATTACAAAAGGAATAAAGGTATGTACATTCTTTGTCATCCTAATTGAGTAAAATTATAATTGGTAAGAATTTTCTACTTTTTACGGAAAATCCGAGTTTTGAGTAATCCGAGGTGGTGTCAGCCCCAATTACCTCGGATTTTCGAGACTTTACTTACTGTATGTAATTTCAGTTTAAGGAAAAACGCTTAAGGATAGGGATCATCACATGCATATACACACACTCACATTTCATGTTGTATCATTTTTCTTTGTATTAACTTATTAAGAAATTATATCGCTTTTTAAACAAATGAATTTATATCATATAGAAGGGTTGTTTGTAAATTTCCTTTTTAACTAAACCGAATCAGTGTTAAAAATTGTAATCTTAAAGCTATGCGTCAATCTGAAACTTGGAGTATATTTTTAGGCGTCAAAAGGAAAAATGTAAAAGTCGTCTTTTATGACACAACGCGATATAGTTTTGTTAATATTTGGCATAACGATCATATTTTGTAGACGAGAGATAAGTACACCTACACATACATCTCCGTTTAAAGTGAAATCGAGCTTAAAACGAACATCCGGACTAGATTCAAACTCCATACTAATATCTAACACCGTAACCCCTACACAAAGAAACAAACCTATACTAAGGTTTAAAAATTAAAATAAATAACAATTGATATCCGCAGCATAACACTGAAAATTTATATTTAATATATATAGTGAATTGTGTCACTTTGTGCGGGACCAGGAAATCGCAGGAATATCAAATATTTTGAGTTAGAAGGGTTACAAGATATACGATAAGAGATGAAAAAATACAATGAAAAACAGAAAAAAGTGTACACATTTTAGGAACTAAATTAGTTTGTCCGTTCTTCAACAACATGAAATCACTAGAGCTTAATCTACTCTTCTTTCGAAACGCACTTAATGATGAACTAGAAACTGCATTTTCGCGTAAACGTTTGTGTAAATAACAAGAAAAGTAAAATTTATTTCAATTATTATGGTACAAAAGAATCTCAATATCCTATAGAACAAAAATTCTAAGTGTCAAAATAAAATACTTGCTCACAAAATACAGTTAACGATCCCTATCTTTCAACCCTGATAAGCAGTAAGAGAATATAATTTAAATTGTCCAAAAGGTATTTTCATTTTGATCTTACAATTAACGATCGCTAACTTCAAGCCCTGATTCCAACCAGTAGTAAGAGAATATAATTTAAATTGTCCAATAATTATTTTCATTTTGATCTTACAACGAACGATCGCTAACTTCCAGCCTTGATTCGAACCAGCAGTAAGATAATATAATTTAAATTGCCCAATAATTATTTGCATTTTGACCTTACAACTAACGATCGATAACTTTCAGGCCAGATTCGAACCAGTAGTAAGATAATACAATTTAAATTGTCCAATAATTATTTGCATTTTGACCTTACAACTAACGATCGCTAACTTCCAAGCCCTGAATCGAACCAGCAGTAAGATAATATAATTTAAATTGCCCAATAATTATTTGCATTTTGATCTTACAACTAACGATCGCTAACTTTCAGGCCAGATTCGAACCAGTAGTAAGATAATACAATTTAAATTGTCCAATAATTATTTGCATTTTGATCTTACAACTAACGATCGCTAACTTCCAAGCCCTGATACCAACCATTAGTAAGAGAATATAATTTAAATTGTCCAATAATTCTTTTCATTTTGATCTTACAACGAACGATCGCTAACTTTCAGCCTTGATTCGAACCAGCAGTAAGATAATATAATTTAAACTGCCCAATAATTATTTGCATTTTGATCTTACAACTAACGATCGCTAACTTCCAGGCCAGATTCGAACAGTAGTAAGATAATACAATTTAAATTGTCCAATAATTATTTGCATTTTGATCTTACAACTAACGATAGCTAACTTCCAAGCCCTGATTCGAACCAGCTGTAAGGGAATATAATTTAAATTGTCCAAAAATGATTTGCCCTTTGATCTTACAATTATCGTTCACCTTAGGACCATTTTATGAAAACGTATTCGCATTTATGGCTTTCCTAAGCCGCATTTTAACAAATGTTGTGAATAAATATTAATAAAAATATACATATAACATATTTTTATATAACACGCAATACTTAATATGACTTGTTTTGATATAAATACTTTTCGGAAACGGAATATTAAAGGAATTTTTCTTTTATTCCACAAGAAAGTATTTGAATTAGAATTAATAAAAATATTTTAAGTTCAGTTGCTCGGAACTAGAATTCTGTAGCTGGTTAACAATTGTTGTTTAGATACCCTTTGCTTCGAATAAGCATTTTCTTATGCATGTTTTTAAAACTTGCATGCATACGTATAATATAGCATGCATACATATAATATAGCATGCATACATATATCATAGCATGGATACATGTATTATAGCATTCATACATATATCATTTTTAAAATATTTACTTTTTTTATATAAACGAAAGAACGAAGTATTAAAGAGTATTAAATTGCAACAATCTGCTACATACTTAACATCCTTATGAAAACCTGTTCATTTTGAGCTAAGTAAAATAAACATCGAATCAAAAGTCAAATACATATCAGGTAAACACAAGGTAGATTTTCATAATTAAATTGTCTGTTTTAAAATTGTTTATCTGAATTTGGGCAAATTGAATAATTTTTGTGAAGTTGGCGAGTATTTTCTGTGAAACGTTTTAAATAAGTTACAACTTCATCTGCCAGTACACTGTAAAAAAACCACTGTAAATTTGCCGCACAAACTCGATCACAGTTGAATGTACTGTATCTTCTTTGGTTTCCTGACTATTTAAACATGAAAAATACAGTAGTTGCGTAAAATTAACAGTACAATGTACTGGCAATTTGGACGGCAGCACAAACTACTGGCGTCCAAATTGCCAGTACATTGTGCTGTTAATTTTACGCAACTACTGTATTTTCCATGTTTAAATAGTCAGGAAACCAAAGAAAGATGCAGTACATTCAACTGTGATCGAGTTTGTGCGCGATATGAACAGTACTTTGTACTGTAATTTTTTTTTTACAGTGTATACTTAAAAAATAAGTTGAATAAATACCTCACATGAATTTATTTATTTTTAGATTAATATTCAGTTTGAGTTAATACCTTTTCACTATCCGCCTCTTTTAATTTACTTAATTTTAAAAGTATTTAATCATTTTCCGAATATCCTGTAAGATTTTTTTCCCTTTTGATTTATTAATTCATTTATACACTTTTGAAGTTTTGTTAGCGTTTTCTAATAAGAAAAAAAATTACATTAACATAACTTCTTTTTATTTTTTTCTTTCCTTACACACTCGTTTATTTTTCAGCAAATAGCACTTCAAAAAAATATACTACTTAAATTATACTCATTTATCAATTTGCTTTTACAAAAAAAGTTAGTTATGCAAATGTATTTCCAAATGCAATTTTACCATATCATTTCAAAAGCAAAAACTATTCTGATCTTACCTAATTACTTTGAAAATTAATTAAAAATAACAGCATAAGTTGTTGTAGCTAATTGCAATAATTAGCGAATATTGCTTGAGGACAAATTTAATTAAATGTAATTTGCTACTGCGCCGTCGTGAATAACTTTGTTTTGATTTACCGTTCTTAAATGAAATTTCAAATGAAATAAATTTAGTGGAAATGGTGCTCTGCTAATGATAATTAAATTAATAATTTTAGTTTGAGAAAAGCTTTAGACATTATACGCGCATTTATATAAAAAAAATGTAACGCAGGGGAATAATATTTATGCTTTACAAAATAACTAGCTAAGAGGAGTTTTTTCTTCTGTTGTCAAAGCAATGTAATTTAAATTTCATAAAATGTATGATATAAAGTAACGATTAATTAATGCATACACAGTAAAGTAAAATAGCCAAGAGAATTAAAACTTCGGTCCGTAATTAATTGCGAAATGTCGAACTTGTAAATGTAATGTATCTTCAGTTCATGAAATATACTAAAAATTTAAATATAATATATAATAATAAATATAATTTAAATATAATTAAATATAATACTATATATTTATATATAATAAAATATAATATTTAAATTAAATACGAGATGAGACTATTTAATAATGAAAATAATGCTTCTACAGAAGAACTGCGCATGCACCAAGTACGTACGACTATAACAATTATGTAGCACAAAGCATCCTGTATCCGTTACCGACTTTAAAATCCGTTACCGACTTTGGCTGTTTTCCCAGTTGAGTGGTTTAAAAGTGCAACGAATTAATGTGAAATTTATTTCTAAACTTGGAAAATTCGCTACTGAAACTCATCATATGTTAAGAAAAGTATACTACAATGAATGTTTATCACGTGTGCGATTTTTTGAGTGCTTTAAGCGTTTCCAAGATGGCCGAGAAGACATTAAAGATGGTGTTCGCCCCGGTCGCCCTCCCACATCAGCAACGGAGGAAATTTTCGATTTTCATGGGATTGTTACCTTCACTGGGTTCCTGAAAGTCAAACTATTAATGAACATTACTACCTTGATATCCTTGCTCAACTACGTCAAAAAATACGGAAAAAAGGACCCGAATTGTGAAAGATCAAGTCATGGGTGCTTCATCAGAACAACGCATCGGCTCACACTGCATTGTCTGTTAAGACGTTTCTAGCCAAGTATAACACATCAGTGTTGGACCATCCGCCTTATTCGCCTGACCTGGCAAGATCTGACTTTTATCTGTTGTCCAAGATCAAATCTGCATTTAAAGGAACCAGGTTTCAGGCCGTTGAAGCTGTGAAAGTAAAAGCGGCACACGTCATGAAAAATCTCGCAGAGGAAGATTTCCAGCACTATTTCAAACAATGGAAAATTCAAATGCAGCATTGTAGGAATAATGGAGGGATGTATATTGAAGGGGATAATAACTAAATACAGTAAACTTTGTCTAAGGCGGAATCGATCGGGACCAAGAAAACTTTCTGCTATAGACAATATTCCGCCTTACATAAATTTTACACTATGTCTTACTCTATGCAGGGAATTGAAAATCTTTCCGAGTTAGACATATTTCCATCTTACACAGAGTCCGCCTTACAGAGAGTTTACTGTATGTATAAATTTAAAATTAAATATTTTACAACATTAGTCTTGTTATTTAATATCCGCAACTCGTAATTGAAGATGTTACATATTAGTACGGATTTTCAATGTTGCAAATATAGAATAAATCCATTTATAAATGAAATATATTTTAAAAAATCCTCTTTAAAACAAACACTAATAATATTTAGACGGGCAAGATAATCTTTATTTTTCAAAATAATACTCAATGTATTTTGAGAATATTTGAAGCTATTTTAGTTCTATACAGTTTAGAACGTGCACTAAAATTTTAATGTTTTTATGCGTCTGGAAGCATATTGAGTCATATTTCCTTGAATATACTAAATGCTGTTGTATTATCATAGGATATTAGATCTCAAATGCATATTTTGATGCATTACCATAGTGTCCTACAGTCAGAATATTATAATGTTATGCGTATAATATTATGTACATTCTATTAAATATTAATAATATTCATATTCGTATGTATACATGCTCAGATAATACATGCTGTCATTTATAAGATGGGGAATTTAAAATTTTCAAATAGTAATAACTTTACAATAATGTTGGTCAATTTTAGAATAATAAATGGTTATTTCACGCTATTCCTTCTTGCCACACCCTTTATTGGACAACGTTTAGAATCGTACTTTTCTTTCATTCAAATTATTCCCTCCTCTTCTCATGTTTACTTACAGAAATCTCAATTCTTATGCATAATTTTTAAGCTTTCATTTTTATATCCAGCGTACAGCACGCACCTGTAAAGTTTGACCAATTTTCTTGTTTCAAAAGTGCGCTCTTTACACCACAATATGCAGTATATTAATATTTTAACAATGGTAATTAAATTATCTTTTATGAAATAGATCGGTCATTTCACGCTATTCCTTCTTAACACACCCTTTATTGGAACAGCGTTTAGAATCGTACTCTCTTTCATTCAAATAATTCCCTCCTCTTCTCATGTTTATTTACAGAAATCTCAATTCTTATGCTTAATTTTTAAGCTTTCATTTTTATATCCGGCGTACAGCGCGCACCTGTAAAGTTTGACCAATTTTCTTGCTTCAAAAGTGCGCTCTTAAAACCGTAATATGCAGTAAATTAATATTTGAACAATGATAATTAAATTATCTTTTATGAAATAGATTGGACATTTCACGCTATTCCTTCTTAACACACCCTTTATTGGAACAGCGTTTAGAATCGTACTTTCTTTCATTCAAATAATCCCCCCTCTTTTCTTGTGTACTTACAGAAATCTCAATTCTTATGCTTAATTTTTAAGCTTTCATTTTTATATCCGGCGTACAACGCGCACCTGTAAAGTTTGACCAATTTTCTTGTTTCAAAAGTGCGCTCTTTACACCACAATATGCAGTATATTAATATTTTAACAATGATAATTAAATTATCTTTTGTGAAATAGATCGGTCATTTCACGCTATTCCTTCTTAACACACCCTTTATTGAAACAGCGTTTAGAATTGTACTTTCTTTCATTCAATTAATTCCCTCCTCTTCTCATGTTTATTTACAGAAATCTCAATTCTTATGCTTAATTTTTAAGCTTTCATTTTTATATCCGGCGTACAGCGCGCACCTGTAAAGTTAGACCAATTTTCTTGCTTCAAAAGTGCTCTCTTAAAACTGGAATATGCAGTAAATTAATATTTGAACAATGATAATTAAATTATCTTTTATGAAATAGATTGGTCATTTCACGCTATTCCTTCTTAACACACCCTTTATTGGAACAGCGTTTATAATCGTACTTTCTTTCATTCAAATAATCCCCCCTCTTTTCTTGTTTACTTACAGAAATCTCAATTCTTATGCTTAATTTTTAAGCTTTCATTTTTATATCCGGCGTACCGCGCTCGCCCATAAAGTTTGACCAATTTTCTTGTTTCAAAAGGGCGCTCTTTACACCGGAATACACAGTAAATTAATATTTTAACAATGATAATGAAATTATCTTTTATGAAATAGACCGGTCATTTCATGCTATTCCTTTTTACCACACCCTTTATTGGAACAGCGTTTAGAATCGTACTCTCTTTCATCCAAATAACTCCCTCCTCTTCTCATGTTTATTTACAGAAATCTCAATTCTTATGCTTAATTTTTAAGCTTTCATTTTTATATCCAGCGTAGAGCGCTCACCTGTAAAGTTTGAACAATTTTCTTGTTTCAAAAGTGCGCTCTTTACACCGGAATACACAGTAAATTAATATTTTAACAGTGATAATTAAATCATCTTTTATGAAATACATCGGTCATTCCACGCTATTCCTTTTTACCACACCCTTTAATGGAACAACATCCGATGCATAATTTCATACGAATTTTAATACTTGTAATGCGGATCGATGGCAGTTTATGTTTACGGCTTTAATAACATCAATAACGCGTAAAATATCAGTATTATCTCTTTTCTCATAGTAACAGTAATTCATTATGATACAAGGGCAATGTATTAGCGTCCTGTGTTTTTGGAAAATAAGGCACATTGTATACTAAATAGTTCAGTTATGGGTGGACCACGCTATTCTAGTGACAAAAAACGAAGCCATATGGTCAATTCCGTCAAATTGGCAAGCATTTATCTCAAAAAATAAAACAGCGGCAGTTGTGGTAACTCGAAAGGACGTGGAAGTGATAGAGACATATAAAGACGATAATGCAGTATTCGTCAATCTTACTACTGAATCCGGCAAGATCACAATAGGCTCTGTGTATGCCAGACCAAAAGGTGATTTCAGAGGTGATATGAAGTGGCTGGACTTCTTCGAACCATTGAATCACATCATAATGGGAGGAGACCTCAATGTCCACTTGTCACTTTTAGGATATCAGAAAGAAGATGAACGGGGAAAAATTTTGACATACTTACTATTATCTAATAACTTAACTCTGATCAATGATATAGAGACACCTCATTCATTTATAGGACAGCCGAATCGTCCCATGAAGGGGAATCCAGATGTAACCCTTTGTACACAAGACCTGGTGGACTGCGTGGACTCATGGTATGTAGATGACACAGTAGAGAGCACGTCGGACCACAGGTATATCAGATTCTCATTAAATCTTAAACCAGTTATTCTAGACCTTAAAAGATTTAAAACAAGATACTCAAATTTTAAAAAATTTAATTACATCTTGAAACCGAAAATTAATAATTTACTTAAATCCTTATCTGATACTAAAACTCGACTAGAACTGGATGAATGGCTTGAGGGTTTTAACCAAGTAATTCTAAACACCTGTAAATCCTCACTAAAAACAAAAAGTTTCAAATTATATCCAACATTTGACTGGTGGACGGCAGAGCTGAAGGTCCAGCGAAATAAAATCTCAGCATTACGGAAAAGATTTAAATCAACAAATGACCCAAAGTGGAGAACCCTCCTGCAAAGAGAAAGAGCAATATACAAAAAACGTATAAAACAACAAAAAACTAAATCATGGCAGAGTTTCTGCTCTATAACAAAAGACAAATTTGGCCAAGCCTTTAAAATAGCAATGAATAAAAGACTCAAAAATAATCATTTCATACACACAACACTACAGGGTTCAACCCCATATACTACAAAATTAGACACTTTCAACATATTACTTAACCACCACTTCCCAATACATCAAAACCCGCATCCACCTCTCATGGACCCAGCGGCAGAGGAAGATCTTCCCCCCCCCTCCCCCCCTAATATCTTTTAAAGAAATAAAATCAGCACTTAATGAGCAAAATAATTTAAAAGCCCCTGGATTTGATAAAATTGATGCATTTATTATTAAAAACATATACAATAATTTTAAACATCTAATACGTGACTTATATAACAAATGTCTTACTCTTAACTACTTTCCTAAATCATGGAAAATAGCAAATGTGATCTTCTTCGCAAAACGTAATAAAAATCCACGCCAACCTTCCTCCTATAGACCCATTTGTCTCCTTCCCATGCTGGGAAAAATCTATGAGAGGATCCTAAAACGAAGAATTAATCACTACTTAGAAAAATTAAATGTTCTTCACGGGGCCCAGTATGGCTTCCGTGAGAACAGAAGCACAATTCAACTATTAAACAAATTAAAACATAAAGCAAAAACGTATCTTGAAAAATATAAATACTGCAGCATTATCTCATTCGACATTGTAGGGGCGTTTGACAATATCGATTGGGTCACTTTGGGTCAACAAATTAACGAATTACCAATTCCGCAATATTTAAAATGTATCCTTCTTAGCTTCTTATCCGAACGAGAACTAATAACAAATTATTTATCAAATAACATTAAAAGACCAACTTATCAAGGCTGTCCACAGGGGTCGTGCCTTGGGCCGCTTCTGTGGCTAATCATAGCAAATATAATCTTAATAAACTTTTACAGTAAATTCGAAGACCTGTATGTTTTTTGCGATGACTTCAATATGGTTGTCAAAGCGAGGAGCAGACTCATCTTAGAGACCGAAACCAACCAAAAAATAAAACTTTTTTATAATATTTGCAATAACTTAAATTTACAGATTTCAAAGGAAAAAACGACTTTTATTATGTTGGGGAAAAACACTTTGGATAAACGTCCACCAACCTTTAAATTGGGTAACTATACCATCAAGCCATTAAAGGAAATAAAAATTTTAGGGATAATATTCCAGAGTACTTTAAAATGGGACAAGCACATAACTAGCATAAAAAACAAAATTTTACAGCTAACCTCATCCATTAAACGGGTCTTCTCGGCTACTTGGGGGGTGGACAGAGGCTATCTTAGAACCTGGTACATAACAGTACTAGAAAAAATTATAGATTATGGTTCGGAGGTGTGGTTTGGAGACCTCAGGATAAAAGATAAACGCGCTCTCCAATCCATCTAAAGAACTTGTCTCACGTCAATAACCAAAACATATAAAAATGTTGCAACACATACGTTACAGGTCCTATTAGGAATACCACCAATATTAATAACACTGGAATATAAAAATCTAAAATACAATATTTTACACAATAAAAACTTATTACTTAAAGAACCCAAACCAATATGTAAAGATGATATAGAAAATAAAATCCTAAAATATGAAATAAATCCGGAAATTCATTTAAATAACTTAATAGTTACAGACAAAATTATCACAAAAACTAATCTTATTTCGATTTACACAGATGGTTCTAAGGTGGACTCTGGCACAGCATATGCAATGGTAGCCTACAATCATAACATTAAAATTTATGAAAAAACAGTCAAACTGAGAGCAGAAAATTCAATCTTTCAGGCGGAGCTGCACGCAATAATTTCGGCAATTAATTGGGCCATTAACTCCCCTTATACAAAATTCCAAATATTAAGTGACAGTCAATCTACTATTAAAGCCTTAGACAATTTATTTCCGACTAACCCCTCAATTTATTACATCCATAATTTAATTAAACAAAATCAAAATAAAATTTTTTACATTACTTGGATAAAAGGCCACATTGGCATAGCGGGTAATGAACTGGCGGATGAGCTGGCGAATGATGCCGCCCAGTACTGCGACCTACCAGTGGATCGAGGAGTTAAATTGCCTCGGTCCTATCTTATAAAATGTATTCGAACCCAATTACTGGACAGGTGGCAGTACAACTGGGATCACTCAGGGGGTGGCAGATATACGCACGGGCTGGTACCAAAAGTTCAGAACCAAATAATTTCAAAAGATAAAGTATCTATTTACTTTTTAACAGGCCGCGGCAGCTTCCCGTCTTTCCTTTATAATATCGGCAAAAAAGATGACGACCTTTGTAAATGTGGTGGTCGAGGAGACCCGATGCATTACATTTTCTGCAACTGCAAATTCATGAAGTTTAAATTTCACAGAACAGAAACGACAATCCTTCAGGACATCCTAAAAATAATTAATGACCCAGCACAACTTAAAAAACTTTATGCTAACTACGATATTCTCAATAGCCATTATTCTTTTATTCAATATAAATACATTCAATAATTACCTCTTCTGATTGCCTGTGGTGGACATGTCATGGGTCCACGTGGTGTATGGAAGGGTGTTTTTGAGATTGTTTTATTTTTAAGAACTTAAATACCACTAGAAATATTGTAAATATGTATAAATATTTTTGTTTAAAAGGGTGAAAAAAAAGGGAAAAAAATATTTCTTATCAAATGAAAAGATGAATGTAAATACTTAAAAGTTTTTCAAATAGTACGTAAATTCCAAAACATATAAATCATAATCGTAATATATTTCTAGGCTCGCCCTGAAACAATAGGGTAGCCAATTGTGATGCCTCTTGTGCTCTCTTCGGCGTGTCAGGCGGGTCGTTCTGAAGTCTTCTTTCCCGGAGACTGGGGTTCTGGGCTTGCTTCCGCAGGAAGTAAAACTTTTCCCTGCCCTGGGCTTGGGGGTTACACCTAACCATAAGCCAAAAGCGGGTTCCCAGGGTGGGTGCTTACTTACTTACTTACTTACTTACCCTAAGCCATTCATCAAAATCATGCGAGCACATTTCATGGTGAATGTGACTAGACTAGGTGGCTGACAATTCACACAGACGACGTATATCGTTTATAAAAACAACTGTTTTGCACGGAACAATTCGGATATGCAATATTAATGCAACCTGTTTATAATTAAAGTGACAGTGTTTAAATTACTTATGGGGGTTTCCAAATAACTGTTTTACCTGGAACAACTTGGAGATGCAATATTAATGCATACAAATTGGTTATAATTAAAATGGAAGTGTTCAAATGACGTAGGTAGATTTCCGAATAACTATTTTACTCGGAATAGCTATAGGAGATACAATAGTAATACAAGGTGGTTGTAATTCAAATGGAGCTGTTTTGATAATGGTTACATAAAAACGTATTGCGACTGATGGAACGAAAGTTCAGTGAATGAGCGCTTTAGAGCTCTGAAATTTAATTATGATAAAAATATTCCAAAAATTCCCACCAGTTGAAAATTGGTGCTACAGTGTCGCGAATCAGTTAATAATTAAAATAGATGATTGCAGTCGACAAAAGATTTTTTCAAACTCATTTACAAGTAAGATTCGATATGTTATTATTTTATTTCTCGAAACTCTTTCCAACTTCTAACACATTCGAGGAAGCAGTCGAGAAGAAATCAGCAAAGTTATTAGAATTAGGCGTATGGCTACGAATATGCTCTTTTTCAACCAAAGGAAAGATACTTGTTTTTGTCAAAATTAAAGAAAGATTTATTCAAGACTTTTACCATCAGAAGCTCCCTCAGTAACCCATCTGTCAAATAAACAAGCAGAATTCCGGGCTGCAAGAAGTGAGCCTCTACCCATGAAAAATGGCATGCAAAAAGAGAATCTGATCTGCAGCTTCAACATCTGGTGAATTACAGCGGGGAAATAACCACTTCCCAGTGAAGTGTTTCCAGAGTTTAACTGACTGATATTGTAATTTTTGGGTCGTCATTGCCATTTTATAAAATAACCTTGTCTAGTCTTCTGGTTTTATTCTGGAATTTTTCGTTCAGTTTTTCTTTCCAATTGATTACTTGTTACTTGTAATATTCCACATTGATTGTCAGGCGTGGTTGTAAATGTTCATAACAGATTACGTCCATTTGCTTCACGGTATATAGAACGTAAACTTACTGCCAGGAATTTTCAATTTCGGCATTGGTAGACCAGGTTCAACGGAATGCACCCAGACCCTTACAGAGGAGGATTGAACCGGCACAAATTACCAAAACTCCACTCTTCTAGGGGATCAGGCTTCAGTCCTGTTTTTAAAAACAAATACCAGAAAAAGTAGACAAGTACTTTTTTATGCCAAAATCTTTAAAATAACTAACAAATAATAAAATTCAAAAGTCAGAATTTTCTCGAAATCTATTTATGGGCCGGTCTATGGGTCCATACTCCTATGTATATATCAAATATTTGAAAGTTCATTTAATCTGAAGAAAGTCTTATAATGGCGAACCTGTTTTATTGATTTGGGTGATTTCAGAAGCGCCAACAGGAATCCGATGTAAAGTTTAGTAAACTCACTTAGGTTAAGGTTTCGTGTTTTATTTAATTTAAAAGTTAAGTTTTTTCATTCAAAATTGATTGATGAATTCAATTAAAATTTAATTATATTTTCAATGTTTTAAATTTTCATTTAAATATTTATATGAAAAAGTGTTACAAATGCATCCTAAACTGTAATACTGCAAAAGAAAAATAATAAAATAGTAGGCAAATACTATATATATATTTTTAAAGGTTTTAAACAGCAAATTTATTTTATATTAAAGTAAAGCCTATTTATAACGGAATCCTGCAATAAACGGGAAAAAATCATGGTGCAGCTCTCTCAAAAAATGTTATGCAATTATACATTCTATGACAAAAACCATCTATATCCAAGAAAATTTTCTCTAGTCGTTTGCGCTTCCACCTAAGCAGGTTTTATTGTATCATACATATGGTGGGAGACCCGTATTGTAATTATTACCGGGGCCCGCCATCTCTTTGTGCGACCACCTTCAGTTGTTTTGGAATTGTCGTAATAACTTAATTAATAATCTTTCCTAAAAATGCAATATCGAAAATCTTTTATTTTTGACGCAGTAGTTTACAATAGTTTTTCAACGTTTCATATTCTTATTTCTCCCGATTTCCTAGCTTTTGAAACATGCACGGAGAATCAGGATGCTTACTTTACGAAGTGCAAGAAAAGAATAAAGAAGGACTCCACCACATCTATTAATGCAGCAGGGCATTCTGCTTGTTGCAATTATCTTTATCGTGGGCCGAGTCATAGTTATACAAGAAATATGTCTCAATGTGTGATATACTGACTAACAGGATATGTACTGTCAGTTTTCTCTTAAATTATCCACCCTTTTTTAGATTATCTATCTTTTAAATATATATATATACAGAGGACTCGCGTCAATGCGTCTCCGATTAAGACGAACCTCCGGTTAATGCGAACAATTTTATTTCCCCCATCGTATTCTATTTAATGGTAAGGACATCGGTTAATGCGGACTTTGGTAAGTGTGGACCAAAATTGGCCTCCCTGGGAAGTTCGCACTAACGGTAGTTCACTGCATATATCTAGCATAAGGTGAAACAATGTAAAATTTGAGAATAATTATGAAAAAAATCATTAAAAGAAACTCGGAAAATGAAAAAAAAATCGAGCTTTTTAGAAATATTTAGAAAATTTTGAAAGGTCTTAAGGAAATTGATTCATGACAATCAGTTTTTGCAATAAATTTAATTTTATAAAGAACACGATACCTGTTTCACCATATTTTCTTACAAATGAAATTAAGAAAACACAAAGGAAGTGGAACTACAATAACTCCTTAATAATATGACGTTTAATATTCTCACATGATGCGAATTGAAGAAAATAAGTCAGAGATATCAAACGATAATACCGTAAAAAAACGCACAAAAAATACAAAAAAGAAATTCGTGATAGACGGTTTCATAAAACTCATTTTAGACAGTAAAAGGCTGATGAGAGAACGAAAAGCAATTATCGAAAACAAGTATAATTCTTGCATAATGTGAACTAAATCTAACCTTGAACTATATACAGTGAATAAAAGTTTCCCTTTGAAGTACTGCGAACAGGAAACACCTATGGGGATTTCCTTCGATAACATGTCCCAATTATTAGTTTACGAAAAATGGAAATGTTAATTTAAAACAACGAAATAAAATCTTTTGAAAAAAATGCATAAACTTGGAAATTTATTCGATCCATTAAGATGTAATAATAGAATAACTATTTTCAATATAAATTTTCATCGGAATCGCTTTTGTTACGAAATAACCTTTTTAAATCATTCATACCTGAATATTCAACGGAATCGCTTTTGTTACGAAATAACCTTTTTAAATCATTCATACCTGAATATTCAACGGAATCGCTTTTGTTACGAAATAACCTTTTTAAATCATTCATACCTGAATATTCATCTAATATAAAAAACTTCATATAAAAAACAAAAGCATGATAACAAAATTGCTATCTGCTTAATGAGTAAAATGTCTCTTAAATCTTTAATACTATTAAGCAGGCTAATTAAATGTAAATAAAATCTTTTTAATTAAAGGTAAAATAATATCTTTTGAAGTAAATGCATAAACTTGGAAATCTATTCGTCCATTAAGAGATAATAATATAATATATATAAAATATATATTTAATATATATAAAATAACTATTTTGAATATAAATGTTCACTGGAAACACTTTCAGTACGAAATAACCTTTTTAAAACTTTCATACTTAAATATTCATCTTAGAAAAAACTTATAGAAAACAAACGCATGATATCAAAATTGCTATCTGCTTCATGATTAAAACGTCTCTTAAATCTTTAATACTATTAAAAAGGCTGATTAAATGCAAAATAAAATCTTATAACAACATTTATAATAATCACTTATAAACAGATTAGGCTAAATGATGCTATAAAAAGTGATAAAATATCTTTATTTAGATTGACGAACGTTTCATCGCGCAAACGGCGACATTTAAAAAAAAAAAAAAAAAAAAAAAAAAAAAGATAAGGCATAAACTTTGAAATTTATTCATCCATTAAGAGATAATAATAGAATAAGTATTTAGAATATAAATTTTCATCGGAATCGCCTTTATTACGAAATATCCTTTTTAAATCCTTCATACCTAAATATTCATCTAAAAAATACTTCTTACAGAAAACAAATGCATGATATCAAAATTGCTATCTGCTACATGATTATAACGGCTCTTAAATTTTTAATACTATCAAAAAGGGTAATTAAATGTAAAATAAAAAAAATTCAAGAAAATGTATAAATAAAGAAATTCATTCGTCCATTAAGAGATAATAATAGAATAACTATATTTAGAATATACACTGCAAATAGAAGCGTCTTAAATTTAGACACATATGTGACTGAAAAAGAATTTTAGACACTTAAGTGTCTTAATCTGAAAATTAAGACACTATAGATGTCTTAATTTAAGATACATAAGCGTCTTACTATGACCATGGTGTAAACGAACTGAGAATAATGTCTAAAATATCCGCAAACGTCTTATTTTAAGACACTTCATTGCTTTAAACGTGTCTTAATTTAAGACGTTTTGATTCTTCCGACGCAATAACCTCCAGGGGGCACTAGCACTCCCAGTTGCGCATGCGTTTTATATGTCTTCGTTCGAAGTGGTATACGTTGTAATTCAAACAAAGTTTGTTTTTATGTACGCGTGTATTTTAATTCGTTTTTTGCGAAATGTGAAGTACTGTGATTTTAATTCGTATTAACTTGGATTATTTATTTATTGAATACATACATCTGACGTGTGTGCTCGACATCAAATGTCTCTTAGAAGCTGTCGTCGATACAAGGGCGGGATAGACACAGAACAGAAGTAGACGACGGTTGAAGATTACACCCGGAAATTCTACAAAGCGTGTGCAATGGGCTTAGTGTTAACTCGTATCAATTTATATCAATAATATTGTGTTATTCATCTTCGTCCTGTCGAAGCTGGCAAAAAAAAAAAAAGAAACTTTTGTCTGGCGGGTCCTGTTTTTAGGATGAAACATCTCATTCTTTAAATATGGCTAGTCGGATGTATTATGGGATTACCTTTTAAACTGATGAAAGTCTTTCTTCCTCATTGTGGTTGTGGTAGTTTTTAAAATTTCAAATCGAGGAATATTTCTTACCTCTTGCAGCAACTCAAGTAAGTTTCTTTATAGTAGTAAAATTAGTGTATTTTATGATTTTATTTATTGTACTAAACAAAATCCTGCATGAAATTTAATTAGTTTTGAATCTGTTCGCAAAAAACCCCACTAATTCTAGAAGTATATATTTTTAAACTTATGACGTCCTTTTTTATTACGAATTATATATTCAATGTCAGTTCTTAGTTTCAATGGATAATTTTTATCTCGCAGTAAATGACGGCCACAAGGAAGTAAACAAAAAAAAAAAAAACTTTGAAAGATGACCTAATGCTTTCTTACTTCCTGGCATAAAACCGCAGATTAAAAAAAGATAAATAAAGTAAATGAGACTGGTCTATTATATGAAGCTGCCTGTAAAAATATACATATGTATTTGATTTGCAATCAACTCTAATACTGATTTTTTTATTATCTATATATATAAAAGAAAGTCTGGATTTTGTATTAATCAACGCGCAGCCAAAACTACTGAACCTAAAATCTTGAAATTTGGGGTAAAAATAGTTCTTATGACATAGAGTGCCGCTAAGAAAGGATTTTCTAAAAGTCCACCCCTAAGGGGGGTAAAAAATAGAAAAAACTTTTAAAAAATTCCTTAAAAATCTGATTTTATAGTTATTTTTCAACTGATAACATATTTTAGTGTATTTTTGTATGCTGAATCGAATGGTATTAACCAAATTCTTTTAAGTCTAATAGTTCGTGAGATATTTCATATTTTTCTAATTTAGCGATGTCTTTGGCGCCAAAACCTCAAATTTTCAAGTGATAATTTCTAAAAATTCATCCGTTACTATAGCAACGGAAAAATTTAAATTGAGCAATTTTGTTAATCAATTCTTTTGGTTGAATAATTAAAACAGCTATATCAGTTAGAAAAAAATTACAAACGCCTCGAAAACAAATCTTTTTAAAATCTGGTACTTTTTCATGATATCAACACCATTACAAAATGTATACTATTGCGACATTTATTTCAATCCTAACTGTGCAAACGATTTTTTTTGCAAACCGTGCCAAACATTAAGATTTGCTATTTATTGAACGTGAATATTTTTCATTAGTATTATTTAATCGTAGCATCGGAAAACATCTTAATTTGTTATTTTTCGAATAGAAAATATTTATTATTAAATTATAATTAACATTTATTACTGACACTTGACATGGATTTTACCATTTGGCAGTTACTTGATGATGATGAAGCTGTAATAAAACTTTTTTCAGATCTTAGGAATTATACATATACAAATGTTTTGTTAGAAAAAACCATGAATATCTTTTTTCAAAAAATGAAATGTTACGGCAATGAGAGACATGCGAATTACGTTCGCCACGCTGCAACAATAAGAGAGATTTACAATTTCAGACCTAAAGTTTAAATTGACTTTATTTGATTATTTTATTGTAAAAATTGTATTTGTTCTTTTATTTTAAGGTTTGATTTGCATTTATTTAAAAAAAAATAGTCGGTGAAAGGCTGTAATTTTCAAATGTTATATATTTTAAATGCTAATTTTTGTATCTACATTTTTTTTTTCAAATGATTTATTTCATTTTGTGCTATGCTTGGCGATAACGGTTTTGGTATAACGGAAAAATACCAAAACAGTTACTGATTCTATTTTTCGCTCTGTTGGAATAAACTTCAACTGTGCTACTCCAGCCTTGAATAGAATAGAATACAGTTACTGATTTTATTTAAAAGACAAAGAAAGATTTAATAAGAAATAAATATTGTAAAACGGAAATATTT
This sequence comes from Maratus speciosus, assembly GCA_963932465.1. NCBI lineage: Eukaryota > Metazoa > Arthropoda > Arachnida > Araneae > Salticidae > Maratus > Maratus speciosus. Next base: position 306,180,654 of record OZ010789.1, on the reverse strand, counting down.
AATTTAAATATGAAAGCAATATTTGTACTGCATGATTTTTTTTAAAGGTTTAAATAGAAAAAATATTTTGCAATTTGCCATTTGCTCCTGGATAAAAAGAAAAAATTGGTACTTTTATGTTAGCCGTGCACAAATATCGCCAATAGCATTTTTAAAATCGCAAATACAAGCACTTACATTTTTACTCATCATCATCTACTATATTTTTATTTCCTTCCTATCAGGGTTGTAGTGGGTAGCTGCCCGGGTACCCGCCCAGCTACCCACCCGGGATGTTTTTTTTTTTATAAAAAACCGGTTTTTTACAACCTTAAGGGTTGTAGTGGGTAGCTGCCCGGGTACCCCCCAGCTACCCGCCCGGGCTGGGTTTTTTTAATAAAAAACCCGGGTTTTTTACAACCCTGATTCCTATTCACTATAACTCAGGTTCTACTGAACAGAATTTTGTAGAACTTACTCTGTTAGTTAGGTAATTTGTTTTAGAAGTGTTTTAATGTAAAAAATATAGTTCTGCGTTATTTAGTGATTGCTGCGAGGGATTTTAAAATTAGGTGAACCCGATTATGAAAGATTAACTTTTATTTAAATTTCTACTGAATGGATTTTGATGCTATGTGGAAAAGTTCTCAGTGGTGTAGTAAAAATCTAGAGGATGTACTCTATATACAGAGAGTATATACTAGAGAATATATATGCTATAGCTATGGGAGGCATACAGAGTTTCTTAAAAAATCCAGAGAGTATATAAATGTTAACTTACCCTTACATCCTTGAAGTTCTATAATCTGGTTAACGCGATTATGAAAGATATGTTTAAATTTTGAAAGATATGTTTAAATTTAACTATCTATAATATATACGAAATGCAAAGAGAAATTTATTTCCGACTGCTTAGAACTTGAGTTCTGCTGAATAGATCTTGATGGGACTTACATTGTTAGATAAGTTTTCAGAAAAGATTTTAGTATATCATATTGTTCTACGTTGCTTAGTTAAATAATTATCAGGAAAAATTCAAAATCAGATAAAAACGATTATGAAAGATCGGCTTTTTTAAAGATTCTGCTGAATGGATTTTAATGGGAGTTAAACTGTTATTTAAATAATTTTTAGGGAATGTTTTAGTACTTGTGCCAGTTTAAAAGATTTTGCTAAGTGGATTTCGATGGAACTTGATCAGTTAGTTAATTTTTCAGGGAATGTTTTAGTATAGTCTAGGTTGCTTGGATATAAAAATTTGGCTGAAAGTTCTAGAGCCAGATGAACCCAATTATGGAAGATTAGCCTTTTTATTAGGCTCTATTGGACGGATTCTGATGAGAATTGCATTGATAAAATTTCAGAAGAAGGGTTTTAGTATATTACATATTGTTCTATGGTACTTTACAAAATACTATAGTAAAGGATCAACTAAAGAAGTTGCTCCTTAACAATTGAAATTTTATCTGTCTCAATAGAAAATATAATGGTATAATAACGTCCATAGCGTTTGTAACAATTTGGATGGGCATTCCAGATAAATGTTCATATTGCTTTCAAACGCATGATCAAATTCACAGATATATTCGTTTGAAGAAGGTTTGTTTAGAAAAACGGTCCAGCGTAGCGGGCGAAGGCTGCTAGTTTTTAATAAAAAAGTAATTTGAAATTTATAATGGGAAAAAGTAAAAACCTCTAACTAGATTTCGTATTTAAAATTGTGGTAACTTTATTTATATGCACTTATACGAAAAATACAAAAATGACAGATGTTACTGTATATATTTAAGACGAAAGAAGTTTGGAAATCATAAGTTATTTTTTCCTCATGTTTTTAATACAGAATATGTACTTATTTGTTTTTTTGATAGTTGAATAGCTTTTGTGAGTACCCTCTGATCTACATAAAAACTTGCCCATGTGGAAATATAAATTTTTTAAAAACATAATTTTTAAATAAGTATTTTCATTTTTTTTTTTTTTGGGGGGGGGGGGGGATTTTGCATGAATTTTTGTAAAGCTGATATCTTAAATCTTGCACTGATTATAATGAAAGTTTTGAACTTTTAGAGTACGACAAGTTTAAAAACGCAAATATATTTAACAAAATACCAAAGTCATTTTTTACCCAATGTTATTAAAGTAGAATATTTATTTATTTATTTTCATTATTCATAGTTAAATGGCTGTTGTGATTATCAAGTGATGTATATGTAAAATTGCCTATGTGGCAATATATTTTTTTATATTTTCATTTTTTTTTGGGGGGGGGGGGGATTTTTGCAATTTTCGTACATCTGATATTTTAAATCTTTTTCCACATTCAACCGAGTATAATAAATATTTTGAACTTTTAGAGTAGGACAAGATTATAAAATATATATATATTTATCTATGTACCTTAAAAGCCCTTAATAGCGAACACTTCGGGACCGCGGAATTTGTCCGATAATTGGAGATGTCTACTTTTTTGAGGTAAAAATATACAAATATGTATGTCTGCTGATTAAAAAAGTATTCGTTAAATAGAGGTGTTCGCTATTCGAGAATGTCCATTAACCTCCACAACGGATACTCCCGAATACCGGACATCTCAATTTAGACAACTATAATACAGGGTTGCGTTTTTTGCAAAAGTACTTCTTGATTAAAGGAAGGGCAAACTGGGAAGTGCCCCGTCCCCCTACGACTGTAGTGCCCCCAAATTTGATGTGCAATATTTGTAAAGCTTATATTTTAAATCTGTTTCGAAATTGTACTGATTATAATCAATATTTTGAACTTTTAAAGTAAAATAAGGTTAAAAACAAAATAAATTTTAAAAAATCTAATATTTAGATAAATATTTTTTGTTTTTTAATCTTGTTCTACTCCTGAAGTTCAAGATATTGATTGTAATCAGTACAATGTCGTAAAAGATTTAAATTATCAACGTAACGAAAATTGTATACCAAAACTGAGAGCACCAAAAAAATCAGGCTGTATTGGGGGGGGGGGGGGAGGGACAGGACCACAGCCAAATATTTTTCCAGGATTCAACGTGGTCAAACATGGCTACGTATGATGCTTACAAAAAAATGGATGCGATTCAGACGTTTGAAGTGTCTGAAATTCAGACGCAAAAAGTGTCTGAAAAAATTCAGACATTTTAAAATGTCTGAAAATTGAACACTCCATTTCAGACACTTAAGTGTCTGAATTTCAGACATTTTAATTTAGAGTGTAGATTTTCATCGGAATCGCTTTTATTACGAAATAACCTTTTTAAATCATTCATACCTGAATATTAATCTAAAAAAAAAATCTTGTTATAGAAAACAAACGCATGATATAAAAAATGCTATCTGCTTCACGATTAAAATGTCTCTTAAATCTTTAATACTATTAAAAATGCTAATTAAATGTAAAATAAATCTTTTGAAGAAAATGCACAAGCTTCGAAATTTATTCGTCCATTAAGAGATAATAATAGAATACCTATTTAGAATATAAATTTTCATCGGAATCGCCTTTATTATGAAATAACTTTTTTAAATCATTCATACCTAAATATTCATCTAAAAAATACTTCTTACAGAAAACAAATGCATGATATCGAAATTGCTATCTGCTTCATGATTCAAACGTCTCTTAAATCTTTAATACTATCAAAAAGGCTAATTAAATGTAAAATAAAAAAAAAAATTCAAGAAAATGCATAAACTTCGAAATTTATTCGTCTATTAAGAGATAATAATAGAATAACTATTTAGAATATACATTTTCATCGGAATCGCCTCTATTACGTAATAACCTTTTTAAATCATTCATACCTGAATATTCATCTAAAAAAATCTTTTTATAGAAAACAAACGCATGATATGAAAATTGCTGTCTGCTTCATGACTAAAATGTCTCTTAAAACTTTAATACTATTGGATGATTACAAAAGTCCGTGCCTTATTTCATAAATGGCAGAAACTTGACTGCGCTGCTGTTTCTTTCATAACCATGTTATTAAGTGACAGTTACTTTACATGAGAGGTGAACATAACATTTAAAAAAACTTTTCACGTTAATTTGTTGCAAGGTTAATATTCCAAATGTAAAATGAAAAGTTACATTTTTGTCATGCTAGGTTATATCAGTTTAAAAAAGGAGTGAGTGTTGGAAGTGCTACAAAAAATATTCAAGACGCTTATTTGGATTGTACTCCCATTCTTAGGACAGTTAAAAAGTGGTTTTGTCGATTTCGAAATGGTGATTTCATTCTAAATGGTAAAATTCGGTTTGGGTGAGCTTCTGACATTGATAATGACTTAATCCGTGATTTAGTGAATAATGATTTAGAGATTGCTGAGAGATTAAATGCTGATAATTCGTCTGCATGTCGCTGTTTTAAACAACTAGGGTACACTTCGAAAGTCGATGCATCATAAATCGGACACGAGCTTTTGCAATCACCCAATATTAAAAAGGCTAGTTAAATTTATATTTAGTTTTAATACAATATTACAAATAGAATAAAAAATCAAATTTTCAAACAGGTTACAACTTCCCACTTTTGAGATCTTCAATTAGTTAAACGCATTTATGAGAATGTTTTAATATAAAAACGTCAACATTTTTTAACAACTTTATTTTTCAACATTTTTTTCTACAATTCTAATCCTAATGCCGTAATTTAAGTTAGACTAGAAGTCAAATAAATACAAGATACATAGGAGAGAGATTTTCACAAACTAACATTTTTGTTTCAAAGTTGTTTATATGTCCTCGGGCAAATTGGACAATTTTCATGAAGTTAGCAAGTGAAGACTTTCAAATGACAAATTACAACGCCACTTACCTGTATAATTGTATAATCCCAAACTAATTTGAATAAACATCTCATGCTAATTTTATCTATTTTTATTATTCAGTTTGAGATCATACCTTTCTCACTAACTATTTTACTTAATATTAAAAGTATTTATTCACGTTCCCTTCAAGAAATCTTATTTTCAAATTTTTGAATTAATTATTCAAAAGTTTTACCATCCATATATCTTGTTGTGGCATTATACATCTGCTAAAAATTTCATCAATATTACTTCCCATCATATGAATTAGTATGAGGACGTGTGTTTCAAAACTCGCCTTATACAGAAAATTAAATTATGGGAAATCGCAAAAAACCTCTAACCGCGTCCATTGGTAACTGCGTCCTCTAACCGCGTTTGATTGCAAACTAAAATTTTACAATAGCAGAAATACAGAATAAAACAAGTTTTTTTTTCCCCTTCAGATTGTTGTGTTTTTTCGGTGAAAGTTTACCAATAAAATAGGTTATAGAAAAAAAATCTCAAGATAATTTGTCTTCTTTTAAACTTGAGCATCATTTGTCCTGATACGCGAGTTTTCTATACGAATTAAAGATAATCATCAGATTGTACACCTGTAACTTGGAAAAATATTGCAAATTGAATTTTACAGTTTCCATTGCTTGAGTGAGAAGTAACACTTCTAGAAACAAATTTATTTGTAAAGTAATAGCTAAGCATTCTTACTATATCTAAACTATTTATCTATTTTTTTTGCTCTCGAATTCATTTTATAAGTATATTGTAAATATTTATATTTTATTTTTCATTATAGGAATTTCTATTTCGGTGCAATTTAAATATCCACTACTGAACCTTTTTGGAGAATTATTGGGAGTTTTTCAAAGTTTAGAATATTCCTGTATACTCGTTATTTCAATATGGGTCATTATATTGGGTGATTCCAAAAGTTTGTGCAAGACTTCGGTTGCATCGAGTACCGAAGTGTACCCAAGTTGTTTTAAATTGCGAAATGCAGTCGAATTGTCGACATTTAGTCGCTTAGCAATCTCTTCAGTAGTAATCCGATTATTATTATTCACTAAATCACTGATTAAGTCATTATCAATGCCAGAAGGTCGCCATTTTATCGTTTAGATTGAAATTACCATTTCGAAATCGACGAAACCACATTTAACTGTCCTAAGAGTGGAAGCCCGATCAAAATAAACGTCTTGAATATTTTTGGTAGCACGTCCAACACTCACTTCTTTTTTAAACTCGTATAAAGTAACATGACGAAAATACAACTTTTCCTTTTCCATTTTGAATATTAACCATGCACTTAAATTAATTCGAAAAACTTTTTTTTAACGTTATATTCATTCACGACACATGTAGATAACTGTCAGTTAATAATATGTTTATAAACAAAAAACATCAGCACAGTCAAAATTGCAAGTTTCTGCCATCTATGAAATAAGGCACGAACTTTTGGAATCACCCAATATTGCCGATAGCAATGAATATTTGCCATTTAAAATAACTGAGATCGAAAATAAAGTTTAATTTTCATTTCGCGTACTTCGCGCTTAATCTTCACGTAATTTAAAAAACAGTTCGAATTTTAAAAAGTAGACGAATTCCAAACACTAATCTATGCACACACCGTTTAATAGTAAGAATTATTCCCAATCGATTCATATAGATATCAATTTTACAAAATATTTGTAACAGAATGAATGAGGGTGTGATGTGGAAGGGGGGTGGGGGCAGGAGTTATTATTTATTGTTTCAGGATTGCACATAACCTTTGACAGAATTACTTTAGTTTTAAAGTATTTTGTCCTTAGATTAATTAAAAATTTTCTATTGTATATTGAATTTGAAGATGTTTTTCTAAATTTCTTGTTTACAGAATAGCTAAAAATAGTTCTTAATAGTTTGTTAGATTTACATGATTTATTTCAAACTTTATGTTTTTTTGTTACGCATAAAGTACGCACAATAATAGTACACAAGTGTGAAAATTATAAAAACATACTTTAATGGAAATACTGTGTTTTATTCGATTGTTAATGTAAAATATTTAAAAGAAATGATGGAGAAATAATTCTCTTTATAATACTTGACTTAGTTTTATTTAAGTAAAATCAAAATTAAATAAATAATATCTAATCTCTTTCTTCTGATTTTTAATCAATTCGTTTTTTAAATTTTCTTTCGGCCTTTTATAGTAATGACTGGACGATTTTATTACATTATAGTAAACTTAAAAGTAACAAAAACCCATATTAGTTCATCCGTTTAAATAAAATACATTTACATTCGACTCTATTTTAATCATTTTCACTTAAATTTCACATCAGTATCCTAAAGAAAACACTATACACTTTTATTATATTAAATAACTAAAGTATAACAACAAATAATCCTTATAATAAATTTAAAGTTAACTGAAAAACAAACCTTGTTATTTTGATCGATTTGATTAACATCTAGTCACGTTAATCAATCTAGACACCTCTAGTTGTTGATCCATTTCTGTAATTTGAATTACTTATCGATATATGAAATAGGTATACGATCATTTGCCGATTTTATCGATTGTTCGGAGACTGTATTGGTCTTTTGGTGCATTTTGTAAGTTTAATTTACGAGTTAATTAACACTTTTTTGTTAATTAAGGATAGAAATTTCAATATTTTGAAACTGAACTTTATAAAATCACGCAGTTTAAGTAAATATTAGTCTAAAATTTAAACACTTACATTTTTCTGTCCATTATTTTAAGTCTCAATGTTGTTTTAAAAATTGATCTGACAAAATTGAAATCGAAATAGTCCATTTCTAGTAACTTTAGATTTTTTTTTCTGTATCTCTGTTCTTAATGCTTTTACAAAATTATGTTTGATCTCAGTCTCTTCAACTTTTCATTTAATTTTTGGGGGATCCCCCCCCCCCTGATATCTAAAATTTAAGCGGTCTGATGTTTATTTCTTGGCATTTTTTCATTTGTCTGGCTTAGCTGATTTTTTTTTTTTTTTTTTTTTTTAGTTTGGATTGGTAGAATGATGCTAAAAGCTAACCTTATTTTACAGTTTTAACAAGAGGAAAAAGTATCGCAATCCTTGAACAATATGGGATCAATTATTACAGTGAGTGAAACAAGTTTTATTTTAAAGTATTATGAACCAATATTTTTCTATGTACGTTTAAAATCTATTATCATTATTATTATTAGATATTACTCGTGAAAACCTTACAGTAAAAAACTTAAAGGTTCCATAGAAAAAAAAGGATTCATAAAATCCTTGAAACATCAGAAATTTTTATAGAATGTTCGTTAGAAATAGTTAAAATAAATCAAAACCCCTCCATTTATAACAGATTTAGTTACCGGCTGCATATCAAGTTTTTTTACAGAGATACAGACAGAAAAATTTCCAGAGGATTCAGTTTTCAGAACCATGAAAAAAAAAAGCAAGCTGAAGTTTTTTCACTCATAAAAATTTACAAATATTTTTTTTTCAATAAAAAGTAAAAATTTTATTAGTTTTTCAACTCGAAACATTTAACTGTATCACATTATCAACAGATTGTACCGCAATGTTTTGTATAAATATTTTACCTTCTTTCTGTCCCTTTATTTTACGGAAAATAAAAATTGCTTTTCTTAGTACTTGCCTTATCGATGAATCGCAATAAAAAAAGTACACCAAAAATTAAAGATAGTTTTAATTTATTTAATCGATAATTACCTGCCAAAGTTTTTAATTTAAACTTTCAAATACAAAATCTTTAATTAAAATATATATAGGGGATGGTAAATTTTACTCAATAATAATTGGGGGAAAAAAACACAAATTCTATAACGTTTCCTTCTGAAATAAAACATAACTTACATGATTGTATTGAGTTATCAGAATACTATCCGAGAAATATAATATGCCAGGAGCTTGGTTCTAACCCATGTTCCCTTTGGAGAGCCAGAATTCCTCTTTCGGATGTCTTAGACGGTTTGGCTAACGACCATCTCAACTTCCATCAAAATTTTTCTGAAACCAAAGAACTTCAAAACTGGTTACCCACTCCTTTAAACGACAGAAAAGCTAAAATGCAGATTGCACATGCTCAGATCAGCCTAAATCGATCTTAAACATTCAGCTTTGCGTTCTAAATATGTACATTATTATTATGATCATTATTATCAAGAAATATTTATATTCAATTCGATAGATAACCCCTTCGAATTATTATTCTACCTAAAAGTGCAAATGTTTATTTAAAAAAAGGAAAGTTCTTTGTTAGAAAATAGATAAACTCGGGAATTTATTCATCAATAATAATAGAATAGCTATTTTGAATGTAAATATTTTCATCGGAATAAAATTAAAATTTAATTTTCCTGAAAAAGAATCTACTTCCTTTTCTATTGAATCTTGTACTGAAACACATATTTATTGCGCTTCAAGTTTTTCATAATGCAAGTGTAAGAGTTTTAAAATCTAACTTTTTTGTAAATCTTTATCTTACCCTAAAGCTAATTTATACCAATAAATAATTTTGAAAACATTTTTTTTCAAATAATAGTATCTTATAATTTATGAATATATTTACGCTGCTAAATTGAACTATATATTATAAATTGTGTTTTTCCTTTGTAGTAGTATGTCAGAAAAACTACGAAGAGAATTTCTTCGATTACATGTTAAAATTATTATTTTACCGATAAATTGAAATATTTACTTAAAAAATAAAGTTTATAATTTTTTTGGTAGAAAAAGCATAAACATGAAAATTTATTCTGTATTAAAATGGTAAAGAGATAATAATAAAACAGTTATTTTGAATACAACTATTTTCATTGGAATCTAATTATAATCTTTTTGTTCTAAAAAAAGTAATCCGCATCCATTTTCATCTAATCTTGCGCTGAAGTGTATATTCATTGCATTAAAGTGGATATTTATAGCGCTTCTAGTTTTTCTGAAGTGTATATTTATAGCGCTTCTAGTTTTCAGAAGTGCAAATTTATAAGCCGGAATAATCGAACAGTCTTGTAGTTATTTTTATTTTCCTAAAGGTGATTTATATGCCGTTAAATAAATAATTTTGAAAATGCTTCTACGAATATCAACAGAACGTCTCTAATTTCTGAATATGCAGGTTGCCCGCTTAAGACGCGTTTCAAGTCAGTGGACAAAAATCGCGTATTAAACGGGATCAAGTATTAAACATGATTTCTACAAGGGATGCACAGAATATTCAGTATATATTCGGTATTCGTCCTATTTGGCCATGTTACCAAATATTCGGTTTGGCCGAATATCAAACTACTCGGTATCCCGAATATTCGTCTTGTCCGAATATTAAACTATTCGGCCGAATCGAATTAAAAAAAAATCTTTTAAAACATATTTTTTAAACCTTATACAACTTCTACTTTTAACTGCTAACTTATAAGGACATTCCAAATAATTAGGAACATAATCATATTTAAATAAAAAGGAATGTTTTTACATTATTTATTTGCTGTTTGTTCAGTATCACTTAATAAATTAACATTAATGAGAATTTTCATAGAAATTAATGATGTACAAATACAAGTTCCTGAACATTATCTAGTAAATAATCTGTTTCTTGCTTTTTCACATAAAAGGTTGTTTCTAAACAAAATACAAAATCTTTCAGGGTTGATAATAGACATCAAAACAGACAATTTTTGTAAAGGAAACCATAATCGCAATCCACTTATTCATTCACAAATACAGTGTATCTTATCTCACTCGAAGTCAAACTTGCATTTTCGTTTGTTACTTTAACAATAATGAAGATATCATAACTATATTTTCAGCAGACTTGCTCTCATTTCTGTGAAATATTATATCATGATGAGAAGTACTCAAAATGGCTACAATTCATATCTAAATAATTGTGAACTAGACATTTCTTTATTCAGAATGCAGATGATAAAATTTATACTGTGTCATTGACAGTTAAATAGTATATGACCCTGTTAAGTTTTTCTTCCAATTTTTTCACAATTTCTCCTTGATTTTAACATGTCTGTTTTAGAATTTAAGAAAATTTTATTCATTTGTTTTCATTCACAGAAGAAAACATGAAATTTACAATTTTATTTATTAAAAAAGTTTTATAATTATCCTCTTCTTAAATAACTCAAAGCAGATTTTTTTTCAGTATAAAATTTACTTATAAAAAGCTCTTTTTTATCTAAATGTAAGTTTCTGTATTAATCATTACGTAAAGTTATTTTAAAATTTGACATTTTAATGCCTTTAAACTTTGAAAGATAAAAGTATTTGGTTAGCCGAATATTCGGTATTCGGCCTAACAGTTACCATTCGGATCGCATGCATCCCGAATATTCGGTATTAGGTATTTGATCAAAATCACTGTTTGGTGCATCCCTAATTTTTACAATGCTGCAGGAATGGGCTTATTTACATATCTAGAACTTTAGAGCTTTCATTTATATGTTTCAATTCGAAAATTATATCTTTAACGTATATTTAGATTAAAATTTAACTGTATCCAACTTTAATGCATTATTTACTGTTATAGGACCGATTGGAATCATAACTGAAAAAAAACATAGATTCAAACACGGCTTTATTGTCAATTAATGCGTTAGAACAAAAAATAAAAATACAAGATTAATTTTTGTTAGACTATATATATATATATTTTAACATAAAGAACAAATATTAAATCTTTGAAGCACAATCCAGTTATTAAAATCATATTTAGTATTTGTGATAATGAATAATCTATCTTTCATTTTTCATATAATAAGAAAAACTATCCTTATCTTATATCCTTCGTGTAAAAAATATTGTTGACATAGTAAAAGGTAAACAAAACATAGTAAATATAAAAGAATTATACATCGTGCAGTCGCATTTGTTTAACTTCACTAGTTTCCTTTTTGAGCCTATATACATAGCTATTGTAAATATGATATTATAAAACATAGTAGGGAAATAACGTATATATAAAAACTCACTAACACAATAGGTATAAACATATCCAATCAAAAGAATTTTTATGACGTATCTGAGCATCCTGAATTTGTCTCTCTCTACTGCAGTAAAGACATGTTTGAAGCGAGAGATAAAGAATGTAAGAACGCGGGATCAAAGAAGAATTGCTGTGTTGCTAATTTCGCGTTATATTATTATTATTATTATTATTATTCAGATATCTACCGCTATTTCTGATTGAAGCAAATTTCACTATTCGGAAACAGCATTTTTTATCTGAATAAAAAAAACCCCGTCAAATTGGCAGTACTCGGGAAGAGAGAAGGAATTAGCATTTTGATCAATGAATTCACATCTGAAGCATGATTTTTTCCTAAAAGGACCAAAAAATTATGGCGTACTAAGCGGGATCGTGTAATAACCGTCCTTATATTAAACGTGATATTTTTGCATTAACCTTATCGGCGATATTCAAGGGATCGGAAAAAAATCCGCGTATTAAGTATTGAATATTTTCAACTGAACGAAAAAAAACGCCCAAGTCTGGAATCGAACCGAAATCATTGGCTTACATTGTCAATGCTCTACCGTTTCAGTTACCTGGGCTCACAACCGGCTAGCATATTCCGCTCAGAAAACCTTATTGGTAATAACATCTGGTCTTTCATGTAGACAGCTCAATAGAATAAACCACAGGTAAAGGAACTTCATATAGACGATGCACGGTGGGTGATTAACCGATTCTAGTTGGCCAAAACTCTATTTTTAAAAGTTTATCCTAGCGTAATTTATTTTTTGCCTGTTATAGCTCAATAGTTATGGCGTTGTACCCTGCTATTGGTTTTGCTAAAGTTGGTGCTCTTAGTTGGGAATGAATCAATCAATTTGAGTACAGTTCTTTAATCTGTTACTTGAAGCGGAATAAAATATACTGTTTGATTATGGACGCTTCCAAACAAAATATGGACTTATTTTATCGGATTTATGTGCATAAAGTTTGCACATATCAGCTGTTATTTCATATTTAATGTCGCAAAAAACTGTATTTTCCTTTACAATTTTTCAGTTTTAATATAGAAAAAGTTATATGATAAAGCACGATTAAGCTCAATTTTTGATATGATTGAATAGTTTAGATTATTGCCTTTTCGTTCCAATTTAATTTGTCTGCCCTTATGTTCCTCCCTAGTTTTTAGAATTGTTTATAGCTTATTAATTCTAAATAAATTTTTTTTTGAAATTTTAGTTAAAGTACCATTTTATTTTTATCAAAGAAAGCAGAATTTAGCAAGAATGCACTTTTGCAACATTATGCAACGGCAACAAGATTTAAAATATAACGAGAATGTGAATTTGGTTGAAAATGTTTTGTTTATAAAGAAAAATTATAATGAAGAATCAATGAATGCACATGAAGTTTTGCAAGCGCGAAATGTTTAAACTTATGACCAAATTTGGACAAAAGTTACCAGTTGTATGTAGATATCTCAGGACAAAATGATGTAAAATATATTACATGACTACAAATTTCGAGTGGTTAGAAAATTGATCCAGACAAATTCTCCATATTCAGATTTGATACAATACAAAACGTAATATAGACATTTTCTCATGATATCTTATGATTTCCATTCTTTACATAAGGTTCCTGTGTGCAGAAATAAATATAAATATATAAAAGAATATATAACACAGCAATTTCATTAAAGCTGTCGAATGTTTGCCCCATATCTTAAATTTTAGAAAAAGAAATTTTAGGGTTTGTTATAATAATACAAAAATAGTTTTATCACATTATCTTCCCTACCGTTAAGAAAGTATCACTAAAATTATCAAGAAGAACGTAAAATCATGCGTCATTCAGATTATGAAACATATTTTAATGCATTCGGACTGCTATAATAAAACTTCATTGCTTAATAACGTGAAAAACGGTGTCTAAATAATATTTTATAAAACATATAACACGCTGGAAAACGCAATTTCAACCAAAGTCGAAAAACTAACTGAAAATTTTGTACATACCTGTATATGAACTATAGATTTATCATATAATTCACAATATGCCAAAATTTACACTGTAAAAAAAAAAAAAAAAAAAAAAAAAAAAAAAACGAAGATTCTACTGGCAATCTACACGCCAGTACTATTTGCGTTTTTTTACGGAAATTTTTCCCCATAAATTACAGAAAATTTTCCGTTTTTAATCAGAAAAACGGATATTTTTCTGTAATTTTTTTTTTTTTTTTTTTTTACAGTGTAGAACAGTTAGTGAACGAGCAGCATAGTTGAAAATTCCTCATCAACAATTTCCGCCAATAAACGGAAATGTACTTTAGATGTTTTGTGCAGCCCTGTATATGATTTATAGAATTTATACACACTAAATAGTATGAAATTTTTATAATTTAAAAAAGTGTTCTACAACTGAAAACGCACTTCCATCAATTATTGTTCATAGAGAGATAAATGTAACTGATTTAGTTTGTGTGCCCCTGTATATGAAATATGAATGCTATGCACATTATATTCAATAGTAAGCATCCTATAGAGCACCTCGGAGATACATATAAATTTAAATACTTTTGAAATGGTATAACATGAACACCACAAGCAATTTTTCTCCATAGACCGTAATGTGACATAATTATTTTTAGTGTCCCTGTAAATGATCAAAAAATGCTATCCATACCATATTCTATAGCAATAATCTTGTAGTGCATTTCATAGGTATGTATATAAATTTCAAAGTATTTGAAATTATGAAACATCATTAAGGGGTCTCAGGACTCTTAAAGCTAAAAAAATTTCAAAATTTTAATTATTTTATATTTTTAACTCCTATTTTTTCTGAACATTTTGATGCGATTGTTTCCTTGAAAATTCCCATTAAAACAGAAGTTATAGCTTTTAGAATTATACCAGCTCAAAAGCTGAAGCGGCGTTTCCAAAACTTTGAAGTCATTTTTTTCCAAATGACTTTTTGGGCATAACGCGCACAATATCTCAAACCTTTCTGAATATATTCTAATGATTATTTCAAAACACATATTTTATGTTAGTCTGTATAAACTAAGCCTTAAATTTATTTTTTATTGTTCTAAAAAAATGCATTTTGTAAGTGATTATACTGTTGAAATTTTCTAAGTTTTGCATTAGCTAAATAGAACTTTGTATTAAATATAGAAAAATGCTTTAAATAGAATTTTATTTAGGTTCAGGTTAATTATTACAATATAAAGTATACATAGGAAGCAAAATTTTTATTCTAGTTGCAAAATGTATTTTGTAATCCTGCGCATAAGCTGTTATACAAAATTACTGCTCGTCAAATGTTTGACAGTTTTGAATCCCCTGTAAATACGAATTCTGCATCTTATAATTTTTTAAATACATAAAATGAAAGAACATACTTATATCTTTAGCTCCCCCCCCCCCCTTCAAAAAAAATGTTGTGTTTTAAAACCATGTACATTTTAATATATAAAATGTTGGAAATGGTCTTTTTTTTTTTGTTTTTCCCAATTTTAAGAGTCCCGAGACCCTTTAAAAACCACGCAAAACGATTTTTTTTCCATAGGCCGTAATGTAATTAAATTCTTTTGAATGTCCCCGTAATGAAATTATGACTGCTACGTGCTACATTTTTCAACACCTAACATTCAATAGCGAATATCAATAACATTTTTCAATTTCATGGCTATGCGACTATACTAACACTAAAAATAATTTTGGTCAGCTAGAATAGGAAAATCATACCGTGCGATGGGTACATATATTATTATTTTTAACACAATCATACTGATTGGTAAAAGTTATCATACGAATTTATTTCAAATCGTATGGTAACTTTACCAGTCACTGTGATTGTGTTAAAAAAATAGTGAGTATCTTAACCGGGGTCGACTGTATTTTCGTTGCCACCTTGAACTGTATGTGACAAATTTCGCCTTTTCTTCCGATTATTACGCTTCAAAAATTGCAAAGGACATTTCTTTGAATTACATATTCCAACTATTATTTTATATAAAAAATATTTATATTAATTGAAAAATCGAGTCTTTTGATGGGAAATGCATAAAAATGTAAGTTTATTTATCATTAAAACCATTAAGAGATAAAAATAGAACAAAATGCTTTGAATATAAATCTTTTTATCGACATCTAATTATAATCTTTT
The DNA here is from genome assembly GCA_963932465.1 of Maratus speciosus. Classification (NCBI taxonomy): domain Eukaryota; kingdom Metazoa; phylum Arthropoda; class Arachnida; order Araneae; family Salticidae; genus Maratus; species Maratus speciosus. The sequence continues at coordinate 306,164,707 of OZ010789.1, read as the reverse complement.
TTTAAAAATTAAATAATTTTTTATATTTTTTTTATCAAATAAGCTTAAAGTTTATATAATCTTTTATAATCTTTTTTAATTAATACAATAAAATAATTTTATTTAAAAAACCTTTAATAGTTTTTTTTATTAAGGCATAATTTTGTAGTTGTATATTTATATTTTTACAGAGAACTTATAAAAATTATCGGACATTTTTTAATTTTTTTAAAAAAAATTTAATAAATTCTACTACAGAAATTTTTCTTTCCAGAAAGTAAATATTTGCGCATAATTAAACTCAAAGAATCAGTGCATAAATACCGTAAAATATTTCTTTTTTAATTTTATTTTAAATGAATTACGCTTTTCAATAACGTCAAATCGAATCTTAATTTTTATTGGGTGACAGAATTTTTCGAAGAATTTTTATCATCAATAAATATTTGTCTTCAATTAAAACTCATGTAGCATTTTTCTATGCAAGAAAAAGGATTTTTTCTTTAATCATATTTAAACATGCAAAACATTGTTTGGAGAAATTTATATTTTTTTCTTTACTCATTAATGATATTGTTTCTTCTTTAAGATTAAAAAAAATGATTTTTTTGCGTCGGCAAATTAATTAATGCTAATTAATTCATGTTTATTTATTTCGAATACCTTTTTAACGATAAGACATAAATTATTATAACACGATGTAAAAAATATTCAACTACTATGAGTATTACCTAATACGATACTATTTGTATTGTATTTGTGTTTTGTATGAGAATTTTAAGGGCATCCTTACAAATTATGAGTTTTCACTTGCCGTTTAAATTATTATTAAAACTATTACTGTCAAAACAATTACTTCTTACGTGCATATGGCATTTTATAATATTTATAGTACATTATAATTTTGAAGTGTAACATTTTGTAATATTACGGGCTTATAGCATTTTTTAGGATATTGATTTGGAAGTTTCTCTGTATTACATGTGTCGGTTATTATTTTACCAAAAATGCAGCTGCTGATATAAAAAATAATTTTTCTTTTATTGAAAATGCATAAACTGATATCAGAAAAATCATTAACAGGTAATAATAGAATAACAATTTTTAATAAAAATATTTTCACCGTAATCTATTATAATCTGTATCTTCAGGGAAAAAAACAAAATAAAAAAAACAGTTCTATTTTTATCGAACTTTCTGCGAAGTGCATATTTATTGCGCTTAAGTTTTTAAGAAGTTCAGTTCTAAAAGCTCGAAAAATCAAACGTTGATGAAGCTATTTATATTACACTAAAGCTAATTTACATGCCGAAATTTAAATAATTTTGAAAACATTTTTACAAATATTAGAAAGATGAGAATTCTCTTATAATTTATGAATATATTTACATTTCAAAAACAAAATGCGTTCATTAAAAAAAGCATTAATATTTTTCCTCAAGGCAAAATTTTAATGATAAATATTTATAATTATAGAAAGAACTTTTAAAGTCTTTTAACAAACATATATTTTTATATACTTAATACATCTTTTTCTTAATGTCGATTATTGAAATAAATGAATAATTATAATACTAAAGTATTTCTATCGATCCAGTAAATATTTGTGTATAATTAAACTTGCCGTTGTATAAACAGAATAAAATATTTCTTCTTGAATTCTATGTATAAATAATTTGACGTTTCTAACAGTGTAAAAAAGAATTTAAATTTTTAGTAGCTGTCTGAACTTTTCGCATGTTATTTATTGTAATTAAATATTTATATTCCGTTAAAATTCACGTAAGGTTTTTTTTTCTTTTTTTTTTTTTGTCTACTAGAAAAAAAAGTTGTGCTTTAAAAGTTTTATTTTAATAAATAGATAATTGTTAAGGAACAATTACAATTCTTCTTCATTTCAGTCATGAAATTTTGGTCATTTAAAACAAATAAAATTCATTTTAACAACTTTCAAGAAGTCAATAAATAATAACTAACTTTTTTTTATATATTTGTCATACTTTTTTGTTACTTAAACGTAAATGAATATAACAGAGCGTAAGAAAGCAATATATAAATATGAGTATAACCGGTATAATTCTTCATAGCCTGATGAAACATTATTTTCCTTATGCTTGTGTTTTGCACGAAGGCTATAAATATTTACCGTTTGAGCTTTAAAAGTTTTTTTTTATAGATAATTCTTAGAGAACAATTACAATTCTTCTTCATTTCTTTCATGAAATTTTTTTGGCCTTTTAAAATAATAGTAGGAGAGCTGTTGAACATTTTTGAGTAGGTATTTGAGGCACCCTGAAAATTTGTGCAAGACTTCTTTTGTAATGCCTGAATACAAAATCAAATGTCTGGCTGAAGGATCGTGGCCCAAAAACTGTGCCAGACACGTGTCAAGTGCCATTTGGCACTTCACACGTGTCTGACACAGTTTTTGTGCCGACTAAAGTGTCTGCCATTTTCAAAATATTTTTTTCTAAGCATAAATATTATTCTGCCTCAATCTCAGCGTGCATCAAATACCTTTTTTGGGTAGTCAAAAAATAGCACTTGACACGCGTCTGGCACAGTTTTTGGGCCGGCTAAAGTGTCTGTCGTTTTCAAAATATTTTTTTCTAAGTATAAATATTATTCTGTCTCAATCTCAGAGTGCCTCTAATACCTTTTTTTTTTTTTGGGGGGGGGGGGGGTAGTCAAAAAATGGCACTTGACACGTGTCTGGCACAGTTTTTGGGCCACGATCCTTCAGCCACACATTCGATTTTGTATTCAGCCATTACAAAAGAAGTGTTGCACAAATTTTCAGGGTGCCTCAAATACCTTCCCTAAAATGTTTAACAGCTCTTGGACTATAATTAAAATTAACCTTAACAACTTTCAAGAAGTCAATAAATAATAACTAATTTATTTTAAATTTATTTGTCATACTGTTTTGTTACTGAAACGTAAATGGATATAAGAGAGTGTAAGAAAGCATTATATATATCAGAGTATAATAATGAGCATATGCCTCATGTGATGACGTAAAGTATGTTATGTATATTTTGCTTTTGTGCTTTTACAAATAGGCAAAAAAAAATGTTTTTAGACTTTGGATTCGTATCTTGAAACCTATAAATACTGATATATATTTTGTTTGAGAAAAAAACAAAAATATGACGAGCATAAGTAACTTCCCGCATTTACATTGTAGTTCTAACATCACGTGTCAACTAGAAAAAAAAATATCTCTCAATTCTCCCTTCTTCTAAAATTTTACGGTAAATTCGATGCTTATTGTATAAAAGTAATCTAAAACAACTACAATCCACGACAAAAACAAAATACGACACATCCGTATTTATTTGCAGATCGATTACTATAAAAACAAAACAATGTTAACATACATAATGTCTTCTTTCAGAATATTAATGAAAATTTTGAAAAAAATATGACAGCCTACATATTAGAAAATGTATCAGTTTTGGTTTTCAAATGGTAACATTCCCTTTTGATACTATACTTGCATTTATTGTATCAAAGCAATAAGGTAAAAGGTGTACTTTATGTACGTTTCTTAAATCTTTACAGAGTTAGTAAAAAAGTGTGTTAGACGTTTATCCATGTACGAGGGGTTTTGGAAAAATAAAGATACAATGTCCTATACTCATTCAAAAAACTTTTAATTAATAAAATATCCATTACAAATTTTTTACTGGCATATGCCTTATTTTTCGATGTATACTTTCGATATCTCGAAATCGAAGGGACAGTAAAAAAATTTCGAGATAACAAGGTCATAATCAAAACATAAAAATTAAAGTAAAAACACAAGATACGGAATAATATTATAGAAATTAGAGTCATGATCGATGAGAATAAGCATGAATATGTAATGATAGTCGACAATGAGTATAACTACAGCAATGATAATTTTAATTTTTAAAATAGTAGAAAATAATTACATTAAATTGAAAAGAATTAGTAAATACATAATTGAACTTAGATTGCTAGAATTGCTCAAAAAAGCCAAGTGTCGTGGTCTGACTACATCTCTTTTGCAAGTTATCGTTTTCTACGTTTTCAGAGCATTCCATGAAGCGTTTTAGTACGTGGACGGCATCTTTAGCTTGGGCCGCAGTAACGCTAGGTAATGTTTCTGGAACATCCAGTTCTTCCTCATCATGAAAGGCAGAGACGAAATTGATTGAGAAATTATTTCATCGTCGGTCCACAGCCAAACAGACTTCAATGTCAGCATCTAATTCAGTGAAATCTTTGAAAGGCGTGTTTTCGGAAAGAGTGGGTGATTTTCAAAATTTACTCATTTCTCCCCACTCTGTTTCCTTTTCGGGTATAGCTCTTGTTTTCTGAACCTCGTCCCATTCAATTTCATTTTCTACTTCTTTCATAAAGTCAGGCCCCACCAGTGGCCGAGAGGTTCTGCTCTCGAAGCTGGTAGACGGGAAGTGCTGGGTTCGATCCCAATCGCGCCCGTCGGCCTAATCGTTCGGAGTTTTCGTGGTTTTCTTCGAGCCGTGGATCTTCCATGCGTTAATACGGATTAGGTTCCCTTAGAAAGACCCCCACGGAGGGCACTCCCCCCGGGCCTATATCCCTCGTGTAGATAATTGGCCGTCAAAAATCAACCCAACTCATAAAGTCAGTTTTTCTACGAGAAAAACAATTTATGATAGTCAATCCAAGCTCGATTAGCCATTCTCATGAATTCAAGAATGTTTAAGGGCGTAATTTACTCTTTTCTATCAATGGCATGTAGGATCTTCTTCGCTAGATCCTTCCTGTATCCATCTTTGAAACTTCCAATTAACCCTTTATTGAGAAGTCATAGCTTTGAAGTGGTGTTCGGTGGAAAGAAAACTACTTTTACCGCTTTCGTTTCTGGGATAATGATGTAAGCCTTGCACACTGTAAAAAAAAATCTGTAGTTCTACAGATGTAAAGTTACATGCTTACTAAACTTTCACCTGTAACGGTACGAAAAAAGCTGCAAATCTACAAAACTAGTTTTTGTAAAGCTACAAAAATCTGTAACTTTACAAATGAATCTGCTAAAATTTCAGTAATCTTACTAAACTTTTATTTGTAACCCTGGCTGCAGTTACATGAAAAGTTCTCGGAATCCCAGTTTCCAAAAAAATTCTTAGTAACCTTACAGATTTTTTGATTTTCGGCGCAAAAGTGTGTCTGTTACATGAAATTTTGTTGTTGCCGTTACATGAAAAGTTCTAGGAATCCAAGTTTCCTAGAAAAACTTTAGTAACTTCACAGATTTTTTTTACAGTGCAGTTGTCAATTAAAAGAATGATTTTCATCTTCTTTTTGCACATGTTCTTACTTATATGCTTCAGCCAGTCTGCAAAAAATTCACTTGTCATCCAAGCATTTTTATTCGCATTAAATTGAACAGGAAAGGAATTCCTAGTACCTTGGGCTTCTGGATTTCCCAATCATCAAAGGACTTAACTTCTCGGACAAACTCATGTTGGCAACTAACAGCAGTGTTACTTGGACTTTTCTGCGTTTTCCTCCGTGATAAATTTCTCCTTTGAAAACGACAGTTTCGTCCCGCAGTGCTTTAAAGAAAAGTTCTGTCTAATCTGCATTGTAAATGTTACCGGGGATTAGTCTTTCAAAAGATCAGGAAGATTTTTAATCCATTCCGAACAAAGTTCATCAGTCACTGATTCGCTCTCGCCACACAATTTTTGATAAACAATGTTGTGGCGTTTTTTAAAGTTCTTCATCCGTCCATTACAGCATTTGAAGTCCTTGTGCCCCGGTTTTTCTGCAAACTGTTTGGCCTTTTTTCTAACACATTACCTCCAGGAGGAACATAAGATTTCTACACTGTTTAAACCATTTTATGAGGCATTCATCTAAATCGGGATATCCGGCCATTCTAAGCTTCTTCGTGGCTCCTTTTAACTGCTCGAAAAGTTTCTCAATTTCGTTTTTTTCTTTCAATATCGTTGATAAAATCGATGCTGGAATTTTGAAATCCATTGCAATTTGTCCCTTCTATCCACCTTTGTCTACAGCATCTAAAATCTCTACCTTTTTCTCGATTGTTAACACGTTCCGTTTTCGCTTAAAGCTCACTGGTCTATTTTCTTTCGAACTTTCCAATTTGAGACTAGAACTGGCGATTCATTGACACGTTTCATCACTTCACTAACCTTTTTTGTCGACTGACTTAACCATATGCAGTAAACTCTGACCAATTTAGAAAAACACAACTAAACAACAAACATACGTGACAAATGGTTGGATAGTTGAAATACCATGGGCAAGATATGTGAATTGACGAGACAAGCTAGCGCAAACATCTTCACCCGTCACATCCTTCCTCCAAAATTACCACCTATACGACAAGGAAACACCTGTTTTTCTCCCTTTGTTTGCCGTTCAAGTGACCAGATGGACTTATAGGTATCGTCCCTGACCCCTCAAAGATATAATAATGTGAGAGATTCTTGGAAACATATCTCTATTTGCTTCGACGCAAATGAATGGCAATATTTTTGGAAAAATTCCTTTTTTATTTCGAAAAATATTCGACAGAACAAGGTTTTGAGTGAAAACTCTTCGAGATAATAATTAAAATTAACGTTAGTTGTATATGTAATATCAAGGGGAAAATATTTTTTCGAGCTATCGAAGTTCGAGATATCGAGAGTACACTCTAGTTGCCGTTATTATCCAAGCATTTGTTACGTCTCTGCACCAACAATTCGGCTTCTAAACACCAGGTCACTCAGAAGTAGTTCGGGCAGCGGTGGCCCAGTTGGCAGAGCATCGAATCCGCAGCTAAGGCCGCGGGATCGAGGCATACTGCTGGCTATAATCCGCCATGTACGCTAATGGCGCCTGGTGCATGTAAAATCCGTCGTGGGTGCAAAGTCCTCCAAGTTACCTGTGAATTATACCTCTGGAGGTGCCTGGCCAGGTGAAGGTCTCGTCATCTGATCAAGGTTCTAAATTACGAGACCAACATGAGTAGCAATGTGCAGGTGCCGAAAAACAGGTTATAACGTTAAGTAACCGGCTAAACATAGTATACACAAACGAGCAGTAGGCACTGCAAATAGGAGGACGATCGAGGCAATGATGTCAGGTTTATTGGCGCTTCGCGGCGGTTAGGCGGTCTTTCGCCCCGATGCCAGGTACTAAACCCGTTAAGCTGGGGCATCCCGGCAGGTAGGGGCCTGGTCATCGGTTAGAAAGAAAGAAAAAAAGCATTTGTTACGTCTGGGTACAAGCTTTTGTATATAACAGTCATGGAAGTTTACTGCCTGTTGTCGAAATGTCGAAACAACATTTCAACTTCGTCGTGGACGTTTTGCCCTGTAAGATGTTTCTTCAGGTAAAAGAATAATTGGTTGGCAGTCCTTTCCTGCGTTCTTTGACGATGGGCATCAGAGATCACAAATGGCCTGAAACATTTTTAAAAACAAAGTTTCTTCTGCTGCAACTGGTTGGTTGTTTGTTGGTTGTATTGATGACGGCCAATTATCTGCACGAGGGATATAGGCCCAGGGGTGAGTGCCCTTCGTGGGGGTCTTTCTAAGAGAACCTAACCCGTATTAACGCTTGGAAATCCAAGATTCGAAGAAAACCACGAAAACTCCGAACGATTAGGCCGACGGGCGCGATTGGGTTCGAACCCAGCACCTCCCGTCTACCAGCTTCGAGAGCAGAACCTCTCAGCTACTCTTTGCTGCAACTAATTTCTGGAAAAATTTCTAAAAGTTCGTGTAGTGTGGTAATAGGTTTTCTCAAACCATAATATCGGTTTTCAGGATACTATTAATTTTCAATGTAACATTTTCAGCTGGATAATTAAATTTATACATCCAAGAGTAAACAAAATAATAATTATTTTAACGTTAATTTTAATCCTCTTCTGTGTTCTTTATGAACATTGGTCCTATTTCCAGAGAAAGCCCGACATCATTTCGTTACATTTTGGGGATTCATAATGTTCCAATAGAGGGAAGCAATTTCTTTCTAAATATCCGCAGGATTACCAATTCATAATTGTTTTAAATGATATTATTAATAATTTCATAACTAAAAATGTATTATTGAATCAAACAAATGCCTAGATTACGTTTGAGTCCATTCATTAAATTTCATTAAAAATAAAATAAAATAAATCATATGATTTTAAAAAAGAAAAATGTTCAATCGAAGTTTTATTTTAGGAAGATACAGATTAAAGTTTTTCATGTAGTTTTAGCATTAGCATCCCGAAATCCATCCCCCGCCCCTTCTAACCCTATTAAGATATATAACAATATCATAAACTATATATTTTTTTCCTGACTGATTTAGGCCGAGAAACAAAAAAGTATCAAAAGTGGATGTTATCAATGGGAAAATTAAAGATGATATAATTTTTAATATGTAAATCATCCCTATTTCAATAATTATATTCACATTCCAGAAGAAATCATTATTTTGAATCTAGAAAAAAAGGCGTGTATACATATATACTTTTCTTCTTCACACAGATAGAACAGTAACAAAAATAAATAGATTACTATTCTATTAAAAATAGACTATTATTAAGAAACAAATCTGTAATACTTAATGAAATATATAACTACAGTTTCGAGCGTATTGAAATATATTTGCACAACATTATAAATTATTATGTGTTTTTTATTGTTTTTTTTTTTATATAAAAGAAAAGGAGTATGATGAAATAAAATAGCGATCCGAATCGTTAATATCCAGAAGGCCCTATAACAATATTTGTAAAACCAAAAAACAAAGTATGGATCAATGGAGTACTTAGATTTTTTCTTTAAATTTTTATTCTTTATGATCCAATGAAAAACGTATAATTTTCTTAAACAATGGTCTTTTATTTAACTGATTTTCATTCCTTTTCAATCTAGACTTTTGCTCTAAATCTGAGAATTTCCGGATAAATCCTGAAGTGAATTACGTGGGATGAAGAATACAATGGCGAAAAGAAAAGAGGCAGTATCATCTTCACACAAAATAAGTCAAATGTTTCGGATTATATTTTAAGAACACTAATGCAATAAAGCAGCTTAATGAAAAAAATCTAAGAGTTTAAAGTTAAAAATAAACAGAATATCTCATCTTCTGAAAAAAAAAAAAAAAAAAAAAAAAAAAAGATTTGTAATAAAATAATAAATCTCAGCATTTTAAATTTTAACAAATGCGTATATATGAATATTCATACGTATAATCTTTTAAACGAGTTTTTATAAAGAAGGGATTTTTCTAAGCGGACGTTAATCTTCCAAAATGTAATTTAAAATGTATCGTACAGATATTGCTCTGAATATAAGAATTCCCGATTAAATTCAAAATGAATTACATGGAATAAAAAATACAGTAGTGAAAAGAGAAATAATTTAATCCTCAATAAATAATGCAAAATGTTTCAGATGGTATAATGAGAACCACAGTGTAATAAAACATATTAAATCTTGTAAAATACTTAAAACTCTTACGGATTAAAATTAACAGCAGAACGTTACAGCTATTAAAAAATATTTTACTTTATAACAAAATAATAAAACTCAGCCTTTTAATTTAAAAAAAAAGACAGTATTTTATTCGTTTAAATGAGTTTTTCTAAGCACAAAGATGTAAGTTAACCTTTTAAAATGCAATGAAAATATGTCTTTCAAATATTGAACTAAATATAAGGATTTCCGAATAAATTCCAAAATAAATTTCATAGGTAAATAAAGGTAAAAAGAAAAGAAATAATATGATTCACAAGGAATTATAGTGAATTCTTCCGATGATATTTTAAGAACAATAGTGCAATCAAGCGTATTGAATTAAAAATCTAAACATTTACAGATTAAAATAAACATCAGAATATCGCAGCTATTAAAAAACTGTTTTTTAATAAAACTCCGTACTTTTAAGTTTAAAAACAAACTAATATTTTATTCTTTCAATTGGACTTTTCCAAGAAAACGAATTTTTACGTGTAGATGTTAATCTCTTAAAATGTAATTTAAAATGTGTCCTTTAAGTTTTTTCGCTAAATAAAAGATGCTGCATAAATCAGTTTATCAGGATAAAGAAAATAATGATACAAAAGAAGAGATAAAATATAATCGGCAAGAAATTATGCGAAATGTTTTACATAGTATTTTAAAAAGGACAGCTCAATGAAAATGTTAAATTCTGTAAATTATTTATGCGTTTACATATTAAAATAAGCTGAAAAGCGTACCAGCTATTTAAAAAATAATACTCCTTTTATAATTAATTGACAAAGATTTGTATTTTTAGCTTTAAATAAAACTGTATATTATTCGTTTACAATGAGTTTTTCCGAAGCAGGAAATTTTTACAAACAGAAAATAATCTTTCAAAATCTATTTTAAAGTGTGTCGTTCAAATATTTGCATAACAATTTCACCACTGTGTTTCATTTTACTAATGTTAAAAGTACAGAAAAGTAGGTGTACATAATTTAGGCGCATGTAACATTTACTGTAGGCGTTATGAAAGAGCATGACATTTTTAATCGAAATTAAAATTAACATTTCAAATCGCCCTTTTATTAAACCGATCTATTTAAAAATTTATTCGACAAAAATCAAATAATATAAATTATATTAGTTTTCTTTTTTTTAATTCTAAGTATAAATATAGATATAATATATCTGTTTTTCTTTACATGCATAACGTCATGTGTTTTAATACCACGAAGGAAATCATGTTCATCAAGCTTTTGAGTATAGACGCTTTCAGTCGTGACGTCATTCACGACGTTTTGCTTCGAAATTGACTCCAAACAAATGGTAGCCATGCCGTATTTTCTATTTTGTTTGTATAACTATATCTTATGGCTATATCTCACAGCTGAGTGTTTTTAGACTTTATAGGAAGTGGTAACATTTTCTACTATTTATAAATAAAAGAAATGAAACATATCAACCGTTTGTTTGGAGTCTGTTTCCAAGCAAAACGTCTTGACTGGCATCACTCTGAAACCATCAAATGAATTAAATGCAGTTATTCGAAATATTGTTGGTTGGTTGAATAGATTTTTATGGTGTATGGATCCTGTAGAGGCATCCTGGGCCAAACAACAGTTATTTTAAAGTGATTTCGCCTAAATGGGATTCCAAATTCAACCATTGGAATTTTGAAAATTCTCTACAAAGAGCTAAAACTTTGATAGACATTCAGATACTCTACGGTATGTTTGGCGTATTCCTTAAAATGACTCTTGTAAAGGAAATTTTGGGAGGCGAAAAAAGTGTTTTTCAAATGTTAAAATAATAAACAGTGGGGAGAAACTCGGGGAATAATTGTATACTAGTATGCACCTTTTCCCCATGAATATACCATAGTATATATATGCCAATACAGCCCGCACTACCCCTACGGTCAGACTTGCATATTATAACCATTTAAATTATATATACACGCGTATGTGTTTGTATGTCCGTGTGTGTTTTGAAAATTTAAACATGAGTAATATTTATTATTATTTTTAATTATGCCATTTTTATTTAATAAATGCTTACATGCCGCTTCGTATACAATTCCAAATGTATAAATTATTTTCTACAGATAGCAAATGCATGCTTAAATATTATAAAAAGAGTGTTTGCTTTAAAATTGTAAATAAAAAATTTTAGCTTTTCCTTTAACAATTCTAGTTCAAAATAAATAAATAAATAGAAAATATAGTACTCTAAAAAAGGTTTAAAAAATCTATTTAAAAATTTTAAGTTGCAATACGTTTAAAATGAAGAAAAAATAGCAGCCGATCGAAATTTACGTCAAAGCTAAGTAATTAAAATTCAATTAAAGACTTTTTTTCTTACGATTTCCAAAATGTCATACAACATTGCATATTTTAGAGAAGATTTTCATTTAGAAGTATTCCATAATGGAATAAAAATATTGTACGTGCCAGATTTCTTCTATAATTTACAAATAATACCACAGCAAAAATGTTTTCTGATTTTCAAAACATAATTTTTAAAATGCACAATCATTTTAACAAAATCGATAACATCTGAATACCTTAAAGTAAAAAGTGGTAATTATATTGATGTCAATAAGTATCAGAGTCAACTTTCAAACCTTCAATGAACATGAGATAAAAATCGGATGAATCCTTTTATATGGTCAGTCATCAAACACAACACAATGCCTATTGAATATATTTATGAAACGACTATTTAAAGAAATTATGCTAATAGAAAAATAGAGAAATGCCGGAACGAGTTGTTTCTTGTGTCTATTCCTGCATGAGAATATTCAGAAAAGTTGTACATTGTACTTTGATCATATAAAATGCTCCTGCACTAAACAAAGATATGTAGTTAGAAAATTTTAATGTTTATATCTGTGTCAGAACACACAGTAAAATTGTACGTTCAGAATTGATTAAGAAAAATACTCTTGTTTTATTTAAATGGGTTAACAGATCAGAACTTATAAATCTTTGAATTTTTCTACTCATATGCATGAATGTTTTAAAATCTTTTTGAATGCACATATTTATAAAGAGACATAATAAAAATTAATAAATGAAAAATAGGCAAAAGAATAAAAACCAAAGTACAGCATGTTAAAATATAAACGGTTTTTCAATGAATATTTAATGGTTATGATTTTGATTTGATGATTATGAACTCATTACAAAAAGGGAATTTGGAGAGTAAAAATTAAATGGTCTTAATTTTATGTTATTCAAAGCAAACCAACCATATCAACTAAATGCAGGTTAAAATTTCGCATGATTAAATGACTGTAATCCATTAAATGTTTATAAAAAAAAATTGTATAATACTAAACATTTTATTTATTTAATTCACTTAAACAATATTAAATCTTTCAACTACTTCTTTATTTTTTTACACAAATAAAATGTTTCTTACAAAACTAATTAACTTGCGATTTGTTTATAAACATATATCATTCGTGAGAGAGAAATATGAATAATTATTAATAATAATAATAATAATAATAATAATAATAATAATAAATAGTTAAATCACTGAACAAATATGATTCTTAATTAAATTTAGTTTTTTGTATTTACAGCAGTTTGTGTAAAAAATATGCAGTAAAAAACCTACAAAATTAAATGAGATCCGCATTAATTACACATTTATAATAGATTTCTTTGTTAGTATTTTTAATATTAGCTATGATAATATTATTTACTTTAGTCATGTAGTTAATGTTAAACATTTTCAACTGATTCTGCGTATCCTACTTAAATACATTGTTTCTAGAAAGCTAAATGTCGTCTGGTTAACTTATGAATTTTGATCATTCATCAATGAAAAATATTCTATTAACTAAGGAATAAATAATTTATTTACATTATAAATATGAATGTTTAAATACAACAGATTTATTGAGCTTATATTATATAAGCCTCTTATAAAGGTATTACTACGCGAGCAAAATTAATTCCATGATCATTAAATTGAGAAACAAAATGGAACAAGCATAAGATTGTTGAAAATATATTTGACATTGCAATTATACATTATATTTATATCATTGGACATTAAAATAATTATACAAAACGAGAAACTTTTTGTTGTTGTTGTTAAAGAGTCATTAGCCTTATTATAGACTAAATTGCTTTTATTTTGGATATTGGTTTTTTTTTTTTTTTTTTTTTTTTTTCTTAATCACAGACGCAAAAGCTTTAAATTGTAACGACATTTAAACGATTGGCAAAAATTATAGAATTTCTGAGATTTTCTCATATTTAAAATTTGCAATGCATTTCATTTCTCCATAACTGTATATATAGATTTTTTTTTACTTTCAAGTATTACAAAAATTGAAAAATTTTTATAACAATAAAAGGACGATTTTTTTTTGTAATTATTATTGATATTCCAGATAAAGAGGACTATTTAAATGAAACATTTTTTTAAAGCTATGTTCACGATGAAAAACAAAGAAAAAAATATGTGTATTTAAAAAGTAATTAATAGAAGATTATTGAAAATATATCTGGTGTTGTAATTATACTTTGTCAGAGTGCATTAAAATAAGAAAACCGAATCACTTTTTTACGCAATAAAATATTACACTTATTATTATTATTATATTCTGAACTGTTTTGATTATTTGAATATCTCTTCTGTTAATCATAGACACAAAAGTTTTAAATTATAATGCCATTAAACCACTTGACGAAACTAAGAATTTATGCAATATTCTTTTATTTAAAAACTGCAATCCATTTTATCTCTTCGTAATTACATGTATATTTTATTTTTAATCATTTCAAAAGATTTGAATCATTTTTTTTTACAATTAAAATATTATTTTTTTTTTCATTTCGATTTATAATTATCAGTAATATTTTGAAAAAGTGAAATTAATTAAACGAATAAATGTCTTAAAGGCATATTTATGAACAACAAAAGAGAAATACATATATATATTTTTAAATAATCTAATTTATAAATTAATAGACAATTATTGAAAATATATCTGATAGTGTATTTATATTTTACAGAAATTATAAATTTTTGGAACAAACTAAGAATATTAAAATTGTTAAATAATTTTGTTTAATGAGCGGCCATTAAAATTAATTGCAAGCATAACACAACGAAACTAATCATTTTACTACAGTTGTAATTATTATTATTATTATAGTTTGAGTTAATTTTTTTTTTATTCTAAATATCTTTTTTTAACAATAACATAATATTTGAAATTATAATTATATTTAAACTATTAACGAAATTCATGAAATTCCAAAGTTTTTTTTTTTTTTTATATTTAAAAATCATCAATGTATTTTATTCCTTCTTATTTAATTTTAATTATAACATTAATTAAAAAAGAAGTCAATTATTATGATATTAAAAACAAATGCAATTTAAATAATTAATTATATTTTCAATATAAATGCATGTGTGTGTATTCATTATTCATAGGAATCATAAAAATAACAAGCGTTTAACACGTGAAAAGGATCATTCAGAGATGATAATTCTTTTTAAATGATTTACTCTCAACTCGCAAAAGCTAATTTTTACTAAAAGATTTGAGGAATATAAGGCAATTTAAAGGCATATTTATGAAATAAATAAAAAGAAAGAATCAGTGATACATTTAGTAAATATAAAATAACTAATCAAATTGAATTAAATGTCGTTAAAATGTACTAACATTCATGTTACTAAAAAGGAATATAACTTCTTAAAAAGTGAAAATGTATTTGAAACATTCAAAACTTTTATTGAAAATCTAAAAATACGAAAGTGCACAAATATAGTCCAACTATTTCTAAACCGCGGTTCATGGCCTACCGATCGGTTGTTAAAAATATGTTATACATTTAAAATATAGATATGGCTTAACAGTGGCTTAACAGTGTTATCACTTTGAGGGACTTCCGCGTTGACTTCATCTTTACGCCTAGTCTATTGATGAAAGTCTAAAATGAATGAGACATTGGGATAGAAAGGCTAACTGTAGTATAAATACTACGTAATAATTTTATTAAAAATAAAAATATAAAAAATGAAAAATTACTTTTAAAGAAAAGTAGTATTATAAATGTAAAATAGTAAGAAACCTTACTGGTTTAGAATTAGAGAAATATATATATATATATATATATATATATATATATCGTGAAAATACATAGATATATAAATTTGTGAAGAAACTGGTTTGAGTCAAAAATTTAAAAAGTTTCCATCCCAACACAGATTCTGACTCTAAATATACCTATTTAGTTACTCGCTAAATAATTATTTAAATAGCTTCAATTGAACCTGCAGCGAAAACTGAAACTAAAATCTGCAGTCTTTTGATAAGATTTATTTGTAATCATTTATAGTAATTAGCAATAATTATTACCAATAGTAATTTGGGAACAAACATTTCTAAATTCATAACTCATAAATATTATACGGCATATACTTAACCATTTTCAGCTCTATATGCAAAACAGTATGAAAACTAGTCGGATGTGTCAATACCAAAACTTTCTTCAATCTCATACATGTTAATGCTTCAAAATTCGCTAGCACAGTGCCAAATTAAATGGCAATCTATGCCTCTCATGAGGATTCTAAAGATATGAAATTCCGTGCATTAGTTCCTGAAAAGTGACTGTAGCTAAAATCGTGTAAATCATTCAAAATGCAGCTGAACAGAACCACCTGTTGGGCGATTTACACCAAAACTTAAACAGCAACAACTTATCTCAACGCCTAACTAAACCTGCAGTTTGATGAAAATTCGTGCATTAGCTTTTGAGATAGAGCTATTGCAAAAATAGCAAAAAAAATGCAGCATAGCAGAGCTAACTATTGGGCGATTTACACTAAAACGTAATCAGCACTAAATCCTATCAAGAACTAATTGAATCTGAAGTTTGATGAAAATCCGAGCTTTAGTTCTTGAGATAAGAGCTATTACACAAATTATGAAAAATGCAGCATAGCACTGCCACCTGTCTGGCGATTCACATCGAAAGCTATTCAGCACCAGTTTATATCTAGATCTAACTGAATCTAAAGTTTTGTGAAATTTTGCGAATTAGTTCTTCAGATAGAGCGCCCACAAATTTTTTGTCACATACAGACAGATCCACAGAATGACAGACAGACTAGCAGACAGACATTTTCTTAAAACCATCAAATCGTGTTCAGGACCTTCTAGAACGTATAAATCCATCGAAAACAAAAAGTCGAAATTTTGACGAATCCAACACTTTTTTGTAAAGATAGCAGGAAATAAAAAAATTCGTTTTGAAAAACAAATGAATTCTTGTGCATTATCACCTGAGTAAAATTACAAATTTACAAAATAATTTTATAATTTTACAATTTTTTGTATTTTATATCATTATACAACAAAATTTGCATATAAGGTAAAATACTAAAATTCTAAATGAATTAATTCAATTTGAGGTGGGTTAAAGCATGAATTGAGAGGGTAAAACGATTTTGAAGCTACTCTTTAGAAATAAAATTTTTTAACATGGAAATGAAATATTAGCTAAATCTATTTAATTTTTAATCGATTAATGATTTAATTGTCCAATAATAATTGAGGTAAACAAGTATTTACGTGGAGAAACTTTAATTATAGAAAATCTACACTTTAACTATAAATATTTACTCGACTTTGTTTTCCAAAATTTCACGATCATATGAGTCAATAAAAATGTAAATCCGTAAATTCAATTTTAAATTAACTACTTAATCATCTGTAATACTAAAGATAGATGCTTGTCTTTTTGTGCTGCATGCCATCCGAAGAGACCACAGCACGCAGAGATACAATATTTGACAGGAAGGTACCCGTATGTTAGAATATATGCACATTTAAGCTAGTTTTTGGTTTTTCGATTAACTTTTTTTAGAATTTAAATTGTTGAGCGTTGTTTAGCGTTAATCGGGTTTTTATTTTTTAACCCAATATAGTAAATTTTGTTTCCTGTTGTTTATTCAAAATTCGCACTACTATTTTTGAATTTTTCGCGAATTCTTTTATGCGATTTTTAGAGGTTTCTTTGCGTTTTGCATCAATTTTTTGACATTCGTAAAAGAAATACGGTGTCAATAATTTATTCCAATATACTAAATTTTATCCTCTGCGATTACTGAATTTTTAGCAATGTCATATGCAATTTTTTACATTCGTTACGGGAATCCAGCGTCAATCTTTTAGCCCAGTTTAGTAAATTTTGTTCCTCCGAGTTTTGAATTTTTGGCTATTAGCATTTATATATATATATATATATATATATATATATATATATATTCTTAAAGGAACTTTCTATCCTTTACCCCAATTTAGTACATTTTGTACTGTGAGATATTTTTTTTTTCGATTCGTCGCATCTCCTGG
Organism: Maratus speciosus; assembly: GCA_963932465.1. Taxonomy (NCBI): domain Eukaryota; kingdom Metazoa; phylum Arthropoda; class Arachnida; order Araneae; family Salticidae; genus Maratus; species Maratus speciosus. The sequence continues at coordinate 306,146,860 of OZ010789.1, read as the reverse complement.
TTTTGACATTATTTTTTTCCTAAACGGAAAGAACTCTTCGGTAAATTTTGTTACTACCGTGATTAAATTCAGCTTAGAAGAATGCCAAACCAGTTCCTATAGCAATGTGAGAGACGATAAAATTTCGAATTTAATCTCGGTCAAAATAAATAATCAAAATAATTCAAGGTTCGCCTCATTCGTGACCAGAGTTGGAGTTGAACACAAGGGTGTACGCTGCCTAAGGCGACCAGGTGTAAATTCAAAGGTTCGTTTAATTTCAGGATCTTTTCAGAAAACCTATTATTAGAATGGGCGAAGTTCTGCAACTAAACTAATAATCTCTGAAATAAGTAAAATTTGAAATGAATTAAAATCGAGTCATTGGATAATGTTTATTCACATACATATTGTTTTATTTTTTATTTATTTATTATTATTTTTAAACATTATGGTAAGAAAGTAAATGAATTAAATACAAGAAATTAATACAAGAATTAAAAGATCAATATTTATATTGTATACAATATTCTACTCTAAAAACATATTTTCTTCAACAAACATTTTAAATAAAATGTTTTTGATAAACGTTTGTGTTAATGTTGAAATGTAATTTGATGTTTGAATTATTTACAGAGTACATTTGAATTTTGTTCTTGTAAATTAAATAATATCTAATCTTACTTTATCTTTGATATTATAAAAATACATAAAATATCGGTCATAAATTTATGTATTAATGCCAAAGTATGTATTTTTTAATTAAGTCGTTAGTTTTCGTCATGTAAGTAAAAGAACACTAACTTAACATTTAAACAATATTTGTTATAAATGTGAATTATTTATAATAAATGTATGCTTTAATGCTAAAATACTTTTTTTTATAACATATCGAGAGGTATAATTTTTAGTACCTCTGAACATCTACAGTGCTTCCGACAAATTTTTCTCTTTATAAATAAAATAAGATTTTTTTTTTTTTTTTTTTTTTTTTTTTTTTTAGATTAACAAAAGTTATTAGTATAGGAATAGTTTAAATTTTTAGTTAAAAAAAATGAATATGAATTTTTAACGAGGTAAATACGCATTTGAATGAAAAGAAAAGCAACATATAGAAAAATTCAGGCATTATGAATCCTCCAGTATGGCATTTTTTTGCGGTTTTTTCAATATATTCGTATTTCAATGGAAATTATATAAAACTAACTAAAAAATAAATCTAGACATGTGAGATCAATAAAGTTATTAAAATTCGAGCAATATTTTAATTAATTAAATAAATAAATAAATATGATTTTTTGTGTGAATAAATGTGCGTTTGAATGTAAACTGAACGTCAAAAACAAATTTGTCAAAAATAATAAGTAACTTCTGAAATTTGAGTTCAGGAATGCATTAAAATAGAAATAATAAATTATTCTTTGAAAATGAATGCACATTTTTGAAAGAATGGATGCACATTTAATTGAAAAATAAACTGAAATAAACAATTCAGATATGTAAGTTTAATAAAAGAATAATCCCTTAAAAAAGGGGGAAATTTTAGAGTATATAGTAGCTATGTAGGTTTACACTTTTATTAAATTTGTGAAATTCTAAGTCAGCTAATTTAATTATAAATCGATTAATTCATTAACTAACAAGTCATATTTGTAATAAACCGAAACCGAAACGAGAGAGAAATAAATCATAAAAAATACAGTAAATTCTGTCTAAAGCGGACTCTGTATAATCCGGAAATCTGTCTACCGCGGAAATTTTTTCAAGTCCCGGCGAACCCATAGAAAATTACATTAATTCATGCTGCATAAGGCGGAATCTGTCTGACGCGGAAACGGAAAGGATTTTAAGGTCCCACCGAAACCAAAATTTTGCATAAGACGGAAAAAGGATAATTTAAAAATGAAAAGCGTTTTGTTTATTAAACTTTAAACCTGATAAGTCAAATAACTCAATGTCGAGCATGTTAGCTAAAATTCCGTAAGCTTTTAAAAAAGTTAATTCAAAAGAACAGAAACTTTAAACTTTAAGGAATTTATGCTTATGCCATTTTTTCATATGCAAAATTGCATCTAAAAGTTAATATTTCTAGTAAAATGAACATTTATGAAAATGATTACGTATTTTCGAAAGTACAATATATTATACTTTAAGATTGATCTCAAATTCAAAATTATAGCGTTTTTTCTCATTCTCGAAGTTTTTTTTTTTTTTTTTTTTTTTTTTTTTTTTGTGTGTGTGTGTTTATAAACTTCCAATATGAATGTATTACAGTAGTACTAAGAAATTGAATAAAGTTTCTCATTTATCTTTAAAAAGACAAAGGATCTTTCAGAATTTCAGTTTTCAACCGATTTTCTAGTCAGGAGAATCAATAAAAGATCGTCATTTCCAGGGGGTTTTTTTTGGGGGGGGGAGGGGGGAGCTTTTTTTTTGCATAAACCGGAATATTGTCTACCACGGAAATTTTTCTCAGTCCCGACCGATTCCGCCTTAGACAGAGTTTACTGTATCTTACATATTTTGCTTTTGTACATATGAATAAACGTTTAATTATTGTTATTATTATTATTGGAAATAGTGAAAAGAGTATAATATATGTATCGAAACATCAATATCTGCCAGGAAAAGTATCAATGTACTAAACGTATTTCCGTAAAATAATAATAATAATAATAATTATGTAAACGTAAACAAATATTTATAATTAACTGCGTGTGTTAATATTAAAATACAATTTACGAAATTGTAATAGTTTTTCGAATTTATTTAAAATTTCATCTCGTGAATAAAATAACATTATTTTCCCGATTTGATAAGAAAATACCCGTAGAGAAATTTCTGTTACAAATCTATGTGTTCATGCTAAAATAATATTTCAGAAAATGAAAATGTTCTTTAAAAATGAATGTACATTTTTGAAAGGATAAATGTGTATTTAGTTGAAAACTAAAATAATCTGATCAAGTAAATTCCGGTATGTGAATTCAATAAAATAATAATATTTCAAGATTAAAAAAAAAAAAAAAAAAAAAAAAAAAATCCGCTATCTAATAGCTAAGTAAAATTATTTTTATAAAATGTATTCAATATTTATTCAATTTTAAATCAATAATTTCTAAAACCATATTATTTCATATTATTCATAATGTCAATACAAAATGGGGAGCAGAGGTTTAAAGAAATCTAAATAAAGGAAGGTACATTTTCAGTCGCATACATATTTTATAAATAAATGCATGTTTTTATTTTTGAAAATATTAAATAAAAGATTAAAAAGGAATATTACAGATATAAAAAAAAATCTGTCTGTATTCCTAGTAAATTATTAATGTCGCGGTTACTTTTTCATAAACAGAATAATAAATAAATAAAATGTATCTGTTAATGTTGAAATGCAATGCAAAAAATAATGATTTTTTGAAGTTGTCGGATACATTATCTTCTGAACAAAATAATACTGATTGAGTACTTTGCAGTTTGTTACTATGAAACTACATAAATTTGTGTCATGAATGTAAGTTAAAGCTAAAATAGTATCTTAAAAACTTCAAGTATTAAAATGGTGTTATAATTAATATTATTTTATTTTTTAATTTACGCTACTTAACAAATATATTAGTTTGACATTTTTCAATATGTTACTATAAATAAAAATAAATGATTCTAGTAAATATCCTGTTAAGAATAAAATACTATTTTATAAATTTGCAAAAACTGTATACTAATTTCGGGAGACGTTTAATTTTAGACACGCAATTTAAATAAGGATAATTTGATATTTTTGTAATTAAAAAAATAACTTTCAAAATGTGATTTGTTTTTTGTTTTATATATACTCATATGAATAGATTGAAAGAATTTGAAATTGGTATTTTTGAAAGAATAAATGTATATTTAAATGAAAATCCACGCTGGGCAAAATGGATATAGATAAATTCAGATATGTATGTGCAGTAATATTATTAGAAATATAATAGTTTATTTCAAAAAATAAATATACATATTTGAATGAATAAATGGAAATTTAACTGAATCAAATAATAAATACTTAAATCCATATATTTGAGTTCAGTAAATTTAATACAATGACAATATTTTTTTTTTTTTTTTTTTTTTTGTAAATAAACGGGTGTTTGAATGAAAATTAAACAAAACACGAGCTAAAAATATAAATTCAGATATATTAGTTCAGTAATGTTTCTGAGAAAGCAACAGTAATTCATTTTATTTGATTATTTTTTTAATATAGATTTATTTTTGAATGGATAAATGTAGAATTAAATGAAAAGTGAACTAAGCTTAGCAAATAATTCCATGAAAAGCAATATTTTTTTAATGAAAGAAATTGAATTAAATGAAAAATTAACTAAACTACATATGTAATTGAATAAATTAAAATATCTAAATTCATTAAATTAATAAAATGGGATTAATGTATTTTTAATTTTATGTAAATTTCTATTTTTTACATGTGTAAGTGAATAAAAATGAAAATAAAATATGTAAATAAATAAGTTGAAATGCATGAATTCAGTAATGTTATCGAAATAAGAATAGTATTTTACTTTAAAAAATGAATGTATATTTTAGAATGGATAAATGCATATTTAAATTAGGATTGAACTAAAAAAAACAAATATAGGGTCGCAGCGTCCTATATTTTTTTTAGAGATTTTCTACCACTTTATCCAAACAGTAATCCTCTCGATTCATTTTTATTACACAAATTAAATAAATCTACTACGAAGATAATTGTTTTGAAATAGTGGTAGCTTATACATAAGTAATATTGCGGCTTCTGCAAATATTTTCAGATTAAAAAATAAATAAAAATAAGCAAGTATTTTTTAATAAATAAATGTACTTAATGAAAATGTAACTAAACTAAAAAAAAAGTTAATTATATAAAAAATTCAATAAATATGCAAAAAATAAATAAGTTCAGATCTGTAGGGTTCAGTAAAGTTACAAAGGAAGAAATAATTTATTAACTTATATATTTGTTTAATTGATTATATTTGTTAAATGAATGTGTTTTTGTAAGATAAAATTCATTAAACCAAATAACTAAATAAATGCGGGCACATAAATTCAGTAATATTATTAAAACAACTTACTTTTTAAAAATCGATACACTTTTTAATGAGTAAATATGTATTTAAATGAAAAGGGAGTTAATCTAAACGAATAAATTCACATGAAAAATAACTTAACATTTTTAAATGAAAAAATGTGATTTTAAATGAACGCTAAAATACAATAAATATTAATTAAATAGAGATATTTGAGATCGGTAAGTTAATAAAACGGGTGGCAGAAAGTTATATTTTAAACTTTCAATGGAATTCTTTATGTGGATAATCGTTGATATGAGTAAAAAACAAAATAAAGTAAGATGATAAATAAATTCCGATGAGGCCAGCAGTTTTATTGAAGTAATAATCAAAATAAAATTAAAAAAAAAAAAAAGAATGCATGAACGGAGAAATTTATACCTAAATGAAAGTGAACTAAGCTAAACAATTAAAATCAGATTTAAAACTGAAAATAATAAACTAAATTAAATTATAAATAATTAAATTATTTCACATCAGTAAGTTAATGACAAAGGATGCTGGGAATTATTTTTTTTTTCATTTGTAAAGCAATTTGTATGTGATGAAATGAGTATTAGAAGGAAAACTAAATTAAACCAGATAATAAATAAATAAAGATGTATGTTTAAAAGAGTTTTTAAAATGGAAATTTATTTTTTAGATTGAATATGTTTTTCTTTTTGTAAATTATGGGTATTTGGAAGAAAATCTAAAATAAATTTAATTAATTTATTAATAATATTATAATGATATTTATATTTATATATATATTTCAAAGTAAACAGTTTTAAATGGATAAATATGATTTTTAATCTAAACTAAACGAAGCTAGACAATTACACATTTTTGCTTAAATGATTTCGCTTTTAACTGTAAGTAAGGTAAGCAAAATAAAATATAAATAAATGCAAAGATTCAAAAAAAAAAAAAAATCCAAAATGAGAGTAGTGATTTAAAAAATATATATATGACATTTCATTTCCATCAATGCAAGACAGAAAATAGTTAAGAAAACTGAAATAAACTAACCAAATAAATACAGACATATGAGTTCCGTAAGGTTATTTCAACGATAATAGTAATTTACTTTAAAAAATGGATGCATATTTTAAAAGAAGTAACTATATATTTAAATAGAAACTAAACTAAGAATAACGAATAAATTCAGCCAAAAATAAATAAAATAATAATAAACATTTTTGAATGAATAAATAAATATTTACATATGAACTAAACTAAACAAAATAATAAATAAATAAATGCAGATATGTGGATTTATTTAAGTTAGGGAAATAGTAAACAGACTTTATTTTGTAAATTGAATGCAGTTTTTGCGTAAATAAACGTGTATTTCAGCGAACGCGAAATTGATAACAAGCTGGAAATTGAACGTCAAACGGGGCAAACGAGGTGCGTTCGTACTATAAATAGTTTTATAAATATTTTTTGCACCGCATATTGTACTGTATGTATATTTTAGTGCACTTCATAAGTGCATATCAATTTCCTTCTGTTCGAAAGCTGTAACATCATTAAAATGCACTTGAAATAATTTTTTTCCCATTGGCCATAATGTAACGGAGAAATTTTGACTGTCCCTGTAATTAAATTATAAATTCGATTTTCATAAAATTAGTAATGACTCTACAAAATTTTGCAACAGTTATATATTTAAAATGTCAGACCATTCGATTAGGTAGTTTTTGCTCTGTTATATGCGGACGGACGGACAGACAGACGGACCGAACGACAACTATTGGTGCTACGTATTTATCTAATTACGAACGCATCTAAAAACAGACGTCCGACTTCTTTACTGTTTCTAAAATAATAATAATAGTTTATTATTTAAAAAAATATTTCTGAATTGATAACTGTGTATTTAAATGAAAACTAATCTAATTTAAACAAATAATTTCAGGCATATAATAAAATATGCCTTATTAATTAATATGCTTGATTTATTACATATATTAAAATATATATGTAATAAAATAATATTAACTTAAGAGAGAGGAAGTAAAAGTTTAATGTATCTAGCCGATAAATAGAATTTCTTTTGTCAAATTAAAAATAATTCTTCTTCAACTAGTAAATTAATTATAACAATCAAATTATTAACAAAATATAATTTTTATGTTGAAATTTTTGCTTGATATTTATATTTAATAAAAGTAATTGTTTATTTTCCAGGTGTGAAATAATGATTATTGATAATTTTAAATACACACGATACAAACAATTAAATTCACTTGATTACATAATATACCAATTTGTTTAATAATCCTTAGAAACAGAAATAGTGAAAAAAAAGATTTAAATATTTTTTTTTATATTTATACACTGTAGGAACATACATCTAATAATAAAAAATAGTTCAAAAATTACTTTAAAATAATTTTATCTTTGTAAAATCGAAAAAAAAAATTTATTATGCTACGCTAAGTATCTGAAACATTTTTATTAGAATATAAATATAGAGAAAGCATTTAAAAAGTTTTGTACAGCTTTATGTATCTAAGGGTCAATAAACCAAGATTAGGCTTATAAACATTCACCAGGATTGTTAATATTAACATAACATTGTAAAATATGAAATAAGAATAGTAATTTATTAATAAAAGAAAGAATATAGCTTTTCGAATAATGCGTATTGAAATGAAAAAACGAACATTTAACTTAATTCAGATCTAAATTTAAATTACTTTACTATTTACTATTCCGATTCTAAATTTTAATTAATTAAATTTTTAATTCTACAGATTCTAAATTTAAATTATTTTTTTATTTAGTTTGCAGATTCTGAATATAAATTATTTGATATCAGTGTGATAAGATATCAATACTTTAGAAAAAATTCAAAATAATAATATATTAGTGAACATTTTAGTGTATTTAATCAATAAGTATATATTTTCTAATGAAAACTATGACTTTATATACTTTAAATGAAAACTAGCACAGCGGCCAACCTTTACGCTTTCTTGCTACCACTAAAATTTAACATAGATTTCCGCCTTGTTTAATCGTGAATTTTCGTCGATTAAATAAGACAAAATTTACTATAAAATGTTAGTGGTAATAAGAAAGCGTAAAAGTTGGCAGCTATGAAGCTAGTATTTTTCCTCCTGTAAAATATCACAGTTTGGTGTATGTAGTTTATATATGTGTATATATTTATTTATTTATTTATATTTTTTAATTCAAATTTAAAAATATTGTTTTTCATCAACTGAAATATAATAGTAAAATTATTCGATGAAAAGTATTACTTTTCAAGTAAGAATCTTCCTGTGATATTTATATTTAAAATTATTTTTTTCCATCCCGTAAAATATAACATTTTGTATATTTTAAATGTTGTGTTTATGTGCTTCGAGCATTTTTATTAGTTAAAATATAAATTATTTTAAAAAATGGTTTGTATATCCTCAAGTATTTAAAGGTCAAAAACCGATATTATTCTCCTAAACAATTGTAAAACAAATAAAACATTCATTGCAATTGTTAACATTTGTATATCATTGTAAAATTTTAAACGATAATAGTAACTTAAGGAAAATGTTTGTTGCTGTGTGTTTTGAATGAATGAATTTATATTTAAACTAAAAATAAACATACTTTAATAAATGGAAATTAAAGTAATATTTTTAATATATATATGAGAAAACAATACTACGATAAAGAAGAAATATAGGTTTTGCATTATGTAGTCGATAAGTGTTTTATTAATTAGTAACAAATTTCTGAAGTTAAATGTGGCACTGTATATATTAGTAAAATGAGAATTTCTTCTTTCGAAATTATATTTAGCATTATTTTTTCATATAGCAAAATGTAATACTTTGAATATTTTCCATGATATGTTTGTGCATCTCAAATATTTTTATTAGTGCAAACAATGTAAAGTATAGTGTTTTTTTTTTTTTTTTTTTTTTTTTTTTTTTTTTTTTTTAAGCAGATAACGAAATGGATGTATATTTAAATGAATAAATTTACATTTAAATGAAAACTAAGTAAATTTCATTAACTGTAAATTAAACTTAAATAAATAGATAATTTTCAAAATTCTGTAGTAAAATATAGTAGTGAATATCAGTAAAATGAAAATTTCTTCATTCGAACTTATATTTAAAACTATTTTTTTCATCCAGTGAAATGTAATACTTTGAATATTTTTAATGTTATGTTTGTGTGTCTGAAATATTTTTATTAGTGCAAAGATAGCAGAAGAACGCATTACCAAAGGGTTGTTTATCCCCATACAACTATGGGTCGATAAACCTATATTAGAATCGTAACAATCATCGAAATTTTAACAGTATCATAGCAATGTAAAATATAGTGATTTTTTAAAAACAGATAATGAAATGGATGTATATTTAAATGAATGAATTTACATTCTTTAATGAATGAATTTACATTCTCTAAGTAAATTTCAATAAATGTAAATTAAACTTAAATAAATAGATAATTTTCAAAATTCTGTAGTAAAATATAGTAGTGAATATCAGTAAAATGAAAATTTTTTCGTTCGAACTTATATTTAAAACTATTTTTTTCATCCAGTGAAATGTAATACTTTGAATATTTTTAATGATATGTTTGTGCGTTTGAAATATTTTTATTAGTGCAAAGATAGCAGAAGAACGCATTACCAAAGGGTTGTTTATCCCCATACAACTATGGGTCGATAAACCTATATTAGGATCGTAACAATAATCGAAATTTTAACATTATCATAACAATGTAAAATATAGTGATTTTTTAAAAACAGATAACGAAATGGATGTATATTTAAATGAATGAATTTACATTCTTTAATGTATGAATTTACATATATATTTCTCTAAGTAAATTTCAATAAATGTAAATTAAACTTAAATAAATAGATAATTTTCAGAATTCTGTAGTAAAATATAGTAGTGAATATCAGTAAAATGAAAATTTCTTCGGTCGAACTTATATTTAAAACTATTTTTTTTCATCCAGTGAAATGTAATACTTTGAATATTTTTAAGGATATGTTTGTGTGTCTGAAATATTTTTATTAGCTCAAAGATAGCAGAAGAGCGTATTAACAAAGGCTTGTTTATCCTCATCCAACTACGGGTTGCTAAACCTATATTAGGATCATAAACAATTAATCGAAATTTTAACATTACTATAACAATGTAAAATATAGTGATTTTTTTTTAAACAGATCGTGAAATGGATGTTTATTTTTAAAGAATAAATTTGTATTTAAATGAAAACTAAGTAAATTTCAATAAATGTAAATTAAACTTAAGTAAATACATTATATCCAAGTATATGAATCTAATAAAATAGTACTATGGTAAGAATAAAAGGAAATTTTGGTTATATCTTGTAGAGTAGTATTTCTTTTTATTAAATTAAATGGTTTTTTCTCCCGATTAAATAGAAGAGTGAACATATTAGTAAAACGTTTATAGACAATATTCCTTTGATACTTATGTTTAAAACTATTATTTTTCTTCAGGTAAAATATAGTATTTTTAATATTTTATAATGTATCTATTTTATTAGCATACAGATAGGGAGAAATTATCGTAAAAAGTTTGCATATTTCCAAGTATCCATGGGTCAATAAACCTAGATTAGGCTTATAAACATTTGACGGAAATGATCGATAGATTGAACACAAACATGAGTGCAAGGAAGATACGTTCTTCGGAACTGAAAAAAGGATTAATTCATAATTCACCAACTAATATAAATCACCTAAATCTCATCGGGAGAACTTGACCCAGTGAGTACAGTTCACCTGCAAGCAGCGACCTTTCGCATACCCTACTAATCCACACACATACACACAGCACCGAATGCCGTGCAGTGAAGCCCAGTGTACAGTAGCAATCAAATCGGTAGCAGTGCATAGAGAAGAATAAGTAAGAAAACAACTCACCTTAACTGAACTATCCTTTAATCTTTCTTTGAAAACATATCCAAAAAAGACGCACGGAAAATAAAAACCAAAACTTGCACCAAGATAACGCTCCCGACTCCCGCTGCCTCGGTTAGCTTTGATGGGAGGGGGATGCCTGCGCGTCACCGGCAGACAATCGCGCAGACTATCGAACACTTCGAAACTAGAATCGGACCCGGAACACACCTTTTAAGTTTCAGAACCGAAACCGTCTTGGCAAACCGAACAGAAAAATCGTCCGACTCTTCCAAAAGGCAAACTGAGAGTGGAACACTCTCTAGCTGATCGTTCGGAGGGGGGCGCACCGGTTGTTAGAACGGCAGAGGTGTTCTGCTGCTGCATTATTCAGAGGGGTGGATCTGGTGACGTCATAGGAGGGGGTGGAATAAAACAATACTCTTTGGGGAGAGGGGGGGGGGAGAGAAAAAAAGGGCAAAAAACGGGTTTTTTTCTCCGCGATTGGGTGATCATTTCTTTACCGTTCCGCATTATAATTTGTTTTGTGTTTTCCCAATAATGTTCTTACAAAGTTATAACAGAAAAAGTAAAAAAAAAAAAAAAGTAAGGGATGATAAATTTTCCCGAATGTAGTTTAAAAAACATAAAAAAAACAAACAATAATGTGCGTATAATTAAATTGTACTGCAGAATGTTAAAGAGCCTTGCTGGAAAAAGCCTTTTACAGTGCAGACTTGACGGCACGTATCAATTGTAGCTACTACTCTAGCAAAAGTGCTCTCTAGCATCCGGAAAAAAGTAGATAATGGGGTAGATAGGGAAAATGTAGAGTAACTAAATAATTAATTCAATATCATTTTATCTGTTAGGTGAAATGCAATAGCTCATAAGGTACTCTTTAAAAGAACGCAATTTAGAAAATGTTTAATATCGTATGGAAGTTTTTGTTGCTGTTTTTTATTATAAATATTATTATTATTGTGCGTAAAAATTAAGAAAAGAATACGCCTTCACTAATTTTCAATAATAACATCTAAACAATACTGAAAGATTATTAATGATAACGGTAATAAAAGCTTAGCCTTTGAAAAATTTACTATTTAATTTCCTTTTTATTTTAATTAACTTTTTTTAGTAGGGGGGGGGGCTTGTAATTTTTTGTTGTTGTTGTTGTTACTTGATTAAAATGTTTTAGTCGCATATATTTTGTAGTTTATAGATAAAAATAATGAAGTGCATCTATTCGCTTAATAGTCATCGTATATTACTCAAATACTGTCAGCACGTAAAGTGGTGCGGGAACTGCTCAAAATTAAACTGAGCGAGAAAACACATGTTTTATGCCATCAAACAAACATTGATAATTTCTAATTTTGAAATAAGATTTGTCATATTGACAGCAAAAATATATCTGCTATAGTTCTGGTAAAGTTCTTGGGTTTCAGAAACAAGACAATGACGAACAGTTGGTAAATCGGATTATTGGTATCTCCTGAAATTATAATCCTAAACGTGATATTTTTTTATTTGGTTATAATACTAAAAACCCAAACATAAATACATTGAATTTCTAATTTAAAAAAAAATCATATTACGAATTATGAATTATGAAATTAATATCGGATAAAAATATGAATTGCAACCTACAATTTTTTGAGCGATTTATATTTATTATGTCCTGCTTGATGCAAATTCTTCTTCCAAGTAGTTTTCGAATTATGAGTAAAAATCTTCAAAATGATGTCTTGATGGTCTATGATGTCCAAAAAAACATAATTTGAAAAAAACATATTTTACTAATTTTACTGAAATATTTGGGCTGGCTAATAGTCGAATCATATTAAGCGAGTAAAATGTTCATATTGGCAAGAAATAATACATTAATAGAAGTGACATAGTCATTCTGTACCATTTCAACAATCGAGTACCAAACTTCAATTTGGATACAGCCTCTAAAATAGACTCATTTTAAAATAATTATTTTCTCGAAGACCAATCATACTAATTTCATGAAAATTGGGATTTAGACTAATTGAAGGGTGTCATCTATTCATGGCGTCAAACTTGGGTATCCGATAAGTAGATGCCCCCTAAGTAAATTTTATATACATCATTTAAAAGTAGACTTTATTTCCAATCGTTTGATGCCAGTAATTTTCTTGTACAATAATTTGTTGCAGAATGATTAAGGGGTGTTTAATTTTCTTTCTTCAACGACTGTACATTAATCGCTACGTTATGTCTTACCTACTTCTAAAAAAAAAAAAAAAAAGCAATTTAACAAATTACAACCACCGATTGGAAAATGATTTTTTCGAAGACTAAAATTTAAGACATAAAAAAATCGCACGGAGTTGATCATATATTACGTACGCCATGAATTAAACATTAATAGTGTTATTACATGTAAAAATTGCAAGCGACAAAAATCGCCTGCGACTAGTCAGATTTACTGAAACTTACGTATCGTCCACCTGAAACTTACGTATTATCCAAGCATTTCATTGGCTGTTCGGGAAAAGGCTTTTCCATCGTCCAAGAAATCTGACGACCCATTTTAAATGAAATTTCATTCTTAAACTTCTAAACATCCCACAATATTACTTTTTACACCGTCGTATAGAGAAAAAAACGTACTTTTAAATGCAATTTGTTTGAAAGTTGTATCTCAATTTGTTTCTGAGTTATTTTTATTTTTATTTTTTCTAATTTTTATTACTTTTTTGTCATAGTGGCAACAGAAGTATCCATCTCTGTTTAAAGTAAAGGGAAATACAGATTACTGTATAGACCAATCAGAAAACGAATAAAATGCGGATTAAACCAATAAAAAGCTTCAGATATGCTTTTGATTTCCTACCCTGACGAGGACAATAACCATTTTTCCAAATGGTTAAAAAAAAAAAAAAAAAAATGTTAAATATTTAACCTTTATTTTTCACTGAATCGCAGAGTGAATCGCCCAACTATATCAATATTTCAATGTTTTTATTCATTCATTTATTTGTGTGATTTATACATACTCTGTTAAAAATGTGCAGTAAACTGTCCAGAACATCATTTTTACAGAAAACGGTTACATAAGTGTAATTTAAATATATCCTGACCATATTATTACCCATATTATGGCCAGTATTAAATGACTGGACAGTTTGCTGCAATTTTTTAACAATGTGCATATTTGAAATTAATTTTTTCCGGGAATGAAAAGTTTTTGGAATTTTATATTATTATTTTTTTTTGGTTGTTTTTCTTTCAAATATTTTTTTAATTTAATGTGTGTATAATTAAATTACATTACAGATAAAAATGTGTTGTTGGAAAAAGCCTTTTGCGGTTCAACCACTATGACACTACGTGTAAATTGTAGCTATACTCTAGAAAAAGCGCTTTTAATGCTTTCCTTAAGTACAAACCGGATACTTTTTGACATATTCCTGAATTCATTACTTACACATCATACGTAGTACAGGGTAAGTCTTGAAATCGTTTTAAAAATCGAAAAGAAAAATTGACGGATTTACACGTTTCAGACACTGGTGGTTCCGAAACACATATTTTTAGAGCAAAAAAATTGCTGCCCGTCTGTCTCTCTGTCTGTGTGTATGTACACTGGTGGATAAAACTTAAGGACCAAGAAGAAATGTACACGAATGAGAATCTACGTGAGATTGTGGGTCAAGAAGCAAATAATAGTATTAACAGAATGTTACACAGGATTTAATGTAAAACTTTTGTATAAAGGATGTATACAGGGTATTACCAGAGGTTCTTTTACTAAAACGTGAATATTTTCCGAAAACATGACTGTACAACGAAAGCAAAATACTCACAATTAACAATCGTCAGTGCCATATCAATAAGAGCGCCATATCAATAATGTGGCCACCGTGTAATGCGAGCCAACTTTCAACACGGCGTGGCATACTCAAAACAACATCACTAGCTGTTGAGGCAAGTTACTCCATTCCTCATTCATTGCACGGATGGGTTTCCTTGTTTGTGGTAAAAAATTGTCCAGCAGCAATTCGTCTCCCCAAGGCATCACATACATTTTCAATGGGATTCAGGTCAGGGTAACGTGCTGACCAGTCTATGCGGTGGATAAGACAATTTTGCATAGACTGTGTGCGGTGACAAGATGGGTTATCGTCCATAAAACGAAACTTTTCGCCGACAGCACCTCGAAAAAATCGAACATGTGGTAACAGGACGTCTTCAATGTACAGTCTACCGGTCATGGACCCTTGGTCAAGCACATAGAGATCCGTGCGGCCATTGAACATGATGCCTGCCCACAACATGATACTTGAAGTCGCATATCCATCTCTTTCTAGAATATTTTCGCGACAGTAAACACTGCCAACCTCGCGACATATCAGTTTACGTCTACAATCAGACGATACACTGAATCTAAACCCCTCTGAAAAGAGCACGATAGACCAGTCATCATCAGTCCAATTGCGATGCATATGGCACCGCTGTAAACGGGCGCTACGTTGGCGTCAACGTTGGGACACACACAACAGGTCTTCGGGCTTGTAGTCCACCATTTTTCAAACGTCTTGCAACAGTTTCCCGCGATATTTTAGTTTCTGTGGCAGCACAAAGTTCATTTGCTAATTGACCAGCTGTGCTGCGTCAGATCCTTTTTGCCAAAATAACAATATAGCGATCTTCTTGGGATGTCGTGCTGCTTGGACGACCTCCTCCCATGCACCTAGTACATATTCCACTCTTTTGGAATGCCGTCCATAGCCTAGAAACAATATTGTGCGCTATGTTAAATTAACGGGCAACATCTCTGATTTTGCGTCCTTCTTCCAACTTTCCGATTATTCTACCATGAGTAATATCATCTAAATGATGCCACGAAGACATGTTCAAAATTTCAATGTTCAAGCTTCACTCCATCTCTTTCAATTTGTACATCTAATGACAACTCACAGCACCCGCGGATTGCCTAAAATCACTTATCTCTACTGTTACGTGATCGGCAAAAGCGGAAGTGCAAAATTTGCATAAGTTTCACGAAACAGAGTACATCCCGCATTCATGCAAACTTGCACGTGCTGCCGCGGATCTATTTCAAACTGTAATCGTTGAAAATGACAGTGGCCTATAAGTTTTGTCCACCAGTGTATATATGTGTGTCTGTAAACGCTCTATCGCCCGAACAAACTGAGATAGAGACTTGAAATTCGGTGTGTACTTAGTATGTAATAATGGGAAGAAGCCTATTTAATATCAGTAATCTCGATTATCCGGAATTATTTTTTTTCGTAGTGTTGAAATATTCATTTCGATAAAAGGTATATAAAAATTTTCGAAATTGTTTATTTTAAGGAGTGGATATAAAAGACAACAAAAACATAAATTTTGCATGAAAAATGAAGTCGATTGGATAATTAGTTACCGAGATATTTGTAATTATATTTTTCACATTCTTCGATTTTTCCTGATCCTGTATTTCATTCAAATTTCAATTCAAAGATGTATTTTAATTGGAAATAAGACGCTTAATCCGACGCAGTAAACCGTTAGTTAATATGATTATCATTTTTGGAGTTATAAGGATGTTTCTTTTACGCAATTCGGTACTACTCGATTATCCCCTTGACCAAAAACTATCGCCAAACTATAAAATTAAATGCCAATAATGGCTTATCGTAAATGTCACATTCACTTGACATTAAACACGCTACACGTGTTTGTTGCACCGTCAAGCGATTTTTAATTCGACATTATTCATACTTTCGCTATTTAAAATAAAAAATTATGCTAATTTGTATAATTTTGCGAGTAGTTTGGCGATTTATATAATTTGTCGAAACTGGTAAACGGGATAATCGAGTAGTACCGCCAATTCAGTAGTAGAACATTACTATGTATTAAAAATATTCAAATATACGTTTAAATTTTATTTTGGAATTACAATGCATTTTATAAATAGTTTGCACATGTTTTATTTCATATTTTATATTATGCATTTCCCTGATAGATAAATATTACGGTGGCCCCCAACGACTAGTTTTCGTTCGAAAGCGTATGAGATTGGCAAATGCCCTTATTGAGAAACTACGAAATGTGCAGTTTTTCTCAAAAATTTTCCGATAAAGACAAAGGATCTTTCAGAAAACACTGCCAAAGTGGGAGTTTTCAACCGAATTTCTAGGCGCAACAGTCCGATAAATGTCTTTATAAGTCAATAACCACTGGTGAATTTTGATAAATTACATTAATTTATCCAAAAATTGAAAAAAAAATCTATTCGATTCCATATCACTTCAGAAGCCATTCCTGAAAGTGTCATGTTTTTGTGTTTAAAAATAAACCTATAATTGTGTTAGACAGTTCGGTGAGGGGAAAAAAAAATATATATATATATATATTTTAAAGACACTTAATGATAGTTATAATAAAAAGAAAGAAAGAAAATGGAAATGGATAGTAAAATATAGAGTAACAAAATATTTAGTTCAATATTATTTAATTTTATCTTTTAGAGAAACAAAATAGTTCACAAGATATTCTTCAAAAATGTTCAACTTGGAAAATGTCTAGTCTCATACAGGTTATTTTTCAAGGTAAAAATTAAATTTCGCCTTTAGTCATAATGCAATTATTACATTTAAGCTATACTAAGTACATATAAATAATAATAATAATAATAAACGTCTGAAATTTGATGATTTTATTAATTAACGTTATTTTATTTTATTTATTTATTTAATCTTGTAATATTTGGCATAATTTGTTACATTACTAAAATGTTTTATTCACATATCTTACTGACATAAGTTCTGTTAATTTGAATTCCCAAGGAGCAAGGAAAAAGTTAGAATTTTCCGAAGTTCGAATTCTCCGTTTCTAAAACTTTTCTTTCTATTACTGAAAAAAAATCTAACTTTTGTGAATAATACTAAAAGAAAAAAAAAAAAAACGAATTATTTTAAACATAGAACCCCATTACCCGTTTGTGTTGCGTTGGCGCAACAGTCAAAACTAGAATACAGGAATTCTGCTTTTTCAGAATTTAGTTTCGCCCCCGATGAAAAAAATATATGTATAGATAAATAGTACAAAACATATTTCAATTTTAAGACTTAAGGCACACACTTTTATTTTATGTAAAATGACGTCATTCGCATCCGCTTAAGAATTTCCCATTTACGATCCACCCTAAAACATCTACAGTAAAGCATGCATAGGATGTCACTATCGCAAAATAATACACAAATGCAGCAAAAAGATGCCATCATTAAAGAAACTGAACAAAAAACGGCTATCTAATGATTCATTGGCCTTCATTTGCTTGTAACATTAATACAGATAACTTAAATATAGTTTATAATAGCTCCATGTTTTAACAGAAATTATTCGCTTAATATTTTTTCAAAATAGCACGTATTTTAATTACATTTTTTTTTTCAGTTTTTATGAGAAAATGGCAACAAAAAGATATAATTGCTATTTTTCAACTATTTTCCCTTTACTTTCTACATAAATAGAGTACTTGAGTTGCCAAAATTAAGCAAATGGTGCTAAAAACTACAAAAAAATTAATATTTCAAAAATCAATGGAGATACAGTTTTCAAACAAATTGCATTTAAAAGTACTTTTTTTTCCCAATACGACGGTATAAAAATTGAAAATGTGCGATGCTTAGAAATTTTTAAAAAATGCTATAGAGCATTTAATTGTACAATTATACATCTGCTTTGTTGATTGCTGGCTTCTATAAGGTAACGTTATTTTTGGACGCAAAATAAGCTGGGAGAAAGAAATAGCATACCGTATTGGGGGCTAATAAATGGATATGTTTAAATTAACTACCAATCTACGATTATTTTAGAATTTAAAAAAATATCTTATATACTGACAAAAACTTCGCGATTAAATAAAGTGAAGATTACCTTTTCTGTTTTATGATCGCAAATGCTTTTCCGCAAAAAAGTTGAAAAACTCTACCTTTTACTTTTGGCGTTTATTGAGTTGAATTATATAAGCAAATTATTGCCAAAAATTAAAATTATTTTAAGTATATCAATTTTAAAATACCTAAAACATCTTACTTGTACCCAAAATAGAATCACAAAAATAAAGCAGAAGAAACTGCAATATCTAGAGGAAATTCGGATATTATGGAATACCATTTTATTTTTATTTGTTAGTCAACATTAGCAGATCTACATACATTAAATGTTGTCCAAACAGAACTGAGCACAGTGTCTCATTGGAGTATTAGGAAGTTGTATGTCAGATTTACGCTTGGCTGCAACACCGTATGCGCCAGATATTGAAGTATTCCATATTGTCCGACCATTCCATAATATCCGAACTTCCTCTAATAAATTAAATACTAAACTGAAAAAAAAAAAAAAAAAAAAAAAAGATCAAGTCATGTTTGTTGTAGGAAGCTCAATAGCTTAGTGGTCAGCGCGTCATTCTACCACGCTACAAGTCCACATTTTGATTCCGGGCTGCGAGATGGGCAGGGCATAGTTTATTCAACCTTTCATCCATTTGAAGACGATAAACGGAGTGCCAAACCTGCTTGGAAACCAAGGCTGCATATAAACGCTTGTTTTGCCATCCTTCCACAGTTTTCCAGGAAAACTTTTGTTCTGGACCCTTCTGCGGTTTATTCACAAAAGAATGAGGGGAATGAATCAACAATGGGTCAAGAGATAAGGAGTTTAACACTACTTGACGCAAAGTTTCTTCATTTGCAGGACATCAGTCCCTCTCCTTTTAAAGTCATTAAAGATCAAAAACACAGCGTGGCCACAACAAAAGACGTCGATACTGATAACAGTTAGAAGGATGGCCTATTCGTACCTTAACCCATTTGTGCCTAGCGTCTCATTTTTGGGACGTTTCAAATTTTAATGAATAAGTATATTTTTCTTCTCCTTTATCACATGAAATTTGTATGAAGTAATTGTATATAAATGTCTTTATCTATAACCGAGAGATGACAGCATAAGGTGGATATTTATTTGATTAAATGAAGGTTTTTTTCGGTGTTTATAAATTTTTAATTTTTCAAGATGGCGAAATGTAAAAAGTAAGTTTTTTTGCATTTATTCTGTCAAGAATCCAAAAACGCAAGTCATAATCTTAGCTTGTAGACTTTTTTGAAATACGTATTTTTTTAAATTGCGAAATTAAATGTTCAAGCCTATTTTTTATGCCTTTTTGTAACGTCCAAAATATAGGGTTCTAGGCACAAATGGGCACATATATTTGTTGGACATTTAGAAGACAGTTATTTATGCCATCTCCTTTTGAAGATATTTATGAAATAAATTAGATTAAGTCAACAATATTATTACTCTTATTTTATTATTAATAATAGTTATAACGTTATTAGGCTCTGTAAAGAAATGTATATATATATATATTTTAGTTCATAAAAATACTAATTATCGTACATAATATACAATTTAAAAGCTTTTTAAATATAAATATAGACAAAACATATAATTATACATATTATTCTACTAGAAATACTCATATGTAGGTGTGAGGGATATTATAACTCACACATTTAAAACTAAAGGTCTGGCCGGTGATGTAAGAGTGAAAGTACATTGGGATGCCTCACAAAACCCATACTGTGAGCTCTTATCCCCAAGAATTTGACTGCAACACTTCAAAAGCTATACGATGTTATTTATTGGAAGTTTCCATGAAAACAAATATGATGGGGTGGTCCAATAGACAAACATGTCTTTACAGTATCAGAATATCAGGTGCCCCACCAGTGGCCGAGAGGTTCTGCTCTCGAAGCTGGTAGACGGGAGGTGCTGGGTTCGATCCCAATCGCGCCCGTCGGCCTAATCGTTCGGAGTTTTCGTGGTTTTCTTCGAGCCGTGGATCTTCCATGCGTTAATACGGATTAGTTTCCCTTAGAAAGACCCCCACGGAGGGCACTCACCCCGGGCCTATATCCCCCGTGTAGATAATTGGCCGTCAAAAATCAACCCAACCCAACCCAGAATATCAGGCCGAATGAAATACACTTGCATAATAATCGTATGCCAACATCCATTGGAATACCAAGCCAATATGAGAGTTAAGCAAACGCCAAATTATCCGTTGCATAGAAAAGCAATGGGAGAGAATTTAAATTATTGGAGAATAAACTGATAAAGACAAAATCGCGAAAATAACTCAAGCAACCCTACCGAAACATTTACAAAAGTTAGAATCTATTTATATTACAGATGACAGCTATCATCTTATGATTAAATTTATTGCCTGAGTTATAATACAAAAATGGATAAAATCCCCTTGTTAATAAAAATGATCGCTTTCTTTTATAAACAAAGTAATAAAATTACTCACATAAATCACGAAAATAGATTAGTATTAAGATTTAATATCGAGATGACAAAAATGTA
Organism: Maratus speciosus; assembly: GCA_963932465.1. Lineage (NCBI taxonomy): Eukaryota > Metazoa > Arthropoda > Arachnida > Araneae > Salticidae > Maratus > Maratus speciosus. The sequence goes on along the minus strand of OZ010789.1, from coordinate 306,125,464 downwards.
ATTATCGTAAATCTTTTAAGTATAATATAAGCTGTTGAATTGCAGATATAAAATAGCGAAATCAAAATGATAATGAATCATTTCGTTAAAAAAAGACATGTTTATTATTTAATGTTTTACTTCCGCATGAAAGAGCCGAGAAATAAGCCTGAAATTACTTTTTAACAAATCCATTTATGACTGACTGAATACATGGAAAGAAAGAGTAAGATTAATTTAAAAAAGAATAAAAGGACAATATATGATGATTGCATCATCATAGTAGTTTTTTTTTACATTTTATTAAATAAATACAAAAAAAAATTAAGCGTAATTTTTTTAAGTATTTTTCCAGTTCATTTTGCAATATTTTAAAGTGATTTTACGAAAACATTTGAGAAAACCAAAATTCAGGCACAAATGGGTCAAACACTGATAGTCTCACGTCGGGCTGACTACCTGACCGGGCGGTACATATGCAGTATATAGTGTAGTCAGGTGTCCCGCGTAAATCAAGACTTCAAATGCTCTGGACCCCGATAACTTCTTACAGTTTATTTCGCCATCTTTAATCGCACATAATGCTGGCATTAGATAAGAAGAAGAAAATTACTTTCAAATACTGGTGTTCAGAGCATTTTTAGTCCAAATTACGCGGGACACCTGGCAACATTAGCTGTATAGCTCCTGAGCACCCATGCAAGGGCGGCGCCAGAGGGGGTTCCGCGGCCGCAAATACCCCCCCCCCCCTCCCCGTCGGGGTCAAATTTAGTCGTCTTCAGGTTAAAATTTTTGTACCTGAGTGTTGAGTACTGTATCGGGTCGGGTAATCCAATTTTTCCTGTGCACGACCCGAGTCGTGTCGAGTCGGGTGCAGGTTAATTTTTTTTAAAAATATCTTAGTTTAGTTTATAGAAAACGCGACCCACGGAATAACAGGGCGCTGATTGTTTTTCTTCGGAAATCGGATTGGCTTGGCTATAATTTTTTTCGGCTTCGGGATGAGTTTTGATTCTTACGCGTCGGTTTTGTTTAAGGTGATTTTTCAAAAAGTGCCCAGAATTATATCTCAAATTAGAGTCCTGCAACGATTCAGGTTGCCCGATTTTACCTACATCCGACTCGACCTACGGCTCGGATTAAGAATAACTTTTTTCGTTGTGGTTGGGTTCGGTTTCGTGTTCGGATGGGATGGGTTTGGGGTTGGGGTTGAGTTTTGATACTTACGAGCAGTGTTACCAGGTTTGGAACGTCCCACATTTTCCCAAATTACGTCAAATTTTTACGAGTTTAATTCAAATTAAAATTGCATTCCTTAGTCTGATACGAGAAAATTTAAGAATTTAACCACATGTCGGTTAAACGCTATCGTCACAACGGCCGGATATTACCGAAAACCTTATACATTTTGTCTAGAGCTCATTCATGTGCTCTTGTTCTATGTTTGTTCGATTGACCGCAAACTTGCGCGCCTATAAGAAATACGATTTCAAGAGGAGACAGGACGTTTAAATTCATCTGCTCGCTTCGATTTTCTCATTAAAAAGCGTAGGGTAAGTATTTTTATAAATGAATGAGTAAATAAAAAGACAGTTTTATATAATTATTCAAGCAAACGTAGTATCAAACTATAAATTCCTTCTTTGTTCATTAATTTCATATGCAGTGAGTAGAGTCTCATTTTATGGATATTAATCTCTGTTTAATATATAGAAGAGAAATGGAAGGTATAAATAAGAAAATAATTATATACATACATAACTTCATTGTAAACTGCGGGAAGATGTGTATATAGCAACTACTAAAATCTTGCATCGGGTCAGTTAACCCGATTCTACCCGAACGTGACGGCCACTGGTTCTAAAATTTTGCTGTGGATCGGGTTGACTAGTGTTTCCATTTTCGGGTCATCTCAGATTAGAGTTTTTGTTTCTTGGGAGTCGATTCGAGTACGCCAAATTTTTCCAAAGAAAAGTCCGCCCCACCAGAGGCCAAGAAGTTCTGTGCTCTCAAAGCTGGTAGACGGAATGTGCTGGGTTTGAACCCAATCGCGCCCGTCGGCCCAATCGTTCGGAGTTTTCGCGGTTTTCTTCGAACTTTGGATTTCCATGCGTAAATACGGATTAGGTTCCTTTAGATTCCCCCCCCCCCCCGCGTAAAGTACTCCCCCCTCGGGCCTATATCCCTCGAGTAGATAATCGACCGTCAAAAATCAACCCAACCCAAAGAAAAGTCCAGATTATTGTTTCAAATTATAAAAAAAATATTTTTATATGAATAAGTAAATGTATGCATTCATTTTTTGAAATATAAAATTGATTTTAGAGATATGATTGCAAACTATTTCCCAGAATTGTTTTACGTTTAGGATTGATTTTTTTTCATTTCATGCTTAGGATAGAGCTGCAGGCTCGAAAAAAAATATTTTCGGGCATAACTCAAGCCGTGCAGGGTTGTAATTAACAATTCGTGTTTAGAATCGTAGGTTCGTATTTAGAAATTAAAAAATCGTGTAAAACAGAATATCGACATACTTGATAATTTAAACTTGATTGTATTGTTAGACTGAACAATTTTTATTAATAACTTAGTTATACTTTGTAGAGTTCTGTATGGGCCGAAATTTCCATTTTCGGGATCGGCCCGACTCGTAGAAAGAAAAGTTCGGCCCGGCCCGGTATAAAAGCTAAAACTTCGGCCCGGCCCGGTATAAAAGCTAAAACTTCGGCCCGTCCTGTCCGTACAAAAAACAGTAATGGCTCGACCCGGTATAAAAATGAAAAGTTCGGTCCGAGCCCGGCCCAGAAAAAAGTTAAAATCTCGGCTCGAATCCGACGAAATTTTACGTCGATTTTGTTAAAAGGAGTTCTGACCAAAAATACTTATTTTAGCTCGTTTTTCATGTTTATAATTTTCAGTTTTAAAGAAGTTTGCGATATACATTTTTTAATGAATCTCTATTTGTATGTTAATGTTTCAGTTATAGTTAATATCGTTAATCAAAAAATTATGTATTGGAGACTTAAACATATGAAAAATGCTATACAGTAAAATCTTCCAAGGCATCGCATAGGAAAGAAAAAAAATGCGTTATAAACAAGTTCCCTTCTTAGCAGGTGAAAATACATTATATTCTTTTCTGACATATTATTATATTCATTTTGCATGGATCAATAAATTTTTCCATATAAGACAGAATTCCGTCATAGGCTGGTTCTTTTTCACACGTTTTAACTGTATTTTAATATTATTGCCTAGAAATCTACTATTCTTTAAAACGAATAAATTTTAATGTTTAATTGTAGAATAAGGTCGATTTAAAAATATATACACTTTTTGAAAAAATTTTTGTCTTGGGCCAAATTTTACATATTTTTGCACGGACCAGGAGGCCATGCCGAGACAATGATTTCATACAGGCTGGATCGAGACGGGACTGAAAATATCGGCTTATGAAGACCTAGGAAGAATGAAAGCTGCCTCATCTCGGTACGAAAAAAAGAAGTTAGGCCCGACATTCTAAGCTATTTTACAAGTTTCCCTTTAACTTATATTTTTCTTCAGAATTTTGTATTTCAGTTTTAATCTTAGATTTAAATTCTGTATCTTATCAGAAGTTAGAGGACCATGCTGTCTGGTTTCGATCAATATACATTCTAAAAAAAAATACGTGAGTTGAAGGTGTTTCTTCAATTGCTTTTATTATTATTATTATTAAAACACGAAAATTCCTGTTTTGATTTGCCCATTCCCCCCCCCCCCCTCCAAAAAAAAAAAATACAGAAAATTCATTATTTTAAGGCTGTTTTCAAATTCAAAAGGGCAACTTTCTGGCATAAGTTTTAATTTATTTTTGTTCGGAAATGTATGAAACTAACAGGTGTTGATGTTCAGAAGCTATGTCATCGAGCTGTTTTATCCGTTTTTTTTTTTTTTCAAACGCAATAGATTTTTCAGAAAAAAGGTCAAAGTGGGCGTTTTGAACAGAATTATCCGCGCGAAAGGCGAAAAATCAGTCAAGAAAGGATGAAAAACGTGTTTGTCACGTGATCGAAATCGCTTCTAACTCAATAGGTAATTGATGGACCCAAAAATGGAAAACACATTTCGATTCCAAATCGCTTTCCTAGTCAGGCTTTCCAATTTTATATCTTTCCGTTAAAAAATGAATTTGTAAATGTTTCAAAACGTTTTGCGCTTGTTCAGCAGAGAAGTTGAGAACAACAGCCTTAACGAAAAAATTGTCTGAAGTTGCATTTTCGTCAAATCACAGGGCTGTTCCCGTAACTGTGCTGCATGTTACTTTTTTGTATCAGAAACTGATTTTTTATATCTGTCTTTTTTCCTCCAAAACACGAAAAGCTCGCGAAGTGAAGCTCATTTTTTTTTTTATTCTAAAGTCAAACCACGGAATTTTCTTCAAATAATAGAAAAATCTGTTCTAACCACAGGCGCGTTCCGGCAGCTTGCTGCCTGTGCTTTTTAAGTTCGACGAAATGTTTTCTTGAGAGTGTACGTAAATAATTGCGCTTTTTCTTAAACGGTTGAAATGCGTAATAATGAAAAAAAATAATAAAACGCGGTTTTGTAAAGTGAACATTATTATCATAAAATTACTGTTAATTATTTAGAAAACTCTAGTTCGACTAATTAATTTCACACCATTCCTTTATGGATAAAGTATAATTCACTTACATTTAATACGATGAAAGGAAGCTATTTAATACAGCAAGCTGTTAAGATAGAACGACAAAGAATTGGAAGAACTTTCCAATTTAGACAATCTTTGCCTGTTTTAGACGATATTGCGAAAATTTTCTGTTTGAAGCATTATTCCATTACACTGGTTCCGTTTTAACAGGTTTTACTGTAGTGCTTAAAATGTCCCGATTTTCAAGCGTCTGTCCGGCTTTTTTTCTCTCTCTGTCCCGCTTTTTGACCCGACAACACTACTTACGAGACAAGCTGGCATTAGCTCAATTTTACAAAAAGAATGTCTAAGTTATTGTTTGACATGAAAAATTATATATTTAAATTTGAATGAGTCACTTTACGTGTTTATTTTCTGTATAAAATTATAAAATTATAATATTTAATTATAATATTTCTATATAAAATTATATATAATGCCTATTTTTCATAACTGTATTAAATTATAGATATTTTTTGTGTCGAATCCTGTTTGGGTTGAAGTGTTTCGGTTTAGGTCCAATAGGAAAGTTGTTGTCGGTTTCAGGTCGGGTTTTGTGTCAACGGAAATTTTATGTTAGGTTTCGGATTGACTTTAAGTAGAACGTTTGGGTCGGGTATAACCCAACCGGCGCGGGAATCTATTTCAGATGAAAAACTACGTATTTGAATATGAATGACTCCTTGCATGTTTATTTTTCCACATAAAAGATAACATTAGTATTAGAAATATGATCACAGGCTATATTTTTTTTTATAATTACATTATATTGTGGATCAATTTTCTCTGATTCCGAGTTTCAGGTTGGGATTGGAATTAAGTATTTCGGGTTCGATCGGGTTGCAGGTAGACAGAATATTTTTGGTTGGGTTCGATCGGGTTGCAGGTAGACAGAATATTTTTGGTTGAGTTCGGTTCGGGTTCAGCTTTATTCTAAATAAAATTTTCAGGACTTCAAATTTTATTTATTACCTGGGAAGGACCCTAGTTAAGTGCAACGTTTAACCGCTAATTTTCAAGATGACACTTTTACTAACAAATTTAAATAATTTTATTTTTAAATAATTGTTGGTCACGTTATGCGTCTTTGATAGGGATTTGTCAACTGATTTTTTTTTTCAGTTACCTCCGACATTAAAATACATGGTCAATCCGGCCGGAACACGAACCGCGTTTCGAAAAAAAATTGGTTACCCACCTTACCTGATGCGCGACTCTTTGGTTCGACTCATAACCGGAGAACTGCTCCATACTTTGTCTTGCACACACTGCTGTGTATATGCCATATATGTGCATGTAAAATCTGTAATATTGAATGACCGCTTATTGGGAGGTTGCTGTGTGGAAGAAGAGTAAGAAAAGCAGAGTTTTTCCTTTCGGGTAATGCTCAAAAGTATGGAAACTCTTTCTGTTGTGGATTCGTCCGCCTATAAAGATAGGTGACTAGTGAGGTGTTTCAAAAATGACCTTAACAGCCTTTTTTCACTCTATTTATCTACAATATTCTTTGACAAGCTTCAAAATTTATGTTTCGAGTAAAAATAGTATGGCCCTCTGCAAATTATCTCTAATTTAAATAGCAGTGTGAGTGTTAGAGATTTGCGCGTTTCGGGATATGCCAAATCGGAACGCGAAAATTTTATGTTTTTCACGTGATTGATCAATATATTCCATCTGTTATTTAAAAAAAGGGGAAAAAAGAAACAAAGAAATGTTTTATTGTTCATTTGCTCCAAAAAAATTCTGAAGTATAAATACAGTCCCGGTCCGGTCCGAATCTACAGAAAAATGCAAGACCCGGACGTGTCCCGGGAATAATGAAGTTCAGGCCTGGACCAACCTTTCAAAAGCTAAAATTTAGCCCGAGCCCGTACAGAGTTTTCAGATAAAATTAAGCTAAGCCCGAGTTTAATGAAAGAAACTTTTACCAAGTTCGGGCTTCGGAACAAGCCAGGGCTCGTGGAAACCTCTAATATATATTTTGAATTCGGGCCCCCCTGTCGGGTATACTGTGCACCCCCCCCCCCCCCCCCGTCGGGCAAGTTCTGGCACCGCCCCTGCACCCATGGTCAACAAAATAACGCTGAAAACTCTAGTTCATGATCTTTAATGGTTGTAGCACGGCAGGTTTCTTTTTTTATGTTTGCTGTATTTTATTATTTCTACGTTTTTCAGCCAATCCTCCTATTTATGTTAAACGTTTCAGTTTTTTTCTGTCCAAGACTTTTTATAAATCAGTGCTGGAACAGTGTAGCAGCAGAGAATAATTTGACACCGCAAAATTTCATTAGTATTAGGACAGAGTTTCTGAGATTTTTGAAGGCAACGAATACTATAAAAATTTAGTGGTGACAATCACTCAACTGCTGCGCCACTGTTCCATCACTTATAAATAAAAAAATTCCATATACTAATTGCATCCCTTTATGATTTTACATTAGGATGTCTAAGGCGTTTAAGAGTTTCATCATCCGACCATAGTTATCTTTCAAATCAATTATCCTTTCTAACTCTTTTTCTGTAGTAATTTTTCTTTGTCTTTTAATTTCCCACAAATTTAGGAAATATTTCATAATATTCCTGCATATTCAGATAATGTTACATTTTCACAGTAGAATTTTTCTTTGAAGTTTGAAAATTCTAGAATCATGTGCATCCTGTTCGCAATGTTCATGTCCAATTTTCGGATAGAAACAAAGTACTATAACGTGATGATCATGCAATAATTTTGCAATATTTTCTTATATTTTTATGAAAACTAGAGTATTACAATCATAGAAGTACTATTCTCTAAAAGTAGTTTCTTTTTTTTTCATTGAAAAATATTTTGAAGATATTTTTAAATTATGCGATATCATGCAGATAAGTTGAAATTAACGAATTCCTATTTAAAAACTAGGTTATTTGCAAGTAAAGAAACACAATTCTCTAAAAATATCTCAGTTTTTCCACCTTGAAAATTGTATTAAAGATTATTTTCGAATTTGTGGATGAAATACAAATAACTTTGAATCAACGAACGGTCTTTAACATTAATTCAAATGCATAGTTTTTGGGACCTTATTCGAACTGACTGAATTATAACTGGTCTACTGTAGTATGAAATAGTTTAAGAATTTTCAAATAGTAATATATATATATTTTTATATAGGTTTACATTTTACATCTATCTTTGTTTTGTTGTATTCTGCTATATTTATCAGAACTAAACATTTTTATATATTTATTAAATTATTTATACCTGTCTAGAAGTCATATTTTCAGGATAAAAGCTTTTTGACTTTATTATTTTTATTGTCTTTCTTTTAAGCATTTCTTAAAATATAAATATGTACGTAATCTAATTGCACTACAGACCCTTAAAGAGTCTTGCTGAAAAAGCCTTTTACAGTTAAATTTCTATGACAGGCATAAATTGTAGCTAATGCTATAGCCAAAGTGCCTCAAATGATTTCGAAATAAAAAAGGAAGTAGATAATGGGATATATAGGGAAAATATAGACTAAAGAAATAATTAATTCAATATCCCTTTTTTCCATAAGATGAAACGCACAAGGTCATAAAATAATCTTCAAAAGGGCTCAGTTTAGATAATGTCTAATGTTGTATAGAATAAAAGGAAAATAAATCCAAGGAAAAATTGAGAAAAAAATCACCTCTACTGATTATATGAAATTTAAATCTAATCGATATTAAGAAAATATCAATAATAAACATTTAAATTAACTATCAAACATTAGACAGACTTCAATACATGTAAACAGAAGTACTAACATCAACCATAGTAGCAAAACATAGAACACACAACTGGATTCAGTCAAAAGTAAAGTTTTGCTTTTAGAAACAATTAATATTCGTTAGGAATCGAACCTGATTTGTTCAAGGTATATGATTATATTCCCAAAAAACCGGGAAGCGGCAACACATACAACCACCTCATCGAGTTCATGGCTAAAAATTCAAGAATTAGTTAAAACTCGATTCGCATATTAAAACGCAATATGCCTGCCAAGTCATATCTTAGGGGAAAACACCTGAAAACCCGATTTTAGCGGTTGACTCGTAGGTTTACCATTGTGTTTTTCTGTACCCAGTGGTATGAAAACATGGATGGCTGGGAGCAGGAAAACACAATGATAAACCTACGAGTCAAGCACTAAAATCGGTTTTTCAGGTGTTTTTCACCAAGATATGACTTGACAGACCGATTGCGTTTTAATATGAGAATCGAATTTTAATTAATTCTGGAATTTCAGCCGTGAAATCGATGCGGTGATTGTCTGTGTTGCCGCCTACCTGTTTATGATGAATTTTTCTTGTTTCTAATAGAACAACTTTAACTTTGATTAAACCCAGTGTGTGTTCCATGTTTTGTTTTTTTTTTTTGGTTGATGTTATAATACTAAAGAGGCAATGCGATGACATAGCGAACCATATTCTTTGTATGATTTTGATTTTAATTAAATGTTTTTATGTATATATTTTAAATTTAATTGCTTTTTTTAAATGTATTTAAGTTTGTCTAACATTTCATAGTTAGTTTAAATAATATTTTAATTCAGACGTTAAAATGTACGTATATCTTAATAATAAACATGCTTGGCGTTTAAAAGTACTATTTAACAATATTTTGCCTTTTAATGTTTTATATAATTTATAATTCGTTTGAAATCCTTTATTCATCCGCATGTTTATATATATATATATGTATATGTTATATATATATATATATATATATATATATATATATATATATATATATATATATATAGTTGATAAATACATATCGCCAGGTTTAAATATTCATATCATATGTTATTCACTGTGTAAGGTAATATAAGTATCTGTAATGCTTTTAATTATTTATATATATATATATATATATTTTTTTTTTTTTTGAAGACAAATAAAAAGTTTAAAAGTTACCATCAGTAATAGTAGTATTAGTATTATCACTATCATAACTATATGCATTTAATTCAAATAGTTTTAGTAAAAGTTAAAATGTGTATATTTAAACTTTTCAACAGAATATTATAGAATCTCACTCAAAAACAGGTTTTTAGACTCTATGGTCACGGATTAATAAGAAAACATCAATAATAAACATGGTTGGCATTTAAAAATAACAATATTTTGCATTTTAATGCTTCATATCTTTTATAATTTGTTTCAAATGTTTTGCTCATCCGTATGTTTAAATTTTTTTTATACTGGATAAATACATATAGCCAGGATTATCGATTCATGTCGTATATTAATCATTGTGTATGACTAACACTATGAACTGAATATATTTAACATGTTTTAAAAATCAGAAAAAAAGTTAAAAAAAGAATAGAATATTATTTGTATTTGCACTATGTTTAAGAATAAGTTTTGGAAAATAATTTATTTTATTTTCTGTCGTATGTTGCTATGTTCATCCATAATAAATGTTTTTATTTATTTATTTGTACGTAACTAGAATTATTTTTGAGGACAAAAAATGTTTAAAAGTTATTATTATTATTATTATTATTGTATGCGTTTAATTCGAATTTTTTTAGAAAAAGTAGTATGTTAATATGTGTATCAGATAAATTGTATCTAATGCTATAGTGCCAAGTGTTGCTTAAGTTTGTTTAATATAAAGAAGTAAAATGTGGGCTAAATAGGGAAATGTACAATCCCCAAAAAATAAATTTAATATCATTCAAAAGCGCACAATTTCGGAAATTTCTAATGTCGCATAGAAAAATAAGAAAATAATAATAATAATTAGAAAGTTTAAACTTTCACTGATAACCTAATAATAATATCTGATTGATAATAATAATAATAATAATAATAATAATAACTATTGCTATCGGTAATAAAATGTGCTCGACATTTAAAATAGCACTGTTTCTTCTCTTTTTGTCTTTTTGTATTTAAAATATATTGTTAGTTGTTTTAAATGTTTTAATAATTTATTTTTCTAGTTCATAGATGAATGTTACGAAATGTATACATTTTTTTTTTTTTTTTGATTAATCACAGTAAATAGTAGGAGCTGTCAACTAATATATTTTCTCCACATTTTAAAAATTACAAAATAAATTTATATATAACAAGTTGACCATCCCGACATTGCTCGGGCCCGTGATCATGAACTGAAATGAACTTTAAATTTGTATGATTATATAATTTTAACACGATTTTGTCTGAACTGTTATTTTTAAGTGGAAAAAAATATTCATTTTTAGTGGTAAAAATGCTCGTAAGAAGTCACTCTTTCATTTGAGTTACAGGATTTCTCCTTTCGTTACAAAATGTTGTTTCTCATAAAAATATAATAAATTTCACAACCTAATTGTCAAAATGCTTAGAGATTTAGATATGTTATATAAAATGCATTTCCGCTGACTGTGTCGAAAATGCACGAAAACGCGACGAAACCCTCATGTTTTTACTGTTTTGCGTTGAAATTTTCACACCTTTTATTTTGTAAAGAATAGTTCTACCCATCCGAACGTTATTTGTAGATGATGTAAATCTGGTGTATTGAGATGCTCTAAAAAGATTGTGTTAAAATACGTGCGTTTAGTTACTTTTTGCGTAGAAAAAATATCGTCTCCGTGAGGCGCGAAGTAACCTGCGTTCGCCGATGTATTTTAAAGAGTTCAAATTCATATCTTTTAAAACTAATTACAAAATCGATTAGAAGACGTTTTCCGCTTTAAGGACATACTTTTGGTTTGTCGTCATCTATAAAATTGCACTCTGGAGGGTAATTGCCATATGGAAGAAATACGTTTTTCAATAAAAGGACCGTTTTTGATTTTTTTTTTTTTTTTTTCCAAAATGTTAACTGCGATTTTTTTTTCAAATGGATTACGGAATTTGAGACATAATGGTACGCCATTTCGGAATATGTCTTCCAATTTCAACTGTACTGAGTTATTTGGTCGATTAATGTTCAATGAAAACTATGAAAAAACGGTCGGTTCTTCGCTACGATGTTCGCTTCCTCCTGTTGCGTAAAAGGGTTTTGGGGCATGCACTAGCGTTTTTCCAAGATCGGAATGAAAAAAGATGAATTTTTGATGAGAGTGCATTGTTGGTTTTAATTATAGTTAAAAAATATTAAAATCCTGAGCCTCAGGTTAGAGGTCTGCACGGGCCGAAATTTCCAGGCCCGGGTCCGGCCCGACTCATCGAAAAAAAATTCGGCCCGGCCCGGCCCGATAAAAAAATTAAAAGTTCGTCCCGAGCCCGGCCCGGCGCGCTAAAAATCTTAAAAGTTCGGCCCGAGCCCGGCCCGGCCCGGCCCGGAAAAAAGTTAAAATATCGGCCCAAGCCCGGCCCGGAAAAAAGCTAAAATCTCGGCCCGAGAAAAAAAAAAAAAAAACCCAGCCCGAGTGAATTTTTTACAAAATATTGATTTTCATGTCGATTTGGTTAAAAATTTGTCTCGTACGAGATAGCTCTGACCAAAAATATTTATCTTAACTTTTTTTTTTCTCATGTTTATAATCTTCATTTTTAAAGAAGTGACACAGACTGCGATATTTATTTTTTTAACGAATCTCTAATTCTTGTATGTAAATGTTTAGGTTATCATTAATATTGTTAATCCGTATTTCATGCATTGACATACATGTATTCCATGTATGCCAAAAATCTAAAAAATTCTATACAGTAAAATCTTCTAAGACGGAATTGCGTAGAAAAGAAAAAAAATGCGTTATAGACAAGTTCCATTCTTAGCAAGTGTAAATGTATCATATATTATTTTCTTACGTATTAGTATATTAATTTTGCATGGATCAACACGTTTTTCAGTTTAAAACAGGGTTCCGTCATAGGCAGGTCTCTTTTCACACGTTTTACTATATTTTAATAAGCGTAGAAATATACTATTCTTTAAAAAGAAAAATAATTAATGTATAAGTGTTGAATAATGGCAATTTAAAAATGCATGTATTTTTTGCAAAAAATTTTGGGCCAGGTCTAATTTGACTGATCTTTGAATGGATCTGGTGAAGCTGATACAATGATTTTCATACGGGCTGAGTCAAAACTAGGACTGAAAAGCTTGGGCCGTGAAGACTAGGAATGAAACCAATCCCGACTCTGTACAGAAAAAATAAGTTAGGTCCGTCCCGGCCCGAGCCTTAGAAATAAAGTATGGCCCGGGCCCGGCCCGAGCCTTCAGAAATAATGTGTGGCCCAGGCCCGGCCCGAGAAGAGTGAAGCCCGAGCCCGGCCCGTGCAGATCTCTACCTCAGGTGGACCAGAGGAGGCCTTGGAGTACCCTCACAAAGGTTTTCAGATTATACGTGCTGTAGTTTTTGTTACCCATTGCATACAAACAAACACACAGAGACCGAAACTTTCTTTTATTAGTATAGATTTTTAAAAATATGTGCAAGATTAAATTTTCTAAAATAATTCTTTTTATCATTTTTATTACAATAATGCTGCTATAGTTATACACACTAAATCTTTACATTTATTTATTTATTAACAATTAACACGCATAAAATTGTAGAAAGATTTTATTGTGGTATTCTAATGAGATCATTTCTAAAATAAACTAGATTGTTCTGGCCATCACAAAACTTCCTTCTATATAAATCAAATCGTATGCAACCATACTTAGTTATAATTCATCTTTTCGAAGAATGAAAGGTTTTGGAAAATATTATTATTATTATTATTATTTTATTATTAGTAGTAGTAGTTGTTTTCTACTCAAATAGTTATGAATATTTAATAAATTTGTGGTAAAAAACTTGTTGGTAAAAACCTTTTACAATGCGGACTCTACGACCCGCGTAAATTGTTGCTTGATTTTATTATAGTATTCTAATTATATCATTTCCAAATTAATCTAGTAAGTTGTGGCCATCAGAACACTTTCTTCTATATAAATCAAATTGCCTGCAACCAAACTTAAATGACAATCTATTAGTTCTTGAGAAATAGCTGTCGCGGTAATCGTGAAAAGCATAGCATAGTAGTGAACCCTGTTGGAATGTAAACAACCTTGTTAGATTCCCAGCTGCATTTCATAAGGTTACTAGATGTTAAGTTGGCGATATAGTCCTGATCGTATTTATATCGCTAATAATTTAAATCCCCACATAGTATTTCTATTAACGCGTAATTTTCTGGCGTTCGTTTGATTCGCATATTGACTTTGATTTCGTAAGATGTTGCCGTGGAATGTTTTGTAAGTTGATTATTTTGCTCACTAGTGCCCTGATGTAAACACCTATGGCTGTGGACGGACCATCCCATCAAAAATCTGTGAGGTTTTTTTTTTTATGAAGTTAAAATAAAAACATCTTAACACGAAAATTTTTGCAGTTAATTTGTCCGGGATAAGAGCTCATCTCTGTGGGTTTTGCAAATTGATGTGATGTACGTCCTTGGTACATCTCGGCGAATCTTTAATTAAAAATGTGCGGGTTTCTCCCTCACAAGCGGTGTCTGCTATAGCTATACCTTACCTGTTGATAAGGTATAGCTATAATTGTTAAGATGCTACTTGGCGCAGAATGATGTAAATTTAAAAAGCAACGTTAAAAACGCCAGAATAAGTATAAATTCCGCAGACTAGTTTCGGTAACGTTTAGCGTACCGTCCTCAGTGCAAAAAGTAAAGGAAACGTGCTCATTTATATAGAGGATCCGCAGACTAGTTTCGGTAGCGTTTAGCGTACCGTCCTCAGTGCAAAGAATAAAGGAAACGTGCTCATTTATATAGAGGATATCCTCTATATAAATGAGCAAGTTTCCTTTATTCTTTGCATTGAGGACGGTACGCTAAACCCTACCGAAACTCGTCTGCGGAATTTTTACTTATTCTGGTGTTTTTAACGTTACTTTTTAAATTTACAAGGTATAGCTATAATAGAAATCGGGATATGCACAGCAAAAAACAGCACTTGTTATGTGATTTACACTTAAACCAAATCAGCGTCTATTTATGTAAAGGACTAACAGAATATTAAGTTTGATGAAATTCCGTGTATTAGTTCTTGAGCTATAGGTATCACGGGAATTGCGATAAAAGCAGCATAGTAATGCCACCTTTCTGGGCGATTTACGCTAAAATCTAAATAGCTCCAATTTATATTAAGGTCTAACACTGAATCTGAAATTTCGTAAATTGCGTGCATTAGTTATTGAAGTAGATCACCTACAAAATTTGTGTCACATACAGACAGACAGACACGCGGTCAGACATTTTCTAGCAACAGTCAAATCGTTTCCAGGACTTTTTAAAACATATAAAGCCGCCAAAAACTCGAAATTGAAAATTTTCACGAATCCAACAATTTCTCGTATAGATACAAGATAAAATATGATGGTGAAAATCATTTTGTGAGGTAAATTATTATCACAATTCTAAAGCTATTTATTGTGATATTCAGAAACTAAGCACGTTAGTTATTTTTTAGTTATACATCTTAAAGGAAAGCATTTAAGAATTTTTAATAAGCTGAGATCAAATTCAAATCATTTTGGAGCAATTATCACTTATTTATTTACAATATAAATATACTGCAAGTTAAATTTATATATAAATTTAATCGTATAGCAAATTTATGTTACAAAATGCTAGTAGATTAAAAAAAAATATTTTGCATAGTTTATTTATATACATATATAATTTTTTTGACAGCATTTATCCTAGAAGAGGGGTACCACGATATTTGAAATTCTAACAAAGCCGTTCAACAAAACTCTGTAGATCTTCCATTCGAGAAGTGCGCTCATTATTAAAAAACAAAATCATATCTAAATTTTAAAAAGCAGAAAAACACAACGTTTAAAAATGCACAAATATTACATGCAAAGCAGCAAACAGACTTTCGAATCTACTAGCAGAATTCTTCTTCAGTGCAAGTTAGGGAAAAAGGAACAGCGTGCTAGGAAAAGCAAGGCTGAACAATGATAGGCAGAGACGCACTGGCTTATATACCCGATGCGAGTAGCGACGATGCCAAAAACAGCCAATGAGAGAGAAGCAGTGGAAACGACTGGGTGGGCATGTAGCGACACCACCAACCTACCTATATATATATATAATGTTCTCCTTTATGCAAATTCACTATTTAAACGTTTTCTTCCAAGTAGTTAATTAATTATTATTAAAAAAACGCCAAAATAATGGTTTAAGAAGCCGTCTATGATGTGCAGAAAAACTTAATTTAAAAATATATATTGGCTGGCAATAGTTGAAACATATCAAAATATGGAAATGGCCATATTGGCAAGAAATAGAAGGTCAATAGAAGGTCAATAGAAGGTACATAGTCATCAGGGCCGGCCCAAGGCGTGTGCGAAGTGTGCCACCGCGCGGGGCGCCAACCAGATGAAAGGGCGCCTACAAGAACACCGATAAAAACTATTTTATATTCTGCGTTTTTTTTATTTTACATTTTCTATAGCTAGGCTGGGGCCGGTTCGAGAAAGGATTCTTCGTTGCGTTAAAAAATATATTCAAGGGCGCTGAAATTTTTTCATGCAGACATCGGCTTCTTTTCTTTATAAGAATGGAACTGCCTTCAAACTAATATTGCTCAAATTGCTTCGTCGAACTGAGATAAGAAACAGAATCACGAACCCCAGGAACCACATGATTCAAATCCACTTTCCTTGTGGGATGCTAATTAATCTCGACTTTGAGCCTTTGACAAGTTTATATGGTGAACTATATCACTTCCGGCTATTTAAGCGCGTTATTGTAGAATCATCTTATTCCACAGGGAATCTGAAACTGGCCACCAGATGACCTGAAAAAAGAAAGCATTAAGAGCTTGAAGGTGCAGAAATTTTAAAATGAAAAACAGACGTCTTTGAAAAAGTTTTTTTTTCTAGCAGTGTCTTCTGGATATGAGCTTATCTTCTGCTAATAGTCAATAGGATTAAGTGTCAGAAATTTTGAAGAAAATTAAAAACCAAAAAAGGGCATAAAACCAAAGATATGTATGGAAATAATTCCTATTAAGATGACTGTAATATCGAGACAATATGATTCGGTCGTTCACTAATTATTTTATTAAACTGCTGTAAATGGAATATTTAACCTTTAACTGATGTCACGCGGTCTCCCAGACCCCGCGACTCCCAGCTGTAAACACTTTTACAGCTTTTTACTTTTCTGTACTGAAGTTAAATAATATGAATAAAATACTTTTTTCATGCAATCTAATTCACATGCTCCTAAGAGAAGTACAACGATATTGTTAGGACAAAATTTAAGTAAATTCAACCATTTGAGTTATTTTTTTTATTCATTTTATTCGAGGCGTCTGAGAGACCGGATCACATCAGTTGTGTGACAAATTTTAGTCACATCAGTTAAAGGTTAATAGGTAGAAGTGAATCAAGCTAAAGATTTTTCAAGTAACTTCATTCATTTATTTATTTCGTTTAAATGAGTAATTTTCATGCGGATATGAAACATAGTAGAATATTTAAAGTTACAATGCATGTTCGTAGTATTTGAAAGCTGTCAGTTCTTGAAATTACGAAGGACGTTGTGCCCTAATCTGAGAACGGCGGAACTAGAGTCCAACTAACCCTATATACTGCGCCCGGGTAACTGGGATAAAAATTCAGATGGGACCCCTTTAACACGTTTTTAACCAGAATTTCTGTTAATCAAGGAGGGGTTTTGCCTGCAAGGCCGAAAAAGGGGGATTTCTTTAGCAATTTTTTTGCAATAGGAATGAAGATTTTAGCGCCGGGTTTTTTTAGAGTTATTTGTTATCATTTGAAGAACACTTAAAAAATTTTAAATAAAAAATTGATAATGTGGCTCCAGTGGCGTTGGTGGATGTCCTAGTATGCGCGCCGTGCACTTTCAATTGGGCGGGATCAGGTAAATCGCCCGAGTCGCTTGCAATCAATTTCCTTTAAGGATTATGAAAGAAGATAATATTGCCTGGAGCTTCAACCACTTTGAGATTTAAAAAAAAAAAAAAAAAAAAAAAAAAAAAAAAAAAAAAAAAAGTTGAAAATCAACAAAATGTCAGCGCTTTCAAAAAAAGATCTATTTCTGACCCCTTTTTCGCACTTTGGCGTGGTTTATTTCTTATATATTTATTTTTTATAAAAGTGGCTGAAAGTGGTCCAAGTTCCAATAAATTATCACCATTAATAATGAAAAAAAATAGCAAGATCGGTTATAGTTTTTCGTTCTGGTTCCGCCCACTTTGAAAAAAGTCATTTTGAGTAAAATGCGTTTATAATGCTCGAAAACATTGTAAGCCTACGGATGCGTTGCGCTAAAGCACTCAATAACTACGAAAGGTCTTCGGCCAAATTGCTGTACACGGATAATCTACAGACTGTAGAAAATAGAAAAATCTAAAAGAAGGAAATCGATTTTTTTTCAACCGAAAATAAGAAAATTCCCTTAAAAAGAACGATTTTGGTGTTTGGGTTGGCAGGGCATTTTAGAGTGGAGAGCCTGGGCAGCTGCCTCGTTTGCCCTTGCAATAATCAAACTCTGATCGGAAAAAAATGTTTTTAGGCGCATATCGTGGCCGGCGCAGCCCCCCCCCCCCTTACCTGGGAAAATTTTCGTGGAATAGTACAATTAATGAACTACATTCTAAACCTTTAGTTTATTTTTCTTTCAGTGTTTAATTATTCCAATATTTATCATCTTAAGCGCGGGGAGTGGGGGGGAGAGGTCGGTGTGCCCTTGACGAAAAGAAGATTAAACTATTTCCATTCTTACTAAAGGCACACATTTGTTCCAAAATCTCTCACCTTCAGGGATTTCGTTCAGCCAGTGCCCATATTTTGAATTTATGTACTGCCCCAGTTTTCCGAGACATACGATTTGAAAGGAACACTGAGCTGAAAGCCAGTAAAAAATAACGTCATAAAAATATATAATTGCGTTATAATGATGCACTTTTTCATTCATCAATAGAGATTATTTATTATTGGAATATAGTCTTTGGCCCATTACAAAATAAATATTTCGCATTACTGGAATTTAAATAAATGAAATTTTATTAATTTAAAAATAAAAATTGCTGGAAATTTGGCTGTTTTTTTTGTTCTTTAAAGAGACTTTTCTGGAATCAGATTATGTATTTGATACTGAGTTAAATTTTGTCTAAACCGACAGGGAATTCTATTCAATATTGCAGAAATTCTTCATTATTTTGCGATACTTTGCATCTTAAGTACTGGAAGAACGAAATCTACTTAGGGGTAAGGTTTCTTTGGGATAATATTGTGCTAAGCCTTTTTATAATATATACAGACTTATGCCCAAGCACAATTTTTCTCTTAGTGATTTATTATTTAAAATCAAGCGAAAAAAGTACATTTTACGAACTTTTTTAAAAATCATCCAAGATAATGAGTTTTTCTTCTAAACAGTAGGGCAAAGGCCCTTCCTTGCCCCCCCCCCCTCACACCGGTGCCTATGACAAGCACTTTATTATTTGCTGATCTAATAAACAGAAGTCGGGTAGACTTACTTGATTTCTCATTGACATGAGCTAAGTGCTCGAACAAGAATAAATCAACAAAAGCTTAACAATACAGAATTGTGAAACTGGACCCTATTAAATAATAATAATAATAATAAATCTCCATATAAATTTTATTTAGTAATCGTCATGAGAAAATCTTTCATTCAATACATTTATCGTTAAAGAACTTTTTTTTTTCTCTTTAGCGTCCGCTATATTGAATTTTTTTCATGATCATTTGATTTCCTACACCAATACTCTATGATTTAACTGGATTCATACAATTATAATGACACTTTGTTTATACAATTTCAGTGCTGCGCTAAGACTTAAATTCGCAATACTTAAACATACATAGGGGACTTTCTTTGGAATGGTTTGTTTAGTTCAGGCGTGGGCGCCAGTAGAACGAAATCCAGGAAAGGGTAAACTTTTTTGGGGACTTTTTTGTTAAACAGATTCCTTATTATTATAAATACAACTCTTATTCTCAATCATAGTTTTCTCTTAATGTTTAAATATTTCAGGTCACTTAAAAAAAAAAAAAAAAAAAAAAAAAAAAAAAAAAAAAACTATTTTTATCCTTTTTGGTTAAAATTATCACATATAAAGAAAATTTAGTTTTAAAAGAAGAGAAGCAGAACCATTCCAAAAATGAAAAGAAAGAATAAGAATATTTATATTTCCGGGATTCGCTGAATAGAAAACTGGGTTTTCCCATTTTTCAACAGTTTCCACCATGAAAAGTGAGCCCTTTACGAAAACAGATACATTAAATATGAAATGTATTCGTACTTTTTATGTACTAAATAACGAGACACCATTACAGTCTTCATCTTACATAGTTGCTACTTACTAGTAGTTCCACTTCTTTAATTACCCGACTGAAAAGAAGGGTTATGTGTTTCACGCGTATCTGTGTATGTGGATTTCTTTAAACCCTCGAAACATCCCAACGGCTGGATGGATTTTAATGAATGAGGTCTCTATCAATTCGTCTTAACGGCCCGATGGTTATAGGCTAGGTTTTGTTTCTATAAATTCAAAATGGCGGTAGAGACGAAATAAAAATTACGCACCCTATTGAGTGACATATCATTGGATAGGTCTTTCAAAAGTAAGACTATGTTTCATTGACTATTTTACAGTCAGAAGCTCCGTTAAAATATTATACAACCTGGAAGTTGTGTAAGTAGGATCTCTAGCTTTACTGCAACTCTAACCATCATAGGCATCTATAGACCTCATCAAAACAGTGTTTATAGATAGGAACTAACAATTAAACACAACTTAAAAGTCATCAATACAAGTAAATAAAAAATATAGGTAAGTAAGGGGCCGTTCAAGTATTACGTAAGCATATTTTTAGTCATTTTGTACCCCTCCCTCCCCCTTGTAAGAAAAAATAAGCAAATACTAGACCCCCCCCCCCCTTGCTTACGTAAGATTTTATGACATTCTAACATCAACTCTATTTGCCATAAAAAATTACAGTTAGCGATAAATTGCAGTATTAATACAGCAAATTTACATAAACAGACACATAGGAGTTGTGGTATTGAAGGAAAAAGAAATCGCACTGAACAACAACAACAAAAAAAAAACTTTAAGGAATACAACCGGCCCTAACTTATTTAGGCACATAACTAAAAATTTTAACAAGGATCATAGGAATATTATGTGTTTGGCGTTCACATTTCTAGTCTGGTGTCCAAGATCTTTGAATCCGTGTTTCTGGATTGTCTATTTTTAAGTTTTCATTGTAGTGGTAGGCTGGAATGATCCTCGTTTCCAGTCCTTGTTCACTCCATATCTTTTTTCTCAAGTTGTTCAACATCCCCAGAACGCTCATCTAAATCATGCTCTTTTGCTTTTTGTTGTTAAACTATAGTTGCTTCGTTATCTAATGCTTTACAAAAGAATTTTCGTGACCCCCCTCTCCCCCTTGTCAGCAAAAATAAGCAGACACTGGATGCCCCCTCCCCCACTTATTGCTTACATAATACTTGAACGACCACTAATATAAAAAAGTAATATAAAAAAATATTTTATAAAAAAAAAAATATTTTAAGTCAATTCCTACTTAGGTCAATAAGATAATTTTTTTTCCTCCCATTCTTCTTTCCTCTTGAGTGGCGCTTAAAAGGCCTTGATCAAGAAGAGGGCTCTCTCGGTCTTAAAATAACATGATCAAGAAGAAGGCTCTCTCGATTATTGAAAATTAATTAATTTAATTTAATTAATGAATTAATATTTGAAAAAACTGGATTAACATCAAGTGTCATCCACTACAAGTTTTAAAAAAATTATTTGAGATTGATTGGAGGAATAATAAGTCTTTTATTAAAGATTGAAAATTTGAACAAGATATATATAGCGAGAGTGTGAGCTAATAGTAGGAATTGAAAAAAAAATAGTTTCATATTAATGTGAAATAATTAATTAGTTCGATTTTTACGCGGTCGGGTTTTTTGATTTTTTAAATTTAATTGTTTATTGTCGAAGTATTCCAAACAGTATTCTTCAAACAAAGATTTTTTAAAAATTAAATAACTTATTGTTTTTTTTTTTTTTGTTTTTTTTTTTTGTCCAATACCATGCTTTGTGTTTTACTTTTGGATCGTAACATGTTACACATTAAGAGTGGTAATTACTGTACAATTGAAATTTCCTTTATGAGACTTAATTTTACAATTTACCAAACTCAAAGATGGGATTAAAATTAGAAATTTTATCAGGTTTTGATGTACTTTAAATTAATATCTTAAATAATTAATAATAGTTCGTATAAAAATTACTAATATTGAAAAAAAATTAAGAACACAAGTAATTTTTCTTGTGTGTGTGGGGGGGGGGGACGCCCCGATGGGTGCTCGCACGGGCGCCAAAATGTCCTTGGGCCGGCCCTGATAGTCATTCTGCAGCATTTCAGCAATCGAGTACCGAACGTCAATTTGGATGCAGCCCCTAAATTAAGCTTATTTTTAAATAATTAATTTCTATGAAGCAAATCGTAGGAATTTCATGAAAATTTGTTTTTGCATAATTGAAGGGTGTAGAATTTATTTATGGTGTCAAACTTGGGTTTTGTTATTGAAAAAAACAAACAAACAAACAAACAAAGTTTGAGTTCGTTTTGATATGCAGCCCCTAAGCAAATTTTATACACATCATTTAAAAGTAGACTTTATTTCCAATCTTTTGGTACCAGTAACTTTCTTCTACAATATTTTGTTGCAGAGTTAGTAGGGGATGTTTACTTTTTTTCCCACGACCGTACATCAGTACTGCTGATGTACTACAGTGATTTACTAGCGACATTTACATCTGTATTATGAGGTGAAAAATTTTAGGAATTGTGTGAGTGTAAAGAATTAGAGTAGGTATCCTGTTCATAATTAACAATGTTTCTTTTATTCCTAATTCATTTAGAAGCAATTATTATTATTTTAAAGTATCGCTATCCTCGACTATAGCCGCAGCACCAAATAAATATACTTTCATAAATGGAAAGTAAGAAAACTTATGCAGGATTTTAAGAAGCAAAAAATAAGGAATTGTGATTTTTTAAATAATTGATAAATAAGGGATAACTATTTCCTTGCGTTTATTCATTTTAAGCTAACTTAAATATTTAATTATTCAATATCATTTTATAATCTGACAGATTCACGATCCCATCTGGTTTGCGAGGGCAGATCAGAAGAATCATATCCACAAGGATGTAAAAAGGGCACCGTTGATCAGTTTTTATGCTATTATTTTAAAGCAAATACATATACACATGCATACATAAATTATTAAAAACCATCATTAAACGTTTGTTTTATTTTATTAAACGTAAACTTGACGTTTAATTACTAATGAATAATACAGATGAATATAGATTTATAAAATTTAATTAGGCGTTTTATTTTATTAGACGTTTTTAAGTGGAGTGTTTTCAGATATATCTTACTGAATTTTGATGAGTAACTCTTTCTTCTTATAAAAAATATTTTTTCATAAGTATAGCTAAAAATGGCATTTACTTTTTAGTATATGTTAATATTTCCCATTGAACAATTGTAAATTATTTTCTTCTTTTAACATTCCATTGGTATTCCATCATAAAATTAAGCACGTGCAATCTCTATTAATGTAAAAACAACATATATTTATATCTAATATCGCTAAAAATATTTTCTATAATTTTAAAGGAAATAATTTATTATTTTTAAGTTTTTCAAGCCCTTTGACCTCAAAATTCGTCATTGTAAGAATATTAAGAATAATTTCTAAAACATTCATCATGAGGAAAGGCACATAAAGTATAAACAACACATAATATCAGGAATAATGTTTTAAAACGTTTGAATAAGTGTATAAAACTTTAGAGAAGATGTAAAATGGATTAGATTAAATGATCATTTTCTAGAAAAAAGCTAGATAACTTTTGCTTAAATGAATCATGATGAGCAATCAAAATGAAATGTTTTCGCATATATGTTACTGAATTTTGATGAATAATTCTTTCTTTTTATTTTTTATTTCATGCTACTTGACTCAGTGAACGTTGCACTGAAAATACAGTGGTGGTCAAAATTGTGGATACTTTTTGGTAGCTTTCATTGCAAAAAATAAAA
The DNA here is from genome assembly GCA_963932465.1 of Maratus speciosus. Lineage (NCBI taxonomy): Eukaryota > Metazoa > Arthropoda > Arachnida > Araneae > Salticidae > Maratus > Maratus speciosus. The sequence continues at coordinate 306,101,694 of OZ010789.1, read as the reverse complement.
ACTACGTAAGGAAGTTACTATTGCGTTATTTACTATAAAGTAAGTTACTTTTGCAGCCGTCCGATGGAAAATACGTGGAGAAATTTTACTATTTTTTCGCCACTCATGACTTCCAGATAACAAAACCACCCTCCTTTTAAACGCAGACTTGTATATTTATTTATTTATATTTATAGCTGAATTTTTGTCGTGCTGTAACTCTCGAATATTTTAACCGATTTGGATGAAATTTTTCTTATTTATAGTACATACTAATGTCTTGACCGAGTTCATTCGCCAGCTTCACTCTCTATCTTGTTTCAAAATGGCTACCATTTTAATTTTGTGGACACTTTTGGAAATTTTTAGGTTTCCAAACATTCTCTTTAAATGACCTATGTTGTTAACTTATACTGCACTCTAAATAAAAAGGAGTGACTATCCACTCCGGAGGAGTGAATAGTCACTCTATCGCAGAGTCAAAATATGCCCAATCTCTTTAGAGTGACTATTCATTCTGAGTAAAAGTGAAATTTTTGAATCACTGAAAGAGTGAATAGTCCACTCATGGGAAGTGAATATTCACTCTAAACAGGGGTGGATAATCACTTTTTCCAAGGAGTGACTATTCACTCTTGCTAAAGGAGTGCGGTTTTTCACCCCTGGCAGGAGTGAATAGTCACTCTTTCATAGGAATGAATGTTCATTTTTTATGTAGTCGATTCTTTTTTTTTTAAATTTTGCTTTAATGGTCATTTTAAAAGAATCACATCTTTTACAGCATGCAATGAAAATAGATACAAGCGTGGTAAAGGTTGGAATAAAATACTTTATTAGCAATATTTATTTAATTCATAGTTTGTAACACTAATTGAACTTTTAAGGAAAAATTCAGTTAAAGTTACATACGAATTTAAATTGGATTACTGATAGAAATAAACTAAAATATTTTATTCCAATCTTATCCTTTGTGTTTACTTTTATTGTATGCCCTATAAAGATATTACTTTTAAAGTTTTATTAATAACTTTTTAATAGGTGGATGTTATATGTTTAACAATGTTTGATTTGATTTTAATTTTTATTTTAAATATAAAATCGTACTTTTTCCTTAAATTATTGCTATTTTTGCAAAGTCCTATTGTTCTAAAATATTTTTAATTTTTCCATTTAAAAAACAATGCTTATAAACTCACATCTTTTTAAAATAAGTTCTGAGCATGATTTAAATATTAAGAATGTATATATATACATATTATCCGCTGTCACTTGCTTTTGTTTTATTTAATATGAACATGATGTCTAAAGTTTAAGTTCTCTGGAATATGTATATATTTTTCTTTTAAACATATTCTTTAACTTAATCATGATTTCTAATTTTCGTCCGCTATTGCTGAGAAATGGAAGCCATATTTAATTTAAATTTTTTATTCGCGTAGATATTGTATTTTGCGAATATGAGCAAAATTGATTTTATATGTTTTATAGGAAAAGATTGACCTCGGAAATAGAAACAAGTTGGAAATTGCTCGTCAAACGTGGCAAATGAGGTGCGTTCGTACTATAACTAATTTTATAAATATTTTTTGCACCGCATATTGTACTGAATGTATATTTTAGTGAACTTTATAAGTGCATATCAATTTCATTCTGTTCGAACGACTGTAACATCATTAAAATGCACTTGAATATTTTTTCCCATTTACCATAATGTAGCGGAAAGCTTTTGACTGTCCCTGTAATTAAACTGTACATCCGATTTTCATAAAATTTTAAACGACTCGACAAAATTTTGCAACAATTATATAGGGTAGATGTGCCAGTGATGGACACCCTTAAGGAATTTCTTTTAAAATAATTTTTTTTTATTAATAGTTATAATTATTATATTCTAGTTTTTTTCCATATTATATTAATCTATCAACAATATTTAACCATTCTTATAGTGTCATTTCCCAATATGAATCGAAATTTAATTTTAAATGACAGAAATATATCAAAACACCCAAAATCCCAGTAATGGACACCCCATAAAAAGTAATAAATATAACTGTTTTTATGACTGTATTTAGAACCAGAATTTAATGAATACAAAGCAATGAATCAAAATTATTTTCAAATACATTTAACAATAAGGATACCAGTAATTAATAAAATATTTGTGATAATCATTTACTGTTTGCATCAATTATTGTAATTATCAGAAGATCAATGTTTTAATTATTTTAGATGGATAGTTTAAAATGATAAATATTAGGCAATTACAGCTATCAAATTATTGAAACAGTGGGGGATTTCAAAAGGTAATAATAATAAAAAAAAAGTTTTGCAATGTTAGTGTTTAGTTTTGTCTCGCTATTTTTAACAATTAATCTTCCAGACACTACTTGATATATCATTTATAATAATTAATATTGCAAATATGAAAGAAATAATATTGTGAGTAGAAAATTTTAAATGCTAAGTAAAATAATTTCAAAATAAAACTGTCGAACAGATGTTTGAGGTCACTGATCTGCAGATTTACTAGTTTCATGAATACTGCCTATATATTAATGAATATTACTTTTTTTTTTTTTCGTCAGAGGTGAATAAGGAAACATTTAAGACAGAAAATAGATTTTTAATAGCTTTTGTAACTTAATTGTTTTTATTTAAACGGAGAGGTATTAAGCCCTATGAGCCTCTCTTTGACTGTTCTCTTAAACAATATTTTCTGCTTCCTAGCTGGTTTGATTGCCAGATTTTAAAATAGCAAGGTATACATAAAAAAAGAATAAAACATTGAAATTTTATTAATCACATAAAATAACTTAAAAGCAGCTAATTATAAAAGTTTTGGTGGAAAATGACTAATTAACCATTCCAGTAATGAACACACCCTCTTAAAACATTAAAAATATATGAAATTTCGTAAATGACCGTTACTATATAAAAGTCTAAGTTTTCTATTCAAACTACTCAAACAAAAGCATTCAAATTTTTCAAAAAAATAAATAATATATAAATTAATTAAACGAAGCCAGTTCTTAGCCTCTTTATTAAGATTTTCACAGAAAAACAGCAAAACTTTGAAACATTATTTTCTGCTTCCTAATTAGTTTGATTAAAAGTGTCAACATCAAGGGGTGTCCATTACTGGAAGGTTGTCCATCTGGCACATCTACCCTATTTAAAATTTCAGACCATTCGGAACGCTGTAACATCATTAAATTGCACTTGAAATATTTTTTTCCCATTGGCCGTAATGTAACGGAAAACTTTTGAATGTCCCTGTAATTAAACTATACATCCGATTTTCATAAAATTTGAAATGAATTAGAATAATGAACAGAATTACGCAACAATTATATATTTTAAATTTCAAACGATTCGGTTGGGTAGTTTTTGCGCTGTTATATGCGGGCAGACGGACAGACAGACGGACTGAATACGACTATAGGTGCTACGTATTTATGTAACTACGAACGCACCTAAAAATCAACTTTTACTTTTTGATATCATTAAATATAGTTTCAATCAAAGTTCAAAATTCAAGACATCAAAGTTTTGTCTTTCCGGCGACGTGTCACGCATGTTTATATATAAAAAAAATAAGTGTTGAAATTATTCATTTTTTCTAAGAGTACTTCGCAGCTTAATGGCCATTTAAATCTTTAATTGACTTTTTCTCAAAACTTGGATTTTTCCTGTTTATGTTCCTTTTTAGGTGCCTTCGTAATTATATAAATACGTAGCACCTATAGTCGTCGTTCAGTCCGTCTGTCCCAGTGTTGATTTCAGGGGGTTCCCCGGGGGGACATCCCCCCCCCCCGGAGCAATGAGATGTCCCCCCGGAAGATTTGAGATTTTGTGTCTTCAATGGTCAAAAGTGCAATTTCCCCCCCGGAACTCTATAATTCCCCCCCCCGGAGCCACAGAAATCCCTCACGGAGAAAAGTGTCTGAATTCAACACTGCGTCCGCATATAACAGAGCAAAAACTACCCAACCGAATGGTCTGAAATTTTAAATATATAATTGCTGCATACTTTTGTCTAGTCATTTCAAATTTTATGAAAATCGGATGTATAGTTTAATTACAGGGACATTCAAAAGTTTTCCGTTACATTACGGCCACTGGGAAAAATTATTGCAAGTGCATTTTAATAACGTTACAACCTTCCGAATGATCTGAAGTTTTAAATATATAATTGCTGCAAAATTTTGTAGACTCATTTTAAATTTCAGGAAAATCGGATGCATAGTTTAATTACAGGGACAGTCAAAAGTTTTCCGTTACATGACGGCCAATGGAAAAAAAAAATCAAGTGCATTTTAATGCTGTTACAGCCATTCAGAACAGAATGAAATGGATATACACTTATGTATTGCACTCAAATATACATTCAGTACAATATGCGGTGCAAAAAATATTTCTAAAACTAGTTATAGTACGAATGCACCTCATTTGCCACGTTTGACGAGCAATTTCCAACTTGTTTCAATATCTATTAAACTTAAGAACTCAGATTTTATTTAATACTTATATTATGTTATACTGTATACTTTAACACAGGGATTTAATGATTTGTTGAGAAATATTTATTTTAGGCAGTGAAATCTTATCAAAAAGTCCTTCCGGCCAGTGCCGGGAGGAAGAGGTAGCTTTCATTTTCCTTATTTTAAAAAAGGCAACTTATATTATTCAAACACACGAAGGTCAATTTAGTGGAAACCGAATATAGGGGATTCAATACTAATTTTTATCAATACTAAATCATTATGAATGAGAATTTCTCGAAATTATTCAGCTTTATCCAAGCTGCTTTTATTTAAAGTAACTTATATTTGGCTGCCAAATACGGCGATTTCTTAAAGTTCCTGCCATTTTAAGATAACATGGTGGATGAGGCTAACCAGTGAACTTGGTCGAGACCATAGTAATTGCTGTGCACATGCTCACTCACATCGGAATTGGTTGATATACACGAGTGCTGTCGCAGGCAAAAATGAAGATTTTTCAAAATGTCACCCACATAAGAAATTGAAACTGCTATATCTGAGCCATTTTTTAAGATAAAGACAAACAAAAATGCTCGTGAATGCTTATATCAAGGTCAAATACTTAAGAAAGAAACCTTTTTCAATTTCTAATTTTTTTGCACCTCACTTTAAATGTAATTTTTTTAAATTTAATGGCCGCCATTTTGAAACATGATGGCTGATGCAGCTGGCCAGCGAACTTGATGAGATATTGATGTATACTATCCACATGCCTTCTTCCATCGAAATAGGCGAATACGTGTGTTATCGCGTGACAAATACAAGATCGTTTCAAAGTGTTAGCCATGCTAAAAATTTAAAGTGCTATAATTCAACTATTTTTTAAGATATAAACAAAAGAACAAATTTTCAGAAACAAAAACTGCTCCAGAATTTTTGCATCAAGGCCAAACACACAAAATTTTTTTTTTCATTTTCCAATTTTTTAATACTTCATTTTAAATTTTAAATTACTTTTTTTTTAAATGGCAACCCTTTTGAAACAAGATGGCGAATGAAGCTGGCCAACAAACTCGGTCGAGACATTAGTATGTACTATGTACAGACCAAGTTACATCCGAATCGGTTCATAAATACGCCTGTTATCGCGTGACAAAAATCAGGTCGTTTTAAAATGTCAGCCACAATAGAAATTCAAAAGTCCTTCCGGCCAGTGCCGGGAGGAAGAGGTAGCTTTCATATTCCTTATTTTAAAAAAGGCAACTTATATTATTCAAACACACGAAGCTCAATTAAGTGGAAACTGAATGTAGGAGATTCAATACAAATTTTTATCAATACTAAATCATTATGAATGAGAATTTCGTGAAATTAGTCAGCTTTATCCAAGCTGCTTTTATTTAAAGTAACTTATATTTAGCTGCCAAATTCGGCGATTTCTTAAAGTGCCTGCCATTTTAAGACAACATGGTGGATGAGGCTAACCAGTGAACTTGGTCGAGACCTTAGTAATTGCTGTGCACATGCTCACTCACATCGGAATCGGTTGATACATACGAGTGCTGTCGCAGGTAAAAAATCAGATTTTTCAAAATGTCACCCACGTTAGAAATTGAAACTGCTATATCTGAGCCATTTTTTAAGATAATGACAAACAAAAAATGCTCCTGAATCCTTATATCAAGGTCAAATACTTAAGAAAGAAACCTTTTTCAATTTCTAATTTTTTGGACCTCACTTTAAATATAATTTTTTTTTAAATTTAATGGCCGCCATTTTGAAACAAGATGGCTGATGAAGCTGGCCAGCGAACTTGATCGAGATATTGATACATACTATCCACATGTCTTCTTCCATCGAAATAGGCGAATACGTGTGGTATCGCGTGACAAATACAAGATCGTTTCAAAGTGTTAGCCATGATAGAAATTCAAAGTGCTATAATTCAACCACTTTTTAAGATATAAAAAAAAGAACAAATTTTCAGAAACAAAAACTGCTCCAGAATCTTTGTATCAAGGCCAAACACATAAAAAAAATATTTTTCATTTTCCAATTTTTTAATACCCCATTTTAAATTTTAAATTACATTTTTTTTTAAAATGGCAACCCTTTTGAAACACGATGGCGAATGAAACTGGCCAACGAATTCGGTCGAGACATTGGTATGTACTATGTACAGGCCAAGTTACATTCAAATCGGTTCATAAATACGCCTGTTATCGCGTGACAAAATTCAGGTCGTTTTAAAATGTCAGCCACAATAGAAATTCAAAATGATATAACTCAGCCATTTTTTAAGATATAGACGAAACAAAAACTGCTCCCGAATCTTTTTATCAAGGTCAAACACATAAGAAAAAAATATTTTTTCAATTTTCAATTTTTTGGCACCACATTTCAAATTTAAATTTTTCTTAAAATTTTAAATGGCCGCCATTTTTAAACAAGATGGCGGATAAAACTGGCCAACGAACTCGGTCGAGACATTGGTCTGTACTATGTATAAACGAAGTTACATCCAAATCGGTTCATAAATACGCCTTTTATCGCGTGACAAAATTCAGGACGTTTCAAAATGTCAGCTTCGCTAGAAATTCAAAATGCTATAACTCAGCCATTTTTTAAGATATAGACGAAACAAAAACTGCTACGGAGTCTTTGTATAAAGGTCAAATACATAAGTAAAAAATATTTTTCCATTTTCAATTTTTTGGTACCACATTTCAAATTTTTAAATTTATAAAAAATTTTAAATGGCCGCCATTTGGAAACAAAATGGCGGATGAAGCTGGCCAACGAACTCGGTCGAGACATTTGTATGTACTATGTACACACCGAATTACATCGAAATCGGTTCATAAATACAAGAGTTACAGTGTGACATAGGTCAGATATATATATATATATATATATATATATATGGATATATATATATATATATATATATATATATATCAATTTTGAACGGAGGGTGGTTTCGAGGTCTGGGGGTCATGATCGATGAAAATATACCAAAATTTTTTGAAATCGCTTTCCTCCGAACGGCTGCAATAGGTAGCTTTTTGTAAAGAAAGCTACCTAAAATGCTATAACTCAGCCATTTTTTTAGATATAGACGAAACAAAACCTGCTCCGGAATCTCTGTATTAAGGTCAAACACATACAAAGAAAGTCTTTTACATTTTTCAATTTTTTGGTATCTCATTTTAAATTTTAAATTTTTTAAATTTATTTAACTGGCCTCCATTTTGAAACAAGATGGCGGATGAAGCTGGCCAACGAACTCGGTCGAGACATTGGTGTGTACTATGTACACACCGAATTACATCCAAATCGATTCATAAATACATCTGTTATCACGTGACAAAAATCAGGACACTTCAAAATGTCAGCCACGCTAGAAATTCAAAATGCTATAACTCAGCCATTTTTTAAGATATAGACGAAACAAAAACTGCTCCCGAATCTTTTTATCAAGGTCAAACATATAAGAAAAAAATATTTTTTCAATTTTCAATTTTTTGGTACCACATTTCAAATTTAAATTTTTCTTAAAAATTTAAATGGCCGCCATTTTTAAACAAGATGGTGGATGATGGTGGCCAACAAACTCGGTCGAGACATTGGTGTGTACTATGTATAAACGAAGTTACATGCAAATCGGTTCATAAATACGCCTTTTATCGCGTGACAAAATTCAGGACGTTTCAAAATGTCAGCCACGCTAGAAATTCAAAATGCTATAACTCAGCCATTTTTTAAGATGTAGACGAAACAAAAACTGTTCCGGAGTCTTTGTATAAAGGTCAAATACAAAAGAAAAAAATATTTTTCCATTTTCAATTTTTCGGTACCACATTTCAAATTTTAAATTAAAAAAAAATTTTTAAATGGCCGCCATTTTGAAACAAAATGGCGGATGAAGCTGGCCAACGAACTCGGTCGAGACATTGGTGTGTACTATGTACACACCGAATTACATCCAAATCGGTTCATAAATACGAGAGTTACAGTGTGACATAAGTCAGATATATATATATATACATATATATATGGATATATATATATATATATATATATATATATATATCAATTTTGAACGGAGGGTGGTTTCGGGGTCTGGGGGTCATGATCGATGAAAATATACCAAAATTTTTTGAAATCGCTTTCCTCCGAACGGCTGCAATAGGTAGCTTTTTGTAATGAAAGCTACCTAAAATGCTAATTTAAAAATGACTTTCAATAAATAATTAATAATTAGTTTTAAATTTCACTTAGAACGAAAATGGTCTGTTAAAATACGTAAAGCATGTTATTCGAACTACTCTAAAAACCTAGACCTCTATCTTTCACCATCTCTGAGAAAAATGTACATAAAGTTGGTGAATTTAACATGGCGGAGATACGGCTTTCCCGGTCCCCTTAAAACAATTACATTTCAGATCGCTACATGAAGAAATCTCACAATCACTTTAGAACGAAAATGGTCTGTTGAAATACGTAAAGCATGTTATTCAAACTACTCTAAAAAATCTAGACCTCTATCTTTCACCATTTCTGAGAAAAAGATACATAAAGTTGGTGAATTTAACATGGCGGAGATACCGCTTTCCCGGTTTCCTTAAAACAATTACATTTCAGACCGCTACATGAAGAAATCTCACAATCACTTTTGAATACTCTACGATCAATCTTTTTGTATACAACATACGACTATTTAGCTCATAATATTAACATTCCACATATCTACACGGATAAATGCTTAAAATTAAGTAAGACTTACCTTTATTTTATGTATTCCATAAAGAATAATTTTAAAGATATCCGAATCTGTTAATCTTAAAATGGCGGACGAAAAAGTGATCATTTTTCTTATCTTTTAAGGGTGTCATCGCCTTGCTGTTCTGATTGGTTAATAAACAATTCATACGTAAGTCACACTTTCAGGAGTGAGACATTTCACTCCATTCTGGAGAATGGAAAATCCCACTCTTTAAGGGGTGTATTTTTAAAAAATTCACTCCAAAAAGAGTAAAAATGCCTGTCAATCTTTCAAATAGTGAACTTTTCACTCCTCCCAATATTAGAGTGTGTGTGACTCTTTAAAATATCTTTTAATGTTTCTAACATTCTGTTTAAACTGATACATAAGAGTTTGCATTTTGTGAAACCTAACATTTTCTGTAAGTATACAATGTAAGAAAACATAAAAAAAAATTCAAAAATTCAAATGGTCGTCATTTTGAAACAAGATGTTCGGATGAAGCTGACCAACGAACACGGTCGAGACATTAGTATGTACTATGCATATGAAAAATTTCATCCAAATCGGTTAAAAAATTCGAGAGTTACAGCATGACAAAATTGAGATATAAATATATATATATATATAAGTCAGCATTTCAACGGAGGGTGAGTTTGGTATCTGGAGTCATGATCGACGAAATTATAGGAAAATTCCTGAAGTGTTTTCCTTCGGACGGCTGCAATAGGGAGCTTTTTACTTTTCGTAATGAAAGCTGCCTAAAAGTGTCCACAATTTTGGCCACCACTGTAGATTAACGCTTTTATTTACGGCTAAAATAGTTTTATTTTTAATTTATTTTAATGAAATAAATTTTAACGCTATACTGTTCCCTTTTTTCCGATTATAGTTAAAGCATATTTACCATAGAAACACATTCGTCAAAAATATTGACAGTAATAACGGTTAACAAAGAGTGGTATCTTTATTATTATCAGGTGATCACCATTTCGTGATTTCGCTTTGAATAGGACCTGACTAATGCAGGAGCATGCGGGGAAGCTGCTTCGGGTCCATCATGAGAGTAATGAAAATTTTCATTAAGAGGGATCCAAATGATTCCATTTGGATAAAAGTGAACCAAATTATTTTTGACCAAAATTTTTTAAAAGATTTAGGAAGAGAGTGCGGTCCTGCCCTTCACCTCTTCAAAAAAAAAAAAAAAAAGAAAAAAAAGAACGAGTTAGATCATTAGAAAGCTAATGATTAAATTTCATTATAACAACTTAGTAGGCTGTTGTTTTACAGCGAACTTCCTTATTGAGGTGTTACTCTGACAAACGGAGATAAGCAAAAGGGAGAGTTTGCAATCAAATACTCCTATCAACCAATCCATCATTTTTTCTACTAATTTCTTACTAGTATTTTTCATAAAGTTGTGTCTATCTTTGCTGTGATACCCTGTATTCATATGTGAATAGATGCTGGTGTAAAATTTATGTATACATACAAAAGACATGAAGTTTAGTACTAGTCTCTTAAGCGTAATTCATGAACAATTTCTATGGATAGATAGAAGGGGGGGGGGGGGCATAATGATTCTTGCTCCAGGTACCTACGTAGTCAAGCTCGGGCCCTGGCTGTGAAGTCAAAATAACCGATTTTACAGTCATTTGCACATTTGTCGCAAAACGGGACACATCGACTTCACAGTTACGTAGTACCAGCTCAATTTACACGTCACAGTACGACAGTGGGGATTGCAGGAGTTGAATTTGGGTCACGATGCTTTCATATTTTGGAGATATTCGTTTCATAGTTCTGTTAGCATAGTTATGTCATGATTTGATATTTACGATCGCATATATATATAGATTTTCAACCAAAACTTTTTAAAAAATGTTTAATGGAAAACAATTTTAATTTAAATGATAATACGCCGGAATGTAAAACAAATCTACTAAAAAATACATACATTTTAATCTTGTCGCTCAGGCGCATACATAAAATCTGCAAAAAAAAAAAAAAAAACTTTTTCTTTAATTACATTGTTCTGTGTGTATTAAAAAAAATATGTAATAACAATTAAATTTAAAAAATCAAAAACCCGACTGCGTAAAAAGCGAACTAACTAATTATTTATCATCAATGTGAAACTATTTTTTTTTTTATATTACTTACCTATTTTTTTTATTTACTTGTATTAATGACTTTTAAGTTGTGTTTAATTGTTAGTTCCTATCTATAAACACTGTTTTGATGAGGCTTATAGATGTCTATAATGGTTATAGTTGCAGTAAAGCTAGAGATCCTACCTACACAATTTCCAGGTTGTATAATATTTTAACGGAACTTCTGACTGTAAAATAGTCAATGAAACATCGTCTTCATTTTGAAAGACCCATCCAATGATATGCCACACAATAGGGTGCGCAAATTTTTTTCGTCTCTACCGTCATTTTAAATTTATAGAAACAAATCTAGCCTATAACCATCGGGCCGTTAAGACGAATCGATAGAGACCTCATTCGTGAAAATCCATCCAGCCGTTCGGATGTTTAGAGGGTATAAAGAAATCCACATACACAGAAACGCGTGAAACAAATAACCCTTCTTTTCAGTCGGGTAAAAATGGAAATACGTGGAAAATGACAATCAAAACTTAAATTTAACAACAAAAAAATCGGTCAAGTGCGAGTATTCCTCGCGCTGAGAGGGTTCCGTACAATAAATATATGAATTACTTAAAAAAATCGTTGCTAAAAGAATAATAAGAGTTTGTAAAAAACTATACAACTTGGGGTTGGGTATAGCTGTATATACTGGAAAAGTTCGAATGGGTATACCATAAGAGTTTAAAGATATATGAAGCCTAAATAATATCAAATATTGCCATCCTGTATAAACCTTATTTTTAATCTTATCTTGAGCTGTTTATGATAAACTTAATTCGGGACTAACAATAAAAGTAGTGCATATTTAAACTTCATTTGTCATTTCATAAAACTAAATTCAGCGTAGTAATAGTCTTTTCTTTTTTCTGTGTAACTAAAAGAAACCCCTTGTTCAGTGTTTAAACTTGGCATTGTACTAAGTGCGCTTCGAGAGGAGCTCGCAAAGTTGGAACGCCGCCTAGGTCCACGCGGCGTTTTTCCAGATAGGTTTTTAATTAACTTTTAAAGACTCGGGAGGTGTATTGAGAGATCCACTCAGTGCAAACCAGTCGCGAATCATATAGTACTTATGTGATTAATTCTAATTAAATTAGCCTGTTTTTGTCAATTTGACGTTTTTTGCTTTTATACTGCTACTGAGTATTGCATTACATAAATATATCATTAAAAGGTGTTATTTGGGCTTTAAAAGCCGATGGTACATAGAATACGCCGCTTCTGTCATTATGTATGTCCAAACCATTCGCGTATTTAAGGGTTAATATCACGGCTAATTACCGACGATTTTTTTTCGAAAATCATTATCAACAATGCTTTTATACTTCTGCTACGATAGGTACCTCCAGCGCTCTCCAACACCTTTGCTGATTGACTGCAAATCGAGAATTGTGTGTAACGGAAAAATGCGCTTTTCTAAAAAATTATGTGTAGGGTAATCGCTATAGTTTTCCTACAAGATTTAAATTAACATCTACTAGCTCTAATTTTTTCATAATTTTAGTTTCAGTAGGTTCGGAAATAGAGAGGGGGGGGGGACATATTTTTGCACTACATTTTCGACTATATCTGTGAAAATATAATACCTAAAATTAAAAGAAATGTATTTTTGAGTTCAGCGTTGCGAAAGCTTTCACACGATACCCCCACAAGATATACAAAGTAAATTTTTTTTCTAGTAAATTAGTTACCCCTCTACATTTTTCCTAAATATATTTGTGAATTTTGTTAATCTATAAATATGTGGGTCAATAGCCTTTATTACTTTTCCCAATTTGAACTTTCCAAGTTTTATAGTTTATGAGAAAAATGGCTGTGACAGACAGACAAACAGACACAGGAGTGATCTTACAATGGTTCCGTTTTTACTTTTTAAGTGCGGAACCCCAAAAACAAACAAACAAAAATCTCAGTATAATTCAATAAAAATCTTAAAAAGTCAATAAAACGACAAAAATTTTAAAAAGCAGTATTTTAGTATATTTCAAAAAATTCAAAAATCTAGTATGTGCTGCCGCAAACAGCTTCTTAGCCATGATATGTTTCGGAAAACATGCCGATGAAGAAAATAGAATGATTAAAAAATAAAATAAAATTGATTCATATTTTCAATTTTTATAATATAGAAATGTTAGCATTGTTGCCTTTGCGATTGAATTTAGCGATAGTGTCCACAATTTTACCTTTGAGAAAAGTCAATCTGAAAGTTTAAAAAGACATTAAAATTAAAAAAAGGAAAACCTTTAACGTTGGCACAAATATTTTATAACTAGTATAATAAATATATTTATCATTTGATTAATAGTATTGCATATAATGTAAATAATATTGTTTAATTATTTTTGATTAATTTTTGTTTAAAACAAAATTTAAATTGCTGCTTTTTTAATACAGTACAAAAACATACGATAACATCTTACGAGTTACCCATCGTTCCGAAAAGCGTTCTTCATTTTTAGAAATCTCAGAAGCCAACACATTTGCGAGATTTAAAGAAACAGTGAAAAAAAAAACAATTTTTTTTTTATTTCAATGTCGGAAAAATTTTCGAGGGGGTTTATACTCAGTTTTCCAAATCCGGAATATAGTTTTTAGAATGCTCTTAATTATCTTTAAAACTTTTACAGCTGCGTAATTAAATTTATGCATACAAGAGTAACAAAATAATATGAAATTTAATGTTAATGTTAATACTTTTAATTAATCATGTTTGTCTATAAAACATCTTTGTTTAATATGAAAAGTTTAGATGAGAAATGATAGCATCCAAAATAGGACTGATTCCTAGAAATCCGCACAAACTTTTCTTGACTGGAAAGCTATGAAAAAACAAGACAATAAACAGAAATGTGCACTGTAAAGTAACTTTAATAACTACATTACTCTGTAAAACTGTTATCGGGTTTTATTTAAAACGTTTCGTCGGACATTATCGATTTTACTTTTGATGGCAGTTACTAGACTTTGTATATAATTTAAGTTCATAATTTAGAGACGGTACTTGATTCGATTGATCAATTCCTAGATGTTAATTACTTTCCAGCCGTTAGCATGTACTTAGGGCTTAAAATACTCTCAGAACTGCTCAATTGGTCGAATTTTGGGAAAATTAGCCGGATTGTCGGACTTTTCTACGAAAGTGATGCTTTGCAGGCGGAAGTAGCTGAGAACGATTTTGCAGTAAAAACTGCTGTCGAAGTCTAGCCAGAAGACGTAATCACCGCCGTTTTAATTGCTACGGATGTAGGGGATGTAACGATGATGAATGCACATGTTCAAAAGTCGTTGCTCGTTGACAACGAACTCAGACTTTCGGATAAACTGACGACTCAAGCCGTTCGGGACCGTCGCAATCATATCGAGCATTTTGTCTTTTGAATTTCGCTTTAGTAGCTAATTTAATGATAGATTGTGTCGTAGAGACATCAGATGTGTGGTAGCCACCATTATCATTAAAAGTGGAATGAATGAGTGCGAAATATGACATGTCATCCAAGATGAATGATCGATCAGAGAATTTTCTGCGCAAGCGACCACACTTCGTGTTCGATGCAACCATTTGCTTTTCTGTTCGTTGTGGTATCTGGGAGCACGGCAGTGCGTCCGCCAAGTTCGCACAAGCCGTAAGCTACCTTTTCCTGAACCATTTCGGCATACTTTTCACCCCCTTATAACGTCGTTTTAGGGAGAGATATAGAAATTTATCTTTTATACACATGTTCGTATGGTCAAACTGAACTAAGGTTCAACGATTTCATGTTTCTATATTGAGTAGTTTTCGAAATATTAAATTCCGAAAAAGCGCTTTTTTGTCACTGACTCACTTCGCATCATCAAATAACTAAGGTACGTCTAAAAGTCGTAGAATCATGAAATTTCACAAGTAAGTCGGGTTTGTAGCACAATTAACCAGAAAAATCTGAAAACACAGAATTTATGCCTCTAAACCCTTCAAACAGGGGGTGTTCATTTGGCCGTAAACAGTTCCTTAACACATTCAATTGTGCCAATGTTGGTCGCCAAAACTCGATTACAGAGTTTTGAAGGGGTCACGTGATTTCAAGTAGAATAACATTTTATATATATGCTTTTCCAAAGATGTTTGTTAGGAAAAATGAGTATACCTAAAAATTTTAATCAGTATAGGTTATGATATATTTACGATATTAAAACAATAAAACATTTAACAAAAACCGCAATTCGGTACGTTTCCGATATAGTAGCCTTGGCGAAATACAGAAAATACCCTTGACGAGAAAAGAAATTTGATAATAACGTATTTTCTGGCAACCCATGTACTATGTCATATACACAAGCAATTTTTTCCATATGTATACAATTTATTTAATGTTAGGAACCCGTTTATTTATTTTTATATACCAACATAAATAATTTGTATATAAAAAATAATATTTTATACATGTATAAATAAAATGTTTATATATGTATAAACACATATATAAATAACATAAAAGTTCATCAGGTTTGTTTTCATAGTTGTTTATATCATTTGGCAACATATCTCAGTTTCTGAAGTCCGAATTGCGCCAAGATTAAAAAAAAAATGCCAAGGTCCCTATAGTGGAAAAATATCCTAATTCCATATGAAAGTTTAAAAATCTCCTTTTAATTAAATGAAATGTGTAACTAATAAACTGTCTTTAACGATGTGCGACAGATGCGGCGTCCGAAGTCCGCTGCCATTGTTATTATATTGTATTATTAACCTACTTACTGTTAATTTATTGTTAATTTTCAATCTGTAAAAGAAAGATTATAGTTATAGATAAGATATGTTGGTCACCAAAACCCGATTACAGAAAATTAGCCTGTGTTATAAAGGTGTTACATGATTTCAAGCTGAAGGAATTTTTATATGCTTTTACAAAAATCTTAATAAGGCAAATCTTTCAGTTTATCTGTCCATCTTTCTATCTTTTACTTCCTTAAAACAAATTTTATTAAAGACCGGGAGGCGTCTGCACAGATCATCACCTCATCGAGTTGACGGCTGAAATTTTAGGATTAGTTAAATATTGATTAGCGTATTGAAATGTAACTGGTCTGCCAAGTCATATCTTTGTGGAAAACACCTACAGACCCGATTTTACGGGTTAATTGATGGATTTTCGATTGTGTTTTCCTGCACCCATTCCTCAATGTTTCCAAACTTTTGGATGCAGGAAAATACAATAGTAAACCTATCAGTTAACCACTAAAATTAGGTCTTCAGGTGGTTTCCACCAAGATATGACTTACAGACCAGTTGCATTTAAATATGCTAATCTAGTTTTAACTAATCCTAAAATTTCAGCTGTAAACTCGATGAGGTGATGGTGTATACAGGCGCTTTCCGGTCTATTATAAATATCGGAATTATAATCTTAATAGCACTCTGGTCAATCTGGCAATTATCACTACTATTTATGGAACACTATTCCTTTAAGTGCGTTTTAGTGATGTTAATGAACTTATGCATATGCATATAATACGTAATACATTTGCATCATACATATTATAGGTATGTGTATAATACATAATACATATGCATCATTATGACGTCAGAATAAACAAAACATTTTTTGTCGCCAAATTTGAGAATTGACATGATATATTACCAAATTTGGCAAAACTTTGCTAAATGTCGCAAGCTTGGCGAATATTTGACGCTAGTGGCTATTTTTCAATGAATTAATTATTAATTCGAGCCATCTATTTTTATTTTTCCGCATATCATCTGAATAGTTAAATGATATAACTTACTAATATTTCCGAAGTGCTAATAGTTTTGTCACTGCCCAAAACCTCTGCTATTGTTATTATATTGTACTGTTATTATATTTACTGTGACTATGTTGTTAATCTTTACACCGTTAAAACTTCTGTATTATATAAAGATAATTTACGGAAATTATTAAAGCATTGAAACTGCCAGTTCTCCTTATGGTTATTATAATTCTATAATATGTAACCTGTTAATCGATATGTACGTTAGAATGAATCTTCTATAATCCGGTTCCTCGCATTTTAGATTTCAGGTTTCGAATAAAATTAGCTAAAATAACCATGGCACATTGACTAATTCTTCAACACGATCAGATGAGAAGAATGATAGATTTTCAAATGGATCATGGCAGTGAGCCGGCAGACCTTCTATTCTTCCGTAATCGAGTCTGTTAAAAAGTTTAACGTGAAACAAGAAGATATTAGCATCAATATAGTTTAATGCAAATGCAGATATTGTCAAAGGATTTCATAAGAACCATTTCACTTGTACCCAGTCGTATCAGTTAAAATACAACAATTGGCAGTGAGCCCAATTAGAAAAGATTACTTAATAGGATTAAAAATTTCCGCATTAGAGAACGAATCGTAACTGCTAAGGAAACATGCATAGGTGAGTTAAGAGATATTTGTCACGAAAGATGAAATGCATAACAACACAAAATATATGATGTGCTTCCATGATCGTAAAGAGTTCTTGATTTCTCTATCAAAAGCTTCTGACTTGGCGAAAGAATGGGCAAGTAAATTAAATTATGAATAACAGTAACATGATGCAACGTTTAACATGGAATTAATACGGCAAATACTGCTTGCTAGAGGCGGCTAGTACTTTAATATAAAAAGAAATAAAGTATAAATTTTTAAAGCTCAGTAAAATAAATTTAGGTATTTTTATGTTAACCGGGCGCAAGTGGCAAATCGCCGAATACTGTTCCCAACTCCATTGTTCATATTGCATTCATTTCATTTAAAGATATAAATTTTCAGTCATCTCAATTAAAATAGATGCATTTCCCTCATTTTATTTAATAGAATATTTAACATAGAAATAAATAAATAAATAAATAAGAAATAATAAAATAAACCAAAATGTTTTATTTGAAAATCAAAGCATTGTTTCTAATTTACACATCTGAAAAATGAAAACTGCTATTGGCGAAAAAACAAAAGACTAATGAGGAGATTTGGTCCCGGCTCACATAAAAGTACCGAAATTTAAGTTTTTTCATATTAATATAGCTTTAGAATAACAAACTTGAAAAAAAAAACATACAAAAAATAGTGATATCCCAACAAAAAGTTTTCGGTAAAAAAACAAAAAAAAAAAAAAAAAAAAAAAAAGCGCCAAGTTCTCTTTAACGTTTCGACCAGAAAAAGTTGTGGTATCTGTAGTTCGCACAAGTTAAAAGCCACACATCCCAAATCTTTCATTGAAAATTGCTTCCTGCGACTTGACCGTTAATGCCTTCGAGAGAGTTTTTCAAACTTTAAAATATGTACAAATGAGCTACATGCCAACTACATTTTTTTATTATTTTAGGCATTTTGTGGCACAGACTACAGAAATAAAATACACATTTGAAAAAAGCATTTAAATAACTTCAGTCTATTTAAATGTTTAGAAGTTAAAAATAACAAAATACTTGTATTCAGGAGATAATATCCCTAATTTCTAAAACATAATTAGTATCAGCTTTTAACAGTTTATAAATCGAATACCTCTTCATGTATGCAAACAAACTATAATAAATGTTCAAACGAAAAAAATCTCTTTCGTCAATACACAAGATTTCAATATTATACAATAAAATATAATGTAACATATTCTGAGATTTGAAGTCAGTAAATTTCGTTTTATTTCTTGGGTTTTACGTTAATGACTTTAGCTTTAGACCGTACAAAATGGCAAATGATCTGTAATTAAAACTAATGCTTGTTGAAACTGAATGGTATTTATCAGAAATATTTTACTTATATTGTCTTTATGAGAATTTGCCTCATCGCATTCTAATATTACTTTTAATATTTAAATAATTCATAAATGCGTAATTTCCAGTCATTAATTTTGAAATGCTGTAGAAGGCATTAACGGCCAAGTCGCAGGAAGCCATTTTCAATGAAAGATTTGGGATGTTTGGCTTTTAACTTGTGCGAACTTCAGATATCACTACTTTTTCTGGAGAACTTGGTGCTTTTTTTTTTATCGAAAACTTTTTGTTGGGATGACCCTTTTCTTGTGATATTTGATGTCAAGCTTCTTGGAGATTCTGTTATGTAGTTGGCCGCGTGAAACACTGAATTTGGCAGCAGTGGGATGGAAAAATACTCAGCTGTTTTTCCCAAACAGTTGTTTCAAATTAGTTTTTGGGTCTTTCTACCCGATCACAGTTGCCTTTTGGCAGGGAATCCCTTCTAGAAACGTTGTAGAACATCGTATATAGCAGGGCCGAGACTAGCCTTTTTGGTGCCCGGGGCAAACTTTGATTTTGCCCCCCACCACCACCACCACCACAAAGTAAATTTACAAAAAAGAATTTTACTGAATGTCTAACAGACAACTTATTTTTAAATTTAAAATATATAAAACTGAACTACGTAATCAACTTTGTCAAACATTGATCCATTAAAGTCTTTGAAAAGTTATTTGAAAAGTTATTGAAAAGAATTGCATTTTAATCTTTTTAAACTTTTTTTTTTTTTTTTTTGCATAGTCTAAATGAGGTCGATATCTAAAAAAGAAAGGTTTTACTAAGAATTTTTCTCTGTGCATTCCCCTTCCCGTTGTCCTGGGCAGTCAGCGGCCATGGCAAGACGGAAAAAAAAAGAAAGAAAGGAAGCTCAACACCGTTCAGCGGAAAAAAAAAAAACTGCTTTCATGGAATTTTTTTATCTAGAAGAAAAATCAAACTGAGGGGTCACTTCTCCTTTGGTAGTTATCCGTAGTGGACAGTAGGGTGTCCCACAATAGAGACTGACCTTGAAAAACGGTAATGATTCTCCCTCGGATTCTCCTCACAGGAAGTGATTTAAAAAATAGAAAGCAAACGCATAGGCATGATACTTTGAAATTTTGTATTGTAATGAATCTTTTTATCTATTTGTAAAGTTTAATGCATTTGGTTCAGTTTTCCTTTTAAATTTTCCAGCTGCGAGACATTTTTATACAAATTTCATAATATATATATATATATATATATATATATATACATTCTTGTGTCAAACGTCAAACAAAATCTTCATTTTGGCGCCCCCTTCATCTCCTGTTAAAGCGGCGCCCGGGGCACGTGCCCCCCCCCCCTCCCCCCTAGTTTCGGCCCTGGTATATAGTTCGCTTGGGGAGTAATTTCGGGAAAAATATAGTTCACGATGAATTTGTTCCCATGATGAATATTGCCTTCGTATAACTTGTACACGCGTACTCAGACACTCCTCTTTGGACTCCATTCTCAGAAAACACGGATTACTAAATGGACTCTCGGTTAACGGGCGTGCCCTTACATAAAATCATGCACCACTTCACGCGCAAATTTCACCTGATTCGTGTTCCTTTGCTATTTTGCACAACTTCAAAGTTTGTGCGAATTTCTAATAAACAATCCTTATATATATTTCCGGTTGCTAAAACTGATTAATGCACTATAAAAAATACTCAGAAACATTTCCGAAAATCAGTGGTAGCAAACGAAACTTTGGTTTTTATAAATACTTCTTAAATATCGAAAATTTATTTATTTATTTTTAGCTTTCTAAAGATAAAAACGCCTATCTAAATCGTAGGTAACTGGGAAGGGGTTATTGTGTTATTTTCGTTCGTGTTTATGTTATTTTTTCTCTAATGAAGAAACATTTATCTTTTACATTGCATCAGAAAATCAATGTATAAATTTTTCATGAACCATGTCATATATCTACGGTTTAGTAGTGTATGATACGATTACGAGTTCTGACAAAAAGTAACAGAAATGTTTAAGTGTTGGCATTAGCAATTTAAGGGTTGTCAGGTCTTTGGCGATAATGAGACATATGTTTAATGAAGTTACTGTTAATTAATTTAATTTTCTTTGTGTATTGTATTTATCTGTTTATCCATACATATTTACTGGGATTATGGAAACAGCTTTTCTTATCTATGGGATTAAAATGAGTGCCAATGTAATCATATTTGCATTGTATAAAAACTTTATTATGTAAAAGGAAATATCAGAAGAGAGGCTCGTATACATCGGAATATGAATAAAAATAGGAGCCATATAGTGAGAAGCAAGGATTATGTTAAAAGATAATCTTCTGGGATGACTTGCCAATGATAGAGTGGGTCGAAAGAGACAAGTGGGTTGTCCTTGATTTTACAGGTGGAAACCCTGGAGCCTGATAGAAGCCGGAATAAGAAAATAGAACGGAGGTCAGTTTTAGGTTGGAGGTGAAACATATAGTTCGGAAAAAGTAGCTATCCGTTTTATGGGAACGGAGTATTTTTCTAGTAAAGAGCACGTATGTACGAGAGCTCGGGACAGAAGTGAGTGGTTATCCCACTGAAAAAGTTTCCTTGAATACTTTCAATAGAGACGAGAAGAGTGTATTTTTACTTATATAACCTAATGAGTAGATAATATCTTAACGTGTATTTTAATGTGGCTCTGGTTAATTCTAGCAATAACATGATAATTAGGTATTTGCGGTTTTCTAGCTGGTATTGGAGTTTCATTGCTTCAGGATTTTTGAAGTTAGTTTATATCAAGTGCTGAATCCAGTTTATGCCAAGTGCTGGAGTCAGTGTAATAGCTAGTGTCCTTTTGATCAACATTTAAAAGTTGAAATTTCAACTTAGTTTTCGACAGTGTGGTAAAATTTTGGAACGTGGTATTTCGGAAGCAGGACATTTCGGTCCGACGTTTTGGTCCCGATGCCATTTCAATCCCTAGCCATTTCGGGCACTAGAAATTTCGGTCCCTTGCAATTTCGGTAACTTGCAGTGGTGCCTACTTAAGATAAAGTAAGGTAACTATATGTGCTTATAAAAATTAAAATCTGCATCTGGACAATAACACCTAACACTATTAAAAATTATTTTTACGTATTTGCACAATGTTGCATTATTATTATTATTATTATTATTATTATTATTATTATTATTATTATTATAATTAATTAATCAATTAATTAATTAATTAATTAATTAATAATTACTTAGACATAATGTTTTTGACTGATTTAAAAAAAATCTGTTTTATTTTTTGGAAATAATAAATCAAAAATTTTGAATAAAAACTTTAAGTGATGAAGAATTGCTATTAATTAATTCTCAAAATGGTTAGTAATTTTAGTATAAAAATTAAATTAATGTTTTATTAAATATATTTTTTTAATTTAATGTATTATTAATTTATTAAATTAATAACATTATTTATATATTTTACAAATTTTTACTTTAAAATAAACTCAATACCTAATATATTTTATTTTCAGTTTATCATTATTTTTATAGTAGCTATAAACTGAAATTTATCCTTTACCCGTTTATTGTATTTATTGTATTATTTATTATATTTAAAGTTTCTGAAATTTAAAATTATTAATATAATTAATAATAAAATGAAAAAAATATATGAAATTTATTTTCTGGGAAATAGATACATTGTTGCATAAAATTAAAAATAATCATCTTATTGCAAAGAACTAGATCCCGTTTCAATAAAATTTGCTCACAAAAGTCGGGTTCAAGCGGTGGAAAGACTGTTAAAAAAATTCAAGCAACAATTATTTGAAAAAAAAAAATGAAGTGGTGGTGGGCATTTTTTGAAAACAAAATATTTTTCATAGCACGCCTAGTTACCAAATCACTATTGCTCTCCCAGTGTTTTAATGGAAAAGTAACTTATAAAAACAAATTTATAAGATGCAACTTTGTATTACAAAAATAATAAGAAAAATTAAATATCTGTGCTTCAATCTCCTTTTTTATTAATTAAAGAAGAGAGTGTAGAGGAGTGATTTGAGGAAACATTTACATATAATAGCTTATAAGTGTCTAATTGAATTATTCCAGACATTTATTATTATTCTAATTGATAACACCGAAATAGCAAGGGACCGAAATGTCGTGTACCCTGGTATTTCAAATAAAGAAAGTTGGTATCCACGGAGTTAAATTATTGGTGAAGTGTTTTCAATAACCGTTTATAGTGCTATCTGCAGCTCTCACCTGGTGAACTTTATTTAGGTTCCTGTGAATTAACACAGGAGCCATTTTGCTGTAAGTTGGTGTTTGAATTTAGTAAATTTATTGGGAATAGCATTACCCACTCAATTTTTAGTGTTACAAACTTAACTTCAATTATCGTTAGTCTAAGTGTGTACACTTCACTGCAACCATCTTTACTTATTCTTTTAAATAAATCGTTATTATTGTTAAATTTCTGTGTTATAGCTAGCTGACAGCCCCGAAGGATTTCCTGCAATTTCTTATACTATAAAATAATTTAATCCATCAAGTTTTTAAATAAAACAAATTTTATACCAGCTTGATTTTACTCAAAAATATATTTTTATTGTAGAGTGAAAATTTTACAATAAAAATACAAAATATTTTTATTGTAAAATATTTTTTTCCCAGTCCTGTCATACATTATTTTTTCCTTTTTGAAAATGCATTTCATCATAAATATTCCAACCAAAACAGCAATCATAAATCTCCAGACACTTTAACGTTTGCAATCAGGCCTTACCTGAAACGCCGTCCATTAAACTTATTGTTATCGAAACTAATAACTATTTCAAGGATTTATGGACTTTAAAAATGTTATTAATTCTTATTTATTTTCCCTCAGCTACTTTAATTCCACAATGTAAAACGAAACAATTTATCAGTTTTGAAAGAAACACATTATCTTTTAAACCGATTTGATTTTGCTAAAGCAGACAAAAAAAAAGTTTCGTTTAACTGCAAAAATACTTTTTTCCAACCCTGCCATAGATCATTAATTCCTTTAAAAATGCATCCCATCCGAAATGTCACCCCAGAAGTGAAAGATAAGTATTTCTTTAAAGGATAAGATGTGTGTGTGTGTGCACATTTTTATTTTTCTAATATTTCTGTCCTAACATTTTTATGGTCGTTACATTTCTCACTTAAAAAATTGCTTCCATTTTATCAATTTATTTTTTCAATGTTCTGACCGAAAGTGACGTCAAGCAAATTTCTTAAAAACAGCCAACCAAAAATGACGTATTACTGTTCCATAACGACGGTGGTGTAAATGTGTTTCTTTCTTTTTTTTTCCCCTCAAATGTAATACACTTTTTAAAAAATGAAAAAATATTTTTTAACCTACGAAAATATAATATAACCTCTTTCAAATTACCCATAATTTCGAAAA
This sequence comes from Maratus speciosus, assembly GCA_963932465.1. Lineage (NCBI taxonomy): Eukaryota > Metazoa > Arthropoda > Arachnida > Araneae > Salticidae > Maratus > Maratus speciosus. The sequence goes on along the minus strand of OZ010789.1, from coordinate 306,077,150 downwards.
CTGTTCTTTATCTTTAAAAATATCACAAACCAATATATATTTTTTATATTTAAAGCAGTATTTATAGAAAACAATTTCTATAGTTATAGAAACAAAATTTCTTTTGCTATTATTGATTTTCGGAATCGCTACCGAGTAGTTTTTATAGTGTAGTAATTTAATCACTTTTTCAAAACCGCAATATCGGTTTAAACGATGCTACCTATTGCAATTAAACATTTTCAGCTGTGTAATTGAATTTATACATACAATAGTAACAAAATAATATTAACTTTAATGCCGATGTTAATGTTGTTAATTCACCATGCTTGCCTGTAAAGCATGTTTGGTGAGCATGAAAATGTTTATTCGAGAATTGATAGAATCCGTAAAACATATATTGGGATAAATGATTAATCTAATATATAAAAATGAAAATTTGTCAGTCTGTAATGCTATACAAATCCACAGTTTGGAAGCCAGAATTGTGAAATGTTACATACAAGTGTATTGAAACACAGCCGAGTCAACTAAAGTAATCCGGAATCGGTATAACATATAGTTAATTTTTAATTAATAAAAAACCACAAATTTAACAGCAATTTCCAATCAAACTTAAACTTTTTTAGTTATAGCTGTTGCCAACAAATGAAAGTCCACAATAAAATTCTTACCACAACAATTACTTTTCTATTGCAAGATTTCCACTGGAAAAAATGAAATAAATGGTTTGACGAATTTAAAAAAAGGGAATATTACATCATAACTTTTCTACTGCAAGATTTCCACGTGAAAAATGAAAATAAAATAAATAGTTTGACGAATTAAAAACAAAAGTGAATGTTACGTCATAATTTTTCTGTTTTACGATTTCCATGTGAAAAATTATAATTATTTAATTAGTTTGACGAATAAAAAAAATGAAATATTCCGTCATATTGGGAATATAAAGGACTTGGTGAATATATAACGTCATTAAATGTGAAAAAATGTATTGAAGCATGATAAAAACATGAAAATACTGGCGTGTTTTAACATTATTGCTCCAATGATGAATGGAAATACGTTCATTTATAGCTGTATTATTTTGCGTCTATTATATAAATGTATACATTTTTATATTGGGTTTTCATTTGATTCATATGTACAACACTTCGACTGGTTTTTTTTCTGTTTAATGTTGTATATTAACTTTTGAAATTAGTTTTTCAAAACAATCATTCTTAAAATTCTTTGCAACGCCAGGTACTTTAGCTAGTATTATTTTAAAAAAACTCGGAAATATTTCCTAAAATCAGTGGCAGCAAAATAATTTTTGTTTTTATAGGTTTCTTTAAATCTAAAAAACATGTTGGTTTCTGATGTTTCTAAAGAAAAACAGTATGTTTCTGAAACATGTGTAACTCAGAAGAGGTTATTTTTGTTCGCAGTTATATTATATTTTTTAATATTGAGAAACATTTGGCCTTTTGTACTGTGTAGTAATGCTCCAGAATTAATTAACAGTTGAACATTTTAACACAAGTTATATAAATAACGTCTATGCAGTCTCATGTAATTCGGGGGGACATGGGCAAATCATTTCAGCGTCATTTACATATTTCCTTTCATCATTGTAATTAATAATCTATTAATTTATGTATATACTATATATATAAATATATATACTATATATCTAAATTTGCAACACGTAATCACTTTTCTTTCGCTTAGTTATAATATATTTTCATTGTAGATTACATATTGTAATAAGTTAGGAAACGAATACTAAATTCGGACAAGCACATACTTTCTATACAAAACCCCAGTATATTGTTGATTGTCTATACTTTTCAACTTTCTATACGTTTTCCATACAAAAAGTTGTTAAAATAAAAGGCAATTAAGAGGAGATTTTTTTTATTTATTACGAATACTATATGTATCTTACATGTGGTCCGAAATAATATATTACAAAAATAAAATTTTCCTTTGTCAAGCTTGGGTAATAAATCATGAAAATGTTTCTTAAATTTAGTATTTCGTCAAATCGGCCTGTTAGTAAAAACTTCACCTTCTTTTTGTCACCCGAGTTGGCACGTTTGTGCATGTATGTGCGCACGGATATCAGTTGCGTATGCGTGTGTCAGCATATGTCTACATATACGCAAGTACAAGGAAAGTTCCATAACTAGGTTCACAGTAAATTGTCACAATTTAACGAGGTAGGTTTGGAGAGTAATTAACTCCTACTGTAGTAGCTTTCACACAGTTGTAACCTCATTGTTATCAGCATCGTGGTGATGTCTACGTTACTGATAGATATACGTTTGTGCTTTATGGTATAGATAGATATTTTATGAACTAATATCTGGCTGTTGGGTCTCTTCGAAAAATCGGTGTCTTAGGCCTAATCCCTGCCGACATATCTGTCAAAACTGCACTGAATCGCTCATAGTTCAAAAAGGAGCAACTTTATAAAAATAGTTGTAATGTGCTTGTAACGAATGATTTAAAACTGTTTGATAGCATTGGAATACTTTTACCCTGGAGAATGAAACATATCTATAGTAAATTCTGAACAATTCAAGCCAGAAACAGGATTGGAATATTTAAAGAACAGTGCTCTTAACCAAAAAATAAGCTGGGAGGCTACATGATGCTAGGAATAATTTCAAATCCATACTGAAAAGAAAAGGACAAGTCTCACAATTATATTCTCATATGCTGAAACGGTCGAATTTCTTGAAGGAATAGCATTTTAGGAGTTCTTGTGTTTTAATAATATAATTATAACAAATGATTAGGGAATTAAATATCAAAATTTGTTTTTAGTAATAATGTTCAATTAAAAAATATATTTATATATATTAAGTAACCGGTGAAAAATTATTAAATTAATAGACAGAAATCAAAAACTGAAATAAACGGAGCATGCTTCAATCGAACCTACAAAAATTCAGATAAGGCAAGTCTACCTAACTGACGTATGAGCCAGCTTAGCTATCACTTCAAAATGGTATAAGACAGTGCATCAGTGTTTAAATCTTAATTTTATTTCTGATTTTTAAGAGGTGCGCAGCATATTTTAAAGATTTTTCATGCATTTGACGATACACCAACCTGCAAAATTTTAAATAAATTCGTGATTTGAAACATCTGAACCCCTTGTTTTTAGATTAGATGTTTCCAAAAAGAAATTTTCAAAACTAACAGTTTAATAATTCAAATAGGAAAAGTAAGCAAGTAACATATTTATATTGTAGCTGAAAAATTTTCTATATAATAATTAAATGATTAATTAATTAATTAATTTAAATTTTAGCTAATACAAGGCACTGACATATCCTGAAAAAACGCTCAAACTATTGTACAAAACTGGATAAAAATTTTATCAATTTTCAATCGCTTTTTTTTTTCGTTCCAATTGTTAAATGGGAATAATAAAAAAAAGTTTCATTTTAGAATTTTGGAGTCACTCTATAAACCAACTTATAGTTTTTGGTAGCGTTATGCCATCTATTGGTTAATATTTAAACTATTTTTTAATTCCTGGATACAAAATTTACGATCTACAATATAAACATATCATATTTTTCTATCTATAATTATTACGAAGATTGAATTATTCACTTTTTAAATTAAGGAATTCTAAATGGTATAATCTAATGAACCAATAAGTATTCTTCTATCCAACAGATTTAAGATTAGTGAATGAAAATGATATAAACTGTATTAAGTTTCTTGAATCCTTAATTAACCTTATTATGAAAAGTCAAATGATTCTGAGACATTCATACATCATTCACAAGATTTAGTATAATTTGCTAGGAATAACGTGAACCACTTCCCCACTTCATTTTGAATTTTGGCACAGTTCAAACGACATAACGTTCCTTCATTTTCACTTTGAATAGCGGAACCGCCCATCAAGTATAAATTAACTCGACCCCAGGTTTTTAACTCTTTTAACCCACATGATGAGCACGTCAGATACTCGAAAGTACTGGGTTCAGATATTTTAAGATATGCATTTTAATAAAACACCTTTAAATAATTTTAAAAGGAATTTTTTGTTTTTACGAAATAATTCATATGCGATTTACGATTTTTAAAAACATTAAATGGAATTTTTTGTTTTTACGAAAAAAATCATATGCGATTTACGATTGTTAAAAACATTAAATGACAAGCAAGACACGTCATTATTTCACATCCTAAAATTAATATATGTACGTTACAAAATAATATTTAATACGTAAACCTCAATATAAATCTATTTACATAACATGCTTCCGGAAAAGGATTTATGAATACACTAAAAATCGATGATGTTAAGAAATGTATGTACTACCTAAACTAACTAAATTTAATTGGAATCTATAGAAACTATCCTAAATATATAGATTAGACTTAGGTTTTCTACATATTAAATGTTGTGCTTTGTGATCCACATGAATAAATTGTAGGGAACTTTGATTACATAATCAAAATAATTTATTCATATTTCGTAAATATTTCGATTTGAAAATTATTATAAATATATTTGTAGCATGTTTTGAAAACAGTATCTGGTATTTCAATGAGTATATGGAATCTTTTCAGTAATTATATGAAACAATTCAATAGTTAATATGAAAACATTCCCCAAAAATGCGTATTAATTTGGTCTCGTCAGTTTAAAGTAACATTTTATTTGTATTTTAGTATTTATTTAAAATTGACATAATCATAAATATTGCACAGTAATTAGTTGTAATATTAAAGCATTTGAAAAAAAATTAAGATTTATATTTATAAATATTTTAAAGATATATATGGTGCTGCCGAATTTGACCGACAAACTAAGAGGAATGATGGGATCAAGAGGATGAAAAATTGCCATCGAGCATGGGATCGCAAACCACTTATTTATAAGGATCGACCAAAACAGGTTTTCAAGACCAATTCCAAAACTGAATTTCGGTAATCTACCTATTTTCGGCCGAAAACGAAAACTAAAACGAAATTGCCCAAAAAATCCTTTTAAGTAATTAATACACGCATAAATATACATAATTAATAATTAATTGCACATGTATTTTAAATACACATAATTAATTATACATAATTATATGTGTGGCCCAAGTTGGCTCTCTGTACCTATGACCAAAACTTTTTATTTTCATGTAAAATAAAATGTAATTAATTCATCAACGATGCAGAATGATTTTCTAATTATACGAATTTATTCTAATTAAAAAATGTATTCGGTATACATATTTCGACTTATATTTTGTAATGATTTTTGTAAATGATCATCTGTTATGCTAGAGCTTTCTCAAAGAGTGTTTGAAACACTTCTGCAGCTGCAAACTAAAAAAAAAAAAAATATTACTGTTAACTCTGCCGTCTTTTAATGAGCACATGAAAAACGTCTTTAAAGTTTAGTCCCATCCATTGCTTGCTTCATAATTTGCACTCACGTCTTAAGTCAATCATGACTGATAATTATAAACAGTGAAGTTCATAGCAATAAATAAAGAGTATCTCATGTGAGCCGATACAGCTCAAGTCAAGGAGTAATGTTGAGAATTTCTGAAGCAAGAAAGGAGTTTTTGGAATACAGACAGTTTCGGTTGAGTTTCGGTCCGACCGAATTTTCAGCAGCATTTTCGCCGAAAACGAATTTTCGGTGAAACTCAGATTTTGGGCAGAAAACGAAAATGGAATTTTTTTTTCGGTCGATCTCTATTTATTTAGTCACAAATACAGAGTGTTTCATCGTAACTGAACTTGAGATGGCGGTAATTATTCAGAGAAAAATAAAAAAATTGCAATGAAAATGAAACATTATGTATATTGTTTTGTGGGAAATGTTATATCAAAGAAACTTCTGGAAAAACAGGGTGTTTAACCCTCTGAGCGGTTTGGGAATATTTTTCCATTTGCTAAAAACAACTTTAATCTGCTGTAGACAAAAATATTTTAAACAAAATTGTATTTAACGATGTGTATCAAAGAAAGGGACATGAAGTGCATTTTAGAAGCAAACAGGGAAAGAAAATTTTAATTAAGATTGTTTTTATAAGCATTTTTACTAAAATGCAGGAAAGCCCTCAAGATACTCAGAGGGAAGCAATCGATGTTACCGCATGAGCTTGTAATCGCAGTACAAAATGTAGAGCGTCAAGTGCATAATGTTGCCACGTATAATGGAAACTTCTACCACTGTTTTTAGCTCACAGGCTACCATAGCGTGAGAGCTAATGTGCCCGCCCGTTCTGTATGTATGTATGTACGTATGTACGTAACTCGATAACTCTTGATAGAAACATCCGATTTGCTTCAAAAATTTTTTCTAGGTTCATTGTGATAAGGCGCTTTCCTGATTAGTTTTGGGAGTTCATTGCTTAAGGATAAAGGGGGGAAAGGGGGTTAGTCCACCCCCCTTAATTCAGATAAATGGGTTTTTCATGCAGAATGATTCGCTCAGAAATGAATACTCAGATTTCACGAAATTTTCTTTGTTTTTGACGAAATAGTTTCCTGGAAAATGCTCCGAGCGAACATTTCGTCAAATTGATGAAATTAGTTTCTTCACTTGCTTGACGATATAAATTTCGTCAATAGTTTCGTCAAAAGAGGGCTGATGGCGCCATCTCTCAATCAGTTTAGAAGCTCCATTATTCGACACGGGGAAAGAAAGAAAAAATCACCTCTCTCTTTCCCCGGCGTGATTCGAACTCACGACCTTTCGCATGGGAGGTCGCTTTTCTTCCAACCTGGCTGCTGGGGACTTGAAAGTGTCTGCTTTTAGACTGGTATAATGAATTCTACTTCGTGTTTTATTTTTATAACGTAGATTGCAATTTTACCGGGCTGCTATATTTTCTGAAAGTTTTAAGGAAAGCTAATTTATTTTTATGGTTTTCTCGTATCAATGAATATTTATAATATGGCTTGATTAAATAATTTACAACTGAAATTTTCTTTGATCAATGGATGATTAGAATATGGTCTGGTTAATTTGTTGCTCACAAATAATGAATTGTGAAGTGCATATTGCGTGAGATTTTATCACTTTGAGTAGGAGGATAAGATTTTAACACTTTACTGTTTATAAAGAGGAGAGGGATCAATTATGTTTATTTTTAATTTGATTGAAAACATAAAATACTTCTTAAAAAAAAAAAAAAAGATATCCTAGAAGTTTGAAATTTTATTGACCTAATTTTCTTATTGAATGGTTTTGAAAAACACAGGAAATTTATTCTTTTCGAATTAAAACATAACGAACGACAACATATAAATAAAATAATAATAATATTAATAAGCATTCCTAAAAATTCTAACAGCTAAAAAAATAACTAATGAAGAAACAATAACTACCTATATTTCAGTATTTTCTGAAAAGCACTAAGTGCTGTTTTAAAATAAATTATTACAGGACTAACATAAATACGCAAATATCTGTTTGCTAAAATCGTAGGATTTGAGGAAATGTTTCCTTAAAATGCATTGAGTCTGACCGGGATTGAGGCAAAACTTTCGTCAAATATTTGAGGGTTTACGTTTCGTTAAAAGTCACGTGATGTTAATAGGAAATGATCGTCAAAAACGACGAAATACAGCTCGAAGTTTTCTGAATCGTCAAAAGGGAGAGTTTTATTTCTGAGAGTGTGGTTAAGTATAAAGGGGGAAACGGGGGCTAATTCCCCTTCACTTATTTCTTTGGAGGGCATTATTCTTTAAAGTAAGAGTATAATATACAATTAGTGTGAATAGCCTGTGAGCTCAATGCCATCAGTTTAGCTAGGCCCTTTTCTTTTTTATTTTGTATTATCGCATTTACAAAAAAAAAGGTAAGAATGTCTATTAAAAGTTTTATTATAATTTACTTCAGTTTTCTGAACGTCATTACCGTCAACCCAGACTCAATTAGGGTAGAACACCCTTTATTCTTGATTAAATACGTGGTTTGGGACCTCATGTTCTATGGTAATTTTTCGTCCTCTTCATACCTACCAACCCCCCCTCTCTGAATTTGCCGGTCGAATTCGGCTACATACTGTATACACATACATACATATAGAGGGTGTTTAAAAAAACACTTACAAAATGACATGGCAAATCAGGTATACAGCAAGGATAAAAAATCACATAAGAACATAGTTTCGCAAATCACTTATTCACTGACAAATGCAGGGTGTTTCCTCCTAACTCAATTTGAGTTGACGGTAATAACTTTCAGTAAACTGTAGTGTGGTATAATAAAACATTTCACAGACATTCTCACCTTTGTTGTAAATGTGATAACACCAAACAAAAGTGGTAGAAGTTTGCAGTATACGCGTCAGCAGTATGCACTTGACACCTTACATTTTCGACTGTGATTATCAATTCATACGTTATCATCGATTGCTTGAGCAACATATGTTTCCAGATCTTTTCTGATGTTGTCATATTTGACACAAAATAAGGTACATATCATTGCATTTTCATTACAATGTTTTTATTTTCCTCGAAATTATTACCGTCAATCCGGGTTCAGTTAGGATGAAACACCCTGTGTTAAAACCCCCTTTCTTCTGTTTGACTTGGCGAAAATTAGTCATCGCCAAGAATTATTGCAACCCTATTTCACTTTACTATTTTTCATTTTGTTTTAATGTAGATGTTATTAATTCTGGAAGCGAGTGATCACTGCTATAAGTGATCTGAACCGAGGATTTTATTGGTTATAATAAATATTATTCATATTTATTTATCCGAGATTTAATCATTATAGTTCTGATTTCCTTTGAATGTATAAAAATCGTTCTGCATATTTTATTGAATGGTGTGAATAACTTCTGATTCGAAGAATATATATTTTATCGACTGTTCTTGAAAATACTTATGCTGTCGTCCCGCGCCAGGATGTCTGGTCTGATGATTGAATTTTATTATTTCTGATTCTAAAGGCCATCGTAGTGGAAGCCCAGTGGTAAGCTATTTTTATTCTTGATTGTTTGAAAAATAAATATGTCGACCACCCCGAATGGCGAAACTTTAAAAAAGAAAACAGCAGGTTTACGCACACAAACGACAAAGTTGTGTACAAAAATCTTGAAGATGATTCTATGCCATTAGAAAACAAATTTGATTTATTAAACATTTGTAAGGATCAACTGAATGACAAATATGAATGATTAAAAAATTTAAACTCTGATATCTAAGATGTTATTCCTGACGACAATTTTGAGAAAGAAATCGAAAGTACTGAAACCTATAGTGAGAAATTAATTGAATCGCGTTATAAGATAACGAAGTTCTTAAATGAACATAACTCCCGAAAACAAAATAACGCTTTTCAAAATTTTATGATAAATGAATCCGGTTCTCAAAAGGGAAATTTAGAGAGATCTATGAAATTGCCGAAGCTCACTATAAACAAATTTTTTGGTGACAGCAGTTCCTGGTTAGAATTTTGGGGTCAATATTCCAATGCAATCGAAAAGAATTCTAATTTAACTCGTATTGACAAATTTGTCTACTTGAAATCTCTTCTTGGAGGTAGTGCAAATGCTGTTGCAGGTTTTTCACTTTCGGACAAAACTTTAAAGCTGCAGTTGGTTTGTTAAAAGCTTACTACGGTCGTGCCGACCTAGTCATCAATGCACACATGATTAAATTATTAAATTTAAAACAGGTAAAGAATGCTTATAATCTTAGAGAACTTCGGGAATTGTATGATAGTTGTGAAATACAAATTAGAAATTTAAATTCTCTCGGAGTTACAGCAGGGAGTTATGGTCATCTACTATGCCCTATTTTATTAAAGTTGATACCTTCTGAAATGGCGTTGGATTTTAATCGTAAACGATCCGATGGTGAAAAAATGGAGGTCGAAGAGCTTCTTTCCTTCATTAAAAATGAAGTTCAATCGCGAAAATCTACGATGGCACTCCAGAGCTCTGAAAATAGTTTTAGTGCTAAAAGAGAAAAGAATAAATATTATAACAATTATAAACATTTTGGCAATTATAAACGAGACATTCCTTTAGCGTCTGCATTGACTATTAATGTAAAAAATGTTTGTATCTTTTGCGAAAATGAACATGATCCAAAAGTGTGTAAAGAGTGTACTATTCCTCAAAAACGGGATAAATTACGTATTCAGGGACGTTGTTTCACCTGTTTCAGGAAATTCCATGTATAGGCCAAATGTAAACTTAATTCAGAACCTTGTAAATTTTGCAATGAAAATTTTCATCACTCTTCGATTTGTTTAAAAAATTCTCATCAAACAGTTCCCAAAGAAATCAAATCACATGACTCTGTTATTAGTTCGATATCTCACTGTAAATTCGAAAACGAAAATTCCTTTAAAGAGGTTATTTTACAAACAGCTTGCGTAAATGTGGAATATGGAATAAATTCTGAGCTTTCATTATGCTTATATGATTTGGGTAGTCAAAGATCTTTGTTACAAAGCAATTAGTTTGAAAATTAAATCCTCGAATTATTCGTCAAGAAAAACTTAAAATTTATTCCTTTGCAGCTGTTAAACCACAAATAAAAACATTTGACGTTGTGCAATTAAAATTATCCGATATTGAAAACAAATCGCGTTTCATATTTATTGAGGCATTAGTCACGGATGTAATTTCTAACTCTAGGATCCCCCCCCCCCTTCTCTCCAGACAGATAGAAAATAAACTGACGCCTTTTAAATTATCAAATTTCATTGCATCATGCCATTCTAAAATAAATGTTCTTATTGAGGCGGATTATTTTTATCAAATCTGTTACGATGGGGAAATAAAAAAAAATAACTAAATCTCTCTTTTTATGTGATAGTTTATTCGGATATTCGCTTTGTGGTTTTTATGAGAATGAAAAAAGAAAAATGGAATGTGCTTCTGTGTTAAATCTGTCGGTTAACACTCCAGTTGGGAAAGATTTGAATTTTTTATGGGAAATTGAATATTTGGGTAATACTCAATCAAATGATAATATTTCTGATGTTGATAAGGAAATTGTGAATAAATTTGAGAATAACTTAAAATTCGTAAATAATAGGTATGAAACGTGTTTATTGTGGAAGGATGAGAAAAATAAAGTCGGGAATAATTTTAGAACAGCTAGAAGTCGCTTTGAGGAATTAAATCGTAAACTCGAGAAGGATAATGACTTATGCAAAAATTATAAAGCTATTATATTAGAACAAATAACTGCTGGAATTGTAGAAGAATGTCCTGATAAAATAATTGAAAGTGGTTATTTAATGCCGCACAGGCCGGTTTTAAGAGAGGATAAATTAACTACCAAAGTAAGAATGTTTTTCGATGCTTATTCTAAATAAAAACATTTAAATTCTCTAAACGATTGTTTATATCCAGGTCCTAATCTTAATCCGAACATACTTATGTAATATTTAATTTCAGAAAATTTAATGTTGCATTTAGCGCTGACTTAGAGAAAGCGTTTTTGCAAATTGGGATAACATAAGAAGATCGGAATTATTTAACATTTTTGTGGTTTCGTGACGAAAAGGATGATTTAAAATTTTTGAGATTTACACGAGCTGCTTTTGGGATAACTTGCAGTCCGTTTGTTTTGGCTGGAATGATTAAATCCCATATACGTAAATATGTTGATCATCCGGAAGTTATTAAGATTTTGGACCCTTCCTTTTATGTAGCTGATTTGATAACGGGGTCAAAATCTGATGAAGACGCTTATTATCTATCCTCATCAGCTTCGCATATTTTTAAAGAAGCTAGCATGAATTTGCGAAAATTCAATACTAATTCTGTTAAACTTAGAAAATTATGGAACGAAAATAAATTATGTGACTCAGAAGAAAATTTGAATAATTCTTTAAAAATTTTGAGATTATTATGGGATACTAATTGGTATATTTTACGTTTTGACGTACACTCTTTTCCTGATGATTGGAAATTTAATCCATCGAAACGCGTTGTTCTTAAAGCCATGTTAAAATTCTTTGATCGTATTGGATTCATCGCACCATTTTCAGTTCGTATGAAAAGTTTGCTACAAGAAACATGGAAAAGGTGTTTAGAATGGGATGAAAAATTCCCTAATGATTTAAAAATTCAATGGGAAAATTGGTGTGCAGAAATCGAACATTTACATAAATTTGAAGTACCCCGCAAATATTTTCCACAGGGTTTAGAATTTTCGGACCCAATCGAAATTCATATTTTTTCCGATGCTAGTCCTAAGGCTTATGGAGACGTAGCTTATTTTCGATGTACAACAAGTGATAATGAAATTATGACTATTCTTATTTGGGCAAAATGTAGAGTCGCTCCGATTAAAAATTTGACAATTCCTCGTCTTGAATTAATGGGGGCGATAATAGCTGCAAAGATGGCTAAATATCTGAAAAATGCATTTAATTTTCAAAATTTGGAAATTCATATCTGGTCAGATTCCACAATTACGTTATATTGGATTAAGGGATCAGCCATGGATTGGAAGCCCTTTGTGGCTAATAGGCTTGTAGAAATACAATCTCTGATTGATCTTAAAATCTGGAAATATATTTCGGGTAAGGATAATCCGAGTGATCTACTTTCTAGAAGCGAGAATTTAAATAACCTCCTGGAAAATAAATTATAGTATTACGGTCCTGAAGGTTGTCATTACCAAAGGACCGTTGGCCAAAAACTGAAAAGATACCATTTAATGAAAAATTCTGAATGAAAGAAAATCCTCAAATTTGAGTTTTACTTAATTATCTTGTACAGTAGGTGTTGTACCTTCAGAGTCGTTGTTAAAATTAGAAAATTTTAGTCCACTTTCCAAATTACTTAACATCACAGCCTGGATCTTAAGATTTCTAAATAATATCAACGAATCAAAAACTAAAATTTCAGGTGAGATCTCAGCTCCAGAAATTGAAAAGGCAGAATTTTATTGGTTAAAACAAACCCAGTTATCTGTCTTCAATCGTGGAATTGGTTTACTGAAAAGGGGAAAGCCCATCGATAAAGATTCAACCTTGTATAGTCTGAATCCAAAATTGGATGAGAATGATTTGTCAAATTTTTCTGGAAGATTACAATTTTCAGAATTATCTCAAAGGGAAAAGCACCCTTTTATACTTTCATATGGGAGTGCTTATACCAAATTGTTGATTCGGAATGCCCATGAAAAGGTTTTCCATTATGGAATTACAACAACTTTAGCTCATTTACGAGAAAAATATTTTATAATTAGAGGAAAATTGATAAAATCTGTACTGAAACATTGCCTTATTTGTACAAAATTTAAAGCTTCTCCTGAGAAACAAGAAATTGCACCATTACCCAAAGATCTTATTATAGAAACACCATCCTTCTATACCTGTGCTGTGGATTTTAAATGTCCTATTTAAGTCAAAGCAAAAACAGGCCAAGAAAAGGCATATATAGTTCTTTTCACGTGCGCTGTCACTAGATCTGTGCACCTTGAACTGTGTACCAATTTAACTGCAGAAACTTTCCTTTTATCATTTAAAACGTTTATATCTCCTAGAGGAATTTGTCGAACAATTTACAGTGATAATGCGAAAACATTTATTAAAACTGATAATTTACTTAGAGAAGTTTGGAGCAGAATATCGAAAGAGGAAGTTTTTCGATATTTTAATAAATATAGCATTATTTGGAAATTCATTATTCCAAGAGCCAGTTGGTGGGGCGGGTTTTGGGAACGCATGGTACGTTCGGTGAAAACTCTTTTGAAGAAAGTTCTCGGAAGATCTTGTCTCTCATATGAAGAAATCCAAACCACTTTAACTGAAATTGAAGCTATGATTAATGGTCGCCCATTAACATATGTTTATGAAGAAAACAGTGAACCGCTTCCACTTACTCCTTCACATTTCCTGACCGGCGAGCGAATAAATTCTCTACGAGACTTTCATTGTATTACTGAACCTAAATCGGATAAAGTAACGTTAACAAAAATATTAAAATATCGACATCAATTTTTAAATCATTTCTGGAAATGTTGGAGGCAGGAATATTTGCTAGAACTTCGTTCTACCAAATTTTCAGTTCCTGTGAAAGCTCCGACTAAATTCGAAATCGGTGATGTTGTATTGATTAATGAAGATAAAACTCCAAGGCACATGTGGAAATGCGGTCGAATTACAGAGCTCTTTTTAGGAAGAGATTCGAAAATTAGATCTTGTGCAATTCAAACTGAATCCGGTGTGAAAAAAAGACTAGTACAACTCGTACATAAACTGGAACTCGACATTATCGACTAACATTGACTTTTCACTTATAATGAACATTTTGTCGACATTTTTATTTTTTTAACCTTTTCTAATCTAATATTAGGTAGCTTTCTTTACAAAAAGCTACCTATTGCAGCCGTTCGGAGGAAAGCGATTTCAAAAAATTTTGGTATATTTTCATCGATCATGACCCCCAGACACCGAAACCACCATCCATTCAAAATTGATATATATATATATATATATATATCTGACCTATGTCACACTGTAACTCTCGTATTTATGAACCGAATTGGATGTAATTCGGTGTGTACATAGTACATACCAATGTCTCGACCGAGTTCGTTGGCCAGCTTCATCCGCCATCTTGTTTCAAAATGGCGGCCATTTAAAAATTTAAAAAAAATTTAAAATTTAAAATGTGGTACCAAAAAATTGAAAATGGAAAAATATTTTTTTCTTATGTATTTGACCTTTATACAAAGACTCTGTAGCAGTTTTTGTTTCGTCTATATCTTAAAAAATGGCTGAGTTATAGCATTTTGAATTTCTAGCGAAGCTGACATTTTGAAACGTCCTGAATTTTGTCACGCGATAAAAGGCATATTTATGAACCGATTTGGATGTAACTTCGTTTATACGTAGTACAGACCAATGTCTCGACCGAGTTTGTTGGCCAGCTTCATCCGCCATTTTGTTTAAAAATGGCGGTCATTTAAAATTTTAAGAAAAATTTAAATTTGAAATGTGGTACCAAAAAATTGAAAATTGAAAAAATATTTTTTTCTTATGTGTTTGACCTTGATAAAAAGATTCGGGAGCAGTTTTTGTTTCGTCTATATCTTCAAAAATGGCTGAGTTATAGCATTTTGAATTTCTAGCGTGACTGACATTTTGAAACGACCTGATTTTTGTCACGCGATAACAGGCGTATTTATGAACCGATTTGAATGTAACTTGGTCTGTACATAGTACATACCAATGTTTCGACCGAGTTTGTTGGACAGCTTCATTCGCCATCTTGTTTCAAAAGGGTTGCCATTTAAAATTTAAAAAGAGGTATTAAAAACTGCAAAATGAAAAAGATTTTTTTTATGTGTTTGGCCTTGATACAAAGATTCTGGAGCAGTTTTTGTTTCTGAAAATTTGTTCTTTTGTTTATATCTTAAAAAGTGGTTGAATTATAGCACTTTAAATTTCTATCATGGCTAACACTTTGAAACGATCTTGTATTTGTCTCGCGATACCACACGTATTCGCCTATTTCGATGGAAGAAGGCATGTGGATAGTATACATCAATATCTCGACAAAGTTCGCTGGCCAGCTTCATCAGCCATCTTGTTTCAAAATGGCGACCATTAAATTAAAAATATATATATTTAAAGTGAGGTGCAAAAAAATTAGAAATTGAAAAATGTTTCTTTCTTAAGTATTTCACCTTGATATAAGGATTTAGGAGCATTTTTTGTTTGTCTTTATCTTAAAAAATTGCTCAGATATAGCAGTTTCAATTTCTAACGCGGGTGACATTTTGAAAAATCTGATTTTTTGCCTGCGACAGCACTCGTATGTATCAACCGATTCCGATGTGAGTGAGCATGTGCACAGCAATTACTAAGGTCGCGACCAAGTTCACTGGTTAGCCTCATCCACCATGTTGTCTTAAAATGGTAGGCACTTTAAGGAATCGCCGAATTTGGCAGCGAAATGTAAGTTACTTTAAATAAAAGCAGCTTGTATAAAGCTGACTAAGTTTGCGAAATTCTCATTCATAATGATTTAGTATTGATAAAAATTAGTATTGAATCTCCTACATTCGGTTTCCACTTAATTGAGCTTCGTGTGTTTGAATAATATAAGTTTGCTTTTTAAAAATAAGGAATATGAAAGCTACCCCTTCCTCCCGGCACTGGCCGGAAGGACTTTTTTTGTATATTTTAGTTTCAATAGTTGCTCTGGTGAAAATATAATTATTTGTATGCCCCATTATTGTAAGTATGTTCTAACTTTTAATTGTTTTATTAATGTAGTTTGAAAATTTTGATAAAATTTTAGTTTGAATGATGAACAATAGTCATTGTTTATCCGGGGGCGGTGTGTTAGAATACCCTTTTTTTTCGGTTTAACTTGGCGAAAATTAGTCATCGCCAAGAATTATTTCAACCCTATTTCCCTTTACTATTTTTCATTTTGTTTTAATGTAGATGTAATTAATTCTGGAAGCGAGTGATCACCACTATAATTGATCTGAACCAAGGCTTTTCTTGGTTATAATAAATCTTCTTCATAATTATTTATCCGAGATTTAATCATTGTAGTTCTGATTTCCTTTGAATGTATAAAAATCGTTCTGCATATTTTATTGAATTGTGTGAATAACTTCTGATTCGAAGAATATATATTTTATCGACTGTTCTTGAAAATCCTCACCCTGTATTTATGACTAAATAAGTGGTTTGCGGTCTATGTTCCTGTATGATTTTTTCTCGTTGTTGCATGTCTGATTTGCCATGTCATTTTTAAGCGTTTTTTTTAATCACCCTGTATATATATATGTGTGTGTGGGGGGGGGAGTGTTCGTGTGTGTATACGATTATGCTGATTAGTTAAATACTATTTATAAGTATGTTTAATAAATACATAACACCCTCCGATTTTTAAATGCTACTCAGGATACACGCTTCAGAGGATTTTAATACAAGATTCTTCGTAAAATAATGATCGTCACATTTAAATAAAGAATTTCTTCATTAAATAAGGCATTAAATTTGTTTCGTTACGAAAAAGCTAATATTGTATTCTCCTTCAGCAAACGAATCCTGCAACTAATTTCGAATAGAGTTTTTCCTTTAGTTAATCTAGAAATTCTGTGATTAAATAACACATAGAATTCTATTTGGAAAAAATGGTATTTAAAAGTCCGAAGGGCTCTGTATATATACATATATGCCTTCATGAAGGTAGTTCGTTTTATGTTTATTCTAGGTAGCTTCTGTTACACAATGTAAAAAGCGACCTATTGCAGCCGTTTGGAGGAATGCAATTCCAACAAATTTCGTATATTTTTGCTGATCATGACCCACAGATCCCAAAAGCAACCACCGTTGAAATGTTAATTTATTATATATATATATATACATATATGTGCCTATCGATATGTATATATATATATATACATATACATATATATATATGGTTATATATGTTTTTATCATAATTTAAAACTCGAACTTATGAACCTATTTGGATGTGACTTTGCACTTGTACAGGACTTACCGAGGTCTCGACCGACATCACCGGCCAGCTTCATTTGCCTTTTTATTTCAAAATGTCGGCCTGAAGAAGCATGGAAAATTTTCAAATTCTAAAATACGTACAAAAAAAAATGTTTTTTCTTTAGAGTGTTTGGCCATAGTACAAGGATTCGTGAGCATTTTTAGTTTCACCTCTATCTTAAAAAATGGCTCAGATATATAGGAGTTTGAAATTCTAAAGTTTCTGTTATTTAGAAACAAGACAGTAGAGTGTTATGTTACAACACTCGTATTTATGAACCAATTTGGATGTTACTGAGCATGTGTATAGGACTTACCATGAATCGAGTTCGTTGGTCAGCTTCATCGGCCCTCTTGTTTCAAAATGGTGCCCACTTATAAACTACAATTTCAAAAAGATGTACAGAAAAATTAAAAACTAAAAATGTTTTTTTCTTTGTGCTACTTTTCTACTAAGTTTCTTTAAGTGAATTTTTGGTAATTCAAAAAAACTTTATCCTTGACACAAGTATTCCGGAGCATTTTTTTGTTTCTCTTTAAAAATGGCTGATATATTGATCGGTTCATAATTACGAGTGTTATTGCAAGACAAAAATCAGATATATATATAAACATATATACATATATAAATCAACATTTGAACAGATGTGATTTTGGGAAACATTTGGGAAACATGATCGGTGAAAATATACCACATGTTTTCTGAATTATGAATTACCGCCAAATTCTGCCACAGAAATAGGTCGTCGTAAATGAAGACAACTTCGCTGTATCTGACTACATTTTTTGAAATTCCCATACAAATTCAATATTGACGAACACTGCGAATTTTCTATAATCAGGTTACACACAATATAGCTAGTGTGTTTGAGTGAAATTAGCTGAATTCTTAAAAACATGGCATAAGGAAGCTACCTTTTCCTTCTGGTACAGGCTAGAAAACCTTTTTTAGTGTGTAATCGGTTTTGAATTACGGTTTTTGGATCATGAGATATGCATCAGGTTGTTTTTAAATGCCTTATACTAAATAATTGAAATGTTAATAAGTGTAGAAGAAATTCAATTTTTCTTTATCCAACATTTTCCCCTATACAACTAATTTAAGAATCTTAAAATATTTATTGAAAAACACATGAACAATAATATTTTCACATCTGAAAATTTTACATACGCAAATTCTAATATGAATATTTGGTACGTAAAGTGAAACATAAATCTATTTATTTATGATCTGACATAAAGGAGTTCTAAAATACAAAAGCAATACCGGTGAGAAATTTACGTAGCACCTATAGTCCAGTCATTTGGTAGAAAATAGGGGAAAGTTTTGGTGTAGTTTTGATATTTGGTGCCTTTATGTTTTTTGGGTCGCTGAATACGAATCTGAAGTTTGCCAACAAAATTTATCCCGGGAAACATGTTTTTTTTGGCAAAAAAACTGGAAAAAAACGGGATTTTCTTTGTTTTTTCAAAATAACTTCAAAATTATGCATTTTACGCAAAAGTCCTCAGTACATAAATTAAAGAGGATAAAATTTCCTACATTTTACGTACTAAAAGTTTTTTTCTCTGATCAATGGTTTAGCCGTGACAACGCCGCAGTAATGGGTGTGAAAATAAAAAAAATTCTGAAAAAACAGGAATTACGGCAGTGCACGGTGGGTGATTTACCGATTCCAGTTGGCCAAAATTATTTTTGGCGTCAATATAGTCGCATCGCCGTGAAATTGAAAAATGTTATTGATATTCACTATTGAATGTTAGGTATTGTAAAATGTTGCATGTAGCAGTCATAATTTCGTTACAGGGACATCCAAAAGTATTTCATTATACATTTCGGTCTATGGGGAAAAATCGTTTATGGTGGTTTTTAATAATGTTTCATAATTTCAAACACTTTGAAATTTATATACATATCTATGAGGTGCATTACAAGATGATTTCTTATAGAATATGGTATGGGTAGTATTTATCGATCATTTACAGGGACGCTAAAAATAATTATGTTACATTACGGTCTATGGAGAAAAATTGTTTGTGGTGTATTTTGTTCATGTTACACGTTTTCACAAGTATTTAAATTGATATATATCTCCGAGGTGCTCTATAATATGCTTACTATTGAATATGTTGTGCCATTGATCTTTCATATACAGGGGCACACAAAATAAATCAGTTATATTTTTCTCTGTATGAACAATAATTGATGGAAGTACGTTTTTAGTTGTGGAACACTTTTATAAATTTTAAAAATTGCATACTATTTAGCGTGTATAAATTCTATAAATCATATATAGGGCTGCACAAGACATCTATATACCCGCTTATTGCCGGATATTGCTAACGAGGAATTTTCAACTGTGCTATGCGTTCACTAACAGTACTAAATTTTAGCATATTGTGAGTTATATGATAAATCTATAGTTCATATTCAGGGATGTACAAAATTTTCAGCTATTTTTTCGATTTTGGTTGAAATTGTGTTTTTAAACGTGTTACGTGTTATATGTTTTACAAATTATTACTTAGACATCGCTTTTCACGTTATTAAACTATGAAGTTTTATTATAGTAGCCAAAATGCGTTCAAAAATGTTCCATAATCTGATTGACGCATGACTTTACGTTCTTCTTGATAATTTTAATGATACTTTCTTAACGGTATGGAAGCTAAAGTGATAAAACTATTTTTGTATTATTATAACAAATTCTAAAATTTCTTTTTCTAAAATTTAAGGTACGGGACAAACATTCGACAGCATTAATGAAAATTGCTGTGTTGCATATTATGTTGCATATTCATATTTATTTCTGCACAAATCTTACAGGAAACCTAACAGGAACCTTATGTAAAGATAGGGAATCATAAGATATCATGATTAATATATCATGAGAAAATGCTTACATTATGTTTTGCATTGTATCAAATCTGAATTTGGAGAATTTGTCTGGATCAATTTTGTAACCACTCAGAATTTGCAGCCAAGTAATATATTTTAAATGATTTTGTCCCGATATATCTACATACAACTGGCAATTTTTGTCCAAATTTGGTCATAAATTTAAACATTTCGCTCTTGCAAAACTTCATGTGCTCTTCATTGCAATTTTCATCTATAAACAAAATATTTTCAACCAAATTCACATTTTCGTTACATTTTAAATCTTGTTGCCATTGCATAATGGTGCAAAAGTTTATTTATGTGACTAACTTAAATTCTGTTGTCTTTGATAAAAAAAATAAAAAAAAATGGTATTTGAACTAAAATGTCAAGAAAAAGTCATGCCAGAAGGTATCAAATATTTTTTATTAAATAAACATTTATTTTATACTGTTGGTAGTAATAAAAACACCCACTAATTCCATACGTCTATTTTCTATGCTGAAGATTTCGGTGAAAATCAGGGACACTCAAGTAAAAGAAGACGGAAATAATATTTTTTTGTTTTTTAAATAAATGTACTTACTAATGTACATGTTTATTTGTAATTAAATAATGATTCATAATGAGTCGTCTTATTTATTAATAGCAACGTCATTGTAAAATGTAGTCATTCATATAATCTTTAGTATAATTTATAGTCAATGCTGGTGTAAAATGGTCAGTTTTCATGTTAAATGTACGTACAGCGGCGTAATTCCCGTTTTCTCTGAATTTTTTGATTTTCACTCCCATTTGTGTGGCGTTGTCACGACTAAACCATTGATCGTAGAAAAAAACTTTTAATACACAAAATGTAGGAAATTTTATACTCTTTAATTTATGTATTCAGGAATTTTACGTAAAATGTATAATTTTGAAGTTATTTGGAAAAAAACAAAGAAAATCCCGTTTTTTGCCAAAAAGACGTGTTTCCCGGGATAAATTTTGTTGGCAAACTTCAGATTCGTGTTCAGCGACCCACAAAACATAAAGGCACCAAATATCAAAACTACACCAAAACTTTCCCCTATTTGTCCTTTTTGAGCACCTAATGCGACTACTAAACAAATTAAACTCACTTGGAATCAATATAAACGGTTTTAAGTATAAAGTACGGAAATTGGATTTAAAAATTCCGGTTATTGTATATGGGAATTTAGAATCCATTTAAACGTCTGATAGAAACTTTTATTCATATTCTGTAAACATTTCGATTTTGGGAATTATTTTGTCTAGTTTTTTTTTTTTTTTTTTTTTTTTTTTTTTTTTGTAAATTGAAAAAGATTACGAGGACGTTAAATGTGTATTCAAAGTATTTTCAGAAAATATAATAAATAATTCAGGAGTTATCTAAAATGTAACTAATTATGTTATTTTCTTCTTCCAAAAATATTTGTTTTATGTTTATTCATTACAATTTTTGGTATTTTCAGTAAATATGCAAAATGATTCAACATTTCTATAAGAAATAAACTACTAAATTATTTTTCCACTTGAAGAAACACTTATTTATATCTATGTTACGTGCTGACAAAAAAGAGCTCTAATGTACAAAAAATCGATTTCGATGTCAATATAACGTAGCACCAAAACAAATTAAACTCAATGGAATCAATGTAAACTATATTATTACCGTAAAGTGCGGAAATTTGATTTTGTATTTCTAGTTATTGAATTTTGTAATGCAGGATCCTCATCATCTAGGGGTAGAAACTTTGATAACATAATCAAAATACTTTATTCATATTATGTAAACATTTCGATTTGATAATTATGCTGGATAATTTTGTCGTAAAATAAAAAAGAGTACGAAGTCGTTAAAAGTGTATTCAAAGTATTTTCAGAAATTATACTAAATAATTCAGTAGTTATCTAAAACTTAATTAATTATGTCACTTTCATCTTTGAAAAAATATTTTGTTATATTTATTCATCACAATTTTTGGTATCTTCAGTAAATATGCAAAATAATTCAACATTTCCATAAGAATTATCCTCTTGAAGAAACATGTATTGACATCTATATTACGTTCTGACAAAATGAATATTCTTATGTGCGAAAAATTAATGTCGATGACAAATTAACGTAGCACCAAAACAAATTAAACTCGATTGAAATTAGTATAAACTATTATAACCATAAAGTGTGGAAATTGGATTTACGGTTTCTTGTTATTGAAGACTAAAATGCAGGATCCCCATAAACGAGGGGCAGAAACTTTGATGATATAATCAAAAGAGTTCATTCATGTTATGTAAACACTTGGATCTGAGACTTGCTCTGCATAATTTCGTTGTAAACTACAAAAGAGTACGAAATCTTTAAATGTGTATTCAAAATATTTTGAGAAGTTAGGATGAATCATTCAGGAGTTACCTAACATTTAACAAATTATGTTATTTTCTTCTCCGAAAAAAATATTTTTTTATATTTATTCGGCATAATTTTTGTTTTTTTTCAGTATATGCAAAATAATTCAGCATTTTTGTAAGGCATATCCTTTTGAAGAAACACTTATTTACATTTATCTTACGTCCTGACAAAAAGGAGTTCTAATATGCGAAAAAAAAAAAAAACGGTGTCGATGGCAAAGTAGCGTAGCACCAAAACAAATTAAACTCGATTGGAATCAATAAAAATTATTATTACGATAAAGTACGGAAATTGGATTTACGTTTTCTAGTTATTGAATACTGAAATGCAAGATCCACGTAAACGAGGGGTGGAAACTCTGATAACATAATCGAAATAGTTTGTAAACATTTCGTTTTGAGAATTATCCTGGATAATTTTCTTGGAAAGTGCAACAGAGTACGAAGTCGTTAAATGTGTATTCAAACTATTTTCAGTAATTATACTAAATAATACAAGAAGTATGTAAAATTCAACTAATTATATTATTTTCTTCCCGAAAGTATATTTTATTATATTTATTCATTCTAAATTTTGATGTTTTCAGTACATATACAAAATGATTCAACATTTCTATAAGCAGTAAACTAATAATTTAATTACAGTTATATTACATTCTGACGAAAAGGAGTTCTAATGTACACAAAATCGATGTCGATGACAAATTAACGTAGCATCTAAGCAAGTCGAACTCAATTGGAATCAGTATAAACTATTATAATCATGAAGTGCAGAAATTGGATATTGGATTTCTAGTTATTGAATATTGAACTGCAGGATCAACATTAACTATGCGTACAAACCTTGATAACGAAATCAAAATAAGTTATTCATAATGTGTAAACATTTTACTTTTGGGGATTATTCTAGATAGTTTTGTCGTAAACTACAAAAGAATACAAAGTCGTTAAATGTGTACAAAGTAGTGTCAGTAATTATACTAAATAATAAAAGAAGTATGTAAAATCCAACTAGTTATGTTATTTTCTTCCAACAAAATAAATTTAATTAAATTTATTCGTTAAAAATTTTATGTTAAATATACAAAATAATTAAACATTTCTATAAGAAATAAACTACTAAATTTATTTCCTCTTGAAAAAACATTTTCTTACATATTTATTTATTTCTGACATGAAAAAATCCTAATGTACGAAAAATCGATATCGATGACAAATTAACGTTGCACATAAACAAATTGAACTCAAATGGAATCAGTATAAACTACTATATCCATAAAGTATGCAGATTTTGGATTTCTAGTTACAGAATATTAAACTGCAGAATCAACATAAACAATGGGTAGAAACTTTGATAACATAATCAAAATAAGTTATTCATATTGGGTAAACATTTAGCTTTTCGGGATTATTCTGGATAATTTTGTCGTAAACTACAAAAGAGCACGAATTGTTAATTGTGAACTCAAAGTATTTTCAGTAATTATACTAAATAATACAAGAAGTATGTAAAATTTAACTAATTATATTATTCTCTTCCTCGAAGAAATATTTTACTATATTTATTCATTATAATTTTTAGTATTTTCAATAAATATGCAAAATAATTCAACATGTCTATAAGAAATAAACTACTAAATTATATTTTCTCTTGAAGAAACAGGTACTACTTGATTATCCCGTCGACCAAAAAACAATCGCCAAACAATAAGAAATTAAATGCCAATAGTGGATGATCGTACATTTCACATTCACTTGACATTAAACGCAATATACGTGTTTGTTACGTCATTAAGTCATTTTTAATTGGACTTTTCACTTGTATTTTTATTAATGTTTTACCAATTTATTTGTTCTTTTGCTATTTAAATATATATATATATATGTAAATTTATATAATTTGGTGAATTGTTTCGCGATTTGTATACTTTGGCGAAATTGGTCGACGAAATAATCAGGTAGTACTAAGAAACGTTTATTTACATCTATATCACGTTCTGACGAAAAGGAGCTCTAATGTACGAAAAACCAATGTCGATGACGAATTAACGCTGTCGTAACCTACTACCTAAACAAATTGCACTCAGTTGGAATCAGTATAAGATATTATAACCATAAAGTGCAGAAATTGGATACAGAGTTTCTACTTATTGAATATTGAAACGCAGGATCAACATATAATACATGTAGAAACTTTGATAACATAATAAAAATACTTTATTCATTTTATGTACGCATTTCGCTTTTGAGGATTATTCTGGATAATTTTGTCGTAAACTACCAAAGAGTATGAAGTCGTTAATTGAGTATTCAAAGTATTTTCAAAAGTTATAACAAATAATTCAGGAGGCATCTAAAAATTCACTAATTATCTTATTTTCTTCTTCGAAAAAACATTATTTTTATGTTTATTCATGATAATCTTTGTTATTATCAATAAATATGCAAAATAATTCAACTTTTCTACTAGAAATATACTACTAAATATTTATTCCAATGAAGAAATATTTATTTACATCTATATTATTTTCTGACGAAAAGGACTTGTAAAATACGAAAAATCGATGTCGGTGACAAATTAACGTAGCACCAAACAAATTAAACTCAATTGGAATCAGTATAAACTATTATAACAATAAAGTACGGAAAATGGATTTTGGATTTCTAGTTATTCAATATTGAACTGCAGGATTCACATAACGAGGGAAAGGAACTTCAGTAATATAATCAAAATACGTTATTCATATTATATAAACATTTCGATTTGAGAAATGTTCTGTATAATTTTGTCGTATATAAAAGAATGCAAATTCATTAAATGTGCATTCAAAGCATTTTCAGTGATTATACTAAATAATAAACGATGTAGGTAAAATTCAACTAATTATGCTATTTTCTTTGCCGAAAAATATATATTTAATTATATTTATTCATTGTAAATTTTATATTTTCAATAAATATGCTAAATAGTTCAACATTTCTATACGAAATAATATACTAAATTATTTTCCCTCTCGACGAAATATTTATTTACATCTATATTACATTCTAACGAAAAGTAGTTCTAATGTATGATAAAATAGATATCAATGACAAAGTAACGTAGCACCCAATCAAACTGAACTCAATTGGAATCAGTATAAACTATTATAACCATAAAGTGCAAATTTTGGATTTCTAGTTATTGAATGTTAAACTGCAGGATCAACATAAATTATGGGTAGAAACTTTGATAACTTAATCAAAATATGTTATTCATATTATGGAAACATTCCTATTTGAGAATTATTCTGGATAATTTTGTCGTAAACTACAAAAGAATACGAAGCCGTTAAAAGTGTATTCGAAGTATTTTAGTATATAAATTATATATATAAGTTTAGTATATAAGTATATTGTAGTTATAGTATATAATTCAGGATTTATCTGAAATTTAACTATATATCTATCAGAATATAGTTAATATTTATATTTTTATAGCCAATATTTTTATCAGAAAAAAATACTAAATAATATTTCTTCTTCAAGAAACATTTATTTACATCTATATTACGTTCCGATGAATAGGAGTTCTAAAGTTACGAAAAAGCGATATCGATGACAATTTAATGTAGCACCAAAACAAATTGAACCCAATTGGAATCAGTATAAACTATTGTAACCATAAAGTGCAGAAATTGGATTCAGAGTTTCTTGTTAATGAATATTGAAATGCAACATATAATATGGTTACTTTGATGAAATAATCAAAATACTTTATTCATTTTGTGTAAACATTTCGCTTTTGAGGATTATTCTGGATAATTTTGTCGTAAACTACAAAAGAGTACGAAGTCGTTAATTGAGTATTCAAAGTATTTTCAGTAAGAGTACTAAATAATGCAAGAGGCATGTAAAATGTAAGTAATTATATTATTGTCTTCCTCGAAGAAATATTTTATAATATTTATTCACAATAATTTTTAATATTTTCAGCAAATATGCAAAATTGTTCAATATTTATATAAGAAAAACACTACTAAATTATTTTTCCTCTTGAAGAAGTATTTAATTACGTATATATACATATATGTGTGTGTGCATTATTATTTTAATGTGTCTTCACTTGCGTTTTAATATTTAACTATTTATTAACATGATCCAAAATATCATTGCGCAACAAGCAATCTTATTAAAAATTTGGAATTTCTTTATGATTTATTTTTATTGGTATTTAAATAATTCATGTATTAGGTATTATTTTAAAGAACTTTGATAAGTATTTTAAATAGCAAAAATAATTCAGCAGTTATATAAAATTTCCGTAATTATTTTTTTCTCATAGCAAATATTATTAATATTATTAACGCTTTCACGTTACTTTTTAAATTTAGTTTTCTGAGTACATTCCTTATTTAAGGTAACTCATTTTATGTGTGTTTTACTGGGCAAGTAATTTTGAGTAAAATGATATTCTAGTTGCAATGTAATATAAAAAAAAAAATATCTGCTGGCTCAGCTACAGGCACAGGTAGATTTTGAAGTTAAGTACTAATTTCATCAACAAAAACTAAATCAAGATTAGAGCTAAACCCAGTTTAACAATTTTATCTGGCCGCTTTTAACGAGTTTTTAATTTCAGTTTTCTGTAAGAGTTGGTTTTATCAGAATTATGTTAATACGATAATTGTTTTCGTCATTCCCTATTTTTCTTTATCCCTTGAGAATTTTTCAGCAATGTCATCCATTAGTAGAGTTTATCTTATCAAAAACTTGTTATTGCAAAAGTTATAGATAATATTAAGAAGATTTATATAATAAATTTAAACTGTGTGGTGATTGTTTCATTAAATGAAACACATGTTATCTTTTAAATTCTGCCGTTCTCTTTATTGAGACACGCGCGCGTTTAATAATACACCCCTACATACAGCATCTCTAAGGGTTGTCAAAATTTTTCATCAAGCCAATTATACTTTTTTATCCCCTTAGTGGCAGATTAACGGAGATGTGATTTTTTTCCTTCTACAACCCCTCCTTTTATTAGTATTGTTATTATTATTATTATTATTATTATTATTATTATTATTATTTTGCTGTAAGAGTTGGTCCTATCAAAAACTTATCAAAAAGTTGTAGATAATACTTGTTTATAATAAATGTAAGTGGATTTGATATCTTGCGACTTTACAAAGTTATGGATTTATTTTCTTCTTAAAAGCGTATTTTTTTTCTCCACTTGAAGCCATTTTTATTGATATCAAAAATCTGCCATACATAAATTTTTGCCATTTTCCTAAGTGTAATAACTTTAAACTGATTCAATATATATCATAATTAAGAAGTTATGTGCTTTTTTTTCTGTTTTCACAAAAACCCTCCTCATTTCCACACCATTCGTCCGATTTTGCCCATTAACGAACTTGAGCGAAATTTTCTACCCCTTGATTTTATGTGTCAGTTTGAAAGAGGTTTGTGAAAGTTATCGTGTCCATAGTGATATATATATATATATATATATATATAATACACATTGTATAAAAAATAGCTATCAACTTGTTAAGATTTTAAAAAATCTTCATTCTGTTTGTAATATAACGACATATGACTTCAAAGATCTTTTTAATAATATAGACCTATTTGATTTACATAAAATTATAAATGCATTATTTAAAAAGTATTATAAAAAACTGGAATTACCATCTTATATAGATATTGCATATTTTAAATCTTTAACTAACTTCATTATCTATAATAATTATATATTGCAAGATAATACTTTATATTTACAGCATGTCGGTATACCACAAGGCGGTTGTACTTCCAGTTTACTCTCAGACTTATACTTATCTCATTATGAACGCAATTTTACTAATAATAATCTACATTTATATCGTTATATTGATGACATCATTTTAATTGAAACTGATCAATCTGCAATTACTCGATTTCCAGTTGATTATCCCACTAATTTGGAATTAACGGAAAACCTTTTATCTAACAATACAATTAACTTCTTAGATCTTAAAATTACAATAAAAGACAATAAAACAATCACAGATTTGTATGACAAACGTAAAGAATTTATATTCACAGTTAATACATTTACAAATTTTAAATCTTGTCTACATCATTCTGTATTTCGTAATATAATACTTAATCATTTATATAGAATAAAATGTTTATGTTCTTCTCCTCTAATTAACAATAATATTAAAAAACTAATTTATGATGCATTAAATCATGGTTTTCCAAAAAAATTCATATATTCATTAATATACAATTAGTACTTTTCTTACATGATCTATAAACACAAATTAACACATGCGTAAACAAAATTACAAAAAAAATTATAAAATAAAAAAAATATCTATAAAAAATTAAAAATTGTAAAATAATATAAAAAAAATATTATAGGTTGGTTGGGTGGGTAGATGTTAGAGTACGGAGGAGGGTGGTGTTGTCTGGATAATACGCAATGGTTAATTATTTATTTAAAAAAAAAAAAAAAAAAAAAAAAAAAAAAAAAAAAAGCGGGGTTCTTGTATTATTACTATTTTTTTGTTATGTATTTTATGTGGATGTTGATTTGATATTTTATATGTAAGTTGGAGATTTTCATTAATATTATAATTAGCTTAATTATTCATTAATCTAATTTACAATTATTTGTTATTAAATTCTAATTTACTAAGGACAATATCATATTAATTACTAATAGTATGCCACTCTTAGTTTAATGTTTTTGAATGTCCCATATTCATACTTTATGGATTTTTATGGATGTCTGAAAATAATCCACATTCTATATTTGTGCGTTTTAAGTAATGGGATTTTAAGTATTATTTAACCTTCTATATACTTCCACATGTTTGATATTTCCTGTTCATTTTATAAATTTCTTATATATAATTCATTAAAAAATAATTTTTGGATAATTTTTAATAATTATTTATATTAATTATTACTGAATTTATTTTGTTTTATAGCATATAGATATATGCTATATATTATCAATGTTCTAACATTATTTAAACTCTTAGTTTAGTTTAAATAATTTAGCTAATAGAACATATTGTATGCTTTTAAATTTTATTAACAATAGTTTTAAATACTTTGTGTGATTTATATTAGGTTTATAATTCTCTATATATAAGGATTTGTTTGGTTTTGCTGTTTAAACAGTTATTTACATTCAAAAGCTTGCAAATTTTTATCTTGCGATAGATGTTTAATATAATTATTAATAGATGGCAGCACTAAAATTGTATCTTTCATATTGCTCTTATTTTTAATTTTTCTAGCTCCATTTTAGTTATATTTTATACACCAGGGTGTATTTTTAGCTAAATTTTGACGATATTGTTAAACTGTTATCTATTAATTTAATAGTGCATTTTAAATAATGTAATTAATTTCTATATATTTTATATTAGATTAAATTTGTTTTACAAGGTATTTCAAATATTATTTCAAAATGTATTAACTGCATCCTTTGGTATCATTTACTGTGATTTCTTAGCTGTTTTATTCACCTTAATCTTTTTGATATACTGGAAGACATGTGCACATGGATTTTTGTAAAATACTAAAATATTAATCGGTATGGTGTTTATTATTTCTATTTTATATCCTATAAATATTTAAATACGTTTTATTGATTCTTCCATTTCATATTATTTGTTTCTATTCTGCTTTCATTTTTAATCAATTCACTTGATTTTAGTGGTTGTTCTATAATTCTCTATATATAAGGATTTGTTTGGTTTTGCTGTTTAAACAGTTATTTACATTCAAAAGCTTGCAAATTTTTATCTTGCGATAGTTGTTTAATATAATTATTAATAGATGGCAGCACTAAAATTGTATCTTTCATATTGCTCTTATTTTTAATTTTTCTAGCTCCATTTTAGTTATATTTTATACACCAGGGTGTATTTTTAGCTAAATTTTGACGATATTGTTAAACTGTTATCTATTAATTTAATAGTGCATTTTAAATAATGTAATTAATTTCTATATATTTTATATTAGATTAAATTTGTTTTACAAGGTATTTCAAATATTATTTCAAAATGTATTAACTGCATCCTTTGGTATCATTTACTGTGATTTCTTAACTGTTTTATTCACCTTAATCTTTTTGATATACTGGAAGACATGTGCACATGGATTTTTGTAAAATACTGAAATATTAATCGGTATGGTGTTTATTATTTCTATTTTATATCCTATAAATATTTAAATACGTTTTATTGATTCTTCCATTTCATATTATTTGTTTCTATTCTGCTTTCATTTTTAATCAATTCACTTGATTTTAGTGGTTGTTCGGGCACAGGGGAAAATTAATTTTAGCTTTAGCTTATTTCTCCCACAGAAAACAACCATTTTGCTTATATCATTGAATTCTGTGCCCTCGATAACGTAATTCAATGTATAAGCTTTTCAATTTTTGTCGGTGTCCACTTTTTTCTTCCATAATAATTCTTATAATATTTTTTTTTTTTTTTTATTACTTACAGCTTTAATTCATTATAATTGACGGTGGCAGGTTATGTTTAATTAATGGTAATATATATATATATATATATATATATATACAGGGGTGGGGAAATGTATCATTTTACTTGACCCTGGTGAGGGAATTTTATGACAAGGCGAAGAAATTTTTAGATAGTCTTTAAAAACTGCAAACTATAGCAAACTAAACTGCAATAACTTTTTTTTTTTTTTTTTTTAGTAGTTAGCTATATTTTTAAACTTTCCTAATAACTGCGATGTAAACATGGTACTTACTAAGTTCTATTTTATATTAAACGTTCACCTCTTGTTTATATTTCTTAATTTTACAGGGGGGAGGGATATGAAAATGCATTATAATAATAGCGGCCAACTATTTTTGAGCTGCGTAAATTTTGTCATAAAGATTTTCACCTGTACGTTGCATTTTACTGTCTGGCGGAATAAATCCTTTACTGGTAAGATTTTCTAGAAATTTCCCATCCCTGTATATATATATATATAACCATTATAAACCAATACAAATTATCATCAACAAACCTGAATATACAAATTATAAATGAATTTATGCAAATTAAAAATTATGTATAAACAACTATAAAATTCTTTGAAACAAATCTTTCAAACAAGTGCAATAAAGCATTGAAAATGCTGTAAAAATTGAAAAAATTGATACATTTGTGGAACCAAGGCAGAATCATCAGGCCAAAAATATCTTGATTTCCACAAATAACATGTACGGCTTCATCTTTGCATTAGCCATAACAAGCTAAAAAATGCAAAATAAGGGCCACCGCACACAATAAATCCAGAAAAAAGGCAGAAATAAAATTAGATAAAAAATGCAATAGATTAAAATGGATTAGAAAAAGAAGCATATTACCAATTGAAGAACCAGCCACGCATATATGGTATAGCATAAAAGATAATGATTTGCATATTTGACAAAAACATTTTTGTGAAAAACTATGAGTCTGACCAAGGAGCAATAATGTAGAGTGAGAGCAAGTAGAAATAGTTGGGACAATATCATACGAGTACGTCAAGAAAGTAAAATGAACAGATAAAATAATAAATGTATTAACAAATATATTGCGATATATTAATTATTTGTTTTGAATTTTTCAACGATACTGTGAAATGATAATTTCGCAGCTTTTAATGGAATTTCTTACGAATAGGTATCAAATATCTACAAAAGTAGAAATCATATTGAAAATACTCTTAGATATTTAGCAATTGCAGTAGTGAACTAATCGAGTAATATTTATAAGCTTGCTAAATACATTTAGCTAGCATAGTTATATATTAAAAAATATATATGTAAGGCATCATTAATAAGAAGAAATAATAGTTCAAAAAGAATTTTTGACACTATATACAGGCTGATCTAAACTCTTGGGAAAAACTTTAAGGGGTGATAGTACACATCAAAACAAACAATGTTAAATAGGAAACTAAGGATCCCAAACATCTTCCGAAGGAGATAGGCGCCATTAAAGTTTAGAGTACAAAATTTCAAATGATTATAAAAAAAACGGAAAAATTGGTCGATTCGTTTGCGGTTTTCACTAAAACTATTCTTTATGTCAGTATTTTCTTGAAAATAAATTTTAAAGATAAAGTTCAAAAAATGCGATAGAGGGCGCTTTAGACTTTGGAGTAACGAACAGCTATTTACCGTTATTTTTTGTATTTCATTAAATGCTTTCAAAATTTTAGACTTAAACTTAAATTTTGAGCTCAAAGTCTGAATCGTTGGGAGTGGCTAACTAGCACTCTGAACTGTATTCAGGGGGGAGGGGGGGAGTTGGGATCCAAATTTCAACTCCTGAACATAGTTCAGTTTGCGTTGCTTAACCACTCCCAACGATTCAGATTTTGAGCTCAAAATTTAAGTTTAAGAAAGAGTTTAAGTTTTGAAAACATTTAATGAAATATAAAAAATAACGGTAAAAAATAGTTGTTCGTTACTCCAAAGTCTAAAGCGCCCTCTATCGGCACTTTTTGAGCATTATCATCTTTAAAGTTTATTTTCAAGAAATTACCGACGTAAATAATAGTTATAGCGAAAACCGCAAACGAATCGACCAATTTTTCCGTTTTTTATAATCATTTGAAATTTTGGACCTTAAACTTTAATGGCACCTATCTCCTTGCGAAGACTTTTGGGACCCTCAGTTTCCTATTTAATATTGTTTGTCTTGATGTGTACTATCACCCCTTAAAGTTTTGCCCAAGAGTTTAGATACACCCTGTATATATATATATATATATATATATATATATATGGGGGGGGGGGGTAAAAAATAAAGTGTGGAACAATAAAAGATAATAGACTCAAGGGTTCAATGAATGTGATATATCAAGCGAGACTCATAAAAACTTAAGTGAAAAGAGGAGAGCGAGATATGATTGTTCTATAGATTTCAGTCATAAGTGTGGTTGGTGATTTGCTAACACAAGGCTCAGGGAAGCTTCTTGTGGTAATTATTGTTCGGTTGTACAATGTTATTTGAATGTTAAGTTGTATGTTTGATGATCTATTAAACATTTTTTATACATTTTCACATTTTGAAGAATATCAGTTTTGATAAAGCAATACATATTCACATAAATCACACACACACACACACACACACACATATATATATATATATATATATATATATATATATATAACCATTAATTAAACATTACCGACCATCATCAAAAACCACATTATGCTGTATGATTAACAATAAAAATGGATGCCACAAACCTATAATATAGAACTGTATGTATAAAATAAAGTACCTTATACTTAATTACATGAATTAATAAGGAAGAATAAAAAAAAGAAGAATATGGATTCCGAAAAAATTGAAAAACTTATATATTGAATTATGTCTTCAAGAGTACAGAATTCAATGATATAAGCAAATCGGTTGTTTTCTGTGAGAAAAAAGCTTAAAGCTGAATTTTTTTTTCCTGTACTCGAGCAACCAATAGATCCAAATGAATAGTCTCAAGAAAAAGCTAAAAAAATATGATTGTGACAATCAAACAAATTAAACTGATAATTAATCATGGAATACAAAGTTGAAAATAAAACAATATTAAAAAGTATAGAGGAATAATAATAAAAACTATTTACCCAATTTTAATACATATAGTATAACATTAGTTATATCAAATAAACTTATATGCATAATGTTCACTAAAAAGATGGAATACTATAATTAATTAATATGATATTGTCCTGAGTAGACTGAATTTTAAAACAAGTTAATATTGAATTTGATTAAATAAATTAAATTTAATATGAATTGAAGTAAAAAGAAAAGTCACCAATTACATATAAAACATCAAATCAACATCCATATAAAATACGTATTAGAAATGTAGTTATAATACTAAAGCCCCATCATTTTTTTTTAATTTTAAAATTAACCATTGCGTATTATCCAGACAACACCACCCTCCTCCGTACTCTAACATCTACCCACCCAACCATCCTATAAAAATTTTTATTATTATTTTAAAATTTATATATATATATATATATATATATATAGAGAGAGAGAGAGAGAGAGAGAGACTTCCAACTCGTAGTGGGTTTGTGTTCTAGAAGTCATGATTGGCGTAGATGTGCAAAATAAATTTCAGAATTTCCAACATAGGGGAGGTTGTAATAGGTAACATATCTTACAAAATATACCTAAAACGTATCATGTTGTTTTTTATGATACAATTAAAGAATTTATGTATAACCATCAGGATTTTTCTCTCTGACCCTTTATACAACTGATTTAAGAATGCGAAAATATTAATTGAAGAGCAAGCACTCAGTAATATTTGAATATAATAAAAGTTATATTTTCATATAGTAATTTTAATATTCGATGCATAAAACTCAATATTAACATATTTGTATTATACGTTTCAACGAAAAGGAGATCTAATAAACGAGAAATCAATGGCGACGACAAATTTATGTTCTACTAAACAAATTAAAATTTAATTGGAATCAATAGAAGCTACTGGAACTATATAGAGCGGAAATTGGATTTAGGGTTTCCATCTATTAAATATCGAAATTTATGATCCACATAAACGAGTGGTAGGAACTTTGATTACCTAATCAAAATACGTTATTCATATTGTGTAAACATTTCGATTTGAAAATTATTATGAATAGATTTGCCATGAATTCCAAATTAGTATATGCGATCTTTAAATGTGTATTCGAAATATTTTCATAAATAAACATATTAATTCAATATTTTTATGATTTAAATGATAAAATTATTTTGCCTCTTTTTATTTCTTAATTTTTATTATTATTATTTACTTATTTTATTTTTGTTATTATCTATTTACTAATATGATCATAAATAAAATATTATAGAGCTACTATCTACTTTTTAAACAGCGATTATAAGTAGTTTCAACAACTATACAAAATAAGTATTTTCAGTAACCATACAAAATAAGTATTTTGCATAACTATACAAAATAATTCAGCAGTTTTATAAAATTTAAGAAATTAACCTATTTTTCTGTGTGAAAAAAATATTTTATTATTTTTTGTTTTGTTTATTTAATGTAACAATTCAACATTAATTTGAAAATTTATCAATTTTACGGAATTTAAGCAACAAATACATTTTTGTGTACATGGTCACATAAAACATCCGCTACATAACGGTCTAACGGATAAAATCCTTTACCGTGTATTTTAATGATGTTACACTATTTCAAACAGATTGAAATTGATATAAATCACTGAAGTTCACAAGAACGGGGCTGCCCAACATTTCAGTTACACTGTAAACAAATTGCAGCAAAGTAACAGGTCTATCGACCGTTTTTATAGAAAACGGGTACATAACAAGAAATTAACTGCAGTATGACCATAATATGGACAATAATACGGACAGAATACCATTAAATTACAGTTATATAACCATTTTCTATAAAAACGGCCGATAGATCTGTTACTTTGCAGCTAATTTTTTACAGTGTAATGCGGGCGCATCTCATCTAGTTGGCAGACATTGAAGGGCGCCATTTTTAAATGTATGGAATCATAAAACAATATTTACCTCATTCAAGTAGGAAGCAAGGTTACCAATTTTAACTCCTTTTTTTCCGAAATTCCAAATTCATACCGCAAATTCCGAAAGAAGAACTTTTACGTTAAATAAAATTAAAATGTATGTCATTAATTAAAGCAAAAAATTGCTATTCGGAATTTCTGGTATGAATTCGGATCTTTTGAATAAAAAAAGAGGACATACTTAAAACTCTGGTATAGAGCAATGCTACAAAGGCGTCTTTTAACACCTAACAATGTGAAACGATATGAAAAATAATTGAAGATAAAAACATAAATCATAATAAATTTAGCATTTCATTTTCTTGAGAGAGAAGCCTACAAAACTATTTTGTAGAGAAAGAAGCCGAAAATTTAACATATCCTATAATAAATAAACAAGTTGGAAATTGCATGTCAACATGGCAAATGTGGTGCATTCGTACTATAACTAGTTTTATATTTATATTTTGCACCGCATATTGTACTGAATGTGTATTTTAGTGCACTCCATAAGTGCATATCAATTTCATTTTGTTCGAAATGCTGTAACACTGTATCAAAATGCACTTGAAATAATTTTTTCCCATTGGCCGTAATGTAACGGAAAACTTTTGACTGTCCCTGTAAATAAACTATCATCCAATTTTCATAAAATTTGAAATGACTCGACAAAATTTTGCTACAATTATATATTTAAAATTTTAGACCATTCGGCTGGGTAGCTTTTGCTCTGTTATATGCGGACGGACGGACAGACATACAGACGGACCAAACGACGACTATAGGTGCTACGTATTTATATAATTACGAATGTACCTAAAAATCATGTGGAACACTAAAGAAGCAACTTTGAAAATGGATCTGTGTTTTAAAAACTCCTGGTAAAAGGTATAATTCGAAAGGGCGCCATGGAAACCTCAGCCGCCACGTTGAGCAGCCCTGCACAACAAGATTCTACTTTAGAATATTTGTGCATAGTATTTATCGGTCACTTATGGGGAATGCACAAAATAATATTGGCTGTAACTGAGTTTTCAATTGTAGTTTGCGTTTTTATATTTAACAGTTTTTTTTTTTCATATTACTTGGTGTGTATAAATTCTATAGATCATATACAGGGATGCACAAAAGAATTCGAGTACATTTCCGCTTACTGACGGAATTTGCTGAACGGAAATTTTCACTGCGTTATACGTAACTGAACTAAATTTTTATGTTTTCAGGAAAAGGAGTTGTAATAAAATTAAAAATTATGATATCGTAAATTTATGTACTTCTCAGAAAAAAATTAAATTTTAAATCCATAGAAACTCCTCTCACGATATAAAGCGAAAAATTGATTTGGCTTTTCTTGTTATTAAATATCGCAATTCATGATTCACATAAAACAGAGTATCCCAAATTTTTAGATCTGTGCATCAGTAAATCGGAGTTCATATTTCCCCTGTACCACTGTTGTCAAAGTTTATACAAGCGTTTAAAATTGGTTGATTACATGTGTAAACTAATACTTAGATTAAAGCACATAAATTAAATTTTCTTCGCTGTGACTGCTTCAATGACTTCTTCAATGACTTCTGAGAGTAATATGTACTGTGATCACACCAACTTAAAAGTCCTTTCAATTTAACTACACAGCCATATAGACTTTTTAAAGCAAACGGTTAAAATCATGTGTTTTTGGGTTTTGATCCTACCATCAGTAACTGCATGTATGATAGCTTGCCCTAAGGACAAAATGTATAGAGATACTGTGCGTGTGATGTTGGATGTTTTTTTCCTTACACCACTGAGTAAAGTATGAAGAAATATGTAAATAGATTCAGGAATTTGAGATTTAAAGTTTTTTACGTCTTCAATGCATGGTGGCCACGACTTGATGCCTTCAACTTCTTGCATGTCTTTATGGAGTTCTAAAGCTGCTATTCTTATATCCTTCTTTGAATTACATCCTTGGAGTTCCTGTAGTTAACTTTCAGTTTATCATTCTGCCTTTCTAATTCTCCTATTGATAAAGACTCTGGATACAAAATGAGTTTTCTATCATCTCTCATAATAAATTTAAAAAGTGAACCAAATATGCCTGTAACTTTTCTAAACAGGTTTTTCTTACTGTGGGATTTTATTTCATTGATTCCATGATCCTTAAAACTATTAACATAAACGGTCTGTCATATCGTTGAATCGAACAACACATGGATTTCTAAGCAAAGTATCCAGATAGTCTAATTATTCTTTAATGGCTATTTTTTTTTCAGTCTTTGCGTAAAAACTATTTTCATCCTCTTCTAATGTCTCCTTTGGCTCAGTGCGTGCTGTCAATGCTGTTTTGTTAAATGTGTACTTCTTGTAACAAGACCGATGCTATTTTACTTCAGCAGCTACAGAATCTTTAGTAAATAAAAGACCGAACATATTAGTATCATTTTTTTCCGATGCACTTGGTTTAATGGAAGCAGAATCTCATAGGTCTATACACTTCGCAAGATTCTGACGGGTTTTACTCCCAGGTTTGTATTTATTTTTATCTTAAAACACACACAAATCGGGGTACAAAATAGATATGTGTGGGGATATGAATTGGTGATAGCTGCTTGATCGGCTTCGTGAAATTTCCTCAGATTTGTCAACAGACTTCACATTAATCGCTTCGAGTTTGGATTTCACTGTGAATATTATTGTAACTTTGATAATTAATCATTAACTGTAACACTGGACGCAAAATGAGGTGACACTAAGATAAAGCACATATTTGACACTTACTTACAGCACATCACAGTACGAGAACAAACGTACACATACACACTCTAGAGTATATACAACTTACATAAGAACATTAAATATTTTTTATGACTTTAGGAGAAAGTTTTGTGATGCTGCTATCTACAGATGTTTAATGTAAACGCAAATACTATAAAAAATGCTTCTACAATTCCGGTGATATTTCATTATTGGACATTCTCCTTCTTTAACAGTTTTTGCACACTTCAGTATCAAATCATGATCGCGAATCTCTGCAGCTTTCAAAAGGGTGCACCATGAGACCAAGGAATAAAGGCTCACGAACTCTGTGTTGTCAATGGAACTACGAATTACACATTCACTGCTAGTACAGTTTTTCCTTGACGTTTTTTATGGAGTGATGAAGAATTTAAAACTTCACTGCCCATTCTTGTGTTTGAATATTAGGTTTCAGTTTCAGTAACTATTACCATGGAATTTTCTTCCTACATCTCTTCATATTTGTCTTCTCTATTCATCTCTAGCATCTGAAAAGTAAATTATATTTACAAAAACAAGTAAACGTTTAACAATTTTCCTGTTTAAATTACAGAAATTTTAGAAAGAACACTGTGTTGTCAGATTTACTGAAAAGTGGGAATTTCTAAAATTATTTTTGATATTTCTGTGAACAAATTATACGATTAATAACGAACGCCTTTACAAAAGGAAAAAAAAAATTTACAAGTATTTTTTTAAGTAATGAAATCAGTCTCATCATTTAGAAATTCTTACTTTTTATCAAATCGGGCAATACTGTTGACTTGCGATAACTACAGATCTGTAACGTTATATAGCAATACTTAGGAAGTTTTTCTTTCAGATGCCAGATACCGTGCGTTGATAGCTTTTATATTTATTGGCATGCAAAACCAAGAAAAGCTTTCCGATCACACTGTTTATTGCTGGCCATTAGCTACCCTGGTTTTGAAAGTATCATGGATAAATGTCATGCTGATTTTCTGATGAATCCAAAAATGTATGGTTTACCGAGTCCGCTGACATGAAACAACATGAGACCCTGGTTCAACAACTAAAATTTTATAGATTTGTTTGCAGTTCATATTGAGATAATTAAAGATTTCGCGATAGGCCTTTGGGGGATTTTCTTTTCTTTAAAGCATGAGATGTGATTTTAGATATAATAAGCAGTGAGCATACCTTTGCTGGGTATGCATTTTTTATCATTTTCCCAGTCGAACGTAAATTTTGACGTTTCTTTCATTTTTTTTTTTTATTACTTATGTCGCTTTTTTTACATGTAGAAATATTAAAATCATGCTTTTCATACTTTTTTAAAAATGAAAAAGCATATCTCTTTTCATAAAGCGCAAATAAATAGCCATCGATCCCTTGTTTACTTTCTATAGACGTTTTAAACAACGAATATTTTCAATGATCTGATGATAATTAAACCTTATTTCGAATTGATTCCATGTAACTTTTATTTTATTTTTTCATTTAAATTCAAATCATAGAGAAATTCAAAATCGTTATAAAAATTTGTAAAAACCCTGTGTTATTATTTGTTGTTGTTTTAATAGTCACTTATTTTGGATTTTGGAAGGTAAATATTTGTTTATATTCTCACAAATATCATATCAAAATTCATATTAATAGAGCTTTCTTATATGCAGCTATTAAAACGTATAGAAAGTTCATTGTTTATGTTCATAAAAAAGGGAATTAAAAATTTGTCTTCTCAGCTTTATTCTTCAAAATTTATCACCCACTTGAAATTAATTATCTGAAATGTACTAGTTGCATAATACGCAGAAAAAAGGAGACGAAAGCTCCATAATCTACTAAAATATGATATAACCACGTACGAAAATGTACAAAAACTTCTTTCAAGATGTTCAGGATTCCGAAAAGTACATTTATCTTTAGAAACGTCAGAAACCAATCTATTTTCGAGATTTAAAGAAGCAATTAGAAAAACAAAGCTTCTTTTGCTGCCACTGATTTTCGGAAATGATTCCGGGTACTTCTTATAGTATGTTAATCGGAATAACTACTTTTACGATGCTTTTCTTTTTTTACGATGTAATTATGTGAAAAAAAGGAAAGCCTCCTGAAAGTCGATATTCCGAATAATACACTATAGAAACTACTCGGAATCGTTTCCGAAAATTACTGGTAGAAAAAGATACTTTGTTTTTGCTATTATTTTTTTAAGACCTCAGCAAAGGGGACCGAGAGGGACATCTATGCTCCACAGACTTTATTCTTACTCTGAACAGTCTGTTTTGGGCAGTAAAAGTAAAAAAGTGTAATTATGTGATCGGAAGATGATTATCCATATACAACTTAAGCTTCCTCTAACATTCCTTTTTCGAGGGGTATGGTAAATATAATTTCCCTGATAAATATAATCGAAATGTGTATGATTCTACCTTTTAATTACCCTTTTAAAACACTTTCTATAAAGAAGATCCTTCCTTCAAAATAGTCGTACTTTCCGTGATTTGAAAAACATTTCATGTTAATAAACCAACAAAATATCTTTCTCGTAGAAAAAAGAAATAGCAGTGCTTGCGTGTCGGGAAGGATATTTCTAATTACATTAGAGTTCATTTTTATTTTCACTTGAAACCCACCGGCGATGCACAATTACCTCTATTTTAGTGTAAAAAAACTGCCGCACGGACGGTTCAAGAGTAACGAATTTTTCTATGGATTATTATTATTATTTTAATCTATATTTCTCTTGTCAACCAATATTCACAGTGTAGAATTATAAAATTATGCAAATATTCTTAAAAAAATAATTAGATGTGCAGGTGAAAGTGTATATATTTATACTTACTATACAGATGGTCGAATCAGTATTAAATTAATATTATTGATTTGTTTTAGATTTATTAATGCGGATTGATTAATTTTTCCGGTTTTTTTTTTTAATTGTTTACAGACTTAAACATGATTACTTGAGACATTTATTTAACCTAACGGACAAGCAAATAATTTGACTATGATTTATTATTTTTATTATTTTCATCTATATTCTTTTGAAAGAGAAAACTGCTTCCGCATATTACCTATAGAGTGTAATTCTTAGAAAGTATTAATTTTGTTCGAAAATAATTAGATGTAAAGGATAAAAAATAATATTCTAACACTTAATTACAATAGCATGTATGCTAGAAGCATGGTTAGATTGATGTCGATTTGTATTAATTTCTTCATCTGATCTGATTATTTTTTTGCGTATTTTACTTTTTGTTTACCAACGCAAATATTATTACTGCAGATACAGGGTATCCATAAAAGAATCTCCAATTTTCAATGGTATATTATAGAAGTTTAATTTAGACTATTTACAACAAATCATACATCAAACTGAAGGTAAACTAACCCAGTTTTTCTTACAAATCTTCAATATGTGCACCTTTAGTTATGCGGCACGCATCCAACCTAAAGTCCAATTCTTCCCACACTTCGGTTAACAAGACCGAAGTAATGAAAGCAATAGCCTCTTCAATTCTGCGTCTCAACTCTAGCAAATCATTAGGTAGCGGCTGAATGTAGACACGATCTTTTATAAAGTCCCAAAGGAGAAAAAATAGCATATGTGCTGGTAGAGTATGCTTTTAAATCTTCAGTCCAACAATAACGCTTTGCGCTCAGGAGTCGCCATTTTTCGTATGTGGAGCTGCAAGCGAGTCAATAACAAATACTCCCGCATGCGCTTGTCTAAAACTGTTCGAGCTACTCTTTATTTGTGACCTTGAACCAATACTCTACAACGCTTACAATTGATGCTATTAAAATTTATAACTGGGACATTCTTTTATGCACTATTGATTTAACAGGAAGAGCAGATTAACAAATTTTCCTTTGAGTTATCATTGTTATTATTTTATCATACTCTAAATAGATATATTCTTTTTAACGAGAGTCGCATAATCGTCGCATATTATAGGATATAATTCTTAGAAAATAGGAATATTTCCAAGTAATAGATCGGCAGACGAAAAAACAATATGCTAACAATAACATAAATGTTCTAGGAGCATGTTTATATTGAAGTTGATTGATTTCAGCTTTATTCATATAGGGTTGTAAATTTCCAAGTGGGTGAGAAAAGTCCGAGGCAGGATTCGAACACGGGATACCTTGGTTGAAGCCACCAATGGTGGAGGTGGTGGCATTGGAGCATTGGTGGCTCCAGCCTAAACATATTTCTGTTAAGGCATCATTATAGGATAAAATTCTTAAAAAATACAAATATTCCTAACTAATAAATGAGCAGATGAAAAAAGAATATGTTAACAATAACATAAATGCTCTAAAAGCACGTTTATATTGAAATTGTTGATTGATTTTAGCTTTATTCATATACAGTTGTAAATTTCCAAGTGGGTGAAAAAATTCCAGGCCAGGTTTCGAACCAGGGATGTCTCGACTGAAACCACCAATGGTGGCATTGTTGGAGGAGTTGGCATTGAAGCATTGGTGGTTCCAGGCAATACAACCTTCAACCAAGACATGTTTCTGTTAAGACATCATTATAGGATGGTATTCTTAGAAAATAAAAATATTGCCAACTAATAGATGGGCAGAAGAAAAAAGTATGCTAACAATAACATAAATGTTCTAGAAGCACGTTTATATTGAAATTGTTGATTGATTTTAGTTTTATTCATATAGGGTTG
Source organism: Maratus speciosus (assembly GCA_963932465.1). Lineage (NCBI taxonomy): Eukaryota > Metazoa > Arthropoda > Arachnida > Araneae > Salticidae > Maratus > Maratus speciosus. The sequence continues at coordinate 306,033,378 of OZ010789.1, read as the reverse complement.
TAAATTTCCATGTAGGTGAAAAAAGTCCGGACCGGGATTCCAATCAGGGATGCCTTGACTGAAGCCACCAATGGCATTGAAGCAGGTGGCATTGAAGCATCGGTGGGTTTAGCTAAGACACCCTTCAACAAAGACATCTTTCTGTAAATACATCATTATAGGATAGAATTCTTAGAAAATATAAATTGCTAAATAATAGATGGGCAGATACATGTCTTCTGATATCTTTCAGCCAAGATATCCATATCCTTCGTTAAAGGTTAGTGGGATGAATTAGTCCTCCAGATTTGTACGGAATGGCTCAGTTTGTAGAGCATTGGTGGCTTCGACCAAGACATCCCTGGTTCGAATCCTGGCTCGGATTTTTTTCACCCACTTGGAAATTTACGACTGTTATGATTTATTTAGGAATTAAATAGGGAAATAGGGTGTTAAAAATTAATCTTTATTAATATAGATTAATCAGTTTATGTTTGCTCTATAGATTGCTTACCAACTCATACATATTTACTATATATTTTGATTTAATTGATGCAGAATATTTTCCTTTTAATTTTTCATCTGATAAAAATATGCAAATTTCCGATAACGTTAATTAATTACAGAAGTGTATAAGTAAATCAATACATGGTTTTGAACTAAGTTATAATGATTTAAGAACTCAAAAAAGTCTTATATTACTGTTTTACAGAAAATTGTTCTGCTAATTTAGTGGAGAATAAATGAAGTACTCTGAATAATAAATACAATCTGTTTTAGTATTATTTGATTACATCAAGATTATTTTCATTTTCAGTTAAAATCCACAGATGTTCAATTATCTTTCTTTTAGTGTAAAAAAACAGCACTGAAGATTACAAACTAATGAATTTTCTTGTGAATTATTATTGTTATTATCTTAACCAATATTCTTTGGAAAGAGGAAGATGTTGTCTCAGATTATTTACAGAATTGAATTTCTAGAAAATACAAATATGGTTTGAAAATAATTACATGAGCAGGTGAAAAAGAAATTGTTCATATATGTCCTATAATCACCATTAAGTGATGTTATTGATTTGTTTCCGATTCATATAATTTGATTATTCATTTGATTATTTTTTATTGTTTTATTTATTGTTTACTAAGTCAAATGTCATTGCTGCAGATTTTCAGTGAATCTAATGAATTACCTGAAATATTTTTACTTTGAGTTATTACTGTTGTTGTTTTATAGAATACATATATTCTTCAAGAGATTGCATGTTGTCACAGAGAATTATCAGAAAATATAAATATTATGTAAAAATAATTGGATGTGCAGCTGGAAAAGAATATGTTAACACATACAACACCTAGTCTAGAAAAAGGGTTTAAATTGGTCTTAATCCTTTATTTTTACTTTATTTACATGATTTAATTAGTTTTGCGAGTATCTTTATTATTCGCTAACATAAATACCGTTGCTAGACGATTTGGTAGATGCAAATAGTTTATCTTAGAAATCTTCATTTCAATATTGTTTGAAAACAATTAGATAGGGAAGTTAAAAATAATATGAATGTTAACATACATATGCAACAATATTATGCAGAATTTTGGTTTGTTTTAGATTTATGCACATGTTTTGATTATTTTTTGTGTGTTTTATTCATTGTTTGACAACACAAATATAGTTTTTAAACATTTGATATCATTGATGCAGGTAACTTATCTTACAATTTTTCTTCGGCAAAATTCCGGAAATTCGAGATATCATATATTGACTGTTTATACGAGCGTATGGAAAAATTTCTTATGAATGTTTTAAATCAAAATATAATAATATAATAAGTCAGAGAAAGCTTTATGTGTCTGTTTTATAGATCGACGTTTCGTTTCGTGTATTTATTGTAAAATAAATAGAATAATTATTTAACAATGTACTGAAGAGTAAATTATTCATACTGAAGAAGATTAACTTCATTCCCAATAGCAGTAGAAAAGTAAATAATATGTAACAACTGCAAAAGTAATAATGCATCCATCTTTAAATCAATGTAATAAAAGCTACACAAGCAACTTGTATCTGATAATAAGTTAGCTTAGTGTAGAAAAGTTAGTAAGTAAATAAATGACAATATTCTTTGTAAAATTGGATATTTATTATATTCCCTCTTTAAAACGAAAAATAATTAGTTAATTAGTTAATAATTAGTTTTTATTTTAAAAATTGTATATTTTAACAAACACAGATCTATATGACATTCATCTTCATTTTTATTCATATGATTTATTCTCAAAACACACAAGAAAAATCGTGCCTTTTTATCATGATCCCTATTTTGCAATAGTAAACAAAAATGTTGTTAAATAAGTTTAATGATTTTGTTTTCATCATCATATTTCAATATCTGATTAACGCAATAAAAATAGTTTTTAAAAGTAGACGTAATTAAAAGTCACCAATGAGTTACATGAAAATTTGTCAGCTTTAAACGATGATATATTTAAGAAATTCAAATCAAGTGCAAGTCTAATTCTAAATGGTTAGCATACAGTGGAGGATTTTAAAATTCAAAAAGGGCATTACTCTAAATTTTCTTAGAATAATAATTGTATATTATCATAAAAAGATACACTGCTTCATGAACAAAATCATTTGCAAACGATAACGCATGCAAATCACTTTTGCATTTTCAAACAAAAATACAATGTTTTCATAGGGCGTTAAAAAGTGCATCATTTTTTCTAATGATTAAAGCACTGCGTTTGGTAAACGTCCACATATCCACGCTCGAATCCTAGATCAACAGGGCGAAGCAAAATTTCCCCTTTTTCCTATGTACTTTACAATGATGTAAAGTTATAGATCTGAAGTAAGAGTGTCATAAAAGACGGTACATGTTTGCTAAGTTGACGACAGGCAGCAGTTCTTCTGGATTTTTTTTGTTTAAACCTTGGAAATACCTGTCGCACCCCCCCCCCCCCCCTGTCGCAGTAACAGCAAATCAGCTTGTCATCTCGTTTTGTTTTACAAGAGTTTTTTTTAAATATATAATTATCTCTTTTTTTAAATACCCGCATAATTTACTCTATGCAGATTTATTTGTATGGTAATGTTTTCATTTATTTCTTTACAGTAGTACACCAGTGTCAAGACTTCTAAGTTGAGACACGTTCAGAATCGTCTACAAGACCGATGGAGTCAACGATGAGCAATACGGAATTTGCCTTTTACCAGAACAAATTGTAGCCGAAGTTTATGAAATACTACAGGAGGCTTATGGAGAGTTTTTTCTTCCCTATAGACCCTTTAAAAATAGTTCAGTATATTTAAAAAAGGGAGAGAAACAACTTCGAAGGAAGGTAGTTTTGAATCTCCAGAGTCACTGCCCTCACAGAAGTCAACATTAACATGCCGCTACAACTGTCAGATATGATCGTCGAACAACATTAAGAGCACTATTAGAAATATTGAAGACATCATTGGGTGATACCCACGCGTTGATAACAGAAAAACTGAACATGAGACGCGTTTGTGGGCGATAAGTTCTGAAACTCCTCACATCCGAACAAAAGGAAATTTGCTTTCAGGTTTGTTCGCAGTTGAATGTTATAGTACATAAATGTTACATTTCAGATATAGACCCATATTGTTTTTCATTTTGTCCTCATCCTTTTTGGTAGGCAATGCTGAACGCATCTGAACTTTCATGGTTGCCACTAACCTATTACAGGAAAGAAAGAAATTAAAAAATTACCACAAATTCATTCACTTTAAGATGACAATGCAGAATAAAATTAAATTTGTGTAAAATAAATTTTGCTAAATAAAACAATATAATCATTCTTTATTTGTCTGTCCTCGTAAATAAGAAGCCATAACAATCAAATTAATCCTAAAGTTTAGCATACTTTTTGCATGTTTCTACAAACTAATGTATCGCTTTATTTTAGTTTTAAAAAAATTCTGATTTTGCATTTCCATATACACAAAAGTTCTGACAGCAATGAGCATGGTACGTGTACTCAAAATAAACTTTATCTTTGTAACAGTTATTTAGAAAAAGCTTACTTCGAAACAATACTTCAAAAGGTAAAAATAAAGTAGGGAAGATTTTTTTTGCCACACTTTTATGTTACCCAAAAGTTCCACTTATATTCTAGAAACGTTCTTTTCAGTAGTGTATGACATAATATATCATTCTTATAGAAAAATAATAGTAAACTAAAGTTTATTTGCGTGCTGCATCAGTTAAGTAACTATATCATTTGATTCTTTGGTAGTTCATCTAATAAGACAACAACATTTCCGTACAGAATGAATGGACTTCTTATCTTTTTTAAAAACTTTTCAATAGGAATTTGTCTCTTTATTAGCAAATCCGTACAATCTGTAACTTTGATTAAAATAGTAGCAAATCTTATAAAATTAGTGTAAAATACAGAGAAGTTTTTAATGGTATTTATTAAGAAAAATTTAAATGGATCTTAAAAATAGATGAATTTAAAAAAAAAAAAATAATGTATTTAATGTAGGAATGCACATTACTTGGGTTGAAAATTTGTAAATTAAAATAAAGACAATTTCCTTAGAAAAATCTTAGTATTAATATCTGTATACTAAGAGGGTGTAGCAATAAGTTTTTGCCCTCACATAGAAATAATTGTGTGGAATTAATGAAACTGCTACATTTTATGAGTCCTTTACTATATAGTCAGTGTGCACTGTAACACATTTGTGCAACCGGTATTTCAAAGAGAGGGGGAAGGATGACGCGATAGTAGACCCAAAGGGGGGCATTTTTCTAACTTTTACCAACCTCCACATGTGACATACTGTTGGAAAGGCCTTTGATCGCTTATTCATACTATGCACCTCCCGAGACCCTGACGCAAATTTTACCTCTGGGGGGCACGTTTCTAACTTTTTCGGGCATCATTCATGGGGGCAAATTTGGGGGAGTGGCTCGGTAGGTGCAATAGCATAAATAAGTGACCGCAGGCCTTTCCAACAATATGTCACATGTAGGGGTAGGCAAAAGTTAGAAAAATGACCCCCTTTGTGTCTACTATTGCGCCTCCTGGAATACATCCCCCCCCCCTCTCTTTGAAATACCGTTTTCAGAAATGTGTTACTATGCACGGTGACTATATAGAAAAGGACTAATACAATGTAGCAATTTCATAAATTTCACTCAACTATTTCTATGTGAGGGCAAAACCTTATTGATACACCCTCGCATGTTACTGAATGACCCAAATGTAATCTTTTCCTGCAATTATTTCAAGCTAATCTTGCATTTGCGGGTCAATATTTCCAAATGGAAACAGGTGAGTTTAATGAATTACGGTAATTCCATTTTCTAATTTTGTATGCTCTTTTAATGCCCTTTAAGGACTAGATTATACAATCCTACGTGTTTGAATGCATAGCCCTCTAGTCTTAAATTCCTTTTAAGTACGAATTATAGAAGTTTGTCTCTTTCAATTTTATACGATATTTTTTAATCGATAACTGTAAAAATATCAAAAAGGTCGTTTTTTTATGAATTTTTACACATTTATCTTTATATACGATGGACAGCGAAATGAAAACAGATGTATGTTCTTTTAATGCCCTTTAAGGACTAGATTATACAATACTACGTGTTTGAATGCATAGCCCTCCAGTCTTAAATTCCTTTTAAGTACGAATTATAGAAGTTTGTCTCTTTCAATTTTATACGATATTTTTTAATCGATAACTGTAAAAATATCAAAAAGGTCGTTTTTTATGAATTTTTACACATTTATCTTTATATACGATGGGCAGTGAAATGAAAACAGATGTATGTTCTTTTAATGCCCTTTAAGGACTAGATTATACAATCCTACGTGTTTGAATGCATAGCCCTCCAGTCTTAAATTCCTTTTAAGTACGAATTATAGAAGTTTGTCTCTTTCAATTTTATACGACATGTTTTAATCGATAACTGTAAAAATATCAAAAAGGTTGTTTTTTTTAATGAATTTTTACACATTTATCTTTATATACGATGGGCAGTCAAATGAAAACAGAACACCCGCCATAAAACACATTCCTCGCCAAAGTTGGCAACATTGTTGTAACATGTCGCTACTTCCATCTCGAGGGTTGGTAGAAATACATAATGATAGCTCAGAGGTACTCACAGTCATTTTTTTTTTATTTCTTTGTAGGTGAACATAGTGAAAAGTGTGTTCGTTCAGCATTATAAATGGGGACAAGCAAAGAGGAGTAGAAAGGTGTGGTTCGGTTTTTGGTAGCTGCGAGTGCTGGAACACGCGAAATTCATCGTCGCCTGTTTGTTGTCTATGGCGAACACTGCATGTCATTGACAAGTGTGTACGAGCGTCAAAAGAGATTTCGATAAAGACTTACATCACTGCACAGGCCCATCGAGCCAACACTGCTGATGTGATTGCACAGATTGATGCTTTCATCCGGTAAAATATCCGGGTGATTTTCACATTTTTGACCCCTTGAAGAAAGACACTCGTGGACGTCGGTTTTATTCGCAAGTACAAAAGTGGGTGAGGTTGTGGATAAGTCAGCAACCTAACTCTTTCTACAAAAGTTGAATTGATCGCCTCGTCTCCCAGTGGGATAAATGTATTAACAGTTCTGGCAAATATTTTTAAATAAAAATTTTCCAGACTCACTTATTAGTATGTGTTCGGTTTTCATTTGACCGCCCTTTATATATATATATATATATATATATATATATATATATATATATATATATATATATGTAATTTCTTCCTCAAAACATCAAGGCATCTTTTTAGTTACACTTCTATTCTAATATGAATGAAATTCTAAATTTGTTATAGTTAAAAAAAATATGAACCATTAAAGGTTTTTGTTTCTATTTTGGAAATCTTTGTATATTGGAGTTGTACTCAAAAGAAAGAAGAAATCAAGAAACAAATTAACCACGTATGAGGAACTATCATCAACTATAGTGTGATATCACTTTATTAGCAAGGATATATCCTAATTTAACATGCGTATCCCATTATTATAATAAAATGATATTTTCTTTTCTAACAATTCAAATCTTGTGACATTAGTATTTATTAATTTTCAAACGTAAAGTAAAATGTAATTGAGTAGTAAAGTCTGTATGGAATCTGTGTTTAAATTGCATATAAGAAGATTTTTTATTTATTTATTTATTTTTATAATAATTTAGTTTCAGTTGCTATTTTAACACTATTCTTTATTTTCAACACGTATTTGAACAGAAATTTATATTTGTTAAAGCAATAGATTAAAAAGGAAAAAAAGAAAAATATATAAGTCTGTATAAAGTATAAAAGATAAACTTGTTCACTCATTAATGAATTTACCGCGGTTCTTTAAATTCGTGATAATAAGTACCATCAATTCAATTTCAAACTTACTGTTTGATTTTAAAATTTCATTTTAGGTTTTCTTCGGACTACCTTTTGAATTGTCAATAAACTGAAGCGACGTAAGAAAAAAGAATGCGTCATTGGCAGATTTTATTTAAGCTCCAGATCGAATGAAATTAATGACAGCTTTTATTTATTTTGATTTAAAAATCTCATTTTAACCATTGTAAATAAAATTAGCAAATTAGGTATTTTTTAAATATTTAGAATACACAATTCAAAGAATACTCCGATTAAAAGCCGTCAAAAACGATCGCAGCATAATGGAATGGTGCCTTAACAGTGAGAGGTCCATATGTTTTGATAACAACGCTTCAAATGCCGTGTCGGTTGTTTGAAAGGAACAATGACCATTCTGTTGTTAATAATAACAATTACAACAATAGCAGTGATCTAATAATATTGGAAATAAACACAGATTGACACAAGTATCTACTGAAGTATAGTTGTATGCTGCACAGCCTTTTTAATTTTAAGAACTTTTGTCTCAACAATTTATGTTTTAAAATTATGTATGAAAATCACTTAAAATCCTCCAAACTAAGCTAAAACTTTTAAAAAAATAGTGATTTAAAAAATGATAAATATATTTATATGCATTTTAAGTGTATTTTTTTATCACTTTTAGTAATTTTTAGCTCAGTTTAGATGAATTTATGCTTTACTTAAACAATGACATCATTGATTTTAAAGAGAAACATATTTCTTTATGTCTATCAGTTCGGAATTATTTTTTAAACAGCCCTTTCTAAATCATATAAAAATTTTGTATTTCAGTTTTACAAAAACTATGCACATATATTGAATTCATACTAAAAAATTACAAAATATGCGTAAAAGTTGCAGTTCATTCTCAAAGACAACGCATTGTAACTGCACTGTTGAAAATTTGGTTCAACGTGTCACCAAAACATAACATCAAATAAGTTGCCACAAATGTTGTAACCTTGTTCAATCTTTTGGTGTTCCATTTGAACCATAAACTTGTGTAGGTTGAATCATACTTGTAAAATTTCGAGCCACGCCCTGTTAGGTCGAACCTAGAAGTAGTAAATTGTTGAAAAATAAACTAGTAAAACGATGGACCACGACCTGGCAAATCGTTGAACCGAGAACTGGTAAAACGATGAAAAATAAACGAGTGAACCGTTGGAACTTGACCTAGTAAATAGTCCATCTGTTAAAGTTCTAAACAAAAAATTAGTAAAATGTAGGATTATTACCTGTTAAATCATCGGACGAAGAACTGGTAAAAAGATGAACTATCAACTTGTAAAACGTTTGGCCCAGACTTATTAAATCGTTGGTCCACTATCTGGCAAATCGCTGAATCAATAATTGGTAAAAAACAGGACAATAAACAAGTAAAACTTTGGGCCACGACTTGGTAAAATTATCGAACCGAAACTGACAAAAGGCTGAAAACAAACTAGTAAAACATTAGACCACGACGTGATAAATCATTCAAACAAAAATTGGTAAAATGTTGATCAATAAACTAGTAAAGTATTTGAGCCTGACCTAGTAAAACATTGACCTGAAAAACAGTTGAGCAGAATTGAGGGGTAACCTAGCTGTGATTAGTTTAACACTTAGTTTATTGTTTTAATGTCTTGTATTTTTATGAGCCATTAGAAAAGGAAAAGGTGTAGGGTAAACGTACCTGTAGTGGGCCACTTAAGGACATTTATCTGATTATCATTAAAGCATTAATGAATTCTAAATGACTTATATTTTTTTAACCTAGTACTAACCTTCATGTATCGGAATAAACATTCAAAGTTTCAAAATATATTATTTGGAAAAAAAATGAAAAATATAAAAAGTTACTTTCCTCGATGCTCCAGTAGTGGGCATAGTAAATTTTTTGATGCACCAGTAGTGGGCCCCCCAGAAGTGGGCCACTCTAGTTTTGACATTAGTGTAAAAATTCTGAAGCTATACTTTTTTTTTACAGTTCTAGAATTGAATATACACAATAATGAAATCATAAATAGAAGTTTAGATGATTACGTAAAATAATCTCACTAGTAAATCTGCAGATCAGGGGCCTCAACTTCAGTTCTGTAAATCAATTTTAATTTTATCTCACTTTACATAAAAGCTAATGTTCTACGAGCTGCAAAGTGATTTCTTTTAGATTATATACAGGGTGTCCTTTCTTATCGTTTAAAAATAGGTAATTCCCAAGAAGCAAGTTTTAGAGGCATAATTTTAATTGCTGAATTATTTTACATGTTTTTCATCAGGTGAAAATCCATTTCATCAAATTAGTTGCATTTTCTTAATGTTACGAAATTCAATTTTTGTACAGTTTTGTGATCTACAAGTTATATTTAGAAAATCTGCTTATATGCTTTCACTTGTTAAACAATAAGCATTCCCATATTTCGTGATCACAGCTTTCTGAATTGTGCTACAACGAATTTAATGAATTTTCAGCGTTTTCTGTGTTTTGTACCAGAAGGATACAAATGGCAGAAAAAAAATATCATCAGTTTTTATCCACAATAATAGTAGACAATTTAGCAACCTTTTTTTTTTTTTTTATCGAAATGTATAGTTTTTAGTTTCTTTAAATAACAGTATGTTATATTTTGTAACTTGCGATAGATTACCTGGTAAATTGGTTCCATGTTCAAAGTCTCCTTCATCTCCAACCATAAGCAGTAGGGTCTGTTTTCTCCACAGGGCCTTTCCATTTGACTTTATTTTCTCAGAAAGATTTTATTTTTTCTTCTCCAAATTTATCTTCAAGAACTTCCAAGAAACAAGCCCTTTCTCTCTCCTTTATTGGTGATATTATCACTTTCTTTGATGTTAGTGAGGATTCAACATTTACTTTCTTTGGATCCTATGGAACCAGTCCACTTGCTTTAAATCCATTCACAATTGTTGCAGGAGTTAAACGGTCTAGTGCTGATTTTTAGGGCTGGTGGAAAGCCATGTTTCTGCATCTGTTTCCCTTCATGGGTTTTTCTGAATTTCACTACTTCCTGTAGCGAAGCACTTTTAGGAGTATGGAAAACAACAACGTTCATTGGTTACATTAGGTGTGTGGAACTTGAGGACAAAGCTACCATTTCAATTCCATGAGCCGAACAGAAGATTCTTAGATTCAAAGATATGTGAGAAGTATGTCCATCCATAAATAACACTACAGGTTTCTCTATGCAATGCTTATTTAAATATGGCTAAAAAATTTGAACCTTTGTATTGAGTATTGAACCTTTAAAGGATGAACTATTTTAATAATCGTATGTCTGATAGCTTAGTGAAGTTGTATTTTCGCTGCTCCAGAAGTGGGCCACTTGTGCACCAGTAGTGGACTCCTGGCCCACTACTTGTTCTGATGAACAAAAAACTAAATAAATTATATAAAAAGTCTTAGAACCTCAAAAAAATACTTAATTTAAATAAATTACACCTAAATTTTTTTTTGGCATATGCTCCAGTAGTGGGCCCCCATGCCCACTACTGGTACAATTTAAAAAAATTGTGATCCAGAAGTGGGCCACCCCTTAAAATCAGTATAATACTCAATTTTTTAGTTTTCAACTAATCTAACAAATTATTTACAAAGTAATCGAGTATATCAACGGCAGTTTAATTCAAAATAAAACATAATATTAAAGAAACAACGCTTTAAATAAAACCTTATCTCTTATTGAAATCACTAAGAATTTGCTAAAAAATCTGTGGTTGAAGACACTCTAGAAGATAAACAAATATATCTCCAGGAAAATAACAATTATTCCAAACTGTTTATGGAAAGTTAACATTTAAGGACTTTAGCTAATCAGATTACTTTAAGTCGTTTTTCTGAAATGGATTGTGAGCTTGTTTTTAAACTTTGAAAGTTAGTGGCCCACTACCGGTGCGTTTACCCTAGTTTAAAAACTAATTAGGAAGTAAAACAAAAACAAAATAAAGTAAAAACTAAATTAAAAAATTGTTTAAAAGATTAAAAAAAATTAAGAATTAAAAATTAAGTCTTTAAACGTAAGACAAAGAAGTAGTAAGTAGAATTGTAAAATGAGAAATTGAAAAAGAAAATAAGTTAAAGTATAGCTGTAGTTATAAAACTACTATAAATAGACAAAACTGCAAAAAATAAAAGTTAGCACTTGTTAAGCAATAACATTCAGAAACGTAGGACAGGAAAAACTGTAAAGGAGGCACCAAGAGCAAATTTAACAACAAAAAAAGGGCACTAATCAGGGCAATATATCTATCTATCTATGTATATATATATATATATATATTCTATGTTATATATATATAATTAATATATATATATATAATTATGTCAGCTAGGTATCGTCCGGATAGCCTAACAGGTAAGGCATTGGCACGGCACGCCAAGTATCCAGGTTCGATTCCTGGTCTGGACATTTTTCGCTCTGTTGGAATAAACGTCAACTGTGCTACTCCATCCTCGAATATGATTTAATCCAGTTGGAAAAAATATTCGTCCCCTTCATTATATATATATATATATGTATGTGTGTGTGTGTGTACATATACATATATATACACGCACAGTAGAACCTCGATTATCCAAAGTAATTGGAACCGACCGTCTTTCGGAAAATCGAAATTTTCGGATAATCGAGAATGCTTCAATTTTAAGATTAAGGAGAAATATATGCAATATTCCTTCGTTAGGCAACAAGCTCCTAATAAAAATAAAGCAATAGCAAAATAGAAACAAGAATAAATTACCTGAATTTTAATTTGAAATTAAGTACCTTTTATATATAACACAAGGGTTTGAAAAAAATATTTTCTTTGCCGCAATTTCGATTGCCTTTGCTTTGAATATCTATCACGGAGTTTTTTAATACTATTAATTCACCAGTATCACAGTCTTTATGCTGTTCCAGCCATATCAAACCTTTGCAAAACATTCAAAATCTTCAGAATTGCTAATTTGTTCGTTTTCTTCGTTCCGCTCCGCTGTTTACGCGAGCTCAAGTTAAATTCAAGGGAGCTCTAAGAAAGGGGATCGAAAATATTTATATGTACTTGTAGTTCGGTAGAGACCGCTTGCACACAAGGAATATGATAGTTAAAAAGAAAAAAAAAAACTTTAAAAATGGATTTCGGTTAACCGAGAGTTTCGGATAAAAGAGGTTCTACTATATATATATATACTATATAATATATATATATATATAATCATTAAATAAACATTACCGACCACCAACAAAAACTGTGAAATTATAAATAAAATGATATTAACAAATACAGTTCCCCCCAACACACTTTACATAGATTGCAAAAACATTGTAAAAACAGCAGAAATTGAATGGTGGAAATTTGTAGAACATAGACAGAATAATCAGGTCCCAAATGTCTTACGTTCTACAAATAAAATGTGTGGTTTCATCTTCATATTAGCCATAAATTAGCTAAAGAATATGAATTTGAGACTACCACACACATAAAACCGAGAAATAAACCATTGAACACCAATTAAGTTCAAAATGAAACAAGATTAAAAAGCATAGAGGAAAAAAAAATTACCAAAATAAAATCCATACTGTCATAACATTAGGTATAACAAATACACTCATTATGCATTTTATTCTCAATTAAGATAGTATACTATTAGAAATTAATATGATATTTTCCTGACTCGACTAAAGTTTAAATACAAGTTAATAGTTAACTTTATTAAATATTAATGAATCTGTTGATATATATATAACTATAATTACACCCTTATACATATAAAAGTATCGAATAAACATCCACTATAAAATGTGTATTAGCAAAGCTCCATAATAATCAAATGCCCCATTTTTTATAACAAATTAACCAATGCGTATTATCCAGACAACGCCACCCTCCTCCGTACTCTAACATCTACCCACCCAACCGTCCTATAATAATTTTTCATATTATTTTCCAATTTTTTATTTTTTTAAATTATTTTCTTATTTTATATATATATATATATAGTAATATTTGTATATTTATGAATTTTTTTGTATGTTTTATTATTTATTTTTGTATAAAAGATTTTTATAAATATGAAAAACAGATAAAAGAGCAATCTAGATGTGGTGAACACAAAGTTACTGAGTATCCATAATCATGGAATATTTGGGACATTTGCTGTGATGGGGCTAGAAGGCGTCGTAATCAGGTAGCTCCGCTACGATTTCATTTGGTAGATCATAAATTTTGTTATAATTTTTTTTACAAGGTCACTGATGCGCTTAAGTAAAGTTATGGTTTTTAGGTCCCTTCGGATAGTAGTGTTGTGTAGGTAGCGCGAAGTGCTACGTACGATACGGAGATATCTGTTGTGCAGGCGACTAAGATTATATATGGAAGAGGTGCAGGTAAAGTTCCAGACCTGTCTAGTGTAGGTTATTATAGGTACATTTTTGCATGATTTTATCTTCATTAAATAAGGTGAATACTTCTCTTTAAAAAAGTGGTTGCGATCAAGCAATCTGAGTATTTTAACTAGCCTACACGCATCGGGCGCGACGCTTAAGGAGTTAAGGGATCAACAACACTTCCGAAAGCCTGTGGAAAACAGGTGGTGTTGAAGTACTTTATTCTTGGGAGCTACCTAAGTGATTTCGGTATATCTTTTTAATAAGTTTGGCTGGAGATAAACTGTAAATTGATCTTTCAGCAATAAAAAGGGGGCAATCGTTACAGATTTTCCCTAACAAAAATTTCTAAGTATATTATTATTATTATTATCATTATTATTAACGTTACTTAAAAGGAGTTTATTTTCCTCTAAAACAAAAGGATCAATATATAACTATTTATAATACAAAAATAAATAAATAAATAAATATAAAAATTACTGAAATTACTTCAGTAATTCAGTACACCAAAATCAGCTGTTTTCTAGATAATTTCGGAACTGTTATTTCCCTCTTAAGAAATATTCTATAATCGCGGTGATTTGTGTTCAGTTTTATTTGTAATTTATTGAAGCCAGGAAAATGACGTAATAGTAAAAGTCTACTCAATGTTTACAAAGACTTTAAACACATTATTTTCAAAAAAAATATCTAAAAGATCTTGCTGGTGGCAATGATGTTACTACATTTGACTTGAATTATGTCAAGAATAAGAAGAATTACTCTGCAGCGCCATCTTTATACCTGATAAAGAACTAAAATGAGCAGGCCAGGAAAATGACATTCATTTTCAGTGACAGTCATATTTTAATTATGGAAAATTATTCGTAAAATACAGAATATGCTACCTTCATCATATATGTGTTATATAAGGTATAATTATTTATTGGAAATAAAAAAAGACTGGAAAAAGATATTCGTACAGTATATAGCAGAAAGCCTTTTACTTTGAACGCATCACAGTGTGACATGCCAGGAAAATGACAATCTGAAATTTTAAGTCTTTTAATTCCTTTATTTGTGTTATTATGAATGTAATATCTCTTGAAAATACTTCTAAAAATACTTTTTATTAGAATGTAAAAAAGAAAACTGCATTATATAACAATTAATAGAAGTTTTATTGTGCGGACTGCAATTTTCGTATTTTGTGATATTTTCCCATGTATGATTTATAGATTTGTAAAAACACCATAAACCAAAAGTAATTCAGCTCTTAAACGTATATTACAAATTTAGAAGTTTAGCTGATTCCCTCCTTCACAGACAGCAATACATCCATATCTTTTTCTATAGCCCTCAATATAGATTTACATTTTCATACATTTTTTTCTTTCCTATGAACTTCGTTACTTTTGAATAGTGGGTGGAACCGGTCGATTAAGACTTTTACTTGATATAAAATGCTTAGTTGCGAAGTTTTAGGAAAATTCGAAATCAGTTATCTTTTATAAAATTTAAATAAATAAACAAATAAAATAAATAAGAAAAATAAAAAATTCGTGAAGGTAAGATGTTGACACGATCACAATTTTGAGAAGTTTTAGAATTTTTCAGATGCTAAAATATTGCTTTTGTAGATACATTATAAAAGCAAATGACGGAATTTTGAGCTGATAATTTAGCATACAATAATTAGCTGTTGTGGTGTTTTTGTAAAAATGTACACAGAGCTGATGTATTCAAATTGCAGAGGACTGGGATTTCAGGCCTGTCTAGCACTTCTATTCAAGTGATAAAGACAATGACATAAGGTGGAGTTTGATCGAACGGGGTAAAATATTTCACCCCTTCTAAGAACCTCTACAGTTGTAGTGCCTACAATTGTACATTTGCAATACCTACCTTTAGATCTCCCCAACTGGCCAAGCAACGCCAAACTGTAAAAGAAAACTGTAATTTTACAGATGTAAAGTTACCGGAATCTCTATGGTTACTAAAATTTTATCTGTACACTGCACAAAAAAAGATGTAAATCTACAAAACTTGTTCTTGTAAAGCTACAGAAATCTACAGTTTTACAAAAGAATCTACTAAAATTACAGTAATCTTACTAAAATTTTATCTGTAACCCGGGTTGCAGTTGCATAAAAAGTTCTTGGCATCCCAATTTCCCAAAACATGCTTAGTAACCTTAGAGATTTTTTGATTTACAGTGCAAAAGTGTATCTGTTACATGAATTTTTGTCGTTGCCGTTACATAAAAAGTTCTAGGAATCCCACTTTCCTAGAAAAATTTTAGTAACTGAACAATTTTTTTTTTTTTTGCAGTGCACTTACAGAAAAATGTATTTAAATTCAAGAAATAAATTCTCTATTTTTATTAATTAACTGCAACTCTGACCAACGAATTATCTCAAAATGTAGATTACAAACCTTCTTTCTATAAAAAAGTAAATCCTGAGATTCATACCATCTTATATAACGGCAGTTTAAATGCAGAAGAAACTAGATCGAACGGCAAAGCAGTCAAATACATGCTTTGAGTGAGAGCGAGATCAATAGAAAAACGTGACAAAATTTGCCTTGTGCTAATAATTTCTATTAATAGTCTAACATTCGGTAGTTACGTTAAAATTTACAAAATTCAACGTCCGCGCTAAAAATGCTATGTCTTTCCTAAATTATGCATAGGCTTAAAATATTTTATTTTAGGCAATATGTGAAGAAAAAAAACGAAACGCTTCCTACTTACTATCACTCAAGTTACGATATTTCGAAAATACTTTACTGTAAAATTTTGCCGCAAATTATTCCAATATCCAACCGTTTTATATATCAATTATATATCTATAATTTATCTCTATTCTGACTACACTGAAAAAAAAAAAAAAGATGTGAATTTACAAAAATAGTTTTTGTAAAGGTACAAAAATATTTGTGCTTACTAATTTTTATCTGTACAATGTAAAAAACTAGTTGGATATGCCAATCACAAAACTTTCTTCTATCTTATACACTTAATATTTCAAAACCTAGTTACACATGTTAATACTTCAATATTAATAGTTCAATACTATACCAATTTTGATTTTCATCTTAAATTTCTGCTTCAGTCAATTAAACGGACTAGAACGAATTAATCTATATCATGATATTTGTTCAAATTATTAGTTTTTCCTTATTCTGTTGTTATCAGCTATTTGCGAATAGCCGGCTTAGCAGGAAGCGAGTTCCCGCTGCTGCACGAGCCGCCGATGCACAATAGAACTACGAAAAATCAAGAAAAGTATACGAAAATCGCTTTCACAGAGCGCCTTTAACGCGCAATATTTCCAAATTCAAGGACGACCTGTTGGCCAAAGCCAAAAACATGCACAAAAACTTTGGTTCAATTGTATGCATAATTTTATACACTTTTCGACGGTGCAATAAAGAAAATGGCTCAAACATCGCTATTACAGCGCCCCCGTTCCGGCAGATTTTTTTCAAATTTCAGGGAGGACTTGCTTCTCATAGCCAGAAACATACACAAAGAATTTTGTTCAATTCTATGTATAACTTCATACACTTTTCGATGGTACAATAATGAAAATGGCACAGAGATCGCAATTATAGTGTCCCCTTCTGGCGGATTTTTTTCAATTTCAGGAAGGACTTGCTTGCCATAGCCAGAAACATACACAAAAAATCTGGTTCAATTATGTGCATAAATTCCGACACTTTCCGATGGTATAATATTCAAAAAGGCACAAAAATCGCACAAAATCACTATTACAGCGCCCCCTACCGGCAATTATGTTACAAATTAAGGAAGGACCTGCTTGCCATAGTTAAGAACTTAAAAAATTTTTTTGGTTCAATTCTATGCAATAACTTCATACACTTTTCGATGGTACAATAATCAAAATTGCACAAAAATCGCTATTACAGTGCCCCCTTCCCGCGAATTTTTTCCAAATTCTGGGAGGACCTGATTCCTACAGCTAAAAACTTAAAATAAAAATTTGGTTGAATTCTATGCATAACTTCATACACTTTTTGATGGTACAATATTCAAAATCGCACAAAAATCGCTATTACAGCGTCCCCTACCGGCGATTTTTTTCCAAATTCAGGGAGGACCTGTTTGCCATAGCCAAAAACTTAAAATAAAAATTTGGTTCAATTCTATGCATAACTTCATACACTTTTTGATGGTACAATTTCGGCAGACAGACGGGCAGAATCTTGGGATCTCTGACCCCTAAAACGTGTAAATCCGTCGAAAACCGGAAGTCGAAAAAAAATTTCGATTACAATACTTTCTTCTATTGAAAATAGAAGAAAGTAAAAAATATGTAAATGTACAAAACTAGATTTTCTAAAGCTACAGAAATCTGTATGCTTACTAAAATTTTATCAGTAACCCGGGATAATTACATGATTTTCTTTTTGTTGTTGTTGTTGTTGTAGTTACATAAAAAGTTCTAGGTTCTCCAGTTTCCTGGAAAATTCTTAGTAACCTTACAGATTTTTTCTTACAGTATAAACATGAATCTGTTACATGATTTTTTTTTTTTTGTTTGCAGTTACAGTTACATAAAAAGATCTAGGCATCCCAGTTTCATAGAAAAATCTTAGTAACCTTATAATTTTTTACAGTGTAATAAGATTGCTTTATACTAGGTTGAGCAAAAAGTTCTGGGAAATTTGAGAAAGTTGCGTTGTTGTGCGCAAATTAACAACAAAAGCAATAAGAACTTTTCTTCAAAGTGGAGACCATCATAGTCCACTTCTTTCTGTCAGATTCCGGATTTGCTGGAAGTACCATGGCAACTCCTTGGAATCGAAAAACCCATGACATGCTTCTTCAACTTCATTAAAGGTTTCATATCGACGCCGGCCTTTGACGACATTCAGAATCGTTAGACCTTTTCTCCAATAATGCCGGATCAACACAAGCAAATCATACTGTTCAATAGGCACTTTGGAGCCGAAGTCTCTGAACTCTAGATACACCACAAGTACTCCTATATACGATACAAATTCTGGCAACAATTAGATTAAAAATTTCCCAGAACTTTTGCTCAACCTAATAATATAATCAAGTGACTGCTATCTATAAAAATGGTTGAATGACTGGGCAGTTTGCTGTAATTTTTTACAGTGTACGTATCGAAAGATTTCGAAAAAATAGTAATACAGACAATTAAAATTGAACGATTTTATGAATTGAGATACAAGACCAATGGAACAGAAATTCGGTATAGTAAGAGGAAATAAATCTGTATAAGAATAAAAAAAAGTTAAAAGCCAAGAAATTGGCAGAAGCATTTTCCACTATCGCCAAGATCATGCAAGTTATTGGATTGTAATGGATAATATATAAATGGATAATATTACTCTTCTAAAGAATTGTACGGCAAATATAAAATAGTACTGAAAATTAAAGGAATTTATGATGAGAAGATAGACGATGTTAGTCTACGATTCAATTTTTTTTTAAAAAAAAAGCTTCATGATGAAGAACCAGAAGAGAAAAACTGACGACCCTATTGTCCTTGATCCATCTTTTTCTAGCAAGCAAAATTAACTTCAGTGATTTCTATATATAATTAAAATTATAAGACTACTGTTTCTTCTGCAGTAAATATTATTGACGTATCTGGTATAGAAATATACCTTATAGTTAGAAAGTTATCTTTATTGAAGTATACAATTCTTATATGCTTTATGTGCTATTCGATTCCAGTTGTAATGTGAAATCACATATGTTTTTAATTATTCCCCTTTTTACTTTATTATTTTTTAATCTTACGTTAATTTATTTTTATTTTATTTAAATCCTATATTTTTCTCTTTTAAATAAATGAAAGAAATAATTAACCGTTTTCTATCGTTAAACGCTCCCTTGCGAATTCTCATCTTTAGTTATCATGCGGAATTTACGACGTAAGTCAGATTATAGATAAAAGAAATATCTTGGCCACAGAAATACGTCGGTTCCTCTTTTAGAGTTCGTAAAATTTGTCATTTATGCATTTGATTTTTCTCTGAATCATATAATGGCTAAAAGAGGCTTTGCTTTTTTTTTTTTTTTTCTTTGTCTATCTATGTGCTTTTTCCGGGTTTCCCAAATTGTTTAATGTACTGTTGGCATGCTTTCAGGTTTGCTAATTATAAAATTTATTTTAGTAAATTAAAAAATATCCGTATCTTAATACTTGACGAATATCTTATGATCCATCTTTTCTAGCCAAATTCAATAAGAAAATAAGTTACAGGAAGAGTTTGTAGCGTATGATTTTCAGCATCCCTTGTCTGACCAGCCTCCTATGCAAACGTGTAGTCGCTTACGTTTTGCATGACAGTTAAAGTACCGCAACCGCCTTTATTTTTTATCCTTGATATCTTAGTTTTTTTTTATAAATAAAGTTTGTAAAAGGCCAATAACTTTATTGTCCAAAAAGAGATTTTTCAATATTCTTTCTGAAAAACCTGCGCCTACACATTACTTCCACTGTTTTTGAATTACTCATCACAATTAACTAAAAAGTTCACCATAAATCCGATTCCATCGCGGCTAACCAAAGTTTTATTACACCATTCTACTTTTTTTAAAATGTAATTGATTGTTCACGTGCTATTTTAGTTGAAATATTATAGAAAATATTAACTGAGTTAGAAATAATAATGTAACACCCAAATAAACTTTTAATGGGTAGTTCTTTTCTGTACTAATGGTATATGGGCCCTGACCTCGTTACGATGGTGTTAGCGGCCGATAAATCCACTGAATGTCGGAAGCTATATATAGGTAGAAATTTTTAGTTAGATGCAGGGCTTAATTTTAACAAAAACAGTACCAGAGCCCTAATATTCTGCGGTACCGTTACAACAACCGTACCGTTCCCCCTCTCCCCCTCCTGTCACTGCAATCTGCATATTTATATTTCGTAATTTATTTGCAAAATTTAAAGCATTTTTTTTTTTCTTTTGCAAAATAAAAATTTTAAATATATCTATCAGCATATACTTAGCTGTCAAATATTCCACTTTTCAGTTATCACTCCTTCTGAAAAGTAATATTTGTCTAATTTTAAAGTTAATTAATTGCAGAATTCTGCGATTAAATATGGTAAGGATTATGATTAGGAAATAGTGTTAACACAAAAAAGGGATCGTTCGCAGTTATGCATTTTTAAGAAAAAATAAATTAAATTTATAGAAATAAATATTTACATGCTGAAGAATGGAACAATGTTTTTCAATTTCCAATGAAAGATGCATATCTTAAATTATAATCGATTCCTTCTGAATAACAATCTTTTCTGGTGATTCCTTGAAAATCAGTTTAAATTAAAAATTTGACACCCTTAACCTTTAAGAATCGATGCTTTTATAGAGTAAGGGGAATTTTTGCTCGATTGCTTTTTATTAGAATAAGAGTACAAGGCAATTATATCTACTTACAAATTAAAGTGACTTCGTAAATGTGCACAGCAGAGCTTTAACATGGGTACCGTTCATGATATAAAATAAATAGAAAAATCACTAATGTGATTTTTATAGTCGTACGCAATAGAAAACCAAAAACCTAAAACAAATAAAACCTCACGCTGATGCTCATGGCTAAAACATAAAATATGCTTTTCAGGTTAGATAAAAAAAAAAAAAAACATGCAATAAAAAAATTATCCTACAGTCACTAAAGAAAATCGAACTGAAAGCAAATTCATTGTTCAGTCTCTTGAGTGACACCGTATCAACACGTCGTCGCCGTCGTAAATTTGAAATAGAAAAACGCGATTTCTGTTCCCCTTCATTCTGATGAAAATATCATTAAAATTGTTTGAAATAGAATATAATACATAATTTTAAAGGAAGAAAAGATTTTTTTCTATACACGAATAAATAAAATTTAAATTGTAATATAGATTGACCTCGAGTCAATCCAAGACCAAAAACTGATTAAAAAAAATGAGTCTGTTTTATCTCCATCTCTTACGTGTGCGGCACATTACATCACATATAAGTGTTTTGGTAAAAAAGAATGCAAAGGCTTGGAGATGGAAAGGACAGGAAAAGGTAATGTAGGTTCAGTTTTTCGGAAGCGCTATTGCTCTGGGCTCCGGAGCCCTGTATTTATGAGCTTCGGTAAATTCCGAACAATATTTAAATATTTACTGAAAACAGAGAGGTACCGGAGCCGGTCTCCGGCGCAAATTAAGCCCTGGTTAGATGAATAGTCTCAGGAGGATATATATATATTATACTTAATGTTTTAGAATGAATATCATTAATAATTAATTAGAGAAAATTTCGAAAAATATAAAGAAAAAATATTTTGCATGAGATCGGTACACCTTATGGATGCTGTTGCTCCCTGTATATCAAACTTATACTAAAAGAACATGTTTAAATTTTTCAGAAATAAATGCAATGGAACACGCAAGCTAAATTTTTTTGCGCATAATGTAAGTACTTTTAATAACAAGTTATTCTTTAAAAAATTCAAATAAAAAAAACAATAATGAATAAAAAAGGTACAAAATTAAATTAGTAAATATGATGATTATAATAACAATAATTGTTTAAATAATATTCCAAAAATATAAGAAAATGAAGTTTTTTCTGACATGTATATATATGTTATACGCGAACATTTGACCAAGAATTAAACAATAATAATAAATATGAATATATATTATTATTTATTGCTGCAAAGTTTCATTTAATAGCATTTGAAATTCAGTGACATTCCAATTATTCATTAATCTTTCAAAAGTAAAGAACAGAGTCTACCTACCCTATACTTCATTAATGAAGGATTTAACGAAATCTGTTTTGACATTATTCACAAGATATTTCTTTTTCTTTTTAACTGAGTATGTAGTGTGAATAAATTACCTTAAAGTTTTATTTCTGTCCTTGAATAAAACAAACATGTATTAAAGAAAAACAGATTTATAAATAAGTAAAATAAATGTTAAACCTGTCATTCAAATCGAGTGAACTTAAGATTATAGTTTCTGCAAAAGTAATGAAAATGTGGTATCCAGTATCAAATAAAAACAGTATACTCCAGTTCAAATATGTTGTAATATTATACACAAGACGACTCTTCAATCTTTGATGATGGGGAGAAATTTGCATTTCGAAATAAACTTTATAAATATCTTATCAGCTCTCCTTAACCCCTTCGTCTAACATCTCTCCAATACCCTTTTAAGCATCATCTATTAGTTAGCTAAATGAAAATATTATAATCTTAGTGATCGTTTTGCTTCTGGGAATCTTGTATACTTAAATGAAATATGCCTCCTATAAATATATATATTTAAATTAATCCTTTATTTATGTCACATTTCTTTACTCTCCTAAATATTTCAATTAATAGTCTTCGTTAATAAAAAAATCTTAAAAGATGCTTTCACCCCAGGACACACAGCTGGACGATAATGAGGGGTCGGGGCAGAAATAGAGGCTGGGCACATAATTTTCCAATTGACCACTAAAATTGCAAGAGCGGCAGAAGGTAAAACAATGGTTGAGATCCTATAGGATACTGAGGAGATGAGAAAGTAAAAATAGACGAATAAATTACAAAAATAAAATGTAAGACTAATACAACGAGAGCAAGAAGAAAAGTCAGTCTGAAAATGTTTTTCTAAGATTGTCACCTAAAAAAGAGACTCTGTCAGTTTCCGGGCAGTTTGTTAATCATATGTGGAAGGAGACCTGATTACAGATCCGTGCCCAAAGGATCGCAACATGTGCGTATGCCTAATGGATTTAGCTGCATTCACCTCTAGTTTTTCTACCATGTGATGATCCTTGATATAAGAGGTACATTTTTATCATGTCCCTTTTTACTTTCTGCCGCTCTTGCAATTTTAGTGGTCAATTGGAAAATTATGTTCCCTGCCTCTATTTCTGCCCCGACCCCTCATTATCGTCTAGCTGTGTGTCCTGGGGGGAAAGCATCTTTTCGGGTATAGCATCATAAATCAAATGTCCGAATGTTGCTATAAAAGTGTCCATTCTTAAGATTTATTTGTAAGAGTTCTGATTAGTTGTAAAAATCATGAGTGCCGATAAAATGTGTCCGATCATAAACCTTACTTCTGGGAGGTCCCGTGAAAATTGGGATTTTCTTTTTTTTTCTTTTAATTCTAATAGTTCTGCTTCGTGTTTTTTTTTTTTTAATGATGTGCATTTTAATCACATCATTTGACGCAATAGAAATTTCATTTGTACTGCTTTCTTGAATGTGTGTTGTACATTAAAATTCTTCGATGCGGGATTTCTTGTTTTAGCGGTTCGCATAATACTGAAATAACAAGCTTAGTGATCCCAAAGTAAAGAATATTTTACCTTTTCGTATACTTTATACTTGTTTTCCCTCATTTGATTTCCATACAACCCTTTAAAAATTTAAAAGTACAATACTATTTCTGAAATCACGGGACTTTATGCACACAAGCTTTGTAGCTCGGAATTAATTTCCAAAGAAAATAAAGAATATATAGTACCTGGTAAAATTTTTGAGATTATATGTTTTTCTGTCGTACATTTTTCATAAGCAAAATTTTTCAATGATGTAACTTAATAATTTGTACCCCTTTTAAAGCTCAACAAAATGCAACATTAGAACAATTGATACATCTGCATGAATTAAAAATAATTAGGAAATTCGCAAAACTCGTAAAATTACCTGAGCAAAAGTTTTGAGACGATTAAGTTTTTCTAAACTTTTATTAAAATTAAGAGTCTTAATGTAACAAAATACGGCAATATTTAATATTTAGTTGCATATCCTTTCGCTTTGAGGACTGTGGCAAATCGTTTGGACATGGAATTAAGAAGGCTTTCTACCGTGGACCTAGGGATTTTCGCCAATTCCAATTGAAGATCCTGAAGGAATTCTGTCTTTGAAGAATGCTTCTGTATCTCGACTTTTCTTTCGATGCGTTCCCAAAGATGTTTAATTGGATTGAGGTTAGGTGACTGACTCGAACAGTCCAAAACCTTAATTTTCCTTGCTGTAAACCAATTTGTCACTATTTTGGAGCTCTGCTAGGGATCGTTATCCTGCTGAAACATACATCCACGTGGCATCTGTTTACGAACATAAGGCAGCATGTGATCTTCTAAAATATTTTATAAGCATTTAGATCCATAATCCCATCTATATGTATGACGGGGACGCCGGCATCATTATGGAAAGAACCCCAGACCATTATTGGTCTTTTTCCGTGCTTCGTTGTTAGACGTTGGAGCCTGGAATCTATTCTGGTGCCTTTTGGACGACGAATATAACGTTAGTCATCACTTCCAAACAAATAGAATTTAGATTTATTGCTCCAAAAGACTTTCTTCCAATATTTGGTTGTCCACATTTCGTGCTCCTTAGTGAATTTCAATCGGATTTTCCTATTCTTTTTCCGTGGTCTATGGTTTTTGTCGGGACCCGTGCACACAATCCAGCGGGCATCCAGACGACGTCTTATGGTGCCCTTACTCATAGTGAGTCCGTGTTCGGTGGCCATCTCCTTACATATTTCAGAAGTCTTCTTATTTGTGTCAGCAATTGACTTAATTCGGATTAACGCATGTTGACGTTGAGTCGTTTTTCCTAGGGCTTCTAATCTTGGAAGATCGAGTACACATTTACCATCCTTCCACTTCTTTACTATGTAGTCAACAGTTGACTTTGGAATTCCCAACTTGCTGGCTATAGCAGAATATGACATTTCTCCCCGATTCTTTAATAATTAAAAGACGAATGGCCAAAGGGGTACTTTTCCCTGTCTTCATAATGAAACTGAAACAGATACTAACATTAATTTTCATGTATGAAATAGAAGTCTAATGCTTTAAGGATTAAGCAAGTGAGTTTCGCATACAAAAACCCGGCTGAGATGCCGGGTTCTTTCCATGCTTGATATATGAAGCATGGCATATTCTAGGATATTCTGGGAACATGGCTGCGTAAAGCTACTTATTAGCATAGCTGCGCAAAGTTATCGAAATTATAAAGTTATTCGCATACAGCTCGTACAGAAAGGAAATAACGATAATGTAATTTAAAAGCCTAGGACGGTCTTCGAACCCACATCTTCTGCGTGGAATTCCTCTGCTCTAGCCACTCAGCTAGCGGAGCCCTTGTGTCTGTGCCAATATCACATGTGTTTAAGTCAAGTATTAAAAACTTGAATTTTATCAGATCGTCTCAAAACTTCTGCTTTCAACTTTTCAAATTCACGTTTAGTATTTTTTAAATTAACAATTTTCACACATATCATTAGTTTCGCACCATGTATGGTGACTAAAGCTATAAATTCTAATTTACATGATTATGAAATTTTGCTTACAGAAAAAGATAGGACAGAAAGACATATAATATCAAAACTTTATCTAGCTATTGTATATATGTCTTTTCTTTTGGGTATGGTTGCCATAATATTCCATGTAATATCAGTATGTATCAAACTGATACTAAAATAATTTCTCTTTTTAATATGAAGAAATAAATTTATCAGGGTAGAAAAAATAAATTTTTAACTAATTTCTTTTCGATCTTCATTAGTATTTAAAACATTTTTTTTTCTTTTAGCAATTCACAAACTAAGGCGAAAATGCGATCCTAATGTAAAAAATAAAAATGAGTTACCTATATATTTTTATAATCATCAGATTACAATTATTTCAAAAACATATTTTATCTTTAATATGTTAATATTAAAAGAGATTGGATGCCTCTATGACATGCCTCTATTAAAAAAATATATTGCACAAAGACTTCTACAATTTCTCATAATCAATGCGTGAGAAATGAATATATCAGTCTTACAAAAATGAAATATCTAAGTAAAGTTTATTTGTGAATCCAATTATTATTTCTAACTACAAGATTTCTTCCTCGAACATTTCAAATCCAGTGACATTTAGATTATATTATTATTTCACAAGTGAAGAACAAAATGGTATCCAGTTTCAGTTGAGATTAGTATACATCAGCGCTGTTGAAATCTGTTTTGACATTATTCACAAGATGATTTTTTCTTTAACCAAACATATAGTGTGAATAAATTAACTCAAGTTTTTATTTCTATCCTTGAATAAAAACAAACATGTATTAAAGAAAAACAGATTTATAAATAAGTAAAATAAATGTTAAGAATTGATAAAAGATAAATTCTGTTAATTGAACAATAAATTGTTCGCGATGACAACAATGACTACATTAAACACAAATATTAAAATATATATATGTGTTTATTTTTTATACTCATCAGATTTGAATTATTTCCTAAGGAAGATACGGAATTTTCTAACTTTCTTCTGACAAATCTTTTTTTTTTCGTAGAAAATATATTTCATTAATCAGTGCATGAGAAATAAATACAGGGTGAACAGCGAATAAGACCCAGATTTCAAAATTAAACATCTCAAAAACATTACCACATAGAATTATGCGGTAAACGGTTTGTTTATTAGCTAAGCTGCAAAAATGCTATACAGAAGTTTCAAAATTTAGTTACAAAACCTTTATCAGATGGCGTTGTAATCGCAATGCCAATAAATTGTGCTTCGAAGTCCAGAGCACTAGCGTCTCTTCCTACATGCTTCCCTGTGGAAGGACGAAAAGTGGGAAGTCCGCTTCTTAGTTAGGGTGATGTGCAGTGTTGCCAGTGGCTACTTTTTTAAATTCAGATTTCTTGATTGGCATCACTTTTTTGAAATGGCAAAATTCCCTTCTTTTTCCCTTAATAAATATGTCGTTAAATAAGGCAAATTTTACCATTTCAAAAAAGAGGTGCCAGTCAAGAAATCTGAATTTAAAAAAGCAGCCCACTAGCAATAGTGGTGATGTGCAGAATCGGAGCCATGTGTCGAGAGAAATGAGATTTGTTTCAAATTTTGTTATAAGCTATTTCGGTCTGGATATCAGTATCTCTGTGGTATGTCGTTTCTCTCCTAATTGGCAGATCGTGGAATCGAATCCAAGCAGAGAAGGATTTGAAAAAATTGCAAATATTTACTTTTTAATATTTGTTTAAATTATGAAAAAAAAAGTTTGCATATAAAAAAACCAAAGTTTCTAGTTTTAAAACTTAATTAAGCTAAAAAAAACCCTTTTTTAAAAAAAAAATCATTGAGCATTTATAATAATGATTCATACATCATTTTTTTTAAATTGTAGAAAATAGTTTGAAAGAGAAAATACAAAGTTTCTATTTTTAAAAACTTAATTAAGTTAAAAAAATCATTTTAATTAAATTAAAAACCATTTTCATTTATTTTTATCAGAGCACAGAAGTATGGTGCAGCTTTTAGCGATATGATTCGAAGTTTTGGAAAAGAATGCAGACAAAATACATTTGCTTCGACGTTGATGATATAACTTATCTTTAATTCCTTTTAAAAATGAAATAATTTAATGCATATTTTCTGTCCCTAAAACTTTGTTTACAAAAAAAAAAAAAAGGAATATATGTGTTGTGCTAAAACCAAAATAGTATGCCGTGATTTAAAAATATGAATGAAAAAGGCAAAATTACTTTTTTATTTATAATAATACAGGTATAAACAATAATACCAAAATATTATGCCGTGATTTAAAAATATAAAAAATAAATAAAAAGTACAAAATTATTTTTCTAAATATATGCATTTTGATTTAAATAATTATATGGCATTAAAAATTGAATTTAATAAAATATTTTAATAAGTTCTTATATAATGATTTCTAGATTTTTTACGGAAAATTCTATTAATTGAAATTATCTAAAATTAAAGCTGGTGCAATGATTCTGTGACCAGATGTCTCCACTTCTGTACATCACCCCAACGAAAAAGTGGATTTAACGAGTGGATATTTAACGACTTATTAATTAAGGGAAAAACAAGGGGAATTTTTCCATTTCAAAAAAGTGCTACCAATCAAGAAATCTGAATTTTAAAAAAGTAGCCCGCTGGCAACACTGCACATTGCCCCAACTAAGAAGCGGACTTTCCACTTTCCATCCTTCATAGGGAACTATCTAGGAATGAGACGCTAGTGCTCTGGATTTCGAAGCACAATTTATAGCCATTGCGACTACAGCGCCATCTGTTCTAATAAACAAACCGTTTACCGCATAATCCCATTGATATTTGTTTTTGAGACGTTTAATTTTGACATCAGGGTTTTATTCGCTGGACACCCTGTATACCACTCCTGCAGGAAAGAAACATCGAACTAAAGTTTACTTCTGAGCCGAACTACACTGGTGTCTAAAATTAAGGTCCAATCACAAAATGCTAATTTTCAAGTACGCAAGTACTCAAAAGGAAATAATATAATTCGAATAATTACTATCTCTACACCACAGCTAGTCCATATAACATCTCATTCTTGTCGCACATGGTCACAAGTGTCTCGGTCACTACGGTGAAGCAAAAAAATAATAAATTCCCTACATCTCATTATGAGTCTCAAATGATCACTATATGTGACTCAACTGAGACGTCACTGTGACTGCTGCTTTGTGACGAATCACGATGTGACTTTACAATGTAGTTACATTGTGACTCTCATGTGACTGTCATCTGTAGACTCAATTTCAAAGTCATCGTGAACGTTCCATTGTGATAAGTTACCAAATAACGTCACATTAAAGTCACATAATGACTTTCAGGTTTCAGAGAGACTACTGGGAAGTCACCATGTGACTATAATGTGATATTATTTGGTGACTTATCATAATGCAACGTTCATGATAACTTTGAAATTGAGTCTAAAAATGACAGTCACGGGAGAGTTACAATGTAACTACATTGTAAAGTCACAGAGCAGCAGTCATATTGACTTCTCCTTGGAGTCACACATACTGATCATTTGAGACTCATAATGAGACATGTGGAATATCCTATTTTTTGTTTCACCGTAGTGACTGTGACACATGTGACCATGTGTGACATGAATGAGATGCTATATGGACTAGCTGTGCTGTAGAGGTAGTAATTATTTGAATTATATTATTTCCTTTTGAGTATTCGCTTACTTAAAAATTAGCATTTTGTGACTGGTCCTTAATTTTGAACACCAGTGTATTATTTGTAACTACAAGACTTCTTTACCTGTGGTATCAAATCCAGTGAACTTAAGAATGTAGTTTCTGCAAAAGTAATAAACATAATGGTATCCAGTGTCAAATAAAGACAGTATACTTCAATTCAAATCTGTTGCAATATTATACACAAGATGATTTCTTCAATCTTTGACGTAATACAAATTTTATTTGAAAATTTTTTTGAATATGTGTTGTACATTAATATTTTCTCTACCCTACTGGATTTCTTGTTTTAGCCGTTCATATACGTAATACTGAAACAACGAGCTTAATGATAACAAAGTAAAGAATTGTTCACCTTTACTTACATTTTATATTTGTTTTCTAGCATTTTATTTTCATATAATCCTTTAAAAATTTAAAAGTGCAATATTATTTCGGAAATCACAGTACTTTCTGCACACAGGCTTTTTAGTTCGGAATTAGTTTCCAAAGAAAATAGGGAATGTATATATATATATATTTTGTTTGGGTAAGATTGTTATATATTCCATATAATATCGATGTATGAAACTGATACTAAAGTAATTTATCTTTTTAATATGAATAAATAAATATATCAGTAAAAAATAAATATTCACATAAAGTTTATTTTCGATCTTCAGTAGTATTTCAGACACGACACTTTTTTTAGCAGTACACACACTTAGGTAAAAATGAGATCATTATGTAAAAAATCAGAATGAATTACATATATATTTTTATAATCATCAGATGGGAATAATTTACAAATCATATTTTATATTTAATCTGTTAATATTTTAAGAGATTGAATTTCATCTTGACATGTCTCTATTTCAAAAAAATATATTACACAAAGACTTCTAAAATTTCTCATAATCAATGCGTGAGAAATAAATATATGAGTCGTGCAGAAATGAAATATCCAACTAAAGTTTATTTCTGAGCCGAATTATTATTTCTAACTACAATATTTCATTCTGTAACATTTCAAATCAAGTGAAATTTAGATTATTATTATTATTTCAAATGTGAAGAACAAAATGATATCCAGTAGGAATTGAGATAGTTTTCTTCAGAACTGTTGAAATCTCATTTGACATTGCACACAAGATTAATTATTTTTCTTTCATAAAATATAAATTATAATTTGAATTAATATTATAATATATAATAAAAGTGTTCTAAAAAACTTTCTAAATGACAATTTCTACGCAATCTCTGGAAGTATCAAATCGATTTCAAAAGTAGCTGCAGTAAATTAATGGTGACAGCCCTTTCTCTAACTTAGGCTCTATTTTATGTTTGTGTCACTACCACCTGGTAGTTGCAGGAGAAAAACCGTTCTAAATTGTGGTTTTTGTATTACTGAAGGGCCTAGAAATATGAAATTTGGAATATTAGTTACTTATTAGATATAAAGGATTTCTATGAACACTTCTTAAAAAATTCAAAATTTAAAAGGTGTGATAATGCGCGAAGAGCGTTCTAAAAAAACGTTCTAAATGGCGATTTCTACGCAATTTTTGGAAATATTAAATCGATTTCAAAAGTAATGGTTGTAAATTGATAGTGACAGCCCTTTCTCTATCTTAGGCTCTATTTTATGTTTGTGTCACTACCACCTGGGTGTTGCAGGAGCAAAAAACATTCTATATTGCGGCTTTTGTATTATGGAAGAGCCTAGAATCATGAAATTTGAAATGCTAGTTACTTATAAGATATCAATGATCTCCAAGAACATTTTCTAAAAAATCGAAATTTAAAAGGGGTGAAAATGCGCGAAAAGCGTTGTAAAAAACTTTCTAAATTGCGATTTCTGTGATACTGAAGAGGCTAGAAACTTGAAATATGGCATGCTAGTTACTTATACAATATAAATGCCCTCGAAGGACTGTCAAAAATAAATTCGAATTAAAAAGGGGTGAAGCGAAGCGGCGGAGCGAAAATCCTTCTAAAAAAGTCCTACATTACGATTTCTATGCAATCTCAGGAAATATAAACCGATTATAAAAGTAATAGTTGCGAATCAATAGTGAAAGTCTCTGATCCTACACAGGCTATATTTTATGCTGGTGACTCTACCATTTGGGACTGGCAGGAACAACAAATGTTCTAAAAATGCCCTTAAAAGCTTTCTAAATTACGTTTCTGTGGAATATTAGGAAATGCCAAACCGATTTCAAAATTAATGTTGCCAAATTAATGGTGACAGTACCTATTTCAACATAGCATTTTTTGTTGAGAGAGATGGTAGACCGTTAGACAAGAAGCTTAGAATTTGACATGATGGTTAATTTTAAGATGTAAGAAGATTGTTTCTAAAAAATTCAAAACTTCAAATGAATACTGAAATGAGTGTATTATTTGAGCATAAAAGTTTCAAAATATTTTCTAAATTATCATTTATTTATTTTTAGTTCTTTTTATTAATTTAAGTCTCATTTCTTCCTAATGCACTGTAATAATGAAGTTTAGTAAAACTGTGTTTTAAATAGTAATGTTTGAATTATTCCTAAAAGTATAATTTCTTTTAATAAAAATTAGACATATACATACTACTTGGCATATTTCTACTATTACGCGAGAAAAGCCGTGGGGATTGCTAGTTACATACATATTTTTATAATCACCAGATTGGAATTATTTGAAAAGCATATTTTATCTTTCATCTATCAACATTTTAAGAGATTGAATTTCGTCTTGATATGTCTCTATTTCAAAAAAAATATATTACACAAAGACTTCTAAAATTTCTCATAATCAATGCGTGAGAAATAAATATATGAGTCGTGCAGAAATGAAATATCAACTAAAGTTTATTTGTGAGCCGAATTATTATTTCTAACTATAAGATTTTTTTTCTAACATTTCAAATCCAGTGAAATTTAGATTACTATTATTATTTCAAATGTGAAGAACAAAATGGCACCCAGTAGGAATTGAGATAGTTTTCTTCAGAACTGTTGAAATCGGATTTGATATTGCACACAGGATTACTTATTTTTCTTTCATAAAATAGAAATTATAATTGAATTAACTTCATCTTTTATTTTCCGTCTTGAGTGTGTTTTGCATATTATGATTCTTCACTACAAAATTTCTTCTGTTAACATTTCATGTAATGCTGAAACAATGAACCTAATAACCAAGAAACGAAAATACACTTCACTTAATTTCATTTAAATTTCTCTTAATTTATGTTTATTAACCCACAAATAAGTTTCAAATAACACTTTTAAAAATGAATAAAATGTAGTATTTTCCCTAAGATCACTGTACATTATTCACTCAAACATATTATTTTAGAATTAATTTTCAACGAAAAATTTAAACAATATTTATTATTTTTAATTAAAATTAATGACTGAAAATTTCGTCAAAGATTTCAGTAATTACAGCTGCCTTTTTGATTCCGATAATTTCCGTGCTTTAAGCGTGTAGTTAGATTACGTGTCTGTTAAATGTGTGTTTTATTTATATTATTTTAAATAGCTTTTTCTTTTTGATTAACCTTTACTTTCGTTATGGAATAACGGGAAATATAGGAGACAAATACAGAACTTTTTATATTGTTTTATTGTGCAAACGCGTTAATCTTTCGAAATCGGTTTGTCTGCGATAGAAATAGATTTTTCAGAAAAGTATGCTTGGAAAAAAATTTAACCATAAAAAATCCGTAAAATTAAATACAGTTTACAAACAAATTACATTTGAAACAAAAGAATAAAAAATTCCCATTCGACAATATAAAAATTAAAATTTTGCAATGTTCTGAAATTAAAAAAGTTGCAGTAAAAGCGAAATTTATTGGTGAGATGTTTCTCCCGTCATTAATCTTTCGAAATCGGTTTGTCTGCGATAGAAATAGATTTTTCAGAAAAGTATGCTTGGAAAAAAATTTAACCATAAAAAATCCGTAAAATGAAATACAGTTTACAAACAAATTACATTTGAAACAAAAGAATAAAAAATTCCCATTCGACAGTATAAAAATTGAAATTTTGCAATGTTCTGAAATTAAAAAAGTTGCAGTAAAAGCGAAATTTATTGGTGAGATGTTTCTCCCGTCATTATGACGTCAGCATACATATATAGCGGAAATTTGGTTATTATAGAATGGTCGGACAATATGGAATACTTCCGTATCTGACTCATACGGTGTTGAAGACAAGCGTAAGTCTGCCATATGACTTTCTAGTATTCCCATAAGTCACTGCTCTTAGTTCTGTTTGGATACCTATTGTTGGAGAGACACGGTGAAATAGAATCTTATTCTCAACTTTTGTAGTTTATTTTAAGTAAATTTTATGAAACTGATATTACCTATAAAATATCATTGTCAGTGATGTTACAAGTTCAGTATGAAGTTGAACAATTATATTTATTGCTGTGTTAGTCAGTTTTCCTATAGGATGACTTCTTAACGTGTGAACAGATTATGTTTTTCAAGATGGTCTGTCTGGTAATATGGAACATCAGCGAGACAACCGTCTCAAGAAGAGTCTAAAAATTACAACAATTTTTTAAAGAATCTGATAATCTAAATAAATCTGATAATCTAAATAGAATCTGATGTTGTACGAGTACTAAGGTTTAATCATTAAATAATTTTGGTTATTCATTTAAATCGCGGTTTTAATGTTCTTTTACACCCTATTCCATATTACTCGACTAGTTGTTATCACCTGAAAAGTGTAATTTTTTTTTTAAAGCTAAATATTGAGATGCATTTTTTTTCTTCTTTAAACGCATTAAAAATATGTTAGAAATAGCCAAAATTTGTCCTTTACTAACTTTTAATGTATCTCCATTTTTTATGTTGACATACAAATAAAAATAAAATGATATTCCATAATGCCAGAACTTTCTCTATATATAATATATGTACCTTTGAGTTCAAAAATTAACTTACAAATATCCTATAATATCGAATCTCTGTTTTAAAGAAATAAGGTAAAGCTAGAAGAGTCTGAGCACAATTCGATAGAATTATAATAAAAAATCTAAATATTAGTTTTTTGCTAAACTACCCGTGAATAATTTTGAATTCATTTGTTTTTTATGCGTTTCCATTGCTATTTTGTTGTTATGTTGTAATTTAATAGAACAGCTGTAATGAAACTAAAAAAGCTATTTTGCGCTATCTGTTCGTACAGGATTGGTGTAATTGCGCACATGGGTAGGAGAGATTGTTATTAATAATAACTACTATTAAACTGCACTCCGTATCAATGACTTATATTAATCTGATTAGGTTTGAAGTTTCGTAATAGCATTAAAGTGTATCGCAAGCAAGTTGCCCCCATAGACCGTAAAACAGAATTCTGTGTATCCCTCGGAATGAACTATAAATGCTACATATTTCATTTTCATATACATTTACAAATTCATACACATACAAATACATTAAAAATTCATTACAAATTCATTACAAATACATCTACATTTCATTTACAAATATTCTACAGTACATCTAAATAGCATACAAAAATTTCATGGCCATCCTAGCATATTTACGATAATTAAAAAGCCGCACTTACGACCAACGTTGTATTAAAGACTCTGTTGTTATAAATAAGTTCGACTTTTTATTTAATTTGTGTAATCAGGGAGGTAACTATTATTTCCTTAATTTTTAAGTTATAAATAAAAGAACTTATTTTACGATAATGATTTGCTTCATATTTTTTTTTTTTTTTTTTTTTTTTTTTTACACATCTCTGCGGAAGTAAGAAAAATTTCATTTTTTATAATTATCCTCTAGTGATATTAAAATAATAACAGCTTTCAAAGCTCAGGATTATTGCATGACGATTTATAAAGTTTTTTTTTTTTTTTTTTTTTTTTACAATTATGTACAAAATGCACGATCACGTCCATTCATAAATATGTTTAACATCACATTTTGATGCCATGATCAGGTTAGGAACTTCGGTTATTGTGTACACAACGAGTAGTAGCACAATGACTGTACTACTTAGTATACTAAAATTTAGTTCAGTTAGAAAACCCACAATACTATTGAAAATGTCACTTCAGTAGTTTTCGACAATAATAGGAAATGCAATCGAATTTTTTTGTGTGCATCCTTAATGGTCTACAGGATTTATAGACACCAATAAATATGCAAAAAATTAGTACACTATAACTAAAAGTGCACTTCCAGCAATTACTGGTCATTGACAGTACTACAATCGAATTATTTTATGTGTCCGTGTAAATAAAGTAAATAACGAATAAAATGTGTGTCCAATAAATGCTATGCACACCATATTCTCCTTTAAGCATCTTGAAGTACATCTCAGTGTACTGGATATCAGTTTCAATATGTTTGAAACACTGTAACATCATTATAATACATTACAAACGATGGACCATAATATAACAGAATTCTTTTGGATGACCCTAAAAAAGAACACAGTTTATTCTCAATACCGAACTTGCCATAATAATCCTTGAAAGCATATATCAATTGTACGGCAATACGTGTATATTTACGTGAGTTAAAGCACGGACAAACAAACCGAAGTCATAAACACTATCCAAAACCGTCGGAAAGTATTAAAAATGCATTATTTCGTGTGAAAGACAGGCTTAGGCCAAAGGTAATATTTTACTTGTCTATATAATGAAATGAATGGAAATAAAAATGAAGATAATAGAAATATATATTATCTATATTATAAAGGATAAACGTATCCGTGTGTAACGCTGACATCATTTTGCAAATGGCAACACTTGACGATGAAATTTCAGTTTTGCAATTTTTGCTACTGCAATTTTTTTAATTTCTAAACATTGCACATATTCAATTTTTACACGGTCATATAGGAAACAAAAAACTGCTTTCAAATGCAATTTGTTTGAAAACTCGATCTTAATTGACTGATTTATTATGCCTTTTAAAATAATTTTCAAGCATTATTATTTTCTTTTTTTAGTTCGACATTTGCCTCTGACTAATTTTTTATAACGAAAGTGAATCTTCATCAATCTATTGTATTAATAAAAAGAAAAGTGCCCAATTAAACTGATGACACTGAGCTCACGAGTTATTCACACTAATTGCATATTATACTCTTATTTTAAAGGATAATGCCCCTCGAAAAATAAATTAAGGGGGGATTAGACCCCTTTCCCCTCTTTATACTTAACCAATGAGCCTCCAAATCTAATCAGGGACGCGCTTTATCAGAATAAATCGGACTACCGAATTTGAAGCAAATTGGATAGAAAAATCCATTTATCTAAATTAAGGGTGTATTAGTCCTCACCCTTTATACTTAGCCAATGAACCTCCAAAACTAATAAGGGAAGCGCATTATCAGAATAAACCGGTCTACCAAATTTGAAGCAAATCCGATAGAAAAATCCATTTATCAAAATTAAGTAGATGTTACCCCCATTCTCCCCCTTATATTTGAACAACGAACCACCAAATCTAATTAGGGACGCGCCTCATCAGAATTAACCGGTATACCAAATTTGAGGTAAATCTGATAATTCTGCATGGAAAAGCCATTTATCTAAGTTAACTGGGAGGATTAGTCCCCTGTTGCCGCCTTTATACTTAACCAATGAACCCCCAAAACTAATCAGGGAAGCACCTTATCAGAATGAACCTAGAAAAAAAGAACTTGAAGCAAATCGATTTCTATCAAGCATTAGCGTGTTACGTACATACGTACGTACATACAGAACCTACGGGCACATTAGCTCTCAGACTTTGCTAGCCTGTTAGCTAAAAAGTGACTATTTGGTTGTATTTCACAACTACTACTCCTAGAATTTGAAACAGTGGACGATCAACTTCACGCCAGTTATCCGCATGGATCCGAGGAGATCAAGAGTGGTCTTAGAATTTTAAAATTTAAATTTTTCGAGATACTAATTTTTTTGTAATTTTTAATGATATTTCTCTAATGGTGGGAACTAAATTGCTACATTTTTGTGGAGTAAAGGGAAAACGATAAGGATTATTAGATTTCTTTGTTTAACATATTTTTTGAATTGATAGTAACTGTTACTTGAATAGATAGTGACAATAATAACTTCAGTGAATTGTAGTTTTCACGAAATACAAACTTATTTTCACATATTCCAGCTTTATTTAGTAATCAGTTTATTTTAGAAAGCAAAAAATCGTCTTTCGGCTTGAAAATTAAGACAAATTCCATTGACGTGGAAAGAAAAAAAATCCATTGTAACTTTTTAATTTAATTTGAAGTAGAAAATCATATTTTCAACTATTTCCTTAAGATGGCGATTAAAACTTTTCGCAGAGATTTTAAAAACAAAATTTACATTTCTCAAAGCGTTTATTTTAAATTATAAACATAAAATGCTTTTGAATAAATTCGCCAAAATAAAGTCATTTTTGTATAAGTTCACCCAAATGACGTCATTTTAACCAGCTCCGTAATTAATTAATTATTATTTGAAATATTGTATTTGATAAAATTAATACTATAATTGCCTTCTAAATTTACAATAGAGTTAGATTTCATTTTCCCCAAAAGAATCGAATGATCTCACCCAATTCAAATAGCATTTTATATTTAACTAATTTAAATTATTTTCTAAATAAACAATTAAATTTAAAAAATCAAAAAACCCAACTGCGTAAAAAGCGAACTAATTAATTATTTCTCATCAATGTAAAACTATTTTTTTTTTCAATTCCTACTATTAGCTCACACTCTCGCTATATATATCTTGTTCAAATTTTAATTATTAATAAAATACTTATTATTCATCCAATCAACCTCAAATAAACTTTTTAAACTTGTAGTGTATGACACTTGATGTTAATCTAGCTTTTTCTTCAAATATTAATTCATTAATTAAATTTACTTAATTAAATTTCAATAATCGTGCGAGCCCTCTTCTTGATCAAGGTATTTTAAGACCGAGAGAGCCCTCTTCTTGATCAAGGCATTTTAAGCGCCACTCAAAAGGAAAGAAGAATGAGAGAGAAAAAATTCTCTTATTGACCTAAGTAGGAATTGACATAAACTATTTTTTTTTATATTACTTGTTTACATTACTTACCTTTTTTTTTTTTTTTTTTTTATTTACTTGTATTGATGACTTTTAAGTTTTATTTAATTGTTAGTTCCTAATCTATAAACACTGTTTTGATGAGGTCTATAGATGTCTATGATAGTTATAGAGCTGCAGTAAAGCTAGAGATCCTACATACACAACTTCCAGGTTGTATAATATTTTAACGGAGCTTCTGACTGTAAAATAATCGATGAAACATCGTCTTCATTTTGAAGGACCTATCCAATGATATGCCACTCAATAGGGTGCGTAATTTTTTTTTTCGTCTCTACCGCCATTTTGTATTTTACGGCCACCCTTTTGAATTTATGAAAACAAAACCTAGCCTATAACCATCCGGCCGTTAAGACACGAATCGATAGAGACCTCATTCATTAAAATCCATCCAGCCGTTAGGATGTTTCGAAGGGATAAAGAAATCCACATTACACAGATACGCGTGAAACACACAACCCTTCTTTTCAGTCGGGTAAAAATAAATAAATAAATAAAGGAAATTCCTTTTTTTCTGTCAATGTCTGCATTTAAGAATATATACCAGGTGGCCATTATTAAACTGCATGTGTCTGAAGGGCTCTACTATCTAAACTATTTGAAATATTTAAAATATATATATATATTTTAACATTTCAGAGCAAACGGAAATAAGTTGTGCAATAAAAAAAATAATTAATTTTTTTTAAATAGATGTCGCTATATATAATAGAAAAATGGAGAATTTCCTACCAGAGTAAAATTTGAAATCTTTGTATGGAAATTTTCAGATAGTAAAATGTCATAATGAATTGCATTTCAGTGCAATTATTGCACTGAAATGAAAGAATATCGTCGACTCAAAAGATATTTATTTAAAAGGAGTTATTTTTGAAAATATTTGTTAAACATCTCTAACACTTAAGCATCATCTATCGGTACAATTGAAAAATAATCATTTATAACACTTTCCATATACATAAAATCATATACGAGGCTATACAAAGAACCGGATGCATGATCGCCTATGGATAGTAATTCCTGGAAAGGCTGTTCTCAAATCCAAAAGGGAAACTTTATGACATAAGTTTTAATTTATTTTTGTTTCGAAATGAATGAAACTAACAGGTGTTGTTGTTCAGAAACTATGTAATCGAGCTGTTTTTTCCGTTTTCTTGCAAACGCAATGAATCTTTCACAAAATAGTGTCAAAGTGGGCGTTTTGAACCGAATTTCCGCGCGAAAGAAGAATAAGCACTCAAGAAATGGTGAAAAATGTGTTTGTCACGTGATCGCTTATAACTCAGTAGGTAATTTATGGATAAAAAATGGAATACACAGTTCAATTCCAAATCACTTCCATGGTCAGGCTATCCAATTTTATATCTTTCCGTTAAAAAATGTATTTGTAAATGTTGCACTTGTTGAGCAGAGCAGTCGAGAACAGTATGTTTTCGCCTCAATTAAATTTTAACTTTATATGTAGCGTGTATAAAAATATTTATGTAATATACAGAGTTGTGCAAAAGAATTCAAGTATATTTCCGTCTATTGGTATAAATTGCTGCAGGTGAATTTTCAACTTTGTGAATTTTCAATTTTCTTACGACACTAAATTTTAGCTTACTATGTAGAATCTGTACAAAGGTATACATCATATACAGAGCTTCACAAAAGGAATTGGAGTACCTTTCAGGCTATGGCAGGTAATTGTGGAAATCTGCTTTTCAAATGTGTTATACTATGTGTTATACTATTCTCTGAAATATTTGCTTAGGTATCTTATTTACCATATTAAACGTCGATGTTTTGTTAATGTATTCTAGAAGTGTAGGAAAGTGTTTCCTGATCTATGCTTGAAGCATGATTTTTCTTTCTTGTTATTGCATAACTCGTTTCTGCTTACTCTAAAAGTATAAATACCAAAGCTTTTAGAAATATTCCAAATATTTTAACTAGTAGAACCCTTCAAGCACGTGCACTCTATGGCCACCCTGTATATACCAAAAAATTTCTTTAAACTAATGTGAAAAAAATATATTTAACAGAAAATCGATATTCATCAAAAGTTTATTTGTGACCCAAACTATTATTTCTAACAACGAGATTTCTTTCTCTAGCATTTCAAATACAGTGACATTTGAATTATTATTCTTTCAAAAATAAAGGATAGAGTAGAATATTCTATACCCCAGTAAAGATGAAATGTGTTTTGACGTTACACAGAAGGTAGTTTCTTTTTTTTTTCTTTTTCAGGAAATAAAAATAGTGAGTGAATTACTTTTTTCTTCTTCTAAAATGTATGTTGAATATTAACATTTTTAATTACAGGAAAATTTCTTTTATTTGTTTATATAATACCGCAACAGAAAGTAAAAAAAAAATGTTTATTTACAGGTATATAAGTATTATACAGACATACATACGATATACAATAAACTCAACAGGAGTAAAAAATTAGCCAGAGCCAGGAATCGAACCTGGGACCACAATGTACGAGACTGTTGCTCTAACCACTGAGCGACACGGCCGATAATTGGGTTTGCAACTTTTCACTAATAAACCACATTGGGAAAGTCACCAGCCATCAAAACAGTGACTATCTCCTTGTTAACGGGTTGTTTTCGTTCTTTGATTAAATCAGATCAGTGAAACATGTGAAAATAAGCTAATACAAAATGACTTAAGTAAACAGAGTCTTTGTCTCCCGGTATTTTTTAACAACGCTATCAGAAAGTTTTCTTAAATAAGACATTTTAAATGAATCGTTTTAAATCTGACATAATTTTCACCACAGTTTTCTTTCTCTTTTTTACATTCACGTGAAAATACTTTTGTTGTTCTTATTTGAGTTGTCTTAGAATTCTCAACACAAGAGCAATGCGACTCTTGTAGGCACTTCAATAACATCTGCATTTGTTAGTTGGTTCAAAATGTCTCAATTTGTTGATTTTCTGTAAGCAAGTAAACCCTATTGGTTTACAATGGGAACTATGGGAATTTGGCGAAATATTAGAGATATTGCAAGTTGGCGACAAACTTGACGATATTTGGCGACAGAACAGGGTCCCCCCTATTGTAACCTCCCTTACAAGTATGGAGATGCATTAAATGCTGATCAATAACCAATGAGATGCGTTTCATTTGGGCGTTGCCATTAAAGAATTAACAAATAATCGCGATTTCTGTGGCACGTACGATAGCGTAATATATATACAGGGTGTCCCTAAACTCGTGGAACATACGCTAGGGGGTGATAGAACACATCAAGACGAGTAATAGTAAATAGGAAACCAAGGGTCCCAAACGTATTCCAAAGGACACAGGCGCCATCAAAGTTTAGGGTCCCAAATTGCAAATGATGATAAAAAAGGGAAGAATGGGTCGAT
The DNA here is from genome assembly GCA_963932465.1 of Maratus speciosus. Lineage (NCBI taxonomy): Eukaryota > Metazoa > Arthropoda > Arachnida > Araneae > Salticidae > Maratus > Maratus speciosus. The sequence continues at coordinate 305,991,144 of OZ010789.1, read as the reverse complement.
TTATTTGCGGTTTTCGCTAAAATCATTCTTTAAAGTAGTATTTTCTTTAAAAAAAAGTTTTAAAGAGAAAGTTATAAAAATGCCGGTAGAGGGCGCTCTAGACTTTGGAGTATCGAATAACTACTTTTTACCATTTTTTTTTTTTTTTTTTTTTTTTTAAACACTGTTAAATCTTTTCTAAAGCTTAGACCTTAACTTAAATTTTGTGTGCACAAGTGAAATCATCGGGATTGGTTATGTGGAGCAAATTTAACTGTGTTCAGGGGGTTGATTTTTGAACGATCGTATGTAATGAGCAAAATAATAACAAAATGATGGAAATCAGGACAGACAGAGATGGAATGAAAAGAAACCACTCATCTTGATGTGTTCTATCACCCCCTAGCGTAAGTACCATGAGTTTAGGGACACCCTGTATATAGATTAGTTTTAAAAGATTATCTCAAAATATGAAATAAATATCTCGCGCAAGTATATTTATCAATTTAAACTGTTTGAAATGTTATAGTTTGGGAATTTTAAATACGAAGTAATTTCCCCCATTTACATCTTTTAACACATATTAATGACTTTATTATTTTACAGTTTTCTTTCTCTTCTAAAATTTACGTGTAAATATATTTTTTATGACGTAATTATTAAGATTTTAAGATTTTCCTGTTTTTAATACGTAATCATTTAATTCTAATTTGGAGGTTTTTTTCTGTTTATAATAGTCACGTGTAAATAAATTTTTAATTTGAAGGAAATATTATTCTTTGCATTGTTTTTAAATTCGGCAACAATATAAAATAATAACCTTTTCTGAAAGTTGTAAAAAGTATCTCGCAAAATGCTGAAAATTTGAATTTAAAATAGAAATAAAACCTAAAAAAATGAGTCAAATTAAAAGAATAAATGCAATCTGCACACCGGGAACTTCTAATGTATAAAATATCAAAATGATTAAATTCCTATGTATAGATTTTGCTCCTATAAACTTTTTTAATAGAACGATTTGACCAACTTTATCATTAAATATCTCTTAAAATAATTCTTTGATTGGAAAACTGTCTGCATCAGCGTGGTTATCAAACATTTCTCTATAATACCACCGATTTTCATATTTTTGTATGTAATATTTTTCTTAATATTAACAGAGAAAGACCTCCGTTGAGAAAAAATTCAAAGCCGGGGGCGGCGGTGACAGCGATAGTTACTTTTTTTTAGAATAGAGAGATGATAGTAGAGATACACTAAAAAAATATTCTTGACAAGATTTTGAAAATTTATACATTTAATTATTAAAATATTTATACATTAAATTATTATTTTTTCATAAATATGGCAGAAACTCCAGCAACTGACACGAATCCTGTTTTGAAAAAACAGTAACTGATGCAAAGTGAACCAGTGTCTTACACTTTCTTTGCAAAGATATAAAAAAAAGAGTTATTTAATATTTCAAGGGATTTATGTTTTAAAATTACTTCAATATGTATTATAAAAGTAAAATTCTTAAACTTCTTTTTTTATATATCATATCATACTACAGATGCCTGTGTCTTTCTTTTCCGGTTTTAAGTTATTAGTAATGCAAACCTCCAATAATTGGCCTTTATGAAGCAGTAAATGACAAGTGGTTTCAGACACTGATAGAACAACTTAAATTTTAATGATGTTTACTACAAAGATAATTTAAATTTATTATTGTGTTTTTTTAAACTGTCCAGATAATAGATTTCAAATTTCTTTAGCATAATCAGTAATTGACACTTCTGTCAGAAACTGGAGAAATCATATTCCTGGAACCAATAACTAGCACCTCTTACGCCATTAGGCTAAATTAAGTAACTATAAACTATTAATCATGGCCATAATGTATCATAAGTATCTGCTAACTAATTTCTACAAGTATAATTTTAAGAAAGATTTCACGATGGTTGCTTAAAAATAGATTAAATAAAACACTACGTTAATTTTAGAAAGAAGATGATTGCGTCTAATTGGCACTTTTTGCATCTTCAACAGTTCCTTCCTCCCTGAATATGTTCTTGGCCTGCTAGTAGTTAATAAATTTGCTTAAAAAAAAAAAAAAAAAAAAAAAGAAGCGTCTAAGTTACCACTACATAACATTATTTTTCAGAATTTTACAAGAAAATGCTTATTTCAGTACGATTTTTCTGAAGTGTCAGTTACGTGTTAGGTGTCAATAACTGGAGGTTTCACTGTAATAAATTTAAAAAAATCTTAAAACTTATTTTTTTATTGTTTAATTTAATTTTTTAGATGAGATTTCTATCTATGATCCATATACAGTATGCCCACTAAAGTCCCTCGCCACCCTCTTAACTTCGGAACGGCTGCTGCTATATTCATAAAATTAGTGTCTAGGTATAGTAAAGTAGCCATGCGCTACTGAATGAAACCATCTACGTCTCCATCTGGTGCAAAACTGCGGAGTTAGCATACCTATTTCGAAAACGGAAAGAGGTGAAAAAAGTGATTTACAAAGTTGTAGAGCATCATTGATTTAGTACGAAAAGACACCTTGTGGACATTAATGCGAAGAATATAACGGTTAAAACGTGCATTCGTTTTTTCGTGATTTCCTACAACGTGACGTCAGGAAACTTGAACGGAAGGAGAAATTATTATCTTTCGGAGAAATGTGCATCCAAATGTGCATTGCAGATGACGATGAGAAGTTTGATCATCTCAAATAAAAGTATGTTGTTATAACTATTTGCTTTTTGCTTTCTAAGATCGTTTCGTCACGTCACAGTGTAGGAAATCACGAAAAAACAAATACGCATTTTAACCGTTCTATTCTTCGAATTAATGTCCACAAGGTGTTTTTTTCGTACTAAATCGATGATTTTCTACAACTTTGTACATCACTTTTTTCTCTATCTCTTTCCGTTTTCGAGATAGGAATGCAGATCTCGAGATAGGAATGCGAGATCTCCGCAGTTTTTCACCATGAGGCGCCGTAGCCTGTTTCATTCGGTAGCGCATGGCTACTTTACTATATCTAGACACCACTTTTATGAATATAGAAGCAGTCGTTTCGAAGGTAAGATGATGGCAAGGGACTTTAGTGGGCATACTGTATAAAAACTGTAACTTTTTTTGTTCAATGTATAAGAAATAAATATGTTAGAGTACAAAAAATCAATACCGTACTAAAGGTATTTTCTTGTTTCAGTAGTTTTTCTGTCAAGAATTTAATTTTTTTAGTAGTTTATTATAATAATGCAACAATGACTTCATTAGTGCAAAATCGAAACAAATTACAAAACCCATTTTTTATTTATTTATTTATTTTTTTTTTTTTTACACGTCTTCAATTAAGAATATGTATTTCTGTCAGACAAAAAAAAAATCTTTTAACTACTCTCTGAGAAGTATTTTTATTAAGTGGAGCTACAAGAATTTTCTATTAGTAATTGTCGCTATATTTAACGGCAGCTATTTCGCGACTAAATATATCAAATATTATTAATTGGATATTATGGTAGATAATTCAAGTAGAAAACGCTCTAAATTGACATTACCTTATAATACTGCAATAATGAGCCGTGCTTTTGTAAATGATTCTTTAAATCTCGAAAATATATCGATTTCTGATATTCCTGATCACAAAGAATGTTTTCGGAATCACGGGTAACTCGGAAAAGATTATTGTACAGTTTCATTTGTGTTTATACAGTGTGTCCCAAAAGTCCCCGACACATTTTAAAATTCAATATAAAATGAAATAATTGTCGTACAGGAGTGTGGTTTGGACTAAAATGCTTCTCACAATGAAAAGTTTTATTCGAATAGATAAAAAAAATCTGTTCAGAACTTCGATCATAAGGGGCGCTATTTGTCCGTGTGTTTATTACAAACATGCGTTTTTTTTCTGATTTTCAGATTAGTTTCTATTTGGTTTGGAAGCACCAACCTACCCCATGAGCTTTTTCGCTGGAAGTCGTCATTTCTGTGTCCAGTGGCGGCAATTTATATGGACCCGTGGGGGCGTGAGCCCACATAATAATTTGATCTTTTTGCTGAGCCAATTTGAATTCATTTAATTTGTTATTAGCCCCCAGAACGGTATGATATTTCTCTCTCACAGCTTATTTTTTCTCCAAAAAATAACGCTACCTTACAGACGCTAGCAATAAACAAAGCAGATGTATTATTGTACAATTAAATGCTCTATAACAATTTTTTTAATTTCTAAGCATCGCACATTTTCAATGTTTATACCGTCGTATTGGGAAAAAAAAGTACTTTTAAATGCAATTTGTTTGAAAACCGTATCTCCATTTATTTTTTAAATATTAATTTTTTTTATAGTTTTTAGCACCATTTGTTTAATTTTGGCAACTCAAGCACTCCATTTATATAGAAAGTAAAGGGAAAATAGTTGAAAAGTAGCAATTATATCTTTTTATTGCGATTTTCTCATAACAACAGAAAGAAAATGTAATTAAAATACGTGCTATTTTTAAAAAAATATAAACGAATAATTTCTACTAATAATAAAACATGGAGCTATTATAAACTATATTTAATTTTAAGTATCTGTAGACCCTTTCAGTGTGACGTCAGTCATGACGTTTTCGTTGGAAACTGACTCCAAACAAACGGTTCCTATGCGTCATTTCTTTTTAAATATAAATCGCGGAAAATGTTATCAGTACATATCAAGTATTAAAACACTTAGATGTGAGATATAGATATAAGATATAGCTGCAACACACAAACAAAATAGAAAATACAACATAGCAACCGTTTCTTTGGAGTCAGTTTCCACCCAAAACGTCTTGACTGACGTCACGACTGAAATCGTCTATATTAATGTTACAAACAAATGAATGCCTATGAATCATTAGATAGCCATTATTTTTTTGTACAGTTTCTTTAATGACGGCACCTTTTTGCTGCATTTGTGTATTATTTTGAGATAGTGACATCCCATGCATGCTTTACTGTAGATTTTTAAGAGTGGATCGTAAATGTGTAATTCTTAAGCGGATGAGAATGAGGCCATTTTACATTTTATCGGGGGCGACACTAAATTCTGAAAAAGCAGAATTCCTGTTTCTAGTTTATTTATTTAATCGTTGAAATGAAATTTGGTTTTATCGACGTTATCGAAATATATTTTTTGAAAAGTAGTAAGGACATCAATTGAACTTACAGGGGCACTGAAATCCCCTGCAGCAGATGCATATTTAAATTTCTTTCAAAAACAAATTTCTTACATATTTTTCTATTTGTTTTAATATCTTGAATTGATAAATAGAGCACTTAGGGGACTAAAATTCCTGATATTTAGTGTTTTGAGTTTAAATAGCAATTTGTATGTTATTTATAATAAATATTAATGTATTTATAAGGAAAAACTTATGATAATATAATTTAATAAAATTATTTATTAAATTAAATTATAATAATTTTATATTTTGCTTAAAAGACACATAATTTAACATCGAACTATCATCTTCAGTCATTCGCTCTTCCCCTGCCTCTGTCTCCACACACACGCGAACTAAGGGGGAAAAATTATGTGTTATTTTACTCAAAAATGTTTAATCCCACCGAATACTTTTCAAAAGTTGGCGCTACTGTCTGTGTTACAATATCAAAAATAATCTGAAAATGAGAAAAAAAAAAAACGTATGTTTGAAGACAAACATACAAAGTGGTACCATCTATGATTGGAGGTTGGAACTAATTATTTTCATTCGCTTAAAAAACTTTTCATCGTAAGAAGCATTTTATTCAAAACCGCTCTGCTGTACAAGAATTACTTGATTTTATATAGAACTTTAAAATATGTGACATCATTTGAGACATCCTGTATTATGTTTTCGTATCTTAAGAAACATTTGATTTTTTTGACAGTACAGAACATAACGAAATACAGTAGCAAAAGAAAACCGCATACTTTAGTAAAGATGAAATGTGTTTTGATGCTACACACAAAATGATGTAGTTCTCCTTTTTTCCAGAATATGTAGTGTGAATTGGATTAGCTGGATAAGTTTTTATTTCAATTCTTAAATTGAAACAAATAGTTATTTAAGATACATGTTTACAAATAAGTGCAATAAAGATTAAGAATGGATAAAAGTTAATTCAAGAAGGAACAGATCCCGATATTTACAATTCATATTTCATGACGATATCTTAAGACTGAAAATCAAAGTAATTGCTATTTGATTGCATTTGAAGAACAAATTTATCAATTAAGTGAATACCCGTTATATACTTATTTACGTTTAACTTCTATCTAGATTTATTTTATAAAATAAAGCAGGATGATATGATTATTTTTTAAAGTTTTGATATGAATTTTTGCAATTGAAAATAAAAAGTTATTTACTTTTTATCTCACGACCAAATATACATTTCAACAAACTTACATTTTACAATACATACAATGTACATATGCCTCACAATATATACAACATATACCTTACATCCATCTTAGACACAACATTGTCCTAAGTCATAGAATTTATACAATCTATGCAATAAATATACATACAAGGTGTCCCAAACTGCTCTCACGGTTATTAAAATTCCATAATAAGTAATAACTCCAAAAAACCTTGCAATTTTAAAACGCAAAACATTCTTTTCCTTTTTTCCGATCGAAGACCCACACAGATTAAAGGTTTTAAACTTACAAGGAGAGGGTCCGAGGTTGGTCTCACCGAATTCGATGAACATTTGTGTATCGATAGAGTATAGTTAGTATATAAATGTATGAGCGTCATAAAGCGCAACCCCCAGGGGTTTTGAGGAAATAAGTCGCAAAGTTTAACCTACAGTTCATAATCAGATAAATTTCCTTCTTTGACAAGCGGTTCAGTAGCACGATCGGCAGCGTGCTGGATTTGAGATTTTTCGTTCGGGCTCAAATCCGGCTGGGACTTGTTTTTCGAAAGGATAATTTTTTCGAATTTTTGAACCGCAATTGAAAAAATATGTATAATAATTGAAATTTACGAAAAATATTAATTAAATGCATGTTTTGTAGCATATAAGTGCTTTTTTAACTATGACATTTTACACGTTTAAATATATAATAATAAAAGAAAAAACAACAACAAAAAAAAAAAAAAAAACGCATATTTATATGTCTATAGACCAGAAATTTTTTGTCGTTATTTAAAATTATTTACAGTTATTTCAATGTATATCAAAAATTTTTAACAGAGAAATAAATTTAAATAAGTGTACAAATATATAATTTTCACTGTTTCCTCATTCAAATACTTCATGGTTTATTAAAAATATGTTTCAAATTTTTAATGTGATTTTTAAAGTCTGGGATTCTTGATTTTTAATTAGAATAAGTGTCTACGTAGTAATTTGCTTCGGAAATCATTTTTTTTTTTTCTTGTTTAATATTTTTATATAATGCAGTTTAATTATATAAATACAATTTTAAGTGCGAATCCTTGCAATGTTTATATATTTAATGAAATGAAAAGTAAAGATAAAATAAATAAGTAATAATAATAGCAAACTAAAAAAAAGTCAATTGGAGCTTTTATAGACCATAAAATTAAGTTAATTTTAAAATTTATTTACTGTTATTTACATAAATAAGCTACTATTTTTCACAGTGAAATAAATGTATCGTTTTTTACCAACTCGCTTTTTAACTGTTGAATTTTTTAAATCTTAGATTCTTATGATTATAGTTGGAATAATTGTCTTTGTGTTTAAAAATAAGTTCTAAAGAGATATTGAATTGCTGAAAACAGTTATTATGTACGTAATAATTACAAAACCAAAAATTCGAAATAAAAAAAAGTCATTATAAAAAAGATATTAAAAAAATCATCAAATATTCGAAATACTTTCATATAGAAACAAAATTAAAATAATATAATTATTCACGCATTTATATCATGTGTTTTAATTTATTCCTCTGTGAAATATAGTAGATTATTCATTGAAATAACTGTAAATAATTTTAAATAACAACAAAAAATTTCTGGTTTATAGACATAAGTATTTTTTTGTTTTTTGTTTTTTTTCCTTTTCATTATATATATAAACATGCAAAATTCCGTAGTTAAAAAAGCCTTTATATGCTACAAAACATACATTTAATTCATATTTTTCGTAAATTTCAATTATTATACATATTTCTTCAATTGCTTTTCGAAAATAATTTTTTAAAAAATTTCGTTCCGAAAAACAAGTTCGAGCCGGATTTGAACCCGAGCCGAAAAAACTCAAATCCAGCGTGATGCCGATCGTGCTACTGAACCGTTTACCAAAGACGGAAATGTATCCGATTATGAGCTATAGGTTAAATTTTGCGACTTATTTTCTCAAGACCCCCTGGGGGTTGATGAGCTTTATGACCCTCATATATTTATATACTAACTATACTCTATCAATACACAAATTTTCATCGCATTCGGTGAGACCAACCTCGGACCCTCTCCTTGTTAGTGACTTTGATATATTTGTATACGTTAGATTCAGGAATGTAGTGGAGGGTATACGGAGGTATACGCCGTATACCCTCTGTATTTTTTAAGGAACAGCGTATACCCTCTGTTTCTGAAGAAAGCTATAGTACATATACACTAGAGTATACCCTCTGTCTTGAGCGTATACCCTCTGCTTAGAATGTATGCCTTCTGTTTTTTTTACGACTACACCACTGGTTAGATTAAGCATTATTAGAGTGTGAGACACTGCAGCGTCATCTATCGATGATATTTTAATCTAATACAAGCGAAAGTAGCAAAATAATTCCTGACTTTACGCTTTCATACCCCAAAAGGATAATTTCAATAGCCGTAAATGTTTACATGTTATTGAATTTTAAATCCGTCAATACATGTTATGATACCCTGTAAACTGCAAATAATACATTGGAATCACTATACATTGGCATCACTAAATTACGTCCATCTATTTTTACTAAAAAAAATCTTTTAACCAATGCATACGAAAAAAATATCCAAGTAAAGTTTATTTGTGAACCGAATTATTACTTCTAACTGGAAAGTTTCTTTCTCTAGCATTTCAAATCCAATGACATTCATATTACTATTCTTTCAAAAATAAAAAAGAGAACGGAATCCAGCAGCAAATGAAAACCGTATACTTCAGTAAAGATGAAATTTGTTTTGACGTTACGCACAAAATGACTTCTTTTTTTCTTTTACGGAATATATAGAACGAATAAAATTAGCTTTTATTTCCTTCTTAAACGCAAACAAATTGTTATTTAAGACGCAGATTAATACTATATGATAAAAAATAAATTAGTTCATTCAAGAATGAATTGATTACGAAGTTTATGATTTATTTTTCATGACTATATATATAACTTACGATTTAAAAGAACAACATCGCGATTTTTATTTATTTCCAAGAATACATTTATGAAAAAAACGAATAGCTATTGATATTTATATTTAACTATATTTAATTTTTCTAAACGTGAAGAAAGAACAGATTTATTATTTATGCATCAGTTATTAGAGTAATAGTAAGTGAATAACAACAACAAAAATCTACTTTTTGTTGGATCCTACTTTTTAATATAAGGCCCAAAATGGTTTAGATAACAAATACTAATCTATAAATTACCTCCATGCTTTTTTTTATATTTTGTATTTCCGAACTTAATGCTGCATATATGCTACATAATGCTACATATTCTCCAGGCTGGTACACATTTTTACTTACATACTTCTTTTAATCATCTATTGTATATTCAAACAAATTACATAGATGCATTTTAGATATACTTTATACGCATCTTATAACAATTGGAATTTTAACTTATAAAATTTTAATGTTGCTACATAGAATCTAAAATACATAAAATGAATGTAATGCTTACAACACCGCTTTCACAATAAATAAAAGTAACAACAACTACTTTGTCACTTATGATAATTCACTCAATTCAAGAATCTTCTATAATTAGAATAATCTGTAAGGATGTGTCACATCGCGACATCCTCTGTTTAACTAGAACTTCCGCTATCGTTGATGTCTCTTCGCCGCGGATAGGATAAGCTTAGGGCCACTTCTTGAAATAACCCATAACTACGAGGATGAATTTGGTGTTCCTGAACATCTATGGAGGAGGACCAATATGTAGAAAGTGAACTGCCCAAATGGTAATTTGCATTATACCGTTTAAGGGGCTACTTCAGTCACGCGAAGACACACGCAAGCTAATGTTTAATTTATAGGCGGTTCTTTTAAAGTATTTCGCTTGTATTCAATATTTTTCAGTAATGTTCTTGCATTGGATGACTTCAGGTCGATCTCTACTAAGGACCTTTTCTACTTTTTTGGTTTTGGTTGCCTTTTTTTTTTTTAATAAGGACACTTTCAAATTTAAAACCGTTTCATAAGTATGCTAATAAAAAAATACTGCAACCAAACAACAGCTTGTGGTTGATGAGCCTATCACCGCAACGCTTAGAGCGAGAAGCTTAAAGAGCTACTCTAGTGACTGAAGTAGCCTATTAATCCACGACTGCGTATGTTTGGACTTGCGAGTTTCACGGACATAAATATGACGGACATAAATATTTCCTCTTCCCTTGCTCCAGTAGAAGCGCTGCCTAATTTTCTGCAGAGTCTTTATCACTCCAAAGGTGTGCTCCAGTTGGGTTATTAAGTTTCAGTTATGCTATTATGCAGTTTCTTTAACCCGTCTGTAATCCAAGACCGTGTCAGTAAATATTGCCATTTTTACATTCTATCATTTTTGAACTCCCATTTCCAGCGGAAACGCTACTTCCAGCACAGGATTTTCTAGGCAAAGCGTCTGCATTTTCATGCGGAGTGTTTTCACGATGGGGTATTTAAAAGTCATATTTATGTAATCGGTGTAATAACGTGGATATCTGGCCGTTTGGATTTTTTTTTAATTAAAAGTCATTTCCATACGCTGATCCCCGCAGATTGTAACATAGTGGCTTTTATGCTAGACGTTTAAAAAGCGGTTTTTAGTGTCTATCGTGCATTACATAATACAAAAGGCATAACCTTGGACTGTCAAATGCCTTGCCTTCTAAAGAACGCAAGTCATCAGCATGTATCTCTTCTTGCCAGAAACTACCCTTCAGATCCAAAGTAGGAAACCATTGATGTATAGATAAAATATCTAGTTTGTCGTCTATCCTAAGACGATGATAACTTATTTTCTTTGTGATGTTTTTCAAATGACGAGAGTCTACATAAAATTTTGAGCAACTATCTCTCTTCCGCACTAATAGGAGACGCCCAAGGGCTAGTTTATTGATCGTGTATCTCGTTTTGATGCATTTCTTTAAATAATGTAACACCTTTTCCTGCTTAGCAAATATAAGTAGTATTCTCAGTTGCTGTTTGATGGGAGCATGATTTCCTCGATCAGTCCTGTTTACCTTTTCAAACATCTTTAGATGTTCGAGAGAATTAGTCTTTAAATTCGGTAATTAATTTATCTGCAATATGCCTGTGTTCATAATTTAATTTTGTAAAATTAAATTGTTGTTTCTAAAAACTTCAGAAAATTCAGCGGTGTTCAATTAATCTTATCCATTAACGAAGATCACTGGACTACAGGTTACAAACACCTCACCTTTCATGATAACCATCGAATTTTCTCTAACTTAGTGACTCTCATGGGAATGGCATTTCTCGAAAGGTTGACAGGGAGAAAGCTGCCAGTATTCTGTTAGTACTATTATTCGTGTCTAGAGATTTCAATTTTTATCTCCAGGGAACGCTGTAGAATCTAAGTGTCAATTACTCTTAATTAGAATCTATCATACTGAAACTTCATGAAGTAGAAAATATTTAACGCCCATAAAATATAAATCAAACGATAATATCACATAGACAAATGTGTATTTCATGTTTTTAATAGTAAAAAATCATTTAGTTTCTAAATATATTTTTAATACAAATTTCTCGTTATTTTTAATAGGAAATTAAACTCAATAACATATTCAAATTGCTTTGTATTGTACAATTTTTTAACGTTAGACATTGGCAATCATTATTCAGATTTATATAAAATAAGAAAAACAACTCTTATTTCTTAAAAAAGGGGGTGGGGAGAGGAATTCTGACAGAGTTTAAGATAAACAATTCCAGTCAAATTAAATAGAATACAAGCATACAAATGTGACTGCGAAATCAGATTTAAATCATTTAACAGCCAGTTTACAGCAAATTAAAACCCAAAAATGATATGAAATAACCTACTAATGATTTTTGTCTGAAACTTTGTATGCTGAATTCTGAAAGCATAAATCCCAGAATAATCAGCAAAACAGATTATTGTCGTCAGTGAAAAAGGTAAACAAAGAACTTAGCATTATTTCACAATATGTACTATGTAAAGTTAGACTGGGCAAATAGAAATATCACAAGTCAGCTATTTACTTAAGAATACTAAAAATACGCACTCCAAATGCCATCTATTAGCGAGAAACTAAACTATATGTGTTTAAATAGCACTGCGAGCTGAGCTCATTACATAATTTATCCTAAGACCTTCTGATTTTCAGATCTTGTTATTCTAGTGGCCCCACTCAACCTGCGTTGGTAAACATACTGGCTACAAGATAGAGGTATTGGGACGACGTACGTGGCTTCGAAACTAGGGCAGTCTAAGCGAAATGTCTGTGCTAAGCTTTCAGGGTTTTCCTTGTACTACAAGAATAAATCGGGTCACTTTCCTTTCAAAAGTCCTCCCTGAAGACATTCCTCTTATAGCAATATCGACAGTACTGGCCGATATTTAACGAATCCCACCCATGTGATACTAATCGTTAAAAAGGAATTTCAAAGTTTGAAATTAGTTGCTACTTCTATAAATAAACGGTCAGGTGCGAGTATTACTCGCGAACAGAGGGTTCCGTACAATAATATATGAATTAGTAAGTGTATTATTAAAAAAATACCGTTGCTAAAAGAATACTAAAACTTCGTAAAAACTATACAACGTAGGGTTGGGTATAGCTGTATAGTATAAAGGGTGCAAAGGAAAGTTCCTTTTACTTGAAAATACTTGCAAACAGAGAGGGCTACAGCTATACAAGTAAGGTAACTGTACAGTAAAGCGACTACGCCCGACATAATGCAAACGACAGCAGCACACCTAGTGGCGAAATTTGGAAGATAGTCTTTGCAAATCGAAAACGAAAAGAGGTAGAGCAAATTTTCCAATTAGAAAGTTTTAGAGCATCAATTAATTAGTACGAAACGACATTTGGTTCACACGGATAAGATAATTCGTCGCCTGTATACCCCAAAATGTCCGAAATCGATGAGCGACGATTTTACTTTGCCTATTCACATTCCGGAAATGTAGCAGTGCACAACTGCAGATTGTGACGTTGTACTGTGCCGTAATGTCTGTAAAGATTTAATTTCCAATGCATTTAAAGTTTTAGAATAACCCTTTCAGGGCCAGAAGAATTTTGTTCGTAAACTGATGAAATAATTGACTGACACCAGAATATTCAAACGAATTTCTCAGAAAACTAAAACTCGATAATTTGCACTTTCATTACAAAAGCAAAATTTTATTAAAATATTCTTGGTGTCACTTGTCAATTTTGGAATTAAAATTAGGTGGCTGGACCGTTTAGCCACCGCCCTTGAATGGATTAAATCTATGTCGCCGTATTGAAGAGGCTTGTAATAGACGTTCCATGCTGAGAAATGTGAATGCAGAATTACTCTTACGAATACAAACGTGTATCGTGAGCAATGGTGAACTTTTCGAACATACTGAATATTAACTTTTTATCACTGTGAGACAGTTTGTCTTTTTTTTTTAGTGTGATGTTATCAAATTGTATTGAGATAAGTACGTATTTATTCCATAAATTGTGCTTATTTCTTCATACTTCTGACTAGTTCATTCAGTTTACACAAAATGGAGTGCATCAATTTCGGACATTTTTGGGTAAACAGTCGAAGATTTATCTTATCCATGTACACCAAATGTCGTATTCTACTAATTAATTGATGCTCTAAAACTTTCTAACTGGAAATTTTGTCCTATCTCTTTTCGTTTTCGATTTGCATTGGCTATCTTCGAAATTTCGGCACTAGCGGGAGCTGCTGTCGTTTTCATTAAATCGGACGTAGTCACTTTACTATACCGTTAGCTCACTTGTATAGCTGTAACTCTCTCCGTTCACAAGTATTTTCAGGTTAAAAGGATTTTCCTTTGCACCCTGTATACTAGAAAAGTATAAATGAATATACCATGAAATTTCAAAGATATATGGAACCTAAATAATAGCAAATATAGCTATTCTGTATGTTTGTTATTCAATATAGGTTTTTAGTTAACCTTTAACGACATAGTATGTGTATTGAGAGAGCCACTCAATGGAAACTAGTAGCGAATCCTATAGTATTTATGTGATTAATTCTCATTAAATTAGTTTGTTTTTAACAATTTGACGTTTATTGCGTTTATACTGTTATCGGGCATTGCATTACGTAAATATGTCCTTAAAATTTGTTATCTAGGCTTTAAAAGCCGATGAAACATAGAGTACACCGTCCCTGTCATTATGTATGTCCAAACCGTCCGTGCCTTTAAGGATTAATATCTCGGCTAATTACCGACCATTTTTTCCGAAATTCATGATTAAGTATGCTTTTATACTTCTGCTACGATAGGTACCTCCAGCTTTGCTTAACACTTTTGCTGAAGCCCGTAAATCGAAATTTGAGTGTTACGGAAAAATGCGATTTTCTCAAAAACTATGTGACCTTGGGTAATCGCTATAATTTTCCTGCAAGGTTTAAATTAATGTCTACTACCTCTAATTTTTTCATAATTTTAATTTCTATAGATTCGGAATTAGATGGGGGAGGGAAACATATTTTTGCACTACATTTTCCACCATAAGTTTGAAAATATAATATCTAAAATTAAATGAAGTATATTTTTGATTTCAGCGTTACGAAAGCTTTCACACGATATCCCACACGATATATAAAAAAAATATTTTTTTTTCAAGTAACTTAATTAGCCCCTGTTCATTTTCCCTAAATATATTTATGAATATTTATTAATCTGTAGGGTCAATAATCTTTATTATTTCCCCCATTTTGAAAGTTCCACGTTGCATAGTTTACGAGTAAAAGGCCTGTGACAGACAGACAGACACAGGAGTGATCTTATAATTGTTCCCATTTTACTTTTTAAGTACGGAACCCTAAATATGAATTTTTTTCATTGTAGAGACAAAGATAAAATTAAATTTCCCCGCGTCATTAAAAATATTCCATAATTTATTCCTATCTAACATAATTTTACAAACCTAGTTTAATTAATAATTTCCTATTTTAAAAAATATCCGATCATTCATTTTACTTAAATATAATTCTATTTAAAATGCGTATATTAATATTTTATTTCGCTTTCAAAATCTATTTTTAAAACCATTTCACGAATTATTATTATTATTTTGTTTTAGGGTCTTTTCTTTTTTTATTTCTGTTTCACGTATTATCATTATTCTTTTGCTTCAGGGATTTTTCCTTTTTTATTTCAATCTTTAAAACCGATATAAATTCTATTAAAATTATCTGTACTACAATTCTCCTTTTAAGCATTTCTTTTTTCATTTATTCTAAAAGCCGGCTTAGCGCGTTTTGGGTTTTCTTAATTTTTCACCCTAGCTTAAAAATGGAGTCTGCGCATGTTCGTCATTCTCATTTGATATTCGGTAATTCCGCATTGACGTAAAAATCCCTGCGCCAGTAGGTACTTATTGACAAACATGAATCCGGAGTTCGGATTTTGTGTATCAGGAGTTGCTTCAAAACCCACGACTGTCACTAGGAAGTGATACCATCAGAATAATAGTAAAGAACTTATTTAACATCGTTTAAAATATAACGTCGGGTGGATAGTTACTAAAGGATAAAGCGGTGAAATGCCGTAAAAATTCTTTTATCGCTGTGACAGGTGTTTATTGACTTGATATTTTAATGATTTAATAACGATATTTTTATTATGGATAATTCTCCTCTTCAATTATTCAGAAATAACATGCTTTTCGATCCTGTGCCAAGTAAATAATAATGGCTGCAAACTTTACATAATAATAAATTAGTATTAGTGGTGCTGATCAGAACTTCTAAATTACGGCATGGTGGGGTCATTATCAGTGAAATCTTTGCTAAGGTATCTAGAGAGAAAGTTGTTGTTATTACTCAAATCTTATCGTCATCGTTAGAAAGTATTGTAACATACACACGTCACACTCACCTATGTTATCTTTTAAAAATAATTTTTATGCTAGGTTTCTTTAAACAGATAAAAGAAATTTAATCTTTTTCAGCAAAACGTAAAACGTTTACGATTCGATGAATAACAAAATTTGAAGAAATAATGAAATTTGTGATTAAACGCGTAAAATAATATTAATACACTATGACGCAAAAGTTTAGACAATGAAGAAATTCTTACATACTTTGAAAAATATTTATTCAATTTTCAAATCACTGCTTGAAATTAATGTGCTCTACATATAAACAATATTTATAACAAAGAAAAGTGGAATTATGCATATTGCAATAAATTAAATGGTAACAAAAATAAACTGCTGTCTCAAAAGTTTAGACACAAATTAAATAAAATCGAAATAAACAATTTTTAAAACCTGGTTGCGCATCCATGCTTATGTATTACGTCATATACACGAGATTGCATGGAAGAAACTAAATCTTGCATAGTTTGTGGATCGATATCGTACCATGCATTCTCAATAGATGTCTTAAGTTCCTTTTCAGAAGAGTATTGTCTAGCGTTGCTATAAATTTTGCGACACATGATGCTCCAAAGGTTTTCTATAGGGTTAAGATCTGGGCTACATGCTGGCCAGTCGATAACTCTTATATTATGGGAATTAAACCAAGATTTTGAATGTTTTGCAGTGTGAATTGAAGCATTGTCTTGCTGAAATTCCCACTGAGGACCCCCTAGAAGCTCAGCAAATGGCAGTAGGTTTTCTTCTAATGTCTGTGTATAATGCTGTGAAGTTTGACGACCACTGGTGAAGGTCAGAGATACTTGTCCATTATAGCAAAAGGCTGCCCAAACCACCACCGAGCCCCCTCCTTGTCTGCGACTAAAAAAACGTCGAGGTTCCTTCCGCAAGTCATGCCAATACGATAAACAACCATCTGGACCATCCAGATTCCACTTTTTTTCATCGCTAAATATGACTGACTGCCATTTCTCTCCATATGACATATGCTTTCGAGCCCACATAAGTCTTTGTAACTTATGATATGGTTTCAGAGCTGGTTTCTTCTGCATTTTGCTATAAACGATTGTTCCTTTTTCCAAAATTCGTCTACGAATCGTATCCTTTGATACAGAGAGTCCCGATGAGCTTTGAACTCCACGTACGCTCATTTGTTGAGTACTCGCTAGTCTTTGTATCAGGCGATCCTCTCGTACATTTGTCGCACGTGGCCTCCCAGACCGACATTTTGCTTTATATTCGGAACCATTCGATAAAACTCGATAAATAGAGTTTTTTGACCTATTAATAATAGCAGAAATTTCAGAAACGCTCTTCCCTTCACCTTTCAACTGCCAAATCCTTGAAACCTCATTCACTTGAATTTCTTTAGCTCTCGGCATGTCGACGATGAAGCGCAATCGTTTGCAGAACTTAAGTACTCCAAATTTGTGACATCATCGATTCTAAATTTGCATATGCCAGCGAATATTCAAAGAAATTTAGAATAGTGTCTAAACTTTTGCGACAAGCACATTTGAATTTTTATGAAAAAAATTAGTATTATAGCAAATAAAACGACTGTCTTTTGTACATAGCATTTTAAATCAGTTTTTGAATATATTTACAGGTTTTTGTAATTCTGACGTCATAATTCTACATTTTAAAGCTGAATGACGTCATTGTCTAAACTTTTGCGTCATAGTGTAGTAAATTGCAAAGAACCTTTTACCCTTTAAAATGGAAAAAAATCGAAATTAATGATTAAACGCGTAAAAAAATATTAATAGTAAATTGCAAAGAACCTTTTACCCTTTAAAATGGAAAAGAAATCGATAAATACAAGTACCTATACTTGAAGGGTCCGTAAAAGCTCGCATAACTAAGAGATGCATAAGTTACTCCTACAATGTGTATAGCATATTATATTGGATCGTTCGGAAAGTCGTTTCAGTTTGAGAAAATTAATTTATATCGAAAAATTATATCACTTAATTATTAGACATTGATTCCGATATCTAAGGATTAATAATTAACGGTCAGAATTTTCCGGTACGAATTGATTTTGCCAAACGGAAACGACTTTCCGAACGACCCAATAGCTTATCTATAAATTACTGGAAGATACAGTATATAAAGATAGAAATATTTAATGCATAATATTACATTTAATAGAATGTGTAATTAATAAAGATGTGTGTATACCATGCTTAATAAAAATATCAACATTTTAAAGCACAATTTCGTTAAATCACATGCAGGGTTCAAAATAAAGTCCGGAATCACTGACCTAACTTTTAACAGATAAATTTATTGTTATGAAACAAGCATTTACCTATGGCAAAACAAATATTTACGATCATATGAGAATGAGTTCAGGGTCATTATTAGAGAAATTTTGAGTTTATAAATATTATTTCATGAAATGTATAATCTTCTAGTTTAATATTTATATATATTTATATCTTCATTCTACATGTACATGAGCTTCAATAAGCACAAGAAACTATCCTCTTTTTTCACCCTTCTTCATTTGGCAAATAATAGACTATCACTATCAATTACTTATATTATTTTATTTATTTTAATATTCAAAATTGTCCTTCAGCAAAAGTATCACCTTCTTTTCACTAAGTCATTTACGATAGTCAAGGCTATAGGTTTTTACTTTTTCCTATCTATATTCCTTTCTTTCTACGATATACGGTGGGGACCTAGTGATACCTCAGTCTATCGTTTACTTTTACAATAATCTATTATACAGAATGATCCGTTAAAATAATATCAACTATCTTTATTACTTGGGCTATATGTTTTAACATAACATAAAATGAATGACTCTATGTTATGATACAAGTTTACATATTTTGAATTGTTCTATTGTGGTGACTTAACGAACTCAAAATAATATATAGTAACAAGTATGCTCTAGTAACCGGCCTGGACATGGAAGAAAGTGATAAGTATTTGAATAACTCTTCCAAAACAGAAACTTTGTATGAAATTAAAAGTTCACTAAAAAAATCATCAAAACCGAGATCGAATTCGACACCGGACAAACTTCCACTATTAAATCAGGAGACAAAGTGGTCAAATAAATCCACTCTAAATCGTACACGACAAAACTCCAGTCAATCTTCACAAGCGCTAAAGGCAACCCCAACAAATAAAAATGTAATGAAGTTTAACCTAGAAGTAGCGAAGACACTTTCAATAACAGAGCTGCTTGAAATTCACAATGGTCTTCTAAAATCACACGAAACAGGATCCAGTAAAGAAGTCGACAAATATTGGCAATTAATTCAAAAAAACATCCAAATCATTGAAAATCAGCTACGAAACGCATCTCAACAATCCCAAGACCTAAAACAAATAACAACCGAAAGAAGAGTGGTACAACAAGGCAATCGACCTGGAACAAGAATTAAGAGACAGAAAGCAACAATTTGAAGTTTATATACAACAAAAAGACAATAGAATTCAAGAACTAACTCGGGAGATAGATTCTCTGAAATCATACAATGAATTGTCCAACAAGGATGAAGCAGGAATTTTGAACTTAAAAGAGAAAGAAATTTCTAATCGATAATTATAATTCTAACGATAGAAGAAAAGAATCAACTAATTAAAGAGTTAAAAGAAAAATTATATACCCAGTCCCAAAAAAGATCACAAGGAGGACTCCCTTCAATAAGAGAAATGGTGATAGATGAATCTGTACTTCAAGATATCAACCAAAAATTACATTCAATTGAAGCAAATACAGAATTCTTAAAAAATTCGTTTCAAAGCCCATTAGAAAAAATCCCAACGGTCAGCCAACAACATTCACTATCATCAAAACCTCTGTATTCAGAGATATTCAGTGCGGTTTATAAAAATCCAAAAACCACCTCTGAATCCACCATACTTTTAAAGAAGACACAGGCAACAAAAACTTCACTCCACACAATTAGAAATCTTCTTAATACGGAGACAAAGAACATTCCGGACCTCCCTAAAATCTACTGTGAAACAGCTCGTGATCGAAACACCTTAATTATAAGATCCAACAGTCAAGAAAATACTGAAAAAACCCTCCGAATAATAGAAAGAATTGAAAGACTTAAAGATATCACTGAATTAACGTACAAAACTATAAATTTTAAGAAGATAATTGTTCTTGAAATCCCTTTATTTACTCAACCAGAAGTCACAGAGAAAATCTTGAAAGATTATGATCGAGAAATCCCAATAGCGATACATAAAAAAATTCACCGAGAAAAATCACAAATTTACCATTTGGTCCTGGATTTAGATATCAATTACGCCCGTCATCTGACGAAGCAAGGCCGTATCCTGATTGGATTTAATTCCTGTAAAGTTGCGGATTATCGCCCAATAATCCGCTGCTCGCAATGCCATCGATATGGCCATACAGGTAACAACTGTAGATTTGAAGCTGCCTGTGCTATTTGTGCGTATAATCACACAACGACAACTTGCCCAAATAAAGAAGATCCTAAGAAAATATGCTGCATCAATTGTCTGAACACAAAACATGATTTCCCACACAGAGCGGATTCAAATGAATGTCCATTATTTAAACTTCGATTTCAATCGAGGAAAACCTTCATAAATGTATCTGCTCCACATTCAACCAACTAAACAACACAAAAATCGTTTCATCAAATACAAACAAAAACTCAAACTCACCTTCAATTCCTAATTCTACTCAAATTTCTCATCTCTCGGACTCAAACTCTTCGCCGCAAGGACAACATCAAAACATGCAAGTACCTTCAACAACTAATCAAATATCATCATCCTTTAAAATAGCACAGATTAATCTTCAAAAGAATAAAAGTGCAACAGCTTCACTCCTTCAATTCTTAATTCAAGAAGACTACAAAATAGCATGCATACAGGACTCCAATATAGTCAAAGGAAGACCACATGGTCTTCCCTCAGGACTTCCTTGCTACTCTTCAAAAAAAAAGAATTGCCAAATAATAATCATAGATACATCGTTACAACATATAAGAGTTCAACAAAATGATAACTCAGTCTTCGTGAATATCTCCTCAACAGAAGGACAAATAACTATAGGCAGTCAGTATTCCGCACCATCGGCTAATTTAAAAGAAGATCTACAAGATTGGGCGAACACGTCGGGTATGAGTTCAAAACTTCTGTTGCTGGGTGATTTGAATGCTCATAGTGTCCTGCGTATCATTATGAGAATGATAACGAAAAAGGACAACACCTCATCAATCATCTCAATATGATGCACTTATTAGTCCTAAATGATCCTTTCTCAAAACCAACATTTGAAACCACGCACTTGAAAGGTTGGCCAGATGTATCACTAGCATCCTTCCCACTGTTCCCAAAAGTTTCCTTATGGACTGTTGAGGATGATATGCACTACGGTGACCACAGGCTGATAACCTTGTATATGGATATCCAAACCCCGAAGCTTCCAAAGCGTAGATATCGGACAAAGAATGTCTTATTGAAAACATTCAATAGAAAATTATCTAAATCATTGCAAGAAAATAATATAACTTTCCAGGATATAAAAACGACGAGGGCATTTGAAAAAGAGTACGACAACTTTATAAATATAATAACACAAACCTGTGACCATACTTTAAAGAAAAAAAACTCCACATTTAAACCAACAGTTTCTTGGTGGACAGCGGAACTTAGGAAAATGAGAAGCTTTGTTAAAGCACTTTATAGGAAAACAAAACTTTTGTCTGCATCAGAGGAAGACATGATCAAATTTAAAAAGTATAGAGCACTCTATAAAAAGAAAATTCTGGAAGCAAAGAAAACAGCGTGGAGTTCTTTTTGCTCAAATACCAAAGACCCCTTTGGGAAACTAAAAAAGACGGCATTTAGAGATTTTTACAGACAGGAAGTCTACGCTCTTTCTGATTCCACTACAGCAACTCACTCAAGACAATCTTTTTATGCAGAAATTGCCAATTCAATATTTGGTCCTTCGGACTTGCAACCGCATCAAATTCATCCGCGCTCAACCCAGCCAGTTAATCCATTTATACTCCAAGAACTAAAAGCTGCCATCTTCTCATTCAATCGGAATAAAACACCAGGTCCTGATAATGTTGACCATCTGATTGTACGAAATATTTACCACTCACATTCATCTCTATTACTGAATCTTTACAATACTCTATTAAACTTAAATTACTTCCCAAAAAGTTGGAAAATTGGAGAACTAGTCTTTTTTCTAAAGGCAGGTAAGGACCCACAATCTGCTCAGTCATACAGACCAATAACTCTACTCCCAATTCTGGGGAAAATTTTTGAAAAATTATTATTAAAACGAATAAATTATCATTTTCGAAATTCGACAGTTCTACAGAGTTCTCAACACGGATTCTTAGAGGGTAAATCAGCTGAATCAGCGATACAAGAAGTTCTCTCAACAATTGACTTACTTCAACAAGAAAACAACTACATTTCATTAATATCATTAGACATCCAAAATGCTTTTGACAACTTACCTTGGGACGCAACAATCCAAGAACTGGAATTTTTGGGGTTGGAGGAGCGATATGTTAATATCCTGAAATCCTTTTTATCTCACAGAGGAGCGAAACCAAATTGGCTAGCACAAAAAATTCATTGGTTTAGGAAGGGGTGCCCACAAGGTTCATGCTTTGGGCCCTTCCTATGGAGAATCTTCCTAAACGCTCTCTTACGCCATTTAAAATCGTTAGGTTACATAATAATAGCTTATGCAGATGACATTTTAATTATATTAAATGGTAAAACAAGGCGAGAATTAGAAAAATTAGGAAAGGACATCTTAGATTATATTAGTAGGTGGATGTCAAATCACAACATGAAAATATCTTACAATAAATGTAAAGTTCTCCACCTTAGAAGACCAAAATTTTTGAAAAGAGCTCCAACACTCAAAATTGACAACCATTCATTAAAAAGTGAGCCAACTTTAAAATACTTAGGTATCGTTCTGGATAGTACGTTGTCGTTTCTCCCCCATTTACGAAAGAAAAGGCAGGAAATTACACAACTTTCGCAAGACCTATTGAAGTTTGCCTCAGCTTACGGAGGGGTAAACAAATTAATTCTGAAGATTTGGTACAATAGTATCTTGGAGAAGAAAATCACGTATGCTGCAGCAACTTGGTTTCACCGGATAAGCAAAGCCCATGGGCTTCGTCTGATCTCATCAATACAATACCAATGCCTGTTATTAGTTTCACGTGCCTACAGAAAAACTTCGGAGGATGCCCTTTGTGTTTTAACAGGTATTCCGCCCTTGGCACTTCAACTTGAATATATAGCAACAACAGGAAGAGTCTTACGTCTTGGAATCCCGACAGGAAATCAAGAACCAATATTTTACCAACCAAAAATGAAGTCAGATCAAGTTGAACCATTTAAAGAATATTTCTTTCAAATAGATCCAGAAAATACTCCACATGTAGAAATAAACATTTATACGGATGGTTCCAAGATGGAAGATGAAACGGCATATGCCTTCTGTGTGTATCAGAGAGGAGAGTTAATCCACGAGGATCAAACTAAGTTAAGTAAAGAAAATACTGTTTTTCAGGCAGAACTCCTGGCCATAGAAGAGGCTGTGCTGTGGATTAGGAACTCCCCTCATAAAGAAGTATTAATACACTCGGACAGTCTCTCAAGTCTCTTAGCAATAGAAGATGTTTTTTCAAAAAATCTCATCGCAGTACAAATCATCAAACTACTCCAAGAAACAAGAAAAAAGATCTTCTTTAAATGGGTCCGTGGACATGTGGGTAATGTGGGGAATGAGCATGCAGATTCTTTGGCAAAAGAAGCAACCAAAGCCACATCACATGCCAAATACAAATTCTTTCCCAACCCTCCTTCTTACTTGAAGAAGCTTCTAAAATCATCTCTACACGAACAATGGCAGACTCGCTGGGACTATGGTACCACAGGACGGCACACATACGATTTAGCCCCTAAAGTCTCGGAAAAGAGAATCCTGCTGCATAGAAATCTTTTTCTGTTTGCCACTAACCACGGCCCATTTTCATCATATCTTTATAAATTTGACAGGGTTCCTTCTCCATTATGTGTATGCGGTCAGCGAGCTACATCATTGCATTATATCTTTAACTGTACCCTTACATCATATTACCATATAAGAAAATCTCCAAAAATTTCTTTGTCTCAGTGGTTCTCAGTGGTTTTGTCAAATCCATCATTTTGTCAAAAGATAATTGCATGTATGAAAGTTTTAGAAAACAACCATTATTTGTTTCAAAATGTTTTGCCATTTATAGATGATGATAAGAACGTATCTTAACAAATAGACAGATACCACCAATTCAAAATAAACTCTTAGCCACAAACAACACGATTGAACTATAATTGAACTGTTGCAAGAACAATAGACTTTTGAACTTTTGTGTGCGTATATAATTATATAATATTCATCATAATTATTCACTATTTTACCTATTTTTTATATTCTACATTATTTTTAAATTTATGAATCTCTTTCTAATTTAGTATACATATACGTAGCTTTTATTGTATTTTTGCAGAACGCCCAGATTTGCAGAGTAATTGAGCTTTTGCCGCTCCAACAAGTTTAAAAATCCTATTATCTATTATCTCATGATCTTATTAATTACAAATATCTAAATTTCTCTCGTAAACGCCCAGTAAAAATTGGGCTTTCCATCGTGTATATATTGTACTTATATTGTATTTAATCTTAATATTCTCAATTGGCTTTCCTGTAGGTCCCTTCGGGCCTTTTATTTATTATTATTATTATTATTATTATTATTTTTTTTTATTTTTTTTGTGTGTGTGTGTGTGTGGTGACGGCGGTAGTAGATGGAAACCGCTGGGTGGGGCTTGTGAGTGCTTAAGCCATTTGGTAGGCCTCCCCACCTAGCTGACCCGTGAGAGACAGCAAGAAACAGTCACCTTGGTGATTACCTTTTTACAGATTGCTCGCTAGAGGGAGCTAGTTATACTTCCGGGACGGAACAACATGTAAGCAAGGTAAAAATTTTATTTTAATAAGAAAATCAAGATAAGTATGCTCATTGTGTCCACCTGCAATGCATGTGTAAACATGCAATTGCACATTTTCATGAAATAATGAATAAACATTGTATCAGAAATAATCATCAAGTTATTTATTGGAATACCTATCAAACAAAGCGAAAACAAATAGATTCCGTGTCCTTTAAAGAAAAAAGTTTTTGACTTTTATCGAGCAATTAAATTTCTTCTCCCATAATTGTGATATGAATTGAAGGGCTCACAACCATAATAGATCAAGACCATTTTGAAAAAAAAAAATGAGATAATCCATTTAGAAAGTGCGTAAAATCTGTTTTATCCACTCCCACAATAAACCAAGTCTGTAAACAGATGACATGTATGAGAAAGTTTGTGAAAACAGGCCTGGTTCACTGCGAGAGTACATAAAACAGATTTTGTGCATTTTCTAAATGGACTATCTGATTTTTTCCAAAATGGACTTGGTCTACTATGGTTGTGAGGCCCTCAATTGACATACAAAATAATTCTCAATGTAATAAATTTACACGTACTTGCTCACACAACACATACGTTGCATAGTTCGTCTATTTTGCGCTTTTTAAGTCCAAAATACATCCACATACAACAAACCGATGTCCATTCTAATACCTAAATTGGACTGTTCAATATATGACATTAATAGAACGCTGGTATGCCAATATGATATAGACCAGATTCGGAAAACTTTTCACGTGCGCGTGCGAAAATTCAGAAGCAATATCTATCAACAATGCAACGTGCCAAACTTATACAAAAATAATTTTGAAGAGTACGATGTTTATACCAAATACTGGTTATAAAATCAGTTGATTTCATGCATTAATAATTAAAAAATATTAAAAATCAAAATGCGATTTTTCTGTTTACTAGAATCAGCCATTAAATGAATGAATTATTTATTCATATATTAGATTAGTATATTTATGCAGTATGTAGTGAAATAAGGAAAAAAATACGAGAGTTTATTTCATTAATTTTTAAGGGGGTAGGATACCTTTGAACACGTTGAAAAAGGAAAAAATACCACTATGTTCCAAGCTTCAAAACTTGTGTAATAAGTCAAAAATATAAAACAATTTTCATTTAAATATAAAGCTCCCCAGCAAAGAGGAAATTGCTGGCCAACAGAAAAATAGGTGCTGGCAACGATGGAGAAGTGCTGAGTGATGGTCTATCACTGCATGACCACTGCTGGGCAGCTTCAGTCAACTTTGCTGTTGGAAATCATCAGATAAAATTCTGGTAGGCATCCATTTTATCTCATGCGCTGGCGCACCACTACATGGGAGTACACGAACTTTTGCAGTATTGTTGCTGGGAACACTTACGCTAGGTGGCGCTGCGAATATCGAAGACACTGTGTATTTGAACACAAATCTGAAATGAATATCTTAACACAATTTAAGCTGTGAAGCAAATTTTTTTTGAAACTGTAAAAAATATAGCATCATTGCCACCAACAAAATAAATAAGTAAATGAATAAATAAATAGATTCTTTATTTCAGCGCACTTTTTTTCTCTCCTTAAATCTGGTTTTACTAGGTTACAAAAGATTTCGGTTTTCATAATTTACGCAGTTCAGAATCAATAATAAAAAAAAAAGCGTATAAAATACATAGGATTTCTATACAATAGAATAATTTCTATACCAGTTTAATGATTGGGAACGTAAATCACAAAAGAAACAAACTTGAAATGGTGTAATGAGAGCTTGAAAACTACGAGCAATCGTAGCTTACGCTGAAAACACTTGTTCATGTCCGATCACGAAAACTAAGCAGCATCGAGAGCGGTCAGTACTTGGAAAGGTGACCACATGCAGTTCAAATATTTTTATAGACATTTCTATTATAGACACTTCTACAGATGTTTCTATAGTTCTTGGTGAAACTAGCTTATAGAAAAAAGAGTCGTAATTATATAATACTTTGTTTTTTTGCAGAACTCTATAAGAAATTTTTGTAAGGGAAAGTGCTGGGCCAGCAAAGGCATAGCAGTGGGATAGGTGCTAGCACTGCAGGAAAAGTGCCGGATTGAAGTAATTTGATGGCATTCCGATGCTGGCCTGCTGTTAGCCATCACTGGGCCAGCTGCATTCAGATTGGACACTTTTCAACAGGTTTAAGTAATGGCACCATTGCACTTTACCGCTGATAGCACTGATGGCTGCCATCTTTTTTCCAGCTTGGCCCACTGTTTCTTTCTTTGCTGGGTCATATTTATATTTATATTCAAATATATATATATACTTGTAAATTCATAAATAAATATTGAAATGATAAGTTCTAAAATATATGATGATAAGAGATAAAAAACCTTGCGCGCATGATATCTGAAATTATATACATAAAGAGGAAATTTTGGTGAAAATATATACATAATACTGTTATCTTTATACTAAAACCAGAATATTTGTAAAAAATATTGACTAAATTAAAAAATTAACAAAAAACATAAAAAATTAGCTTTTTAAAAAATATTTTCAAAGTTAAAAAACAAAACAAAAAATAAAATAAAATCTTACTCTTTTCTGGCTTTTGGTTGTAGATAATACAGTAATGAATATGCGATGAAAAGTTTTTTTTTTATTGCCATGCGTAGTTTTTTAGTAACTCTGCGCGCAGTATCAAAATTCATCGTTTTGAATAACCGCAATTCAAAGTTTAATTATCCAATGAAGTCTTAATATGTAGTCATAATAAAATTGCCATAATTAGTAAACTAATGGGAATTTTTTAATGTGGTTTTTTTGCATATTGTTCAGAAATGATTACGAAATCAAAATATGCATTAATAATTTTTCAAAAATTTTGCAGGTTTAAAGGTATCCTACCCCCTTAACTTATTTTTAATGCAACATCTTGGTTATATTTTTCCAAGTTGCATTAAATAATGTACTAATAATGTATTGATGAGATTTTTGCTGTTGTACGTTCAATGAAAAATGTTTTATATCTGGCTCATATTTTGTTATTTTTACAAATATACATAGCTAAATGGGATCCATTTGCCATTTTATTGCAGTGACTGTCAAACGAAATTCATTTGAAAATTACAGCTTTTTAAATTTATATAGAAAGACAAAATACACGTCGAAAACATAGCATGACTATGTTTCATGCGACATGCGACACATGCGACACATGCGTTCACATGCGACATGCTATGCATCGTCCTGCATAGCATGACAGGGAAAGAAAGTTATTCTGATGTGTTAATTGATGCAAAAAATAATTGCATTATTTGTGATCTGCCCGTACGGAACAAAATTTTATTGGTTATAACAGAAATAAAAAATGGATTTTATTTATATAACGATTACCAAATTCAATTTTTTCGCGTGCCAGAAAAATTAGCTTACGTGCCAACTGTGGTACGCGTGCCATAGGTTTGCCAACCCTGATATAGACTAATATAATGTAAAAATAAAGATGACGTCCGTTCTAAAACATACTGGATCGTTGAGTAAATTACACCGAGAATACATTTATCATCGAACTAATTATAGACTAACATAACATGTAGGTAAATTTGAGATAAATATCTTCTTTAAAGGTTTTTTTTTTTTCTTTTTTTTTAGAAACATTAATTTTGTGTTGTTGATATCTGCCGATGCGTTATGATTGTGATCTTTGATTTATTTCATCTATAATTGTTCTTTCTCACTTGATTGTTATTTTTTTTCAATTATATGTTATAAAATTTTAGTTGATGCAAGATGTAGATGTAGATATATTTATTGTAAAATAGTTAGCGTTAATGACAACGGCTGAATCAGATAATTGGGATGATGTTTCTTTAGACGCATGTTGTTTATGGTTTGTTGAGATTTTGCACAAGGTTAAGTCCACGAGCCGGATTGTATGTTAGTAAATACTTTGATTATTTCAAGTATTTATTTGATATTATTCTATTTCAATGCGTTTATTGTACTTTTGATTTTTAACTTTATCTCAAGACTACCAAAACTATTTAGTCATTTAATTAATTTTGAATTAACTTCACAAATTTTGAGATTTTTTTTTAATACTGTCATAGAACTGACTGGCAGTAGCAATATCTATAGATGACTTACGTGCAGGGATGCAAGCGCTGCGCCAAAAACGGCTGATTGCTACCACTAAATTTTTATAGTATTCCTTACCTTATTTAATGACAGAATTTCTGAAATTTAATAAGGTGAAGAATACTATTAAAATTTAGTGGTGGAAATCAGCCATTTGTGGCGCAGCGCTTGCATCCCTGCTTACGTGGTTACTCATTCGTTTTAAATTTTTAATGTGTTAATTTTGAATGAATACGTCTTATTTTTTTTTTATAAAATATTACGAATATTTTAAGTTGTATTTAGTTTCGTACTTTCCCCTCATCCCCCAAGCTTAATCTAATCTTTTTTATACAAATATAAAAATGTGCAGAATTATAGTGCAAAAACTTTTTAGAGTTTCAAAACAAACTTCATAATTATCAATAAAAACTTCCAATTGGTGAATTTATCTGGAATAAAAGAAAACCATGCCAACAAATGAGACCAAACGAAAATAAGGATAAGTTAAACGTTTTCCCTGTGGTAATAAACGATGTTCGAACATTGAAAGGAAACTTATTATCGCTTTACAGTGTTGTAAAACTATTTTACTGAAATTTTGTTTTTCGCGAAAAGTTTTCTTAATCTTAACTTTATTTTCATTTATTTCATTTTATCTATTCAACGTATTTTAGTATGAAATCTGCATATCTTGTTAGTAATGGTTATTTTCATTTGTTGAAAAACTATCGTTTCCAAAAAATTAATAGATTTTCCATTTCAAATTTATATAGATTTATTTGAATTGTGATTTAAATATTTAGATGTTTAGATTTTTTCTTCTTGCAAAAGCATTTAGTTATTATTATTACTATTTTTTTAAAAGTTTCGGCATAAAAAAATATAGAATACTCTCTGGAAGATTCTTCGACTTATAAGTACATATTTATAACGTTTTAAACGATTCATGATATATTATATGGTTGCAGGGGTCAGAAGTGCCGTGCTAGAAGAAATGCAAATATAGTAGTCGCAAGTTTTTCTCATATTTTGTAGTGTAATATGCTCCTTTTTTAAAAAGTATATTATGTGAGAATTGCAATGCAAAAAATACTAGTTTGTAGCGAGTATCAGTATTACTTTTAACTTTACTTCAAAGAATTGAAATTTTAAAAATCATGAAGTTGTCATTGCTCTTTTGAGTAAAATAATGGGTTCAGTTGGAAAATCTGCTCACGTTAGTAACAAATCGCAATTTTAGTTTTTAAGAAATATGTCAAAAACTTTCTTTATCAACTATTTTTAAATGCCTCTTTTGTTAAAAATAAACACATATGATTAATAAACAGTTTTTTACTTGTAATTATTATTACTAATTAATAAACCATTCCTTGTTCTTTTTAAATTTTTATTAAATTTTACAATAAGTTTATTTTTATGTAATTTTATTTAATAATCCATCACTAGAAAATTAAAATTGTATCTGGAAATTGGAGGCAGTTCAAAACTCCAGAAATAAACGAAAAACACTAAAACGAATATGAAATCAATCTTCAGGAAATTTTTACTTTCAAGTAGTAAATATTAATATTTTTTAATACAAAAATTGATGCTACATTCAGGAAGGTACCTTGGAAACATTCATATTTTCCTTTTCTTTTTGTAACTGTGTATGGGACATGGCGTTTACGATTTCGAAATGCAGAAAAAATGGATGCTTACTACGCCTGTATTAAAAAGACCACAGATTCTCCGTACAGTAGCGAATTGTCAAATACTGAACCTCGTTCATTAGAGTTTTTAAGGGGACCTTTGACCTTAAGTTTGGCAAAAGTCGACTAAAAAATCAATTTTGCTTTTGGTTTATTAATATGCATCAATCTTAACTGCAGTAATTGCGAAAACCCGCATGCATTTGCAACGATTCTTACCGAAGTTACAAACATTTCAAATTTGCACACCGTAATTGATTTACGCTAAAAAGAAAACTTTAAACCACGTTTTCTCAATATTAGAATTTTCGTCGTGTTAGTATATTAAAATGTTCCATGCGTCTTATTTTTTATCCAGTTTAAATAATATTAAGTATTACTGCTTGGAATATGCTATATTTCAAAACTTTGTATTAATATGCATACATTACTGTACACAAAAGGAAAATTTGGTTGTTATATAATATTTTTCCGTGAAATTTCATGAAAAAGTTTTTTATTATTTTTTCTCAATCTATTTGTATAATTTTAAATCGCATACCAACTTTTGTTGGTATATTTTAAATCTACCATTTAAAAAAGCACCAAATTCTTAAAGCCTAATTTGATGCGCATGGAGCATTTTTAATTATAGTGATTAATTAAAGTGTTTTAATTAATAACCTAATTGATTACACACATTGTTTAATAAAACTGACGAATTTACCGAGTAAATGTGTGAATTATCATGCATGCAAAATTTCCGTGCAATCGAGTGAAAAATGAAAAAAATATTTTGAACGTCCACACTGTTAAAAATTTGCAGCATTCTGGCAGGTCATTTGACCGTTTTCTCCGAAAACGGTTACACAACCGTAATTTTAACACTATTCTGACCATATTATTGGCCATTTTATGGTCAGAATATAGTTAAATTATGGTTATGAAACCGTTTTTTCAAAAAACGGTCGAATGACCTGCCAGAATGCTGCAAAATTTTTAACAGTGCACGGTCACTTTAATTAAAGAGCAGATGATAAAAAGGTGGTACACGACAAAAAAAAATTAAGTTTATCACATGACTGAAAATAATCAATGGTACTCTGCCACCTATTAAATTGCTATTTGAAAAAACCTAATACTCATAGACATTTTAATTGATAAAGGAGGCATTTGTCAATAAGCGCAACTAGGTACTTAAAACTTTTCAGTTCATTTTCTCAAAATGATGATTACGTCACTTACCACTTTTATCATCTGAGCTCCTCAATTAATTATCAAAAATTGTAAAGTCCCTACTAACTCCTCAACAAATTATCGTAGAAGAAAGTTACCAGTACCGGACGATTGGAAATAAAATGTACTTTTAAATCGCTCACCCGCAAGAAAAGTACACACTTAAAAATTTGCAGCATTCTGGCAGGTCATTTGACCGTTTTTCCGAAAACGGTTACACAACCGTAATTTTAACACTATTCTGACCATATTATTGGCAATTTTATGGTCAGAATATAGTTAAATTATGGTTATGAAACCGTTTTTTCAAAAAATGGTCGAATGACCTGCCAGAATGCTGCAAAATTTTTAACAGTGTAACACATCTCGACAAAAGTAAATTTTACAGAAGAGGCACATGAAGTTTCGCATTTTTTAATGTAACATAAAACGATAGGACTTAAATCTGCATGTAGCTGTAAAAGAGTACAAAAAATGCTTAAAGCCTTTAAGAATCAAGACATAAAAGACATAAAGTGGATTTAGTAAATTTATACCCTCCAACCTTATAAATTTAACCCCTTGTTGAGTTGTGACACTTTTCTTGTTGTACAATTTGTCAAATTCCATTCGCCTTTCAAAATAGTACGTGCAAAAATGTGGATTTTTATCACTTTTCAACAAAGTTGAAAAGTGTTTAGGAATTCGGTTTGTCTGTCTGCCTGTCTGTCTGCCTGTCTATCTGTCTGACCGCCTGTGCGGTCAGACTTCGCTTAAATATAACATAGACATGCATATAGACATTCGCTTAAATATAATCCAATTGCCAAGAAATTCATAGATTTTATTGGGTATTACTATGGCATGTTTTCTATTCTAAATGAAGTCTATAGCATTTACGGTTCATTTACAGAGACACTCAAAAGAATTTCGTTACATTACGGTGTATGGGGGAAAAATCGTTTGCGGTGTATTTTAATGACATCACACTATTTTAAACATACTCAAATTTATATATATAACTGAGGTGTACTACGGCATTTACTGTAGAATATTTTGTGCATGGAATTTAAAGTTCATTTACAGCAACACACAAAAGAATTTGGCTGAAGAAGAAATTTAACTATTAAGTCTATGAACAATAATTGCTGGAAATGCGTATGTAGTTGTAGTAAACGTTTTTACTGAACTATTTTTTTAACCCGGGAGAACTCGCCGCGTGAGATTTTCTCTCACAGCCGTACTTTTTTAAGACTCTTATTTAAATCATTTTTCATTTCAATTAAAATTTCAAAATGTTTTTCAATTATTTTACCTATTTTGTGAATAAAAGTACTAAGCCTACCAAAAAAAAGTTGATATTATATGAATGTAAAGTAAAAGAAAAGCAATTGGGCATTCTCACTAGCGAGTTCTCCCGGGTTAAATATTACTTGGTGTGGATAAATTCCATAGATCATATACAGGGCTGCAGAAAAGTTCTCAAGTACATTTCCTTTTATTCAAGGAAATGGCTGAATGGTAATTTTCAACTGTACTATCCGTTTCACTGAACTAACTTTTAGCATACTATGTAGTATACATACCAATCCACAGATCATATACAGGGCTGCACAAAAAACTCATATTTTCCAAATTGATTTTATTAGTGGAAATTGGGTTTTCAAATGTGGCATGAGTTTTTTAAATTGCTTATTTAGACATGATATTTCACCTTAATATACAGTGAAGTTGTGTTAAAGTATACTGATTGTGTTGGATAGTGCTACATAATCTATGCTGGACGTATGTTTTTTCGTTCTTGTTTTAAATCACAATGTTTTAACTTTAATATATTATCATTAATTATCAAAAATATTACTTTGCATTAATATAAGAATCAACCACAGATTCATAACAGGATTTCTAAGAAATCAAATTAAAAGAAAAAGCATATTTAATTTTTTTTCTAATTATTATACAACTATAATCTTAAAATTGCATGCAAAATAAATACACAAAGTAAATATACAAGAAATGATTATAACATTAATAAATCACATAGACATAATTACGTCATTACAATATTTTCTGTAACATTAAAAAATAGAAGAAGTGGATAAGTTATTTTTCATGCTTCAATAGAAATAACTATTTATTAGTTCAAAACATTTCTATAATTTATAAAATAGATTATAATAAAACTCCTTACTTAGGAACCTTATTTAGGAGAACAAAAAATACAATAATTATTGGTTGCTGTTTAGTAATAATTCAAAAACAAATATGTTTTTCAGTTTTCAGAGTTATTTTCTCCGAAAGCATGAACAGATTACTACGTTTGTTTTGTAGCTTATTCAAACTTTTGAAATAGAAATATAATTATTCACATCAAAAATATAATTATCACAGATTTTTTAAAACTGCTTAATTTAAAATTAAAAACTAGGTAAGTGGTTTTATCTTTGCTTTTTTGAATTTGTTATTCTTATAAAAATAAATATTTCAGCATTTTATAGGACTTTCTCAAACTAGAACTTTATTTTAAAAAGTTCTGTATGAATGCTACACAGTCCTTTATCTTCATTGAGAGTGTTATAATGTAGAAAAAAGGGGCATTAACAAGCAATCTTGTTTCTTCCATTTACTCAATGGAAAGGGTTTCGAATATGCTTTATTTAACGATAAAAGCTCCCTTTATCTAGCTTAAATTTCAAACTCAGAAAAATCGCCTTAGTTTAGAAAATATTTTAAGTTGAATGAAAAATGTATTGATTTATCAAATTTTAAAATTTGATTCTGGAAAACTGAAGAACGTTACCTTCATTATCTTTCAAAAAATTTCTAAGCAGACCCCATTTCGCCACTCAATCCTTTTAAATTTAAAAAATCAGAAAGAAAACTCATTCCTTTTTTTTATTTGTCTCTCTATTACTAAATGTGCAGCATCGTCTTCATTTTACGTGTGTCAACAGATCAAGAACTTTATTGTTATGTTATAGATTTTTAGTGTCTTAACAGCATGCATGAATAATGAAATAATATGTTTAATTTTATTTTGTCCATCGCAGTTATCACAATGAAAAGTTAATTCCGCATTTTCACCGTCAACACGTGAACAGTGTCTTGCAAATACAGTCGTGGCCATAAATTTAGGACCACCACTGAAATTTAAGATCAAGACAATAAATTGCGTCTGCGACATTTATTACTCAAAGTTCAAACGAAAAGCGAATACAGTAACTCCACTATCAGACGGAATGACGCCATCTGACGCAATCGATTTGATTTATGACGTTATCAGTGGTTTCAATTTAAAAAACGCTAGTTTCTGCACGGTGGTCCTAAACTTTTGGCCACGGCTGTACATCCACAAATAAGTACATATTTTTTTGCTCCGCGTTGACCCTCATATTCATTCCAAAAATGACATTCGACAACATCACTACCTACCTGACAAATTATAAAGTTGTAACTATTAATCTATGGCTTAACTACTAATCAATTGACAATATATTGATCACCAACAGAGCGATATTTCGCCAAATAAGGAAATTTTCATATTTTTATTACTAAAACAATAAAGAGTTTTATAGTATGCTCGAGTATGAGCTTATGGTAGACTTTTTGTGAGATGTGTCGTTTTCTTGTTTCATCACTGCGCAGTTTCTATAATGGAAATGTGACATATAGTGTAATATAGAGGTTTTCCGTACAACGACGCACTTATTTATGGAATAAAACACAAAGGGAATTTTTGAGATATGTGTCACTTTTCTTGTGGGTAAGCGAAATGATGTATATAAAATTTGCTTAGTGAGACATCTACATATTGAAACCAACCCAAACTTCGTTTTCTTTTCAATGGCAATACCAAATTTTAACAAGATATTTCAAATTGTCTGTTCAAACTGTGCATAGACACCAAATTTCAAGTCATTTGAATCATAATTTTCTGAATTATAAACATTCAAAATTTAATGCTTCTAACGTTAAATTACATTTTTATTAATATCTCCTGAAATTGCACTCCTAATGTGCTAATTTTTTGTGTAGCAATAATACTAAAATACTCAAACATAAATACGTTGAATTTGCAAGTTTTATAGTTTTATGATATGAAATTAATATTCAAAAAATTATGAATTGCAACCTGCGATTTTTTTTATGGATTTAGATTTATTAAGCCCTGCTTTATGGAAATCCAAAATTTCACATTTTTATTCCAAGTAGTTTTCAAATTATGCTTAAAAAACGGCAAAATGATGGTTTAAGGGGCCGTATATAATAGAAGTGACTAGATATTTTGAAATTTCACCTGCTGTATTGTAATCTAGCAGGCTTCATTGACTTCTTAAGGTGCCTTGATCAAGATGGGGGCTCTCTCGGTTAACAATCGATTTCCGAACTTCAATTTGGATACAGCCCTTAAAATACGCTCGTTTTAAAATAATTAATTTATGATATGAATTATGAATTATGAAATTAATATTCGAAAAAATTATGTATTGCAACCTACATTTTTTTTGATGGATTTAGATTTATTAAGTCCTGCTTTATGGAAATCCAAAATTTCACATTTTTCTTCCAAGTAGTTTTCAACTTATGCTTAAAAAAAACGGCAAAATGTTGGTTTAAGGGGCCGTCTATGATAGAAGTGACTAGATATTTTGAAATTTCTTATGCTATCCCGTAATCTAGCAGTCTTCAATGATTGCTTGAGTGGCACAAATATGCCTTGATCAAGAAGGGGGCTCTCTCGGTCAACAATCGAGTACCGAACTTCAATTTGGACACAGACACTAAAATACCCGTGTTTTAAAATAATTAATTTCACGGAAACTTATCGTACGAATTGCATAAAAAATTGTTTTTAGGCTAATTGAATGTTGTGGAGTTCATTTATGCTGCCAGAATTGTGTACTGCTATTGAAAAAACAAAGTTATGTTTCGTTTTAATACATATATGGTCCCCTAAGCAAATTTTATACCCATGATTTAAAAGTAGACTTTATTACCAATCGGGTGGTACAAGTAACTTTCTTCTACGATAGTTTTTTGCAGAGTTAGTAAGTGGTGTTTATTTTTTTTTTCCACGACTGTACATTCGGACATGTTTTCGTTGATCCTCATCCAAATTTCCAGATCTCTACGTGCGATAGACTTCCCTTACCATCGTCAAGAAACACACACAAACGCACAAAGAAAATTTTTCTTTTTCTAACATAGATATTGAATTATATTTAGAATATTTTTTTTTACATCGAATCTAAAACCAGAATCAAAGAGTTCTGGAATTATTTTTGTGGAAATGAAATCTCGTTCATTGTAAACTTAAAGCATCCTATAAATAACTTTATTCATTATATCGATTTTGTGCACCCTGGAGATCTCGCTATTATAAAGATAACAAGAAGCAGCTTTAATTCATTTTCAGAATTCCGGTTTTTTTTTTTTTATGAAATTGTCCTAATTCGTTTTAGATATCGATAAGTGTACTATAGCTATAAATGAAGTGATTTTTCTTTAAACAGATGATTAGACTTAGTTAAAAATTCAATATACATGTTTTAGCACGAGCTCCAGTTTTAAGAAAACTTCTAATGAAAATTTAATAGGTAAAATTGTAAGATTGTTAACTGGCGTTTAAGACTTTTGGTATAAACTTAACCCTTAAATGCCTGATTTTTCAAAAATCATTGAAATAATGTTTTTCGGCTTTCATTTTTTAAATAAATCATGGGGAAAATACTTTAAAAAATCATATTATGTTTTAAGTGTGGTTTACGGCTAAAAAACTGTTTGTTACTAACCGGCAATACTGGTCTTTAATTGAAAAAATAATTTTGCTTGATAAAATTCTATAATATTAAACAAACAAGAATTTTAGGAACTATAATAAGAAATAAATTTTACTTGCTCACTGCAGAACAAAATAGGGTATTTCTCAAGCTTCCAAACAAAACAAAAAGAGCAAGTACTAACAATTGAAAAAATAAATCTATCTTTATTCTTAAACAGCTCAAGTGTTGCCATCTACTTGTCTAAAATCGATTTAATAATATTTTCAGAATGTATTTTATTGGCAACATTAGGCATTATAGCTTCAATATTATTCTAATAATATTTTAGAGCCTAAATTGTGTATGTTGCCGAAAAGCAACAACCGGCATTTAAAGGTTAACTAAAAAGCTTTTTCTCGCTAAATGTAAATTTTTGTAGTCAGTTTATGATTAACTACTTGGGTGGTTAATTCCCGATCGTTGAACGCATCTACATTGGCTAATTTTAATTAAGTTAACAGTCGAAAAAAATATTTAAAAATGTTTTATTTTAGATTACTTTTTATTTTAGACTTTGCTATACAACTTCACGGGAGATGTTCGTATTTTAGAATTTTTAAGCAGTGAAGAGTGATGACGACGCCGATGTCCATATCCATCATAACCAATTGAATGGCTAAATTTAAAGCATGAAGCTATATAGCAATAAAGATATTAAAAATCGAAAATGACAAAAAAAGGGAAAATACTGGTTGACAGATATTTACTTGTTAAAACGTATACATTTTCAGGTAGATATGAAATCTCTTTTCAGGAATTTTTTGTTATTTTGGTTTTACAAAAGTCTTTCAAAAGTAATACAAAACTTACTCTTCACAGTATTTTTTTTAATACTGTAGGATGTATTTTGTTTCATCAATGAAGTTTTCAGTTACATATTTTTGAAGATAATTAATAATTATTTTGGTTATGTTTTCATATAACACCAATAATAAAAATGATACAAGATCTAAAACTTTATTTTCCATTTAACAAAGAAATAATTATAAAAAAAAAAAGGAAATAGGTTTTCAAATCAGAAAATCACCGATTGTGAAATCATGCTTCTAAAAATTCTCTGTTTCAGATTTTTTCCTAAGAGCATTTTTTTCCATTTTCTATTTCTCTTTTAAGAAATTCAAAAAACTCTGCCGACTTTGAAACAGAATATAAAGGGAAAATCCAGACAAATGTTATAAATCAGCTTATTATGTCTCTTGTTTATTTTTTCTATTTACTTTCAAAATCGAAATAATTCTTTTACAATGTCACATATCACTTTTATTGTCTTATCCGATCTCAAAAAATAAACATACGTGACAAAATCAATAATCTGTTAATTTGGAAGAAAAATTGGAATTCGAAATTTGTTTGCTTTTTTTATTATTAATTTATGTACCGTAAAATTGAAAAACTTTTTTCTCTTATGTTTCTATGTCTTATATAATAAAAACATGCAACAGCAATTTATATTTGCAATATAGATATAAGAACATTATCTTTCTCAGAAAACAAGTTCCAAAACTCCTTTTCTTTTTCAATCTATTAGAAAAGGAATATTATTTTTTGTGTAACGAAATTTAAAATCGCATTTCATAAATAAAGTAAACTATTTTTTTAATAATATTTTATGTATCTTATTAGTTACACTTATAGTTAATTATAATTAACATTCACAAAACGTAAATAAACAACCAAAAAATACCTGTTAAATATTCATGTTCATGTACAGGTAATGTATTCGATACATTATACATACTATACTGAAGAGCCAAAAAAAAACTGTTACAGGTGTGTATATGCAAATAACGGAGATATGCAACCAATCAGCGTAACGCAATGAGGTCGGCAGCGCCAATATAAGACAACAGTTGTCTGGCGAAGCTGTTAGATCGGTTCCTATTGCTACAATGGCAGGTTATTATGCCTTAAGTGACTTTGAACGTGGCGTTATATTCGAAGAACGAGATTTGGGACATATCATCTCCGAGGAAACTGTGCAATTTCGTTTTTCGCGCACGACCATTTCACGAGAATACCGTGAATATCAAGAATCAAGTAAAACTTCAAGTCTCCGACAGCGGTGCGCCTAGAAAAAGACGAGTAAAGAACGAGACCGTCGACGACTGGCAAGAATGTTTAGAGAGATAGACGGGCAACACTTTCTCAGATTGCTGCGTATTTCAATGCTGAGGTCTCAACAAGTGTCAGTGTACGAACTTTGTAAAGGAGCGTCATTGATATGGACTT
The DNA here is from genome assembly GCA_963932465.1 of Maratus speciosus. NCBI lineage: Eukaryota > Metazoa > Arthropoda > Arachnida > Araneae > Salticidae > Maratus > Maratus speciosus. The sequence continues at coordinate 305,950,822 of OZ010789.1, read as the reverse complement.
TCGGAGCCACAGACCTACTCGTGTACCGTTGTTGACTACACGGTACAAAGATTCAGGCCTCGCCTGGGCCTGACAATGCATCCATTGGACTGTGAATGACTGGAAACACGTTGCATGGTCTGACGAGTCTTACTTCCAATTATATCTTTGTGGATGGGCGTGTGCAGGTATGGAGACAACCTCATAAATCCATGACCCTTACATGTCAACAGGGGACTTTTCAAGCTGGTGGAGACTCTGTGATGGTATGGGGTGTCTGCATTTGTCCTGATATGGTATCCCTGATACGTCTAGAGGCTATTCTGATAGGTGATGGGTACGTAATCATTCAGTCCGTATACCTACATCAATTCATGTTTATTGTGCATTATGAGGAACTTGGACAATTCCAGCAACACATTACGACACCCCACAAGTCGAAAGTTGCTATCGAGTGGCTCCATCAGCACTCTGCTGAGTTTAGACACTTCCACTGTTCACCTAAATCCCTAGACATGAACATTAGTGAGCATATCTGGGATGCCTTGCATCATGCTGTTCAGAAGTAGTCTCCAGCACCTCGCACTCATATGGATTTTTGAACTGACCTGCAGGATTCGTGGTGTGGATTGACTCCAGGATACCTTCAGACATCAGTTGTGATCATAAAACGTCGTGTTGCATCACAGCTGATGCTCGTGGTTGCTCTACACAATATTAGGCAGGTGTACCAGTTTTTCTCGCACTTGAGTGTATTACAAAGTGCTACATACTTCTGTAATTAATTAGATACTTTATTCGTTATAAAGTTTTAATAATTTTCACTCTCTTAAACAGTTTAATGGTCAACAAATGATTTACAAAAATAACAAATTGATGACAAATAAATTCTTCTGAAATATACATTTTACAAGTCCTTAAAGCAAGATCAGATTTATATAAATAAAAATTAATAAAAGAATCATCAATAACATCTAACTATCAGACTAATTTTTGATAAAATAAAATGCTTAATGCGTTAGTCGATTCTTACGACAAAATAATAAAACCATAACGTCACATAATAAAGTAAAATATTAACAAAACGAGCAAGTGGAGCTTAGTGGAGTAACAGATATAAATTGGGTAAAAACATTTAATAATGCATTGGATCGTGAAAACCTTGCAGACCTGATTTGGAAGCATGATACGTTTGTCGATGCCAATGAAGTATAAACAAGAAGCCTACGGAAAATATTCTTTTATAAATCAAATCTAGCTGACTCTACCGGCGTTGCCATGAAAAAAATTGCGAAAAAATATTGAATTGAAAGTATATACTGTTTGGTATTTTATTTTCTGCGTAATCTGATTTTTGGAGTCCATGCGTACCGAAAGCGAGCGGAACCGTGACGAGCACTTGAGTTTTTACTGATTTCGTCAAAATTTTCACACATTTTATTTTGAAGAAAATATTTCTATCCGTTCGAACGTTACAAAATTTTTGTTGGTGATGTAAATCTTGTCTATTGAAATGCTCTGAAAATATTGTATTATAATACGGACGTTTAGTTACTTTTAGCGTAGAAAAAATATCGTCTCCATGAGGCACAAAGTGACAGGCGCTCGCCGGTGTATTTGAAAGGGTTCAAATTCATATATTTTTAAATAGTTTGCCTCACCGATTAGACGAAGGTTTCAGCTTTAAGCGTATGTTCTTGCTTTGTCAGTACCTCTAAAATTGCATCCTGGAGGGGCGTTGGCACAAGGAGTAAAGACGTTTCACGGAAAAATGGCAATTTTTAAGTTTTTTTCAAAGGGCTAACTGCAATATTTTTTTTATTACGGCATTTGAGACGTAAGAGTACGAACTTTCAGAATATGCCTTCCGTTTTTAATTTTACTAAGTGGTTTGGCGATTGAAGTTAATATATAATGACAAAATACCCCCCCCCCTCACCCCCACACACAAAAAAAATCCTTCTTTTCGATCTTTTTGCGTAAATAAGACATATGTGCATGCGCGAGCATTTTTTCTCTCTCAGAAGAACAGATGAGTTTTTAATGAGAGTTCTTTGTAATTTTTAATTAATAACTCAGTTAATTACTAGAAATTGAAAAATCTGAGTTTTAGGTGCGCCAGGGGAGGTCTTGGACTAACCTCACACAAATTTTTGAGCCTTGTACGTGTCGTAGATTTTTCTAGCTATTGCAGACAGACATCGCAGGCATTTTTAACATTCACAATATGTATCTGAAATGTGACGTCACAATTATAATAAGGTGGTTCTTAAATACTCTGCTCAAACACGCGAAATTTTCTGACACATTTTCTGACTTATATTGAAAACGCAAAGGCATAAAATTGGCAGGCCTGAGTACTGAAGTGATTTGGAATCGGAGTTTTCCATTTTTTGAAAATAAATTACTTATCAGAGTATTAGCGATTCTCGTCAAGTGACGACACGTTTTTCCCGTTTCTTGTGCCGCCGCGTCCGGGATTCGTTTCAAAACGCCTACTTTGACAGTATTTTCGGAAAGATCTTCTGTCTACCAGAAAAGAAAAAGAAAAAACGCCATTCGATTACATAGTTTTTGAGTAAGAACACCTTCCAATTTCATGGGTTTTGGAACAAAAATGATTTCAGAAATGTGTCTGAAATTACCTCCTCTGGATTTGAGAACAGCCTTAAAAGTATGCTTAGCATTTGACAGTTTTTTATGGGGGCAAAGAGAGGAAAAAAAAGAAACAAATTCAATATAATGCGTAAATTTCTTTTATGATAATCAGAAAACACGCCGAATCGGTCCTTTTAAAAATTGCATATGTCCAGTTTTTTTAAAAACACACTTATTTGTTGCAAACGTGTCTTTGAAGGAAGGATCACATGTATGACAAAAAATTAGATAGGTTTTTTATCTATTGCCACATAGAAGGTAAAGTAAAATGGTAATTCACTTCAAAAACAACAGTCAATGACTTACCTAGGTTTAGCAGGCATTCATATAGATAAGGTTAGCGCTTGGTGTCAAAAATTTGATGAATATGAATACGTGCCTTAATGGCATCCCTTAAGATTAAGACGTCAATGATTTATGTAAATTTTGTCAAACATTTAATGCAAATGTGATTATTATATTTTTTGTATAATTTTTACGGAATAAAATCCCGTTTCAAGGTTGATTGGTAAAAACAGCTCGTCAAAATTTTTTCTCAATATTAACTATCACAAAATGTATAAATGAGAATCAACTTACAAATTTGAAGTTCTAAGAAATATAACGATCATGTCAAAGTTCTTTAAAAACTTGCATAGTTTTTATTGATCCCAGAAAATTTTTTAGTGTACCTGATGCAGTTATTGAAATGTAGATCATGTAGGTATTTAAAGAAGAATATTTTACAATATTTTGATATTGAAGCATTTATGTAGTTTTTAATTAAGTTAAAATTTTCAGTTACATCCCAATTAAAATATTCTAACATGAAAAAAATTAAAGAATAAAATTTTTCTATATTTTTTTTCTCAAACATCTTTATATTTTAATTTAAAGAAAACTTCAAAGGCAAAACTAAAATGATGTTTTAAATTTCAATATATTTGTTTTCCTCAACTATTTTATATTTCAATTTAAAGAAAACTCCAAGTGAAAAATCGAAATTCATATATTAAGCAGATTGGGTTTTGTATAGAATCGTGTACTCATGCTTACACCTTTCTTTTCAATTTCAGTGCACAATGATATAGAACCTGTATGTTGATCGTCAATGCTGGCATCATACATACTCGCATTTAGTCGACAGTAATGTGAATCTACTAAAAAACAACTTTTCAAAAGTAAAAAAAAAGCCAAGCAAAAAAAAAAAAAAAAAAAAAAAAGAAAAGAAAAGAAAAAAGGGGAAAGTTGTGGCTAAAAAATAGTGTGATATCAAATTTCCAAGCTAATATTATGGTACTTATTTAACATTTTTTATTAAAAATTTACCATATGTAAGTCGAGTACCTAAGTATGCGTTGATAGAAAGCCTTTTCTCCTTTACTAAATACATCATAAGTGTTTCTGAAAATTAATTTTTTTTAATTATGCATGATGGGCTTGGCGGCCATCTTTCCATATTTTACACAATTTTCTAAGCACACAAGTACATTGTTAAGATCGGAAATTCGAAATTGTTGCTAAAGCAAACATTTTATGCTTTTAATTTATGGAAATGAGTGCCTAGAAATTTGTGTCTTAAAATAAAGTTGAAGTAACTTCAGGTTTTATCTTATGATTCTCTTTTTTCGGAGGGGGTTAATTAATTAGTTAAAGCAGTAAAAGTCAATTTGTTTTTTTTTCTTCAAAATAAAAGACTTTCTTAATTTATCTGTCTGTAGCCAAAACTAGAAGTTCAAAATTCTTAATAATGCAAACATATTACGAGCTTGTCTGCTTAGAAATTTGTGTAAAATATGGAAAGATGGCCGCCAAGCCCATCATGCATAATTAAAAAAAATTAATTTTCAGAAACACTTATGATGTATTTAGTAAAGGAGAAAAGGCTTTCTATCAACGCATACTTAGGTACTCGACTTACATATGGTAAATTTTTAATAAAAAATGTTAAATAAGTACCATAATATTAGCTTGGAAATTTGATATCACACTATTTTTTAGCCACAACTTTCCCCTTTTTTCTTTTCTTTTCTTTTTTTTTTTTTTTTTTTTTTTTTTTTGCTTGGCTTTTTTTTTACTTTTGAAAAGTTGTTTTTTAGTAGATATCAGTTCTTTTTTTTAAACAGATTATATATAATTGAAATAATTCTACTCGCTAAAATTAGTCCTGGTATAGCCTTTATAAGTAGGGAACAAACACAATAGTATACACTTTGTTTACCTATCATTCATTTTTTAGAGTAATTAATAATTTAAAAGTAAGGAAAGTCAATTTCTTCTTTCAAAGTATCAGTCTTTCTCAATTTATATCGCCTTAAAATTTTCTATGAAGGATGAAAATTTAGTAAAAATCAAATAGAGTCAAAATAAAATATATATTTATAGTTAGTCTGTCAGTTAATTGTTTGTTCTAACTTTTTTTTGCTGACGGTTTTGCAAAATAAATTTATCTTTACAAATAGCTACGGAAAATCCGAGAATGAAGCCCCGCAGGCATCCAAAGAATCGAAGATCTGCCTAAAGAAGTAAATCTAGCAATTCTAGACATGATGATGAAACATTTTTGATAAGAAAAAATCTAAAAATTTAAAGATATAAACTGTACATATAACTTCATCTTCATTTAGATCGTGTTATAGAGAAGAAAGAATAAATATGTAATTTTACTCAAGTCTGTTTATCCATACCTATTTGCATAAATGTGAGAATATAATTTCGTACAAAAATTCCCGTAAATTGATTATATTTAATAGTCTATTATTAAAGCCGCATAAACATTAGAATAAATTTTTTTTGCAGTTAAAAATTGCTTGAAATCTATAGTCTTATCATTCGTCAAATTTGTTATATGTTTTTTTTAATACCCAGACACCTTTTCTAAACTCTGACCAAAGATCACAGAAATACTGAAATTATCCAAATACTTATACCTTTCTATCGTATTTCTTTTTTTGAGTGGGGGGAGGGGTGAGGAAGGGCGCTTAAGAACTTCGTTTTGTTCTTAGAATTCTGAATTAATCATTGAAAAGATCTGCCTACGTAAGTCTTGTTGCAGAATTTTCATTAGGTAAGAGTTGCATCAACTTATACATCATGTGAATATCTTAAATTACTTTTGTAAAATACTAGATGGGAGCCATTGATATTTTCAGAGCATTTGCCTACATTTTAAACTTAAATTATTTACAACTATTCATTAATTTTCTATACGAATTAAAGAAGTCGTTGTTTCCATGGCAACTGTACCTTTCACTATTGCTTGTTTGTTTGTTTGTTTTATTGAACACATATATATCAGATCACGTGAGGATCACGGCGGTATTTGAACCCGCCCCCACCTACGTTCTCAAGCGATTAGCGGCGTGGTGTCTTATCCTCAGCCACGGTGGGCCACTATTGCTTTATCTAATACCCAGATACTCAAATTTAACCAGCTGCGCTTAGAATCATGCTCATAACAGAGTACATTTATATGTAAGAGTGGTGACACATATGCACAAGTCGTGTACTCATATTCAAGTTTTTGTCCAAAGTACAGTAACTCAGTTTTCATTAATAGACGTGGAAGATTTCGATTAAACTAACCAAAAAAGTTTAAAAACATTTGCTTTCTGATTTGATTTTATTCAAAATCGTCTTAACCAACCAGAGTTAATGTCCGGGATCCAGAGTGTTTACTGCAAACATAAAAAAAGTTTTCAAAAATGCAGGCTTTTGATTGATCAATCTCATCGCGCTAATAGCGTGAAATCTATCTTGATCCCGGTCTATTCAACGTCCTTTAAATATTCGAGAAAGCCTTGACAAGTCAGGAAAATATCACACAAAGCAGGCAAAACAAAGAAGAAAAATCATTCATTGGCTCGTTCATATCCACGAGCGAATGAATGATTTTGTTCCTTTGCTTTGCCTGCTTTGTGTGATGTTTTTGTGACGCGTGTCAAGACTTTCTCAAATATTTAAGGGGCGTTTGTTTATTTCACCACCATGAAGCTATGAAAGGAGAGGAGCAGGCATGTCAATCTTCCCGTGTGAAAAACTACATAAAGAAAACGAGTTCTTTCCCCCTCTTCTGCCCTTTTCTCTCTTGATTTTGACCGATAGCAGCCCATTTAGCAGTCTCCATAGCAAGATGCAGCTATATATGGCGGACGCAAGGGGGAGGGTGTTAGCGTGACCAATGACATAATAGGCCAGTTTATGACGTTTAAAAGTCACACGGAGTGGGATCATCTTTACACGATGATTAGTACAAAGCGGTGCGCCGATTTTTTTTGTGTCCATTGCCGTGTACAGATAATCAACTCCACACTTAGGAACAGCTTCAAATGACGTCATCTACTTCGAGGCAAACGAAAAAGGACAGGCTACCGTGGCGCTACAGCGTCTAGAATATATAGTGTGGAAATCCAATCAGTCGATCACAGCGATATCTGCAGGATATTTCCCAAAACTCCAAGACAATTTGGTCTAGACGCTGTAACATTTTTTTAAACGTTTTATTAACTTACATTTGACCTGTGTGCTTGGCGTCAAACCCGCTGTAATAATACGATGTTTACTTTGAAATTTGAAAATATGTAGCAGATGTCGCTGCGATAATCTCCCTGGATTTCAGCGTCAGTGCACATTTAAGGGATACACTTTTTAGCGGTTCTTGGATAGCAAATTTCCACATTATGTATTCTAGACGCTGTAGCGGTGCATTACACATGTCTCTTTCTTCTTTAAAAAATATCCTGCAGATGTCGATGCAAATGACTGTTTGGAATTCGACATCGTTGTACATTTAAGGGATTCAATACTTTCGCGCTTTTTTAAGTATTGCCGGGATAGTCGATTTCTACAACATATAATCTAGACGCTATAACGAAGCTATAGTTTCTAGAAGATATAGTTTAAAAATCGGCTTATTAAAAAAGTGCTAAAAATTGTATCCCATAAATGTTGAACGGGGCTGAACGACGAATGTCGATTACAGCGACATATGGTAATTCCAACATAACTATTTCAAAAGAAAATGTTTCGCTCAGAGAAGATCTAGAAAATGTTGCTCCCATCGACATTTGTCATTCAGTATTTTTCAATATTTATGGGATTCAATTTTTAGCACTTTTTAAAGAATTACTGGAATAGCCGGTTTTCACACTGTGACCGTGATCTAGGTAGATTTTTCTGTGTTATCGTAACGAGATTGACCAATCAGAAGCCAGAATTTTTGCTAACTTTTCACTGTTTGCAAAATTGTACCTGGATACCGGCCTATATTTCTAGACGCTATAACTGAGCTCAGGAATAGTACAGAAAGCAAACTCTGTATTTTGATACATTAAGGCCGGGATCTAATTAGGAACAAGTGTGTCTCTATAACGAAGTAGCGACATACGGCCAATAAGTGTTTATTGGTAAAAGTGATAAAAAAAAATCGTTAAAGTTCTTTACGAGCATGCCATTATCGCCAGGTTAATGCATGCTGAATTATTTCCCTAGTCTAATAGAGATCGTCCATGCGCGTATCTTCTAATGGAGGATATTCCAAATATGGGTTCGAGGCTGAAAAAGTCACGTGGTACCGGTAATTTACCCAAAGAATTTCTAACTGATAGAAGGGAAACAGGAAACTACACTGTTAAAAATATCGTGAAAAATTACCTCGGTTCTTACAGGTTCTCTATTTTCTGACCAATGAGAACGCTACATAAACGCCTATGAAGCGTTCTCATTGGTCAGAATACAGATAGCCTTTAAAAACAGAGGTAATTTTTCACGATATTTTTAACAGTGTACTACTGCTTTCTCCCATGAACTGTTTCCTTGGCTAGCGGGGATTTACATTACGTAGACGGAGCCTTCCCTTCTTTACGCTAGACGTTCTTGCCTTGACCATGTGATCATAACGTAGATTGAATATCCTCTATTCAAGAAAGCGGATTGCCGTACTTTCGACAAAAGCTTGAAATGAGCATGTCTCCTGTGCATATATCACCACTCTTATGTATAAAGGCTCTCTGTTATGGTGTTGTTTCTGATACAGCGCCTAGAATACCTAGTGTGGAAATATGCTATCCAAACAGTTCTAAAAATTTGTATCCCTTAAATGTGCGACGATACTGCTAAAATTTCAAGTGTCGATCGCAGCGACATCTGTGGGATTTTCGTATTACTATTATTACATTGTATAGACTAGCAATTTCTTGCAGTTGTAGAAAATATCCTGCAGATGCCGCTGCGATCTGCATATTACAGCAGTATCATTGCACATTTAAGGGATACAATATTTTAGCGCTTTTTTAAGTATTACAGGGTTAGCCGATTTCAACACTATATATTCTAGGCGCTATAGTTTCTGAGCGCTGTTGGTTAAATTTCGATATTCGTGTTTTAGAGTGAGCAATAGAGAAAAGTACTAAAACTATTGAAACAACAACTTCTTTAATATTGAAATGTATAGCAAAGGAGTTCAGAATCAATGCCTTAAATAGTTTCGAATACGCACGGTTGTTATGACATCAATACCCTTCCTGGATGTGGAAATGCAAAATTGTGTTCAACATAATTGGCCGCAATCTAGATAGATTTTTCGCTGTCAGCGAAACGAGATTCATTAATCAGAAGCTTGCACTTTTGCGAACTTTTCGCTGTTTGCAGCAATGCAGGCTATTGATTGGTGAATCTCGTTTCGCTAACAGCGAAAAATCCATCTGGATCCCAGCCTAAATTTCTGTAAACATTGCACTTCATCCATGGCACTAAGAAAATGACTCAAAACTTTTATGACATAGGCCGGGATCCAGAAGCAGCAAAAATTCTCAAACATTCTGACTTCTGATTGGTCAAACTCATTTCGCTAACAGCGAAAAATCTATCTGGATCTCGGCCATAGTTTTCTTCGATGAAATCAATGCAAAAGGATAATATAAAAAATTTTAAAAGACTTCTAAAATGATTTGGCGGGTTTATCGCTGTTTGGCATAATTTATAAACTTTAAAATTAATTAACAGTTTTTCGCTAATTAAGAATAGAAAATTTGTGTTTTTAAAGCTGAATTTTACAAAAGCACGTAGATTGAGTAAATATCTGTCCAAAAATGCAATCCTTACTTTTTTATGTCCATTATTTAAGTCTCTACCTTGATTGAACAATAAATTGTGACGAAGAAAATAAATCGATCATTTTCAGTATCTCGACGTTATTTTAAAAAATCTATATCTCTGTTTATAATTAATTTATGAGGATGCATTTGGGCTCAAATTGAAGATATTTTCCATTGGGTCCTTCTGGTTTTGGTTTTATTTTTCTGCGATGATTGGTTCTTTTGATATGGGAAATTTTACGCTGGCATGTTTGGTTGATTTTACATGGAGAAGTTGTCATCAGTATAATAAGCAGTTACGGTGTCTTGCGTTTTATTCTTGGCGTTTGTTTGTTTGGCGAGGTTAGCATTTTTTTTTTCAGCTTGGCTTGGCAGAACGACCGTCCTGCTTGATAGCCTTTGCTTGGGTCACACAAAATTTTATCGATCTGAAGACAAATAAATAAATTACAGTAACGACGAGACAACTTTGAATTTTTAAGATTTACTACAAAAAGAAAAACAATTTTACAAAGAAATTTGCATTATTATTATTACTATTACTATTATTATTATTATTATTATTAAGGAAAACATGTCTAAAATTCACGTGAACGGTCATTCTTTATGTAAGAATTATTTCTTATGCATTTCTTTTTTCTTATCAAATTCGTTTTATTAAGTTAAAAAGTTTTGCTTTGTAGCTTTGTAGCTTTTTCTTCTTTATTTTTACATCTTCATATTTTTTCTCTTAGAAGTTTTTTAAATTTAATATTTTTGGTTTTGAAAAGTAAATTTAGAAGATGGGGAAGAACAGATTAAGTATCAAATTACTTTTAAGTAGAAATGACAGTACAGTGATCATTAACCCTTTCCGTTAAGATTTAAACATGACAAAATGTGTATGAAAAAAGCATATATATACATACATATACATACAGGGTGTCCACTCTCAGCGGTCCTAAAACGTATAAATTCCTAAGCTGTTATGCATTGACATATAGTTCCAATTACAAAGAAAAAAAATAATGGGGTATAAAGTATGTTAAAAGCTATTTGGGTTAATAAAACTTTTCGTAAAAAATTACGAAATTTAAATTTTTATACGCTCACCCGGTCTTATAAATCAGGGCTGTCCGACGCGGCGTCCTCTGATGGTTTTTTTTCGCGCCCTTTTAAAGTTTTCCTGTTACTAACATTTTTAAAAAATAAAATTCCATTTAAAAGGATGCTTTATCTAAAATCCTTGAATGTTTGCTTGAGAGATTTTTTAAATCCCTGTAAGTGTATTTCAGGCATCAAAAATGAAAATGTATTTTTAAAATTTAAGCATGTGTTATTGCGTTTCTTCACCAATTTATTTAATTCTTAACGAAAAATGTTATGGAAATTATTACGATGGAAATTGATAAAAGTTGGCAATAACTTTTTTAATATGTTAAGATGTGAAATGTAGAAAAATAAGCGCACCCCTTCCCCCTCCTTCGTGCATGAAATTTCAGCTTTTTTGTTGCTGTTGTTGTTATTGATGTTGTTACACTGACCCATTGCTATTTTATAACACGGGAAAAGGGGTGTCATTTTCTCTCCCAGACCTTTAAAATTTTAGGTATATTTCTCATTAAAAAAAAAAAAAAAAAAAAAATCTATGAAATCGTGCGAACTAATTTCCATCAATGAAAGTTCCTCCAGAATATCTCTTTGGTACCACCCATGGATCGGTCACTAATATACCTGTGTTTGTTTTTGTACTTTTTATAACAGCATATTTGGGCCTCCAAAATAAATCAAGGAGTATTTATTCAACCTAAAAGAAAACCTAACAATATCGCTAATTACCATTTTATTTCAGTTAAAATCCAGAATTAAAGTTTCAGGCTCCTTCCACTACAAAATGTTAGGTAGCTTTCTTTACAAAAAGCTACCTATTGCAGCCGTTCGGAGGAAAGCGATTTCAAAAAATTTTGGTATATTTTCGTCGATCATCGATTTCATCGATTTGGTATATTTTCATGTAGGGAGGAGGGGTTTGGGTATATGGGGCGCTAAATGAAGTTCTGCACACAGGCGCCGGATACTTCTGGCGCGCTCCTGTTTAATTGCGTTCATGTTTGATGCAAAAATAAGCTTTGCATGAACAGACTTGCATTAACAGTGGCTGCAGTTTTTCCATGTTGGAGAATTTTAGGTAGCTTTCATTACAAAAAGCTACCTATTGCAGCCGTTCGGAGGAAAGCGATTTCAAAAAATGTTAGTATATTTTCATCGATCATGACACCCAGACCCCGAAACCACCCTCCGTTCAAAATTGATATATATATATATATATATATATATATATATATATATATATATGACTTATGTCACACTGTAACTCTCGTATTTATGAACAGATTTGGATGTAATTCAGTGTGTACATAGTACATACCAATCTCTCGACCGAGTTCGTTGGCCAGCATCATCCGCCATTTTGTTTCAAAATGGCGGCCATTTAAAATTTTTAAAAAATTTAAAATTTGAAATGTGGTACCAAAAAATTGAAAATGGAAAAATATTTTTTTCTTATGTATTTGACCTTTATACAAAGACTCCATAGCAGTTTTTGTTTCGTCTATATCTTAAAAAATGGCTGAGTTATAGCATTTGGAATTTCTAGCGAAGCTGACATTTTGAAACGTACTGAATTTTGTCACGCGATAAAAGGCGTATTTATGAACCGATTTGGATGTAACTTCGTTTATACATAGTACAGACCAATGTCTCGAACGAGTTCGTTGGCAAGCTTCATCCGCCATCTTGTTTAAAAATGGCGGCCATTTAAAATTTTAAGAAAAATTTAAATTTGAAATGTGGTAGCAAAAAATTGAAAATTGAAAAAATATTTTTTTCTTATGTGTTTGACCTTGATAAAAAGATTCGGGAGCAGTTTTTGTTTCGTCTATATCTTAAAAAATGGCTGAGTTATAGCATTTTGAATTTCTAGCGTGGCTGACATTTTGAAACGTCCTGATTTTTGCCACGTGATAACAGAACGTATTTATGAACCGATTTGGATGTACCTTGGTGTGTACATAGTACATACAAATAACTCAACCGAGGTCGTTGACCAGCTTCATTCGCCATCTTGTTTCAAAATGGTGGCCATTTCAAAAAATTTGAAAAAAAATAAATTTAAAATGAGATACTAAAAAATTGGAAAATGAAAAATATTTTTTTTGTATGTGTTTGACCTTAATACAAAGATTCCGGAACAGGTTTTGTTTCGTCTACATCTAAAAAAATGGCTGAGTTATAACATTTTGAATTTCTATTGTGGCTGACATTTTAAAACGACCTGATTTTTGTCACGCGATAACAGGCGTATTTATGAACCAATTTGAATGTAACTTGGTCTGTACATAGTACATACCAATGTCTCGACTGAGTTCGTTGGCCAGCATCATTCGCCATCTTGTTTCAAAAGGGTTGCCATTTTTTTAAAAAAATGTAATTTAAAATTTAAAATGAGGTATTAAAAAATTGGAAAATGAAAAAGATTTTTTTTATGTGTTTGGCCTTGATACAAAGATTCTGGAGCAGTTTTTGTTTCTGAAAATTTGTTCTTTTGTTTATATCTTAAAAAGTGGTTGAATTATAGCACTTTGAATTTCTATCATGGCTAACACTTTGAAACGATCTTGTATTTGTCACGCGATACCACATTTATTTGCCTATTTCGATGGAAGAAGGCATGTGGATAGTATACATCAATATCTCGACCAAGTTCGCTGGCCAGCTTCATCAGCCATCTTGTTTCAAAATGGCGGCCATTAAATTAAAAAAAAATTATATTTAAAGTGAGGTGCAAAAAAATTAGAAATTGAAAAAGGTTTCTTTCTTAAGTATTTGACCTTGATATAAAGATTCAGGAGCATTTTTTGTTTCTCTTTGTCTTAAAAAATGGCTCAGATATAGCAGTTTCAATTTCTAAAGTGGGTGACATTTTGAAAAATCTGATTTTTTGCCTGCGACAGCACTCGTATATATCAACCGATTCCGATATGAGTGAGCATGTGCGCAGCAATTACTAAGGTCTCGACCAAGTTCACTGGTTAGCCTCATCTACCATGTTGTCTTAAAATGGCAGGCACTTTAAGAAATCGCCGAATTTGGCAGCCAAATATAAGTGACTTTAAATAAAAGCAACCTGGATAAAGCTGACTAATTTCGCGAAATTCTCATTCATAATGATTTAGTATTGATAAAAATTAGTATTGAATCTCCTACATTCGGTTTCCACTTAATTGAGCTTAGTGTGTTTGAATAATATAAGTTGGCTTTTTAAAAATAAGGAATATGAAAGCTACCTCTTCCTCCCGGCACTGGCCGGAAGGACTTTTTTGAAATAGCACCTCACAGAAAAATGTATAATTCGAAATTTACTACGATTTATAGTTATTCTCATTTTTTTTCTTTTTTAAACGGAGCTCCAGGTCCACATAAGAGGCTTATGTCTTCTACTGCGATATGCATTTGCATGTGTGTATCGTTACTTATACTGCGAGATAATTTTGTTGCCTATTTTGAACCCTATTAATGATGGCTCTTTCATTGTTTGCCAAGATCTGAAATGCGTCATTGCTTAGTGAAAGGTTGTACAGGCCTGCCATAAGTTATATTTAGTAAAAATATCCTATTACACTAGAAACAAGGCAAAAAAAGTCCCATTCTTCTACCATTAAAACTGACCGAGTAATAGGTATTTAAAGTTGAAGTATTATATATATATATATATATATATATTTCTGCGAAATAGGGGTCATTCACAAAATTACTAGAAATATAAATAATCGTCGGATAAAAAAAAAAAATAATAGTTGAGAGTAAAAACAGATTACAATATAAATTTGAAATCTAGATTCATTCTGACATATTAAAGAAAAAGATACAACTTGTACTAAAAATATAAGTTAAAAAATACCTGAATTTTTGTTAAATGAAATGGTGAAAAACAGCAATCCCAATTCTTTAGAAAATGATATATATTTTAAAATGCTATTATATTATCTAATCTAAAACTGAATAAAAATTAAAGTTATCTTAAAACTTGCATGAAGTAACTCCCTACGACTGCAGTTCAGAAATTTACACGCAAAATAAATCCTTCTAGCACTTCAAGCACTTGTACGATTCCCCAAAGCATGGCCCAATTCATCTCTGTTTAGGTGCAGAAAATTGGCATAAGTCATGCAATTCAAAGTTTCATAACTCGGTCAGTTTTGGTGTTAGATGAATAGGGCTTTTTTGACTTACTTGTTAGCGTAATAGGACAATTTTACTAAATATCACTTATAGGACCGGGGACCGTATAAAAATGTAAAATTCGTAACTTTTTAAGAAATGTTTTCATTGATCAATACGACCTATTAAACAATTTTTTATCTCATTTAAAACATATTTGTAATTGGAAATATATTTCTATTACTAATTGTTTAGAAATTAGCCATTGGACACCTCTGAGAGGGGATACCTTGTGCATATGTATATACGCTATATGGCCAAAGGTGACCGGTCACTTGCGATTTTAGATGTTTTTTTTTAATATCTAGAAAAATACATAAGCAATTAACCTGAAACTGCAGGTGTGTAAACAGTATAGTATAGGATATATATTTCCGCGAAGATATTTTCCCGAAACCCCATAGGGGACCGTCAACAAATTGAAAAAAACGAATATCTTTTGGATAACCCTGTAAAAACTAATGTACAAAACCGTTCAAACTCGAGGTTATTAATAAATGGCTTATTGTAATACACTATGTTCATTTTTATGAGGATAGCATGTATACTCGTAGAGATATTAAGGTTTTTATAAAAACAGTCCCAAATTTCGCCAAGTGTTTTTGCTTATAATTTGCAGAGTTCTTAATATAAAAAAAGTTCTTTTCAGAAAGTATGACAAACAACATTGTACACAATACTCTGCAATCAGAATTAAAAAGAAATAAAAATGCTTCACTGCGCATGCGCGAATGCAATCAAACTATAATATGCATAATGTTCTACCTAAGTATATAGAGCAACTTTTGTGAAAGTCTCAAAATCATAGCTTGGAAATTCCGAAAATTATCGTCGATAGAATAAGCTCGAAATCCCTTGTTCCCAATAAGAAGCAAAAATATGAGGGGTTGTATCAAATATCTGTTGATTAGTGCCCAGATAACGTATACAATATTGCACCTACTACTATATTTAGATACAACCCCTCATCTTTTTGCTTCCTTTTGGGAACAACGGATTTCGAGCTTATTCTATCGACTATAATTTTCAGAATTTTCAAGCTATGATTTTGAGACTTTTACAAAAGTTGCTGTATATACTTAGCTAATATATTATGCACATTATATTTTGATTGCATTCGCACATGTGCAGTGAAAAATTTTTTGTAAATCTGCTCATTTTTCATCCAATTTTTATTATTTTTTAATTCTGATTGCAGAGTATTGTGTACAATGTTGTTTGTCATATTTTCTGAAAAGAACTTTTTTTATATTAAGAACTCTGAAAATTATAAGCAAAAAACTTGGCGAAATTTGGGACTCTTTTCATAAAAACCTTAATTTCTCTACGAGTATACATGCTATCCTCATAAAAATTAACACAGTATATTACAATAAGCCACTTATTAATAATCTCGAGATTGAATGCTTTTGCTACATTAGTGTTTACAGGGTTATCCAAAAGATATTCGTTCTTTTTCAATTTGTTGACGGTCCCCTATGGGATTTCGGGAAAAAATCTTCGCGAAACTATATGACCTATACTATACTATTTACACACCTGCAGTTTCAAGTTAATTCCTCATGTATTTTTCTAGATATCTAACAAAACGTCTAAAATCGCAAGTGACGGTCACCTTTGGCCATGTAGTGTATATATGATTGTGTTGCATTGAAAAAAATAACATATTCAGATTCATACATGGTAAAAAGTAACAATACAGCAAACTCTGTGTAAGACGGAAATATGGTTTAACGCGAAAATTTAAAGTCCCGTAAAATGAATTTCAGTAGTTTAAACTTAGTAAAGCGGAATATTGTCTACTCAATCTCTTCCGCCTTAAGCAGAGCTGTATATTATTTATTTGGACGCAGAATTATTTGAAATCAGGAATTTTGCAAATTTTGAGATAGTAAAAGCATGTCATGTAATTTTAGTCGAATGACTAATTTGTCACCGTTCGGTACGAAATAGCTATAAAGAACTATGCTGGTCCTTTCAACGGAAAGGGTTAATACGAGATCCATCTGGATTACAAGATCATTTTATCCCGCATTTTGGCATAAAAAAAATTAAAGTGAGTGTATCTTCCTTTTATATATATATATATATATATATACAGGGTGCAATATGTTATCTATCGCCGACCTTTAATTTCTCAACCTTTGGTCGTAGACATATAGTTCCAATTACAAAAACGTTTCAAATGAGGTAAATATTCATGTTGTGGCATTATTTAAAGTAAAAAATAAATTTTATAAAAATTACGAAAACTAACTATTTATACGGTCCCCCAGTCCCTATAGTTATATTTAGTAAAAGTTTACACATATCATAACAGATATAACACAAAAAGTTTGACATCTGTACTACAAAAATTGACACAGTTATTAAATTTCAAAGTTTGAGGTTTTTACACAGGATTTTGTCTTTCATTGAGTGATCAGTTAAAAGATGAATTAAAATAATTCGAGATCAAAATCAGGGTGCAATGTCCTTTTTACGGCGAAGCCACTTTTAGCCGGTATCGTCTGTACTTTTGAGTGTTGTTCGACCCATAAAAGTTAGCTCAAATTTTTAGATGAAATAACCCTATATGGTGATTCCCCGATTTGGTGATACCGGCTAAAGGTGGTTTCGCCATAAAAAGAACATTGCACTCTGATTTTGATCTCGAATTACTTTAATTCATCTTTTAACTGATCCCTCAATGAAAGGCAAAATCCTCTGCAAAAACCTCAAACTTTGAAATTTAATAACTGTGTCAATTTTTGTAGTACAGATGTCAAACTTTTTGTGTTATATCTGTTATGATATGTGTAAACTTTTACTAAATATAACTGTAGGGACTGGCGGACCGTATAAAAAGTTAATTTTCGTAATTTTTATAAAATTGATTTTTTTTTCTTTAAATAATGCCACAACATGAATATTTACCTCATTTGAAACGTTTTTGTAATTGGAACTATATGTCTACGACCAACGGTTGAGAAATTAAAGGTCGGCGATAGATAACATATTGCACCCTGTATATATCATCCAAACTCTGCACAGCCAGATTCCTCGTTGGAAGTACATAAAAAATGCCCAAAGAACTGTACCTGTACTATTCGTAGTTTAATACGAATAGAATAATACGAAAAACAAAGTATGACGTCACAGCCGGATCAAGAAAAAACACTTTATTTGACACATCAACAGCAGTATTTGCAAATTATAAAGACAGATGTTCAAAGCGTCCACCGTGCATATCGAGGCAGGCTTGAGTGCGCCGTGTAATGGATGAGTGCACACGTCGTAGCAGCCCAGTGTCCACCAAAGTACAAGCAGCATGCAGACGAGCAACTAAGTCCGTTTCTGTAGTCACTACATCGCGATACACCAATTCCCTGAGATGGCCCCATAGGAAAAAATCCAAAGGTGTGAGATCGTCTAGAAAGATATGCAAATACTGCAGTTGATGTGTCCAATACGGTGTTTTTTCCGTGCACCGACTGCTGCGTCATACTTTGTTTTTCGTATTTTTCTCGTAAACTATGGATCGTACAGGTACAGTTCTCTGGGCATATTTTATGAACTCCCAACGAGGAATCTGGCTGTGCAGAGTTTGGTATCTATATATGGGACACCCTGTATATAAGATAGATAGTTTTATGTGTGAAATATCACCGATTCACAGTGTTCTTTTCCGTCACAAATTAGAGTATGTTGCGTAAATCTAAATTTTTGAAACAGGGGTATTAAAATAATTTGACTCTGGGCACTTTTTGGACTAAAACTTCGTTTATTTTCCGGTTCGACTGTACACGGCAACTGCGAGTCCGCCCCGAGAAACCATATTTCTCACTGAATTACATTCTTCGATTATTAGGCAATCTCAAATCTCTACAAAACTGACTTTTTGGCGTGAGCAGGTGAGTTTTGTTACGAAGTTGGGATATTTTCCAGCAGAGGGCGAAGGTGTCAATCTAGGAGGATAATTTCACTTTATTGGTTAATTAGCTGTTGATTGATGTCTGAAACTTTATGACGAAACTAGGCATGACCAAGACCCGGCTCCATCACTAACCACAAACGCCTGCAGGAAGCACTAACTGAGCAGTTTAATCTTAAGTTCGTCAGAAATTGAAGTCAAAAAGATAATAAATGTGTGATCCGTTAACAATGTTACCAAGAGCAAAACGGGTTTTGAAGATAAGATTTAAAGGGTCTAGCCGGATAAGCATGGCGAAATGGCCCCCCACAGCCGATGCTTGAAATAACATGTGTGGTAATAAGGCTCACCATGAGAATACAATATAGAGTATTTTTAGCCTCTGACCTTGAACTCTCCTTGAGATAACTGGGGAAATATGCGCCGGCGCTACTATTTTTAAAATACGTTTTCCTCAAAAAGTACAAAAGTTAAAAAAATTAAACCAACGCCAATTATTGAAGAATATATTAGTTCATACTACATATTTTTTTTCACATTTTTACAAAACTTTCAACATAGAAAAATAAACAAAAATATTTTTTTTTAAAATTATTAATGTACTAATTTTATATTTACACCAACCAAAAAATTACAGAATAAGCCTCAAAGTATGTACTTTTAAGAAAAAAAATTTCGTTAAAATCAAAGATGTGCTTTTTGAGTTATAAAAAAATAATGTTAGCAACTTGCTAAAATATTCGTAACTTTCCCTGTTTGCATTTGCAGAAATACGATACTATCAAAATCATTGGTCGATTCGTGACATTTCCACTCGGGCAGGATACGCAGTGCCCCAAAATAAGTGAATGTTTCCATATATACCACTTCCCTGTAGGTTTGTTTCGTGTTTGTAAACATTCTGTTTTATTTATTTATTTATTTATTTTTGGCGTACTGCGCATCCTTCTCGCATAATAATATCAAGAATTAACAAACAAAATGGTAACATTTGCCTACGATGATTTTCACATAGAAGAAAGCTATGGGGCTGAACAGTGTACGTCACTTTAGGGGAGAGCGTGTGTGGGAGGGGGGGGGGGGATCTGGCACCTGACATCGTAGGATATCTGTAGGGGAAGGGACGTATCATTTTTGATCAAAACAAAATTTACTTTTTTGGTATCTTTTTCTTTACATCCGTTACTTAATTTTTTTAAGTCTGTTTTCTTCTTTTTATGAAAATACAAAGTTATAATTAAAACCATTGAATGATTATAAAACATTTCATTCCAAATTAGGGAATAACCCAAAGTTCGCCATTAATATTCTCCTGCCGTATGCGTATATAATTCGTTGTTAGAGAAACCAGATTCGAAATTATACTTGTTATTTTTGCTAGTAAAAGATGGGGAAGAACGTTGTCCGCCTGTTTTGTTTACAAGGAGTTCTGTTTAGCACCGTGCAAGGGCGAAGTTCAAGAAGACAATATTACTGTTCAATGCATTATGTAACAAAAAGTTATTATTAAAAACTTTTAAATAATATTTCTTTAAAATGTTATTTGGTATAAAGTTATTTCTTATATGACAGTGATATCTTATGAATTTCTTCTCTTTATTTAAATAAGTAAAATATGCGAATAAAATTGTACAACCATACCGGTATATCATTTCAAAAGTATAAAAAGAAAAAAAGGAAAACAATTGAAAAAATAAAAAGAATTTTTAAACTCTGATAATAATATTATTAGGGGGAGGGGGATTCCAGAAATGATAACGAATGATATCGGAAGTTTGGGAGGGGGTCCGGAATTACCAAAAAGTTGATAACTTATATATTTACAACCCCTATAGCTTCACCTGCACAATGGACTACACCATCGATTTGATATTATTATGAGAGAAGGATGCGCAGTACGCCAGAATAACAGAAGGTTTACAAACACGAAACAAACCTATAGGGATGTGGTATGTATGGAAACATTCTCTGATTTTGGCGCATTGCGCATCCTGCCTGAGTGAAAATGTCACGAATCGACCAATGCATTGATAGTAGCGTATTTCTGCAAAAGTAAACAGGGAAAGTTACGAATATTTTAGCAAGTTGCTAACATTATTTTTTTATAACTCAAAAAGCGCATCTTTGATTTTAACTATTTTTTTTTTCTTAAAAGTACATACTTTGAGGCTTATTCTGTAATTTTTTGGTTGGTTTAAATATAAAATTACTACATTAATAAATTTAAAAAAATATATTTTTGTTTATTTTTCTATGTTAAAATGTTTGTAAAAATATGAAAAAAAATATATGATATGAACTAATATATTCTTCAATAATTGGCGTTTGTATCATTCTTTTAACTTTTGTACTTTTTGAGAAAAACGTATTTGAAAAACAGTAACGTCGGCGCATACTTCCCCGATTATCTCAAAGACAGTTCAAGGCCAGAGTCTAAAAACACTCTATACTGTATTCTCATGGTGAGCCTTATTACCACACATGTTATTTCAAACATCGGCCGTGGGGGCCATTTCGCTATGCTTATCCGGCTAGACCCTTAGGGAAAAGATTTTGAAGATTTTAATTTAAATTTTGAATTTTAAAAGGGTTTTCATTTCTATCTTCCATATAAATAACTGAAAATACAAATGCCGTTTTTATTTATCTATCCAGTTATTGCAAGGAATCGTCACTTAATATAAAGCTTAACTTCTTTTCCTTCACATCTGAATTTGAACTGAATCTATTCTTCATTATTTTCCCCTTTAAATGCAAGAATTTCTGACACGGTCAAAGAACTTTTCCTTCCTCCATCCTAGAATCCATAAAGAACTAAATTTAGTAAAAGCAACGTCAGCAAAAAAACGGAAGATCCTTTTTTTTTTCTTTTTGATTCACACTTAACAAAATCATCTCGATGCAGAAAAGACAGTGCGCCAACAGCTGAACTTGCATATTACTTTAATTTAATGCATGAACGTTATTTAAAAATATAATAGCCACAATATTTCTCATTATTGAAATAAAGAGCTTATAAAATTAAAATTGAGTGGCTCGAGAAGAAAACGAAAAGGCGAGGTTTATTTTAAATTAGTAAATCAAATTCAGCTTTATATGAAAATGAAAGACGTTCTTTAAGTGACGGCAAAAATGCTTTTGAAGAAAATGTCAAAACGAAGATCTGAATTGAAGTGAAAGTTAAGTATAATAAAAGGGTAATATCACCGTGCCTACGCGTTTTAACTTTAATAAAAGATCAAATTAACCCTCAAACCGCAGACGATTTTTTAAAAATAAAATCGTGTGCTATTTTTATTAGATACTTATAAAAGTTATAAGGATTGTGTTAAAGGAATATAAAGAAAAAAGATTAAATAGCGACTGATATTTTTACTAGCTGTTACCCGCTACTTGCTTTCGTTCACGTAAGATTGAAAGAAGAACGAATGCATGAATTAGGTAACATTTTCACTCTCAGATTATTGGAAATATATAAAAATAACCAACTCTTTATGCCATTTTATAGTAGATAGCTCTACAAACTATAATAAAATATTATTCCTAATAATACTATAAATGTGAAAGTATGTTAAATGTTTGAAAGAACGGAAATGTTTCAAAATGGAATAATTAATGAATTTTTAACTTTGTATATAGGTGCATTATAATCCAGAAAAGGATTTAGAACTACGTTTTGTTTAGCATAATCAAATAGTCTTTTAAAAATTAAAA
The DNA here is from genome assembly GCA_963932465.1 of Maratus speciosus. Classification (NCBI taxonomy): domain Eukaryota; kingdom Metazoa; phylum Arthropoda; class Arachnida; order Araneae; family Salticidae; genus Maratus; species Maratus speciosus. Next base: position 305,928,226 of record OZ010789.1, on the reverse strand, counting down.
AAAAAATTACTTTCATACAGAATTGTTGGATTTTTCCATAAAAGATTACAGGGTTTTTTTTCTTTAATAATTGCCAAAATTACTTTTATACAGAATTGTTGGATTTTTCCGTAAAAGATTACAGTTTTGTTTTTTTTTTTTTTGCTTTTTTTCTTCAATAGTTGCCAAATTTTCAAAACCTTACCTAATAATATTTCCGCAGCAATGTATTAAATTTCAAATGAAATATTTACATGTGAATAATTAAAATTAAATTACAAGAATTAGATTATTACGTACAACAAACAGCTGAATTTGGCGTCATATTTGAACGAAAATTTTAAATACCTTTTAATGACACATGGCGCACGAATATCATGTACAGGAAATTGTTTCCTAACAGAACTGACGTCGTGATTAATAGCAAAAGTTTATTTCTAACTTATTTTCATATTTTGATATTTATGATTATTTGCAACATTTATTTTTAGGGTTCCGTTCATCTGACGAAACCCTATTCGTCTCACTCCTCTGTCTGTCTGTCTGTCACAGAGCCCATTCTCAGAAACTATATATGTTGAAGATTTGACATTTAGCATACTTGTAGCTGAACACCTCCCATCAAACGACAAATCATAAAATTTTGAAAATCCTAATATTTACCCCTCCGGCCTCTAACTTGTGTATTATAAGCAATTTTTCTAACTCAGCCCCTAAAGTTGGAGACATGAAATTTTGCATACTTATAGTAGAACACTTGTGATTACACGACAAATCATAAAAATTTCAAAAAGTCTTATATTTACCCCTCCGGTCTCTAACTTGTGTATTTTAACCATTTTTTTCTAGTTCAGCCCCTAATTAAGTTGAAGACAGGAAATTTTGCACACTTATAGTAGAACACTTGTGATTACACGACAAATCAAAAAAATTTCAAAAAGTCCTATATTTACCCCTCCGGTCTCTAACTTGTGTATTTTAAGCATTTTTTCCAACTCAGCACCTAATTAAGTTGGAGACATGAAATTTTGGATACTTATAGCTGAACACTTGCGATCACACGACAAACCATAAAAATTTCAAAAAGTTTTATATTTAAACCTCCGGTCTCTAATTTGTGTATTTTAAGCAATTTTTCCAACTCAGTACCTAATTAAGTTGGAGACATGAAATTTTGGATACTTATAGCTGAACACTTGCGATCACACGACACGCCCCCCCCCCTTTTTACCGGGGGGCACTTTTCTATCTTTTGCCGACAATGCTCACGTGATATATTATTGCACAGCCCTTTGACCACTCTTTCATATTATGCACCATAGCTTTACATATTTTACTTCCACTTTTTACCGCCAGGTGGCACCTACCTATCTTGGCTGCTATGGGCCCGATCACCTCGATTAATATATCTACGGATAGGTTGTCAAACGAAATTTCGTTCGGATAGAGGTTTGTTTAGAATGGAATACGTCCCCTGGTTGCAAAATGTGGAACTAACAGATTTTGCAAAAGAATAAAGTGTTTTGAAAGGAATGCCTTTCTGGACAGCATAGACCGACCTTAAACCGTCATTTTGACGTTTATTACTCATAATTCGAAAACTACTTGGAAGAAAAATTTGGATAAAGCAGAACATAATAAATATAAATCTATCAAAAAAATTGTAGGTTGCAATTCATATTTTTTTCGAATATTAATTTCATAATTCATATTATAAAATTTTTTAAATTACAAATTCAATGTATTTATGTTTGGGTTTTTTGGTATTATAATTGAAAAAACAAAACAAATTATCACATTAGGATTATAATTTCAGGACATATTAACAAAAATATGAGAATGTAATTTAACATTAGAAGCTCTAAATTTTGAATCTTTATAATTCAAGAACTTATCATCCAAATGACTTGAAATTTCGTTTCATTCATAGTTTGAACCAAAGATTTAAAATATATATTGTCAAAATTGGATGTTGCCATTGAAAAAAACAATGTTTGGTCTGGTTTTGTTTTGTAACTGGTCCCCTAAGCAAATTTTATATACATCATTTAAATGTTGACTTTATTTCCAATTGTTTGGTATATGTAAATAATTTTTTTGTATTATAATTAGTTGCAGAGTTAGTAGGAGGTGTTTTTTTTTTTTTTCACGACTGTACATCATGAGGTAAGCGTAAGTAATGCTTTCAGTTTCCAGAGTAACGTCGGTAGAATTCGAAGGTTTCTTGGAACACTCCTGGGCCATTGCATGAAAAACGGACAAAATGTCCTGAACGTGACTCTTACATAAATACCTATATCTACACTCTCAAAAATAATTTATTTAAAAATGAGAACTTCCGTGTACTCGTATTCTTTTAAGTACAATTATTTCAAAAAGAAGTACATTGTTAAAAATAATCTACTTAAAAAATGAGCATTTCTATGTACTCATATTTTTTAAGTACAATTGCTTCAAAAAGGAGCAGTATTCTACTTAAAAATGAAAATTTCTTTGTACTCGATTTTTTTAAGTATAATTAATTCAGAAACGAGTACATGATATTTTGAAGTTGTGTATACTTATACTTTATTTATATTGTATGCAGAAATGAATACATATATTTTGTATTTTAAAGTGTTAATATTGAGGTTTAAATCCTATGTGCTCAAAAATATGAGTTTTCTGATAAACCCTTTTCTTATACCGAATTGACAGTAGGGATTTCCAAGATTTTATTTAAAGATATGTCTATTTTTGTTATAATTTTTAATTCATAATACACACTTTTCAAATTTATTTACAATTTCATTGGAAATGTTAAAGAAGAAAATTTAGTTTAAAAATTGTTTTATTAGAAATTAGAATATTTAAGAAAGGAAAAATTCATCTCTGCTGTTAGCGATCTTCCGTCGCTGATTCACAAAAGGTGTCATTTGGAAGCAGCTGGTAACTGCTTTTATAGCACAGTCAGTACAGTACTGATTTCCCACCTAGAAGGACTCGGGTTCAAATTACGGGGCGACTCATACACAAAATTTCAAGAATTAAAATAGTAAATTCGTTGTTCTTTACTCCAAAAATTGTAGTTCTTCGCAGTTCAAAATTACCGTAATTAAAAATGGTGATTTGTCGGTTCTCTGTAATTTGGCTTTTTTTTTCTTATAGTGTATGTGTGTTTCTATACATGCTTATTTTCGAGTCCTTGTATGTACTCAAAAAAATGAGTACATGCGTTTTTCAAATTTAAGAGTTAAGTACTCGGATCTATTTTAAGATCGAGAAGTGCTCAATAATTAGTACAATTTACTTGTTTTTGATAAAAATAGTGTTTTAACAGTGTATTAACTTATAAGTCGGTAGAATATAAACTAGACATTAAATAACAAAAAACACTAGATCTTCATATTAACATAGTTTTTTGTAATTTGAGGATACATTAGCATTGTTAAAACAGCAGTAATATGTAGAAAAGCTGCCCCACACGTGATATGAAATGGTTTTTTAATAGGTTTAAGCATCTTCACCTTTTAAACCCTCTACCTAATTAAGCTGGCAAGAAGAAAGAAGTTGATTTTAACCCTTAAATGCCTGATTTTTCAAAAATCATTGTAATAATGTTTTTCGGCTTTCATTTTTTAAATACATCATGGGAAAAATACTTTAAAAAATCATATTTTGTTTTAAGTATAGTTTACGGCTAAAAAACAGTTTGTTACTAATCGGCAATACTGGTGTTTAATTGAAAAAATAATTTCCCTTGATAAAATTCTATAATATTAAACACACGAGAATATTAGGAACTATAATAAGAAATATATTTTACTTGCTCACTGCAGGTCAAAATAGGGTATTTCGCAAGCTCCCAAACAAAACAAAAAGAACAAGTAGCAACAATTTAAAAAATAAATCTATCTTTATTCTTAAACAGAACAAGTGTTGTCATCCACATGTTGAAAATTGATTTAATAATATTTTCAGAATGTATTTTATTGGCAACATTAGGCATTATAGCTTCAATGTTATTCTAATAGTATTTTAGAGCCCAAATTGGGTATGTTGCCGAAAGGCAACACCAGGCATTTAAGGGTTAAGAGAGGTTTAAAAATATCCACATTTTAAAACCTAGACCTAAATAATCTGGTCTTTTCTGGCCATTCCATGAAAAACTGACAAAATGTCCTTCATATGACACTTACATAAATGCCTATATCTATTAACTCATAAGCTGTTAAAATATAAATTATACATAAAAAAAGTACTAGATATTCATATTAGCATAGTTGTTTTAAATTTTAAAAAATATAATATCAATGTTAAAACATCGCTAATATGTAGGCAAGATGTCCCAACGTGACATGAAATATACCTTCTGTAAATAGATGTGATTATGTTTAAATTATTTATTTTCCTATTATGGCCTGATTTATATCCAAATAATTGTGCTATTAGCTAAATATTTACAAGTTAAATGCAACGCGATAACAACGTACTCTGCGGAATTGTATTGAATAAATGAATCGAGATATAAAGGAAAAATCTTCTAACAACATGATACAATTAAGAAATTCGCTAGAACTTTCGAAAACCATTCTATTTCTTCTTCAGGCGTAAAGAAGACGTTCTACTACTTAGAATGCTTTCAGTAGCAAGTCTACTTTGCACTACTAGTCTAGTCTTGCTCCTGCCTCTAAAGTGGTGGCATCCTCTTTTTACCAGTCTTGCTCCTGCCTTTCAAGTGGTGCCACTTCTTTTTTGCACCTGAAGAAGAAAGACAAAGTTCTTTCGAATGGCCTAGTCCTTTTCTTAAATTTGTGGTGTTATTGAGAAGTTTTTTACATTTATTGCATTACACCAGTTTGTTATGTTTTAATGTAAAACAATATATGCACGCTGCCCACAGCTGGAGAAAAAAAATAATTGATTACTTCTAAAAAGGGCACCAGGAAGTAGGATATTATAGCAGAATTTACTATATGTTTTCGTTTTCATTCTACAATAACGGATTTAAAATTCTGTTATTTATCAACTAATCATTCATCCATCACGAAATAAAGTGAGAAATATCATGGCATTAAGTGATTGTTTTAAATTAAGATAAAGAAAACTTCACATGTAAATTAAAGTTTATGATGTCAAAAACTAGAAAAAGGAGATAAGTGCAGAAATCGGGATTTTGCAGAAACGTCTGTTTCACTGCCTCAGTTGTAAAATTCAATTACTCAGTTTGTGTTTTGAGAAAAGGTGGCTTGAAAATGTCAGAACAATATGATTTACCACAATCCATGGCTTGGCGTGTTATCGGGACAGTTGAAATAGGGGAAACACAACAAAGTGTAGTGGACGCTGTTGGAGTGGCAAAAAGTGTCCATGAAAGGCTGTGGAATCGATTCCATGGAATGGTAGTCATCGACAAGTGCAAGATCGAAAATGTGCTAACACAGAAACTGATAACTGATATATCCTGTTAACAGCTCGTCGAGACGAAACGGGTAATGCTACTCAGCTGCAAACACAGTTGTTCTTGGCCACAGGACGAAGGACGTCCAGCCAAACACTCCGAAATAGGCTTCATCAGGGTGGTCTCTATTCACGTATTCCAATGGTCTGTATTCTATTGACCTCAAGCCACTGTGCGGCCAAAAGAAGGTGGGTAACCGAAGATCGAGTTTGGAGGCAACGTTGTTGTAATCAAATTCTGTTTACAGGCGAGTCCCGGTTCAGTCTGGATGTGACATCTGATGTGTTTTGGTATGGAGAAAAAGAGGCACTCAAAATAATCCCACATTCGTTCGTGAAAGATCACATTACAGACGAGGTGGGCTGATGCTAGTGGCTGGAATCAGCATAGGTGGACGTACTGGCCTGCATATCATTCGGAATGGCACTTTGACGGTCCAAAGTTATACAGACGAGATACTGAGACCTCATGTTATATTTTATGTTGCAGCAATTAGTGATTTCTTTTTTTCCATGCATGATAATGCCAGACTTCATACAGTTCGTCTTGTGGAAAACATGCTTGAAGCTAAAACAATACAGCGTATGGAATGACCAGCATGCTCTCCTGACTTAAATCCGATCGAGCATGTTTGGCGCATACTCAGACAACGCATTGCTGCGAGACCGAGGCCTCCTTTTACTTTCCGGGACATGGAAGTTGCAATTCTTGAGCAGTGGAACCGTATTCCCCAAAGTCTTATCTATAACCTCATCGCATACATGAAAAACAGGTGTGTAGCAGTCTTAGCTGTTCGAGGAGACCACACGCCATACTAAAAACCTTGCATCATTTCTAAACAATACTTTTTTTTATCATTTGCATGAAACCAAATTCTTGCCCTAAACCATCTTTTCATGTTTTTTTTCATCTTTTCAAACATTAAAAGCCCCCTTACAATTTTTTTGCGTCTTTTTTTCTGTATTGCGCATTGATGCACGTGTACTATCCATTTTATGCCCATACATGGCTGTCGTGTACTGTTTTCTTCACTTTTTTGCTTGCTCCCCTAATTTTTTTGAGCAGTGTATAAAGTAACTTTTTTTTTTAATATTTAATTTTCTCTTTTTCTTACATAATTATCACTTAATAATGAATTAAATTATGGCTAAAGCAACCATTAATAATATAGTACTACTTCTGACATTCATAATTACTACTTTTGATATTCCTTCAAAAATTCAGAATTTTTAAAAATCCGACATAGCCTCGGTCCCGATGATGCCGAATCTGTTAAATAACGGCCAAAAAAATTGAAGCAAACAAAGTTGACATTAATGTTTCTGTAATTCCAAGAGAAGAAATAATTTCAATCTTTATTAGATTTTTTTTCTGTAACATAGAAAATATCATATAAAGTAACTTTTTTTTTAAATATTTAATTTTCTCTTTTTCTTACATAATTATCACTTAATAATCAATTAAATTATGGCTAAAGCACCATTAAGAATATAGTACTACTTCTGACATTCATAATTACTACTTTTGATATTCCTTCAAAAATCCAGAATTTTTAAAAATACGACATAGTCTCGGACCCGATGATGCCGGATTTTTGAAGTTATACTGTATTATGTAATAATTTCTCCATACGAATTCCTTAGAAACCACTTTCAGAGCGGTATTGAGCTTAGTCCTTTGCATGACTCGTCTGCCAATTAACTGCAGTCCAATAGAAGATTTTTTATCCAGCAAAGAAGAACGAGTTAAGTAAAATATTTATCTGAATGAGCCAGTTATTATCTCCAACAAGTTTTCAAAATAGAATTTCCACAACGCATAAAAAATACTTAACCCCAAACTTTCATTTACTAGGCATTTTATTAATGTATCGTAGTTACGGATGCCCAGCAGCATACTATTCAGTTCTAGATGGGAGTGGATAAAACTTTTCCAAGATGTCGACAAACGAAGATCTTTAGGCCGCACGTGATTGCAGGCGATAATTACAACTCTTTACTGAATTTAGATAATTCCAGTCTTTTTTCTTTCCTTTCTTTTCCGTACACAAAGCGGGTTAATGTAAGCTTTACTTGTAGACACTTGTTAGATAGATACAATTATTTTTCTTCCTCAGACGCGATAATGTGTTGATAAATGATGATTGAGTGAGACTATTTCCATAATACTTTTAAAATGAATAAAAATGTGGTTATATATGTATATGTATATATATATATATTACGAAACAATTTAATGGGTGTAGTTGAAATATCACGTCGTGCTTTTTACGACATATTACTGGATTCGTACCACATTTTAATCAGCCGTTGGTGATGTTGTATAGCAGTCCTACCACTTAGCACAAGCATTGTTAGTGGAGGTGTCAACTCTGTGAAAATTTAGCAGCTGTAGAGCGATGTTAATATTTGTAGAGTCCAATCAAACACTTATTATTTCATGATAAAGACAAGGCAGGTTAGGCCGCGTGAGTGGTGAAAAAAGGCGTATGAAGAAATATGGGGTTTTCCCAATTAAAAGCATGGAAACGTAGTCATAGGAAACTGTTTATTCCATCCGAACATAACAACACTAAACAATTCCCACAGGATGAGAAATCAGAGCATTCCACTCGAGCATAAACTAGTTACTCATGCGAAATAGATGTTAATTCACGAAATGATTATTCTACATGGCTTAGGACACCATTGTAACAGGTTATGTAAACAATCAAACAGCACAAAAATCTTGTTCTGAGCTCTTGCTCGAACTATTTATTACGATGCGCGGAGGAAATCCGATTGAAATGGAAACTTCAGGCTAACCCAACCAAAATCACGAACGAGCTTCGAAGTGAAACTGGGATCCGACACTCAGCCAATGGAGAGCGATCAAGAAACGTCACAGGAAAGAATCCCGATTCCGCTACTGGAAGGATTTTGATGTGAAAAGGCTGTCTCCTAGCGGGCGGGAAAATGAGATGAAATAGAATAAAAATGTAAAAATGGCTTTGATAAACATTCGAAAAATTAGTAACTGCGTTCAGAACTTTACAGTTTGTCAGACGATAAAAATTAATGAAGGGATTAAAAGTTTAGATTACGTTTTGGAATAAATCTATTATTAAGATACGCGTTTTAAAATTATAGGAATTTAATTAGAAATAAATAATAGAGCGTATTAAAAAAAGGAAATAATGAATATGCCTGCAATTTTGAATAATTTAAATGAATAGTAAAAGTAAAATTTTTTATATAACATATATATATATATATATGCTTCAATATAAATAAAAAATATGCTATGTTATTAAAAATATGGGCGCAATGCAGTTCTCAAAAGTTGCAATATATCATATTCAAGAAATGTATTTAAAAAAAAGCTAAAACTTTAAGAGCAGATGCATAAAGTTGTAGAACTTTATGAAAAAACAATTAGAAATTAATATAAAAACAGCATTTCAAAATCACTAGCTAAACCATATGAATTTACTCTTCAGCAGGTGGAAAGGCATTATAAACTCCTTCTATATTTCAAATTCAATTGTAAAGTACTAATAGCAGGTGTCGTATGATGAGACATCCTTACATTAAACACAAAGCAAATATACAAATGAAAAAAATATTTTTCTCAATCAATAACTAATTTACCAAAAACCATTAAAAAGCAAAATAGAATGAAATATACTCTGTTAAAAATTTGCAGCATTCTGTCCAGTCATTTGGCCGTTTTTATCGAAAACGGTTACACATCCGTAATTTAACACTATTCTGACCATATTATTGGCCATTTTATGGTCAGAATACAGTTAAATTATGGTTATCAAACCGTTTTTCAAAAAACGGTCAAATGACTGGACAGAATGCTGCAAATTTTTAACAGTGTAGCAAACCAAATAGATATTTATATATATTAGATAATTTAAAGGTAGAGAATGTGAGCGAATGTCTCACCTCCGCCTGTACCTACCTTATAGCGCATAGATAACATTAAAATCTTACTGCATGAGTTCAGCATCTTGCATTAACTTGACAAAACTTGAAACTATAAATTCCTTTCCATTAGTCAAATAACAGTTCTATACCCCTTTAAGATCCAACCCGCACGATCGTGCGGGTTAGACATTCATTTAAATTTCTGCTTCTGAGTCGTATGTAATAAAAACTCGAATCGAACGTTAGTTCTGGTTTGCAGATAGAGTAAAGTATCATTTTTTATCATCAGGTAGCGATTGCAGCCCATGTTTTACTTTCGACGGGCATGACTAGCTTTGTTTACAAATACATCGGGTCTTGGTTATATTTCCAAATCTGTAGTTTCCTTCAATTTGTTTTAAATTAAGTCATTATCTTTTTAAAATCTAGACTATAAGACACCATCCTGCTACAAGCTCCAGAATCTACCACAAACCAAAGTGCTGCGAATTATTAAACTAGTCGTTGGGGGCCACCATAATACCACCATCATGGATATGCATAATATAAAATATGAAAATAAGACACTTGTAAACAATTTATAAAAGGCATTGCCATTCCAAAATAAAATTTAAACGTATATTTAAATATTTTTAATCCACAGTAATTCTCTATTACTGAAATGAGGGTACTATACTTGATTATCCCGTCGATCCATTTCGATAAATTATATAAATCACCAAACTACTTAAAAAATTATACAAATTGGCGTAATTTTTATTTTAAATATCGAAAGAACAAAGAAATTAGTAAAAGATTAATAAAAATAAAAATAAAACGTCGAATTAAAAATCACTTGATGACGTAACAAACACGCTTAACGCATTTAATGTCAAGTAACTGTGACATTTACGATAAGATAATATTGGCTTTTAATCTTATAGTTTGGCGATAGTTTGGGGTCGACAGAATAATCAAATAGTACCAAATTGCGCATAAGAAACATCCTTATAATTGCAGAAATGATAATTATATTAACTAACAATTTAGTTCTTCGGATTAAGCGTCTCATTTCCAATTAAAATATATCTTTGAATTAAAATTTGAATGAAATACAGGGTCATGAAAAACCGAAGAGTGTGGAAAATATTATTACAAATATCTCGGCAACTAATTATCCGATTGACTTTATTCTTTACGCAAAATTTGTTTTATTATTGTCTTTTATATTCACTATTTAAAATAAACAATTACGAAAATATTTATATTTTAGCAAAACGAATATTTCGAGAGCCCGAAAAAAATAGCTCCGTATAATCGAAGTTACTGATATTCAGTGGGCTTTTTTCCATTATTACATACTAAGTACACACCAAATTTCAAGTCTTTATCTCAATTTGTTCGGGGGATAGAGTGTTTACAGGCACACAAACACACAGACAGACGGACAGCAAATTTACTTTCTCAAAATATGTTTTTCGGAATCTACAGTGTCTGAAACGTGCAAATCCGTCAAAATGTTTTTTTTTTTCGATTTTTAAAACGATTACAAGACTTACCCTATACTACGTATCATGGGTAAGTAATAGTAACTTTATATAATGCTTTAAAAACTTACATGGATAATTATTTTTGCAAAAGAAATTGCCCAAAAACTTAGAAATTTGTTTATTTAAGTTAAAATCATTGTTATATATTTTCCATTGTATATATATGTGTGTGTGTGTGTGTGTGTGTCTGTATAGAAATGCATAAAGTGGATTTCAATGTTTTTATCTTTAAATGCAAAAGAAAAAAAATATATATATGAATTCGACGAAGTACAAAAAGGGAATGAATAAAGACTATAATTATTACAAAAGATTGTCTGAGCCAGGTATCTAAATAATATTATTGTTTTCAGTAGATTATTACATTTTTTCTTCATTGTAATTAATTGCGATGTTTTTTCTTTCTTGCGCAAAATCGACTAATGTAAGTTTTACTTGTCTATACTTGATAGAAAGAGAAAATCATTTTTCGTCACCGGTCGTGATAATTTGCTGATGAATGATGATTTATTGAGAACATTCCTACAATATTTTCTCGAATTAGCAAAGCCATTACCTTTTCTTTTTTATTAGCAGTGCATGCAAATGCATAAAGTTGCTTTCATATTTTAAAATTTTTAATTGTAAAAATTGCTGGAAAAGATTAAGTTCATAAAAACATAAATACATGGCACATTAAAGTTTGAAATTAGATTGTCTCGAACAGGTATAAAATTAATAAATGTAATGAAGATATGTTTTATACTTACGAAGATACGTTAGATAAAAGAGAGTAAAAAAATAAAACTATTATGTCACACATGATCCCAAAGGATGCTTACAAATCTTCATTGGAGATAGGTAATAGCAATGCATGAAATTTCTTGCGTGAAGGATGGAAATGAAAGCTTTTGTTTGCAATTGTTAAAAGAAAACAATTAGCTCCTTTTTTCCAGACGTGATAATTTGTTGATAAATGATGATTAACTGAAACTATTTCCATGATATTTTTCAAGCGAGTGTTCCTGTTTTATGCCCTTTATGGAGTCTAATTATGGATGCTCAAGCATTTAAGCATAAAAAGAATTTTGTGGTTTTGTCAGTATATAGCGAGTTTGAATTTGAGAAAAGACTTAATGGAAAATTAGTTGATTTCTCTAGAATTAGCTAATCACATTATCTAAAATTGCATGTGAGACGTGTAAACAGTTAGTTATTTAAGTTAAATAAATTAGTTATTTTCTTCCAAACTTTTTAAGAGTAGATTTGCAACAAGCTTAATAATAACGTGTAGACTACCATTACCATGCGTTCCATTCATTTAAAGTAATTACAAATACATGATTGTTTCTCGTTGTGAAATATTAAGGGGTTTATCTGGTCTAGAATTTTAAAAAAATCATGTTTCTTTTGTTTGTTTTTTCTTATTCATAAAATTTATACCTTTGAGAATATATACTCGAGAGAAAAATTTTAAATTCCAATAATTTACGGAGTTACAGCTATTTTAGTGACGCAGCAACTAAGCCCGTCACGCCGGAGTATATCTGATAACAAACGGTGAGAAACGCCCGACTACTATAGGTGCAGATTTACGGTCGCCAGTCGCCACGTGGCGAATAAATTCTTTTCTGTGACTGACTTTCAGTGTCTTAGTCGCCAGAGATCAATTTCCAGTGTTCCCAATCTCCGTCGTGGAATTTTTATATATTTTTTTTTTCTTTTGCAAATACAAAAGCACCTGCTCCTTTCACTGGCCGAGATCAAGTATGACCTTGATAAAAAGTCAGGGAATTTTTGCGATGTCAGTTACTGTCGTGAACGCAGCCCTGTGATGTACTGCTTTCTTGCCAAACATTATGCTCGAATATAATTCTGAGCATGTCCGCTCCACTACAATGCTTAGCAGCTGCAAAGCTCGGCACATAAGCGCGCTAATGAAAATAAAGCTTCTCCTTTGGACACCAGCGAAAGCAAGCATTTCTTCGAAGGTTTCGTCCGAAATCCAGAGCTGAAATAAATACTCTTTTACTGCAGATCTGCTCATGAGACAGTCCAAAGATCCCGATGCGATGGAGATTATTTAAGGGCTTTGAATCATGGAGTTGCGAGGATAGAGTCAAGTCAACGCGGTGCTTTAGGAGTACCGACGTGGAACGTTTTACCGCCACGCGAAACCTCCAACGAAATTGGGATTCCGAACTCTGAAGAAAAAAGAACAAAAAGAAAAATAAACTCGCGCGAAAAAATACTTAACGCGAGGTATATTCTTGCTCTGTAAATGTTTTCTGCAAGTGCGAGATTTTTATAGTGCAAAATAATCTTACACATTCCTAATTTTTTTTATATGTATACTTTTATATGAAAGAATCAAAATAAGAAATAAAGTTTTCCTAATATTTCCCATTATCGTGACTGCTTAGCTTATACATGTTTTGTTATTCAATTGTATCTTTTCCAACTTTATCTTCTGATTTTTCCAGACTAATATTATACTTTTTAATATCGAAGTTTCCAGAATTTTAGGATTAAATTAAATATACACATTTGTTGTAATTAGTCTGTGTTTTGTTGTACATGTGTATTTATTAATAAAACTATTTTTCATTTTTAATTCGTCAGTTTTTTTGTTAAGTTTTTTCCATATAAACACTATTGTTTTATGAGTTTGTTTCACAATGTGGCCGTTAAATTTTGGTTAGGAGCTAAAGCGGCGACTGGATTTTGGTTTTAAGGAGCCACTGGCTCCTTAAAAATTTTGGAAATCTACACCTATGCCGACTACCCGACAATTTTTGTAATTATAACGACTTGACTCGTCACCAATGGAACCATGTGTAAATCATTTAAAACAGCACTTTCCTTAACATCTGCATTTTTATTTTCCTCACGACACTACATCACTGAGTTTTTCTCAAAACTATGTTTTTCAGCATGGTTGACATGATATCTCAAGTTCTAATTAACCGATTTACTTCAAATTTTGTACCAACCTTCAATGATGACTTTCTATCGGTGTTACAATTTTTATATCAAAATTATATTTTTACTATTTAGAAAAATAAAAATTAGGAGAAAAAAAAAGTGTCGAAAACGTCTTTTTTTTCAGACAGCCGGGATTTTGCGGAAAAAAATCCGTTTTCTCTTAGGTAGGGCTATAACGATATTCTTACTACATAAGAATTTTTTTTCAGATTACCAGAAGGGTTGCAATCGTTTAAACCAGCATACCCTTTTTATTTCTACCCCCAACGTTACCAGCTTATAACTTATTCAATTTTCATTTTTTTTACATTTTCAAAATACCAATAAATATGTTGCAAAAAAAGGAATGGTAAAATAAATTTTTTATCGAGCTCGACAAAACGTCCAAAATTTATGCCTCTAGACCAGAATACTCCATTGATCAGAATACCTGCAAGTTTTATGAATTGAGAAAAAAAAGATTTTGTGATTTTGTCAGTAAATAGCGAGTTTAAATTTGTAAAAGACTAAATGAAAGATTAATTAATTGATGCTTTAGATATGGCCAATGACCTTGTCTAAAATTGTATATTTCACGAATAAACAAATTGCAATGAACAAAAAGTCTTGCATTCAATAAGAAAAGATATTAATTAAAAAGAGAACCTTTTAACTAAATAAGTTATCTGTTTTCTTCAGAAAGGTTTAAAAAATAGATTTGTAACAAAACAAGTGCCCTTAATATTAACATCAATACTGCGATTCAAAATGCATTCCATTCATTTAATGTAATTACGAATGCAGGATTGTTTCTTTTTATGGAATCTAAATAAAAATTCCTGCACTTTTTATGCATCTAAGAATAATAAAAGATTTCAGAAATTATTCGGAAAATTGTGAGTTTGATTAATAAGAATATATTTGTTAAAAACGCATATGCTTGCTCAATGGTACACATAAACAAGAATCTTTATATGAACTTGTACAATTAAAATTAATGATAAAAACATAAAATCTACGTTTCGAACTGCTTCTGCAGTCGTCCTCAGGATAAAATAAGATGTTGAAATGATTAAAAGACTAGAGACGAAAGCTTCATGTGTGAGACAATTTGTTGATTCTTGACCAATTACATGACTGGAAAAATGCAGTGACGCCATCCAGTGAGTACATCAGAAAAATTTTATCTTATAATATACCAAAATCTGGCATAATATTAATAAAAAACTCTTTATTCCTTATCTGTTTGGAATATTTCAATTTTTTATTCTCTTTTACCATGAACTTCCTTGAATGTAGTCCGTTCCCCCGTTCATAGATGGTGACACTCGATAATCTTTAATTGAACTTTCGATTCAATCCCAATTTCTTTCAATTTAAAACTTTTCTGATGCACCCACTGGATGGCGCCAGTGCATTTTTCCAGTCATGTAATTGGTCAAGACTCAACAGATTTTCTCTCACGCAGGATGCTTTCGTCTCTAGACTTTTAATCATTTAACGTCATATTTTATCCTGAGGACGACTGCAGAAACAGTTCGAAACTTAGATTTTATGTTTTTATCATTAATTTTAATTGTGTAAATTCGTTTAAAAGTTCTGATGTGTTGTACCATTGAGCAAGCTTATGTGATTTTAAGAAATACATTCTTATTTCTTATATTTTATGGTGCAATTGTCCGGCATGTGTTAGTGAATTTGAATTTGAGAAATAACGTTGAAAATTTTTTTGAAATGTTTTGCCTTTAAAATAGCTAATGGCGTTGTCTAAAATTGCATTTTTCACGTGTAAACAAATCGCAATGAACAAAAGTTTTTCATTCAATAATAAAAACAATAATTTAAAAAAAAAGCAATTTATCAAATTAC
Source organism: Maratus speciosus (assembly GCA_963932465.1). Taxonomy (NCBI): domain Eukaryota; kingdom Metazoa; phylum Arthropoda; class Arachnida; order Araneae; family Salticidae; genus Maratus; species Maratus speciosus. The sequence continues at coordinate 305,912,552 of OZ010789.1, read as the reverse complement.
AACGACTATTTGGAAAACGATTTTTTTGAAGACTAAAATTTAAGACATAAAAAATCGCACGGAGTTGATCATACATTACGTACGCCATGAATTAAACATTAATAGTGTTATTACACATAAAAATTGCAAGCGACAAAAATCGCCTGCGACCCGTCAGATTTCATGAAACTTAAGTATTATCCACCTGAAACTTACGTAAATATCCAAGCATTTCATTGGCTGTTCGGGAAAAGGCTTTTCCATCGTCAGATTTCCAAGAAATCTGACGGCCAATTTTAAATGAAATTTCATTCTTAAACTGCTAAACATCCGACAATATTACTTTTTACACCGTCGGATAGAGAAAAAAATGTACCTTTAAATGCAATTTGTTTGAAAGCTGTATCTCAACTTGTTTCTGAGTTATCAATTTTTTTTGTATTTTTTATTACTTTTTTGTCATAGTGGCAACAGAAAGTATCCATCATTGTTGAAATTAAAGGGAAATACAGATTACTGTATAGACCCATCAGAAAACGAATAAATTGCAGATTAAACCAATGAAAACCTTCAGATATGCTTTTGATTTCCCATCCTGACGAGAAAAATAACCATTTTTCCAAATGGTTAAAAAGAAAATATTTTTATCTAAATAAGTTATGTTGGTATTTTTATGTTAGCCGAACGCCAATAGCATTTTATCCATAGGAGCTTTCATTTTTTTGCATGTGTAAATTAGAAACAATGTTTAGATAATGAAAAAAAAGGCATAGATTTATGGTATTATTTCTTATTTATTCATTTTATGTTTTAAATTAAATTAGTTAAATGTATGAAATGTATGTTTGTAAAATGTATGTATTATGAAAGTTGTGTATTTTAAATGAAATGAGTGAAATGTTTCTATTTTAAATGAAATGGACTTTGGAACAAATTTTTGGAACAATTTTTGGCAATGGAAACAATTTTTGGCGATTTATCGCTTGCATCGGTTGGCATAAATGCGTCGTTATGTTCTTCAAAAACCCTTTAAAAATAGATTTGCAACAACAAAGATCAAGGCTACTACTCATCACGTTTCCTGTTCATTTAAAGTAATTACAAATGCAGTATTATGTAGGTTCTATCTTCGATGGAAAATGATAAAACTCTTTCAAAATTTTCTCCTTTAAAAAATGAAGATTTTTATGCTGTATGTGGTTCAGAAGGTAATTACAACACTTTAAATACTTTTCTGCAATTGCAATGCGGGTTTTTTCTTACTTAATGGGGGTAATGCATAATCTTTAAAACTGTGCACATTTTGGTTGTGGAAAATTATATTCCTTCCCCATGTGATAATTTGTTGATGAGTGAGGATTCATTATTTGCATAATGTTTTTCAGATAAGTATTTTCTTTTATCTTGTTTCGATATTATATAAATGTATATAAGGATGCATAAAGTTAAAAAATTTCCAGCTTTTAAATGTTAAAAATTATGATTATGATAAATTGCACCTTGGATTTGAATTTTTTCATTTATATTGTTGACAAGGGCTATTTCAGTAATAAAGCAAGCGAGTTGATACTTAACCTTTAAATTTCATTTTTTTCATTTCACAGAATACACAGAGGGCGTTCATGCATTTTTCGTGACAATTTTTGAAAAATAAACATATAAGCGATGAGAAGAATTTTGCTTTCTAATATGTTCAGTCTGATAGCTTTTATGTTTAACTATCATATCACATCTTGATTTCCAAAATAAAAGAGCTTTTCTTAAAATATCAAAGGAGATTTTGTTCTACTTTCCAGAATCTATCCAATGTTTTGGGATGTCGCTTTTAAACAGCAAATGGAAAATTAAGGAAAATTAATTAGGAAAACTTTCCTTATCCTGAAAGAAAAAAAACCCATCTTGATAGCTGCAAAACTCACAGAGATATGCTCGTTTAACTAATTCGTCAGGTTTTAAGGGATTAGACATAAATTGAAATGCTTGTAATTCAAGAATTGTTGTAAACAACTCAATTCATGTTCTATTCTCTCACTATTGTTCTGTTATCTCAATTTATGACATATTTCTAGTTGATCCCTTTCACCAAACAGGTGTATTAAATAAATGTCTTAAATCGCATTTTAAAAACGTATAATTTTATGGTTTTCCCTATCTTGTATTCTAAATGCATCAATATTATCTTATTGAGAGGCATGCTTAAGTGGTGTAACTCACAAATTTTGGCAACCCTTTCACCGTCCGAGGGTTTTCCTATATTTTTATAAGAATGCTTGTAACTTATAGAATATATATATATATTTATTAATCGCAGTTTGATGCTATAATATCTTTATTATCACTTTTTTCTATGTATAGATCAAAATAAAATTATGTTTAAAATATTTTTGTCTACAGCCATTTTAACATGATTTCTAGTAACGGAAAAATCCGGGCCAGCCGGTTAAAGGGTTTATCAGGTTTTGCAGATATAACAATGGATTTTTTTATGTTTCATTCAGGAATGGCCAAGGAAAATTTTCGTAGTTAGAAATTTTACCCTACGCGACATATAAAAATTTAGTTTGTGTATTTTCTCAAATAGGGGTTTGTAACTTACGCGATCAAATTTTGCACCTTTTTTATGAAAATTTGCAGTTGGAGGTATATGTCAAGGAACAATATTTAAGGAAATAGGCTATTAGCTCCATCTTTATGAATCACCTTGTATATATGTGCGTGTGTGTAAGGAATTTAGCCACGTAGAAATAACTAGACTTCGTTGTTCACCGAACTTATTTGTTTAGCAGTTCAATGGTACAACCACGGTCTTAGAAGATCAGTCGCTATCAGTGCCGTCACTAGGCAGGAACAACAGGTGCACCCGCATAAGGCCGACAATGTAGGGAGGGGCCCAAAGTGCTGTTCACAAGAAATTATATTTTTAAATCTTTAATTGTCCCGCTTTTCTATCGCGCGGTTATTAAATGCAGCAAAAATTTTAAAAAGTACGAATTCATATGCGAAATTGAACACTTGAACACTGTCAGAAAAATTCATCAATATACACTAAATTATTCCTCATTTTTTAACAAGTAATTTCCGTACATCTAGAAAACATGTTTTATCCGTGAATGCTTCCAGAAAGCCTGAAAAAGAGGAAGAAATTCCGTTCATTCCTGGCACGAATGCTCTCTATTAATACTAAAATTCGAATTTATTTAAAAAGAAAAACCAAAAATTGTATGAATTAAGATTTATAATTTAATTAAAAGAAGAAAAAATGTTTTCGAATTTAGAAATAAATAACAATTACTTTCTTTCTACATTCAAAAGTACTCACAATTCATTTTTTTTATTTTAAGTCGAATAAGGTGAAAAAGTCTTAAAAAATTAATTTATAAAGTTGCTTATAAAAATATATTCGCATTCAACATATTTTTTAAATGAACACATTTAATAAATATTAAATGGGGAAAAAATCGATTTTACTCAAAAAAAATAAATAAATAAATAAAATAACTTATCGAATAAAAATACAAAATTCATATTTTTTATTTAGCTAACTACTTAAAAAAATTTATAATTCCTATTTTTATCCTATTTTAATACTAAAGTATTAAAACCCCAGCCACAATCTCATTAAAGACGAAATCTTCCCGAAATTAACGTCAAAATTCAAAGCTTTTTAAAGAAATTAATCAAACAATGCCCATTTGAAGCAAACATATTTACTTCAAAGCATTTCAACTTTGCCCAGCTGTATCGCGATCGTTAGCGAAGAGGTCTCGTAACGCTGGGATGGCTGGTTCAGTTGCAAAAACGGCACGGTTTTTTTTTCAGACTTTCTTCAATTGATGGATATTTTACCTCCTGTAACGGAGAAAAAAATAACGGATATTCGTCAATTAACGGAAAAATCTTGGCAGCAGTGCTGCCAGTATAATTTCCGTCTTTTTGAAAGTATTTCTGAGAGTGAAGTTTGATGATTGGTTGGTTGTGTTTATGACGGCCAATTATTATCACGAGGGATATAGGCCCTAAGAGGGAGGAGTGCCCTTCGTGGGGGTCTTTCTAAGGGAACCTAACCCGTATTAACGCTTGGAAATCCAAGGTTCGAAGAAAACCACGAAAACTTCAAACGATTAGGCCGACGGCGATTGGGTTCGAACACAGAAATTCCCGTCTACCAGCTTCGAGAGCAGAACCTCTCGGCCACTGGTGGGGCGAGAGTGAAGTTTGAAGTAACGATTCTGATATAAAATATAGAAATATACTCTCCGCTTAATATTTTACAGAATCGTCATGATTTTGCTTTAATTGAGTCTTACCCAAATATCAATGTCGCTCTTCGAATATTTCCAATTCTGCACGTTTCTATTGCTTCGTGAGAGAGAAGTATTAGCAAGGTGAAATTAATAAAATATTATTTAACACGTTGAGCGCCACGGTAACTGGCACTGAAGCGCTGAAAATTTACAATGTTTAAAGTAATTTTTAAGAAAGTATAATCCTGTAATAAATAAAAGGTAGGTAAATTTTAAATATTTGTTCAGTAATTATTTAAAACAATGTATATTTTTTCAGTTTTGTATCATATTTTAGACGTCAGCCATCGGTGAATGACGCGTTTTAAACAGAAAGTTCAGTGTCAGCCACCGGTGGTTGACGTGGCGCTTAACATGTTAAGATCAAGCATCCGACACGAACGATTATCCAATTTTTCTATTATTTTAATAGTAAAATCACAATATCGTCCAAAATATTAATTATGATGATATAATTAATGACTATCAGTTTTATATATATATATATATATATTTTTTTTTTTTTGGGGGGGGGGATGATTTTTGTCAATAACAGATCTTGAAAAATTTGACGTTTATGTGATGAAACGTGAAGATCAGAATAAAGGCATGTATATCCCTTTTAAAATGTATTTTTATCATTTTTAGCATGTATTAACTTAGTTTAGTGATTATAAGTGACTTTCCTACATAATTTCATAATTTTATTACATAAATTTGTAATTAATGAATTTGCTGAAATGAAAGCCAGAAAAGTGCCGTTAAAATAAGTCTTATTAAAAAATCTATTGCAAAGTATTTAATTTATTATTTTCTCAAACTTAATTAATTAAGGGGCCTGAATGCAAATTCCTACACAGGGCACCAGAAACGTTAGTTACGGCGCTGTTCGCTGTTATGAAGGCTCAGAGAGGAGTATATTTTAATGATCACATCATGGGTTCTATGAATGGCTGGATACCTCAAAATCTGCTTTCTTTGCACATGCTGCCGCAGATCTTCTTTTTTTTTCGATCAGAGGGAGAAAGGTCAATACGGATGTTAACGTTAACCTTTAACTGATGTTACCGGTCTCTCAGGCCGCGGATTTTTTCATTTTTTATAGTTTAACTTGCAGTTTTCAGTTTAACTACAAACACTACCGAAATTTTTTTCCGTTTGGAACTTTAGTACTATCACCAGAGACTCTTGAATAGGTGAATTTGAATTATAACAGTCCTGTGCAAAATGTTTAGTACAAAATCACCATCATATGAGTTAATCGTGCCTTTTATTCATCTTTCGTTGCAGCGGTCTCACAAACCGCTTCACCCTAGTTACGTGACAATTTCTGTGACATCAGTTAAAGGTTAACCTAATTGGTTTAGAAGGTTTTGATTGATTGATTGACATCTGGGGCTCAGACCGCAAGCAAGTTCTGGATGCAGTTTCACCCCAAAAAAGATGCACGATGCGATAAGCTTACATTTGAAATCTTAACCTTTAACTGATGTCACAGAAATTGTCACATAACTAGTGTGAAGAGGTCTGCGAGACCGCTCCATTGAAAGATGATTAAAAGACGCGATTAACTCATAAGAGGGCGTTTTTGTACTAAACTTATTGTACAGGACCGTTATAATTAAAATTCACATATTCAAAAGTTTCTGGTGATAATATTAAACTTCCAAACGGAACAAAATTTCGGTACTGTTTGTAGTTAAACTGAAAACTGCAAGTTAAACTATAAAAATTGAAAAAATTCGCGATCTGAGAGACCGGTAACATCAGTTAAAAGTTAAATTAAGATAGAATTTAAAATATAAATATATCTGAAAGTAATATTCATTGTGTCAAGAAAACAACTTATGAGGGACTGATTCAGAATTAGATATTAAGCCCACCGGGAAGAGCGTCACGTAATCGTAATGCATAAGGTGCTCAGAATCCCCACTATTTATTCTTTATTGTAAATATTGCCTTATTTAATTAGGCCATTTCCCAGATTCATTTACACAAAAGTTTCTGTTTTGAAAAACTGGTGATAAAAGATTAAAAATTCTGTAAAAGATGCTGGTCGCGAAGGGGTTAAGAGTAAGAAAAAATAGTTTAAGGGTGTAGGATACCTTTAAACTTTCAAAAATTTTGAATTTTTTTTACATACATATTTTGATTCCGTAATCACTTTTGTGCATTTGTGATCAATATGCAAAAAACCGCATTAAAAAATTCCCATTAGTTTACTAATTATGGCAGTTTTATTAAGACAACATATTAAGACTACTTAGGATAATTAAACTTTGCGTCGCTTTTATTCAAAACGATGAATTTTCATACTGCGCGCCGTGTTACTAAAAGACTATGCATGGCAACCAAAAGAAATTTTCACCACATGTTCATTTCTGTATTATCTACAACTTAAAACCAGAAAAAGATAAGATTATATTTTGTTTCTGTTTTTGTACTTTGAAAAAAAAAATTAAGTGAAAATTTTTAATTTTTTTTAACTTTTTAATTTAGTCAACATTTTTTACACATTTTCTGGTTTTAGTATAAAGGTAACACTATCACGTATTTATTTTCTCCAAAATTTCCTCTTTATATGCATATTTTCAGATTTTATCATGCGCGCAAGATTTTTTTCTTTTATTATCATATATTTTTAAACTTGTCCTTTCAATATTTATATATGAAATTACAAGTATATATATTTATTTTAAATGTAAACTTAAATATGAGCTTTATCTTTAAAGGAAGTTTGATTTTTATTTTTGACTTATTACACAAGTTTTGAAGCTTGGAACATAGTGATACTTTTTACTTTTTCGGCGTGTTCAAAGTTATCCTAACCCCTTAAATGGAAAATTAATCAAAATTTTAAATTTAAAATGGAATTTTAATAACTTTCAAGTATATATATATGTGTGTGTGTAGAAAATGCATTTGCTACAATAAAATAAAAAATGAAACAGGTTGTTTTAATATTAAGCCTGAAACGACCATTTATCACGAATTCTATTCGTTTAATGTAATTACGAATGCACGACTGCGTACATTTTCTCTGAAATGGAAAGTGATAAAAGATCTTTCAAATTCCCTCTCTTAAAAAATGATGTTCCTGTCGCCGCACGTGATTCCGAAGAGGTCATTATAACTCTTTATTGCATTTAGGTAGTCGCACTGCGTGTTCTTTGTTACGCAAAATGAGCTCGTGTGAGCTTTAATTGTCTACACTTGTTAGAAGTGAACAATTATTTCTTCGTCGGCAGTGAGAATTTGTTGTTGAATGATAATTAACCCTTCATGTTCCAAACTGTGAATTAATGAAAATTTCCCTTTTCAAAGCATTTTTAATGAATTCTTGAAAATACGCTCGAAGATTTATTTAAAATTAATAAAATAGAGAGGCATTTAGAGGTTATTTGTGGAATATTTACGACTCTGCTTATAAGTTATTTAAAAATATTATCAGTATTTTATGGAATTATAAAATATATAAATATAGTAGCCTTATGTTATATATGGAAATTTTCGATGCTAAAATTGTTTCTCCATATCTTCCAACATCCAAAAAGATAAACAGTTATAATTGGAAAAAAATCCTTTTAAAGATACAAGAAGATCCAAACCGTACTTACCACGTTATAAAACATAGATCCAAACCGTACTTACCACGTTATAAAACATAGATAAAAACCCTAATTTTAAACTGAAAGCTCAATTAGATTTTTTACATTTAATATGTATATATACACCGAAAAAAATGAGTAAAGAGTACTGAATTTTAAATACGTCACATAATCAAATTAGCTCCTATCCAAATGTACTCAGAATTGAGAAATACATGTACTCATTTTTGATTACATGGTTGAGTTGAAATATAAATCGTTATGTACTGCCCCAATGGACCTACATTAAAGTAAGAATGTACTGACATTTATTTGATTTTACTTTCATTTTATTAGATGGGCGTCTACATAAAAAAACAATAACAATCTTTAAAATTTTCAAAACTACCACGTTATTTTTTACATCATATTTGGATTCGCCGGCAAACTATACCTACAAATGCCAAACTGAAAGTCATTCGGTTAAGTAGTTAAGATATTATGTAGGTTTCAAATTTCACATTGAAACACTTTCCAACAAAGATGAAAAGTGTTTAGTTTACGAATTCGATTTGTCTGTCTGTCTGCCCATCTGTCTGTCCATGCTCTAACTTGTGTAAATATACTTGGATCTTTATGCAATTGATATATGTTAATGAAGTTTACCATGCCATCTTCGGTATTGAATATGAAGTCTGTAGCTTTTATAGTTCATTTACAGGGGCTCTCAAAGTAATTCCGATACATTAGGGTCAATTGGAAAAAATCGTTTGAAGTGTATTTTAGTGACATTGCGCAATTTCAAATGTACTGAAATTAATATAAATCGCTGGATTTTACTACAAGAAGATTTTTATAGAATAGGGTTTTCATTTACAAGGACACACAAAAGAAATCGGTTACATCCGTTACAGTACTGTTTTTGAGCAATAATTGCTGGAAGTACGTTTTCAATTTCGGTATACGTTTTTAAATTTAACTAATTTTTATATGTTTCTCGTTGCGTATAAGTTCTACACCTCATATACATCACTGCACAAAAGAATTCACGTACTATTCTCCTTATAAGCGGAAATTTCTGAAAGGGAATTTTCACCTGTGGTATGTATTTCCTAACTAAACTAAATTTTGCCATACAAATAGTTTATATATACTAATTTATATATCCTATATATCCAGGCTGCTCGACGAATTCAGATAATTTTGCGACTATAGATGGCAATTGCTAAAATTGGAATTTCAATTGTGTTATGCGTTTCTAAATGGTTCAATTAGACATTCTATTTCAACTTATTAAATGGTGAAGTTTTGTTACATTATTCTGAATGTGTTGGAAAGTGTTTCATAATTTATGCTTCACGAATGATTTTTTTCTTTCTTGTTAATCGTTCAAATCGGTTTAGAATGTAAGCAGTTTTTTAAGCATATTTCAAAACTACTTGACAGAATGAGCTATAAGTTAGGATTCGCCTATTTGAAGTTTCTGAAAATCGATTTCTGTTTAAAAAAAATCATAGGTTACAATTTTTTATTTTTTTTAAATAATTTCAAAAAAAATATATATATATGGAGCATTCCACAATCTTTTGACTTTTGGCGAAAAAAATCCGACAAAATTAAACTTGCTAAAATAACATTTTAATCCGATAGGCGAATGCCTTAATGATTCAAAATAAAGAAAAATGGTCAGCAGCGAAAATTTTTTTATTTAACTGAGGTTTAAGTTAAACTTGCGAGTTTAATTTTCCTTACCATTTTACCCCTATAACTTTTTATTTTCTTCTAAATTTTTACTTATAATGAATTTGCATAGTACCCACAGAACATTCAAATAAGAAATAATAACAATGTAGTACTTTTAATACAGAATTTTTGTATAACATTGTCTTAAAGGGGTGTTAAAAAAGAGACGGTAAGGTAAAACTAGTATGTTGTGGCCATCACAAAACTTTCTTCTATATAAATCACGTACATTAAATCATTTAAATAATACAAGATATTACATCAATATAACACCAATTCATATCAAAATATATCTGAATTTGAAGTTTCATGGAAATTCGTGCATTAGTTCTTGAGATAGAAACTATAGCAGAAGTTCTGAAAAATGTAGCATAGCAGCGCCACCTGTTGAGCAATTTACACCAAAACATAAACAGCTCTAACTGATATCAAGGTATACATGAATCTGAAGTTTGATGAAAATTCGTGCATTAGTTATTGAGATAGATCTGTAGTGGAAATTCTATAAAAGGCAGCATCGCAGCGCCACCTGTTGAGCGATTTGCACCAAAACATAAACATCACTAATTCATATCAAGCTATACCTGAATCTGAAGTTTGTTGAAAATCCAAACATTAGTTCTTGGGATAGAGATATTGCTGAAATCGCAAAAAAATGCAGCATAGCAGCGCCACCTGCTGAGCGATTTACACCAAAATGTATAAAATGTCAATTCATGTCAAGGACTAACTGAATCTCAAGTTTGATGAAAATCCGCGCATTAGTTCTGGAGATTGAGCTATTGTAGAAATCCTGAAAAGTGTTGCATAGCAGCGCCACCTGTTGAGCGATATGCACCATACGAAACAGCACTAATTCATATCCAGGTGTACCTGAATCTGAAGTTTGTTGAAAATCCAAGCATTAGTTCTTGAGATAGAGTATTTCAGAAATCACAAAAATGCAGCACAGCACCGCCACCTGTTGAGCGATTCACATAGAAATGTATAAAATGTCAATTCATGTCAAGGACTAACTGAATCTGAAGTTTGATGAAAGCCCGAGAATTAGTTCTGGAGATTGAGCTATTGTGAAAATCGTGAAAAATTCTGCATAGCAGCGCCACCTGTTGAAAGATGTATACCAAAAACTAATCAGCATCAATTTATATCAGTGACTAACTGAATATGAATTTTCATTAAATTCCGTGTATTAGTTCTTGAGATAGCGCGAAAATTTGTGTCACATACATAAGGACAGACAGAGTCACAGACTCACAGACTCACAGACTCACAGACAGACATTTTGTAAAAACATTTTTTCGGGTTCTCTGACCCCTAAAACGTGTAAATCCGTTGAAAACCGGAATTCGAAAATTTTCATGAATTCAGTACTTTCTTCTTGTAAAGATAGAAGAAAGTAAAAAGGGGATGGTATTAGAAAAAAGGGACGGTAAGGAAAATTACCACCTATTTTTAGGAAAATCATGTTAAGACTAAGTAGTAGCTACAATGTTCATTTGATTTTTAGAAACAGTTTAACATTGGAGTAAATTTATTTTTTTTTTTTTTTACCTCGAAAAGTGCAGGAATAAACCTTGGGGACAGTGAGACTACCAATAAAGCCACGATGCTTGAAATTGATATTTAAATGCTGATTTAAATTCTACAGTAAATTTCCTGACAAAGAATTTTAGACATTATTTCTCTAGCATACTTCTGCATGAGAAAAAACTTGAAAAAAATTCTGTAGCTGCATCTGAAATGATTTTCTGTATAATTTTAGAAGAGGGATGGTAAGGAATCTAAAACCCAGGGACAGAGTTTAAAAAATAATAACAAACCTAAAAATGTGTGCAGGTTAATTTTTAGCTACATATTTATATAAAACAATAATTCCAGTTTTAGAAAAAAATTACATCGAATTATTTTTATTGAAACAATTTTATCCAGACACCTCCAAACTTAAAAATCAGCATCAGGGACACCGGACGGTATAGGAGTTTTCCAGGTGTTTGGACCCCCAACATCGTCCAAAACTTATTTATCTCGTTAATATTGTTGTGAAATTATGCAATGGGATGTTCTCCAGTATATGAAAAAAAAAACACAAAAAAAGTGTATTAACATACAAATTATTATTCAGGGACATGAAAGTCAAAAGAGTGTGAGAATGCCCCATATATATTTTTTAGTCATTTATTTGGCTAAGCTTTTTCCTTCAAAAATCCATTATGCATTACATTTACAGCAGAAAATTTCGTTACAGACTTTTACCATAAATTTTAGATGTGTCCGAGAATAAATCTGAAGAATGAAATTCATTAAATTGTCATATTTTCTCATACATAAGTCCTGGCATAACACAGCTTACTTTTTTTTTTTTTTTACGGATTACAATAGTTTCTAGTGGAAACAACTTTTGGCAATATCTTTGGAAAAAAGTTTTCTCCAAAGACTAAAGAAATCTTTGATTTACTTTTTTTTCTTAAGATGTTTTATTTTTTGACATGATTCTCGATTTGAAAGAAAATTTCTTTTTATTCGTGTTTTCTATCTTTAATCTTCCTTCTAAATTTATCCCAGTTTTTCCGTCTATATTTTTGTTATTTTTAACCTCGTTTCTATTTATTTTAGCTGTTTGTTTTTTACTTTCACTTCCCTTTTTTTTTTTTTTTTTTTTTTTTTTTTTTTTTTAATCGAACTATCAGATAAGTATCTCAAAGTAACAGTAAGTTGATTATAAAAAATCAATGCACAACAAATCAATGCAATAACATTATATTGCTTTATTGTATTTCTACCACTTTTGGGGCAGAGGAGATGTTACTTTCAATCATCCGAAATATATTAGTTGTATGATAAATACAGGGTGATCCCGAATTCCTGGTACAAACTTTAAGTGTTGGTACTGTAATACTGTAATACAGTAATAATCATTTATTGTATGGGAATGTATGGGCGTAAGTGATGCGTTGAGGCACAAACACATAATCCGGGAACAGGTGAATCGAATGCCCCGTCATCGCGGAATTGAAATATTTTTATGTAAGTCGATTGTAAAAAGTCATACGAACCAGTGGCGCAGCCAGAATTCGGTTCTAGGGGGGCGGGGTGAGTTGTTGATAATGGTGGTCGCTGGTTAATTGAATCACTGGCTAATCGAATCAGTCTATTTATTTAATGAAATCATAACGCTTTTTTTTCTCGGATATTAGAATGAGCAGTTACGTGGTTATGATTCATTTAAACACCTTTCACAATAGTAATAAAATAGCGCAGAACTAAAATTAGATTTATATAAAGTGTTTAGAAAAATCATCGGCAAATATTTAAAGATAGAATAGTACAATACAACAAACATTTTTTTAAATAGAAAATCAGAGTTGCAATCTAATTTTCCAGTCAAAGATACACAGGGTTTCACTCAAGACAATCCCGAATTCTTGTTCCTAACTTTAATAATGAAGCAATTTTAGCAAAATTTTTGTTGGACCTGCTTTTTGTCAATGTAATAATATCGCGAGAATTGGTAGAATTTATAATTATCCACGTCCAAACAGTGCTGAATTAGGTTTAAGTATTCTGTATTTTGGAATGTAATTAATATTAAACACTGTACATGAACACGGTACTGAATTACTGTGCGCTGCAAGCACTTTACGTGACATCGAATTTCGCATTAAGAGAAAACAGTGTAAATGTATTGAAGATTTCGTTAAAATATCTTCATTATTGTTTACAGTTCTCTTAAAATATCTGGGTTCGACTTGAAGTCTTATCTATATTATAATATTATAAAGAAGCAACGTTTGTTTGTTAGTTTGTGTGTTTGTAGGGGTAATCTCTGGAGCTAAACCCTGTTTGTACACAGGCTAATTATATGTCTGTGGCACTATCCCAAAGGGGGTGCAAGAGCAAAAAACGTTCTAAAACTGCGATTTTTGTGTTACTGAAGGCCCTGGAAACTTGAAATTTGGCATGAAAGTTACTTTAAGATATAAATAATCTCTAAGAATAGTTTCTAAAATATTTGAAATTTAAAAGAGTGAAAATGTGCTAAAAGCATTCTAAATTACGATTTCCATTTAATATCAGGAAATACCAAGCTGATTCAAAGTAATGGTTGCAAATTGATGGGGACAGTCCCAGCTCGAATATAGGCTGTATTTTATGTCATGCGCGATGTCACTACCACCAGGGCGTTTCAGAAGCAAAAAACGTTCTAAAATTGCGATTTTTTTTATACCGAAGGGATTGGAAACTATAAAATTGGCATGGTAGTTTCTTATAAAGATGTAAATGCCCTCTAAGAACTGTTTCAAAAAAATTCTAAATTTAAAAGGTGACATGAATGAAAAGCGTTCTAAAAATGTTTTTGATTACAATTTCTATGCAATCTCGGGAAATAACCTATTTCAAAAGTAATGGTAGTAAACTGGTGGTGACACTCCCTTGCTTCAACATAGGCTATATTTTATGTAGGTGTCACTACCACCAGGGGGTTGCAGGAGCAAAAAATGTTCCACAATTGCGGTTTTTATGATACTGACAGGTCTAGAAACTTGGAATTACCCATGGTAGCTATTTATAAGATGTAAATGCTCTCTTAGAACATTTAGTAAAAAAAAAAAAAAAAAAAAAAAGAAAAAGAAAACGAAATTTAAAAAAGCTAAGAATGCACAAAAAGAGTTCTAGAAACTTTTTAAATTACAATTTCTATGAAATTGTTAAAGATAAAACTTGAAATTTGGCGTGGTAGGTACTTATAGGATGTCAATGATCTTTAAGACCAGTTTCTAAAAAATTCCAAATTTAAAAGGGTAAAATGAGCGAAAAGCATTGTAAAAATGTTCTAAATTACGATTTCTATGGGCTCTACGGAAATACCAAACCGATTTCAAAAGTAATGATTGCAAATTGATTGTAACAGTCAAAGGACGAATATAGGTTATATTTTATGTCTGTGCCATTACCACCAGGTGGTTGAAGGAGCAAAAAATGCTCTAAAATTGCGATTTTTGTGAAACTGAAGAGGCTAAAACTATAAATTTGGCATGGTAGTTACTTTTAAGATGGTACTCTCCACTCACTACTCTCTAAGAACAGTTGAAGAAAAATCCGAATTTAAAAGTGTGAAAAGAGCGAAAAGCGTTCTAAAACTGTTCTAAATTATAATTTCTATGGAATTGTTCAAGATAGGAACTTGAAATTTGGCATGGTAAATACTTATAAGAAATAAATGATCTCTAAGAACAGTTACAAAAAATTTAGAAATTTGAAAGGATGAAATGAGCGTAAAACGTTCTAAAATTTTTCTAAATTTCTTTTTTATGATAATATTTAGATATGTATAATTTTTCAATTAATTTTTAGCAGTGAAATTACGCTCGAAATTATCGAATATATAATACGTGATTCATCACATTGCTAACAAAGTGTAGAACCAACAATGCGAAAAATGTCCGAGCTGGGAATCGAACCCGGAACCCTTGATATAGCGCTCCAAGTTTCTTTACCATTAAGCTACGAAGACGATGCCCAGCTTTGCATTTCTCACACATGTTGGCAAGGCTGCGACATGATTAATTGAAAAATTACTTTAAAATTATATATGTGTTCACTGATGCTGGGTTTGTTTGTGTCTCGTGTTTCGCCGCAGGAATGTGTGCTCATGAAGACTATTCTATGTTGTGCTGCAGTTGCAACCTTGCCAACATATGTGAGAAATGCTAAGCTGGGCATCGTCCTCGTAGCTTAAATGGTAGAGCAACTTGGAGCGCTATTCCAAGTGTCCGGGTTCGATTCCCGGCTTGGACATTTTTCACATTGTTGGTTCGACGCTTCGTTAGCAATGTGATAAATCACGTGTTATATATTCATTTACATAGGTATTCAATTTTTTATTACCTATGGCAGAATAAAAGACTTATCTCTTAAGGTAGTACTTATCTCCAGCAACAAAAAACAGTAGACAAAATTCAATAACATTTTCGATGAAAGGGGAAAGTGTACTTTCTCTCTCATTTCGACGAAATATGTAGCAAAGGATCTATTTATATATACTTTTAGTTAAATGAAAGGGATTGCAACTAAATGCCTATATAAAATGCTTCCCCCATCCTCCCAATGATATTTTGTAGTTTTTATGTTTTATCTAATTTAAACAGGGGCTGTAGTTTTGTCCTCGTGAAAAAAAAAATGATAGGTCGTAATTTTGATGATATGCAGGTAGCATAATTTAAGATTAAAAAGAGTAAATCAAGGTATGACTAACTTGTGGTTCATTAAATTTATGCATAATTACCATAAGTTTGCATGTAAAATGTAGATAGTAATTTTTATTAATTGTAAGAAAATGCTTCGCATTTGATGTCTGTCTGTTGAAAATCCTGCTCACAGGCATGTATCTATAAGTCGGTGCAAGTGCCTCCCCGAGAGCAAGACTTCCTGGGGAAATTTTCAAGCTACATTACCAACTAATAAACTGCAATCATCAAATGTCTGTACAACCACCCTACAACAAATGGTTCAAAAGAAAAACTGGTTGCAATGATCTGTTCAACCACAATAAAAAAGAGCTTTTTATATTAATATCTTTACAGTACAGTTTTTTTTAATTCTTACTTTTTGAAAGGTTTTTACACACATAACTTTGGTCTTACAGATAACTCAGAACAAAAACGCAAAAAGGGCAGAAATTTAGAAAGCTTGTGTTTTACGTTTTTCTGTAGAATTTAATAGTCCATTATCGTTTCGAACATAGAACAAAGACTGAAGTGCAATTAAAAAACTGTCCGGTGTATAATACTCAAACTCAAAGCGTCTGTGCCGCAGAAAATAACCACTCTTTTATATAGCCTAAGACACCTCGAAAATGTGACCGCTGCTCTTTATGAAATAAGATGACCAGTTTTCACTTAACTAATGCATTTAATGCTTTAATAAACTAGAATATTGTTACTGAAACTAACCTCTTGTGTTCGCATCTATTTGCAAAAATTTTTTAATAAGTTTTACCACGAGAATATAGGAAAATGCTCTTGAATTCTAGTAGGAGACTCTAGAACTCTCTAGCAAAGGGAAATAGAATTTATGGGGATGACATAAAACCATTTTTTCTAGTGCCACAATTTAGATTCTAGATGCCAGAACCATATTTTTTCTCAGTGCATGTGCAGCAGCAACGGAAATTCAAGCGACGAGATCGTCAACAGAGTCAACTGGAGTCGCATAAAAAAGACTCTTCAGATGTTGCCATAAGAATTAATCGAGGGTTAATAAATCGGGACATCTGGGTAACCAAGGGACCAGTCCGGCACACCATGGTAGGCACTTGTTATCGAATTCTTCTGGAAGTAGTCTTACCAGAACTACTTCAAGATGTTCCGATCGCCATTCGTAAGCAACTGCGGTTTCAGCATAGCCCAACAGCAATATTGTGCGCAATTACCTGGATGCCACTTGTGGGGCGAGATGGGTTGGAGTTGCACGTTTATGAAACTTAACAATGTAAAAAAAAATTATTTAACAAAACTAGTTTTCGTAAAAGTTACAAAAATCTGTAGGTTTACTAATGTTTTACCTGTACACTGTACAGACAAAGATGTAAATCTGCAAAACTAGTTTTTGAAAGATACAGAAATCTGCATGTTTACTAAAATTTTACCGGTAACCCATGATAATTACATGATTTTTTTTGTTGTTGTTGTTACAGTTACATGAAAAGTTCTAGGCATCCCAGCTTACTAGAAAATTCTTAGTAACCTTGTAGGGTTTTTTTTACAGAGAAAAAGGTTCTCCTCGCTCGAATATCCGTTACTGATGCACATATGCGTGAAACGCATGGCATCTTTGAATCTGTACGATATTAGCTCCATCGACACTGCCAGGCATGTATTACTGTTGGTTGTTTCAGTTTTGAACATTTATT
Organism: Maratus speciosus; assembly: GCA_963932465.1. Lineage (NCBI taxonomy): Eukaryota > Metazoa > Arthropoda > Arachnida > Araneae > Salticidae > Maratus > Maratus speciosus. The sequence continues at coordinate 305,895,048 of OZ010789.1, read as the reverse complement.
GAACATTTTGAACATTTATTTGCACTTGTTAACGATGCTTGCAATAAACGCTTTGTCTTTCCTTTCATGTCTTATTTCCTGTGTTTGTGCCTCACCACGTCACTTGTGCCATACATCTCTGTACAATAAATGATTGTTACAGTATCCTGTATCAACCTTTAAAGTTTGTACCATAGATTCGGTATCACGCTGTATACACTAATCATGGAAATAAACTCATGATCATTTTTTAGAGACGGGTAGCTATTTTTTTCTTTTCTTGAAAATTTATTTTTATCCGAAAAGTTACAGGTCATTCCTATTTTGGGACATTGCACGATTTAATAGGTATTTGATAAATTTGCACTGGACTGTTTGAGATGGTGCAATGTTATCTATTAACCCTCTCACTGACAAGCCCATGTTAATACGTTTACTAAGCTCCAGGTTTCACTGCAATACAAGCAATATTTAAAGTAATATAATTCTATTGATTTAATGTATTTTTAATACATTGAACAATGATTAATACTTCCAAGGATTGCATTCATATTCGTTATTAAGTTTTTTTTATAAAATATTCAAAGAATAATTTTTTTTTAGCATATAAAACAAAATGCAGAGAAAACAACATTACAATTTTGCCCTTTTCCAAGACAGTCGGAGGGTTTAAAGGCAATTTGAAAAGTTTTTTAAATTACAGTACCGAGTATGTAATAGGTATAAATGACATTTTTTTAAATCTTCGTATGTATTATAGTTAATGAAGTACTGAAATTTCAGTTGTTAATTTTTTCCAGTCAACCTATATATTTTTTTTTCACGTAAAATGCTTTCATTTTACTCTTCTGTTATTTAATTTTTCGATTAATATGATTTTGAAATGCAAAATATGTTCATATAAATTCCATAAGTTCTTATACTGTCGATATTCTTATTAGTTAGCATGAGTAAGAAGATCTCTAGAAATGTATAATTGTATAATTATCAAATGTAACCAATCTAATTTCCTTTTAACAGTTATAGCAGACCGTCCACTTCCTATGTACGATTAATCTAATATCTCAGCGAAAGAAAATTATCTAATTCTCAGAATTCTTATCTTGCTGCAAATAATAAGTTCTTCCTTTCCCAGTAAAATGTACATTTTTTTCACGAAATCACTTTTTTTATTTTCAACAGTTGATTGAGAAACAATGTGGTCACACTTTCCCTGTAATATACAATCAATTTTGCTACTGCGCAGTGGCCAATCTGTAAAATTTATCTAATAACGAATGCTTTTTTGATTTTACCATTACAACATTTGTGTAAAAATAATTACAAAAACTAATAACTGAATTTTAAAAAATCATGAAAGAATTTTTTTACATCGCACTTTCATTTAAATATTTTTAGCAGACATTTTCTCAATTTTCAAAATGATTTTTATTGCAATTAAATCCGACAAAATAGAATATAAAAAATTTATTTGCATTTACTTTATAAATTTCGCATTATTGTATAAACTAATTTAATTTAGCACTGTGTCATGTCAATAAAATATAAAAGTTAGATAAAATATACAAGTTAGACAATAAAATATACATACAAGCCTCAGTTAGAGACATAAATTTAAATATATATGCAATATGCATATTCAATTAATGGTTAATATATACAAAACTTATGTTTTAACTTTATACATATAATGCAAATACTTTACGTATTACAACGATCAAGCTAATAAAACATGGTTTCTCATACTCATATAATAGTTTTTAATGCTTTGTCATTCTCCAATTGTAAAAGATTTAAAAGGAAAAAAGTGAATCCTAAACCAAGAGCTTTGGGGGCAGGTTAAGTTTCTACATTTTAATATGAAAATTTTGTATTTTAATATAATGCCATACTAAACATTGTAATGAAAAAATAACTTTTAGCTTTTAAGTATTGTTAAATTTTTATTTTAAAAATTGCTTGCACAATAATGCTAATGTATTTCGTATCTTAATATTTTGTAACTGCTGCTTTCTTCATTTTTCGAATGTACTTTATTTACAAAAGCACATAAGGAAAATAAATTGAAAACGAATTCTAAATCCCGCTTAACTAATTATTAAAAATTTCTTCATTTTCTATTAAACATATTTAAGAAATAAAAAATAATTAAAGTATACATTTTAACATCATGATGACACTGTCTTTGTTTAAATATTTTTAATTTAATATTCCTTGATTTTCCTGCAACTAATCTTTGCTTTTTTTTTTAGCTCACAGGCTATCAAAGTTTGAGAGCTAATGTGCCCGCAGGTTCTGTATGTACATATGTATTAGTACGTATGTATACGTATGTATACATGTACGTATGTACGTATGTATATGTACTATGTAACGCGATACCTCTTGATAGAAATATCCGATTAGCTTCAAATTTGATAACTTCATTCTGATAAGACGCTTCCCTGATTCGTTTTGGCGTTTCATTGATTAAGTATTGTGCGGGATCCTAAGAAGGCGGTAGCGGTGAGCGAGGGTTTACTTCGAAGGCATAACAAACCAATATTCATTTAGATTAAAACAAAGGGTTTTATTTTACTAAGACAAAATAAAATCTCTCTTGACTAATATATTGGATGATATATACAGCACAACAATATTATACTGTTGAAATGGAATTTATGCAAAATCAAATAAAGTTTATGAGATGGTGGCAGCTTGTCGCATAAGTCTTTTTGGCAATAATAAACTGGATATTTCCTCACTGCAAATATAGCGGTTGGTGGAATAGTGTCTCTTTGGGTTCCTTGATAAATCCGTAGACGATTGCCTTATTTAGAGATAAAGATCTCTTCACTGATAATCAGTCGACGATTGTCCTATTTAGAGATAAAGATCTCCTCACTGCTATGGCACCCTGTGCCTATCGCCGCAGTACCTAATATCGGTCTACGGCCTGGGAACCGTAATCCTAAGCCGTTCCGGCTGTTATTTCTCCGGAGAGAGTTCTCTTCCTCTCTTCAGGTTCCCCCTGAAAGTCACCCTCACGAGTCCAGCAAATTACTAACTAACTTCTGTCATCCTCCTCTCCTATATATTTTTAATTATCTCGTTCTCAAAACAATAGCGGGTTTCTCAGCCAATCACCAGCTGCTTCATTCAAGAACCTGTCAAGGATCTTTTCGCCTGTCCCCTGAAGGGTTGCCTAGGGTTCTCCTCTTTTTTGCACACGGAGTCTGCGATCATATGTTCCTGTGAGAAAATATGTGAGCTCTTTTCCCACGCTACAGATCAGAAGAGCTCCCGATGTTCCTTTGCATTAGCAAACTGTCACCGACAGTCAAATGTCTTAGATCGATGGTGATTGACCAGTTTACTTTATCTTGCCGTCCAACTTAGCGGACTTTGCTATATTTTTGCTCTGTTCTAGAAACAGATTAGTTTTTCCTATATGGCGAATCTCTGCCACTTAGGGTTTTCCTGCGGGGAGTATAGTGATATAGGTCAAATCTGTACAGTATAAAGGGGCGGGGGGAGGGATCTAATCTTTTCCCTTACTTTAGATAAATGGGTTTTTCATGCACAATTATCAGATTTGCTTCAAATTTGACATAACCGTATATTCTGATAGGGCGCTCCCCTGATTGTGTACCGTTTTGCTCAAAAAGAGTGTATTCTGTTTTATGAGTAATAGACATAAATAAGACTACACTATACAATTAGTGTGAATAGTCTGTGAGTTTAAGGCCATTAGTTTAACTGGGCCCGTTTTTCTTGATTAAAAATACAACAAAATTAAATGTTAAAAATTAACTTAATTTTTTATTACAAAGGAGTTTAATTTTCTTTTCAAAAATTCACTTAGTCTATTTTAAAATAAACTGTCAAGTGCGAGAATTCCTCGCGCACAGAGGGTTCCACACAATAATATATGAATTAGTAAGTGTATTATTAAAAAAATACTGTTTCTAAAATAATACTAAGACTTTGTAAAAACTATACAACATAGGGTTGGGTATAGCTGTATAGTATGCTGGGTGCAAAGGAAAGTCCCTTTAACCTGAAAATACTTGCGAACGGAGAGAGCAACAGCTATACAAGTGAGGTAACGATACAGTAAAGCGACTACGTCCGACCTAATGCAAACAAAAGCAGCACCCCTAGTGGCGAAATTTGGAAGACAGCCATTACAAATCGAAAACGAAAAGAGGTAGAGCAAATTTTCCAATTAGAAAGGTTTAGAGCATCAATTAATTAGTACGAAAAGGCATTTGGTTCACACGGATAAGATAAATCGTCACCTGCATACCGAAAAATGTCCGAAATCGATGAGCGACGATTCTACTTTGCCTATTAACATTCCGGGAATGTAGCAGCGCACAATTACAGGTTGTGACGCTGCACTGTGCTGTAAGGTCTGTAAAGATTTAATTTCCAATGCATTTAAATTTTTAGAATAACCCATTCAGTGCCAGAAGAATTCTGTTCCTAAACTGATAAAATAATTGACTGACACCAGAATATTCAAACGAATTGCTCAGAAAAAAAAAACCCGCTAATTTGCACTTTCGTTACAAAAGCAAAATTTTATTAAAATATTCTTGGTGCCATTTGTCAGTTTTGGAATTAAAATTAGATGGCTAGACCATCTAGCCACCGCGCTTGAAATGGTTAAATCTATGTCGTCGTATTGAAGAGGCTTGCAATAGACGTTCCATGCTGAGAAATGTGCATGCAGAATTACTCTCACGAATACAAACGTGTATCGTGAGCAATGGCGAACTTTTCGAACATACTGAATATTAACTTTTTAACACTGTGAGACAGTTCGTCTTTTTTTGCGTGATGTTATCAAAATGTATTGAGATAAGTACGTATTTATAGCATAAATTGTGCGTGTTTCTTCATACTTCTGACTATTCCATTCAAACGTTTAGACAAAATGGAGTGCATCGATTTCGGACATTTTTGGGTAAAAGGGGAAGATTTATCTCATCCATGTAAACCAAATGTCGTTTTCTACTAATTAATTGATGCATTAAAACTTTCTAACTGGAAAATTTGCTCTATCTCTTTTCGTTTTCGATTTGCAGTGGCTATCTTCCAAATTTCGCCACTAAGGGGCGCTGCTGACGTTTTCATTAAATCGGGCGTAGTCGCTTTACTATACCGTTAACTCACTTGCATAGCTGTAGCTCTCTCCTTTCACAAGTATTTTCAGGTTAAAGGGACTTCCCTTTGCACCCTGTATACTAGAAAAGTATAAATGGATATATCAGAAAAATTCAAAGATATATGGAACCTAAATAATAGCAAAAATATGTATTCTGTATATTTGTTATTCCATATAGGTTTTTAGTTAACCTTTAAAGACATAGTAGGTGTATTGAGAGAGCCACTCAATGGAAACTAGTCGGGAAACCCATAGTATTTATGTGATTAATCCTCATTAAATTAGTCTGTTTTTAACAATTTGACGTTTATTGCTTTTATACTGCTACTGGTCATTACATTACATAACTATATCTTTAAAATTTGTTATCTAGGCTTTAAAAGCCGATGGAGCATAGAGTACGCCATCCTGTCATTATGTATGTCCAAACCGTCCGTGTCTTTAAGTGTTAATATCTCGGCTAATTACCGACCATTTTTTCCGAAATTCATGATCAACAATGTTTTTATACTTCTGCTATTATAGGTACCTCCAGCTCCGCTCAACACTTTTGCTGAAGCCCGTAAATCGAAATTTGAATGTAACGAAAAAATGCGATTTTCTCAAAAAGTATGTGACCTAGGGTAATCGCTATAATTTTCCTGCAAGGTTTAAATTAATGTCTACTACCTCTAATTTTTTCATAATTTTAGTTTCAATAGATTCGGAATTAGATGAGGAGGAACTTATTTTTTCACTACATTTTCCACCATAACTTTGAAAATATGATACCTAAAATTAAATGAAATAAATTTTTGATTTCAGCGTTAGGAAAGCTTTCACACGATATACAAAGAAAAGATTTTTTTTTTCAAATAACTTAATTAGTCCCTCTACATTTTTCCTAAATATATTTATGAATATTTATTAATCTGTAAATATGTGGGTCAATAATCTTTATTACTTCCCCCAATTTGAAATTTCCACGTTGCATAGTTTACGAGTAAAAGGACTTTGACAGACAGACAAACAGACACAGGAGTGATCTTATAATGGTTTCGTTTTAACTTTTTAAGTACGGAACCCTGAAAAGCATAGTTTAACGTCATGATGAGATTATTTTCGTTTAACTGTCTTTTTCTTCTGGATATACTAGCTGCGTTTTGATTTTCTTCTGTCAAAACACGACTTTTATCTGTACAATTTTTTCTTGAATTTTCGATTATACCAATACAGTAGAACTCCAATTATCCGAATCAATTTGGACCGGACCCTATTCGGATAATTGTATTTTTTCCGAAAAAAGGCTTTATTTTTATTAATTATTGTATGTATGTTAAAAATGGGAGAAAAAAACTATTTTTAAAGAAAAAGAGATTTTAATTAATTAAATTAAAAGACAACACTTTTACATGATAAGCGTACTTTCAAGTGCTGTACAGTATGTGCGTACCGTCCTGTAAATGAAAGTCATTGCTTGCTGAACATCTCGGCCAATGTAAGCTGTTTGACAGTCTTCATCCGTTTTCGGGCCGCCAAGTCCGCGCATCCGCTTGACAGTGAGAAGTTGCATGTGGTCACATTCGGCCACACTAGGCCACGTCACGCTGACTGAATAATCAAAACGAACAGTGACACGTGGGCCGGGCCGGCCACCTGGCGACGGACGATAGCCAATAATTGAACTGCACTATCATCCCAATAATGTTCGCGCAGCGCCTACACTAGCTTCGCGAAGGGAAGTACAATTGCGTGCGTAGACAGAATCATTATTTTGCGAACCGCAGTACATTTCTGTCTTAATTTTGTTTCTGAAATTCTGAAAGCTATTCGGATAGTCGAAGTTCGGATAATTGGAGTATGCTACTGTATTCTGATTAGGTTTTCTTTCAATTAAGAAATCTCGCAAATCTTCGGTAATTATAGAGGGCCAAAGAGCAAAAGCGTCTGAGTATGTTAAAAAAAGGGGGGGGGGTTTCTTATTTAAATATATTTAAATTTCACCGACTGATATTTTTTCAATCATGGATGTACTAAATATATTGTGCATAACCATTTGCATCATCTTGCATGCTTTCCGCTAGGAGGAGATCCCAATCCGATTTTTTCATCCGATGAAGTTTCTTCAGGGCGCACATTTCTGAATCGCTGAACCAGCAACATTACCATTTTCAGTTATAGTACTTTTGACATCAGTACTTTGTCTAATATCAGAAAGAAGAAATCATGCATACTTTTTTTCTTTCCTTTTTCTTTATTTTTCTTTATTTTTTTCTTTCTTTCTTTCTTTCTTTATTTATTTATTGAGTCTCATTCTTTATTTTTCTTTATTAATAAATTATAATATGCTAATAAATTATTGTATTAAAACGAAACTAAAACCTGCTAAAAGGGATAAAAATGCATTTCAAAAGGCATATGCAAGTACCTCTATTCTGACCTACATGTTTCATCGCTCTGGCGGCGACATTTTCAAGATTTATAATGATAACAATATTTCCGTAAATGTTTAAGTTGTTTACAAGTTTCATTTAAAATATTTGCAGAAATATTTTTCTCATTATAGATCTTGAAAATGTCGCCTCAGAGCGATGAAACATGTAGATCAGAATAAAGATACTTATATGCCTTTTATGTGTATTCTTATCACTGTTAGCATGTTTTAGCTTCGTTTTGATACAATAATGAATAATCTATTAACAAACTTTAATTTATTAATATACATACAATAATTTATTAACATTCAATGATTTATTAACATACTATAATTTATTAACATACAATAATTTATTAACATATTATAATTTATTAACATACATATAATTTATTAACATATACTGCTATAATTTATTAACAAACTTTAATTTATTAATATACATACAATAATTTTTTAACATCCTATAATTTATTAACATACAATAATTTATTAACATACTATAATTTATTAACATACAATAATTTATTAACATACTATAATTTATTAACATACAATAATTTATTAAAATACTATAATTTATTAACATATACTACTATAATTTATTAACATAAAATAACTTATTAACATACTATAATTCCTTAACATCTCGAAATTATCACACACACACACACAAAACAGAAATATTCATTTGACTGCAAATTAAGTTTTTCTTCAATCTGTGTTTAACCCCTTAGGTACTGAATTATGAATTCATGAAAATGTTATCTTCTAAAGCATTTTTCGTGAAATGTTTAAACTACATTAGAAGATTTACATAATCATATAATAAATTTTAGAAGGATTTTAGAAGTATTGAAGGATTTAGAATGATTTTTTTTAATTTGAATTCATTGGGATTTTGTGTAATATTTATAACTCCATTCAAATCTTTTATTTTAAATATTTTTCTCAGTATTTTGTTCAATTAGGAAATGTACAAATATAATGTTCTTACAATAGAAATATAGAAATATTTAAGAATTGAAAAATTCCCTTCCCCCCCACCAGCCAAGAACGCTGAAAAGATGCAAAGGCAAAAGAAATCATCCTTTAAAAAATACTTTTGTTATGTGTAACCAATAATGCTTTTGGAACAAGATAAAGTAATGTATCTATAATTCATTCTAAATTGCATTACAACTAATTGATGTATTAAATGAATTTTATAACAAGTTATTTTAATGGTACTTATAAGTACCGTCAATAGATAAGGGGTTAAATAAAAAGCTTAGGAAATCATCTCCATATTGAAATTGTACCAAACTCTGAAATTTAAAATAGCTAATTTTGACATGATATTCGGAATTTTTGGTAAATTTTACCTTAGGATAATAAACAGGAAGTTATTAAAGAAAGAAATCAAATAGTTTAGGAATTATGAAGCTTTGAAGTTTTAGACCTCCTAATGTCAAATTTATTTGCAATCGTTGCAAAACACATTGAAATGCAGGTACTTTTGTAAGCATAATTCAAGAACTATTTTAAGGAATGAGCTGCAATTTTGGATTCCCATATTTAAATCTTCTAGAAATCGATTTCTGTTTTAAAAAAAAGTATATGTTATAATTCTTTTTTTTTTTTCGTAAATTAATTTTTCATGATACGTATATATATATATATATATATATATATTTTTTTTTTTACTATGAATCGTAACCTACAAATCTTTTAATAGAAATCATTTTTTATGAGAGTCATATATCTGAATCCAAAATTATAGCGCATTGCTCCAGTTAATTTTGAGTCTCTCTATTCTAAAAAAAAGTAACTACCGCTGTCACCGCCGCCGCCGCCGCCGCCGGTTTTGAATTTTTTGTGACCGGAGGTCTTTCTTCGTTAATATTAAAAAAACTGTTGCATACAAAAATATAAAAATCGGTAGTATTATAGAAAAATGTTTGATAAACACGCTGATGCAGACAGTTTTCAAATCGAAGAATTATTTTAAGAGATATTTAATGCCAAAGTTGGACAAAATCGTTCCATTAAAAAAGTGTTATAGGAGCAAAAACTGTACATAGGAATTTAATCATTTTTAGATCATTTTATGCGTCAGAATTTCCCGGTGTGCAGATTGCAGTTAGTTTTTTAATTTGATTAATTTTTCGAGGTTTTATTTCTATTTTAAATTCAAATTTTCAGCATTTCGAGAGATATTTTTTACAAATTTTAGAAAATTGTATTAATTTAAACTGTTGCCAACTGTATAAAAAGCGCAACCAATAATGTTTGCTTCAAATTAAAAATTTATTTTACACGTGACTATTATAAACAAAAAATATAAAAAGCAGGAACTCATTGAAAATTACGTCATAAAAACTATAGTTACACGTGAATTTTAAATGAGAAAGAATATTGTAAAATAATAAATTCAGTAACATGCGTTAGAAGTCCTAAATAGGAGGATTTACGTCATATTACACTTATTACGTAAAATGAACAAAAAATAACTTTGCAAAACAGTTTTAATTTAAAATTTGAGCGAGACATTTACTTGACATTTTAAGATGATCATAATATTTCATTTCTAACAAAAGTATTTTGACGTGAATATTAAAAAGAGAAAGAAAAGTTTGGTGAAAATTACGTCAGATTATAATTCTCAGATTCAAATTATAATTCAATCTTCCGAAATCTTTTTAAAAACGGTCAAATTAGCGTGCTGTTAGAGTCTGCGGTGTCTGAACGGGGGTTGACGAGCGTAGCTCGTAGGGGGCAGAGCCCCCTAGTTATATTTAAAAAACTACCCACGTTTGCAATAACTAATACGATACAAATACACGCTAACAAATAACTAACACGTTGCAATATATGTAACGTGTAAAAATGATTTTAACATTAAGAGTTCCAAACCTTAAAATTCCATACATCACTAAATTATTTAACTGAACAACTTCCTGCTTGGTATTCTAAGGAAAACTTTATCGAAATATCTAAATATGATGTCAAAGTCACCTGTTTGCATGGAATTTTTCAGAGTTTGTTACATTCTCAATGTTGAAATGACCCCCTTAGTATTATTTTTTTTAACATAATAGAAAGAGGACACAATTTCCAACCACAGAGTTATTTTCGTTTTCTTCTGAGAATTTTGAGGATTAAAATATATGGAATTACGTCTTTTTGTGTGTGTGTGTGATTAAATGCACACACAACAAAACTGAATATTAATTTTTACCCATGAAAATTTATACATACCTTATTTAATAAATTTACAAAATTTTTTTATTAAAGAATGTACATTTCTACGTCGTAATGAAAATATTTCAGGTTTAAATATGTTGTAACTCGTTTTTTTTTTAACCTTCCAAATGCGCTTTGCTGTTCTTTGTAGACATGATAAGTGAATGCAAAAAGCCCATTTACTGTTTCGTATATACTTTGATATTATATGCAAATGCAACTATCAACAAAAAAAAAATAGTATGAAAGGCCTATGGCTCATTTCGTCCAGCTAAAATATTTATCTAACATGATTTGAATTTAAAAAACATTTAAGCGATAAATGTGCGTCGTATGCATTTTTGTTTCTGTACAAGAAAAAGAGGAAATCATACTTACATTAAGATTCATTTAGCGTCATTTCACGTAAAATGTTTTCACTGAGAAAGAATGCAGTTGCTTAAAAAAAAAAAAAAAAAAAAAAAAAAAAAAAAAAAAAAAAAAAAATCTTTACTTGGTAGTACATTACATTTCTAACAATATTTATAATAAGCACACTGTAAAAAAAACGGACTAAAAAACTGAAATTCTACTAGCAATCTAGACGCCAGTACTATTTCCGTTTTTTTACGGAGATTTTTACACGTAATTTACGGAAAATTTTCCGTTTTTCTGATTAAAAACGGAAATTTTACTGTAATTTATGGGTAAAAATTCCCGTAAAAAACGGAAATAGTACTGGCGTCTAGATTGCCAGTAGTATTTCCGTTTTTTAGCCCGTTTTTTTTTTTTACAGTGCATAGTCAAGTTATTTATTTCTTAAAGAAATCCCGTTCTAGTCGAATACCGTTTTCTCTCTGCGATACTAGTTCTAAATTACACTGTCTGTTAAAATTTAACAATTTATCAGTTTTGTCAGACAGAATTAGCAACCTTTAAGGAGACACAAGGGACACAAGACACCCAGCCGGTACGCCAACCGTACACTGTAAAAAAAAAGAAACGGACTAAAATACGGAAATACTACTGGCAATCTAGGCGCCAGTACTATTTCCGTATTTTAACGGAACTTTTTCCCGGTAAATTACAGAAAAATTTCCATTAAATTCCAAAAAAAACGGAAAATTTTCTGTAATTTATCGGGAAAAAGTTACGTTAAAAAACGGAAATAGTACAGGCGTCTAGATTGCCTGTAGTATTTCCGTTTTTTTTTTTTTTTTTTTTTTTTTTTTTTCAGTGTAAGGTTTATGGACCATTATGGATGCTCTGGTTTCTCTTCATAATACCTTTAAAAGAAGACACTCACCTTAAAGATATACAAAGAAGTGTGCTAAGGTCTTTAAAAGAAGGAAATAAAAACGGGAGAAATAGGGAATTCCCAATACCGCCCTTTTGTAGGATTTACATCTGATCCATAGAAAGGAAGGAGCATAGAAGTCCTTTTTCTTTCATTCTTAAAATCCGGATTCTAGGTCATATTAACCAGTCTTTTCGTGTCTCTTGTTGCACTGTTGAAATGAAAAAGATATGTACGAGGGCTGTTCAATAAAGAATGATCATAATTTTCTATTAGCATACTTTTTTGGCACACAAATTTACTTTTATGTTCCATTGTTAGCTTAATGTGTAAAGAATACGTGGTAATTTTTTTCATTTATTTTTAGCAGTATGTCAGCGGCAGCTATAAGAGTTCAGATACTTTCGGTACGGGAACGATGTTCAATAAAGAATGATCATAATTTTCTATTAGCTTAATTTATTGGCACACAAATTTACTTTTATGTTCCATTGTTAGTTTAATGTGTAAAGAATACTTGGTATTGTTTTTCATTTATTTTTAGTAGTATGTCAGCGACAGCTATAAGAGTTCAGATACTTTCGGTATCGACTACGGGAACGATTGAGGCAACACGCAATGATCAGTATATGCTCTTTCCTGTTAAAAATTTTGCTTTCGCCTGAAAAAATCTTAGACGCATGCTAGGAGGCTTATGGAGAGTCTGTTCGTCCCTGTAGTACAGTTAGAAGATGGTTTTAGATGTTTAAGGGAGAGAAACACAATCATCTTTAAAGAAAGATGAATCGGTAGTTCCTGTAGCTACTCTCACAGAAGTTAACAATAGTAGCGTCGATTGCTATTATTGTCAGAAAAGATCGTTAGATATGAGAACTGTTAAAAATGTTGCAGATGAATTTCCTGATGCGAAGAAACACCTCCATGGAAAGTATTTCTCATCATTAGAAGCATTGGTGAAGATGGCGTTGGGGACTTTGAGGCATCTAATTGTAGAAAAATGGTTTCCAGCATGTCTTTGAAGTGGGAAAATATGTGGGAAAAGTGCATTGCATATAATATGAATTAATTTGAAAAGACAATCAAAATTTAGGCAATGAGTGAGGATATGTTGATATAAAAAAATATTATCATTCTTTATTGAACATCCCTTGTACAATAAATAGCTCGAAAGATACAGTAACTATTACAATGTTACGCGAGTTTTTTCCGGGAAACGGGGAAGTAATCAGTTGTATTAGTGTACGTCGTTCAAGTCCTTTGGAATTACTAGTTTTTTAGAGGCTTTCACTTCAATATATTGTGATTTTCTCTAAATCAAAGGACACAATAATTAGATTAATAATTAGTAGCAATTAGTTTAATGATTCATATGTTTTTAATATTTTAATTAACTTCATGGATATTAAACGAACGTTAATACGAGGACTTATATAATACCCTTGTTTCTCGTATTAACGAAGTTCAGCTATATTTTAATATTTAATGCTTCTCAGACAATTCATTTTTTATATTCATTCAATTTTTCTTGAACACAAAATAAAGAATATAGTATTTTTGCGTATTTGAAATATTGTTTAATTGAAGCAGCCATTTAAGTGAGGGAAAATGTCTAGAATAAAATTTAAAAATATCATTAGTTTCAATTCTGATAATTGGGGCAGCCGCTTTATAAGAACAAATCGTGCTAGAACCCATGTATCCTAATTAACCAGAATCTACTATATTCTTTATTATTATTCATTTTCTAATATCAATTTAATTTATACAAATTCACACAACAAAACCGAGAGCTAAAATTCCTATCATTAAAATTCATGCATACTTTGTTTTAAGAAAATTACGAATACTATTTATTATAAGATTTTTACGTCATGCTGAAAATATTTTCCTGGTGCACCGTGTGATGATCAGCAGTGATCAGGTACACGTACGTAGTTTGCCTTGCCTTACGTTTAAATAAATTTAATTAATATTTCTCGATTTTCGGATTGTGTTTTGCTTTGAAATTGTATGCACCTGAATTAAACACGAAAAGCTCATTTACTGTGCCATATACTTTGACATGAATTGTAACTATCACTGTATAAAAGCACAGTAAAAAAGATTTTTGAGCTTTTTGTGCAGCCGAATTTTTTCTTGTCTACCATGATTTGAATTTAGAGTACATTTGAGTCAGAAATGGGTCTCGTGTGCAATTTTGTTTTCAACATCAAAGAAAGGCATTGTACTTTATGGGAAAAAGGACATTAAGCGTCATTTCATGCAAAATGTTTTCATTCAGAAAGCAACGTCGTTGATGTTTACACGCTTTTATTTAACTTAACTTGGTTCACGTATGTAAAGATGGAATTTTTAATTATTTTTTTTCCACCATGAATTGAATTTAAAGAACATTTTTGAGTTAGAAATGTATTTTATATGCAATTTTGTTTTCAACAGCAAAGAAAGAAATAGTATTTTATGGTAATAATGACGTTAACTGTTATTTCATGCAAAATGTTTTCTTTCAGAAAGAAATTTTGTTGATGCTTACACGCTTTTATTTAACTTAACTTGGTTCATGTATGTAAAGATGGAAGTTTTTAATTCTCTTTTTGTCTGCCATGAATTGAATTTAAAGGACATTTGGGTTAGAAATATGCCTCATATGCAGATGCTTTCAATACCAAAGACAGAAAACGTTATTTTATGGGAAAAAGGACGTTAAACATCATTTCATGTAAAACTTTTTCATTCAGAAAGAAATGTCGCTGATGTTTACACGCTTTTATTTAACTTAACTTCGTTCATGTATATAAAGACGGAATTTTTAAATTCTTGTTGAATTTAAGGAACATTTGAGAAAGAAATGCTCCTCATATGCAATTTGTTTTCAACAGCAAAGATATAGGGGAGATGGGGGCACATGTGAACAGTTCGCATAAATATAGCTTTTTCTCATAACTGGATTAATTTATATAAACAAAAATTACTTAATATAGTAAACAGAACTTTCTTTTACACATGGTAATTTTTTAAAAATCACCTGTATAGGTTTTCTTACATTTTTTAATAGTTTAAAAATTCTAAAAATTGTTCACATGTGCCCCATCAGCGGGGTAGTTGTGAACACACGTGGGGCACATGTGAACAGAAGGAAAAAATATCCTTTAACCTGCTTTTTATTCTATTATTCATTTGTCATCGTAATCATTAGTTATATTACCTTTTAAATTCACCATAAAGAAATATATATATATATATTTCTCTAGTTTCTGTGTGATATGTTTAAGCAAAAGATTATAAAATGAAAATAGTAGATTTGGAGGGGAGAGGCTTAGATGATTCATTAAATATTGTTGCAATAAAATAACAAAATAAAGAAGAAATTTTAAAAAAGAAATTAAAACTTTTAAATTTTGCTTAAGGGTTTTTGTTGGGGGAAATTTTAGGGAGGGGGCATTTACATACTATTTATCGGAAATCTGCCGAAATACGAAAGATTCTCACTCCTGTATTGGCCTTATTTACTTGTAAATTATAGATAAAGAAGGTTTTTTAATGATTAAAAAAAAGCTCGACTATAACCCCCCCACCCCCCCCGCCCAACTTCTTTTGCTTTTGAAAGAGGGAGGTACAATCGGGATTTTACTGTAGTTATCAGTTTAAAAATTTTACTTTCTTAAAATATTACTGGTATTTATGGATATGGTATTTTTAATGGATAGCTCCATTCAAAGCATCATATACATAACTGTTTTAGAGACGGAAGTAAGCCATCATTGCAAGGTTAGAACAAATGTAACAGAAAAAGCAAAGTTGTTCAAGGTAATACTTTTGTATTAACAATGCATAAAAAATATTGTTGTAAACCGTTTAGTAAAATAATATATAACATTTATTGCATTTTAGAAAACATTAAATTTATTTAAAGTACAATTGAACGTAAACGAGCTTGTTGCTCTTTATGTATTTGCTGAAAGATATGTTTGTGGAAGTTTCGATACAAAATAAACTTTATGTGAGGAAAATATCTTCTATTTCAGGAAAATTGTAGATAATGGAACTTACATTATTTCTCATTAAGTTAACTGAAAGAAACAGAATCACAGAATGATTATTGGGGCACTTATGAACTGTTCATATCTGCCCCAACTAGTCTGTTCACAAGTGCCCCACATTGCTGCTTTCGCTAAATTGATAAATCATTAACATTTCTCAATTTTAGAAGAAGAAAAACTGTATCAAAAATGTTTGCTAGTATTCATAGTATACGTTAAAACACTCAAATTCAAATAAATGAATAAATACAAAAAGTTATTCGCTTATCAACTTGGAACAAAGATTTTACTTTTGAGATCTAAAAACAGTGTTTTGGCTACAGAGGACATACAAAATGTCATAGAGCTTCAAAAAATTTTTACCATATGTCTACGGGTACTATCATCTTTAGTAATTTTTTTCAAATAAAAAAACTTATAATAACTATCAAAAAATTGCGATGTTCACATGTGCCCCGTGTTCACATGTGCCCCCATCTCCCCTAAATAATAATTCAGTGAAATAAAGACATTAAGTGTCACTTCATGCAAAATGTTTTCTTTCAGAAAGAAATGTCGCTGATGCTTAAACGCTTTTATTTAACTTGATTCACGTTTGCAAAGATGGAATTTTTTAATTCATTTTCTTTTCAATACCATGAATTAAATTTAAATAACATTTGAGTCAGAAGTGGGCCTAATATACAATTTCTTTCTCAACAGCAAAGAAAGAAATCGTACTTCTTGGAAATAAAAACATTAAGCGTCATTTTATGTGAAATGCTTTCATTCAGAAAGGAATGTCGTTAATGATTACACGCTTTTATTTAACATAACTTGGTTCCTGTATGCAAAGATGGAATTTTGAATTTAATTGAGGACTAAAAATGTAAAATGCTGAAAGTTCCAAAAATCGAAAATCACTTTTTTACGAAAAAATGCCTTAAATGCCAAGCTTAACAAACAGGCGAATCTTTGAAGTGATCCTAGTAGAAATAGTTAAAAAAATAGTAGAAAAATGTCTCTGGTTGAATGTGTCACACGAAGTGAACTGGAAAATGCTGAATGTGCCACACGAAGTGAAGTGGAGAACGCTGAAAGTGTCAATGATAAGATGCGCGGTGACTAGTGGGTATTACACAACTTGATCATGTTGTTATTGTTTACATCAATGGGATATTTTTAAGCAATGTGAAAAATATTAAATATATAAATAAAAGAAATGTTTACAAATGATAATAATAAGTATTTAAACAGTAAACGAAAGGAAGCTAGGTACCTACATTTTAAAGTGTTGAACTAAGTATTCAAAAAGGAGTGCAGTGGAAAACGCTGTAAGTACCAGAAATAGAAGCTTTTATTTTTTTCGCTCTCTTGAAAAGTTCCGCTTTTAGACTTTGAACGTTTTCCCTTTGTAGCCCTCAATTTTTTCCAAAAATTTCTCATGTGCATTTTAGCAATTGTGTGCAATTGTGTTCCGGATGACAGTAAAATATTTTCAGATTTTGAGATTTAATAACGAACTAATTGATAATTATTAATTATGAGTATACGCTGAGAAAAGAGTTTAGAAATCCTAAATCCTATCTGTTTTAAATAATGTTTTCATTTCCTGTAGCCATGGCTAAAAAAAAATTAACAAAATAATTTTTTAATAACATTTTATAAGAAATTCATTCACATTTAAATAATTTTTAGTAGACGTTTACTGATTTTAAACTGTGCCTTGCTTTGCAAATATATGCAATAAAAGGAAACACATATAGCTCACTTACTGAATCACATACTTTGATATTATATGTAACTATCAACGGATAAAAACATAGTAAAAAGCAGTTTTGGCGATCGTTTTGTTCAGCTAAAACTTTTTTCCCTAGCATGATTTGAATTTAAAGAACATTTAAACGAGAAATGTGCTTCGTATGCAATTTTGTTTCCGTTCAGCAAAATAAGAAATCGTGCTTTATGGAAATAACGACATTAAGCACTATTTCATGTCAAATGTTTTTCGTTCAGAAGAAGCCTTTTGATTTTTTTAAAACTAACATTATAGTATGAATTTCTTTTTATAGTATACTTTAACATTATATTTATGTCAATGCTTTTGAGAAAGATATTGTTTGCTGCTAACTTACTTAAGATTTTGAAATGCATTTTGTTAATATTTGGGATGTATTAAATAAAGCATTTTGATATTTAATAATTCGGACATAACTTATTTACTATATTTTTATGTTCTCTGTGACGTTTCGGTTAAATTTTGTAGTGAATCTAAAAGGCGGTACATTTAAATTTGATGTATCTATTTATTATTGGTGTATTCAACTTCAGATAAGCAACATTTTTCCGACTTTAAGCAGCTAAAAGATTTCTGTCTTAAAATACCACAGATATTGCAGCAAAAACATTACAGAATTCATACAAGTTCAGTATAGGGCTGGGCGATACATCGATAAAACCGATAAAATCGATATAAATTATAAATCGCGATGACGATATCAAAAAATCCTATACAACGGTACATCACGATTCTCGTAATCGTGATGTAAATCGCGATTATCGTAATCGTGATGTAAACCACGATTATCATAATCGTGGTGTAAACCGCGATTATCATAATCGTGATGCAAACCACGATTATCATAATCGTGATGCAATACACGATTATCATACTTTTTCATTAAACTGCAATCGGCGCTTTTTCAACTTCAAGTAGGGGAGATGGGGGCACATGTGAACACGGGGCACATGTGAACATCGCAATTTTTTGATAGTTATTATAAGTTTTTTTATTTGAAAAAAATTACTAAAGATGATAGTACCCGTAGACATATGGTAAAAATTTTTTGAAGCTCTATGACATTTTGTTTGTCCCCTGTAGCCAAAACACTGTTTTTAGATCTCAAAAGTAAAATCTTTGTTCCAAGTTGATAAGCGAATAACTTTTTGTATTTATTCATTTATTTGAATTTGAGTGTTTTAACGTATACTATGAATACTAGCAAACATTTTTGATACAGTTTTTTTTCTTCTAAAATTGAGAAATGTTAATGATTTATCAATTTAACGAAAGCAGCAATGTGGGGCACTTGTGAACAGACTAGTTGGGGCAGATATGAACAGTTCATAAGTGCCCCAATAATCATTCTGTGATTCTGTTTCTTTCAGTTAACTTAATGAGAAATAATGTAAGTTCCATTATCTACAATTTTCCTGAAATAGAAGATATTTTCCTCACACAAAGTTTATTTTGTATTGAAACTTCCACAAACATATCTTTCAGCAAATACATAAAGAGCAACAAGCTCGTTTACGTTCAATTGTACTTTAAATAAATTTAATGTTTTCTAAAATGCAATAAGTGTTATATATTATTTTACTAAACGGTTTACAACAATATTTTTTATGCATTGTTAATACAAAAGTATTACCTTGAACAACTTTGCTTTTTCTGTTACATTTGTTCTAACCTTGCAATGATGGCTTACTTCCATCTCTAAAACAGTTATGTATATGATGCTTTGAATGGAGCTATCCATTAAAAATACCATATCCATAAATACCAGTAATATTTTAAGAAAGTAAAATTTTTAAACTGATAACTACAGTAAAATCCCGATTGTACCTCCCTCTTTCAAAAGCAAAAGAAGTTGGGCGGGGGGGGGGGTTATAGTCGAGCTTTTTTTTAATCATTAAAAAACCTTCTTTATCTATAATTTACAAGTAAATAAGGCCAATACAGGAGTGAGAATCTTTCGTATTTCGGCAGATTTCCGATAAATAGTATGTAAATGCCCCCTCCCTAAAATTTCCCCCAACAAAAACCCTTAAGCAAAATTTAAAAGTTTTAATTTCTTTTTTAAAATTTCTTCTTTATTTTGTTATTTTATTGCAACAATATTTAATGAATCATCTAAGCCTCTCCCCTCCAAATCTACTATTTTCATTTTATAATCTTTTGCTTAAACATATCACACAGAAACTAGAGAAATATATATATATATATATATTTCTTTATGGTGAATTTAAAAGGTAATATAACTAATTATTACGATGACAAATGAATAATAGAATAAAAAGCAGGTTAAAGGATATTTTTTCCTTGTGTTCACATGTGCCCCACGTGTGTTCACAACTACCCCGCTGATGGGGCACATGTGAACAATTTTTAGAATTTTTAAACTATTAAAAAATGTAAGAAAACCTATACAGGTGATTTTTAAAAAATTACCATGTGTAAAAGAAAGTTCTGTTTACTATATTAAGTAGTTTTTGTTTATATAAATTAATCCAGTTATGAGAAAAAGCTATATTTATGCGAACTGTTCACATGTGCCCCCATCTCCCCTACTCAAAATTCTACCATTCTAAACCGAAGGTTATTACGATGACCATGATACTAATGGAGTATTCTATCCCTGCCTAAACCATGATGACATTAAATACCGAATAATCGGTTTCGATCATCATGATACGTCTCACCCTAAACCATGATCACTCCTCAAGATTCTCCCAGCTTCAACCGTGATATTAACCGAACCCTCAGTTTTCGATAAGCATGATACTATCATGGTATTGTCATGGTATTACCATGGTATTACGCTGTGATTTCTCTCAGCGTAAACGGTTTTTCAAAAGGGGAAAAAGTGATAGTTTCGGTGTTCAGATTCAGATGACGGGCGATAAATATGATACAGCTGGTTTTCCTCATGTAGTTGCCGACAGCAAATGATATTGTTTGTTTTGTTTTATCTTCAATCTGGTTCAGCGGTTTTGAATGAATATTTGTTCGTTGTTAATGAACAATATGTGAATCAGGGAGATAAATAAATGAAATCTTACATTTTATTTGCAACAGTGGATTTAATTGGACAAATGAAATAATGCTTCCATAGCAATATATATTAATGTTTATCCCAGGTTCTTTTTTTATGCAGATATTTTTACTTCTCTGAAGCTCGTTTTTTTTCCTCCTGGTAGTTTCTTTTAAAAATTGACATATGTGAGTATTTGGTATTTACTGCCTCTGTCATTGTTTGTTTGTGGGGAGTGGGGGAGAATATTTAGATGTCAATATTTATTTAATGTCACTAGAATTCAAAATAACAAACAGGGCAGAAAAATTAAGCAATTAAAGTTTGTGTACTGACAATCAAAAGAGAAAAGACGTAAATTGTTCGGTGTGTGTGTGTGTGGGGGGGGGGGGGGGGGCTTAGTTTTTTTTTCTTCATTTAGCGGACATTGGTCGAAACGCAGGAGATCCTCATCCAAGTTCCCCGATAGAACAAGCATAAGAGATAGTCTTAAAGGTTAAAGAAAAAATATTTTTTAATTCAGAATTTTTAAGTTTAAACACTTAGGGCTGTTCTAAAAAAAATATTATTTCACGCAAAAGTTTCTAGCACATTCACGGATTTTTTAAATGTAATAGCAAGAAATTAGTTGAAAGTGACAGTAACTCATTAAAATCCTTATCCGCTATTGCATAAAGTTATTTAACCCTTTGCACTCCGTTGTCACCGCTGTGGCGACACCATCTTTCCTTTCAAAATTTGTTTTTAGCACCTGTAATAAAGGATAATAAAATTTCCTTACTTAATCTTAGCATTTTTGAAATTGTGTACTTGAAGGAAACTTCTTTTATAAAAGTGGTGCCGACCGAATAAAATTTGTGTAAGAGACGCCAGAGTCCAAAAAGTTAATTATTGCGGTTCATGTACACAGCATACATGGACGATGGAAAAACGAAATTAAGGGGAAGGTAAATTTTGAAACACATTTGATTATGATTCGCAGATCACGCAGAGTTTTATTTTTCTTTAAAAAAATGGAGTATATAAAATGAAATAAAATAAACTAAGAGCTTTTGTCGGGGACGCCGACGCATAGTAAGACAATTTTAAGCATAACAGCACAACAGCAATATAAATATTATTTAACAATTATAATATATAAACAATTTAAAAATTGACTTTAACCAAACTATTATTTTTCTCTCTCTGTTAACGATTTTTTTTTTTTTTTTTAGTTCTTTTACTTTCTACTATCTTTACAAGAAGAAAGTATTGGATTCATGTAAATTTTGTCATCCGGGTTTCGACCGATTTATATGTTTAGAAAGTCTTGAACACGATTTGACTATTTTTAAAAAGCTTTGTCTGTCTCTTTGTAACACAAATTTTCTAGGCGCTCTGTCTCAAGAACTAATGCACGGAATTTAACAAAATTTTAGATTCTTTTATATCTCGTTATAAATTAGTGTAAATTACTTGACAGGTAGGTGCATTTTTTACAATATCCGCAATAACTTTATCTCAAAAACTAATGCACGGATTTTTGTCAGATTTCAAATTCAGTTATACCTTGTAAATTGGTGCTGATTAGTTCTTGGTGTAAATGGCCCAACAGGCGGAGCTACTATGCTGAGTTTTCACGATTTTCGCAATAGCTCTGTCTGAAGAACTAATGTGCTGGTATTTATCAAACTTCAGATTCAGTTAGACTTAGACGTAGACATAAATTTTACTGATTAGTGTTTGGTGTTTATAACCCATAAGTGGCGCTGTTATGCTGTATTTTTCAAAATTTCCGCTATAGCTTTTTCTCAAGAATTATCGCACGTATTTTCATAACATTTCAAATTCAGACAGACGTTGGCATAACTTGTTGCTGATTAAGTGTTAGTGTTAATCGTCCAATAGGTGGCGCTGCTATGCTGCATTTTCCACAATTTTAGCGATATCTGTATCTCAAAAACTAATGCACGAATTTTAATCAAACACCTTATTCTGTTACGGTTTCACATAAGTAGATCCTTCTTAGGCTTGGGTGTATACTGTCCAACAGGTATTGCTTTTATGATTTTTAGATTAGGAATTTTGGATACAGACATCTAATAAGGTTGGTGCTGAAATTCAATGATTTGTTTGAAAGATGCGATGCTTACATTTCCTTTTAACTGCATACAATTTAGTGCACCTATATCTTTAGAATATTCATGATGGGCATAGATTGTTATTTAATTTTGCCTCTGTGATAGCGAATTTTGAAGTAATAACACGTAGAAATAGAAGAAATTTTTGCCATTAACACATCCTACTAGTTTCTTTTAGCATTTATTTATTTAGATTTGCTTATTTATACATAGTTTTTTATTAATCTATTTGAGAATGATATATATATATATTTTTTTTTTTTTTTAATCCTTAATAAAATATATAATGTATATTGAAGTTATACATATATTATAAATGTACATATATTTTTTTGTTCATATGCCGCAATATCGATATATCGGAATATCGTGATATAAAGCTGCCGATTTATCACGATATTTCATTTTAGACATCGCCCAGCACCAGTTCAGTACAAGTTTTTGAACTTAAAGTATTAGATTCAATAAGCGGAAATCGGTTAATATGAGGAATGTTATTAATCTCCAGCAACCTTTCACTGATCGGCACCAAAATCCTCATATAAAAATAATTGTTGATTCTTATAGATTTCACGCTACTGAATCAAAATGTGGCAATGGAATTGCTGTACCACGTACCATTTCTTAGAGAGGAGAGCTTGCTTTTAATATTAAGCTATTTTATGTCCTGTTAAAACTAAAGTAGAAATTGTGTAAATAATAAAATGTATACAATGATCTGTAAATTACCTATAAATGAATGTATAAAAACATTACCCGAGTTACAGCGTCATAAGGAATGAAAATTTATTGGTGAATAGCAAATACTAAATTCCGACACGAAAGGATGAGGAGACGCCAAAAGAAAAATACACGGTACAAGTATTAACAAATTAGATTTTCATGCTAAATTTTATCGGGAAATTATCTAAGACAGTATAAATACTTTTTGATGATTTCAGTTTTATCTAGTACTGCAAATTAATATAATAATCCTTCACTATTTTTTATTATTATAAAAGTATTACTCTGAAAAAGGGTACGCAATGTGACAATTTGGATGTTATATTTAGATTTAGATCTGTACAGTTACATATTTGTTTCGCAAGAAGAATTTTTTTTTTTTTTTTTTTTTTTTTTTTTTTTTTTTTTTTTTTTTTGCCGACTAGTGATTAACTCTCCAATAACATGATTATTATCATTTGACATAATGCTGAGGGAGGTTTTTACTAGAAAGGAGAACTCCCCCTCCACTTCCTTCAGGTAAAACTGTTTCTGGCAGAATCGGTTTTATCGTTGCTGGTTTAATACGCATTTTACTTCACACACAGAAGCAGGCATTTATTTATTATTCCCGAAATTATAGTTGTTTTTTCTTAGGTAACAAGAAGATCTTTTATTAGCTAAGCCATTCCGCTTCTCTTGTGACTATTTCCAAAGCCGTTGATAGACATTGTGAAGCCCGGGTAAATATTATAAGGTGTTTCGTAAAGGACACCCTAACTTTAGATTTCAATAATTGAATAACTATACTAAATATAAATAGCACGTTTTTCAGTTAACTTATAAATTTTGGATACATTAATTTAAAACATACTTGAAATGTTCGTCAATATATCTGTCTCAAACAATAGATAAACCAAAATCGTATATCATACATCTCAAAATTTGGCAAATAAAAACTACAACGGTGTTGTAGGGGTATTTGCCCCAATGTATCCAAAACTAAAGATATCGCGATTCCGGTTTAGCTGAAGGATTCTTTTTTTAAATAAAACTCTCTGGTACATTATAATTTTTTCAAATTGCTTAATTTGTAGTAAACGCAATATTTCATAAACTATATTTAAAAACATTTGCAACCTGGAATAAACTTATGAATTAATATAATATTACTTATTTTTTGTACATATATTGTGAAAGACGCTTACAAAATATGAAAATTTTACTTTAAGAAATAAATTCCCTAGAATCTAATAGTTTTTTAGCAATAAAATCACCTCTGGCGAGTATACTTTTTATAGCAATTGAAAGTAAGCAATAATGCATTTCTAGAATAGAAAATCTTTATATACAATATTTTTCTTAAAAGTTATGTTACCATCTTTCCCTTGTCCACTTATCTCTTTAACACCTTGGGGACGAGCGACACACGTGCCGCATGAAGCGCTCATAATCCTTGTTTTTCCTCACCAGTAAAATTTTACTGTAAAATTTGCCTTGTTTAATCAGCGCAATTTCTCGATTCAAGAAGACACAAATTTCTGTTCTTAAAAAACGGTGACAAAAGATTAAAAATTTCGTAAAAAGCTCCCGTCCCGAAGGGGTTAAGAACCGAGAATCATTTGGAATTTCAATAAGCTTAAAATGAACACATAGCCTGTGAGTGAATATTGGTTTTGGTAGGTATATTACTAGCTTTTTAAAAATATGCCCTCGTGCTTTCCTGATCATCATAGAAAACGACTGATTCACAGGAAACTGAAGCCTGATATAGAGAATGGGATATTGGTATCCATGGATATGAGTTCAAATCCTGGCGAGAAAAATATGCTTCGTTTTTCCTATACCTGTCATGTCATATCTCAAGTTTTATTACGAAATCCAATAAGCCACGAATGATCTTACAAATACCTTTCACCAGCCACGGCGATAGGTTCATAATAACAACAACGGCGAAATATGCATATTTTATCTGTATTCTTGTATCACATGTAAACCTGATATGTAGTTCAATAATGCTTGTGAAATACAGCAAGAGATAGCAGAGACATTTCCTTTTCTAATATTCAGATAGAAAGACCGCCTCTGATATTTTTTTCCACTTCAGCACGAGAGAAAATCTTCTCAAAGAATTTTTGTACTTTGATCTAAACAAAAACTTGACCGAAAATTTTTCTTACATTTTACTTTGTGGTAAGATATCCAAAGTTTAAT
Organism: Maratus speciosus; assembly: GCA_963932465.1. Lineage (NCBI taxonomy): Eukaryota > Metazoa > Arthropoda > Arachnida > Araneae > Salticidae > Maratus > Maratus speciosus. Next base: position 305,869,134 of record OZ010789.1, on the reverse strand, counting down.
TTACTGCTAAAAACTATTTAATAATCTTTAATAATAATTTTTAATGCTTGTAAATGTTATATATGATTATTGTCTGTAATTTATAATAAATGTCATATTTTTTTTTTAATTCCAAGATTATTTGTTGTTAATCATCCATTTGAAACATATTTTAAGTGCAAAGAATGCTTTTATCTACTTAAAAACTCATATATGAGAGGGTGAAATACACTTACAAAAATTTCATTTATTAGAAAAGGCCAAATAAATCCAAGTCTTCTATTTTAAAGAAATGCAAAAAAATATTAACAAAGAAATAAAAGTATTTGAGAAAAATATATTTTTTTTTATTTGCATTGTGCATGTACACTATAGCAGTTTCGTTGAATTATATTTTTTAAGTACGTACAAAAAAATTTTGAAATCTTGGTGTGAAATCGGAAATCTTTAATCCGATAACAAATTTGTCTTCGTCAACAAATTAAGTTTCAAATGAATTCAGTGAAACTTCTCAGCGTGTTAGATCATATTCTAAAAGCTTAAATGAAAGTTCTGTATTTCAATGTTTTCTTACAGACATAGAATAGAAATAGCTTTTGAGAGCAAAATTGTAATCTTCGAAAAAATTCCTTACATTAAGAATCGTTTTAAAAAAATCATGTATCTGGAGATTACTTCTTTTTCACAACTTTGTTTACTTGATTATTATAAGAAAGTTGAGCTCAAAAATATCTTCTGAACTTTAAAAGAAAAAAAATCCTTTTAAGAATATTTGGGAATATATTTTATTTTCAGTTATGTTCAATAGACCATTAACCATTTTGCATAATTATGACAACAAATGTGACAATATATTGGGTATTTCGGTATATAGATTCATTAACAATCATTAAAGACCACCCCGAGTTTAAGACAGCATATAAGACCACTTGATATTTGCAATGACAGTTCGAATTTCTTGTTTAAACGCCTAAATACGATCATCAGGTTTACATTTCTTCCTGCCATAAGTAAAGCTTTCTTTATTTTCTTACAGGAACTCCTAGGTTATGATATGGTCGTCTCGAGACATTGCTGCTCTTGGTCCATCTGCTCGTCACCTCGCAGCAAACGTTCCATCTACTTTATGCTTCACTATGGCATTACATATAGCAATCTTGCTTACATTTAATTTTAGATAGGATATTTACTATACTGAATAGCAAGTGATCTTAAATGTTGCCATAAACAATGAGTGGTTTGAAACTTTTGTTAATGAGTGCATATTATAGTATGAACCTACGTTCTATCGTAAAAAGATATAAAGTGAAATAACTGTTTATTGCAATTTAAATTCCTAGCTTAAAATGCATGTTGAAACATTTCCGTCAGGCATTTTCATTATTAAAAATTAAAGATTATGTAGAAAAGTGCAAACGCAGATGCGTCCACTTTAACTTTGGTATTCAGCAAAATTCACACGTTCTGGATATTCACAAAATACAAATATCCATTAACAATACGTTTGGCTTTTAGTAACGTATTGCATTAATAATTTCTCTTCGTACTTCATAAAAGATCTCTTCAAAATGTGTAACAACAAAATACTTCTTACTCCTATGCGATTTTATTAATAAAGTCCCTTTTGTTAAAACATGAGATTTTTGCGCTTTACACTGAAATAAAAAATAGGGTAATTTAGGGATTTATGCCGCGCATTTTTTTTTTTTTTTAATTTCTGTATAAAGTCTCATGGTGAACATACAATTAAAAAAATCATGCTGTGCTAATGTTAAATATACAACGCGTGTACTGCGAAAAAAAATTCAAAACAAATAATTAATATTTTTTAACAATTTTTTTCTAAAACATTACACTGCGGCGCATCACCCGTGCATTCAGGCTGAGTCGCCGCACTTGTGCGGTAGTTATGCCGCGCTTGTAATAAGAACAAAATGAAATTATAAATAAAAATATTCAAAAAATATTCATATATGGACTATAATTAACGATATAATAACAAAATGAAACTAAATGAGTACAATTAAACGTATTAGTAGATTCAAATTAATAATTGTTTGCCTACTTTCACGATTAAAATTATTGACTTATTTTTTTACATTAAATTTTAATTGTTATTTCAGCAACAATGTTACATCTGTGTATTAGAGAGGGAAAAGAAAAAAAAGTAAAATTGTATTTCATAATTTCTTTGTTAACCCTTTCGGGACCAGTGGCTTTTACACAAATTTTATGCAGTTAGCACCACTTTTTAAAAATAAGTTACCTCTATTTAAATAATCATGAAAATGCTCTAATTAAAGAAAGCAAATATTACTTTTCTTTTTTTACTAGCGCAGGAAACAAATTTTGTATGCTCTTTATGAAGGTGCTTATATGCACCTATGGTCCCGAATAGGTTAAGAGATCTGTTTTTTCGACTATAATCTACAGAAAAAAATGTCAAAAAAGTACAGTCTTTACGTAACTACATTTGACACATGATGCAACGAAGCCAATTACAATTCCTCTTTTTTGAAATAGTTTTCTAAACATTCCTTGCAAAGAAAGTCTGCGTTACGCGTAATCAAATTTTTCATTATTATCATCTTAACTTGCATCTTTCTTGCCCTTCTTACTTTTTATTTTTCTTTTTTTCTCCTTTGGTTTTATTAAACTTGATAACATGGTTAACATGGTTAGTCCGTGCAAAAAGAAAAGGATAAGTTAATAACACTTAATCATCCCGTACAAAAGAAGCTGCGGCATGTATACCGGAATTGCAGTGCAGCATGTATCCCAGTTTGCATGGTGCAGACGTCGGCCATCACAGTTACCTGTCATCGCTAAGGGGAATGACGTAACCATACACACAGTATTCTATACAAACGCTACAATTAGTTTTGACTTCGAAATCATGTATGCATTTAGTAATTAGTGTATGAAAAGTATCTAAACATAACGTGTTTAAAAGTTTGGACAATGAAATCATGCACACGTCAAAATAAGGATTGTACTTCTAAATGTAAACATCGAAATGGAATTCACGCTATACACTGGTTAAAATAATCTCATTGCGCACCTATACTGTGCATTTGACGACCATCTATCGCTAATTACAAGAAATACAAGGGGTGCGGCATCTATCCCGGATGCGGCGACTCTCCCGGAGTTGCCTATACTGCCCTCATCTAGAACGAATAGGTAGTCATTTTCTAAATTCCTAAACTAGAAATATAGATTTCCGAGTTATGCGAATAAGGTAAAGAAATAAACTGCTGATCGTGAATTTCTATAGTTTTCTAGGGGATGAAACGTAGCATTATATTATGAATCGTTTGAATTGCGAGAAATTAACACTTGATTTCTAGAATTAAGGAGTCCGGGACACATTTTAAAATATTTTTTTATTTAATGAGTTAAAATTTTGAAATTTTTTGTGGTGGTTAACCATATTATTTGTAAACAAAAACACATGATAAAACTTCTCATAATAGTTAAAAAAAAAATTTAATTTAAAATTTATTAAAAAATTGGGGTAGTTTAAAATCGTTATGATTCGAAATATTATTTGTAGAATTTAATATTTTTTCATTTAAATAGACATAAATATATCAGTTTTAATTTTGATTCAGCATTTTCAAAAATATTAATTTAAAAAAATTAAAAATATTTAAAGTAAAAATTTTAAAACAAAATGATGTAACTTTTAAAAAGTATATATTTTTTCAAAAGTAAGTATTTTTTTCAAATTTGCTGAATCAAACTTTTTTCCTGAAAAAGACATGCTCCAAGTTTGAAACTTTTATCTTTAAAGGTTTTTTGACTTATAACAATTTAAATACGAGAAATGGTGAAAAAACCCATTATGAAGAAAAACGCATTTTCACAAGAAGTCATTTCCATGAAAGCCATAGCGTTAAAGCTAGATTTTGAAAACAAACCAAAACGAAAAAATTAATATTTCCCGTTCTAATTAAGATAGAAACATGATTTAAATATCATTTTAAACTGTTTAACTGTTTAAAATTACAAAGAAACTTTTAATGTAATAAAAGTTTTTTTTAGGAATTTTGAACATTTTTGTGTCCAGGACCCCCCTTAAATCATAAACTAGAATTATATTACGATTTATCATATCTATATAGTTTCTTGGTTATATCTAAAACAAAAAAGTAAAAAAAAAAATAGAAAGAAATTATAATAAAAGAAATTCAAAGTCATAAAAATTGATTATATAATTTTTTTACAACTTGATTTTTCTTTTAACACTAGAATGACCGGAACGATCATTGTAACCGCATAGCTCTTTTGGGAAGCAATTATTCTTGAAACATTTACGTCAGCTAACTCACTTTTCGAGACTTTTATTATTATTATTTTTTTTTTTGAGGTTTTTAAATATATAAAATGTTTTTTTTTTTTTTGCAATATTTTACACCAAGCGTATAAATTAATGTTCTACCTTGAACGATCAGGAGCGGTCACAATGACCGCTATGCAAATTTGAGTGATCTGCTGTGAAATAGCACTGCATTTTTGTGAAATAGTAATATTACATATAGCATTATAAATAATAATAATAATAATAATAACAGTATTTTATAATATAATATATAATAATAGTAATAATAATAATAATATAGTATATAACAATAATACAGTAATAATATAGTAATAATAGTAATAGCAATAATAATAGTAATTGTAATAATAGTAACACAGTAATAATATAGTAATAATATAGTAAATAGTAATAATAAAGTAATTATAATAGTATTATGCAATAGCATTATATAAGAGTATTATAATAAAATTATATATTAGTAAAATTATTAAATAGTAAATATTGCGAAATAGTAAAATTATTGTGAAATAGCACTATATCAAATCATGTGTTAATGTCTAAAATGATAATAACTGTTTTATGATAATACTACTTTTTTTTTCTCCTGAAATTAAAGGTATGTTTTCTTATATAATAAAAAAGGTTACTATTTAAAATATTGCATTCATTTTACAGTTGTTCAAAATAACTTGTTTTAACATTGTATAATAATAGCTGCATTAAAAATCAAATATTTATTCTCGATTTGGGCAATTCCACAGAAAAGTATCATTTTGGGGGGAAAATAAAATTAATAATACATTTAATTTAAGGGTATGATTAGAAAGCTTGAAACTTATATTTTTATATTCAATAAAAAATTCCTGATAATACACAAAGTGCTGCCCTCTATACACCGTGTAGATTACAATAAGTTGTCTGGCAATACAAGCACAAAAAGTGTACATGTTTGCAGGTGCGAGCAGCAACTCCAAGACAACAATAAGATGGGTTTTTTTTCTTTTGCAAGAAAATAAATAGGTAAGAGATTATTTCAAATAGTTTTTGTAACTTTATAAAATTATTTCTTGGAATAAATTGCCTTTAAAAAGTGAATTTTATTGTTACGTCAGTTACAAATTTTAGTGAAAAGTTAAGCCTACTCAGGATATTTTATTTTAAGAAAATTTTTAATCGATAAACTTTGTGAAGCATTAAAAATCCTTTTAAATGATGTGTAAATTCTTAATTTCATTTGAAAAAAAACTGTCAAATATGTGTAACTGACGTAACCATAAAAATGTAACTGACATAACAAAGCATTGGTTACGTCAGTTAAACATTTTCTTTTTTGTTTATACATATAAATATTCGTGTGAAAATAAATTTATATCTGTGGCTACTCGTTTCAAAAGGCGCTCTGGTTGTAGCTCTATGGACAAAGCTAGAGAATGGACAAAGTAAGGCTACTCGCAAATATAAGTGCACTTTGCCAAGTATTCGACACCTCCTTCGATATCGTGGGCATCGATGCGAACTTTCAAGGATTGTGTTGTGCTGTATACGGACACTTTTGAAGAAGCAAGATGTTGACACGACAATACAGTTTTTTTATTTCGCCGGTAAATGGTAACGGTTATAAGCATTGTATTTAAGCTCTGTTGTTTGAGTATGAAGACAAAGCGACAGCGCATGTGTGTTCACAGTAACTTTACTAACTGTTTAATTTACAGATTTTAAGCAACTGTTTTCTTAGTTTAATAAAAGTTGTTTGTTTCACATTTAAGGAGTTTTAACCTTGACTACAAATGTTTTAGTTCACCACTAAGCGCAAGTTAGATATTAAATTGCACAGGAAATATTTTTAAAGAGATATCGTTCTTCACTTTACACGCTTCCCTTGACCCCTCCTGCAAATCTATGATGTATATATTTATTTTTAATTTATAGTATAATTATATAAAAAAAATCATTAAGCATTTAATATAACTCATCACAGTAATGTTTATATATATTTATAATTGTTTTTCTTTTTAGAAATTAGATAATGGCTCCAGCCAAATCTGCTGCTGAAGGAATGAGAGAATATAGGCAAAGAATGACTGTGTAAAAGAAAATAGAAATACAGCAGAGGAATGCTGCACAACAAAGAAAGGGAAGAGCATTCGTAAAAAAAAGCTGATTCTATAGACTCCAAGATAACAATGAAGAAAATGAGGCAAGAAAAAGCACAAACTAAACACTCTCAAGGTACACCTACTGAGACTTTTTCCAATGTGCAGTCATTTGGCCGAGCAAAGTCAAGAGTAAATAAATCACTCCTAGAAGTCCAAGAAAAAAACGAGCTGTAGTTGTAAAACTTGCTGAAAAGTTTGGCATTAGCCTTTCAACCTCATCAAACCTTAATAAGGAGGAATATGGTGCTTTATCAGAAGACGCTATTGAAGCAATAACATCCCGTTATAATAGTGACTTAATATCAAGACAATTACCTAGGAAAAAAGATTTCAAAAAAGTAAAAAATGAGAATGGAATTGAACGAAAGCAAAAGAGAGTATTAATGATGACAGTTATGGAAGCATATCAGCTCTTTAAAGAAGATAATCCGTCCATAAAAGTTGGAAAATCTAAATTTGCTGCGCTTCGACCATTATCATTAACACCTAGTTCTGAGAAAGATCAATCCGTATGTTGTTGCCGTAATCACGAGAATGGAGATCTATTAATAACTGGTATTAGTAAAGCCGTGCAGAACCTGCCGATTGACACTTGTTGTCAAATCAGTAAGTAAATGGGGAAAAATTGCTTACTTGGGGTGTGCGAAGCGTGCGGTGATATCAGTAATTTTCTTGATGATCTAATTCCAACATCAGACGCAGAAATTTCAGTATCCTTTTACCAATGGAGTACTGATAATAAAAAGGTTTTAACTGAAACCACACTTTCAAATGCAAAACAAGAAGTTTTAAATCAGCTGCCAATGTTAAGGAGATACAGTTTTGTTGCAAAAACTCAATTTGAAGAAATAAAAATTTTGAAAGAGAATCTTTCAGAAGATGAAGCTATTCTCCATGAAGATTTTTCTGAAATTTTTAATGTTCGGCAGCAAAATGAAATCATGTCAGCTCATTGGATTTCAGAAGGTGTTACCCTTTTCAAAAGCAATAGTCTACCGCAAACATCTTAGGGAGATTCTCAAAAGGAAACCATCAAAAATCATTAAACGTTAACTATATGTAATTTTTAAAATTTTCAAATTTAAGGCCAACTTTTTTTAACAGTATAGTATTTTGTCTATAAATATAATATATAAATATTTTTAATAGTATGTCTACAAAATTATACACAAACCTTAAAAGACAGCAACTATTCTGGAAAATTAATTATTAAAGCATTTAATTAGCAGTTGTGTGCGTTACAAATTTTGGACATTTTTTCGCACGTACGTTACAGATTTTGGACGTTGCGCTTAGTATTTAAAAAATTCTTAAGACTAAGAATGTAGTAAATGTGCCCTATAATTGTATGTGTATGCATATATATATGTATAATTAACTTTTAGTTATCCAGTAATAATAATAATAAAATCAAATGTTGATCAAATGTTAATAAAATCAAATGCTTTGTCGCGTACGTTACTTTCGGACATAACAAAATACAAAAAAATTCTTTATAGAAAAGCCCTTCTATCTTCAAAAAAGCAATAAACCAGCCTACCATCTCTTAACGAGATTATCAATAAATCATCCGTTTCCTTTATGCATTCGCTGTTTACCATTAGAACCACCTGGAAGCAAGTTAAAACTCTTTCTCTTGGTGGTACACTGGAGCAGTTAACGTTATGAATGTCCGAAATTGGCTTCTTTAGCATAAAATAATAAAATTTTAAGATATTTATACAAAGCTTTTGCAATAAATTATGTCATTTTCTGTCTCTGAATAGAATTAAAAACTCAGTGTAAAAAAAAATAATAAAGTCAATGATAATTAAAGATATGTTTGAAAGGCTTAAAGTTATGACGTGTGTCCAGTGGCCACCTTTTGAGAATCGCCCCTTAATGTTTCTTATGCAGTTGTCAGTGGCGAGTTGACACATGACAAATTTACAGTTCTCTGCTTTAACTCAGCTATCTTAAATCATAGTATGAGTACAGATGGACCTTTTGAAAACATACTTTTTTTTCTAATGGAGCTGGAAGTCAGTTTAAGAATAGATATATTCTTTCTTAAATTTTGAAACGACATGAGATCCACCCATCCCTTAAATTTGCTGATTGGAGTTTCTTTGGCACAGCCCATGGGAAAGGTGCTATTGACGGTATCGGAGGCACAGTCAAGAGAGCAGTTTGGAGACGAACATTTCAGAATCGTGTCGTTATAAACACTGCTCATGAATTCTTTGAAGTAGCCAAAAAAAATTGTCCTTAGATAAATTTTATTTACATTTCAAAAGAGAAAGTCAAAAAAACAAAAGAAAAATTCGAAAAAGTATTTAGTTTATATCCTTCTAAAAAAAAAAATCCTGATACTCGTAGAATTCCTTATGTGAGACCAGTCAGTTATCATGAAGTCGAAACTTCTGTTGTTAGTCCCTTTTCAAAGCGTTTTGATTTTGATTTTAAGAAAGTAGAAATCTATCCAAAGGAAGCTAATAAAGAACATAATTTCCAGAATAAAGATATTAATCAATTCAAAATTGGAGATTATCTGCTTGTGAATTATGATTTTAAGCAATTCCCAGGCATTGTGGAAGAAATTCAAATGTGTGAACTTAAAATAAATATGATGAATCCTTGCTGCCGTGGTTGGCATTGGCCATCTCGTCCAGACTGTAGATGGTACAATATTGATGACATTGAGAAAAAACTTCCAGTGCCACAGCCAATTAATTCCAGGGGTACATTTAAGTTTTCAGAAGGCGTTATTTAAATTACTGTTAACAAACTAAATTAAGTGCCTAGTATTGTCTTTGCAAAACGATAGTGTTACATGTGTAAATGTCATTTTTTCTTTTTTGTTGTTGTTCAAAAATTAATTTAAAAAGTTATAATTCTAATTTGTCATTTCTTAGTGATGTTAAGAACATAAAATAAATTTTTTTTAATTGGATAGTTTTGATAATTTTTACACTTCAATAAAGGCAGAAAATACGCTTGTCTGTTTTATGTTACTTCAGTTGCAAAATTTTGAAATGTAATTTTAAGGACTTAAATAGAGATTGAAAAAAAATTCAAGTTCTTGGGTATTGAGACCTTAATAAGAAATCCTTCTACATATAAAAAAAAGTTTTGATTTGGAAATGGACCAATGAAAATCTGCGTAGATATTCCCGGCAGATCGGCATCTAATTTGAATGCTTAAGCATGGCCTTTCTTCGTCTTTATTAAAAGAAACTGTTGCATACAAAAATATGAAAATCAGTAGTATTATAGAAAAATGTTTGATAAACACGCTGATGCAGACAGTTTTCAAATCGAAGAATTATTTTAAGAGATATTTAATGCCAAAGTTGGACAAAATCGTTCCATTAAAAAAGTTTTATAGGAGCAAGAACTGTACATAGGAATTTAATCATTTTTAGATTATTTTATAAGTCAAAATTTCCCGGCGTGCAGACTGCATTTAGTTTTTTAATTTGACTCATTTTTAAGGTTTTATTTCTATTTTAAATTCAAATTTTCAGCATTTCGAGAGATATTTTTTACATATTTTAGAAAATTGTATTAATTTAAACTGTTGCCAATTGTATAAACAGCGCAAACAATGATGTTTGCTTCAAATTAAAAATTTATTTTACACGTGACTGTTATAAACGGAAAATATAAAAAGCAGGAAATCATTGAAAATTACGTCATAAAAACTATATTTACACGTGAATTTTAAAAGAGAAAGAATAATGTAAAATAATAAATTCATTAACATGCGTTAGAAGACTTAAATAGGAGAATTTACGTCACATTTACGTCACATTACACTTATTATGTAAAATGAACAAAAAATAATATTGCAAAACAGTTTAAATTTTAAAATTGCGCGAGACATTTATTTGATATTTTAAGATGATCATAATATTTCATTTCTAACAAAAGTATTTTTACGTGAATATTAAAAAGAGAAAGAAAAATTTGGTGAAAATTACGTCAGATTATAATTGTCAGATTCAAATTATAATTCAATCTTCCGAAATCTTTTTAAAGCCGATCTAATTAGCATGCTGTTAGAGTCTGCGGTGTCTGAACTGGGGTTGACGAGCGTAGCTCGTTGGGGGCGGACCTTCCTAGTATTTTAAATCATAAAAATTGTTTTAGCCTTATTAGTAAATTTTCTACATAGTTTAGAAAACAATAATTGATCATCAAATGTTACGTCAGTTACGATGGAATTGACCATTTCTCATTGCGATCAAAATTACCACAATGGCCGTTCTAGGTAAATAAAAATATCGGTCGTTCTAGTTTTAACAACGTAATAAGTAGTATAAAGATGAAATGTCGCGTCAAAAATATGAAACTTGGACTTCAAAATTGTGGTAAAACTCCTTTTTCAATATTAATTTTGTCTTACAATATTAATCTTTTGTAATCGTTTTTCTAAAATTTGACAAGTATTAAAAAAAAACATAAATAATTAAATGCAAACAGAAGTATTAGTTTGAATTAATTACAGACTTCCTAATCCAAGATTAAAGTTCAGTCAATTTTATCCTTTATGTTTCTGGTGCCCTTAATTCACTTATATCTGAAAAAGAAGTAACTGATTTCCCCTTTTAGGAAACTTTATCCGTTGAACATCTTTCTCTTTAGCTTTAAAGTTCTCATTAGACTGATCAATAAAGGTAACTTCGTTTGAGTATTTTATTTTTTGAAAGAATCAATAGGATGCTTGGTGTTGTTACTGAAAATTAAGTGTTCGTTTTCTACAGGGATTTTCTACGGCATTTTCGACGAACGGTTGTAACAAAATATTGTGAAACTAACTGACCCGCCGGCGTTGCCCGGGCCCGTGATGAATAACCTTAAATGAACCTCAAATTTGTATGATTTTATATCTTAAACTCCATTCTGTATGAATTTATATTTTTAAATGAAAAAAATCGCGAAAAAATATTGAATTGAAACTATATGCTGTTTGGAATTTTATTTTCTGCGTAATTTGATTTTTGGAGTGTTTAGATACCGAAAGAGAGGGAAACCCCGACGAAACACCCAGGTATTTACTAATTTCGTCGAAATTTTCGCACATTTTATTTCGTAAAAAATGTGTTTACGCGTCCGAACGTTTCAAACTTTTGTAGATGATCTAAATCTGGTCCATTGAGACGCTCTAAAATGATTGCGTTAAATTACGGACGTTTAGTTACTTTTAGAGTAGATAAAATATCGTTTCCGTGAGGCGCGAAGTGACCTGCGTTTACCGGTGTATTTGAAAGGATTAAACTTAATATTTTTTAAAACCGATTACACCATGGATTAGAAAAAAGTTACACCTTTAAGAACATATTTTTGGTTTGTCGGTATTTAAATTGCGCCTTGTACGAGCGTTGCAATAAATGAGAAAAACATTTTTAGGAAAAACGGCCCTTTATGAAAATATTTTTTCAAATGTTAACTACGATATTTTTTGTTAATTGATTGTGGAATTTGAGACGTAAAAGAATATGTCTTCCGTTTTTAACCTTACTAAACGGTTTGGCCGATGTAAGTTAATAAACAATGACAAAATACACCCCGAAATTCCTACTTTTTTTATCTTCATTTTCTCTCGATGCGTAAATAAAGATTCTGCGAAAGCGCCAGGGCATTTTCCCTCTCGCAAGGACCGAAATGAGTTTTTAATGAGAGTGCGTTGCGATTGTTAATTAATAACTCAACTAATCACTAGAATTTTAAAATTCTGAGTATCAAGTGCATAAGAAGAGACTTTGGGCTACCCTCACAAAAATTTTCAGTTTCGTACGTCCGGTAGATTTCGCATGCCGTCTCAGACATACAGACAGAGCGAAACTTTATTTTATTAGTATAGATTACATAGATATCTCTTTGGAAAGTTAAAACAGTACGCAGAATACGCGTGAGTTTCGTGCTATTTTAACAAATTCTCATCAAAAATATTGTAAAAAAAAAGTAGCTAGTACTGTTTGTTTTGGATAGCAAAACCCTCCGAACTATTGCGCATGCGTCAGGTCTGCTTTGATTTTATCAAAACAGGGATGAGCGGAGTTTATTTAGCTGCATTTTTTATGAAGGTGCTTTTGGAGAAATGATATCGATTTATGTAAAAACTTTTTGTAGTTAATATTTATAAAAAACAAGAACGCTTAAAAATTTTAAAAAGTTTTTTTTTTTCAAATTATATTAAAAAAGCTTAGTTGTTAAAATATACCCTTAAATGTAATCCTCCTCATCTACTGAAATTCATCTATACCTGTTTTCTCAAAGACATTCTTTTTAACACGTTTTTAGGTGAACAAAAGACAGGACTACGCTCATCTCTTGCTCCTCGGCGAATCTTTTTAATAGTACTACTAGAAACCCCGGCAATTTGACAAGTTCGTTTTGCAGAATGAGCTATCGGAACAATTAATTCTCCTTTTTCTGCTTCTTGATCACAAAATTGTATATAATTTTCTTACTACCAGTCCTGAAAGATTTATTTCTACTCGAACTAGTCATTTGAACACTAAATATAGAAGTTTTAATTTGAATTAAAACGAGATATTAATAGAATTTTAAACTTCGATCGGAAGTAAAAAATAACAAACAAGTAAGCGCCAATCATGGTGACAACACAGACGAAAACGCCGAAGTAGAACTTCGGAAAATGCCCATCTCAGCGTAACACCCCTTTGGACAGTAGAATTGTCTCAAAGTGCTAGGCGCGGCTTTCGAAAACGAACAGTATGTCGAATGTTTCAGTGATAAAAAGTTCGAGGTTTCATCAAGAATCATTAAGATGCTTGGTGTACCTATCAAAAATTAAGTGTTCGTTTTCTACGGGAATTCACTGCGAAATTTTCGACGAATAGTTGTAATGAAATATTGAGAAATTGCACAGATATCGCCTTGGAAAGTTAGATAACGACGGTAATGTTCGTTTGAATAGCTAAAAAATGGGTCATTATTATCTAAAGATCGATATTGAATGCGTCTAAAACAAAGAACATTGCAAGAAAAGACACATGTACTATAATATAGAAAACTATAATATAACCACGAACTAAAATATAAAACAACCTCTTCTGAGTTACCCATGATTCCGAAAAGCGTGTTTTATCTTTAGAAACATCAGAAAACCTTATATTTTTTAGATTTAACGGAGGATTTATAAACTCTGTCATAAAATCAGTTTCATTTGCTGCCACTGATTTTTGGAAGCATTTCCGAGTGTTTTTTGCAATGTATTAATCAGTTTTTTCAAATTACAATATTGATTTATGGGTTGCTATCCATTCTCCTTTAAATATTTTCAGCTGCATAACTTAGTTTAAACATACAAGAGTAACAAAATAATATCAATTTTAATGTTATTGTTTATTATATTAATTTATGTAGTTTTTCTCTAAAGCATGCTTGTTAAACGCGAAAATATTTACTTGAAAATTGATAGCACCCAAAAATTCTATTTTCGAGATGAGAAATCTGATAAATAAACTATAAGAACTACTCGGAATCCTTTCCGAAAATCAGTGGCAGAATAAAAAACATTGGATTTTAAAAATGCCTTTTTATATCTCTAAAATATATTACTTTCTGAGATTTCTAATAATAAAAAATGCTTTTTGAAATTTTGAAAAAGAGGTTATTGTACATTTTCGTTTGTGGCTATATTTTTCTAGATTAAGAAACATTTCTCTCTTTTTTTTACAATGAAAAATTTGCTACATTGCTTTTTTGTTTTGATTTCTTTTACATTACTTCATATTGATTTTGCATTTTATTCTGTCGTTGATTGATTGAGCGTTAAGAAAAATCTAATGCTTTTATTACATACCTTGATTAAGCAGTTTTGATGCATCAAAATTATACAATTATAATGTAATCTAGATTTTGTTGTTTTTACAGTGAACAACTTGCTATTTTGCTTTTCTTTATTGATTATTTTTATATTACTTTCTATCGATTTTAACATTTTATTAATTCTGAGCATCAAGAGAAATCTAATACTTTTACCACATACCTTCATTAAACAGTTTGGTGAATCAAATAGCATTTTTGGGGATTTTACATAATATGAATGCTTCTTTTCAATATAATTATACTATTATAATGTACGCCAGTTATTTGATTTTACAGTGAACAATTTGCTACATTGCTTTTATGTATTGATTATTTTTAAATTACTTTCTATCGATTTTACACTTTATTGATTCTGAGCGTCAAGAGAAATCTAATACTTTTACCACGTACCTTGATTAAAAAGTTTTGGTGAATCAAATAGCATTATTGGAGATTTTACATAACATTAATGTTTCTGTTCAATGGAATTATACAATTTTAAGTACTCCAGAATTTTTGTTTTTACGGTAAACAATTTGCTATATATATATTTTTTTTGTACTGATTAATAGGGGGCTCCGCCCCCCTGCTCACTATGCTCAGCAACCCCCCGCGTAATCGTTTCGCGATTCCGTTTGGTATCGCGAAGCAATCCCTATTTTCTAGCCAACCCCAGCCGTAATTGTTTCGCGTTTCAATTCTGGATCGCTTCGCGATCCTTATTTTTTATGCATTCAATTTTTAGATTCCACTTGGTAAAAACGGGCTCCTCCTCAACTTCTGACAATTTTACTTCCTTATCTCCAAGCACATAATCAGCTTACAGATTTTCATAATTAGAAGTATTATTAAATATGCCGAAAATTATATATATAGCATTACGAATATTGTAAATAATTGCGAATATTGTTCAAAAAAGCTCTATTCATAAGCTAATATTAGTTTTTATTGCATTGAAATATCTCAATTTGTTGATTTTCTGAAAGCAAGCAAAACTATTTTATTTCAATGGGAGTCTATGGAAATTTGGCAAATACTGGAAATAGCACCAAGTTGGCGTCACTTTTGGCGACTGATTTTTGTCGCCAAATTTGGTGACATATCGCCAGACTTGGCAAACTTGGAGACAAATTTGGCGACAGATCCAGGTCCTCCCCTTGGTAACTCTCATTATAGCGTCAGAAAGCTCTGACCAATGAGATGCGTTTCCCGGTATCTACGCAGATTTTCATTGGTTCATTTCCAAAGCAATACTTTTTTATACATATAGAAGATTTTTATGTTACTGCATATCCATTTAACATTTTATTGATTCTGAGCGTCAACAGAAATCCAATGTTTTTACAACAAATCTTGTTTACGGGGTGAATCAAACAGCAATTTAGGAGATTTTACATAACATTAATGCTTCTTTTCAACATATAATTATACGGTTATAACGTGTCCCAGAATTTTCGTTTTTACAGTGAAAAAAATTTCTATATTGATTTTTAGAATACTTGGTTATTATCCGGGCCTGGTAGATAGATCGCCTAAAATGGTTGTCAATCGACAATTTTGTTTATCGTTATCAATTGTCAAACGTGTTCAAAATGGTAATTTAATGTACATTTAACATTAAAAAAACCCTCGTTAAAAGGATGAATATTATAAAAGCAAATTAAAATAATGCAAAACAGCATTTTAGTATGCATTTATTAAACATCAAATTAATGGCTTTTAGTAATAAACGATAGTAACGATGGTAGTTTTATTTTCAGTTATTTGCTATGCTCACCAGAATGAATATAATATAAATATTACGTAATATAAATATGATGTAATGTATATTTATATCTATGCCACATATTATATAGCTATACGTATATAAATACTTCTGTTATTGTCGTTTATATGGCAGCTATATAATATTAACTGTGCAGTTAAAATGAAAGAAAACTAACTAGAAAACAGGAATTCTGCTTTTTCAGAATTTAGTGTCGCCCACGATGAAAAAAAAATATATATATGTATATAAATATAGCTTATACAAAACATATTTCAGTACATATGCTTTTATTTTATATAAAATTACGTTATCCGCATCCGCTGAAGAATGCCTCATTTGCGATCCAGTCGTAAACAACATCTACGATAAAGCATGTATAGGACGTTACTATCTCAAAATAAGACGCAAATCCAGCAAAAAGAAATCAACAAGAAACTCGACAAAAAAATCGGCTATCTAATGATTCATATGCCTTTATTTGTTTTCAATATAGATAATTAAATAAATATAGTTTATAATAGCTCCATGTTTTATCAAAAATCATTCATTTATATTTTTTCAAAATAGCACGTATTTTAATTACATTTTTTTCAGCAGTTATGGGAAAATGGCACCAAAAAGGTATAATTACTATTTTCCAACTTTTTTTTCTTTACTTTCTACAGAAATGGAGTACTTGAGTTGCCAAAATTAAACAAATGGCGCTAAAAAAACTGCAAAAAAATATTAATATCTCAAAAATAAATTGAGATGCAGTTTTCAAACAAATTGCATTAAAAATTACTTTTTTTCCCAATACGACGGTACAAAAATTGAAAATGTGCAGTGCTTAGAAGCATAAAAAATTGTAGAAGAGTATTTAACAGTACAATGATACATCTGCTTTGTTTTACGGCTGGCTTATACAATGAAATGTTATTTTTTGGAGACGACACTTTAATAGCTGGGAGAAAGAAAAGTATACCGGGGGTTAATAATAATAATATTAATAAGGGTTACTGCAATTAACATTTTTGACGCCATTGTTGGTGCATTCGATATGACCTGGCCCATTTTTGTACTGATTATTTTTATATTAGCTTCTGTCCATTTTACATTTTATTGATTCTGAAAATCAAGAGATTCTAATGCTTTTACCACATTCCTTGATTACACAGATTTGATGAATTGAATAGCATTTTTAGAGATTACACATAATATTAAAGTTTTTTTTTCATTAGAATTAAACTATTATAATGTGTTCCTGAATTTTTGTTTATCTTCTTCGGAAAATCTCGATTTAATTCACTTATACGAGGAAGAACATTAACTGATTTCTCTCTCTTGCATTATCCATGCATCCTGTTAAGTTTTAAAGTTCTCATTAGACCAATCGATAAAGTTAAACTCTTTTAAAGGTTTTATTTCCCTGAAAGAGTCATTAGGATGTTTGGTACACGTACTGCAAATGCAATTTTGGTTTGGCTATCTAAAATAATAGCCTACTAATTTATAAAGATCAATGAAAAATGTTTTTAAGAGGTCTCGGGGCTTTTAAAGCTCCAATATTTCCGAAATTTTAATTTCTTTAGATGTTAAACTTCTATCTTTTCTGAACAGTTTTATATGATTGTTTCTTTGAAATTCCAATTAGAACTGAAGTTATGGCTATTATAATTATACCCGCTCAATTGCTGAAGCGACGTTTGCAAAACTTTGGAGTCATTTTTATCCAAATGACGTTTTTGGTCATAACGCGCAGGATATCACAAAAACTTCTGAATATTTTTTCATGAAATTTTCAAAATATATTTTTCATCTTAGTCTATATAAACTGAACCTAAAATTTCATTTTTATTGTTCAAAAAAAATATTTTTTTAGGTGATTATACTATTGAAATTTTCAAAATTTTGCATTAACTATATACAACTTTGTATTAAAAATATACAAATGCTTTAAATACAAACTTATTTAGGTTCAGGGTAATTATTAAAATTCGAAGTATAATTAGGCATGAAAAATTTCGTTCTAGATGCAAATTTACTTTGTAATCCTACGCGTAAGCTGTTATACAAATTTTCTGCTCACCAAATGTCTGACAGTTTGAAGGCCCCTGTAAATACTAATTTCGGATCTTGCAATTTTTTAAATACATGAAATCAAAGAACATACCAGTATCTTTTAATCCCAACAAAAATAGTCTTTTTAAATCATATGCATTTTAAGTTATTAAATGTTGAAAATTGTGTTTTTTTCTTTCTTTTTTCCAATTTTAACCCTTAAATGCCGGGTGTTGCTTTTCGGCAACATACCCAATTTAGGCTCTAAAATGCTATTGGAATAATATTGAAGCTATAATGCCCAATGTTGCCAATAAAATACATTCTGAAAATATTATTAAATCAATTTTCAACATGTGGATGGCAACACTTGTTCTGTTTAAGAATAAAGATAGATTTATTTTTTAAATTGTTGCTACTTGTTCTTTTTATTTTGTTTAGAAGCTGGAAAAATACCCTATTTTGTTCTGCAGTGAGCAAGTAAAATTCATTTCTTATTATAGTTCCTAAAATTCTTGTGTGTTTAATATTATAGAATTTTATCAAGGAAAATTATTTTTTCAATTAAAGACCAGTATTGACGATTAGTAACAAACTGTTTTTTAGCCGTAAACCATACTTAAAACAAAATATGATTTTTTTAAGTATTTTTCCCATGATTCATTTAAAAAATAAAAGCCGAAAAACATTATTACAATGATTTTTGAAAAAACAGGCATTTAAGGGTTAAGAGTCCTGAGACCCCTTGAAACCATGAACTTTCTAAATATTAATTTATGGCCGATAGTTTAATGTATTCCATGATTTAAATGTTTTAAAATTAATTTTTCTGCTAATTTTTCATTGCTTTTTTTTTCTTTTAATGTATTTATTTACTTATTTGGTCACACTACGCCTTAGAATGTACTTTTCTGTTTATTTTTATCTTTATTTTCTTCATTCTTAAAATTCAGAATGACATACAAATTAACAAGTACGAAAAATCATACGTACGGCAAAGATTATGAAACACTGTGCAACACATTAAGAATACTGTAACAAACCTTCACGGTTTACTAAGGTGAAAGATGATGTGTAAATGAACAATTTAGAAAACTCATAATACATTTGAAAACCCAATTTCTGCTATTACCAAGAATAGTCGGGAAAATATACCCTTTGCAGCCCTGTATATGGTCTATAGATATATATGTATACTACATAATCTTTTAAAATTAATTTTTCTGCTAACTTTTAATTGTTTTTTACTTTTAATGTATTTATTTACTTATTTGGTCATACTACGCTTTAGAATGTACTTTTCTGTTCATTTTTATCTTTATTTTCTTCAGTCTTAAAATTCAGAATGACATACAAATTAACAAGGACGAAAAATCATACGTACGGCAAAGATTATGAAACACTGTGCAACACATTAAGAATACTGTAACAAACCTTCACAGTTTACTAAGGTGAAAGATGATGTCTAAATGAACAATTTAGAAAACGCATAATACATTTGCAAACCCAATTTCTGCTATTAACATGAATAGTGGGAAAATATACCCTTTGCAGCTATGGTCTATAGATATGTATGTATACTACATAGTATTTTAAAAGTAAAAAATTCAGTTAAACGCATAGGAAAGTTGGAAATTTCCATTTATCAATTTCCGCCAATAAACGGATGTTGTTGAAAACTTTTGTGCAGTCTTGTATATGATCCGTAGAATTTATATACACAAAATAATACTTAAAAAATAATTAAATTTGAAAACGCATACCACAACTGAAAACGCACTTTCAGCAACTATTGTTCGTATGCTTCAATCGTCCAATTATTATTATTATTTTTTTAGCCAAATTTTTTTGTGTGTTCCTGTAAATGAACGATAAATTCTATGCTCAGCACGTTCTATAGTAAGGACCTTTTAGTACACCTCAGTGATCTGTATCAATTTCAATATGTTTAAAATAGTGTAATATCATTAAAATACATCGCAAACCCTTTTTCTCCATAGAACGTAATGTAGCGGAATTCTTTTGAGTGTCCTTGAAAATGAACCGTAAATGCTACACACTTAATTTTCTATACAGAATATGCATAATAAACTCTACTGACATATATCAATTTAATGGCGATCGGGCTTTATTTAGAGCACGGACAGACAAACCGAATTAATAAACACTTTTCAACTGTGTTGAAAAGAGTTAAAAAAGAGAGACTGTAAATTCTATACAGGTAATGGACAATGGTTATCCCTTTCAAGGGCAAATGTTCGGGGTCCTTTCAAGGGCTCTAATGTCGAATTCAGAATAGAATTTTCGAAACATTTTATCTGAAAATAAGAAAATTCAATTTTACAGATTTTTTTCTCCAGAAAATTATGAAAGTAAAATTTTGTTTATAAAAATCTTGATTAAAACGAAGTGGTATAAGAATTTTTCCACTGTCTTTGAATTGATTAAACACATTTTTTTTTTAAATAACTGTCTTTAAGGAGTCTTGGACCTTTTAAACGCGACGAAATTTAACGAAAAAATTCAAAGTTTGAATTAGTCTATCTTCAAAACCTTTTTATGTATAAACATAAAATTTTGGATACTGATTAAACAGATTATGCTTTGTAATATGCTGTTATTAGAAATTTATAAGCCTTTTACAGAATTTGTGTATTGTTGAAATCAAAATAGCTCTTTTTTTTTTTTTTTTTTACTCCATACGTCATTGCGCGCATGATATTCTGAGAAAGTATGTATGGATTGTCATGGAATTTGGTAAAGATATTAAACATATATGTGTATTTAAAATGAACTACTCTTAGGCCAAAATTATTTCTTTAACTATATAAAAAAATATTTTTGTAAAAAAAAAAAATAAAAAATTTATATTTTTAATGAATAAAAATAGTCATAACTAAAAATATTACCGCTGTAAATACTTAAAAGTAGCTCATTTTCAAAACACATATTTGTTTAGTATCTTTACCAAATTTCATGACTATCCATACATACTTTCTCAAGATATCATGCGCGCAATTACTTCTAGAGTAAAAATAAGAGCTATTTTGATTTCAACAATACACAAATTCTGTAAAAGGCTAATAAATTTCTAATGGTAGCATATTACAAAACAATCTTTTTAATCAATATCCAAAATTTCATGTTTATACATAAAAATGTTTTGAAGATAGACTAATTCAAACTTTGAAGTTTTTCGTTAATTTTCGACGCGTTTAAAAGGTACAAGACCCCTTAAATTAGGTTCTAAATTATTCTAAACATAAATACATGAAATATGTAATATGAAGTTCACTGTTATTATGAAGTATTAAAAAGTTCACTGTTTTACTTAAAAGACGACTAAAATAATAAAAGAGATGTTACAATTTAAAAATGTACATTTTATTTTAAAACTTTTTAGTACTTTCGAGTTTTACCAAGCCCTTCATTAGAGAATATTATAATAACTAATTGCTTCTTATTTATACAAATATGTCACTTCGTTCTGAAAACGAGAAAGCTAATAATTATTAGAGTTCAAAGTACAAGTAGCAGTTTCTTGGATTGAACTCATTAGAGAAAATATATGTTATTATTAACTGCAGTTCCATTTATTTTATTGCATCACTTTGTTCTCATACGTCACTTTCATTTTAAATGAAATTGTTGAAAATCTTCTTCGAATTCTTTTAAATTTATTTCACTTTTAAGCCTTTTTCATTTTCAAAAATCTCCTCGGTGCGCTTTCATACTTCTACTGATGTCTGGATCTATGTTTACTAACTATTGTTTGAAGAATTCTAATTGTTGAAAAGCTTCTTCGAATACCTATAAATTTGTTTCTCTTTTCAGCATTTTTCAATTCATTTCCAAAAATTCAACACCATCTTGCTGAAAAGAAAAAGATCTCCCATTTTGTGATTATTTTGTAATTTATTTACAGATATATATTTAAAAATAAATGACTGAAAAATATTTATGTATAAAAATAAGTAAAATTGTGTGATCCTGACCGCATTAGAAACTGTAACTTACACCACAATGATTTTAACTGGCACGTTTTCGTAATTATTTTTTACACTCCCTGTATATGAAGAATGCATATTTTGAAGAAAGTTTCAGAAGAATAAATAAGTAATAATAATAATAATAAATAATAATAATAATAAAATATAATAATAATAAAATATAATAATAATAAAATAATAATAAAAAAAATAATAAACAAACGAAAAATATTTATTAACATCCGAAGAAAATCTGAAGGTTAGTTTTAAAATTAAGGACGGTTTAAAGATTTGATTACAACTTAATTTTGGGCTTTAAATTAGAATCATAAATCTACTTGGAAAAGGAAAAAAATCTACTTATATATATACAGGGTGTTCCAAAATTTGACCGGCAAATTTAGACGGGTGATAGAAGCCATCAATCGCCTCTTCGTTTTCTTTTTCTTCCTTTACGAATTCTTTTTATTATTATTATTCACTTCTGAATTCGGAATAATATTACCTGTTTTATTCTTATAGGTAATTAAATTTGCCGAACTCTTTTTCGTTTAATTTTACAAATTTATTTCGGCCGAGCGATAAAATTAAATTCTACCTTATGGATTTGATTTCCTAAGAGAATCTTTAAAAGGCTTAACTTATTTATTGAAAAAGCAATCTTGGTTAGGATAAACAAACGAAAAATATTTATTATCATCCGAAGAAAATCTGAAGGTTAGTTTTGAAAGGAAGGAAGGTTCAAAGGTTTGATTCTACTTCATTTAATGCTTTAAATTAGAATCATAAACCTACTTAGAAAAGAAAAAAAAATCTTTCTATATACATACCGGGTGTCCCAAAAAGGACTGACTGATTTTAAAATTCAATAACTTCCAAACGGTGACAGATATTAAAAAAAATTCTTGCAGGAGGGTTATGCATAAAGTCAAAAGTTTTTTTACAGTGATTTTCGATTTTAGTTCGAATTACAAACAATAGATGGCGCTGCGATCAATACAGGCTAAATTCAGGTTCGATTTTTGGTACTTCGTGGCCCGGATAATACATTTCCATCTCCTTTTTCTGCATGGAACAACAGAAAGGACAAAATCGAGCCTGTATTTAGCGACTATTGCTTACAGCGCCATCTATTGTTTCTAATTCGAACTAAAATCGAAAATCACTGTAATAAAACTTTTGACTTTATGCATAACCCTCCTGCAAGAATTTTTTTAATATCTATCACCATTTGGAAGTTATTGAATTTTAAAATCAGTCAGTCCTTTTTGAGACACCCGGTATATAAACTTGTATAAATAAATACATATACAGGGTGATTCTGAATTCATCATCAATATTTGGTGGGCAGGTAGGGAATAGGAAAAGAACACTATTTCACAAAGGAAAGCATAGGCACAAACGAACGCATGACGGTGTAGAGGGCGCTTTGTGTCCGCATCTCCCATGAACGCGCATAGCTGTCTGCCGTGTGCAGCCAGTCGTCATTCGACAAGGTGACTTCGCAGAAGTAACATGAACCGGTATACGTTTCAAGAACTTGCAGATATGCATCTAACTTACGGTGCCGCAGGAGAAAGCTGTCTTAGAGCTAGGCAAATGTATGCAGAGCGCTACCCCAAACGGCGCGTGCCACAGCATCAAATGTTTTCACGTGTTCATCGACAACTGTGCGAAACTGGATCATTTGCTGGTATTAATGTTGATCGAGGCAGCCGCCGATCAACACGGACAGTTTCAGTCGAGGAAGATGTCCTACAGTCTATCGAAGAACAGCCAAGTTCTAGCACACGAGGTATTGCTCGCCAGTTTGGAGTTTCACAATCAACAGTGTGGCGGATACTAAACGAGGAACGTTTCCATCCTTTTCATTTGCAAAGAGTGCAGTTACTGGAAGCAGAGGACTATCCCAAGCGTGTTACTTTTTGTCAGTGGTTCATGCAGAGAACAGCCGTTGATCCCAGTTTCCCAACGTATGTTCTTTTCACAGATGAAGCGTCCTTCACTCGTGAAGGTGTCTTCAACACACACAATTCGCATGTGTGGGCTAATCAGAATCCACATGGTACGAGAGTTAGAGCTGCGCAACAACGCTTTGCCGTCAATGTGTGGACTGGGATCGTCGGCGACTGTTTGCTGGGACCGTATTTACTACCATCCCGTTTAGATTGCGCAAACTACCTCATATTTCTTCAGACTGTGTTACCGGGTCTTATGAACGAGGTTCCTGCTGTTATTCTCCGGCGAATGTGGTTCCAGCATGACGGCGCTCCAGCACATTTCGCAAATGATGTGCGTTGTTACCTGACCAGAAAATTTGGAGCTCAATGGATTGGTCGCGGTGGACCGGTTTGTTGGCCACCACGGTCACCGGATTTATCTCCAATAGACTTCTTTGTATGGGGTACCATGAAAAACATGGTGTACGAGACCCCTGTTGCCAGTGCTATGGACCTTGTAGCACGCATATCGGTTGCCGCCGCAAACATCCGGGAAACTCCAGGCATATTCCAAAAAGTTCGGTTGTCCATGCAACGTCGTTGTGAGGCATGTACTCTAGCAAATGGTCAGAATTTCGAGCACCTCTTGTAAGTCTGTACAAAAGATGCACAAATAAATGTTTTTTTCTCTTACCACTTTCTTGTTATGTTTTCTTTCCATCATTTAATAGGATTCATATTGCCCTACTACATGACGTCTGCGTCCATACTTTCCTATGTGAAATAGTGTTCTTTTCCTATTCCCTACCTGCCCACCAAATATTAATGATGAATTCAGAATCACCCTGTATATGCAAGTTTATGTAAAATGTAGAGGCATTTTTTTCTTTTTTCCTTATTTTTTTTTTTTTTTTTTTTTTTTTTTTAATAAATCTTGAGGAAACAGAAAATTTAATTCTCTAAACCTCACTGTACTTTCATACTTCTACTGATATTTGGATCTATATTTACTGAATGCTTTTTGAGAAATTCTGATTTTTGAAAAGCTTCTTCGAATTCTTGTAGTGTTATTTCTCTTTAAAGCATTTTTTCAATTCATTTTCAAAAATTCAACACAATCTTGCTGAAGAAAAAGATGTCCCATTTTGTGGTTATTTTGTAATATATATATTTTTAAAAATATACATAAATATATACATATATATTTAAGAAACAAATAAATGAGGGGGAAAATATATGTGTAATAATAAAAATGTTTCGCCCTTTTACCTTAGTTAATTTATTCCAAATACTGATAATATCTACCTTTTATATATATATATATATATATATATATATATATATATATATATATATATATATATATATATATATATATATATATTATATATATATATATATATATAATATATATATATATATATATTATATATATATATATATATATATATATATATATTATATATATATATATATATATATATAATATATATATATATAGGTTACGGCAGCGATCAGAAAGACATGAAGACAGAGGGTGCTAAGAATAACCGGGTTCGGCTAGGCTGCCATAAGTTGATGACCTTGGCTACGTATAATGGACGATCCCTATCTTCGGAAAATCATTTACAGGAACTTGAAGAAGAATTAGAAAGAATCAACTGGGACATTCTAGGATTATGTGAAGTAAGAAGAAAAGGAGAAGAGAAGATAGATCTTGCCAGCGGACATGTATTATACTACAGGGGCACAGAAGATGGAAGAACAAGCGGTGTATGATTTCTGATTCATAAAAGGTGGAAGAATCACATCGTAGAATATGATAGTGCATCAGATAGAGTTGCAAGGTTAGTAATACAAGTGTCCAGAAGATACAAGCTGAAAATTACCCAAGTTTATGCACCAACAGTAAGCTATACTGATGAAGAAGTTGAGGATTTCTATGAAGAAGTAGCTTCAATGCATCAAAAGGGAAAATGCTACATAAAATTAATAATGGGAGACTGGAATGCTAGAATTGGGGAAAAAGAGAAAGGTGAGTTATCAGTAGGAAATCATGGATACGGGGTGCGAAATGAAAGAGGAAACAGATTGATTGAGTTTGCAGAATGTGAACAGTTGTATATCATGAATTCATTTTTCAAGAAAAAGCCACAAAGAAAATGGACATGGCGTTGTGCAAATGGCTCAACAAGTGAAATCGACTACATCTTAACAAACAAAAAGCATCTTATTCAGGATTGCAGCGTTCTCAATAACTTCAATACAGGAAGTGATCACAGGTTGGTTAGATGCAAACTGCTGTTAAATACTAAAGTGGAGAATGAAGCTTTTGCAACACTCAAAGAAATCAATCGATATAATAAATCTCCAGAAACATAAAGAAGAATTCCATTTGGAACTTAAAAACCTTTTCCAAGTACTTCAATCAGCTTTAGAAGAAGAGCAAGATGTTACAGTAGTGAACAAGAAACTAACCAGTACTCTACAAGATATTGCAAAGAAGATAGCCGGCGATGCATAAGTAAAGCAGACAAAGAAAATAACAGAAGAAACAAGAAGATTGATGAAGAAACGCAGAGAATTTAAAATGAAGAAAAACGATCCTAAATCAAGAGTTGAATATGCTGAATTATGTATAACGGTAAGAAAATGTGTTACAGAAGATATCAGAAAATTTAACTCTGATCTTGTCAAGAAAATTCTAGAAGATAACAAAAGTTTAAAATCAGCTAGGCGAAAACTTTGTGTTGGAAGAAGAGGTATTTTTGCACTAAAGAGGGCAGATGGAACAATCACCAAAATCAATAAAGAAATAGTACACATTGTCGAAAAATTCTATAACGATTTATATAAATGTGAAGATCAGAGGGAAATCAACTTATGTGATCCACGAGAAAACTTAACAGAAACCGATGCCATAATCCCAGTGACGACAGACGAAGTTTTACAAGCCATTAAATTTATGAAAAAAGGTAAATGCCCCGGAGAAGATGGAATTACAATCGACCTTATCAAAGAAGCAGGAGAAGAATTTGCAAAAATGCTATCCTTACTGTTTTCCAAATGTCTCCAGAAGTCAGATGTACCAGAAGATTGGAATAATGCTGTGATGGTGCTACTTTACAAGAAAGGAGAGAAGGAAAACATTAAAAACTACCGTCCAATCAGCTTACTGTCAGTGATTTATAAAATTTTCACCAAAGTATTAAACGACAAGACTTGAATCAGCTCTGGACTCAGCTCAACCTAGAGAACAAGCAGGATTCCGAAGTGGATTCAGCACAATGGATCATATCCAAACGGTAAGGGAACTCATAGAAAAACATAAGGAATATAATTTACCTCGTTGCCTTGCCTTTATTGATTATGAAAAAGCATTTGATTCGGTCTACACATCAGCAGTAGTAGAATCTCTGGAGGACATTGGTATAGACAAACCTTACATCAATATTATAAAGAAGATTTACGAGAAAGCAACAGCAACCATCCGCTTGGACAAAGGAAAAGCAAAGATCAAGCTTGGAAGAGGGGTAAGACAAGGAGACACCATTTCGCCTAAACTTTTTACTGCTATCTTAGAAAATATTTTCAAGAAGCTGGATTGGGAAAACAAAGGGATTAGAATAAATGGGGAATATTTAAGTCATCTCCGATTCGCTGACGACATTTTAATTTTCAGTAACAGTCCTGAAGAATTGGAAAATATGCTAAAAGATTTGGCAGAAGCTAGCATTAATGTGGGATTAAAAATAAACAAATTAAAATGTTCAATTCATTTGCATCAAAAAAGAAAATCGTCTACAACAACACTGAAATTAAAGAAGTGCAAAGTTATGTGTACCTTGGGCAAGAAATATCATCTGATAATAGTATCATGAATGAAATCAATAGAAGAATAAGAAATGGATGGAGTGCTTTTGGGAAGAACAATATTATTCTGAAGAGTAGCATGCCCCTGTGTTTGAAAAGAAAGGTATTTAACCAATGTGTTTTGCCTGTCCTAACTTATGGAGCAGAAACATGGACGCTAACAAAACGGATGGTAGAAAGATTACAAACAACACAGAGAAGCATGGAAAGATGTATGCTAGGTATAACTAGAAGAGACATAAAAAGAATAACCTGGATAAGAAGTCAGACGAAAGTTTTTGACATCATTGAAAGAATTAAACGGCTAAAATGGAAATGGGCTGGGCACATCGCAAGAAGACAAGACAATAGATGGAGCACAAACACCCTACAGTGGTATCCCAGAGATGTAAAACGGCCAAGAAGACGACCTCAAGTAAGATGGAATGATGAAATCAGAAAAGTAGCCGGTGTAAATTGGATGACTAAAGCACTGGACAGGAAACATTGGAAAAATCTGGGGGAGACCTACATCCAGCAGTGGATTGAAAACGGTTGATGATGATGATGATATATATATATATATATATATATATATATATATATATATATATATATATATATATATATGTGTGTGTGTGTGTATATATATATATATATTTATGTATATATATATATATATATATATATATATATGCAATAATTTTTCCATTTTTTCATATAATATTTATTAATGTAATACATTTTAAATCTTTCATATATATGTAATAATTTTTATCATTACATATATATGAAAATAAGTAAAATTGTGAGATCCGGACCACATTAAAAAATGTAACTTACACCACAATGATTTTAACTGGCTAATTTTCGTAGTTATTTTTTACACTATTTCTTTTACTGCATATGAAGAAGGCATATTTTGAAGAAAGTTTTAGAAGAATCAATCCCCTCTTAGTTTTTTTCTTCCTTTACGAATTCCTTTTTTTATTATTATTCAATTCTGTTCGGAAGAATATTATCTGTTTTATTCTTATAGATAATTAAATTTGCCGAATTCTTTTTCGTTTAATTTTACAAATTTATTTGGGCCGAACGATAAAATTAAATTGTACTTTATCGATCTGATTTCCTAACAGAATCTTTAAAAGACTTAACTTATTTATTGAAAAAGCAATTTTGGTTAGGATAAACAAACGAAAAATATTTATTATCATCCGAAGAAAATCTAAAGGTTAGTTTTAAAATTAAGGACGGTTTAAAGATTTGATTACAACTTAATTTTGGGCTTTAAATTAGAATCATAAATCTACTTGGAAAAGGAAAAAAATCTACTTATATATATATACAGGGTGTTCCAAAATTTGACCGGCAAATTTAGACGGGTGATAGAAGTCATCAAGAGGATGAAAAATTACCTTAGAACATGGGGTCACAAACCACGTATTTAGTCACACATACGGAGTGTTTCACCCTAACTGAACTTGCGTTGATAGTAATAATGTTGAGAAAAATTAAAACATTCTCAAATTTTGCAGCTTTTTGCAGGTAAGTTTTATAAAATTCGTATTAATTAAATAAACTCATTGTCAATGATGTTAACCAAGTTCAGTTTAAAGTTGAACGGTTATATTCATTGCTGTGTTAGTCATTTTTCCTCTATGCTAACTTGTTGACGCAAGTGAAGAGGTCATGTTTTTCAAGATGGTGTGTCGGATAATAAGGAATATCAGCTAGACAACCGTTTAGAGACGAGTCTAAAAGTTAAAGCAATTTTTTTAAGAATCTGATAATTTAAAGATGATGTATTAAAGTTTACTTATTAAATAATTTTGGTTATTCTTTTGAATTGTGTTTTTTTTTTTTTTTTTTTTTTTTTTTTTTTGCAATTTAATATTTCTTTAGGCCATATTATCCGACTGGTTGTCATTACATGAAAAGTCTAACTTTTTTTAAAGCTAAATATGGATGTGTATTTTTTCTTCGACTTTAAACGCATTAAAAATATGTTAAGTAATATTCAAAGTTTGTTCTTTAGTCATTTTAATGCATCTCAATTTTTTTTCTTTGGACTTACAAAACTACTTTGGAAAAATGTAAATGGCCCATAATACCCGAACTTCCTCTATAAACAGGGTGATTTAAAAAAAAAAGTTTACAATGGCAAATCAGGCATACAACAAGAATAAAAAATCAGACAGGAATATAGGGTCACAAACCACGTATTTAATCAAAAATAAAGGGTGTTTCATCCTAACTCAATTTGTATTGGCGGTGATAACTTTCAGAAAACAGAAGTATATTATAATAAAACATTTAACAGAAATTATCACCTTTGTTGTAAATGTGATAACACCAAACAAAAGTGGTATAAGTTTGCATTATACGCGCTAGCAGGATGCACTTGACTCCCCACGTTTTGGACTGTGATTATCAGTTCATACAGTATCAACGATTGCTTGAGCAACGTATTTTTCCAGATCTTTTCTGGATGTTATCACATTTCACACAAAACAAGATACATATCGTTGCACTTTCATTGCAATGTTTTTATTTTTCTCGAAATTATTACCGTCAACTCGAGTTCAGTTAAGATGAAACACCCTATATTTGGGACTACATAAGTGGTTTGCGACCCCATGTTCTACGGCAATTTTTCATCCTCTTGATGCCTACGGTCACCCCTCTGAATTTGTCTTTCGAATTTTGGAACGCCCTGTATACAAGTTTATGTAAAATTAATACTCAATTTTTTAATTTTATAATTAAAAGCAATTACTAAGAAAATATCATTTCGTGGATAGAATGCAGCAAAGAAGTTCTATTCTTGTTTCGAGCACAGAAAATTTACATGAATAAATATTTGTGCCTTCCTTTTCTTCCTTTACATATTCTTACCTCAATTCACTCACATCCAGAAGATTATAGAATATTTTCCTCTTTTAGATAACTAAATTTGCCAAACATTTTTTTTTTAAATTTTACATACAGTGAACAAAAAAAAAAAAAAAAAAAAAAAAAAAAAGTTGGACAGCAACAAGATTCAATTTTGCTACTTAATATTGTTTTAACCAGTTTTGATACCGTAATCTAACAATATTTAAAAAAAATTCTTCAATGAATGAAATAGTTTTATTTATACCCAATAAAATGTTATATTAAATTTTTAAATAATTTAAAAATAAATTGTGCATTTTTCATTGCCAAAATAAAACTTGGACACTTATTTTACTTTTACTTTGGATTGCCATTATGCAAATTTTAACCCTTAAATGCCTGATTTTTAGAAAATCCATGTAATAATGTTTTTCGGCTTTCATTTTTAAAATAAATTATGTGAAAAAGACTTTAAAAAATCATATTTTGCTTTAAGTATGGTTTACGGCTAAAAAACAGTTTGTTACTAATCGGCAATACTGGTCTTTAATTGAAAAAATAATTTTCCTTGATAAAATTCTATAATATTAAACACACAAGTATTTTAGGAACTATAATAAGAAATAAATTTTACTTGCTCACTGCAGAACAAAATAGGGTATTTCGCAAGCTTCCAAAAAAAAAAAAAAAAAAAAAAGAACAAGTAGCAACAATTGAAAAAATAAATCTATCTTTATTCTTAAACAGCACTAGTGTTGTCATCTACATGTTGAAAATCGATTTAATAATATTTTCAGAATGCATTTTATTGGCAACATTAGGCATTATAGCTTCAATATTATTCTAATAGTAATTTAGAGCCTAAATTAGGTACGTTGCCGAAAAGCAACACCCGGCACTTAAGTGTTAAGAGGGTGTTGATTTCTGGCACGAGTCCAAGTCATGAGACTGAAACGTGTTGAAACTTCCCTTTCCTTTGTTAAAAATTTCAAAAATGGAAAAAAAAAGCTAACTTCTGTTGATATGAAAAACTTAATTGTTAAACTATGGAAAGAGCAGAAAAGTATAAGATATATTGCAAAACTACGAAAAAGCCACGTTCAACAGTGCATTACATAAAAAATACATACAAAAAGTACAGATTTTTGCAAAGTCCTCGTGAAAGTGATAGGTCCAAAAAGATTTCCTCGTTTCAAACAGAAAGTCGGATTGTGAGATTTGTGAAAAGAATCCGAAAATTTCTGCAGTAAAGATAGCCAGAGAGTTGAAGGAGGTAATCTATAGTGAACATACATCCACAGACTATAAGAATTTTTTTTTTTACATTCGAAAGACTATAGAGCATACATACCACATAAAAAGTCATATTTGTCTCTCAGAAATGCAAAAAATGTCTTGAATATGCTAAACAATATGTTGGAAAGCCACAAAAATTCATGAAGTCTGTTATTTTTACAGATGAGTCAAAATTTAATTTGTTTGGATCTGATGGTCGGCGTTTTGTATGGCAAAAGGGAGGAACAGCGCTAAAATTAGCAAATATAAAAGCGACTGTAAAACATGGCGGCGGATGCTTTATGGTATGGGGTTCAATGGGAGCTAGTGGTGTTGGAAATCTAGTGTTCATTGAAGGTACAATGAACAAAATGATGTAATTGAACATTCTAAAAGGAAATTTACCAGAAATAGCTTGAAAATTAAATTTAAATGGAAATTATTCTTTGGTCCAAGACAATGATCCTAAGCATAACGCTCGGATTGTAAAGGAATGATTATTATTCTAGGTGAAAAAAGTACTACCCCATTCTCCCCAAAGTCCGGATCTAAATCCAATAGAACATTTGTGGGCTTATATGGAGAACAATTACCAGAAAAGGAGATTAAGAATAAAAATGAACGAAAAACTGCTATTCTCAATACATGGCATGCATGTGCTCCTTTCAGCTAGCGCCATCTGTCGCATTCTTTGCAAGCTGTACTCTACCTTTCAGCTTATTTTTAACTTTGTCCCTCTACGGACACGTGTTTACTGTAGCTGATGACGATCTGTTAATATTTTTAGCTCGAAACGCGTCCTGTGTATTGTTTTTAAGGGGATTTTTTACAAAGATTTATTATTTTAATTTACCATCAGATTTAACCGAAAAACTGGCCCTTTCGATGAATAAGAGGCTAAAAACAGTAATAGTAGCAAAAAGACATCACACAAAATATTGGTTTTGTTTTAAATTTAAAAGTGTTCTTTTGGCACATTGTGTAAGCGTCCAAGTTTTTATATGGAGCTGTATGTTATATCATCACCACGTTTTATGAATTTATGATTTAGATATAAACATTATTAAAGTAAAATAAAACTGTGTATGTCATCTTAAAAATTGTTGTTATTTATATAAACTTTTACTTTTAAAGAACAACATAGAGCAAAATAATTAAACAATGAAATCAATAGAAGCTGCTGTCCAACTGTTTTTGGTTCACTGTATTTCTTTTCAGACGATCGATAAAATAATATTTTCTTTTAACAGAAATCTAATTTTTTTTTTAACAGGTTCATTAAAAGGTTTAAATTGTTTATTGAATAATCAATTTTGGTTAATCTAAACTAGAAAAAAATTGTTTCGGATGAATTTTGAAATCAAACACAGTTAAAATTATGCTTACTAGTTTGCATTGAAGTTTATACTTTGGATTGGAATTATAATCATAATTAGAAAAGGAAAGTTCATAGCTATATAAAGCCTTCAGAATCAAAGTAGATTAAGTCATGAAACATTATTAAAACATATTTGGAGATAACATTTTTGGGCTCTCGTTGCCCTTCAATGAGAACTAGAGATCAACCAAAAATTCGGTTTCATTTTCGGCTCAAAATCTTAGTTTCGGCTAAAATTCTACCAAAAATTCGGCCGGACCGAAACTCGATCGAAACTATCTGTATTCCAAAAATTACGTTTCTTCCTTCGAGAATTTTCAACATTGCTCATTGGTTTTAGATATGTCGGCTCAAATGAGACACTCTTTATTTATTGCTATAATCTTCGCTCTTTATAATTATCAGTCATGACTGATTCAAAACCGGAGTGCAAATTACAAAATAACACTGAGAAAAATGACGCTTTCAAATCTGAGTAAATCGATGTTTTCATTTTATTTTGAAACTTTTTGTTTCAAATATGAAAACCCAATGCTTTCAATTTTGAAATACCAGCCATACTCAGTTTCAAACAAAATTACTTTTTATTCGTTAAATGGGGTAAATTTCACCAAGGTAGTTCAATTTATCAACATTAATCACTATTTCTTATGATTTCGAATGAAGCGCTCCTGTCAGTAATATTTTATTACATGAAACGTGGCGAACTACATTTTTATTGTGTCCGCGGAAGAACATTTAAAAACCGTCGTAAGGTGAGATCGCAGAAGCGGAAGCGTAGAGGTTTTTTTTTGTTGTTGTTGCTGCTCTACTCAAGGTTGCAAATGGACGATCACGTTAACGAAAGACTTCGGCAGTGGAATTTGGAAGAATTCGTCGACAATTTTGAAAGTAAGTTCATTCATTTTGTTGTTGTCGAAATATTTTCCCATATTTTTATTGTTTTCACAATTTCTGTAAGTTGTCTTAAGATTAGGGTTAGCTATACACGATGTTTCACATTCGGCATTTTGATGATTGTAACATTAATGTTTTTGTCTTCATTTGTTCTTTCTGTTATTTTGACTACTAATTTTGATATATAATGCTTTATTTTTCATATAAAAATGATAATAGCAATCGTTAGACTATGAAACCCACGTAATCAACTTAATGTTTACTTGGCGCTTAAATTTTCAATTCGTTTATGAAATCCAATTTTTATTTAGATTCCTCGCCCCCTTCCCTCTTAAAGTTAGTTGCAACATTTGTTAAAAGCAGTAAATGAAACAAACAAGATTTTCCCTTTATGATTTGAAATTCAGTATTCTGTTTTTATATTGATAGCATATTATGAAGTTTAAAATAATGTGCATTACGATTTTTATATAAATACGTTTAATAGAATGAAAATAAGAGAATTTTTTTCTCATATTTAGTTATTCTCCGAAAATAACCGTACCCATAGAGTTTAATCTCACAAATATTCTGTATTCTTTTGTATTTATCTCAGCCAAATAATGAATTATTCTAGTTCTTAATCTTCCTTATTAATGAATTAAAATAAATATTAATGTTATAAATAGAGATGCACCGAATATTCGGTATCTATTCGGTATTCGGCCATGTTACCGAATATTCGGTTTGGCCGATTATCAAGCTATTCGGTATGCCGAATATCGAAGTATTCGGCTAAAAAAACTTTTTAAACATTTTATTAAAAACCGTATACAACTTCTAAGTTTAAGAGTCAACTTAAAAAGATATTCAGAATAATTAGAAACAGAATCATATTTAAATAAAAGAGAATGATTTTACATTATTTATTTGCTGTTTGTTAAGTATTATTTAAGAAAATTAACCAATCACAAGGATTTTCATAGGAATTAATTATGTACAGATGCAAGTTTCTGAATATTTTCCCGTAAATAATCTGTTTCTTTCTAAGATTTTCAGAACAACGTTTACAATCTCTGAAAAGGATTTCCCACTCCAGACACTGATGTAGAATGCATTAAAAAACTTCCTTGCTTAATCAAAGGGAGTAGAACAGTTATTCTTGTTAAGTTGCCACCATATAAAATTTGAATACATTGTATTATTTATTTACTTTTACTTTAGTCTCTTCCTGACCAACAAATAATATATGATCCTGCACAATATTTTCACAATTTCTCTTTGATTTTAAAATGTTTCTTTTAGAATTTAAGAAAATTTTATTCATCTGTTTTAATTCTCAGAAGAAGCCGTGAAATTTAAAATTTTACTAATTAAAAAAGGTTTATAACTATCCTCTTCTTGAATAACTCAAAACAGATTTTTTTCAGCATAAAGTTTACGGTACTTTTCGGTTAGCTGGGCGCCAGTGTTATATATATATATATATATATATACATACATACATACATGTATATATACATTATATATCTATGCATATGTTTTATATATACACACACATAGTATATATGTATATAAATATGTATGTATACATATTTATGTATACATAATACTGCCGGCCAGCTAACCGAAAAGTACCAAGTTTACTTGAAAAAAGCTCTTTATTAAAATAAAAGTTTCTGTTTTAAATATTATCTAAAATTGTTTTAAAATTTAACATTTTAATGGCTATAAACTTTGAAATATAAAAGTATTCGATGAGCCAAATATTCGGTATTCACTTCACCTGTAGGCCGAATATTCGGTGCATCCCTAGGCACCAAAAAAAAAAAAAAATTGCTGATAAAAAGCTTCGAAATTGATTTGATTCTGTACTGTTGCACATGTTTTCATACGTACTGGAAATTATTAAGTGTATAAATGTATGCATGTTGTTTCTGTAAGATATTTTAATACCATATAACATTTGACTTTAGCATTTGTCATGTATTTAATTTCTTCCTGATTGAATAATATGTAGGGTAGATGTGCCAGTAGTAGACACGCTTTAATGTTTTTGGTTTATAAAAAAAAAATAATAACCAATAAACTTTTAGCATTATTTTGTTTTTTTCAAAACTCCCTCTTGCATGTTTTATAATCTGGATTATTATTGACACCCTTAATCAAATCAATCATTAAACGGAAAATAATGTTTCAAAGTTTATGCAGTTTTTCAGTGAAAATCTTAATGAAGATTCTATGAGCTGGCTTCATTTAATAAATTTATATATTCTTCAATTTTTTTGAAATATTTGAATATTTTTAATGGAGTAGTAATAGAAAATAGATAAGCTAAAACCTTTTAAAATCTCCAAATGCACAAACACAGCGGTAGAAATGATTAAAAAAAGTCACTGGTCCCAAGGGCCAGTAAACATCAGAGTTTACTGGTCCGCAGACATCATCACTGGCTCTCTACATAAAATTATATTAAGTACCTTTAACACTTTGAGTGACCCCCCCCCCCCCTCTCCTCCTCCGAGAATATAAACCAAACTTCCTTTCAGTTACCCAAAATTTTCGGCATAATAAAATGTAAAATTATAATTTGCTAAAATTTAAATAAGTAGTACATTAACAAAAACTGAAATTATTAATTATGTATTTTATTTCCGTTTATTTATTTTAACTGACTAAGTTTTTATGCTTATTGTAATGTTTGGTTGCGGTTTTTGTCAGGGATGGGAAAATTTAAGTTTACCTGTCAGAGAGGGAAAAAAGTTACTTGCTTCATCGGAATGTTAAAAGACATATTGAATAGATTTTTTTTTTTAACCGAAATTTTTCTAATTTACCAATGTTTTTGAAGACAAAATAATATTTTGTATTTATCGCTAATGCTGCTTGGGGACAAGCATTAACAAATGTTATTAAATACAAGAATATTGTTTTGAATTTTTGCTTTATGGGCATGCAGTGCTCATACATGCAGTATTTTTTACTTACTGCCACATGCATGCACAATTTTTTTTTATTTTTTTACTATTTGCTTTTTACAAATTCCCTTTCCCCTCTCTTTTTTTTAGAAATAACGTTTGGAAAATGTTGGTATTTTGTTTCGAAAACATCATTGTTTTTTATTGGACTTAGATCAATTTTAATATTTATATGAATCTCAGAATCATTATCATTACAAAATTTTATACTATTTGCTTTTTACAAATTTCTCTTCCCCCTCCCCCATCTCTCTCGCTCTCTCTTTTTTCATAAAATAACATTTGGAGAACTTTGGTATTTTGTTTGTAAAAGCATGTTAAAAGATAGATTGAATAGATCTTTATTTTTTTATTTTATTTTATTTTTTTTTTTTTTTTAACCAAAATTTTTCTAACTTACCGATGCTTTTGAAGACAAAATAATATTTTGTATTTATCGCTAATGCTGCTTGGGGACAAGTATTATAACAAATGTTATTAAATACAAGAATATTGTTTTGAATTTTTAATATTATCTGTTAACCTTATATTAATTTTTATAATGAAATTGAATGAGTTTTTGTATATCCCTTGCATATTCTCCCTTGATCGTCTGTCATCTTTTTTGTTATGACCGACATTTTTTTTAGCGATTTTGCAACCCTGACTATTTTCAGCGGTAGAATTGATTAAAAAAAATCACTGATCCCAAGGACCAGTAAACATCAGAGTTTACTGGTCTGCAGACATCGTTACTGGACTGCTACATAAAATTATATAAGTACCTTAACCCTTTGAGTGACACCCCCCACCCCTCTCCTCCGCCGAGAATATAAACCAAACTTCCTTTCAGTTACCCAAAATTTTCGGCATAATAAAATGTAAAATTATAATTTGCTAAAAATTAAATAAATAGTACATAAACAAAAACTGAAATTATTATGTTTTTTATTTCCGTCTATTTATTTTAACTGACTAAGTTTTTATGCAAATTTTATGCTTATTGTAATGTTTGGTTGCAGTTTTCTCAGGGATGGGAAAATTTACGTTTACCTGTCAAAGAGGGGGAAAAGTTACTGATAGTTACTGGTCCTTCGGACCACTAAATTTTTTAAATTAGTGGTCCGATTGAATTTTTAGTGATCTCGGACCAGCGGACCACCAAGGATTTCGAACGCTGAAACACATACAGTACCATGACACAAAAAACTACATACGGCCGTTCCAAGGATTCTTGGATCTCCTTCTTCAGTGCGAGGGGCGCGGGGGTGAATCACAAAAATAGCCAGGGTCTATAACCGAGGGATTCTTTGACCCCATTTTAATCTTTTAATATTTTTTTTTTTTATCACACTGAGAAAGGGGATTCAAGAATACTCTTTGAAACGGCCGTATGTGGTTTTTTGTGTCATGGTATTGTACGTATTTGTGCATTTGAACATTGTAAAAGGTTTTAGCTTATGCATTAAAACTCGCACAAGATGGTTGATTTATAGTAATAGATAACTTATAGTAATAGAAAACTTTAAATTTTATGAATATACTAATGGCCATTTACAAAATTTCATTTATTTTTTAGGTTTATTATCATTTATTTTTTAGGTCCATTACTGGAACACTTAATTAGTCAATTTCCAGTAATGGACACCCCATGTAGACATTGCTAAAAAATGCAATTTCAGTAATGTTCATACAGTATCTGTTATCTTATTAACTTAAACATATAAACGGATCATTGTATATACCCTGTATTATAAGATGCAAACATTACACGACACTTTATTGTACAGTAAGTAAATTAGTAGGGATAGGGATGCACCGAATATTCGGTATTCGGACATCTCACCGAATATTGGCGCACCGAATACTGAAAAAAACCTTGCACAACTTCTAATTTTAACTGTCGACTTATAATGATATCCAGAACAATTAAATAAATAGAATTATATTTAAATAAAAAAAATAATAATTTTACATTATTTGCTGTTTGTAAAATTAAAGTTAAGAAAATTAGTAAATTAATGTTTCAAAAAAAAAGATTTTCTTGACCACATTATCTCCATTAAAAGTTTGTTGAAAGATTTTAGGATCGCAAATTTCAGAGACTAATCTAGGATGCCATTTAAAATTTTCCTTGCTGAGTTGCCATCATTTGTATAGATTGTATTATTTATTTTTACTTTAGTCGCTTCCGGACAAATAAAGAGTATATATGACCCTGTGAAGTTTTTCTTCCAATTTTTTTCACAATTTCTCTTTGATTTTAAAATGTTTGTTTCAGAATTTAAGAAAATATTCATTTGCTTTAATTCACAGATGAAGTCATGAAATTTAAAATTTTATTAATTAAAAAAGTTTATAACTATCCTATTCTTAAGTAACTCAAAGTAGATTTTTTTTCAGTATAAAGTTTACTTATAAAAAGCTCCTGTTTATCCAAATGTTATTTTCTGTATTAAGTATTATGTATTTTTTTAAATTAATATTTTAATTCCTTTGAAATAAAAAATTATTTGTCCAGCCGAATATTCGGTAATTCGGTTCGCCTGTAGGCCGAATATTCGACATTCGGCCAAAATCACTATTCGGTGCATCCCTATAAATTAGCAAAATAAAATAAATAAATAAAAATAAAAACATACAATCACGGGTGATTCTGTTCTAAATTTTTCGAAAATTTAAATCTTCGGTTATGAAAGTTTTAAAATATCGGCCATCCGTCTGAAAATTCAGACATAAAAAAATCATAAATTTTGACAAATGGGCACCAAAAAAATCCATTTAATCAATACATCATGGGGAAAGTGCGAATTTTGTCAAAGCATCGCAGTGAAAAATGAAAATTCCGTCAAAGGATCACAGGGGAAAACGTGAATTTCGTCAAAGGATCGCGTGGAAAAAACGTGCTTTTCATCAAGAGATCGCTGAAAAAGAACTCAAATTTTGTAAAAGGATCACACAAAAATGCTAATATCATCAAAGGATTGCAAAAAAAACACTAATTTTGTCAAAGGACTGTATAAAATACCTGAATTTCATCAGAGGATGATGGATAAAAGCCTGAAGTTCATCAAATGATGATGGAAAAAAGCTTGAATTTCATCAATGGATGATGGAAGAAAGCCTGAATTTCATCAAAGCGTGACAAAAAAAAGCCTGAATTTAGTCAAAGGATTGCAAAAAAAAATCGAATTTAAGCAAAAGATTGTGGGAGAAAATGCGAATTTTATCAAAAAATCGCATGTAAAATGCAAATTTTGTCAAAGAATTGCATATAACATGCGATTTTCGTCAATGGATCGCATAATTAGCCCCAGAGTATGATCCCCCGCCCTCTATTGTAACCATTGAGATAATTTGCTGTGAATTTCAAAAGATTTATTTTTACTCAGAATCACCCCTGCATACAAGTTACAGTTTACCTAGATCTCTCAAGGTTAACATCAGTTTTGCACAAGTTAGCAATTCATAAAAGTAGGATGCTTTTAAAGTTCCTAACATTTTGAAAATGCTTTGAAATTCAGGAGATTTGGTTTATCCTTACATGTAGTGTGACAATCATAATGAAAAGCTTAAAATTTTTGCTTTATCTTTTTATTGTCATAGCTATTAATATAATTGTATTTAATATTATAATTGCATCTCTTATTGTATATTAATTTTCTTATAGATTGATTCTGAATTCAAATTAATTTTTGATGAAAGGAAAGGCGACAGCTTTTGTTCAGAATTTGGAATAGTTTCAAATTCCATTATCTTACAAGGTAGGCATTGCGGAAGGTCCGCAGCTGAGGAATTTGCAAATTGGCTTGAATTAGATATGAGTACAGCTGAACCCTGCAATGAAAGTATGCAGTAAATATTTATGTGCATGTATAGTAAATTTCTAAATGTATATTCTATAGTAAATTCATTACTTTTACTAAAATAAATTTAACTGTTCTATTAACATTTTTGACAGGGTGTTTTTGTGAAATTTTGCGATTTTTTGTCCCCTAATACTTGTGAAAATAAAAGTAGCATAATAAAAAAATGATCCTTTTTTGGGGGGGTGGGGGAAGGGGGTGCATTTTCTACCTACGGACTCATTTACATTTCTATATATGAATCTTCCACAAAAAGTATGAATGTCTCGTTCAACATACACAGTTAAAAATTTAAATACATGTGAAAGGACTGTTTTAATAGAATAGAAAATAAAGCAAATTTTATGATGTTGTCCTTGTGTAAAAAATACAATTCTGTGAATGGTTCTTTTTGTGAAATATAATTCTGTGAAGGATTCATTTTAGGAAATGGAATTCTGTGAAGGGTCCTAAAATCAGGGGTGGCAAAAAACTGTTTTGTAAAAAACCCAGATTAATATATAATTTGCTATTGCATACAACTACATATCTGTTGATAAAATAAACATTGTTGGATATTGTATCTATAACAAATATAACTTCACTTGAAAATATTAAAAGTAAATAGTAGTCAATTAAGTAGAAAATTGAAATAAATTTCTAATTTAAACATTATCTATTAGTAACGCTATGTTGTATATTCAAAGAGTAAACTGTTCTACATAGTGAAACATTGATACCTTGAAAATCGCATGAAGAATCTTTTGATTAATAATATAATAATCCATAAATATTTGATGCCTTTTCATGAAAATATAATGTTCTGTAGTTATTATTATTTGTTTTAAATATACAAATACTTCTGGTTATTTTGTTTTCTGATGATACTCCAAGTGTCCAAGTTAAAAATTTTTACCGTTAGATTCAGCAAGTAACAAAAAAGATTGGTTGGCATTATTGAAATACTGTAACTAGCACTCAATTTTTGCAATCTGTATTATTCAACTTCATATCTTAAGTTAGTTTTTAAAATTCTTTAAGAATAATCTCCCCCAATCAAGAAAATGTTCTTTCACAACTTGACAAAATCTTAAAGATCATTGTATTTTGTTATTAACAGCTCTTAATAATCTGCATTTTTTAAATGAAAATATTTTATGCTAAATATTGAAAATTATTTATCTATTTTATCTTTTCTAATTTTGTATGTTTTAAGATACTAGGGGGCTCTGCCCCCTATGAGCTACGCCCGGCAACCCCCCCTTCCCAAATTTTGGTAAAATGCCCCTCAAAAAAGGTTTTTATTAAAAAAAATTGTTTTAGGGAAAAAGTATCTAGAAATTCAGAAAGTAGACAAAATTTGCAACAAATTAGATATATGACATTATGACTTAGGATGAAGGGGAAGGGGGGATCTGCCTCGGAACATACGCGCGGTGTTGCGTGGACTAAGTTGCGCAATTCCACTTAACCACTCACACGTTTACATTTGCCCTCCCATCTCCCCTCCGAACTTTCTCTAAAAGGTTTACTTAAAAATAAGTTTTTTGGGTTGTTGAATCCGAATTTTTAACTTCCACCCAAAATCCCCCCCCCCCCCCCCCCAAAAATAGTTGTTTTTAACTTAAATTTCTTATTGTTTTAGGTGAAAAGCATAACGAAATTCAGAAACTAGACAAAATTTGCAACAAAAAGGATATATGACATTATGACGTAGGATGAACGGGGAGAAGGAGTGCTGCCTCTGAACATGCACAGCGGCGCTACATGCACTAAGTTATTACGTCCAGGCAATAGGGATTTTACCTGGCAAAATTAATACTAGTTATGGATTTCGACTCAACTTATGGTTTTTGGGTCGCTGAATCCGAATTTGTAACTTTCCACCAAAATTTCACCCGGCAACCCCCCCAAAAAATGTTTTTTTTTGAAAAAATTTGGTTTTTGAGAAAAGCGCGCGGGGAATGTTCCGAGGCAGCCCCCTCTCTCCCTGTTTATCCTACGTCATAATGTCATATATCCTATTTGTTGCAAATTTTGTCTAGTTTCTGAATTTCGTAATGCTTTTCCACTAACAAAATAAGAAATTAAAGTTAAAAACAACTATTTTGGGGGGTTTTCGGTGGGGGATTTTGGGGGTAAGTTAAAAATTCGGATTCAGCGACCCAACAAACTTAAAGTAAACCTTATAGAGAAAGTTTGTAGGGGACATGGGAGGGCGAATGTAAACGTGTGAGTGGTTAAGTGGAATTGTGCAACTTAGTCCACGCAGCACCGCGGCGCATGTTCCGAGGCAGATCCCCCCTTCCCCTTCATCCTAAGTCATAATGTCATATATCTAATTTGTTGCAAATTTTGTCTACTTTCTGAATTTCTAGATACTTTTTCCCTAAAACAATAAAAAAATTGATTTTTTAATAAACTTTTTTGGGGGGCTTTTTACCAAAATTTGGGGGTGCTGCCGGGGGAAATTTTGGTGGGTAGTTACAAATTCGGATTCAGCGACCCAAAAAACATAAGTAAGCCTATTTCCAGAACTACCATTAATTTTGCTAGGTAAAATTCCCTATTGCCTGGACTATTATCTATTTTATCTTTTCTAATTTTGTATGTTTTAAGATAAACTTTTAGAGTACCAGACAAGACATGTTCATCAGCACATGCTATTTTTCCTTTTACATGCATGGAAACATGATCTAGACTCGTTATGTCTCATGTTGTCTGCTGAAATGAAGTGTTAAAAGTAGAAATTACTTCTATTAATAATTAAAAGCACTTAAATTACAAAAAAGAAAAAATGTTATATTAAATTTGTTCTAAAAATACCAAATGATTTTTTTGACCCAAAAAAAAAAAAAAAAAAACGGTTTCAACCGTGCCAACCCCTCCTAAAATGAACCATTTTTTTTCTTATTGACCCATATCTTATTCTAATGAAACAAAGTTTTGCTCTGTGCGCTATGACTAGAAAAAAATTACGAACTGTACATAAAGGCTGAAAATTTGAGTGAGGGTAGTCCAAGGCTCATGGGTGCAAGTCTTCCGTCGGCTGTCACCAGGACATGATATATTTGTCTTTTAAAAATTCCCTAGAGCAGTATCAAGATGAATTTTTTTTAATATTACGTATTTGCACACATTCTTAAATGTGTGCAATTAAAATGTGTATATACTTTATATACTTTAGCCTTTCAACTTCAGCTGGGGGAAAGGGGGAATCAAAAATATTTTCAGTCCTGGCACATTTTGTAACTTGGAACCATGCCAAGACCTTTTCTGATGCACCAGAGAATTTTCAATTTTTTGTTAATTAGTCAAGATATTAATTAAAAATGATAATGAACTCTCATCAAAACCTCATCTCTTATTCTGCGTCAACCAGTAATGCATGCCTAGTATCAGATTGTGCATTAGGATGAAAGGAAGATCCAAACATGCATTTTACTTTGTGTTTTTTCACAGTTTTGTACGGATGGAACTGATGTGAAAAAAAAAAACACACAGTTCTTTATCAACTAGATATCAGTATTTTTGTTTTTGAATTTTTGTTATGGGATCTATAACTCTCATATTTATATTATAACTACAGAATATCTTAAACAATTCAGACAAGAACTAGTGAAATAAACCAAGTGAAAAAATGTCTTCTTAAAAGTAGTTTTATCACTAAAAATAAATATTTTTTCAAGAATTTTTTCATTTAAAAATATAAATTCAGACAAAAT
This sequence comes from Maratus speciosus, assembly GCA_963932465.1. Lineage (NCBI taxonomy): Eukaryota > Metazoa > Arthropoda > Arachnida > Araneae > Salticidae > Maratus > Maratus speciosus. The sequence goes on along the minus strand of OZ010789.1, from coordinate 305,824,332 downwards.
AGAGTCAAATATATAAAATCATAATTTTGAGGTTTATTTAATGTTATCATATGCCTGGGCAATGGCGGTTCAGCTAGTAGGTGTTATTTTTAAGATTATGATTTCAGAGAAATCTAAAGTTTGGTATTTACAAAGTTTTTTCCTCTTTCAGAAATTTTTTGTGCATTAATTTTACTCCCAATGTTACTTTACCAAGGAGTATTTAGAAAATCTGGTTCCAAAAATTCTAAGCACATAATAATAAAACCCACTGGGACCCAGTCTCTTGATCATTTCATCCAATTTCTGTCTGTATGTATCCTTCTATTGTATAATTTACACAATCACATAGCCAGAGAGATGGCTGAAGCACCCCCGAAAGTTTAAAAAATCTTTCTCTAATTATGATAGAGATAATGATGATAGATCTCTATTGATAATAAAATATCCGCTGGTAACTAATTTTTAATTCTGTCTTGCACCACTTTCTCAAACCAAAATATTTTCACATATACACTATCTGACATTGAAAATGCAACACCAGGAAAGAGTGGCCAGAAAATGATGAAACTCGACAAACAGAGAGAGACAGCAACGGACAGTAGTTGAATTGAACAATATTTCGAAAATATAGCCATAATACAAAGCGAGAATAGCATCAGCTCAGTAGGATGTAGGACCACCGTGGATAACGATACACGAAGCAACACGTCTAGGTACAGAGTCAATGAGAGTACTACAATGGTTCTGGTCGATATGGGAACATTCAGGGTGTCTTGAACACACTGCAAAGTGGAGGTAGAGGTGGCTTGCGGGTTCACTACTGCTTTTCGGGGGAAGCGTCTATCCACATGTGCTGACGTCACTCTGGCTGCACTAGCACCCTTCAAACTTTCCACATTTCCTCGTTCCAACCACCTTCGCCACAGCGGTGCACTGTGGATGCATACAGATGTGTCTCAGCTGCGAATATGACATATGGACCAACCTGTCCGTCTCAGTCCAACCACCATGCCCTTCGTAAAATCGTCTGTCTGCTGTAAATGTCTCCGTTGACAGTGGCCTGGCATTCTCTGCTATTACACGCGTCCTGGGAGACAAGAACAAAATTTCTACGATGATTTCCCTAGCAGAAGTAAAGCTACGAATACTGCCCATTTTGCAGGTTCCTTCCGTTATATCTTATTCAACATGCACTGGAGAGCTGCGCATTTCATATCGTTTAGATAACTCTATGGCATGCATCTATCCTGAAATTTGAATAAATATCTGTCCTCTCCTACTTCTTGGTGTTGCATGTTCAATGTCACATAGTGTACTTTGACAATGTGTGCAAGTGAAATGTACTAAAAAGTTTTATCTTTTAATATAGTGATACGAATAGAATATAAAAATAGTCACCAGTACGTTTTCTGTCTTTTTGATCATAAAATAAAATTTCACTTAAAAAAAAAAAAATAGAATTTTTGACATGGGTATCAAGTATACTATAAGGAGGAATACACCTTAGTTTAAGCCTTGTTTATTTTTTTATTCACACTTTAAAGTGTGCAAATTATTGCTATCATATCAGAAAAAATTCCAAGATTGAGCCCCCTCCGAAGGAAAATCCTGGTTATGGGTCTGCCAATAACTCTTGTGATTGTTGATTTACATTAAAATATTAGTTGTATTATTATAAATATCAAGTATTGTATTTTTGTGAGGTTTATATGATAACAACAGTAGGATAATTATCACGTTTTTGTTTTTAAAACTATTCAATTAAAAAAATATTTTGTAATGAATTCTAAAATTACTACATAAATGTTACCCCACAAAAATGTAACACTTCTCATTATTTATTTATTTTTGAATTTAGTTTGTAAGTGCTGATAATTCTGTATTTACATCCAAATCTTGTGAAAGATATATGCTATTGGATTATTGCAGCAAGATTGCTATTGAAAATTAAGTGTGTAGTATTTATGCATGGGATACAGTACTTACAGGAGCTCACAAAAAGAGTTCATTACACGACACAAAGTTCTTACAATCTGTATATATTTCTGAAGTGCCCTAAATCATGCTGCTTTTGTAAATTGTTCACAGGGTGACAACAATCAAGAAATTATTGCACTTATTTTTAAAATGTTTTTCTTTTGTTTATAGGTAGTGCCAAGGCATCGAAAAGTTTATGAAAGAAGACAGACTATTGGGTGGAGACTGTAAACAACCGCTTGTATTAGCTATTGGGAAGTTAAACCCTGTACAAACATTAATTTTTGAAAACCATTGTATAAAAACAAGTAGTATGTTAAAAGCAGTTGATTTATGCTTTAAGATAACATATTTTAAACTTGGAATTTTCTCCTTACTGTAGTAATGTATGGAATTTTCTAAATGTCTGTTTTTATAAATGTGATGCACAAAATGAAATGGCATCTTGTATCAGAGAACTGAAAGAACGGATTTTTTTAAGTGTGTAAATATCATATTTTTACTTTGCATTGTATCAGTATGAAACTTTTCATCCTAGTTATCCTTTTTTTATTATTATAGATATTAACTGAATGTCATAATATTTTAATCTAATGTAAATTTTATTTCATTTGAGATAGTCATTTGTTTGGGGCTGGTGTAGGAAAGCCTTTCATCTCCTTACTGTAGTAATGTATGAAACTTTCTCAATGCCTGTTTTATACTAAATGTGATGCACAAAAAACAAAATGAAGTGACATCCTATATCAGTGAACTAAAAAGGACTATTAATATAATATTTTAATCTTAATGTAAATTGTCATTTGAGAAATAAATATTCTCATAGGGAGTTGGGAGAGGGACTTTAATACTTCTGCACTTGTTTTTAGACTGAATTAAAAGAACATTTAAATTCTGTTTTTTTCTTATATTTTATCAGCTACAATTTGTATTTAAAAATTTGCAGCCATGTTTTGTTCACTTTGCAAAAAAAAAATTTCAAAATCCACATGATCTTTGCCGTCACATTCGAAATTATCATAAGACATGTATACTTAAGCCGTATGTGTGTTATGATGAAAGCTGTAGACAAGAATTTATGAAGTTGTTTAACTATGAGAGACATCTGAAAAGATTTCATGCTAGTGACGTAGAAATAGACATTTCAGAAAGTCGTAATTTTTCAAATCAGCCGATAAATAGTAAAGATGGTGATTTGTCTTCTGATGATTTACCCTCAAATTGATATTTCCAAATCAATTTTTTGGGTGATTCAAAAATATGTAAACATGAACAATTTCAAAAGGATATTTTGCAATATTGCAGTGAAACATGTAGCAAAAGCAGTGTACTACTGTTCTAGTATTATCTCATCTATCAATAGTACTTCATCTTTTCTGTACAATACTGTAAATTATTTAAAATCAGAAACAGTAAATTTTTTAACTGAAAATGGAATGAAATGTGAAAAAAACACAAAATCACTGATGGCAACATTTGATTTTGCTGCTTCTTCATTGTCTACATTTTATTCAAAACATAAAATAGTCAATGCCATTAAAGCAAGTGGTCGCTATGTTGAGCCAAAGGAGATTGCTTTAGGTACACGATATGAACAAAAGTTTATAGATGGCTACCTCACCAAATTCTTAAAAATGACACATGCCAATACATAAGTATAGTAGACACAATGAAAAAAATTATTTCTATTGATGGATTTTTGCATATTTTCAAAACATACAAACAAAACAAAAGTTTTAGAAATGCAACCCTTTGTAGTATCCAAGATGGATTTTATTATTATTCCAATGCAATTTTAAGCTCTGTGGATACAATAGCAATCGAGTTGTATATAGATGATGTGGAGCTTACAAAATCCATTGGGGTCACATACCGGTGTACATAAATTGGGATTCGTATATTTTAAAATTAAAGATTTGCCTGTGCACCTTCAATCTTTATTAGATTCAATATTTATAACTAACATACACTATTCTCTTGATGTCGAAAAATATGGTTATCGGACAATACTAGATAGACTTGTTCATGATTTGAAAAAGCTTTCAGATGAAGGTATAGAATTTCAGGGAAATATATACAAAGTTGTAATTTGGCAAGTGGTAGGTGATAATTTAGGGTTGAATAAACTGCTGGGGTTTGTTGAGAGCTTTACTGCTATTTTTTGTTGTAGATTTTGTCTAGCAAAAAAATATATTTTGTATAAAAAGATAAAGGAAGATATTAGTTTACTACGTAATAAAACTGAGCATGACATGCATGTTAATAAAGTGTCTTCTGGTGACATAACAGTATCAGAATGTGGTGTTAAAACTCCTTGCTGCCTAAATGATTTAAGTTATTGGCATGTGACAAATAATTTGATTGTAGATGTAATGCACGATCTTTTTGAAGGTTGGTGTGCTAGTGAAACCTTCTTAACCCTCCGTCTACCAGACGGGTCCATTGGACCCGACAGGTACATACAAAATATTCATTCAAACCAGAAATTTCTTTAAAATAAACTAAGTATATAAAACAGACAAAAATAAGGTAAATAAATAAGTTAAATAGTTTTAAATAAAAATTCTGGTGTAGAACGTTTTATTAAAACTTGAATAAAATTCCCGGTAGATCTAGGGTTAATAGTACATCAGTTTGTTTTTAAAGCCAAAATTTTCACTTAGTCTTTTAAATGATAGGATAATAAATTTTAATTATGGTAAATATGAATCAAGTTCTAAACCAGTGTCAATAAACAGAGAAAAACTTTTAAATCTTGATGGTTCTAATGGGCAAAGTGCATCTCAAATGTGGACCTTGATTCGAAACATACCCTTATTAATTGGTGACAAAATTTCTGAAGATAACGAATTTTGGCAGTTATTTAATCTTATGTTGAAATTAATTGATACTATTATGGCTCCAGACATTACCTGAAACTTTTGAATTAGCAGAAAATATAGCAGATCATCACAAACTTTTTTTAGAGCTTTTTCCAGATAAACATTTATCACCAAAAATGCATTTTGCAGTACACTATCCTAGGATCATAAGGCAGCTAGGGCCTCCAGTTATGTATTGAAGCATGCGATATGTAAGCAAACATTATCCTTCAAAAAGATGTGCATCAGCTAGCAAAAATTTTGTAAATGTTGCTAAAACAGTAGCCATACGCCATCAGTTATAAATTGCACATACTTTACATGAGAAATATTTTAAATGCAATGCAATATCAAATGTGTTGGAAACAACATATGGAAAAATGCATAGTTAAAAGGAACATAATTTGAAACTTGAAGTAAACGGTTTGAGTGACAATTCGGAAGTAATGCAGTGTAATGGTTTTCGTTATAATGGCACAACATATTAAAAAAATATGGTTGTGTTTGTTTCTTGCATTGATGAGTTACCTATTTTTGGTAAAATAAAAAAAAAATGTTTGTCCTTAATAATAATGCATTTTTAATTTGTGATTTGTTTGAGTTTTTAGGTTTTGACAGCCATTTTCACTGATATGTTGTAAGTTCTACTGGTGCTGTTAATCTAATAAACATAAAAGATTTATTTAACTATGTTCCATTGCATATAAGAAACTCATATGATTTAAATGACAAATCAGTGTATGTTACACTGCGGTATAATCCGAGCTGTACAAATGAAAAATTTGAAATAATTTAAAAGATTGCTTGTTTTTTAAATAAATTTATATTTAGTTTTCTTTTGTTTTGTTCTTTTTGTTAAAATTATGAATATCAGGAAACTATTGTTGTAAATCTTCAGTATTTAATTGAAATAGTTTTATGGATCAGTGGTGAGGTAAAATTTAGTACTAATTGTTTTCTTTATATTTGTAGTACAGTCAGTTTTATGTTTTTAGTTGGCCAAAAATTTGTTAATTTGTATGGGGTTGTATCATATGTTTTGTGGTAAGGGATTTTTTATATTGTACAATACAAAGCAGCAGTAAAACACCTATTTTAATAGCTGATTGGCTTTCATTATTTTTCATAATTTGAAATAATAACCATAGAATGTATTGTCCAAAGTTGTTAAATTTGGCAAAAAAATCTAACTTAAACTGTTGTGTAATTAAAATATAACATTTAAAAGGAAAATTTTGAAAAGACTTTTGCATTTTATGTAAATATTATTATGGTTGCATCCAGCTGTTTTTTCTATGGGCAGCAAACTCTAATCTTGTCCATTTTATTTATCTATTTGCCATACTTCATATACTTTTCTCAATGTCTCTGCTTTCACAGTCTTTTCTCAACTCTCTTGCATCAATGCACTTTTTTAGGTAAAGGAATCAACAAGGAAAGTTTTACATTGTTGAAAGGTTCAACAATAGCAATAACATTATAATAAAATTCCAGCATCTTTTCGTTTCAATGACCATCTTGGTCTATTTGAAAATTTTCTGGTTTAGACATAAATTTTGACACCATTTCAAATCCCAAAAGCGTTTTGACACCATTTCAAATCCCAAAAGCGTTTTTTCTGGTTTGGAAATAGAAACATGTGATGTTTTACCATAGCTAATAATGTATCTGATATTATACCTGTCCAGATAATGCTGAATGTGTCTGCTCTTTTACTGCAAATACATCTGAACCACTTCCTTCACTTAGGTGTTCTGCTTATCTCTCTACGTATAACTTTATAAAAAAGATTTATATTAAGGAGATTAGGTTAAGAAGTTAGCAGACATTTATCTAAAACTAATTGAAGGGGATCCAGCTATATATTAGGTAAATACAAAGTTTTGGCAGCTTTGTAACAGTTTCGTATTCAAAAGTAGGATTGTATGCCAATGTGCATGTATATTTGTCTGAATTTTTACCTGCATCTGTGTTTTAATAGGTTATTATTGAACAAAAGATCCATATAAAAAAGGACTAGCTGGCTTCGCTGGCTAGTGGGCCCCAGAACCTCTAGCGAAAAACTAACCTCAAACCAAACAAAACTGTCTCGTCTCCCTGCTGCGGTAAGCCCCTCATTACATAAAAAAATTTCCTAAAATCTGACCTGGGGCCGAATGAATCTCTGACTCGTTTCCCTTTTGCGATGGAACCATATTTAATCATAAATTGTTTATGATAATTAACGGTTTTAATTTCCACACGAGTTTATGCATATATAATCATATTACATTGCCTGTAAGCCAGATTTTTATGTTGATGGATCTCCCTCCCAACTCCAAAGTCAAGTTTAATGTTTTTTTAATTAAGATTCTTTAATTTACTTTCAAAATTTTGAATATTATCTTGCAACTTTTGTCTCCTGAAACAATTTAGTAGCTTTTTGCTAGAATCCACATTAGTCAGAGATAATGGTAGCATATGAGACTAATACAAAACTACTCTGCAATAAATTGTTTACTTTTTATGTTTATCATTTTATTTAAACTTGAATTGTTATTCAGCCTCAAACTTTCAATCACTATTCCCACTCTTCTTGAGGGCTGATATATCTCTCACCGGGATGAATGTATCTTCTTTCCCTCATTTCTGGCTTATGTGCTTCTCTCTCTAGTGGACATACAGTACCGCCTTCCGTTACACTGTAATTTTGGAAATACAGTAAATGAAACCGAACATTACAGATTGGACGGAAGGTGGTACTGCATGCTTACCGGACAGAGAAGCCCACAAACGAGAAAGGGGGGAAAGCAGACATACGCCACGCCTGCAAGGAATATAACAGCCCCCAAGAAGACAGGGAATAGCCATCGAAAGCACCTGACTGAATAAGAACAAAAGTAAAAAATCAAATAATAATAGATTTGAATTTGACCTGTAATGAATAAATGTCATAACAAATAATTTGGTTTCAATACTTTCTGCTATATTTTGAGTTTTGTAGTATTTAAAGCACTTGGCAATTTTGTACTAACTGTTTTACATATATATATAGAGAGAGATTAAGTTTCTATTTTTGTACTGATGCTTTGTGTTTTATCGATTGTAAAAATACTTGTTAGATTTAAAATAAACAATTTTGATATTACTTTAGTTTTATTTTTATGTTTATTAATTATAATGGGCATAATGAGTTTCTAGTAACTTTAAGGTATAGCAGAAGAACGTGTAGTAATCTTTTTGAAAAAAGAAAGGCTCTTTTCATGTATAAAAGTTAGAGCCTCGTGTAATTTTAAGTTTACAATTGAGTGATTTTTAAGCAAATATCATAAACTGCTCAATTAGAAAATTTATAAAAAATATGTATAGTCAGTAGCAGAAGCTTTGCTTAAAAATTATTTAAGACTGTTCCCAAATCCAAAGGGCCAACTTTCTGACATAAGTTTTAATTCATTTTTGTTCGCAAACGCATGAAACTAGCAGGTGTTGTTATTCAGAAACTATGTGATCAAACTGTTTTTTTCCGTTTTCTTGTAAACGCAATAGATCTTTCAGAAAATACTGTCAAAGTTGGCATTTAGAACTGAACTTCCGAACGAAAGAAGAAAATCCAGTCAGTAAATGGAGAAAAATGCCATATCACGTGATCAAAATCTCTTATAACTCAATAGGTAACTGGTTGATCAAAAAATGGAAAACACAGTTCGATTCCAAATCGCTTCCATGGTGAGGCTTTCCAATTTTATATCTTTCCGTTAAAAATGAATTTGTAAATGTGTCAAAACGTTTTGTGCTCGTTGAGCAGAGCAGTTGAGAATAGCCTTAACTTCCCATTGCTTTTAGCTGTGACTATTTATTAAAAAAACACAGAAGCAATAAACAAGAATTGGCTTTGGCACATACCATAAAAATGTTTGAAATCAAACATATTACAAAAGAAAGCAATGATTTCATAGTACAGTAGACTCATTCAAATTCGCACATAATCGCAGATGTACACAATAAAACTTTTTCAGATGGAGGGTCAAAATGACAAAAAATTTTAGTTTTATATCATTCCGTATGTATTTTAATATGTAATTCTCGATATGACTGAACTCATGGTTTTTCATGAAGGAAGCATAAATTTATTTCTGAAAAAAAAAATCAAGATTTTGCTTATATCAATGGTAATCACAATCTTTTTAGCAAATATGTTTATGTAATAATCGAGCTTTTCTGTTATTAAGTCTGGCTAAACCTGAAGCAAAACTTCCTTTTTTCATGATTTTGATATAAATTAATTGTGTACCTTTAAGAGGAAAGTTTCTTTGAATAATTCAAGGAAAATGTACCTCATCTTGATTATGGATATTTAATTGTATATCATTTACTTGACCTTTACTTTTAATAATTTAATCATTTTAAAAATTATCTTGATTTTTATTATTTTAGTTTATTACTTTGCTTAATTATTTTACTATATTGCAAGCATTCATTATAATTTTGATTGCATTATTACATTCAAATTACATTTTAAAAAATGTAAACAAATCAATGACCAGAAATCCACACAACCTCTGGTGCCAAGCTGTGCGGATTTGAGAGAGTCTACTGTATTTGGTTTCTTTTTTTTTTCAGTTTAGTAATTGAGAAGTGTCAATTCAAAAGGATTGATGATTGTATTTGAGGAAATATTCACTTTGAATTTTTCTGACAAGTTATAATAATGGGTGCTGGTCCATTTTCAGTCAATATATGTAAAATGCAGAAGTGCATTTTCAAATTAATCTCTAGGGTGAAAGTGATATTAAAGACAATTATGATATAATTTAATGAGGACATTTCTTCTGAAATATAAAATTTTGAACATGTTACATGAAATCATTAGCGGATTTGGATAAATCCTACATTATATGAAAGACTGTCAAAATGAATAGACTGCAAGGACAGTGATGTGAATGGACTCTTTGAATGTCCCAGGGACCCAACCATTTTTTAAATGTGGGTGTAATTTCAAATAAAAACTAAATATTTATTTATATAAATATAATAAACATTTCTAAAATTAAGATTCAGAGGGACTTCTTTGAAACTTAAATGATTTGAATTTACAACTGGTTTTTAAATTATTTTTCAAAAGCATTTTTGTTATGCAAATCAGTCATTCACATCATATGTATACAAAAAAAAAAAAAAAAAAAAAAAATTCAACATTAGATTTTAGAAATCTGCAAAATAAATATATTTCAATAAAAATTTTCAGAGCATATTTTTTTTTTTTTTTTTTTGGAGAAAAAAGATGAGATTGCTCTTATGAAAACTTTTAAAATTAACACATCCTGTCAGATGCGTTTTTGTGTTCTGTTTGTGCTCCATCATCAACTTATAAGTGTTTGATTTAGTGTAGTGTATTTCTGACATCTGCACTGATGAAGTAAACCACAAATGAAAGAAACCATAGTACTAAAGATACGATACATAATTGATAAAACTCATTACTAAATTATTCTTGCTGGACCAATAAAACTGTATCACACATCACATTTTTTTCAACTTTCACATATAAACTGATGGACGACCAATGTGTATGCTGAGGTATAGAGAAATTGCTAATTTTCTAAACAACTTGCTATAGAAAAACTGGCGCTTTTATTAAAACAAGCATGCATTTGAAGCTTTATGTACAGTTGGTCAAAAAAAAAAATTCTAATTTGAATAAAAAGTATCATAGAGAAATGAAACTGGTATCAATCAACATGGATTGTCTATTTCAATTTAACCTATTAAAACTTTCCTTAGGGTTTCATCTACATGATAAGGTGAACACAAATTTTTAATTTTTTCAATGTAAACCTCCAAATTTGACAATGTAGTTAGAAAGAACACACTCAACTACCCGAAGTACTATTTTAAGAGACGTTTCTACAATTGAAGATTTATTAGAGGTAGGAATTATAAGTAACACGAATTTTATAAACACTTTTTTTAAGAGAAAAATCTTTCACTCTGAGAACTCATTAGTCCTATGTCTACTAACTCTTGGACTAATTGTGAAATGTCTTAAAAATTTGTAATTGGGCTAAATTGAGTTGTTTTCTTTCCGATTGTTATCAAATTGGGGGGGTTATATTAAAAATATAAAGTTACTGTTCATTTTAATATGTAGATGACCCCTTGATTAAAAATTTTAAAGTCTTAAAATTGAAGTAGACAGCAATTTTATTTCACTTCTATAATTTGTATTAGAGTTAATACGGTTTATTTATTTATTTTTTTTTTGACCGACTGATACATTTTTTATAAAATAGTTTCATTATATTTACAGGCTTCAAATATATGCTCATTTTATTAAGTGAACCAGTTTTCTCTTAGGAGGAGTGCAGGATTGGTAATTATTTTATATCTCGCCAATGCACCTTAAACCTAAAAATACATGTAAATTTTGAGTATTTTCATGCTCAAAAATGAGCACATAGAGGTCAGTTCATACTCATTTTTGAAACATAGACATGCTCAAAAATGAGCACATAGAGGTCAGTTCGTACTCATTTTTGAAACATGGGCGTGCTCAAAAATGAGCACATACAGATCAGTTCATACTCATTTTTGAAACCTGGACGTACTCAAAAATGAGCACATGGAGGTCAGTTCATACTCATTTTTGAAACATAGACATGCTCAAAAATGAGCACATACAGATCAGTTCATACTCATTTTTGAAACATGGACGTACTCAAAAATGAGCACATGGACGTCAGTTCATACTCATTTTTGAAACATGGACGTACTCAAAAATGAGCACATGGAGGTCAGTTCATACTCATTTTTGAAACATGGACGTACTCAAAAATGAGCACATACAGATCAGTTCATACTCATTTTTGAAACATGGACATACTCAAAAATGAGCACATACAGATCAGTTCATACTCATTTTTGAAACATGGACATACTCAAAAATGAGCACATAGAGGTCAGTTCATACTCATTTTTGAAACATGGACATACTCAAAAATGAGCACATAGAGGTCAGTTCATACTCATTTTTGAAACATGGACATACTCAAAAATGAGCACATAGTGGTCAGTTCATACTCATTTTTGAAACATTGGCATACTCAAAAATGAGCACATGATGTTTCATTATTAAGTGTGTGCATGTTTTCAGAAATAAGTATATACATGTTTCAAACTTGAGTAATTTTGTTTCGGAGCCATTTTGACGATGCGGCATACTCAGATTTGAGTATTTTTTACTCATTTTTGAAAACGTCGTTTTTAGAGTGAAGAAATGCATATAGAACTATATTTTGAAGACGCTTTTCACGTGCTCATTAAAAGCTGCAGTCTTAACAGTAACAGAAAATTTTAAGTTTCAAACCACGCAAGTGTTCGAATACTCTTTGAGAAAGTTTTAGTATAACAGATGATCATTTACAAAAAGCATTATAAAAGATAAATCGAAGTATGTATACCTAAAACATTTTTTAATTAGATCAAATTCGTATTATTAGAAAATCATTTTGTGTCGTTGATGAAATAATTACATTTTAATTTATATGAAAATAAAAAGTTTTGGTCATAGGCACTGATAGCCAGATTGAGCCACAAGTATAATTACACGTATAATTAATTAAGAATTATGTATATTTGTGTATATATAAGAATTAGAACGTGTATAAGAATGTATAAGAATTATGTATAAATTACTTTTTAAAAAAATTGCACATTTTCGTTTTCGTTTTCAGCCGAAAACTTGTTTCGATCGTACTTTAATGAGAACCATAAGAGACACCCGCCATTGTGTTGCTCACATTTTCCATCCAGGACTTGGTATGTAATGTCACAGAATAAATTATTATCTTTTGAGCAAGAGTCCATTTTAAACTCTATTGAACGAAAAAAAAACCATGCTTTAAGATTGTAAAAAGCCTTCCAACACTTCTTGAATACTCTAGCATAACGTCACCGTTTAATAAGGTAAAAGATTATGTCTAAATAAATAACTTGAAAAACGCATAACATATTTGAAAGCCCAATTTAGCAATTACCAACAATGGTCGATAAAATATCCTCTTTCGTGCAGTCCTGTACATGATCTACAGATTTGTATATGTTACCGGCCAAACACGATTTTAGGCCAAACTAGTTTATCCTAACGCGCATAGGATAAACTAGTTTTTCCTAGGCCAAACTGGTTTATCCTAACCTCCATATGATAAACTAGTTTGACCTAGGAAAAACTAGTTTATCCTAACGCCCATAGGATAAACTAGTTTTTCCTAGGCCAAACTAGTTTGGCCTAACGCTCATAGGATAAACTAGTTTAGCCTGCTATTCATTGGCCCGAACTAGTTTATCCTAGGCCGATCTAGTTCATCCTAGGCAAATTCGATTTGGAGATATTTTATTGATCCCAAAGACCCTCTCAAGTGCCAACTTTCTAGTTTATCCTAGGCGAATGCAATTTGACGTGCTTTTATTGATCCCAACTACCGCTCCGGCGCAAACCTTGTGCAAAGTACTATTGCCGTCACCCCTGTATAATATATTTTATTCGATTAGGAGTAGGATACTGTCTTCCTATCCCGTAAAATCGTGAAAAATGCCAGACAGCAACGCCACGTATTAGGCTATTTACACCAACACCTAATCAGCATCAATTAATTTGAAAGACTTACTGAATCTGAAGTTTGTTGAAAATCTGTGCATTAGTACTTGAGATAGAGTTATTGCGGAAATCGTGTAAATTCTGAAAAATGCGGCATAGCAGCGCCATCTGTTGGGCGATTCACACCAGAACGTAAACAGCAACAATTCATATCAAGGACTAACTGAATCTGAAGTTTTGTGAAAATACGCGCATTAGTTCTTGAGACAGAGCTATTGCGGAAATCGTGAAAAATGCAGCATAGCAGCTCCACCTTTTGGGCGATTTACACCAAAATATAATCATCAACAATTTTTTATTAGGGACTACCTAAATATAAATTTTTTTCAAATTCCGGGCATTAGGTCTTTAATTAGAGCACCCACAAAATTTATGTCACAAGCATACAGACAGACATTTTGTAAAAACATGTTTTTGGGATCTCTGACCCCTCAAACGTGTAAATCCGTCAGAAACCGGAAGTCGAAAATTTTCACGAATCCAATACTTTCTTGTTGTAAAGATAGAAGAAAGTAAAAATAAAAAAAATAATAAATATATAAATTGTAATTGTTGAATAACAACTATTTAAAAAAAGGTGCATTAAAAATAAAGTTGGCCCGGGCCAAATGTTACTGATATTTTACTGAACAGACCAAAGATCCGGCCGATGCAAATGACTTTTATATGAGCTGGGTTGGAAATTGCACTGAAAATTTCTGCCTGTACAGACCTCAAGAAGAATGCAGTCCAGTCTCGACTTAAGCCGGAAAAAATTGAATCCCGATCCATCTTGGTCCGAACCTCTCGAAAGCCCGTACCGAGTGTCGGGAAGAAAAATTGTTTTACCCTTAAAGACCCTTACAGCGAATAACCAAAAGACTAGCTCACAAAATTTTGTAAATTTAGACGCTAAAATTCTATTATATTAAATAAAAAAAAAATAAATAAACGAGTTTTTAGTAAACTTCGCTCACTTCCATAGGTATGTTTGAGTTGAAAAATTTTGAATTCGAGCCTGAACTTGACTCATTTTTAAGAAAGTGAATGTGATTTTGAATTACATCTTTTATTATTATTATTATTATTATTATTTGTGTGTGTGTGAGCGTACTCAACACTGGTTTGCATCAATTAAAGCACATCAGATTGAATTGGAAGAGAATAAACTAGAAGGTTGACGCCGAAGAGGTCTTTGGGATTAATAAAATCACTCCAAATTAAATTGGCCTAGGATGAACTAGATCGGCTTAGGATAAACTAGTTTGGACCAAGGAATAGCAGGCTAAACTAGTTTATCCTATGAGCGTTAGGCCAAACTAGTTTGGCCTAGGAAAAACTAGTTTATCCTATGGGCGTTAGGATAAACTAGTTTGGCCTAGGAAAAATTAGTTTATCCTATGGGCGTTAGGATAAACTAGTAAGTAAGTAAGTAAGGAAGCACCCACCCTGGGAACCCGCTTTTGGCTTATGGTTAGGTGTAACCCCCAAGCCCAGGGCAGGGAAAAGTTTTACTACCTACGGAACTCCTTGATTTTTTTTTTTTTTTAAGTTTAGGAGAAATAACAATGTTAGATATATGACAATTATTGACAGTGTTTGCAATAAATATTTACAGATGACCCCTATAATTACATTTGAGAGAAACATTCACTATTATAACATATAAATATGCATAGTTTTTAGAATTTGATATTAAACTTTTTTTTTTTAACACAATTACCTACATATTTGCAACACTTTTATGTTATTTTCAGGATTCACAATACTAACATCAATTTAAACCATGTACAGATGTGATATTTGCAACACTTAAAGCTATTTTCAAGATATATGATGCAAAATTATTTTTAACTCTATACTAAAAATAAGTATTAAGGTACAAGATGCGAACAATAATTAATATTATGCACTATTATGAAAGTATAAGTAATTGTAGATAATAATTACCTACAAATTTACAGTACATGATACTGTGTTTGAGGTATTATATAAGATAAATGATGCAAAAATTATTTTTAAATCTACACTAAAAATTTAGTATTAAGGTACAATATGCGAACAATAATTAATATTATGCACTATTACAAATTCTTTTAAGTTATTTAATATTTGACAATATGACCATATGGTCCTACTGAACACATCTTCTATTTGCCAAGTGTGATTGATAAACCGGACACGCAGTGGAATACGCTGAATGTTTCCTATAATTAGGTAAGTGGAAACAATTTGTGCATCTATATTGCGAGGGAACTCCCGCAAAAGGGCACTCCGAAGTGCAGTGACCTCTCGAAAATTTGGCGCAAATTGGCTGTCTCCTGCAGTAAGATGTCTGATGTCCATACAGCTGGCAATTGCCGCATCTAATTATTGGGCGAAAAGAACGAATATAGCACTTGTTGAGACCCATCTGTATAAATTTTTTATCCAATAGTTCTTGTGATGCTTTTGTTTCTAATTGCAATATGATGTGATGTAGTGTAGAATTATCCCTCTTTAGAATTTTCAATAAGGTGATGTTTTTATCAGATAAATTTTCTTCAAGATATGGTATTATTTCATTTGTAGGTACTGAGGATGGAATACCGGTGATTATTACTCTTTTGTAATTAGTCAACTTATATGTGATTTCTGTTAACTTTGTAATGTCAGGAGTGTTTTCTATCATTTTTAACAAATGTTCTGTATTGTCATCTGTATTAGATTGTATAATTATTGTATCTGGATTTCTGGCATTTCTGCAGTATATTATTGGAACTTCCTTCACTTTATTAAAGTGTTCGTTAAGTAATGCTTTGAGTTTTGGAATCCTTATGTGTTTAGCGGTTGTTCTAATTAATATTGCAGAATTAGACTTCGCCAAAGCAGGGGGAACGCCCGTTTTTGTGCCATCACCGCATTTCACTCCTTGACAGCCCCCACTAGAGTACTCCAGATTTCGCGTCACCAACTCCTCAATTTTCTGTAGTCTGTTGGATAATTGAATGAACCCTCCTTCACCATTTTCTTCTATTCTGTCATTTTCGTTATTTGCCATTATTGTTTGAGTTGCTATTGTTTTTAACTTAACTTCTGTTTGTATGATTTTTTCTCTAGTTTGTGATTTTAATTGCTTCTGTTGTCGTTTTAATTTATTAATTTCTTCTCGAAGGGTTACAATATTTGCATTAATTTGTTCTTTATTTTGTTCTTCCTTGACCAAAAAGTCTTTTAATTGTTTATTTTCTTGTTTCAATTCTTCCAATTTATTTTCAATCTTTACTTCTGCATTCGATCTTTTTTCCATTATTGTTTGAGTTGTTGTTGTTTTTAATTTATTTACTGTTTGTGAAAATTTGTCTATAGTTTTTTTCTTAAGTTGCCTCTGTTGACTTTTTATTTTATCTATTTCTTCTTTAAAACTTTCTTTTATTTGTTCTTTACTATGTTCTACCTCAGTTAAGGATATTTTTAATTGTTTATTTTCTTGCTTCAGTTCTTCCAAATATTTTTCAAGTTTAATTTCCACTTTTGTACTTTCTTTGAGCTTTAATGACAATTCATCATTCTGTGTTTGCAGGATATCCAATTTATGTTGTAATTTTTTCATCTTTTCAGGAGAATCCTTATTTATTTCGTTGGAGTGTTGTATACGAAGTTTCTCATCTCTTCTTGCTTTAGAAAAGATTGTTTCGAGATATTTTTTAGCTTCTTCTGAGCTACTATTAGATCTGTTATTTAATAGTACATTGTACTCCTGAATGAGCTGTTGGATGGATAGTGACTCTAGCTGGTTTATAGATGGTGGTATTTTTAATGGAAGTGGTGATCCACCTAATGCATTTTGTATAATTTTTTCTTTGTTTTTTAAACGAGTCTCATTAATTTCTTCTGCTAGTGATATTGCAGTTTCCAAATTAGACTGCTTTCTTTGTTGGGTATTCTTGGTACTGGTAGTTTTTGATTTTAGTTTTTCTGGTTGTGGTATGGGATCATTCTCTTCCTTTAGTAGGATCAGAAGCTGCAGATGATTGAAGAACGGACAACTAGCCACACATGGTCTTCTGTTTTCTTTATGATTTAGTTCCATAATTCTGTTTATTATGCTAATTATTTCTTCACTTTTCATTTCCCGATGCAGGTTTATTAGATCAGTATTATTTGCTTGATAATATGGTATTTTGTTGTATTCTTTATAATGTATTGCTCTGATGTGTTGCAACTCAAATTCCAAAAATAGTGCATTTTTTCTTAATTGGGCAGCTCTATCACCCTTTGCTGTCTTCATACGATATTTTTCTGGTTGATATATATTATTTACAACATTATAACTTTGTATGTTATATACGCCATAGTATGGGCTCTTTGAAAATTCTCCCTTCTCCACAGCCTTGATATGTTCTAATTGATTTGTTAATAGGACCTTAAATTCTTCATAACGTTGTGGATAAACCGCCTCAACCTTATTTATCAACTGTTGAACAACATGACTCGTAATTAGGGCTGGTTTTGTCGCCGGAATAACTCCAGATGATTGGACGTCAGCCAATTCATTATTAGATGCCTCTCTATTTATTGTACTTGTTTTCACTACTGTGTCCATATCCAATCTTGTCAAGTTGACTGTTGGATTGATTCCTTTTTGATTCATTACGTATCTTGACATTACTTTAAGTCCACTTTAACAAGACTTCTTATCAATACTTGGGATTATTTTAGTTAACTAATTTCAATTAGTAATTATGCAATACTTTAAGAGAGATATTATTAAGAATGATCGAAGATACTATTAAAATGATTTTAGATACTACGTTCTACCATCATATGCCAGCCAAGCAATTTAAAGATGTAATATGTTTGAGTTATATTAACAGTTGAAGATAAACACATTAATTGGGGGTACACTAGACCCGCACCACATATCTTTGAAAGAAAGGGATATAGATAGAAAAAAGAAAAAACCGGTGGTCGTGACCACCGAAAATGACTAAGATAAAAATTAAGAGCCTAATAAGGGGAAAATTTTGAATAATAAATGAAATAAAAATAAAATAAAATAATGATAGTAAAAGTTTACTATATCAAAACAAAGAAAATGGAAAAGTATGTGCATTTGCCCCTCGTGCCACAAAAACCATACACTCAAAAAGAGATATAAATCAATTGTACAATTCTCCCAATAACACCATACCCTGTACAACTTTGTAATTCCGACAATCACAATCATAATTTTTTACAAGTAACAACAAATTTCAGTATGTGAAGATTATTACTGTGTTTGTGATCAAAAATGGTCTCCTAGTTTAATTCATCTGATATGATACAGGAATAATAGTGTGTTATGAATAATAAAATAATAAAATGAAATAGAGAACGAATTTACATATTTACACTCTCAATGTAGAACTGATGTAGACAATTACAACAACATTGCTGCAGCATGTATATTGCCTATCCAATTCCGATTTCCCACACTTGGACAAAATAAGGAACAGACATTGTAAGGGCTGACTGGGTGGACCAGAAAAATAAAAAGAATGTTAAATATTACACTAAAGTATGAAAGTTAACAGTACTCACCCGACGCTACTAGGGTCCCGCCGCACTTGCCTGAAAAGAAATATGGTAGTACACAAGAGTATAGATGAATAATTATGATGTAAATGCGCCAAAAATCAGTGCAGGGACCAACCAATAAGTGCAAGAAGAAACCAAAAATTTAACCCAAGCAAGAAAAAAGATGCTATCGTTAAGGATAATGTGTGCTGAATGTAAAAATGTTAAGTGGGATCAAGAAAGTAATTAATACGAGATATCCCAGTGAAAAAAAAAAAAAACAGGAGAATAACTCAAAAAATAAAAAAGTTGTCAATGTTAGGCGCGTTACGAGCCTAATAATATACGATGATACGAAATAATAATAATATACGAGCAAGGTAAAAAAAAAAAATTAAGTGGGATCAAAACTGACGGCAACCTCCAGCATATTCAAGAAAAAACCAGAAAATTATCTTAATAATTGAAAAAGTTGCCATTGTTAAGGAAAATCCTTAACAACTGGGAAATAGTGTGAAATATGGAATGGGATTGGTTAGAAAGCCAAAAATGACTAAAAAATAGAAAAATCCAAGTCTCTAGCTCAGATAGCAAAAAAGTAGCCAATGTTATAGTTAAGGAAGGGGGACAAAAAGTGGAACAGAAGATGGTGACAAAAGTTAGGATAAAAGAAGAAATGAAAATGTGACAGTAAATGTGACAAAGACTAAGATAAAAGCAATAGAAAAGTAGCGCCCCAAAAAACCCGTCCCCTACAGGCCCCCAATTGAGCTAGAGCTAAACGAAATAGTGGAAAAGACGGGGGGGGGGAGTTCACTTAGGTGGTTTGCAGTTGAATTTGGCGCAGCGAAAAAACTCTACGACCAGTATTTTTGAGATATTTAGCATTTTGTGCTAAAATTCTAATGGAGAAAACACCCATTAGAAACAAAATGGCAGTTTTAAGTGTTAAGATGGCAAACCTAATATTTAATTTTATATCTAAAAGTTGAAGATGACTACCCTAAACATGTTGCCATCGAAAAAATTTGTAGAATATAACACTTAGTAATTTCTTTTCCTTTTTTTTTTATGAATTTTTTATGTAATAGCTTTATAGCAGTGTGATCTTTAGTAAGAAACAAAATGGAGAATAATCTTTAACATCCCACATTTGTGTGATCTTTATAAGTTTTACCATGAGTGTACCTCTTAAGACTCTAAAGACTATAACCAACACTCAAAAACAAGTCTTAGATAAAACCGGTGTACTCTTCATTAGTTTAAGTTTTACCATTACCTTTCCCATAGGGAAAATACGTGGCCAAAAATGGCAATTAAAAGGTCCGTAAAGGGCTAAGTGGATATATCTAGAAACGCGGCACGACCCCAGAAGCCCAGCTAAACCCTAACAAATCCATTAAAAACCCTCATAGAGAAAACCGGTATCGTTTTAACAAGTATAACTTTGATGAAAATTTCAAAAACATTGGCTGTCGGATAACTTTACTCTTATTTACAATAATCTGGCCAATCACCGTGTATTAAGCTGGTATGACATCAAAATTAGTAACTCAATTTTAAAGGCAGCCCATTCATATTATCAATTATTTTAAGACATTATTATTAATTTGCCCTTAATGAACACAGATTGTGTGTGAGCAACCAGTGTCCACCCAATCGCTTCCTTTCAGAAAATACCAATTTTAAAATTGAAATTAAAAATACTTAAAGAAATAAATTTTTAAAACAAATGGTACCGCTGAATAGCTCAAAGATTCAGCTATCAGAATATGTAAATAGTTAAAAGATCGGTGCATAAATAATAGTTAAAAATTTAAGTTAAAAAGTAAACAACCTAATACAATCCTATGGGAAATCGAGAAAAAACTCCAATAATTTGACACTTTTTTAAAAATCAATAAAAATCAATTATATCATCCTAGAGAAACATGGGTGATGGCGGAGAAAAGCTAAAAGTTCGAATTATCGAGATCCGGAGTTAGTTTTTCAAAAAAGTTTGGAAAATGTGAAAATATAGCTATGTTAAAATATAAGAATATGTCTCCAAAATCCCATGTTTCTCTATAGGAATGAGGGTTACTGCAAATTCTCAAAAAAACCCATAAAAGAACACTTTTTAAAATGATCATTTAACATAGTAAATCTTAATATTTTACAACATAACAGGTATCATTTTAAAGCTTATACTCTTATCTAAGAGCAAAATACAATATATTTTCATTTTAAACATTTTTAGGTAGTTTTAAGGGACAATAGAATTCCATTGTTTATCCCATGTTAAGTCTATGGAAAAAATGTTCAAAAATTGCAGTTTTTGATGTAATGTATAAAGGGTTAAATCTAAACGATAACTTTGATCCAATGGTACTAAAATGATCTACGTGCTTTAATTAAGGTGAATGAAACATTAGTTATTAGTTTTCTGATAGATTTAGTTAATTTTGAAGGATCTGAAAAATGTCATTTTAGGTAGATTTCGTAAGAAATACTACCTATTGCAGTCGTTACCATGGTGCGACTTTTGAAAAATTCCTTCATAACTTTTCATTACATGACCCCAGGAACCCAAAACCACCCCCACCTAAAAAGTTTATATATATATATATATATATATATATATGTATGTATGTATGTATGTACTAAATTTTGTCCGCACGATAAAAGTCGCAATTATGCACGGAACGTCTTCAAACTCGCCAAGAACTTTAAGATAGCTAAGTTCTCGGCGGGGATTGAAAATGAGCAAAATCGGTCCAAGGGAATGGGAATGGGGAAGGTTTAAAATTTTGAATACCGTCTTAACATGATTCTAATAAAACCAGCTTTTACACAACAATGGCAGGATAAAATAAATATTTTTCGTTATAGCTGTTGCCAACAATTAAAAAAAAGCAATAAAATTCTCACCACAACAATTGCTTTTCTAATGCAGTGTTTTCACGTGAAAAATTAAATTAGATAAACAGTTTGACGAATTGAAAACAAATTGAATATTACGTCATAAATTTTCTAGAGCAAGATTTCTGCATGAAAATTCAAAATGAAATAAATAGTTTGACGAATTGAAAACAAATTGAATATTACGTCATAAGTTGTCTAGAGCAAGATTTCTACATGAAAATTCAAAATGAAATACATAGTTTGACGAATTAAAAAAACAACAAAATATTGCGTCATATTGAAAATATAATGGACCATAGCAGGTGAATATGTAACGTCGTTGAGTTTGAAGAAACGTATTAAAACATGATAAAAACCCGAGTATGGAAATATTAACATATTTTAACACTTTGAGGTTGTAGCCGTCTGCTATTTCTCTCTCTCTCGCACGCGAGGAGCCAGCCAATAGCAATGAGGCGCATTTCCTCCCCCCGCGTTTTCTGCGGAGAGCTTTTGAAGTCACGTGACGCAGTAACATTCGAACTCTGCAGAGAGCGGCAGATATTCTTTCAGTGACGATGGCGAATATTTGACTATGTGTTGTTGTGTTAATAAAGTTTATTTTTCTACAAAACCTTCTGATTATTTGAGTCACCGAGATATTTTTATCATCTCCCTTCAATGCATTCTCTAAAATGGTGACCGCGGATTTTTGAACCTTCAACTATTTCATAGAACGTCGAACTATTCAACTGTTTCATGGAACGTTTTGTTTAACTAGCAAAATGGCAACTGCTGAAACATCTGCCGTAGTCATTCCACCCTATATCTCTGTGGACCCTACATTATGGTTTCATATGCTGGACAGCACGTTCGAATTAGCTACTCCTAAAGCTATCACTGAGTCGAAAACAAAATATAATTATGTTGTAGCGCATCTACCGCCTGCTACTGCTACTATGGTTCGAGATGTGATAATGAGTCCTGATCCAACTGATCCTTATCAGATTTTGAAAGCAAAAGTTATCGAACGTTGCGGAGAAAGTCGTACTTTAGAAATTCGGAAACTGCTAGCTGGAGAAAGCCTGGGTGACAGAAAACCAACTGAATTACTTCGATTAATGAAAAGACGGGCTGAAAGCCATAATATTAGTAACGATCTTCTTCTAGAACTGTTTACTCAACAAATGCCAACCACTGTGCAAACGATTCTAGCTTCCATTGAAAAAATTACTCCAGATAAAGCGGCGGATATTGCTGATAGAATAATTGAATTAACGCCTTCCAACATTAGTTCTGTTTCGATTCGAACACCAACAACTGAATCTCAGACACCACCAGCCATTGATATGCTCGTAAAAGAAATCCAAGCATTACGCCAAGAGGTCGCTCATCTTCGTCGTTCAAGAAGTGTATCTAGAAGTGATAACCATCAGCGTAATCGTTCTCAGTCCCGCCATAGGGATGCAACATTGTGTTGGTATCACCAAAAATATCAAGAAAAAGCAAAAAAGTGCCTAGCGCCTTGTTCTTATTCGGAAAACCAGAAGCGGGAAGAGTAGCGGCGACGGACTTCTCCCCAGCACCTTCTCGTCGCCTTTTCGTTAGAGACAGAAATACAGGTATGTGTTTTCTAGTCGATTCTGGATCTGATGCCTCACTTGTGGCCGCGAATAAAAATGACAAAACTAGGCCTGTTCTTCAAACCTTTCGTGCTGCTAATGGCACAAAAATTAATGTGTATGGTCGTAAATGTATTAATATCAACTTAGGCCTACGCCGAAATTTTACATATTCTTTTTATATTTGTGATGTTTCATGTGCTATTTTAGGAGCTGATTTTTTGCATAATTTTAATTTAAAACTTGATTTACGGAATCGTCGTCTTATTGATTCCACTACTAATTTAAAAGCTCCTGCTATATTAAGTACTTGTAATATATTTTCTGTGAAACCCAATGTTGTAAATGATATATATGGTAAATTATTATTTAAATTTCCTGAAATCACGAAATTACCGGATCCTAACCAACCGGTTAAGCATAATACTGTGCATTATATAAACACTAAGGGGCCTCCAGTCGCTGCTAAGCCTAGACGGCTAGCTCCAGATCGGTTAAAAATTGCCAAAGCTGAATTTCAGCACATGCTACAACTCGGTCATATGAGACCTTCTAAAAGTAATTACTCTTCGCCTTTGCACCTGGTGCCGAAGAAAGGATCTGTCGATTGGAGACCTGTTGGTGATTATCGTGCTCTAAATGCACAAACTGTTAAAGAAAAATATCCTATCCCTTGTATCGCAGATTTCACTGCTGAATTACATGGTAAACAAATCTTCAGTCACATTGATCTTGTAAAAGCCTACCATCAAATTCCCATAAATCCTGATGATGTACATAAAACTGCGATTTGCACTCCATTTGGACTTTTCGAAAGCACTCGTATGCAATTCGGCCTTTGTAACGCTTCCTCAACTTTTCAACGATTTATTGATGACGTAATTCGTGACTTAGGATTTGTTTACGCATTTCTTGATGATTTTCTAATTGCATCAAATAATGAAACTGAACACTTAGAACACCTTGAGTTGTTGTTTTCTAGACTTAAAGAGTATGGCCTGTGTATTAATGTTGATAAATGTAAATTTGGCCAATCCACTATCGATTTTTTAGGATTCAAACTTTCAGCTGAAGGAATTGAACCCTTACCTGATCGTGTAAAATGCATCCTAGATTTCCCCCAGCCCTCTACCTTAACTCAACTAAGACGCTACTTAGGTCTTTTCAATTTTTATCGACGGTGCATTCCCAAAGCTGCCGATATTTTAGCTCCACTCGTTAAATTCTTAGAAGGACACAAAAATACGAAAAAACATCCCAGTTCCAATGCTAACAAAACTGAGCAATTACAATGGAACGATGAAGCCATTCTTTCCTTCACTGCTTCAAAAGAAGCTATAGCTCGAGCTACATTATTACGACATCCAATTCCTGGCGCCCAGCTAAGCTTATGGGTCGATGCCAGCAATGTCGCAATTGGTGGATCTTTAATGCAACTCTCCGAAAACCAATGGGAACCAATAGCATTTTATTCCTGTAAATTAAATAAATCTCAAAGAAATTGGTCTACTTATGATCGTGAATTATTTGCTATTTACTGTTCTATTAAAAAATTCAGACACATGCTAGAAGGTCGAAATTTCATTATTTATACAGACCAAAAACCCCTTACATTCGCATTTCAACAAAACCCTGATAAATGTAGCCCACGTCAATTGAGACATTTAGACTATATTTCACAGTTTTCTACTGATATTAGATATACTAAAGGCTCTGACAACATTGTGGCCGATGCATTATCTCGAATTGAGATAGATTCAATTTCTCCTAATGTGTTAGATTTTAAAGAGTTTGCCACTGCTCAGACAAATGATGAAGAGCTAAAACAACTTCTCGAATTTGACACCACTTCATTAAAATTAGAAAAACATTATTTTCCACTCGAAGATGTACATTTATATTGCGATATGTCACAAAAACATCCTCGACCATTTGTTCCTAAAAGTATGCGACAATCAGTTTTTTCAACCTTACATTATTTCTCGCATCCTGGTATCTCAGCTTCATTAGATTTAATTTCTAAACGATTTGTATGGCCTCGCATGCGTAAGGACATAAAATCTATGGTTCGCAGCTGTACGAAATGTCAAAAAGCTAAAATCTTTCAACACACCAAATCACCAATTGGTACATTCTCTGAACCTGATGCTCGTTTTGCCCATATTCATATTGATTTTATCGGACCTTTACCATCATCCGATGGCAATCAGTATTGCATGACCATCATTGATAGGTTCACGAGATGGCCCGAAGTTATACCCACATCTGATATGACTGCAGAAACAACTGCTCGTACATTGATACACAGTTGGATCTCCAGATTTGGAACCCCTGTTACCATCACTACTGATCAGGGTAGAAATTTTGAGTCCACTCTTTTCAAAGAGCTTACAGATAGATTAGGATGTAAACGCATCAGAACTACAGCATACCATCCACAGTCTAACGGTTTTATTGAAAGATTCCATCGCCATCTTAAGAGTTCTCTTAAAGCTCACAATCAAATTCAATGGACTGAAATCCTCCCGATTGTCTTACTTGGTTTACGCACTGCTCTTAAAAATGATATCCAAGCGACCTGTGCTCAACTTGTTTATGGCACAAATATCAGACTACCCTCTGATCTCATAAACACTGAAACTATAAATCAACCACCTACTCTTACATACGTCACTGAGTTAACTGAAAAAATGAGAAAGTTAAATCCCATTGCCACTGCAATGCACGGCAATCCTAAAATTTATGTCAATCCCTCATTAAAAACCTGTTCACACGTGTTTCTTAGATCAGATAAAGTCAATCCTCCCTTATCACCCCCTTATACAGGACCTCATCGAGTGATTGACAGGTCTGAGAAAACGTTTGACTTGGAATTAAACGGGAAGCGCTGTACTGTATCTATTGATCGCATTAAACCTGCGTATCAATTAGCAGATTCTATTTCACCTTCCCAACCTCAAAAACAAAATGAGCCCATAAATATTCCAACTACTCCTGTCGAACACCCTACCACCAAATCTGGTCGTAAAGTTCGTTTTCCGAAACATCTCGTTACGGATTATATTGTTTAAAACATTTGATGTATATAGTGTGCATACTATTTCCTTCTCAAAAGTATTGTTTTTCATGTAATGCATAATATTTTTTTTATTTTTTTTTGCATCATATGTACTTTAATTTTACTCAAGACCTTTCTTATGTATCTTATTAATTGCTACCTTTTTGTAATCGCGACTTCGTCACTGGGGGCATACTCTGTAGCCGTCTGCTATTTCTCTCTCTCTCGCACGCGAGGAGCCAGCCAATAGCAATGAGGCGCATTTCCTCCCCCCGCGTTTTCTGCGGAGAGCTTTTGAAGTCACGTGACGCAGTAACATTCGAACTCTGCAGAGAGCGGCAGATATTCTTTCAGTGACGATGGCGAATATTTGACTATGTGTTGTTGTGTTAATAAAGTTTATTTTTCTACAAAACCTTCTGATTATTTGAGTCACCGAGATATTTTTATCATTTCCCTTCAATGCATTCTCTAAAAGGTTCTCTGAATTTGATTTAGCCATTTTTAAACCTATTCCATATACATGCGTGTGTGTATATTAGAATTTTCACAAAATGTTTAGCTCCCTAGAGCTCATTCTTAGCGAAGGAGCTGGGTTTATCTTTAATCTTGATTTAAGTTTTGTTGGTGAATTTAGTACTTAACTTCGAAATCTACCTCCGCCTGTAGGCCCGAGCCGGCAGGGATTTTTTTGAAAATGGCTCCAAAATTTTAAAAGTAATTTAAAGAAGTTATGTTAAAATTAATAGATAAAAATGACTTAGAGATACAAGATAGGACTTAAAAGAAAGCTTAAGAGTTAGTGAAGGTCAAATGAACCATTAAAAACATTATAGGTAACTTAACATGGTCAAAATTGTAATGGAATCCCATTGTTTTCCCTATGTTATCTCTATGGGAGAAAAACATAAAAACATCACTTTTTAAAATGGATATTCAAAGGTTAAAACTTGGTGAAAACTTAATGAAAATGGTACCAAATTAATTTACAGAGCTTATTTAACACAAAATGAGCCATTGTTTTGAGTTATCAATTAGTTATATGTATCTTATAAGCATATTTAAAACACCTTAAATTAAAAATGGCTCAAAGTAAACAAAAAGTGCATGGGCTTTAATGGGTTAATTTTGTATGAAAAACTACATACCAGAAGACATAATAGATATCAAAATGATCACAAAAGTATGTAGAATCTAAATTTATCAAGTTTAATAAATTTTGAGATAGTTAAGGGGGCACGAGAAGCAATTGAATAGGTGGCAAAACCTGGTTCAAGAAGAAATCGAAAGTAAAGAAGAAGAAAGTTTAACTACATATTTCTCCTAAACCCCTATACATAACTGCACATACTATATATAATTTTAATCAGCATTAAAAGAGGAAGAGAAAGACATATGGCACGAGGCTCTATCTTACCCCATTCCTGAGAAATTTATGTTTTCATCCGGAGCAAAAACGACAGCATGCTACTATGATTGTTACATCTAGGAAAAACTAGTTTATCCTATGCGCGTTAGGATAAACTAGTTTGGCCTAGGCCAATCTAGTTTGGCCTAAAATCGGGTTTGGCCGGTAACATATACATGCTACATAGTCTGCTAAAATTTAGTTCAGTTAGGAAATGGATAGCACAGTTGTAAATTCCTCTACAGCATTTTTCGTCGATAAGCAGTAATGTACTCGGGGTCGTTTGTGCTACCCTGTATATCGTCTGTAGATTTATACACACCAGGTACACACTAAAAATTTTTGTAATTTAAAAACGACGCGTACCACAGCTTAAAACGCATCTTTTAAATTATTGCTCTTAGACAGTATTGTAACAGATTTATTCTGCGTGTCCCTGTAAATGAATGGTGAATGCTATGCACACCATATTCAATAGTAAGCCTCTTACAGTGCACCTCAGTTATTTATGGGAATTTAAGTATGTTTGAAATACTGTAACAGCATTAAAATACACCTCAAATACATTGCACCATAGACCGTAACGTAACGGGAGTATTTTAAGCATCCTTGTAAATGCAACATACTTCCTTATGAACATACCTCCATTCATACATACATTCCTTATATGCAACATTCTTCCTTATGATACTTCCTTATGAATTATGAATGCAACATACTTCATTTTCATAAACGCAACATACATTCAAACATACATTCCTTATGCAACATACTTCCTTATGATACTTCCTTATGAATTATGAATGCAACATACTTATAAACGCAACATACCTCATTTTCATAAACGCAACATACATTCCTTATGCAACATACTTCCTTATGATACTTCTTATGAATTATGAATGCAACATACTTCATTTTCATAAACGCAACATACATTCCTTATGCAACATACTTCCTTATGATACTTCCTTATGAATTATGAATGCAACATACTTATAAACGCAACATACTTCATTTTCAATACCAAACATGCCACAGTAAACCCCATTAAATATTAAAAATTTCATGTCAATTCAAGTATATTTACGCAAGTTAGAGTACGGGTAGACAAACAGACAGACAAATAGATCAACCGAATTAATCAACACTTTTAAATTATGTTGGAAAGTGTAAAAAAAATGGGCTTATCCCCTTTGGTTCGGAAAGCCTGGTGTATAAGGAAGTACCAAAAATGACTACCCAATTTTTAAACTTAACAATCAGCGCCTGATTATCGCAAAGCCAAACATCCACCAGAAAATATTTTAAAACAAGTTTCCTCTTATTAATGATAGAAATTATGAGTTTAAATAATGTGACGATTAGTTAAATATGCAGTAAAAGTGTTTCCTTGTAATAAAATTCACTTTGTTTTGTAATTAACTCTGATGCATGTGTAAATATATTGTTGCATAACTTCTAATGTTTGACGTCAACCCTCACAATGGAGTCAATTATGGAAGATTAGAAATATTTTATTGGATGCAAGAGGTTTATTTGTTTACAAAATTCTGTCATCGAGTTTTTTCCCGCGTGAAACATTACATGATTGCAACTGGTCTACAAAATGAAAGGCCGTGAAAATGACGCCATTTTAATTTTATTCAAACAATTTAGATTTAAAAACACACTTTTTAATGTTTCTCTTTTTAATATAAAAGTTAATTTAAATGTAAAAGTTAAGCACTCTTCTTTGCAAATAATTTATTACATTTTTAACGGTATTTACTCTGCTGGAATTTAGAGAAGGAAAACAGTAGTTGTAGACCTGCCAAGAGACGTTTATTACAAAATATATCGTAACTTTCAGTGAGATTGTATTTAAGCTACCAGGACCACATATTTCGCAAGCTGAGAGGTCAGGAATTCAATAACTAACAAATAAAAATGAACCACCCGAACATTATTCATGTTCAATGGTCAATCTCTGCAATTATTGTAATGCTCTCTAATTTAATAGTGTCATGACAAGAGAACATTTTAATTTCTGTTGTCATAACGGCCTCATTTCCCCCACCAAAGTCTACTATAAAATATCAACTAAAAGAGTTGCTTCTTAATTGCCCAAATCTTGTCCAACGCATAAGATAGTATAATGTCGCAATGGCGTTCGCATCGTTTTTACAGCAATGTGGAACGACATTTCAGGTGATGGTCTATATTACTTTAAAAAACAAGCTCAGATTCTCCATCTTATTTGATTCAAGGTTCATTTGAAAAAATTGACAAGCACAGCGGGCGTAGCCTGCTAATATATATATACATTGATTGTACAAAAAATAACTAGCTAATATTGCAATTTACTAATGAAAAACAATTGTCAAATAAATGTTATTTCTAAACAATAATACAGTAAAAAAATTCTATTCTTATTTCGAATTTATCTGAATAAATAGCTTGAACAAAATTTATTTATGTTTCTTGTTTTACAACAAATAATTTTTTTTATTTATTGTTAATTTACAACAAAGATGAACAAATCGCTTCTACTTTTCTCTTTTTTCTTTACAAACTCTTGCCTTAATTTTGTGTCTGGAATTAAATGTCTGGAAGAATATTACATGTTTTACTCTTCAAGATAAGTAAATTTTCCAATGTCTTTTTCGTTTAATTTCACAGTTTTCTTTCAACAGATCGATACAATTAAATTTTCTCTTATCGATCTGATTTCCTAAGAGAATCATTAGGAGGTTTAACTTATTTATTGAAAAAGCAATCTTGGTCAGACTAAACAAACGAAAAATATTTATTATCATCTGAAGAAAATCAGACGATTACTTTTAAAATCTAACACTGTTTAAAGTATTGATTAGTAGATACTAATGAAATTTATGCTTTGAATCAGAATTGTAAAATTTATTATTTAAACCGGTTGGTGGGAAAACGTTATATTAAACGAAATTTCTGATACCGATAATGTAAAATTTTAATTCATGTATTTGCTGATATGAATGATATTAATATTAAATATTAGCAATCAATGCTTCTCTAATCTGCAATTTTAACATCTAAATAAGAATCAGGTAGTAACTTCATATTTTAATAATTATATTAGAGAAGATATAGCGTGGATTTGTTTTATGGAGAGATGCTTAAGTAACGTCATAACAAGAAGAAAGACTGCTGCAATATTTCCAGTCTTGCCTAACTTCGCCGTCATGAAATGTAAAAATTGATAAATTAGTTATTTTAGTCAGAATAACGTGGGAGGAAGACAGCGGTTTTTAACATCTTCCTACAAAAGAAATTATTCACTTCGTTCCGATTTATTATTATATTATTATTATCATTAGTATTAGTATTAGTATTAGTATTTTGATGTTCGTCCATGAATAAGCTGTGAATGAATTTTCATAATTCCGTTTTTGTTTGAAAGGGATCGTTTAAGCGATAACCCCATTATAAATTTCATTAGTATCGAACAATGGCACATATGTCTGCTTTTGTACTCTTTTATTTAACCTAACCCGATCGCGTCTAGCGTACTAGTAATAGTATATGTCTTTTCATTAAGTATTACACTGTACAACAGTGGTTTTGTCCTAGAACTAAAATTAGTTGATTCTAGATCAGTTTTTGGCGCTGATTCCGAATATGCTTTCTGTTTATCTCTAGGTGGTCCAGGTTTTGAGAAATTTGCATATTTAAATTTATGCAAATTTAAGCTTTTTTGTGCTATTTTATGCAAATTTTAGATACAATATATGTCACATCTAATTACGTTTTCTAGATAATGACTACTTGACTATTTGCTTCAGATAAATGTCACGATTTGCATATTCTTTACATTTATTTATCAGTTATTAAGCCTAATTTGCATATTTTTCAATGGTGTAATGTTTACATCACTATCAACTTTAAAATAGTTGCCACGGAATTGACGTAATGTTTTTCTAGACTAGATTTTTATGCTGATTTCAAATCTGCAGTCTGTTTTCTTATGTCATGTCTAGTTTTTGAGTAAGATGAATTTCTACTTTTGCACGGTATTAACACAGGTTTGATATAAGATGCTTTTTAGGGAATGCAATTCATTGACAAGAGTTTTTCATACAAAGTATCATAAAAAGCTATTTCTGGCTTTTTGACCAAAAACTAAAATTTCACTTTTTCAAAACTAGACGTGTTAGAAGAAAACAGATACAAGATTTGAAATCAACTCAAAAAACTAGCTTAGAAACATATTAGCGTACTCGTGCGGCAGAAATATTTGAACGTCAAGAAACATTATTAGAAAAACAGGAAAAATATGCAAATAAGGTACAATATTTCACAGTCACATGTCAGTATAATCTCAGAAACAACGTTTTTGTGAAGTAAATTAGGTATTAATCATAACATAAAACAAAAAACCCTGTCTGATATTACTTTATACCTTAAATTTGAAAATAATTGTATAAAATTTACTAAATTTGCATAAATTGAACTATGCAAATATCTCTCAAACTTGACATGCTGGAGTAAATCTAAAACTAGACTCGGAATCAGCACAAAAAACCGCATAAAAAACAACTAATTTCTGTTTTAGGACAGAGCAAAAGTTCAAAATTGTTGACCAGTGTTATCTTGTCTTAACAATTACTTTTATTACTATCTACATGTGGTAATGAAAGTATATGTCTATGCATTTCTTACTATGACTTCATTTATGTTTGGAAATTTATTAATGATAATAATGATGATAATAAAAGTTTGCTGAATTCTTTTTGCACTGTTGGCGATTCTTTTATTTTAAACATATAAATTCACTCTTTAAATTTAAAATATAGGTTACTTTTAATAACGAATTATGATATACTGTTGCAATACGATATTTTCCAAACGTCTTCAAAAACTCTTCATTGGCCTTTTTATCACATCAATATGAATTGAATAGTACACAAATTAAGTACATTCGTTAGATTTGAGAGAATGAAATATTCGTTAAACTTCAATAAATCTATTTGGATAGCTACAATTAACATTATTGTTATAACATTACACACTGCTAAAAGTTTGGTTCTGGGTCGAAACAACTTTTTATGAAGAAGTAGCTAAAACCATAAGATGGTGCATTCTCGTACCGACATTCGGAGTCATGATTCAGCTGGCGATGTGTGTGTTAGAATGTGTTTTTTATAAGAATTAAAATACACTTTGAACCGAATATTATCACTTTTTGAAATATTCTTCCGTAATCAATAATAAAATCTCTTTTTATTTTACATAAAAAAGCTTATATTTCAAATAGGATCAGTTGGTGGAATTGTAAACTTAGCTTCACTTTTTTTACTAAGAGTTGATATCTTTATATATATATATATATATATGTGCGTGAGTGTGTGAGTATGTATACATTTTTTCTTTTTTTCTCGTGTAGTTGTTATTTCATTCCTATGGAAAAACATTTCAGAGCTTTCAAATGACTCGTTTTTTCTATTACCTCTTCAATCAGATTATTTTCGAGACGATATGAATTAAAGTTAATGATGTGGATTTAGTTTTATCATCCTCAAAAAATGAACTCTTTTAATTCTATGAAGTTTTAAGTACAATGCATAATAGACATTGTTCGCAATCAACTGGTACCTAAATCTTTTCAACCGATTATTTTCAGCAAAATTAGTACTTTAACTTATAAATCACTTTTATTTTGAAGCAGGACTGTTTATTTTGTATGTGTCTCAATGAAACTTTTAATAAAAGAAAAACTACACACTTTTTTACGGGATGATTTTGTCTAAGGAACTCGAAAAAAGTGCCAAAAATTGGGAACTACAAACTGAATAACGAAAGTTGGTACAATTTTTAATATGTAGGCAGTTTCTAAAGGATGATTTATACATATTATTAAACGCTAGATATTATTCGCAGTCTATTGATGCATATGTATTTTACTTATGATTATTCTCCGCAGAAAACAGTTGGTGATAATTTTCTGTTTTTCCAGGAGTGTACAGTCTTTAGATAACTCTGTACAAATATTGTTAGGTAATAAGCTACATACGTTTCCGGGCTGATTTGCTCTAAGGAATTCAAATAAAGTATCAAAAATTGGGTGTTACTAAATTAAAAGTAAAATTTAGCTCGATGTTTAATATGTAAGCTGCTTCTCAAAGATGAAGTGATATCATTAAACAGAAGATATTATTCGCAGTCGACTGGGGTCTATATCTCTTTCATGCGACGATTTTCAACAGAATTAGTAAGAGGTTATCACTTTAATTTTCCCAGGACTATACATTTTTTTATGTGTTTCAACGCAAATATAAATATAAAATAAACTACATACTTTTTCCGGGCCGATTTGCTCTAAGGAACTCAAATAAAGTTCCGAAAATTGGGTATTACTAATTTAAATGTAAAATTTGGTACAATGTTTAATATGTAGGCTGTTTCGCAAGGATGATTTATTCATATCATTAAACTGTAGATATTATTCGCACTCGATTGGGGTCTATATCTCTTTCATGCGATAATTTTCAGCAGAATTAGTAAAGGGTTTTTCCACTTTCATTTTTCCAGGACTATACATTTTTTGTGTGTCCCAATGCAAATATAAAATAAACTACATACTTTTCCGGGCTTATTTGCTCTAAGGAACTCAAATAAAGCTCCAAAAATTGGGTATTACTAATTTAAAAGTAAAATTTGGTACAATGTTTAACATGTAGGCTGCTCCTCAAGGATAATTTATTCATATCATTAAACAGTAGATATTATTCGCAGTCGACTGTGGTCTATATCTCTTTCATGCGATAATTTGCAGCAGAATTAGTAAGGAGTAATCTCTTTTCGTTTTTCCAGGACTATACATTTTTAATGTTTCTCAATTCAAACTTTAATAGAAATTAAACCGCATTTTTTTTTCGGGATGATTTGCTGTAAGGAACTCGAATAAAATGTCAACGATTAGGTATTACTAACTGAATAACAAAAGTTGGAACAGTTTTTAATATTTTGGCAGCTTCTCAAGGATGATTTATTCATATCATTAAACTGTAGATATTATTCGCAGTCGATTGGGGTCTACATCTCTTTCATGCGATAACTTTCAGCAGAATTAGTAAGGGTTAATCACTTTCATTTTCCCAGAACTATACATTTTTTATGTGTCTCAATACAAATATAAATATAAAATAAACTACATACTTTTTCCGGATTGAATGCTCTAAGGACTCAAATAAAGTTCCAATAATTGGGTATTACTAATTTAAAAGTAAAATTTCGTACAATGTTTAATATGTATAGGCTGCTTCTCAAGGATGATTTATTCATATCATTAAACTGTAGATATTATTCGCAGTCGACTAGGGTCTACATCTCTTTCATGCGATAATTTTCAGCAGAATTAGTAAGGGGTGATCACTTTCATTTTTCCAGGACTATACATTTTTTATGTGTCTCAATGCAAATATAAAATAAACTACATACTTTTCCGGGCTGAATTGCTCTAAGGAACTCAAATAAAGCTCCAAAAATTGGGTATTACTAATTTAAAAGTAAAATTTATTACAATGTTTAATATGTAGGCTGCTTCTCAAGGATGATTTATTCATATCATTAAACAGTAGATATTATTCTCAGTCGACTGGAGTCTACATCTCTTTCATGCGATAATTTTCAGCAGAATTAGTAAGGGGTAATCTCTTTTCGTTTTTCCAGGACTATACATTTTTAATGTGTCTCAATTCAAACTTTAATAGAAATTAAACTGCTTTTTTTTTTCGGGATGATTTGCTGTAAGGAACTCGAATAAAATGCCAACGATTAGATATTACTAATTGAATAACAAAAGTTGGAACAGTTTTTGATATTTAGGCAGCTTCTCAAGGATGATTTAATCATATCATTAAACTGTAGATATTATTCGCAGTCTATTGGGGCATATGTTCTTAGTATATTCTCAGCAGAAATTAGTCGGTAATCATTTTCTGTTTTTCCAGGACTGTACATTCCTTAGATAGCTCGATGCAAATATTGATAGAAAATAAGCTACATACTTTTTCGGGCTGATTTGCTCAAAGGAACTCACATAAGGGGTCAAAAATTGGGTATTACTAATTTAAAAGTAAAAGTTCCTACAATGCTTAATATGTAGGCAGCTTTTCAAGGACAATTTATGCATTTCATTAAACAATAGATATTATTCTCAGTCGATTGGGGCTCAAATCTTTTTCAAACGATTATTCGCAGCAGAATTTAGACGGAGATCACTTTCTGTTTTTTCTAAGACTGTACATTCTTTAGATGGCTCTGTGCAAATTTTAATAGAAAATAAACTACATATTTTTCCGAGCAGATTTGCTCTAGGGAAGCCAAATAAAGTTTCAAAAATTGGTTATTACCAATCGAAAAAGGAAAGTTGGTACAGTGTTTAATAGGTAGGCAGCTTCTCAAGGATAATTAATTTATACATATAATTAAATAATTGCTATTACGCCTTCATCTTTCTCTTACGGTTATTTTCAGCAGAATTAGTAAGGGGTGATCACTTTCTTTTTTTTCCACGGCTGTACATTTTTAAATGTCTCATTTCAAATAAGCTACATACTTTTCTGGGCTGGTTTGATCTAAAGAAATCGAATAAAGTGTCAAAATTGGGTATTACTTATTGAATAATAAAAGCTGGTACAATTTTAATATGTAGGCAGCTTAACAAGGATAATTTATTCATATCATTAAACAATAGATATTATTCGCAGTGGAAATGGCTCGATGCGCATTTTAATAGAAAATTTAATAAAATGTTTTCTTGTCTGTTTTTTATTATTTTGTCGAGCTATCACTTTCCGAAAAAAAAATTTAATCGCCGCAAAATTTAAATCGTTGACATAAAATACGCTATTTTTTCTTTAAAATAATATTAGATATATAAGAATGAACTTTTCTATATTAATATCGACCGAAAAAGAAAGATAAAACTCATTAAAATTCAGTTTTTATGAACAAAAAGCATGAAAATGCGTTGAATTCGGATAAATGTAATGACACTGCAGACTACTTTACTTTATCTATGAAAAAAATACTGATAATTATTACTTGGAAAAACTAATGTGTGGTTTAAGTTGGAAAAGAAAAAAAAATTACATAAAAAGGAAAGAAAAAACAAAGAAACCGTTAAAGTTCAGAGGAAAATAAATAAGGGAATATAAAAAAAGGGAAGAAAAAATATAGAAAAGATTAAAGATACACATGTAAAAGATAAGGTTTTTCTTTCTTTCTTTCAAGTTATGTCACGAAATGAACGATTGAAAATAGAAAATATGAAACGTTTTCAGTCTAATGAGAAAACAATTTCAGAAATACTGTTTTAAGTATCTTCTGAAAAAATTACAATTACATATGAAAGAACAGTTCTACAAACACTAAAAAAAATACAGTTGAAGCTCTTTAATTTTTTTTCTTCTAAGGAATGTAAATAGAATAAATGGAGGAAATTTCATCATAAAAACGTTGTTTTAGTCTATTTTATGTTGAAAAAACTTAGCAGATTCAAAAAATGCCTATACATTAAGCTTTTACTTTGATATCGATCCTGTGCAAAAATGCTTATTTGCTCATTTTATTCTTTCAGTTTAATTTACAGTTTTCTTTATTATTGTTATCAGAAGCGACGAATGTTCATTTTCTTAAAATTTTACTTTTAATTATTGTTTGGTTTATTCTTTGCTTCCTTATAGACTGGGAGCTGGCAGCACAGACACATGGTTCGTACAGAAAAAATGGCCATTTTTATTTTTTCAAAAAAAATTAGGCCCATTTTTTCTCAATTCTGACCAGAAAATCCGAGTTCTAAATTTTTGCGACTGCTCTTTCATCTTCCCTTGACACTTCATTTATAATGGCTCTTTCATAATAATGGAGCCATCAATCCATCAGATGAAAATGATCCATTCCAAAAGTATAAGTTCGATCGAAAAAAACTATTTTTTTTTTTATCGGGGGTGACACTAAATTCTGAAAAAGCAGTATTCTTGTTCTCTTTAATTTATTTTGTCCTAATAGAAAAAAAGAATAAACTTAAACTAATACTCTAACTCCAATTTCAGAACTTTCCATAAACCTATGGTTTGCACCCATGTTCTGGTTATAAAAGAGGATAAAAGCTGGGAAGATTGTTATTTTTTCTGCAATATTTCAATAAGGGTAAAGCAACCAGTCATGCGTCTCTGATAACCAAGCTATTTTATTCTCCAGATCTTAATCCGTGTGATTTTTTGCAGTCGGAATGCTTAAAAAATCTGGTTTATCGAGGACTCCCATTAACCTTGACATATCTGGGAGAAGATATCACTCTACTTGTGAGAAGCATCTCAGTCGACTAGTTAAAATCTGCAGTTGAACAAGCTGTCCGCAGACTGCAGATTTTACCTCTTCATGAAGGCAACCATATTAAGCAGCATTCCGTGCGTAGATAAGACCTTTGTTACGTGAACATTTGGTACGTTCAAATAAAATTTGTATAAATGCATCTTTTTAGCGTAAGACCTCTTGTACAGCGCCATCTATCGATGGTTTCTGAAACTAATTTTTTTTCGCGTAATTCGTTTTCCTACATCTTGAATAGCATGTGCCCAAAAACTAAAGGTCATACACTGGATAGTTCAATATATAGAGAGATCGAAGTAGGAGTATTTTAGTTATGGCCACCCTGTAGAATGTTTCATTCATACACGTACGTAGACGAAATTTTTCATGTTTGACTATACAGGAGATTTGACCCTCTGCCTTTATAAGTTTGATTTCTTTTCAAACTAGGCAACCTATCGCGACCATTCAAAGTTTTACCTCCAATTTCCGTTTTCATTTCTTCACGATGCATTTTTAAAATCTTTGTCTGAGGACTTTTGTATAATGCAAGAGAAAACCGTACTATTTAGCAGATTTCTGTTATCTCACCGAGAAATCTGATCGTGATCAACAAGCATCAGCCAATGATATTTCATACTAGCGCCCAGGTTACTTACCCATTACACGCTGGTGTTGCGTTGACGCAACGGTACGGTAAAAATTAATATGTAAAATTAACTACCAAACAGCCACTATTTTAGAATTAAAAATTTTGACTTATTTGATGACAGAAACTTTGCGATTAAATAAAGCGAAGTTTTTCTTTCGGAATTTGTGCTGGGAAAAAACTTTCAACTAAAAGATTTCAACAAAATTTAATGTACAGTCGTGGAAAAAAAATGTAAACACCCCTACTAACTCTTCAACAAATTATCGTAGACAGAAGTTACTGATACCGAACAATTGGAAATAAAGTACACTTTTAAATGATGTATATAAAATTTGCTTAGGGGGCCATCTACATATTAAAACGAGCCCAAACTTCATTTATTTCAATGGCAATACCCAATTTTAACGAGATATTTCAAATCTTCGGTTCAAACTATGCCTAGACACCAAATTTCAAGTCATTTGAATGGTAAGTTTTTGAATTATAAACATTCAAAATTTAGTGCTTCTAATGTTAAATTAAATTTTCATATTTTTATTTATATCTCCTGAAATTATGCTCCTAAAGTGCTAATCTTTTGTGTAGCAATAATACTAAAGTGTCCAAACATAAATACGCTGAATTTGCAATTTTTATAATTTTATGACATGAATTATTAATTATGAAATCAATATTCGAAAAAAATATGAATTGCAACCTACAATTTTTTTCATGGATTTAGATTTATTAAGTCCTGCTTTATGAAAATCCAAAGTTTCACATTTTTCTTCCAAATAGTTTTCAAATTATGCTTAAAAAACGGCAAAATGATGGTTTAAGGGGCCGTCTATGATAGAAGTGAGTGGATATTTTGAAATTCTTCTGCTGTTTTGTTATCTAACAGGCTTCATTGACTGCTTGAGTGGTGCCTTGATCAAGAAGGCGGCTCTCTCGGTAAACAATCCAGTACCGAACTTCAATTTGGATACAGCCCTTAAAATACGCTCGTTTTAAAATAATTAATTTCTCGGAAACTTATGGTACGAATTGCATAAAAATTTGTTTTTAGGCTAATTGAAGGGTGTAGAGTTCATTTATGATATCAGAATTGTGTATTGCTATTGAAAAAAACAAAGTTATGGTTCGTTTTAATATGTAGATGGCCCCCTAAGCAAATTTTATATACATCATTTAAAAGTATATTTTATTTCCAATCGTTCGGTATCAGTAACTTTCTTCTACGATAAATTGTTGAGGAGTTAGTAGGGGGTGTTTACTTTTTTTTTTCCACGACTGTACGACGTGCTCTAAAACAGTATATTGACGGTTCATTTATTCTGAATAGTTATTACATATTTCCATATTTGGTGAAAATTTGTATCAATTTTCAAGTTTTAACAAAATCAGGAGTTTTAAAAAAAAATCGAAATAACCAAGTTTTGGTTCTTCATTTTTTTTTATTTTTTTTTTTTACTTTTATTTACTTTTACTTTTTGCATCACCAAATGATTTAATGTTGATAAGCATTTTTTTAAAGGTGTAACATATGTGACATGTCCTCTTCATTTTGAAATGAGTGAGAAAAACATGTCGTTCATGTGTTGTTGCGTTGCAAAATTTTAAAAGATAGTTGGTTTTCTACAAAGGAATAGCCTAAAAATGCGAATTATGAAAAACCATTTTTCATTTAATTCGAGTTTGTTTAAACATTAATGATCTTATGTGATATCAAAAGTGCCGTTAAACATCTAAGTCTCTTAATATAACGATATCTTTCTTTTCTTTAGAGACATGATATATGTTTATGTTTTTTTTTCTTTCTATGTAAATATATTTGCGATGTGTATTAGTTAACTGAACATTATTAAGTTACTATAGAATAAAATTTGTTTAGCTTTTTAGTAATTTAAACTTATTTGGTTACGTTGATCTCCTTTGTTTTAAATAAGACACTTTTCACGCTTTAAGTATTATAGAAAAAAAAATAGAGAAAAAAAGTGCATGTACTGGATAAATATTTAAGAACAGGCAAATTTTCTCGACGCGAAAGAAAAAGATTGTTACTTCTTCTTCATTTTTAAATAATCATTAAGGCTACTTTTTTACATCAAAAGTATTATTTTTTCCTATTTTAAACAAAACAAATCTCTATAGCTTGGCGTGATTCCAATGTATGTGTACTTTATATTCAAATTACAATAAAGAAAAAGTTTTCAAAGAAAATTCGACAAAAATTTACACTACTAAATATTTATTTTCTTTGAGTTTGTATATAAAATAAGAATGTGTGATATTATAAAGGTTCGGATCTTTTCTTTTTCTTGTGGAATCTTTCAGAATAAATAACCTTCAGCAAATATGTAAAGATTAATGAAAATTAAGGCGGTTCGCGATAGTGCTTTTTTATATAAATATTTTTTGTCGTTTTTTATTAAAAAGCTTGTATATACCGGTAGTTTCTTACACGGGATGCTCTGTAATTTAAGTATTAATGGAGGAATTAAAGAATAGCCATTAATCTACAATATGCAACTATTTTGACGGGGGGAGGAGGGGGGAATTAACGCCGTATTCTAAAAATAAAACCAATACATGCAAATTTAAAAAATAAAAACTTCTTTTTCAGAAAAAGTGAGAAAAAAAA
Source organism: Maratus speciosus (assembly GCA_963932465.1). Classification (NCBI taxonomy): domain Eukaryota; kingdom Metazoa; phylum Arthropoda; class Arachnida; order Araneae; family Salticidae; genus Maratus; species Maratus speciosus. The sequence goes on along the minus strand of OZ010789.1, from coordinate 305,782,785 downwards.
CATAAAACGAAGACAAACATACGTATCTTGTAATAAACTTGTTTTTTATGATATATAGGATAGATCTATGATATATAGCTAGTTGGCCCGCTTTTATTCTAATAATTTTAGAAAAATTACAATTTAACATTTTAAATTTATTTTTATGTTATCACTATCAGTGTACTTTCAGGAAGAAGTCACAATAGTAAAATTTGAAAATATTAATTATAAGTATTAGTTTAGAAGCTCAAATTGACACCAAGTCGCTTGAGTGCGAGGTAAGTTGGCCCAAGTCACTTTTTAATGTTCTGATAGTGTAGAAGTTTAAGAAATGATCGATATTTTACCAAATCTTAATTTTTATTTCTTGCGAACGAAAATACAATATAGCCTTCTAAATTAAAATAAAAATTTTAAATATTAAAACTGTGAGTTATTCAAATTATTCACTTCGACCAAAAATTACTTTAAAAATTGCTTTTATTTTCTCATAAAAAAGGTCTTTAATACATTACGGAACAGTAATAAATTTTAATAAAGTCATGCTAAGTGTTAAAACACCTTAAATCTTAGAGTACAGTAATTTAAGAAATCATTCATCCTTAATTAGGTATTTAATTATTATAAACAACAGATAATAAATAAATTGTACCAAGGCCTCTGTACGTCTGTTAAGTGCAATAATTCTTTTCTTTCGTTTATTATGTTTTTCTAACGCATCATTCCCTTCAAATTTCTGTCAGTAAAATGTAATATTGCTTCATGATGCTTTGGGTAATGTCAACTTCTTTGAAATAATGATAATTTTCGTTTATATAAAACTTTAATTCCCAGTCAAGTATAAAAAAAACTCAGTTTGTTTATCATGAAATATATATATTATTGATTACATTCATGATTTATTATTGTTATAATGAGTTTTAGATAATCTAATAAGTTTGGATATAGCAATGCGCTTGATATAATTATGTTGGATGATATCATTTTTTTATATTTTTTGTTTGAACTGCTGATCTTTATTAACGGTTCAGGAAGTGTAGTTTTATTCTGTCTGTGGAAGGGACAACATGTCTCTTAAAGGAAAATATAATTTTCTATAATTAAAAAATTGTTTCCTGAAACTGCCCATTTTATGGATTATGAAGACAGAAAGGATTATTTTGTTTCAACGAATAACTACCCAGATAAGAGATTTTCACTTCATAAAATGTGAAGTTATTAAAGCATTATTTGTGGCAAACTCTTATCTGGACGGGGGAACAAGGGGATTTTATTAATAATTGAGAAATATCAGAGTATATTTTGATTGTTAGATTTGTTGCTTTTAGTGGTAGCATGTAACACTAAGAAGCCGAACTTTTAGGTAGATTTCGTAAGAAATAGTACCCATTGCAATCTCCCATATGTTGGAATTTTTAGAAAACTTTTGCAGATCTACATTGATCATGACCCCTAGAGCCACAAACCACCACCAGTTCAAAACTTTATATATATATATATCTATATATGTGTGTGTATATATATTTTTTACTTTTCTATGGACACGATAACATATCCAATCAGTTTAAAGATTTCAAAACTTCTAGGAAAAGGACCAAAAAATTATGCATGACAGATTTTTGATATAATTAAACATGGCTTCAAGGAGTGTAAAAAAAGGGTTTTCAGAAGAAAAAATTCATAGCTTCGACAATTTACAAGATATCAAATCGTAACTCTCGGGAACTCAAGACCGTGACAGTAAATAAACGTGGCGGACGATCCCGTCCTATGAATGCATCGCAAAAAGGTATGAATACTTCTCTCCAAAACAAAACAAAAAGTACTTTTATACTAAATAGCTTATAATCGCCATATAATCGCCATATAATAATAAATATAGACCTTTAAATACCTTCCTGTGTATTCATTTATGAATACTTTAATTAACATATATTAAATTATTTAGTTTTAATAATGGTTTATTATTGATACTTTTTACACACGGCTGTAATTCCTTACATTAATAAAAATTTTTGCATTTATGTTTGAAAAAATATATATATATTAATTAGTTTCAAGAAAATAACTGAGAAAAATTTTAGAATATTTATCAGGCTATTAGTACAGTCCATAAAACAATAGTAGTATATTCATATTTACATATATGCTTTTAACATTTATTTATTTTCATTTTTCCAAAACATTTTCCTATCAATGGTTTAAATTTTATAAAATAAATAAATAAATATAACGATTTATTTTCCAAATATTAGTTGAGCAAGTAAAATTGTAATAATTAAATAATTTCATGTATGTTTTTAAAATTTATTTATAAATACTTTCTCCAAATTTTAAAGAAATAATTCCTTGTGTTTATTGTGATAATGATGATTTTTAAATACAGATACTACAGATTCCCAAGCAATTTTAAAATATTTTATGTCATTGCTTTGAACCTTAAGCAAGCAAAATATAAATTGAGAATTTTTTTTTTTTTTTTTTTTTTTTTTGAGTAGTAATAAAGCTAGTGAAATTATAAGAATTAAATAATTTCATGTATGCTTTTAACATCCGTTCATGTACATTTTTTTTCTTCAAATTTTTAAAGAAATAAATTCTAGTATTTATTCCTATAATGATGTTTTTATATACAAATAATAGATTTTTATATACAAAATGATAAAAAAAAGTATTGCCATACGTGCTTTTTACATTAATTTCCAGAAAAATAATTCCTAATGTTATTTGTAAATAATTTGTTTTCTATATACAAATATAACTATATTAAAGATTTTTTAGGCATATTTTTAATGATCTATTCTATATAATTCCTTTGAGTTTTAAGAAATCATGGTAGAAATTGATTTTTCTTTCAGTGTATTAATGAAGGAAGTTAAATGATAATAATAAAATAATAATTCTCTGTGTGATTTTTTACTTTCAGTCAGAGACTTTCCCGAAATTTAAAAATAAACAAATAAAATAATAATATTACAGTTTTTTAAAGCAATCATTTTTTGTGTTTTATATCATTGTATTGGATCTTATGCAAACAAAGTAAAAATTAAAATTTTCTTTTTGCAAACAAAGTAAAATGATAATATAATAATAAATAATTCCATGCATGCACTTTGCATTGATATATCAATTTTGTTTTCAAAATTTCAAAGAAATAAATTCTAGTGATTATTTTTATAATGATATTTTTATGTATAAATGTAACTATATAACATTTTTTAGGCATTATTTTAATGTTTTATATCATTCCTTTGAGTCTTAAACAAGCAAAGTAGAATTTGAAGAATTTTTTTTAGATAGTAATGAATCAAGTAAATTGATAATAATAATGAAATAATAATTCCATTTATACTTTATACATTGATATATATTTCAAAAATTTCAATGAAGTAAATTTGAATGATTACTTCTATAATGATGATTTTTAGTTGCAGATTTTTTAAACATTTTTTAATGTTTTGTTAGTTACAAATATTTTTAAATTTTATTTTATCATAAATAAAGTATAATTATAAATATTAATAAAATGGACTTACATAAAATAATGATGATAATATTTAAAAATATATTGTTCGAGATTCACATGCTTATTTCCAATATTTCCAATAAAATTATGCAGATAGTTATATGTAGTATATTAATCTTTCATGTTTATACACTTTCCAAAATAAAACACAATAAAAAATATTCGGAAAATCTAGCAAAAACTTCACTTACCCTTTCTAAATATCCTGATTAATATGTTTATAAATATTTTCTAAAAATACATTTTAATAATTTACTTTTTGAACTTTTTAATTTTGCGTTCATTAATATCATTTCATTTTTTATCCCCTAACAGTTTTGTGTAATTCTTTAAACAGGTATTTGAAAATGAATTTATAATTTTAAAAACGTTATCTTCCTACTGGACACTGGACGGAAACATTGTCTCCCCCCTCTGTCTTTTAGGGAGTGTCACGGCCTTGAATTCCCGAGGTTTACGATCAAATTCACTTAAATTTATCATAAATCCTCTTAATATTATTTACAACTTTTGTATTGACAAGCTTTTGATAGGAGCAACTCTTACAGCAAAAAGAAATGAAAAACAAAAAAGTTTGTGCGTGTGTGTGGGGGGGGGGGGGGCGTTGGATAAGAAAAAGAAATCACATTTCCCTTAATCCGTTAAATTCTTGGTGAAATTAGTACTTAACTTCGAAATCTGCCTGCGCCTCTAGGAAAAGACAACAGGGATTTTTCTATAATTTTGAAAGTTATAAATGTTTAAATGTAAAATGTAAAATGTTTTTCTACGACAGGAGAAGCTGATTTAATTTGGGGAGGAGGTAAACAACATTATAACTTCATTTTTTTTTTAAAGATTGACTGGAATAACCAGGAATTCAATTAAAAAAATAATTCCTTACTATTAATTAATAATAACTTAATTAAAATAATAATTCCTTACTATTAATTAATAATAAATTAATGATAATAATAATAAATGTTTATTAAAATAATTCATTAAAACTATCAAAATTCCAATACCCCAAAACCAAATTCCTACGGTGGTTGTTGCCCCGGTGGGCCAACATGACCCGTGCCAAATGGGCCAACTAACCCCGTATCGCCCTTTTTGTTTTTCATGACTGTAAGGAATTATTCTGAAAGTATTTCAATAAAAAAAACATGTCCTGCAATAACTACGAACAATTATTTTTCTGAATTATTATATATCAAAATCTAAAATGTAATCTACAAACAAATAAAAAGCGATTTTTTATAAGAGAGAAAATTTACTCACTTTTGCAAAATTTTGAAAATTCTCAATAATTCTTTAACGGACGCACCGACTTCAATGGTGCTGATGTTGAAGGAGGAAAGCGAAGCAACGCATACTTGACTGTACTTACAATGTCATCTAATGCAAAGTTTAAAAAATATCGCGACTGGGCTAACATGCCCCTATAGCCAACTAGCCCCGGTCTACCTTATGTAGATATTTCGTCTAATTTTTTCAGGTTATTGGCATAATTTAGAATATTACACTACATTTTAGACTGTTTATTCAATAAGCCACGTGTTTCTATTACTTCTGCAATACTCAATACCACACGTGAAACAACTTTTACAAATGAACCTACTTTAAGGTGTAAAACGGACTGTTTAAAAAGATTTAATCTAAAAAATATTTAAAAATTCGAAAGTAAAATACAAGCAATTTTAGAGAAATAATAAATCTTGATATGGGTATCTAGAAAAATACTAGTTAAAAATAAATTTCTTTTGGTACTGCTTTGAGCCTCATACAAAAAAATATAAATATACATATAGTTTTTCAAATTTAAAATCGCAATATACACACAATCAAGTAGCGATAGTTGGAAAGTAAAGTCTCTCTAACACAGAAGTAGGATGGGGATAAAAATTTGCCATTTTGAAATTGATAAAGATTTCAATCCAGATATGCGTCTTAGAGATTGTGTTATTGACAGAAAGATATTATTTTCCAAAATATTCAACCATTTTTTAAGTACTAAAATTGATTATAATGTGTACCAATGTTGTGAGGGCAAATGTGTAATGTGATCGTCTTTTAAAGAAATGTTGCAAATTTAAAAATGCAGACTATATAAAATTTTGTTTCAAAATTAGCTGGAAATATACAACAAAACTCTTCTGGATGCAAAGACTACGATCCTGGATGCGCCATAAATTCGATAAAACTTTAAAAATCGTTAAAAAGCAACAAATGGTACGAAAAAAATTGCAGTTTGTATGAATGGGATTAAAATGGAGATCGGATTTTTTTTAATAACAAAAAAAAAAGGTCTAGTTCAAAAAAATTCACGAAAGATGCAGCTGGTATTCATAATTGAAGCAGGTATGCCCGAAATTTTTCGATATCGAGCTCCGAATAAAGAGCCCGTCCATATGGTCCGATTTTAATGAGTCACAAATGATGTAAAAGAGTAACTAATGTTAATATTAATATTTGGAAATTTTTCCAGAGAGAAACATTCGTCTTCCATGCAATATTTCAAATAAAAATCAAATTACAAATTAATTGCTTAAAAGTCGCAAAGGCCAATCTAGTGGAAAGGATTTCATGCTGGGACTCCATGCTGAATTTAATTAAGTTTCGTGTTTGCCCCACGTCGGTGGCTCAAGGAAAAATATTCCATCTTGTGCTGTGTTTGTAGCCTTGACAAAATGTAATAGTGAAACTTCAAGGCTGGGTATCGTTCCATGTGGTTTAGTCGATAGAATGTCAGTGCACTGATGGCCTGGGTTCAAGTGCCGGCACGGAATCTTTTTCACTAGGTTGACACACGTCTTTTAAGCAATTAATTTGTAATTTTATTTTCATTTGAAATAGAGTAACTAATGATTTCAATAGTATTTAACCAATACTTTTACCCAATTATTAACCACAAAGTATCCAGTGAGCAACTGTCTTGTGATGTCGTTTCATTATTGTCATTGCAATGGTCATGGTGACTTCACATTGGAGTCACTCAGTGACAATCACATGGCTATTGTTAGGCACTGTATGCCTAACTAAAAAAATGTATACTTTGGTCATGCTGTGCTGCGTCTCTTGCTCCTGGAAGATGATGCCTTAGAATTGGATTTTTAAAATTAACTGCAGTTTGGAACCTAACTCAATAAGTAACATAACGATTTTTCCAAGCTTCGTATTAAGTCTTTTGACATTGTTTCAGTTTATAGTAATTTTTGGTAATATTTAAAAATAATCCACCAATTTAATGAAGCCTTTTTTTTTTTTTTTTCAAAAATAAAATCCACTCCAACCCCAATGTGCAGACACGAAATGCTTTTATTCAACGTTTTAATTATAACTAGGGGTATAGTGGAAAGTATACGGAGGTATACGCCGTATAACGTCTGTATTTTTATCAGAATCTCCGTATACACTTTGTTTCTCAAATAAAGCTATAGCGTGTACTACAGAAATGAACATTCATAACGCAAGCGTATACTCTCTACATCTGGTATAACCTCTGGTACTTTTACGACTATAACACTGCGTACACTGCGTAACAATCACATGGCTATTGTTAGGCACTGTATGACTAACTAAAAAAATGTATACTTTGGTCATGCTGTGCTGCGTCTCTTGCTCCTGGAAGATGATGCCTTAGAATTGGATTTTTAAAATTAACTGCAGTTTGCAACCTAACTCAATAAGTAACATAACGATTTTTCCAAGCTTCGCATTAAGTCTTTTGACATTGTTTCAGTTTATAGTAATTTTTGGTAATATTTAAAAATAATCCACCAATTTAATGAAGCCTTTTTTTTTTTCAAAAATAAAATCCACTCCAACCCCAATGTGCAGACACGAAATGCTTTTATTCAACGTTTTAATTATAACTAGGGGTATAGTGGAAAGTATACGGAGGTATACGCCGTATAACGTCTGTATTTTTATCAGAATCTCCGTATGCACTTTGTTTCTCAAATAAAGCTATAGCGTGTACTACAGAAATGAACATTCATAACGCAAGCGTATACTCTCTACATCTGGTATAACCTCTGGTATTTTTACGACTATAACACTGCGTACACTGCCTAACAATGCATGCAGTTATCGTACAAATACAATAATTCTATTCTTTCTGTCAAAGTTGTATTCGGTCCAATCTAAAAACTTCTATATTTGAAAATCCAAGTTTTATTTTTACAAGATTATAAAAATGTAATTTAAAAATATATTTAGCAGTAGTTTTTTCGCACTTCGTTTAAGGGGGTTCATCAATTTTTTCGGTACCTTTTCAAACGTTTTTTCATGTATAATAATTTTCTTCAAATTTTTTTTAATTTAAACCAAATCTTTAGAAATTATTCTTTACAATCTAATTAATTATATTCCAAGATCCATTTTAATATCAATGAATAAAAATTTTATTTAGAACGGGGAAAATAGTCACCTATTATTAAAAATATGAATTTTAATATAATTGTTGCGTGAAAACTTACTACCAGAAAAACAACATTTTATTAATGTAAGTGCATTAGATATAAACCCAGATCTAAAGGTTTTTGGTCATATGAAAAATATTTTAATTCATAATAATATATAATTAAATTATTTACAAAATTATCACAACAAATACAAATTATAGCACTTATTTTGCTATATAACAGATCTAGGTTTATATCTAATTTATTTATATTAATGAATTTTCAAAACTGAACTAAAATTTATTTTTTGTATGGCTGTATTGTTGCACAGAACAATTGTATTAAAATTTATTTTTTAAATAAATGGTGAATATTTTTCGTGTCATAAATAAAATTTTTATTCATTGATATTAAAATAGATCATGGAATATAATAATCGAATTATAAAGAATAATTTCTAATGAGTAGGTTTAAATCGAATAAATGCCAAGAAAATGATGATACATTAAATAATGTTTAAAAAAATCTTACAATTAAAAGTACTGTAAGACTGATCAACCTCCTTAAAATCGTTTAATGTATGTAAATTCTATCATAAGTAAAAATGGATATTTAATAATAACAAAGTGATAAAACCGGGCTTCCCGGGTTACCGAGTATAGGTGAAAACCATCATATATATTATTTCTGATGTTAACATCTCTTAACACGTTGAGTACCACGATGACTGACACTGAAGCTGAAAATTTTACAATGTTTTAAATAATTTTTATTAAAGTATAATCCTGTAATAAATAAAAGTTAAGTAAATTTTAAATAAATTTTCAATAATTACTTAAAACAATATATATATACCGGGTGTCCCAATAAGGACTGACTGATTTTAAAATTCAATAACTTGCAAACGGTGACAGATATTAAAAAAATTCTTGCAGGAGGGTTATGCATAAGGTCAAAAGTTTTATTACAGTGATTTTCAATTTTAGTTCGATTTACAAACAATAGATGGCGCTGTAAGCAATAGTCGCTAAATACAGGCTCGATTTTTGGTCCTTTATCTTGTTCCATGCAGAAAAAGGAGATGGAAATGTATTATCCGGGCCACGAAGTACCAAAAATCGAGTCTGAATTTAGCGACTATTGCTTACAGCGCTATCTATTGTTTGTAAATCGAACTAAAATTGAAAATCACTGTAATAAAACTTTTGACCGTATGCATAACCCTCCTGCAAGAATTTTTTAAATATCTGTCACCGTTTGCAAGTTATTGAATTTTAAAATCAGTCAGTCCTTTTTGGGACACCCGGTATTTAGTTTCAGATCATATTTTAGACCTTCAGTCATCGGTGAATGACGCGTTCTAAATCGAAAGTTCAGTGTCAGTCACTGGTGACTGACTTAACGCGCTTAACGTGTTAAAGGCACAGAGATCAATGAGGTATTTTTCGAAAGGTTCTGCAAACGGCTTTTGACGTAGTACATTTATATATCGTTAAAACACGTTGTTTGATAAAAATAATTGCAGTTAATCAAAAATTAATTAAAAAGCGTATCAACAAATAACCTCAAAAATTGCCGCGAGAAAGCCTCGTACGGGTCTACAGTTTTTGTAGCTGTAGTTGTTGTTTTGTTTTGTTTTTGTTAATAACTAATATTTTTTTTACATTTAAAATATTTTTTTAGGCTGCCCTATAATAATACTAAAAATCATGTTTATATTTAAAATAGCAATAATGCGTTCAAATAAAGTTTTGAAACGTATTAAAAACGGTATTTTAATATTGGCCTCATGTCAGGGGTGAACAGCCGAAGAAATCTCCAAAAATCCCTATTTACAATCAACCTTTTTCATTCTGTTAATTTCAGTGGAACGAAAACCGAAATTCGATAACATGTCTTAAATTTGTATTTTTATTTATATTTCATTGTTTTATTTATAGATTGATGAATGCTTAATTCCGTTGTGGAATACATACTAGAATCGAATGATGCGCTCTTTACGTTAATTTAAGTGCAAAGGGATTTATCTTTGGTAATTGTCTGAGACTGATTTGAAAAATAAATCATGCTTGAAAATTAATTTAAAAACATTAAAACTGAGTAAATTGCGACACAGTTTCAAATAAATTGCAATATAGTTTTCAATGTTTTAATGTTAATATTATGTTAAAAGTACATATTTTTCACTATTCGACGGTGTAAAAATTGAAAATTTGTGGTATTTAGGAGTTTAAAAAAGTACCATATAAGTTAATAAAAGTTAAATTTAATCTCCTGCGGTTGCCATTCGCATAATGACGTCAGCGTTACGCACAGACACGTTTATCCTTTATAATATAGATAGATACATAATAATAAAAGAAAAAGTAGCTGAAACATGAGGCGAGTAAGGAAATATGAAATCTCTGTAATATTTTATCACAATTACTCTTTCTTTTATGTACGAATAATTTCGGTTATTTGTCTTACTTATAGGAATCTTCTGGGAGAGAAGCTGATTTTATCAAACACTGGTAATAAAGTACGATTGAAGATTTGCACTTCTGGAAGGCGGAGTGAAAATAATGTCAGCAACATAAAATGTCGTTGGTGGAAATAACAAAAACGGAAAATCATGAGATATAAGTAATTATTTCTAACGAGATTATTTGAATGATTTTTTTTTTGTCCTTGAAGAACTTTTCCTCTCACATTAAACAAATATTCTACATAATATTTTAATAGCTTTATATAAATAATTTTATATTATACACTGGTACTGCCTAACCCTCGTAAATATATTATTTTTAATGCTGGAGAAACCAAATAAATGTAACACATCACAGAAACATTAATCATATTAGTTTCTAATAATCAAAACATTTTTTTTTTGTACACTACACAGTTAATTTTCATTTTTTCTTATTTGTTTACCAAGCATGATTTATCGATCTTCCAATAAAGGGTGCACGGTCTACTTACTTTCAGGAATAGTCCAATTAAAAAGTGCAGTGAATATGACGTCATATTGACAGTAAAATAGTTTATTTTCAGGGATGAAAATCTATCTTTTCTTTTGACTTCATTTTCACCACCTGAATCATTAATATACCCAAACCATGCATTCGAAATTAGATTGTCCTTTAACGAAATCGTTTTAATTGTGCGAATACGGCGAACACAAATACAATTTTTCTTTAAATATGACGTCATTTTCACTGGTGCGTGTGAGTTATTGGTTGCGACTGGTATGTTGCCAAATTGAATTTTATATTATAGAGAGGCATTAATCACCTCCTAAATTTACACTTATAAATTTTGCTGAGACGTCGATCTTACATTGAAAAACGAAAAGGGACAAAATCGCAAATTTTAATACTGAATATTCATAATTCGTGAAACTCTTTCCAGAATTGCAATGCAATTTTTTTCTCGTACTTTCCTTACCGTGTATTGTATGGCATAAAATTACAGTGCGAATGCAATAATTTCCACAGCATTCAATATAAAAAAAAAATTCAAACTTTTTAATTTTCAGTTGAATTTTATTTATGATTTTATATTTAACTAGGGGGTTTTGCCCCCTAGTTAAATATAAAACGTGCTACGCTTGCCAAACCCCTTTTAGACACAGCAGACTCTAAAAACACGCTAATTTGATTGGCTTTAAAAGATTGTGAAAGATTGAATTATAATTTTAAAAAAAAACCACTGACGACTGTGACAGCGTTTCTGTCCCATAGCTATCATTTTTATTCAAAATTAATTTAAAACATAATTTTCTTACTTTTAGATCATATTATCCCCCCCCTCTTTCCTATAATGAAATATGTGATTAAATTCATTTCTCAAAACCATCCAGAGTTTATTAAAGTGATTTCTTTCTTCTTTCTAAAATCATCTTTAATTCAAAGCGCTCAAATAATCAATTCCTTTTTTCCCTTTCTTATTTTAATCTGTATCTACCCGTTACCGCTGCTTGTGCAAAGAAATAAATAAGAATTAAATAGCACAGCTGCTTGTCTCATTTCATTTTCTTGCATTGGATTTTTTTTCCCGCCGCAGTGATAAGAAAGTTTTATCTCTACTAATACGTGAACGTTGAATATGTATTAACAATAAAAAGTAAAAATGAACTAATCTTATGGGAAGCATGTATTTATCGTGTTTTGTGGTCGGGCTAAAAGCCAGATATCCTGGATTTTCTGCATTTTTCTCATCGAGCAATCTGCAGTCTGCAATTTCATGTAACAGTTAGTTGGGCAAAGGCCTATCTGCAAGATAAACAATTTCGGTTTGTCTGTTACTTTTCTCATCCTAATTAGAAGCGCTTACTTGCAATTTCGGCCCCACCCGTCCAGTAGTGTCACCACATTTTTGCGGTAATGTTTATCGCCAAAAGCCTTTGTACACTTTCGCGCAGTCACCAAAAGTTGTAAATTGGCGATGCTGTGCAACGCCAAGATTTCTTGATTTCGTGCAAAAACTTCTCTTCTGTTTCAGCTCTCGAGATGTAAAGTTGTCTAAAAAGAAAAGGCGCTTCGGCGTCCCATGTATTATGGGGGTCTCTCTCTCCCATTTGGCTCCACTTGAACCACCTTTTTAAAAGATTTTTTTAATAAAGAAATAGTCCCTGTAATATGGTTGGAGTTTTTGCATTTAAGCGAACCATCCCACTGAACAATATTACATAAATTTGGCGCATCCGCTGGTATTTTCTCCAACCTAAAAAAATATATATATATAGTTGAGAGAGAGAAATCCCCCCCCCACACACACACACACTGTTAAAATGGATGTAAATTGGCTTTCGACGAATTCCAGTTAGATATTAAAAGGACAGTTGTCTTCTTAAAGTTCCCTGCCAGTTCCTGTCTCTGTGTCGAGTGATGTTGAAATCAAGAGTATGTCATCACCTCTCCACTTAAGCGACAAGCCATGGTTGCCTGTTTGACGTGCCTGTGATGCGCGACGCTGTGTTTTTTTTTAAATTCAAGACTGCTTACTACTCAGTGCTGTGCTCAATCTCTCCTGGAGTCTTCTACATGTGCGTTATCAGTGATTTGAGTTTTTACACGTGATCTGTGTTTTCTTCAAAAAAAAATGTGGCAACACAAAAAAGTAATAGTTCGGAACCAGTGTACTCGACAAAAAAAAAGGGTACCTAATAATGTCCGGATTCATCACAATTCATTTTTTTATATTGTTTGTGAAATAGCAAAAAAAAAAAAAAAAAAAAAAAAAAAAAAAAAAAAAGTGAAACCTAGTGTGTCTAACAAAAAAAGTGCACCTGACAATGTCAAAAATTCATCGTGCTTCATTCCGAATATTGCCTTTGTGATAGAATTTTCTTTTCTTTTCAAAATGTGTTTTTACGCAAGGAAATCTAAAAAAAAAAAAAGTGTTTCTCACTAAAATAAGAGGGACGCATCATTTAAAAAGTATGTGCTTTTCTGTGACTTATATGAAAATCTCAAAGTGAACTTAGTGTGACACTAGTTGTGTTAATTACTACAGTTAAAAAGTGCATTTTTATGTAGTGTTAAAAAAAAATTAAGAATACACTACAAATTTCAACATGAACATTTTTTTCTCCTTTTTAAAATCTTAATTTTAATTAATACAGTATTTTCCTTTTTATATTTTATTTCAGTTTCATCTCTTATCATGCTATGATAAATGTTTCTATAGTCATACTTGTTTAACATTTTATTACTCCATACTATTCCATATTGTTTTTTAAGGCTGCTTATAAAAGGTAATAGCCGGAAGAGAGAAGATATCGGCTTTATAAAGAAAAATTATTGTTTTTTTTTTTTTTTTTTTTTTAAATCGTTAAACTTGCAGCTATAACTCTAAGCTGCTCTTTGCATGTTAATGTTTAAAAGGTAAGTGCTATTTAAGTTCAGTTATTTTATGAATGTTTAAATATACTTTATTTTCATGCATGACAAGGATTTTCTGGGTTTAACATTTATCGTGAAAGATATTGCGCTTGCATTCCTTATCGCTATTGCACAAACAATAGCCTTTTAAAATTTATCTAATTTATCTGTGCACATTTTGTTGTTTTTAATTATAGTTATGAATGACATATTTTTAACGAAAGGTGTGTATATTTTTAATGTAATTTCTATTTTGATTGAAAGTATTTGTATTTGTAGTGATCTCTGTTAGGAATATTTAATATGTTAGGTAATATTTCATCTGCTTTTAAAAATATAAGTTGTTGCTTACAGATCGGCAGTTGATGTGTAAAGTAAAATTTATGAATAAATGGGATGCATTTCTAAGGGGATAAAAAAAAAGGGTAGCAATTCTTTTTAAGTTTGTTGCATTTGATTCATATTAGAAACTTCCTGAGTATCTTGCATTGACACATTGACGCACTTCAGAGATAATATATTCCTTTTATTTTATCTCTAGGCCTTGAAGTTGCTTCTCTGTTGTTTTATCATTTGTTGCACATAAATACGCTGGCTCGTATGCTGTCTGTTAACAGTATGATTTAAATAATATGTTGTGTCATATTGCAACTTATTCAGTATAGTGTCTTTTATGAGTCATTTTCTGGGGATTATTATATGTTTTTTTTTTTTTATTGTTAGTTAAGATGTTGTCATTCTGCCTTTCTTAAAAATGGTGATAAAAAAAAAAATCTATAGATATATTTATCTTAGATTGTAAATGACTTACTTTTAAATACCTTTTTACACTAGTGGATCTGGGCCACACTTTTGAAATTTATTTTTAGAGTTAATAGATATTTTTTTCTATGCAGAAAGTTTTATGTTTTACGACTTTATTAAATTTTTGTTTGCATTGATTAAGAGTAATGTGAAATATGTTGGATTTGCATAGTGGTGGCAATTTAAAATAATTACAGAGGAGGTGAGCATAACATTTTTTTTCTCAGTTAGATGTGGGCACTTGATTAGAAATTTACATACAGTTGGCGTAATCATAAGTTAAAAAAAATATTAGATTATTTATCTTTCACATTAATATTTTCTTGGATTGTGAACTTTGGCAAAATATTTAGCAAGCTTAGATTAGTTTAGCCTGGCATACATTTTATTTAGGCATATTACATAGCTCGAGTCATCATGTCATGGTTACAAAAATATTTTTCCCTTTTGGCTCTCGTTTGATTTTGCAAAATACATAAGATGTACAACATAGGTTTGACGTATAGTTTTAAACAGTTTTTTGTATGTTTCTCAATGACATGCATTCACATTAATACAGTGTTTTTTTTGTTCTTTTTTTTGTGTGTGTATGTTTGATTGCTAGTACTTCTGTCATGGTTTATGTGGGATACTTCAGTCATTGCGCTATTTTCCATGGGATAGCAAAATGTCTGAGGTGTGTATTTCGATCTATGGTTAAGCAAGTTGGCCGCTAGCTTAATCAGGGATCGAATATGTTTCCTTGCATATGTCATGGAGTTACACTAATATTAATTCTACAATTGGAGTATTGCCTACATTTTAGAAATTATTTTTAGATTGCTAAAATTTCACCTGTAATTGTTTCCTAATGCTGATTATGTATACCACTTTTACACTAGTTTACACTTTTACTTCTAACTTGCTATGGGCAGATAGCATTGTTAGGTATTAATCACACATGTTTTTTCCCCCTCTCATGCACATGGTTTGGGATGTCAGGTTTGGCCTGGTACTTCACACACACACACACATTGACTCGTTCAGTTTTGCTAAATTTTGTTATATTTCAATTAATACTCACCATGGTTAAGGACATTCATTACCGTCTGTGCATGTATAGGTTTCTTTTAGGATCATTTGTGTTTAGCTTAAAAATTGCATTTTTTTTTTTTTCACTGCATTCACAACTTCGTAGTTGTTTTTAGATAGACTTTCTTTTAATGTCAAGTTTTTTCTTTTTTTTTTTTAGTTCGTGTGTTTAAAAGTTTTGCAGAAATTACAACATAATGTAACTATTGTACATTGTTTACACAGTCATCTTAAAGTTTTTTTGCAAGGGATAATTAACCGGGTGTACCGTTTTACACATGCAGCTAATGTACTGTTAGACTTCATTGTTTACGCGCGGCTGGTAACTCGTTGCTATTTTAAGTTATAACATAAGGTATTTTTTTTTATTATAACTGACATGATATTTGATATCCGTAAGTGTTTTTCTTATAAAAGGTAGTCACATGCATAATGTGAGCTGTTAGGTACACTTTATTTTTGGTAAAGGGCTATTCACATATAGTCATTAAACTAAATTATTTGTCATTATTTTTTTTCTTATAATTTAAAATTTTTTAATTTGTGAGTTCAAGTCTCACAGTTGTCTTATGACGGATACATACATGCATACCACATAAGGTACATTGCTTGTTATTTTTGGCTATCAATATGTTTTTTTTCTTTTCCCTTTCATTCTTTTCATGGAACATGTTTGGCTTGCATAGCTTCTACAATTTTTAGCGTAGAGTTACACATTTTATGCAAGCTTCTGTTAACTTAAGACAGTAATGAATTTGGCAGATGCAGTTTCAGTTTCTTTTTAACCCTTAGTCAACCACTTATTCAACAGTTTTCTTTCACATGTAGTTCATATGTTGGATAATTGTTTGAGTTTCACAACAGTTGTTTTTTTTAATACATTTTGGTACATTCTTATACATACATTACACTAGTTCATGTGTTGATTTACATATTTTGTTCATTTGCTTTTGCACATTGTACTTTGCTAGCGATTTTTTTTCGGCAGTATTTCTTTTTTTTTTTTTTTCTTACAAGTAGTTCATTGAGTTGTACACACTGGCTGGTTTAGAGTTTAACCAGAGTTTACACACACATTACAAGTAGTTCATTTGTTTTATTAACCCTTATTCACTACATTTTGATGATAACTCGTTAATTATGTAATTGAATCTCACTCGTATGCAAGTGTCTTGGGTTTTTACACATATACTGTCTGTTTATTTTGTTGGCAAATGCATAACAATTTGAGTTCATTGAGACATTAATACATATAGTTCATGTGGAATTATACAATTTGTTCATGTGTTTACTTACACGTTGTGTATGCTTGCGTACACTTTTGTTCATGTGTTGCATTACAAGTAGTTCATGAGTTTGGGAGTTTCCCCCCCCCCTCCCTCCACACACATACAGTTTCTCCTTTTACTTTCCTATCTTTTAAATTTTACACCATGTTTCAATATTAAAATACTTCTTTTTTAACAGTTTTTTTTGTGTTTGCATAATGTCAGAACGTATCAATGGTACCATCACTTTGTATCTATACAAAGATTTTAATGTTTCTAGGAGTTATCCGTCACATGACATATTAAACTACACATGCATTTCGAATTTGTTTATTGTTAACATGTAACATTTTTTTACACTTTCATTGGATACTTCTTACTTGGAGGTGGCAGATCGAGTAAGATATCTTGTTACACTATATAAAATTGTATGCAATTTCTTATTAATTTTTTTATAAGTTTGCCAGGGGTTAAATTTTGATCAATACACGGAAAGTCAGGATGGCAGTGTAAAAATTCATAAAATGGTAAATTATACCATACTGTGATTTTTTTTTTTGAAACCGGGGACTTAGTTAAATTGCAGGAATCTAAAAAAAAACTTCCACTTATTATATAAGGCAGGAGCCATAAGCTGATGCCACTAGAATTCACAAAATTCCAATATTTAGGGCTACACTTGTTTGAGCGTGTGCAGCTTGCACAATTTTGTCTCTGGTAGTCCTGTATGTTATGCACAAATTTTTGTAAGTTTCTCATGCCAGTGATGAAGCAACCTAAGGTAATACAAATAAGCTTCAATTTTATGAAAGAATTCATCTTTCCTTAAAGTAACAATTTTTTTACTGGTGTGTTTTTGTCCTTTGTTTTTATTTGCTTGCATTTATTTAATATTATGATCTCATGTAAGATCAAATTTTTTGAGAAGTCGTAAATATAGTAAATGCTTCTCAATATGAATAGATACATGACTAAAATGCTGGTACCAGCGCCACAAATACAATGCCACAAAAAAATTAAATATAGGATCCTGTGTTATCAACTAATGTGGCCCTTTTATTTTGTGGAATATTTAATTAAAAAAAGATTATTTTGAATATTATGAGCACTCAGTCATGGACATAACACAATACTTGTGAATTGTTTTGAAAGCAAGCAAATATTTTTTTTCTACTTACTTATAGTTGTATAAAATATTTTACAGGAGCTAACGGGAAATAGTTTCACAGACAAGTTAAAATAAGTTTCTTGGTAGATATCAACTTAAATAGTTAATTTTACTTATTTTGTCTTGATACATTTTCTGTAAGTGCGAAGGTGGACAAAGGATTTTATATAGATATAAAGCTGCAACGTACACGTTTCAGCTTTCTTCTGTTGTGGGGGTGAGTTATGTGACAGCGTTTCTGTCCCATAGCTATCATTTTTATTCAAAATTAATTTAAAACATAACTTTCTTACTTTTAGATCATATTATCCTCCCCCCCCCCCTCTTTCCTATAATGAAATATGTGATTAAATTCATTTCTCAAAACCATCCAGTGTTTATTAAAGTGATTTCTTTCTTCTTTCTAAAATCATCTTTAATTCAAAGCGCTCAAATAATCAATTCCTTTTTTTCCCTTTCTTATTTTAATTTGTATCTACCCGTTACCGCTGCTTGTGCAAAGAAATAAATAAGAATTAAATAGCACAGCTGCTTGTCTCATTTCATTTTCTTGCATTGGATTTTTTTTTCCCGCCTCAGTGATAAGAAAATTTTATCTCTACTAATACGTGAACGTTGAATATGTATTAACAATAAAAAGTAAAAATGAACGAATCTTATGGGAAGCATGTATTTATCGTGTTTTGTGATCGGGCTAAAAGCCAGATGTCCTCGATTTTCTGCATTTTTCTCATCGAGCAATCTGCAGTCTGCAATTTCATGTAACAGTTAGTTGGGCAAAGGCCTATCTGCAAGATAAACAATTTCGGTTTGTCTGTTACTTTTCTCATCCTAATTAGAAGAGCTTACTTGCAATCTCGGCCCCACCCGTCCAGCAGTGTCACCACATTTTTGCGGTAATGTTTATCGCCAAAAGCCTTTGTACACTTTCGCGCAGTCACCAAAAGTTGTAAATTGGCGATGCTGTGCAACGCCAAGATTTCTTGATTTCGTGCAAAAACTTCTCTTCTGTTTCAGCTCTCGAGATGTAAAGTTGTCTAAAAAGAAAAGGTGCTTCGGCTTCCCATGTATTATGGGGGTCTCTCTCTCCCATTTGGCTCCACTTGAACCACCTTTTTAAAAGATTTTTTTAATAAAGAAATAGTTCCTGTAATATGGTTGGAGTTTTTGCATTTAAGCGAACCATCCCACTGAACAATATTACAACGACCTCTCTGTAAACGGGTTTTCAATCATTTCCCTTTGATTGGGGAATTTTCAGTCCGAATCAGTTGCTGTTAAGACATCCAATTGCCGTTTCCGTCTTTGAGTAAATACGATTAGTTAAACATTTGAAAATAAAGTAATATAAAATGAATTAAATGAACAGAGTCGTTGTCTACCGATATTTTTTCACAACGCTATAAGAAAGTTGATTTAAATAAGACATTTTAAATGTATGTTTTTTTTTAATATGACGTAACCAAAGTTTTCTTTCTCTTTCTAATATCCAAGTAAAAATATTTCTGTTGTTAGAAAGAACACATTATTTGCGTTGTCTTAGAATTCACAACAATAGTTAAAAAGATCATCTCAAAATATGAAATAACTGTCTCGTGTAAATATATTTTTTAATTTAATCTGTTTTGCAATATTATTATTTGGTAATTTTAAATATGACGCAATTCCTCTTATTTACTGATTTTAAAACATATTAAATTTTTTATTTTAAAGTTTTCTTTCTGCGTTTATTATTCACGTGAAAATACTTTTGTTGCTAAAAAGGAAATATTTTTATTTACGCTGCCTTATAATTGGCAACAATAGTTTAAAAGATCATCTAGAAATGGGAAATAAATGCGTCTTGTAAACATATTTTTTAATTTAAATTGTTTGGCAAAATTATTATTTGGGCATTTTAAATATGACGTAATTTCCTCCGTTTACGGCTTTTAACGCATATTAATGTATTTATTATTTAAAAGCTTTCTTTCTCTTTTAAAATTCACGTGTAAATAAATACTTTTGTTGCTAGAAAGGAAATATTATTATTTGCGCTGTCTTAGAATTGACGACAGTAGTTTAAAAGATCATCTAGAAATGTGAAATAAATGTGTCGTGTAAATATATTTTTTTAATTTAAACTGCTTGGTAGTATTATTATTTGGCGATTTTAAATATGACTTAATTTTTCCCTATTAGCTGCTTTTAACGCATATTAATGAATTTATTGAAAGTTTATATGAAAGTTTTTTTTTTTTCTCCTTTAATAGTCAAGTGTAAATACAGTGTTTCTGACGTAATTTTCAAAATTTTTCTGCTTTTAACACCTAATCATTTAATTCTAAATGGAAAGTTTTTTCTGTTTATAATAGTCACGTGTAAATAAATTTTTAATATGAATGAAATATTTTTCTTTGCGTTGTTTTTACAATTGGAAACAATTTAAAATAATAATCTTTTCCTTAATATGTAAAAAATATCTCTCGAAATACTGAAAATTTGAATTTAAAATGGAAATAAACCCTCAAAAAATCAGTCAAATTTAAAAAATAAATGCAGTATGCGCACCGGGATCTTCTAATGTTATCATCAGAAAAAATGATTACATCCCTATGTGTAGTTTTTGCTCTATAAAATTTTTTTAATAAAACGATTTTTACCAACTTTAACATTAAATATCTCTTAAAATAATTATTCGATTAAAAAACTGCCTGCATCCTCATGTTTATCAAACACTTCTCTATACTTCTACCCATTTTCATATTTTTGTATGCAGTAGCTTTCTTAATATTAACGAAGAAAAATCCCCGGTCACAAAAAAAATTCATTTACAGCGGCGGTGACAGCGTTAGTTACTTTTTAGGGTTTCGTTCATCTGACGAAACCCTATTCGTCTCACTCCTTTGTCTGTCTGTCTGTCCGTCACAGAGCCCGTTCTCAGAAACTATACATGTTGGAGACTTGAAATTTTGGGTACTTATAGTTGAACAACTCACATCAAACGACAAATCATAAAATTTTGAAAAAGTCGGTAATTAACCGAATTGCGGGCTAATTAACTTCTAAAATTAACCAATCAACCTTTTTAACGCATGTACAAACGGACCTTCTCCAAACCATCGGAGTTTCTCCTAAGGGTTGCCAGTAAAATCAGCCGATGCACGGTTACCACGGAGGAAATTAAGCCGAAAAATGAAGTGGACATTTTAAAGCGAAATCGCATGTCAGAAAGTATTGGTCCGAGAAATTTGTAAATGGTATAGACAGACGCGGAAAAAAAAATCTACTTTCATTTGAATAAAGTTAATATTTCTGCGATGTGTATAAGTTAAAATATCCACTAAAAATCGATCGATAAAAATTTAATTTCTTGAATTTGAAAGACAAGGGAAAAAGATTTTATTTCGGCAGGAAAGCAGGTGTCAGACATGACGAAGCTGCGCTTTTTCATAGTAGGATATTTTAATACGGAATTTTAACTTTTTAAATATTAAATTTTTTGATTAAATTTTTTGGAATCCCGTTGTAAAATTTCTCGCTGATTTCATTGATACCCAGTTCTAAGTCTTACCATAATTACAAGCTGAGATATTAATTATTATTTAATTAATGTGTTTAATTTCTATCAAATGCGTCAATTAAAATGGAGACGTGTGCTTTTTTAACCATTAAATAATTTAAATTAGGAAATCTAACAATTTGCGTGGGGTTTTTGAACAGCGCTATGAGATAAGTATAACTTATTCAACATCAGAAAGTTTACAAGTATTCATTCCACAATTTTCGAATAGTAATTTCAGGAAATATCTTAAATTATTGGTTAAGACCGCCACTCGATCTGTTTGAAACTTTAAATTAGTTTATAACACATAAGAAAAAATATGAAAAAGAATGGAGTGTAATATTTCGAGGAGGGGGGGGGGGCTAGATTTATTTTTTAAATCTTTTGTTACTCGTTAAATCGTTTGTTACTGCAGCAAATGTTTTAAATTCTTGGTTAAGACCACCACCATCCCGACCCATATATCTACGGAAAGGTTCCTTGAAGGAGTTTCATTCAGATAGGCTTTTGTTAAGAATAGAGTGCGCTCCCTGGTGGTGGAATGTGGAACTAACATAACGCGATTTTGTTAAAATTAGGAAATTTAACAAGTCGATCTGTTTGAAACTTTAAGATATTTTATAACACATAAGGAAAAGTGTAAGAAAGAATGACGCGTGAAATTCCGAGGAGGGAGGGGCGCTAGATTTCTTTTTTAAAAAATTGCGTTTCTGACCGCTTTAGGTGCCTTTTTTGAGGGAGTCCTGAGATATATGCTACTTATTTAATGTAAAATTGCCTAAAGTTTAGTTACCACTATTTCCGAATAGTAATTTCAGCAAATATCTTAATTTCTTGCTTAAGACCGCCACCACCTCGAGTAACATATCTACTGATAGGTATTTTAACGGAGTTTCCTTCCGATACATTTTTGTTAAGAATAGAGTGCGCTCCCTGGTGGTGGAATGTGGAACTAACAGACCACGATTTCATTTAAAGTAGGAATTCCAACAAAGCGATCGGTTTGAAACTTTAAGATAATGTATAACAAATACTAAAAGATTATAAAAAAGAATGGCGCGTCACATTCCGGTTGGGGGGGGGGGGGAGGAAAGAGAAAGGGGCACGAACAAAATTAGGCAGTATAACAGGGCTTTTTGTACTGTTTTGCGTGCCGTTTTTTGATGGCGTGATGAGATAAGTATTACTAATTCAATATCAAAAATTTTATAAGTGCTCATACCGCTATTTTCGAATAGTAATTTAAGCAAATATCTTAAATTCTTGGTTAAGACCGCCACCCCTTTGACTAGCATATCTCCTGATAGGTGTTTTAACGGAGTTACGTTCAGATACAGTTTTGTTAAGAATAGAGAGCGCTCCCTCGTGGTGGAATGTGGAACTAACAGACCGCGATGTCATTTAAAGTAGGAAATCTACCAATGCGATCTGTTTTAAACTTTAAGATACTTTTATAACACATGATAAAAAAAGTATAAAGAAGAATGGCGCGTCACATTTCTACGGGGGGGGGTGAGGGAGGGGCACGAACAAAATTAAGAAATATAGCTGGACGATCTGTTTGAAACTTTAATATAGCTTATAAAACATAACAAAAGTTTTAAACATCAGACCGCGTCAAAAATCAGGGTGACAATCCCCCACTTTGCCCCCTCAAGGGGGGCACTTTTCTAAGTTTGGCAGATACCCGTCATGTGATATATCGAGCATTTCGGGGGAAGGGCGAACAAAATTAGGAAATATAACAAGGCGAATCTGTTTGAAGCTTTACGATAGTTTAGGAAGGGTTTGCCAAAATTTAAAATGTGTTCCATGGCGATAAATGTACTGGACATTTTGAAAGGAATATTAAACGAAACCCTCTGTGCGATCTATGATCACACTTACCCACTTGTTTTAGAATAGAGAGATAAAAAATTACTAAACTTTTTAAGTTTCTTCCTTATAGATTTAATCTGCATGAAAATTATCTTAAAGAAAAATAATTATTTAAGAATTATAAAATATAACTGGTGCAGAAATATCAGATCTAGAAGAAAGTACATAATCTGAAATTATTTTATGAAAGTTATTCTTTCTTTTTAGGTGCATTCGTAATTATATAAATACGTAGCACCTATAGTCGTCGTTCAGTCCGTCTGTCTGTCCATCTGTCCGTCTGACAGCATATAACAGCGCAAAAACTACCCAACCTAATCGTTTGAAATTTAAAATATATAATTGTTGCATAATGTTGTCGAGTGATTTCAAATTTTTTGAAAATCGGATGTATAGTTTAATCACAGGGACAGTCAAAAGTTTTCCGTTACATTACGGCCAATGGGAAAAAAGTATTTCAAGTGCATTTTATTTATGTTACAGCCTTTCGAAAAGAATGAAATTGATATGCACTTACGAAGTGCACTAAAGTATACATTCAGTACAACATGCAGCGCAAAAAATATTTATAAAACTAGTTATAGTACGAGTGCACCTCATTTTCCACGTTTGACGTGCAATTTCCAACTTGTTTTATTTACAAAAGAAGTTTAGTAATTTTTTTAATTAATAACGCTTAAGAAAATATTAATGTATTATTGTAATTTTTTATGATACATCATATATATGTGCACAAAATTATAATACAAAGCAATAATTGCCATACCACTAGAAACACAGCAATCTTTCATATCTAATTATCTCTAACTTCCAATATCTTAGTCTAATTTTTATAATTTTCCATATTTAACAAAATATTACTATTTTATTATGCCTTTTTTCCTCACAGATTTAACGTTTTGCAAATTTATCTTACATAAAAATAGTAATTTATTAATCATAAAAAAATTGTGCTGAAATAACAGACATGTAAAATGTGTAATCTTAATTATTTTTATCAAGTTATCATTTCTTTCCCATACCAAAATGCCCTCAATATTAGTAATTATTAATGGTTCCCAAGAAAATAATATCGTACTGTTGTGCTTCTATCGTACATTGTAAGAGCTCGCGAAATTGTCCTATAATTGCTATAATTATGAATCTAGCAATGTAACATTCAACATTTCCTTAAAACTTCTAAACCTTAAATTGTAAATTGAAGCTTTATAAGACTGCATCCTTCACACAATGTTATTATTGGGGCTGTGCACGTATAACATTATCAACTTTTTGGAAGTTTTGGACGCCCTCTCCCCACCCCTTACAATATCATACGTTATCATTCCTCCAACGCCCCTCACTCCTTCCCTAATGATATCGTTATCAGTCTCTAAAAATTCTTTTTACTAGCCGCCCTTGGCGATCAGTTTAGTTAAAATTTATGTTTGGGAAAGCAAGCTAAGCATTGTATCATGTTACTTTTATTCATAATTTAATTTACTTGGACTCCCTTAAATATAATTAATATAATCCCTTAAGCTAATATTATTTTTTGTTGCATTAAAATATCTCAATTTGCTGATTTTCTGTAAGCAAGTAAACCCTATTGGTTTATAATGGAAGTCTGTGGGAATTTGGCGAAATATTAGATATATCACCTAGTTGGCGTCACTTTTGGGGATACACTTGACGACATTTGGCAATAGGACAGTGTCCCCCCTTTCGTAACCCCCCTTATAGTTATGGAGATGCATTAAATGCTGTTCAATAACCAATGAGATGCGTTTCATTCGGACTTTGCCATTAAACAATTAACAAATAATCGCAATTTCTGTGCCACATATGATAACGTAATATATATACAGATTTTACAATTTTTTTTCTTTTTCTTTTTCTACGTTTGCGATGATATACAGATATGGTTTATTATCCGCATACTTTAGAGATTTAAATTAAGAGGAGAAGACAATAAAATATCACTATTATATATGAAATAACTTTATATAAACAACACTTTAAAGAGACATTTACTATGTAAAAGTATTTAATAATAGCTTTGTGCTATACAATGCATTCAACAATAATACAGGGTGTCCGGAAATTCCTGGATACATTTTAAAGTTCAATATAAAATTAAGTAACTGTCGTACAGGAGTGCGACTTAGATTAAAAATCTTCTCGGGATGAAAAGTTTTTTTCAAGCTAATGAATATAATTATTTCATGATTTCGATCATAGATGGCGTCATTTGGCCGTATCTTTGTTTGCTTTCGAACATGCGTTTTTCCTGATTTTCAGATTAATTTTGACGCTGTGAGACAGAAATGACGAGTTCCAGCGCAGGCAGTTATCATTTCTGTTTTGTCTTCTTTCACTTGTCCCCGGCAAGTAGGAGGGATAAGCAGAACTTGTTTTCAACAAAACAGATGGATAACATTCTTCCCCATTTTTTTTCTAGTAACCATAACATGTACCTCTTCGAACTTGGTTTCTCCAACAACTGTGGTAGAAAAATAGGAATGCCGAACATTGGGATATTCCATATTTTGGAATGAAAAGATTTTACAATCATTTAGTGTAGGGATGCACAACCTGTGGCCCGTGAGTTTCGTCAACTTATAACTAGAAAAAAATTTCAATTCTTGTCCATAGGTCACAGGAACAAATCGTTAATTTGCCGCGAGAAAATTAGAAAATTTCGTCAGTGAGCTAAGAATCGCGAATTTCATTGATCGGGTGCGGAAGAATAGCGAATTTGGTTGATCAATCACAAAAAAATTCGCAAATTTTGTCGATCAGGCAAGGAAAAATTGCAAATTTCGTTTAACAAGCACGGAAAAATCGCGAACTTTGTTGATCAGGTGCGGAAAAATCGCGTTGATCGAGCACGGAAAAAATCGTCAGTTTTGTTGATGATGCTCGGAAAAATTGCAAATTTTGTTGATCGGCTGCGGAAAAATCAGTTCAAAGTCATGAATTTCGTCGATCGGATGCAGAAAAATCTCAAATTTCGTTGACTGGCTGCGGAAAAATCGCGCGTTTCGACTGTTTATCGTGAATTTCGTCAATTTGTCGCGGGGAAAAATTGCAAATTGCGTCAGTCAGTTAAGAATCGCGAATTTCGTTGATCAGATGCAGAAAGATCGCAAATTTCGTCGATCCGGCACGAAAAATGGCAAATTTCATCGATAGGTGTTGTCGATCGGGTTCCGGAAAAATCTCGAATTTAGTTGCACGGGTACGAAAAAATCGCGAATTTTAACGATTAGCCGCGGGAAAATCGCAAATTTTGTTTATCAGACACGGAAAAATCGCGAATTTTCTCGATGATGCGCAGAAAAATTCAAAATTTCGCTGATCGGCTGCAGAAAAATCGCGCGTTTCTTCAGTTTATCACGGGCAAAAATCTCGAATTTCGTCAATTTGCCGCGGGAAAAAATTGTAAATTTCATCAGTCAGTTAATAATCGCGAATTTAGTTGACGGACGCGAAAATATAGCAAATTTCATCGATCGGACACGGAAAAATAGCGAGTTTTGTCAATCATACTCCGAAAAATCGCGAATTTTGTTGGTCGGCTACGAAAAAATCGCGAATTTCGTCAATCAAGAGATGAAAAATAGCAAATTTCGTCAATCGGGCACAGAAAAATAGCGAATTTCGTTATTCAGGTGCGCAAAGATAGCGAATTTTGTCTATCAGGCGCGGAAAAATCGCGAATTTTGTCGACCGGCATCGGAAAAGTTCCGAATTTTGTTGATCAGGGGCTGGAAAAATCGCAAATTTCGTTGATCGGCTCCTCCTTCCCCCTTTATTCATAAAGTCGGTTGTAATTTTTTTCGGCACTAGCCACTTTCATGCCTATGCTTGTTTTTTAGCACTTTTAATAAAACAAAATTCACTCCTCCGAATAAAGTCAAGGAATATTATCATTCTTTCGAAATAATCTTTGCTATATACAAACGTTGATATATCCTTGCCAACTGAATTAAATATGTTGACAGGGTAAGGGGAACAGAGAGGTGTAAAATTCCTCTCCCCCTCTGAAACCATATTTTTTATCTGATTATAAGGCCAAAGATCACCTGCCCAAAATAGAACTCTCTCCTTGTTACTGACGTAGCCCTCGGCAACTCAGAAATTTTTGTAAGTGGCCCAACTCTTAAAAAGGTTGTGCACCCCTAATTTAGTGGTTTCGTAACTTTGTATTTTCATAAAAATATCGATTAGACTAAAAAAAAGATAACAGACTATTTTGATGTAACGAAAAAGTTAACATGAAAAAGAAAATTTTGGTTGGATCAAGACTGATAACGATATCAAAAGACATAACACCCCTCCTCATAGAGATATCTTCTGTTATCAAGTGGCAGATACCCCCCCCCCCCTTTCCCTTAAAATGATAAGGTTGTATATGTATATGTACAGCCCCATTTTCTTCAAACTTTCTTCTTGGAGATTTAATTTGAAATTGATTTTAAGAAAAAAAATGGTCATTTAATAGTGATTAAAAAAAGAAAAGAAAAAGAAATGGTGTTGAAAAATCAGACGGGTACGAAAATATATAATCTGAATTTATTTTATCGCAGTTATTCTTACTTTTTTATACAAAAGAATTGCAGTAATTTGTCTTTCTTAATGGTGCTTTTTGTGAGACAGGTAGATTATCAGTGCTTGGTAATGAGGTACTATTGAAGATTTATGCTTCCATATATCAAAAATAAAATTTACATCAACCTAAAATATTGGCTTTAAACCGCAAGAATATGGAAATTCATTGAGATAATATGAAATATTTACCAGTAAATCACGACTGTTATTAAACTGGTAAATTTGAAAGGCCGTTTTCAGTTTTATAAAATTTAAATAAAGACATGTAATAAAAATCAATACAACTGTAATTTCAAGAGTGGTATTAAAATAAATGTTTTGTGCCTCTTAAAATTTTTGTATAATCTGCAATTTTTACTATTTCTGTAGGGAGGAATCAAATTATTTTTCAAAATACAAAATAACAATGAATTTATAAAAATAAATTAAATATAAAATGTAAACTAATAACTCTAACTAACTTTAATAAACATAACATATATATTTCCGAACTCGGTTTCTCCAACGACTATGGTAGAAGAATAGGAATGCCGAACGTTGGAATATTCCAAAATATGGAATAAAATTATTTTATAATCATTTAACGGTTTTATAACTTTATATTTTCATAAAAATACATAAAAATAAAAAAAGAGAACGGATTATTTTGATGTAAAGAAAAAGTTAACATAGAAAAGGAAATTTTGGTTGGATCAAGTCAAGACTGATAACGATATAAAAAGACATAACCCCTCTTTCCCTAGAGATATCTTATGTTATCAAGTACCAGACCCTCCCCCTTTCCCCTAAAGTGATACTTTTATATATGTACTGCCCCATTTTTTTTTTCAAACTTTCTTCTTGGTCATTTAGAGGGGATAAAAAGAAAAGAAAAAGAAATGATGTTGAAAATCAGACGTGGAAGAAAATATATAATCTGAATTTATTTTATCAAAGTTATTCTTACTTTGTTATGCAAAAGAATTGCAGTACTTTATCTTTGTTAATGGTGCTTTTTATGAGACAGGCAGATTAACAATGCTTGGTAATGAGGTACGATTGAAGATTTATGATTCTATATGCCACAAATAAAATTTACATCAACGCAAGATATCTTTCAGTCGTAAAAATGTGGAAATTCAAGAAGGTAATATGAAATATTTACCAGTAAATCACGACTGTTATTAAACTAGTAAATTTGGAAGGCATTTTCAGTTTTATAAAATTTAAAAGAAGGCATGCAATAAAAACCAATACAGCTGTGATTTCAAGAGTGGTATTAAAATTAATGTTTCGTGCCTTTGGAAATTTTCATATGATATGCAATGTGTACTATTTCCGTAGGCAGGAATCAAATTATATTTTTAAATGCAAAATAACAGTAAATTTATTTCTATTCATAACAATTAGCATATATTTACCATATTATATATATCTCATTATAAAGCAATTATTTAGACCAATTTAGCATTTAAACCAATCTAAAAAAATTTAAGTTTTATTTTTTGTTGAATTTTTATTAGATTTCATATTTAACACGATTATTGCATTTTCAAACTTTTTTTATTAAAGATTAAATTAGATTTAAATTAATCTTAAGTAAATCTGAATTTTTATTAAAAATAGAAAAAAAAAGAAATAGTTCTGAAATATCAGATGTATAAGGAAATCTACAATTTGAATTTGATTTAGCGAATATAATTCTTTCTTTTTTAAACAAAAGAACTTTAGTCATTTGTCTTTCTTTATAAGGATTTATTGTGAGACAGGTAGATTATCAGTTCTTGATACTGAGGAACGGTTGAAGATTTAGGCTCGCAGACATCCGAAATTCTGAAAATATATGGAATGTGCAAAAGTCGAAAGGCTTATTAGCAGACTTTTACTATTATTAAATGGACGGAACAAGGAAAAGTAAAGTAATTCTTCTCCTTAGATAATGGGTATGAGCTATTTTAGTCTATGTTTTAATTTTTTCTTTATTTTATATTCATAAAAACTATGAAGTAGTTGATTTGCAAAAAGTTTCATTTCCCGGTTTTTTATAGATTTACACTTTTTGAGATAGGCTGAATGTGATTAGACTATTTTTAAACCTGTCTGTGTGTGTTATTTTAATTTGGTAGACATTGTATTAGGAGCGTATAAAAAGTAACAAGCCGGAGGCTTAGGAACAGAAACTAGTACATGTATTTCAGAAGTATTGGCCCTGGCTGTCGTGGCATTTGTCCCACTGAGACACGAGGCGGTGAATGGCTGTCGCATAAAATTCCTGGGGCTGCGATGTAAAGCAGTTCCGCACGTGCTGCTTGACGTCGTCGTCCGAGGTGCATCGTTTGCCCATCAGAGCCTTTTTTAGGGGACCAAAAAGGGCGTAATCTCAGGGTGAGAGGTGTGGACTGTATGGAGGTTGACCGAGAACCTCCCACTTGAATTTCTGCACGAGTGCCGTAATCGTGTTGGCCGTATGAGGCTTTGCACTGTCGTGGAGTAGAATGAACCCACGGATGAGCTTGTCTGGTCGTTTTGATTTGATCGCTTCGCGAAGGGTGGTCAAGGTTTGCGAGTAATGCTGGGCATTCACTGATGTACCGTGCTGCAGGAAGTCTGTCAGAAGGGGACCATCATTTCCTAAAAAATCGAAATTCAAAAAAGTGAGAAAATGAGCGAAAAGTGTTCTAAAAAATTTTCTAAATTGCGATTTCTACGCAATCTCAGAAAGTACCGAACCAATTTAAAAAATAATGGTGTGAAAACGATGGTGACAGACCTCACTAGAACATAGGCTGTATTTCATGCCAGTGCCACTACCTCAAAGAAGGTGCAGGAGCAAAAAAGATCTAAATTGCTTTTTTGTGATACTGACGGGGATACATCTTAAAATTAGGCATGATAGCTACTTATAAAATATAAATTATCGCTAAGAACACTTTCTGAATAATTAGAAATTTAAAAGGGGTGAAAATGGACGAAAACCGTTCTAAAAAAAGGTTGTAAATAGTGATTTCCATGCAATCTCAGAAAGTACCCAACCGATTTCAAAAGTAATGGTTAGAAATTGATGATGACAGCCCTTGCTCCAATATAGGATCTATTTCATGTCGGCATCACTACCACCTTGCGGTTGTATTTTAAAAAATGTCCTAAATTGTGATTTTTGTGATACTGAAGGGGCTAGCATCTTGAAATTTTAAATGTTAATTACTTGTGAGATGTAAATGTTCTCTGAGAACAGTTTCTTAAAAAATTGAAATTTAAAAGGGGTGAAAATGAACGATAAGCGTTCTAAAAACGTTCTATATTGCGATTTCTACGCAATCTCAGGAAATATAAACCGATTTCAGAAGAAATGGTTTCAAATTGATGGTGACAGTCCCCGATCCAACATAGCCTATATTTTACGTAGTTGTCACTACCACCTGGGGATTACAGGAACAAAAAAAAATTCTAAATTGCGTTTTTTGTGTTACTGAGGGGGATTTAACATTTTAAATTTGGAATGGTAATTACTTCAAAGATGCAAATTCTTTCTAAGAATTGTCGAAAGAAAATTCCAAATTTAAAAGGATGAAGTGAGCGTAAAGCGTTCTATAAGCATTCTAAATTACATTTTTTATGCAATCGTATGAAATACGAAACCGATTTCAAACATAATTGTTGCAAATTGATGGTGATAGCTATATTTTATGTCATAAGCTATATTTTATGTCGGTGCCACAACTCCTAGAGGGTTGAGGGAACAAAAAAAATTTTAAATTTCGATTTCTGAGGTACTGAAGTGGTTAGAAACTTTAAATATAGCACGATAGTTACTTATAAAATATAAATGTCCTCTAAGAACAGTCAAAAATAAATTCGAAATTAAAAAGGGGTGGAGCGAAAGCATTCTAAATTACGATTTCTATGGAATCTCAGGAAATAATAAACCGATTACAGAAGTTATTGGTTGCGAATCAAGGGTGATAGTCCCTGATCCTATACTAGCTATATTTTATGCCGATGTCACTACCACCTGGTTGGTAGGAACAACAAGAAAGCCTTTAAAAACTTCTAAATTCCGTTTTCTGTAGAATATTATGAAATACCAACCGATTTCAAGGTTAATGTTGGCAAATTAATAGTGACAGTCTCTGATTCAACATTTTTCGAGACATCCTATTTAAATTCTGTTTCGGCATTTTATGTTGGTGCCACTAACACCAGAGAGGTGGTAGATCGTTAGTCAAGTAGCTTGGAATTTGACATGACGGTTAATTTTAAGATGTAAATGTGTTAAGATGGTTTCTAAAAATTCAAAACTTCAATTGAATACTGAAATGAGCATAAAAATCTCAAAATACTTTCTAAATTATCATTTATTTAGAATTAGTTTCAGTTCTTCTTATTAATTAAAATCTCATTTCTGTCTATTGCAGATTTATAATGAAGTTTAGTCAAACTGTGGCTTAATTTGTAATTTTTGAATTATTCCAAAAAGTGTTCTTCTAATAAAAAATAGTCATGCAAATATCACTTGGCATATTTCAACTATTACGCGAGCGAAGCCGCGGGGTTTGCTATTATTAATAATTTAAATGGTGAAAATAATTTCTAATATTTAATAATTAAATGTTAATATTCTTTTCTAGGAGGGTTTAGTACCACTTTTTAGCATTCAAACATATGCTACTATGGAGGAATTAAATAAATAACTAAATTACAACAAAAAAGTTTTACTTCAATTTTCTCGAATTGAAATTTTTGTTACAAAACGTCTTCTTCCACTCAGGTCTTCAAATTCAGTAGTTTAAGCGTGATTTGATTACGCGTTTTAAATTCGTTGTTTATTTACATTTTATTATTTGATTTATAGATTGATAAAGTTTTAATTTCGTTATGGAGCATAAGCTGGAAACAAATGCGGAAATATTTTATTACTATTAATTTAAGTGAAAACATATTTATCTTTTGTAATCGTCTGTCTGCAAGTGATAGAGATATATTTAAAAAATCATGCTTTAAAATTATTTTTAAAACAATAAAAATTGAATAAATTGCGATACAGTTTTCAAAGAAATTATGATATAGTTTTCAAACAAATTGTATTTGAAAATAAATTTCTTTCTGAATTCGACGGTGTAAAAATTTAGAATGTGCGATATTTAAAAATTGAAAAAAATTGCAGTAAAAGTTAATAAAAGTTAAATTTATTCTGTTGTTGCCCACCGTCAAAATGTCGTCAGCGTTTGAATGGACACGTTTGTACTTTATAATATAGATAGATTTACAGAATGCAAATAATAACTTAATTTAATTTATTAAAGGATGATATATTAGGTTTTATTCCTATGTATGAATAGTAATACTCGCAGATATGTACTAAATCACTTCCTTGTTAAACATTGTATTCTCCGTCGTATGCCGTTATACCGTCACATCACGCGCGTTTCTCACACGTGAAAAGTAATTTTAAATGCGCCCAGTAAATTTGAATAGGTTTGCATCATTTTGAAAGATCGTAGGTGCTATACCAAATTCCCTATTTTCCCACAGGCATAGAATAGAAATTACTTCTGAAGTACCAAATGTTAATTTTATGCTCGGCACTTTAGTTACAGTTATAATGCTATCCCTTTCAGAAATTCTCTGTAGTATTCATTCATCTGATATATTTATGCCCTTATTCAAGAGGGGTGTTTTAAATTCAATCACTTCTATTAAAGATCGCCTGCAATAAATGTCATTTGTGCAGTTACGCAGTTTCTATTCCTTCTACAACTGTTCGGAACGAAAGTAAATATTGATAAGTGATGGAGAAATTTATTTTAGTAAACAGGTTCTGATTAAAATCAGTGAATAAATCTTACGAATAATATAAAGTCATGTTTTCGTTAAAGGCAAAACTTTCTCCAATTCTAAATTTTATAAAAAAAAAAAATGTGATTCAAGTTTAGAAAAACTGAGAATATATGTACTATTTTTAAAAATCTAAATTAATATCACAAATGATAATCATTAAGAAGTTTTAAAACTTTTGTTGAGCAAATACAATTATTAGATTTCAATACTTTCCAATAAAGTTGAAAAATGTTTACGAATTCAGAATAGATTGCATTTGTGCAGTTACGCAGTTTCTATTCATTTTACCGCTGTTCGAAACGAAAGTAAAAAAAAAAAAAAATGTGTTTTGAGTTTAGAAAAACTGAGAATATATATACTATCTTTTAAAATGTAAGTTACTATCACAAATGATAATAATTAAGAAGTTTTACAACTTTTGTTGAGCACATACAATTACTATTAGATTTTAACACTTCCCAACAAAGTGGATAAATGTTTACGCATTCGGTTTGTCAACTGTCTGTCTGTCCGTCCGCGCTTTAACTCGCGTAAATATAGTCCGATTGCCATGAACTTTATAGATGTCATTGGGAAGCACAATAGCATGCTCGATACTGAAGATGAAGTGTATAGCATTTATGATTCATTTACAGAGACACTCAAAATAATTCCGTTGCATTACGGTCAATTGAGAAAAATAGTTTGTAGTGTATTTTAATGATATTGCAGTATTTTAAACATATTGAAATTATATATATCACTGAGGTGAACTACATGGCACTTACTGTAGAATATGGTGTGCGTAGAATATGTCGTTCATTTACAGGGACACACAAAGGATTTGGCTACAGAATAATTCGAACTATTGAAGACTATGGACAATAATTGCTGGAAGTGCGTTTTCAGTAGTGGTACACTCTAAATTAGGAGGAGTGAAAAGTTCACTCTTTGAAAGAGTGACAAGCATTTTCACCCTTTTTGGAGAGAACTTTATAAAAACACACTCCTTAAAGAGTGGAATTTTCCACTCCCTAGAAAGGAGTGATATATTTCACTTCGTTGTCAAGAGTGACATATGTCACTCCGTTGTCAAGAGTGAAAGATCTCACTCCGCTGACGAGAGTGAAAGCCTGGCATTATATACTTTTTAAGAAAATTCCGTTCAACTTTGAACCAATATACGGAGTAAAATAATGAAAAGCACCAAAATATGTCTCTTCTTATTTTTCAAAAAATCCATTTCATAATGTAACCTTGGAAATTACGTACTAAAGAACACTCCTTTTCAAGAGTGAATAATCACTCCCCTGAAAGAGTGACTATTCACTTTAAGCAGGAGTGGGTATTGTATGGGTATTACTCATCAACCAATAAGAACAGTCTTGCCTACGACGCTTTTCTGAGATTTATGGAACTTTTTATTTTCATGTCAAATTAAATGTAATTAATTCATAAAGGATATAGAATGATAGAACATTCACAAAGAGCATTCGAAACACTTTTGCGGTTTCAAACTAAAATTTTTCTACTACTGTTAAGTCTGCAGTTTTTACCGAGCGCGTGAAAAGTATCTTCAAAGTTGAGTCATATATGCATTGTTTGCATTATAATTTTTACTCCCGTCGTGAGTCTGTCATGACTGTTAATTATACATAGTGAAGTTCATAGTATTAAATAAAGACTGTCTCATTTAACGGGTAATATTGAAAATTTCCGAAGGAAAAAATGGGATTTCTTGAATATAGATAGTTTCGGTCGCCTTGCCAGCATTTGCACCGAAAACGAATTTTCGGGACAACTCAGATTTTGGGACGAAAACGAAACCGAATTTTCTCTCGATCTCTAATTGTATGTATTCGTATTGCTCATCAGCTGATCAGAACAGCAAGTCTACGACGCTTTTTTAAGATAAGAGAAAGGCGTCCGCCATTTTAGGATTAATATATACCGATATTATTAAAGTGATTATTTATGAAACATAAAGGTAAGTCTTATTCAATTTTAATATTTTAGTTTGTAGAGTTTGTATGTTATGATTATGATTATGTAGTTTTATGTTATATAGGAAAAGATTGACCTGGAATTGTTTTCCTTTGAGATTTCTTGAAAATGTGTTGAGCTAGTGTGTTGTTGAATTTTTTTCCGTTTTTTTTACAGTTTTCTTATTATAAACACAGTATTTATCTTTATTATTGTTGTTGTTTAAAAGTACAATTATAAAATACCAATTATTATTTTTAGTGTTTTTCAATATTGGTATACAAAGTGGTATATTTATTTTTTTAAATTGTATGTAAACATTTTTCTGCTGTTTATGATTTTAATCTAAACATTTAATTATAGACATTCTGAATCAGTCATTAAATTTTCTTCTAAACTTATTTTCTACGTTTATGATACACATAATTATTGGCCCTAAAAAAAAAAAAACAACAAAAAAAAAAACATGGTCTTTAAACATTAAAATAAAGTGTTTTTTGTACCTAATAGGAAGTTTATAGATAAAACTGCTTTAGCATATTTTTTAAATGTTCATACTATCACTTCTATAATATAAGATTGAATATATTTTAAAGAGATAAATAACTACTTTTTACATTAAAAATGTTTTTTAAACAATAAGAACAGTACATATGCAGTCATTTCTTTTATTTACTTCTTTTTTCCATTTCCTAGATCAATCTTTTCCAATGAAACATACGAAATCTATTTAGCTCATATTCATAAAATACAATATATACGGGAATAAAAAAATTAAATTAAATTTGGCTTTTCATGTCATTCCATAAATAATCCTTGCATTAATATCCGTTTTCCTGCAATAGCGGAAGAAAACTCGAAATCATGATTAAGTAGTTGAAAAGAATTGTGTTTTTAGTGGAAAAATTAAAAATATTTTAGAACAATAGGGTTCTGAAAAATAGCGAAAAAATTGAAGTGAGCTAAAAAGATAAAATTTTATATTTAAATAAAAAATTAAAATGCAATCACATCACATGTTGTAATTATATAACATCCACCTATTATACAGTTATTAATAAAACTTTAAAAGTAACTAAAATACAATAAACAATAACGTTTGATTAGATTTAAATTCATTAGCAATGAATATGTACTGAGATCTAAATACTTAAAACTTGAATTACACATGAAAAAAAGAACACAATTAACGTACATCACGGGAATTATCAAAATACTAAATACAATTTAATGGGTATCTGAAAAGGAAGAAATAATATTAACTGATTAAGATTTCGGTAATTACTTGCCCTTATGGGCATTTTAAAACTATCATATATTATTTATTGGGCATGCAGTGAAAGCAAACACGAGGGATAAGATTAGAATAAAATATTTTAGTTTATTTCTATCAGTAATCTAATTTAATTCATATGTAACTTTAATTGAATTTTTTCGTAAAAGTTCAATTAATGTTACAAACTATGAATTAAATATTGCCAGTAAAGTATTTTATTCCAATCTTTACCACGTTCGTATCCATTTTCATTGCATGCTCTAAAAGATATGATTCTTTTAGAATGCCCATAAAAGCAACATAAAAAAAGAATTCACTCCATAAAAAATGAACATTCACTCGTATGAAAGAGTGACTATTGACTCCTATGAAAGAGGGACTATTCACTGCTACCAGGGGTGAAAAATTCACTCCTTTAGCAAGAATGAATAGTCACTCCTCTAAAAGAGTGATTATTCACCATTGTTTAGAGTGAATATTCACTTCCCAGGAGCGACTATTCACTCTTTCAGAGAGTCAACGATTCCACTTTTGCTCAGAATGAATAGTCACTCTAAAGAGGTTGAGCAATTTTGACTCTGCAATAGAGCGGAGTGAATAGTCACTCCTTTATTTTAGAGTGCACGCGTTTTTAAACAGAACTTTTTGAAAATATTACTTGCTCTTGCTGCGGATAAAATCTATAGGCCATATCCAGGACTGCACAAAATGACTCAAGTACATTTCTGTTTATTCACGGAAATTTCTGAATGAAAATTTTCAACTGTGCTATTCGTTTCAATGAACTAACTTTTAGCATACTATGTAGTACATATACAAATCTATACATCATATACAGGTCTTCATCCCCACCCCTTCCCACCAAAAAAAGGACATTTTTCTGACTGTTGATTGTAATAAGTGAAATTGGGTTTTCGAATGCGTTATGAATTTTCCAAATTGTTTATTTAGGTATCACATTTCACCTTAATAAACTGTTTGTTAGAGTATTATGAATGTGTTGGAAAGTGTAACATAATCTACGCTCGACGGATGATTTTTCGTTCTTGCTAAATTAAAATAGGTAGTAAATTACTATTGTGTTAGTCTCACCCTTAACAATACATTCACCGTATGGTATTCTGTCATTCAGTGAGATCGGACGTGTTTCTCATACATAAGAGGTAATTTGTAACACGCCCAGTAAATTTGAATGGATTCGCTTCTATTTAGAAAAATTCCATAAACGTTACACAAAAAAATCTCTTTATGTTCCCACAGGGATAGAATAGAAATGACTTCTGAAAAGAAAATGTTAATTTTATACTGGGCATTTTAGAAATAAATAATGCTCCTCCCTTTTACAACTGCTTTATAATACTCATTCATCTGTAAATTTATTTCTAACCTGATTCAAGAATTTAGTTTCAAATTCATTCACTCCTTATTGAAGACAATTTGTAATAAATTGCTTTCGTGTGTTTCACCCCTTACATTCATTTTACCAGCTTTAAATGCGAGAGTAAATACTTAAAATCATTTGAACACACAGCAGAAGAATGACTATTTATATTATAAAGGACAAACGTGTCCGTGTATAACACTGGCGTCATTTGACAATGGTAACAGCAGACGATTAAATGTAACTTTTATTGCAATTTTTACAACTTCCAAATACCGCACATTTTCAATTTTTACGCCGTCGAATACAGAAAAAACGTACTTCCAAATGCACTTTGTTAACTATCGTAATTTATTAGAAAACTATATTAAAATTTTCTAAATTTTTATTGTTTTTAAATTAATTTTCAAGCATGAAGATTTTTCAAACCTATTTCTATCGCGTGCAACCGATTACATAAGATCTTAATCCACTGAAATTAACAGAATCAGAAAGTCTCATTGTAAATAGCGATCTTTGGAGATTTCTTTGACTGTTAACTCCCAATGTGAGGCCAATATGAAAGTATCTCTTTTAATACGTTTCAAAACTTTATTTGAACGCATTATTGCTTTTCTCATAAAAATATTACTTTTAGTATTGGTAGTGAGCATTTAAAAAAATATATTAAATAAAAAAAACTTTTAGAACTATCAATAAAAAAAATAAAAAAAAACTAAACCCGTGCGCAGCTTTCTTACCGCAATCTTTCTGATTATTTGCTGATACGTTTTTTCATTAACACTAGGGGGACTTTCTACATTAGAAGACCAAAAAAAAGCAATTTTTTATGATTTTTTTTTGTAAGAAAACTGCAAGATGGATCTTTTTGAAATTTTAACAGTTTATTGTAGATATCCTAACATATACGCAATAATTTTTTAGTAGATTTTGTTGCTTCTACTCTAAGTTATAAATAAATATGTTCAACCACATTTTTTGACACAGTGGGCAAGATTTAAAAAAACTACTCAATGAATCATCTTGATTTTTTTTTAATTAAAGCTTATTTAATTGCCTTCGATATGAATTAAAGCTTTTATTAAAATTATTTTAAAAAGTTATTAACAAATAAGAACGAATTTTTAATTTTTTTTTTTTAATCAGCCATTACATAACT
This sequence comes from Maratus speciosus, assembly GCA_963932465.1. Classification (NCBI taxonomy): domain Eukaryota; kingdom Metazoa; phylum Arthropoda; class Arachnida; order Araneae; family Salticidae; genus Maratus; species Maratus speciosus. The sequence continues at coordinate 305,743,107 of OZ010789.1, read as the reverse complement.
TTTTTTAAATAAATGTATGGTTCCTTTAATTTAACTAGAAGCTATACTCACGAAGTTTACAGAAAAAAATTAGTTTTGTGTTTCAGATAATTCTACAAGGCGCTTTCATGCCCACCTTCCAGACGAAAATTTCCAAAGCAGTTGAACATATTTGTTTATAACTTAGAGTAGAAACAACAAAATCTAATAAAAAAATTCTTGTGTATACCTTAGCATGTGTACAATAAACTGTTAAAATTTCAAAAAGATCCTTGATGCAGGTTTCTTACAAAAAAAGCATAAAAAAGTGCTTTTTTTGTCTCCTAATGTAGAAGGTCCCCTTAATTCTTTTTATCAAACAACGTGTTTTAACAATAAATAAATATACTATGTAAAAAAGCCACTTGCAGAACCTTTCAAAAAACACCTCATTCATCACTGTACCTTTAGTATATGCAAAGAGTACAAAAGGATGTTAACATCAGAAATAATATACAGATCATTTTCAGCCATATTCTGTAACCCAGGAAGACCGGGTTTTTCTTCTCGTAAGTTTAATAGAATAAAACCTGATAAAACGGAATCACAAACACCGGTATGTATAAATATAATAAGGCATAAATGTATTGAAATCTTTTAGCCGTTATTAGAACCCTGCATCGGGTCGGGTAACTCGATTTTAACCGAGCCCAAAACAACTCTTATCGGGTTCAGAATAAAGTTTTTCTTTGCGATACGGGTTCAGGTAAGATACGCTTTAAGTGTTTCGGTTTTAGGATGGGGTTTGACTCTTGCTCATCAGATTTGGATTGACCCGATATTTCAAAAAAGTCTATAATGTTTTTCTAGATCAGTGGTTCCCAACCTTTTATTGACCACGCCCCACCGAAGCATCTGTAAAATCGTAATTGCCCCCCACCCCACCTTCCCGCACATACATTCTGTAACATATATCTCTTATTATTTAAAAAGTAAATATTCATCTGAAAGAAGCCTGACAGAGCCTTACACTCTAAAATTGAGAATTGTGAAAAGTTCACTCTTTGAAAGAGTGACAGGCATTTTCATTATTTTTGGAGTGAATTTTATAAAAATGCACTCCTTAAAGAACGAAATTTTCCACTTTCTAGAAAGGAGTGAAATGCCTCACTCCTGAATATAGGTGCAGATTTACGGTCGCCAGTCGCCACGTGGCGACTCAATTTTTTGCTATGGCGACTAACTTTCAGTGTCTTAATCACCAGAGATCAATTTCCAGTGTTCCCAATACCCGTCGCGGAATTTTTACATATATTTTTTTCTTTTGCAAATAGAAAAGCACCTGCTCTTTTCATGGCCGATATCAAGTATTACCTTGATAAAAAGTCAGGGAATTTTTGCAATCTCAGTTACCGTCGTGAACGCTGCCGCTGTGTTGTACTGCTTTCTTGTCGAACATCATGTCCGAATACAATTCTGTGCATGTCCGCTCCACTACAAAGCTTAGCAGCTGCGAAGCTCGGCATATGAATGCGCGAATGATAAAGCTTCTCCTTTGGACACCAGCGAAAGCAAGAATTTTTCGAAGGTTTCTTCCGAAATCCAGAGTTGAAATAAATACTCTTTTACTGCAGATCTGCTCACGAGACAGTCCAAAGTCTCCGATGCGATGGAGATTATTTAAGGGCTTTGGATTATGGAGTCGCGAGGATAGAGGATTCCGAACTCTGAAGAAAAAAAGAACAAAAAGGAAAAAAAAACTCGCACGAAAAAATACTTAACGCGAGGTATATTCTTGCTCTGTAAATGTTTTCTGGAAATCCGAGATTTTTATAGTGCAAAATAATCTTAGACATTCCTAAATTATTTTATACGTATACTTTTATATGACAAAATCAAAATAAGAAATAAAGTTTTTTTTTAATATTTCCCATTATCATGACTGCTTAGCTTATATATGTTTTGTTATTCAATTGTATCTTCTCCAACTTTATCTTCTGATTTTTCCAGATTTATATTATACTTTTTTAATATCAAAGTTTCAAGAATTTTAGGATTAAATTAAATGTACACATTGATTGTAATTAGTTTGTGTTTGTTGTCCATGTGTATTTATTAATCGAGCTGTTTTTCATTTTGAATTCCTGAGATTTTTTGTTAAGTTTTTTCCATATAACCTCTATTATTTTATGAGTTTGTTTCACAGTTTGGCCACTAGATTTTGGTTAGGAGCCAAAGTGGCAACTGGATTTTTGGGGTTTAGGAGCCACTGGCTCCTTAAAAATTTTGGGAATCTGCACTTATACTCCTAAAAGAGTGACTTACGTATGCATTGCATATTAACCTATCAGAACAGCAAGGCGACGACGTCCTTAAAAGATAAGAAAAATGATCACTTTTTCGTCGGCCATCTCGGGATTAGCAAATTAGGATATCATTAAAATTATTCTTTATGGAACACATAGGTAAGTCTTATTTAATTTTAAACATTTATTCGTCTAGATATGGAATGTTAAGATTATGAGCTAAATAGTTGTATGTTGTATAGAAAAAGATTGATCATGGAGTGTTCAAAAGGGATTGCCTATTATATTTCTTCATGTAGCGGTTTGAAATATAATTGCTTTAACAATGGAATAAAACACAATGATTATCAAAAAAATAATCAGAACTTCATTAGTTCGTGCAATGTGAATAAAAAAAGGGTGTAAATATTTTATGCTTCCCATTATCAATACTCTGGTGCAAAATACTTTTGCTAACGATAAAAAAAAGTTTTATCTCTTTCGTTTGAAAGGCTGACTGTCTAAGAAGATATCTTGATTTTTTTCAATTCATAGCAAACACGATGTAAACATTAATTTGACGTTGTATGAGACTTTTTTGGGGTGAGTTTATTACTGATTTCTGATTATATACACTTAGAGTATTTATCATCATTATTATTGTTTCGGAGTTAAATATGATATTTGATGTTTATGATATTACGAAAAAATTGGTATATTATTTTTTTTAATTGTATGTAAGCATTTTTCTGCGGTTTGAGATTTTAAAATTTCTCGACTGAGTATTATAAAAAAAATTTAATTATAGACATTATGCATCAGTTATTAAATTTCCTCCTATTGGAAACGCATTTTCTACGTTTTTGATACACGTAATTTTTGAGACTAAATAATAAAAATGATATTTAAACACTGAAATAAAATGTTTTTATGCCTGTTTTGAAGTTTATGGATAAGACGGCTTAAGTATATTTTTTTAAAAGTTCGTATTTACTTACATAATATAGGACTAAATATTTTTTCACAGAGATTAATAACTACTTTTTTACATTAAAATGTTTTTCAAGCAATAAAAATATTTCATATGCAATCATTTACTTTATTTTTAAATTTCCTTTTTATCTATTTCCAAGGTCAATATTTTCTTATAAAACATATAACATCTATTTTGCTCATATTCACAAAATACAATATCCACGCGAATAAAAAAGATAAATTAAATATGACTTACCGTGTCGTTTCAGTAATAAGTATTGCATTAATTCCCTTTTTAAGCAACAACGGACGAAAATTAGAAATCGTGATTAAGTTAAGGAATATGTTTAAAAGAAAAATATATACATATTCCAGAGAACTTAAAATTTAGACTCCGCGTTCATATTAAATAAAATAAAAGCAAATCATAGCGGATAAAATAAAAATTACGCATTCTTAATATTTAAATCATGTTTAGAACTTATTTAAAAAAGATGCGAGTTTATAAGCATTGTTTTTAAAGCGGAAAAATTAAAAATATGTTAGAACAATAGGACTTTGCAAAAATAGCAATAATTTATGGAAAAAGTGCGGTTTTATATTTAAAACAAAAATTAAAATCAAATCAAACATTGTTAAGGGGTCTCGGGGCTTTTAAACTTTTTAAAAAAACATCGATTTTTTTTTAGTATCTATTTTGATTATTCAATTAATTCGGAACACAGTGCAAAAAACGCATAAAAATATTTGCAGTTTTAACGATGTTATAAGCATTATTGTAACAATCACTTCTAAAGCCGCACCCATTTAATTGCAACTTTAAGTCGCGTTGTTTCAAAATTTGATTTTTGACGACTATCCATAAGATTTAAAAAAAAACTATTTGATGGAATGGCTTAATTTTTGTTTGCATGCATATAGCATCACTATATATAGAATGAATTAATATGTTATAGATAATTTAATATTTTAAGTATTTTTAAAGAAAACAAAATTGTATTTTTAGGGGTTTTTAAATTTTCAAATTTGAGAGTTTTTTAATAAGGTTTCCTTTGATTGATAGTTATATCCTTAATTCATTCTATAGAGTAAAGTTTTCTTATCATTTTAAAGCAAAAATTACGTTCTTATATCAATTCAACGTTAAGATATCTTACGGATGGTGATATGACACCTAAATTCTTTTTCGAAAATTGTGTTACACAAATTTTGCTATAATTTGTATTTTATTACATTGAAGTACTTTATTTTATAATTTTATAACACTACAAACATACTTTAAAAGTATCAGAAAGTTTAAATTAGTTACATTGAATACTTCTGTTTTTACATGGACTCGAAGCGAGAGCTCTGTTTACATGTTTTTTGGTATAGATCAAGCCCTGAGCCCCCTTAAACATATAACATACACCTATTAAAAAGTTATTAATAAAACTTTAAAAGTAATATCTTTATAGGGCATGGAATAAAAGCAAACACAAAGGATAAGATTGGAATAAAATATTTTAGTTTATTTCTGTCAGTAATCTAATTTAAATTCGTATGTAACTTTAACTGAATTTTTCCTTAAAAGTTCAATTAGTGTTACAAACTGTGAATTAAATAAATATTGCTAATAAAGTATTTTATTCCAATACTTATACCACCCTTGTATCTATTTTTATTGCATGCTGTAAAAGATGTTATTCTTTTAAAATGACCACAAAAGCAAAATAAAAAAGGAATCGACTACATAAAAAATGAATATTCACCCCTGTGAAAGAGTGACTATTCATTCCCACTAGGGGTGAAAAACCACACTCCTTTAGCAAGAGGGAATAGGCACTCCTCCGAAAGAGTGATTATCCACACCTGTTTAGAGTGAATATTCACTTCCCAGGAGTGGCTATTCATTCTTTCACAGAGTCAAAAATTTCACTTTTGCTCAGTTTGCAATAGTCACTCTAAAGAGGTTGGGCATATTTTGACTCTGCGATAGAGTGACTATTCACTCTTTCGGATTACGGAAGATCGAAGTTTGTACCACCTAAAAAGAGAATGCAAATGAAGAATTTATTAATTTTCCAACAATACTTGATTATAAAAAGAAGAATTTCTAAACACACACCGCAGTGTTCTTGATATGACTACGAAGTTGTTCAGTCTTGAAAAATCTTTACTTCAAATGGAGATATATCACTTACAAGAAGATATTTCTTTGCAAATGTATAAAACTGCATCGCCTGAAGAATTTTGTGGTAAACATGTCTGAGAAAGGAATGAAAATTGCAAAAAACTAGCTATTACTATTACTAGCTATTACTACTACGTTTAACTCCACATATATGTGTGAAAGAACTTTCTCCAAAATGATTTTTTTAAGAACAAATATCGTTCGAGATTAACGGGCGCACATCTTGAAGACACTCTTCGCATTATCTGTTCACCACGTGAACCAAACTATAAAAAACTGGCTCGAGACCGCAAGTGTAATTTTTCGTATTCATTTTTCAACGAATATCTGCCTTTTATTTTATTTTATTATATGTATGTAAAAAATTTCAGAACGTATACCTGTATATGTAGTAATATTTCAGAAGGAACACCTGACTTTCTATTTTATATGTATTGTGTATAGTAAAGTGAGGACAGACGCCGCGGTGGGACAGATGCCGCAGAGAATGTATTGGCGACACTAGTGCTCCCTAGGCCAAATTAAGAATTTCGTTGTGTGCCTAAGTGCTGTCTGCTGTGTTGTATGCGTTTCCGCCGCTTAATTGTCAGTATTTACATATTTATGCCAGTTTTTATGGTTCGAACCTGCATGTTAAGTTGCTAAAGTTATTCTAATAAAGTTTTATAACATATTTTCAGCAAAATAAACAGAGATTTCCTCCCAAAACCGATTGCAACTGTAGACTAGATCCTCGTAGAATACAGACATGTGCTTGTCTTTCTCTCGCGTCACTCACATGACACAAAATGGCGACACGCCATCTTACCCGCCACTTTGGGGCAGATGCCGCACCGAGGTGGAGGGACAGATGCCGCATATATTTTTGTTTTAATATATTTTTGTTTTTCGGTTCAATAAATTCATCCCTGCGATTTAAGTAGAGCTTACATTTAACTGAACGTATATTAGCGCATTCTGCTACTTATCAAAAATTCTCTGCAACAGTGGTGGTTTACCAAGAATGATTAAGGAAAACGTAGGCCGTTTACAATTCTCACCATCTAAACTATTAAACAAAATACCTCCTACCCCAATGGTCAAAAGACCTATACAGCCAAGTAAGAGAAAGCAAAAGGCTGCAAATATTACAAGCACAGATTTTATAAACAAGAAAAAAGAAAAAGGAAATAAAAAGCAAAAGAAGCAAGAAAGCGTCAAAGAACGACAGCTTGGCGGAAGTAAAATGTGTAAAAAAGGGAAGGGAAAGATCAACTTGAAAACACCTCACTTGAGGAAAAAACTGAAATGTGAGCCATTTTCTGACAGTGACGATAGAATTCCTCTTATGGATTCTGAAGACAGTATTGAATTGGAATTTGATGAATCTGAATGTGCTGAGTGTCTGGAGTCATATCAAGAAACAAAGCCTAAAGCTGGCTGGATTCAGTGCATAACATGCAATCGGTGGCTGCATGAAACATGCTCACTTTACTCTTGCAACGGAAAGTGTGGTGATTGTGGGCGAATTGAATTACGAAATAAAAAAATGAGAAGAAAAGCTAAAAATAAAAAGACTACGGCCTAAAATAAACTAGTACTTAAGAGCAAGCTACAATGGTCGCCTGGATATAAACAGGTGGTTTCTATCTTTTTTGTAATTATGCTGTCTATTGTTTCCAGCCAAATGTTTTTTTCTTTTTAATGCCTTAAGTTTTATTTTTTGAACTTGCACTTTTGCAATTTCGTTAAATTTTTCACAATTTAGTGATATATGTAATTTATGTAAGTTTACTGTTATTTATTTTCATTTTAAATAGTTTGAGGAAATAAAAATGTGATTTACTTCAAAAAGAAAATAAACAGCATAGCTTTTTCTCTATGCGGCATCTGCACCACACCTCATGCGGTATCTTACCCAGCACATAAAAAATGATGTAAGAAAAGGACATTTGGGAAAATAATTATGCTTGCTTTATTAAGAGAGCTTTAACTTGTTTAACATAGAAATTTGATTCTAAAGGGTTTGATTAATGATTTCTGGTACTTAGTTTGTTATTTTTAGCTTTATTGTACATTTTAAAAGAAGAAAAGTAAAACTGCGGCATCTGTCCCCACTTTATTATATGTAAAAATAACAATTTAAATACTTATGTTACTTATGTATTTTTTTTCTCCGGACCTCGATAAAATTTTCAAAAGTCTTCGGACCGCACTTGAAATTACTTGCCGACTCTTGATATAAGCATTGGTTGAACAAGAAGTTCTACCGTTTAATTAACATTTTTTTTTTAAATAAAATGATGAAGAACATTTTAATCTTACTTTTCTTTTCTAGTAGTATGTCTTGTTATTATAAATAATTAGTACCAGGTAGACCGATCCTCCCTCGGTAGTTTTTCTTTGTTTTCAAGTTTATTTAACTCAATCTGTTTTTTTATGCATGGAATTTTGCAATAAATTTTTAACCAACTTCCTGATAGGCTATAATTATACAGGGTGTCCGGTCTCAACGGTATCCAATGGCTAATTCCTAAACCGTTAGTCATAGACATATAGTTCCAATCACAAAAATGTTTTAAATCAAATAAAGAAATATTTTAAAAGGAATTTGGGTCAATGAAAGCATTTTTTAAAAAATACGAAATTTGAATTTTTATACGGTCCTTGGGTACTATAAGTTATATTTAGTAAAATTTTCCTTTTACACTGGCAAGTAATACAAAAAAAGCCCCGTTATTCTACGATTAAAATTGACCGAGTAATAGCTGTTTAAAGTTGGGCCCTATTTTTTGCAGCAAATTGGGGGGGTCATTCACAAATTTAGTTGAAATATAATTTCGCCAGATATATTAAAAAATGGTTGAGAGTAAAATTTATATTGCAATATAAATTTGAAATCTTTAATCATTCTGTCATATTAATGCAAAATATACAATTTGTAATAGACATTTAAGAAGAAAGAAAAAACAGAATTTTTGTTAAATAAAATTATGCTAAATTAACAGCCTCAATTTTTTACAAAATGATACGTATTTTAGAATATTATTAGATTGCACTAGCCTGCAAAAGTTGGGTTATGTCATGCTTCTTAGTTTTTGATAATTGATTCTTATGTATTCTGTACCGCTAAATCCGAAATTGACCTTCATTTTTAACCATCTCATCAGGATTTTTCGCAAATTGCAAATTTCAAAGTTAAAAAGTTCAAAGTTAAAATTGAATCTCCTCCCCCATCTCATCGGACCACTCAGCTCATTAGCTGTAAGAATCCCAGGATAAACAAAAATATCAAATAAATTATTGAATAAAATAAAATAAGATAAAATAAAATAAAAAAAGTTTTACATATGTTTTATAGTATGAGATTTTCGCTATACTTTAACTTACACATTTACGATTTGCAAAAAAATTCTAACGTGATGGTTAAAAATGAAGGTCATTCTCAGATTCAGTGCTAAAAAGTATGTAAAAATCAATTATCAAAAGTTAAAAAACACAACCATCTCCTCTACTTTATAGTATCCGATTTTTGTTATTCTTTAAATTTGACAATTTATGATTTGCGAAATATCCTGACATGATGGTTAAAAATTAAGGTGATTTTCGGATTCAGTGTTAAAAAATACATAAAAGTTAAAAAAACCCAACAATCGCAGTCTTGTATTATCTAATCTAAAACTTTTTCTTAAACTTCTTGGCGGTAATCTATCCGAATTTTTTTGTGTTATCCTGTAAAATAAGTATAAATGGTAACCATCGAAAATCATAATAATATTAGATTGTAATCGGATTTGCGCCAGTATGTAAAATGTAATCTCGATCGGATATTTGAAAGTGGGTTAAAGTTCGAGTACAAATTTTGAACTGGAAAAACATACATACGATCGTTGAAGTAACATAAAAACTTATAAATATAACAAAATTTTTGTTAAAAGAAATCATAAAAGAAACAGTCAAATCCTGACAAAATAAAACATATGTTATTTTAGCCAATCTGAAACTTAATAAATGTTAACTTAATCGTAATACTTGTACGATTTTTTTCAAAACGCAGATACACATGAAATAAGATCTTCGTATACTTTAAGCACTTTGTATGTGACCCCTGAAAGTCAAGCCGAACTCGTTTGTTTTTAGAGCAGAAAAGTGGCATAAGTCATACATTTTTAAGTTTCATAACTCGCTCAATTTTAGCGCTATAAGAATGGGACTTTTTTTGTCTTACTTGTCAGTGTAATAGGAAAATTTTACTAAATATAACTTATAGGAACGGGGATGCCGTATAAAAACTTAAATTTCGCATTTTTTTAAGAAAAGCTTTTATTGACCCAAATCGCTTTTAAAATAATTCTTTACCTGATTTAAAACATTTTTGTAATTGGAACTATATGTCTATGACTAAAGGTTTAGGACATTGGACACTGTTGAGACCGGACACCCTGTATAAATTATGACCAATGGTGTGTTTCCGATGATAATACAACAACACCATTTTAATATTTTTACGACCTAAATATAAATTAATTCATTAATAATAAGGGATTTTTCAATTAGGCGGCCACAGGTGATAAATCGCCAAATATTCTCTGTAACTCGTGTAATTATATGGGAGTTGAAAAATGATGGATTTAATTATGTGTCAATAAATGCTCGCCAAAATATGCCAGAGCGCTGTGAAACGGCAACAGTGAAATATATTAAAGAGTTAAAAAGTAGAAGCCAATAAATAAAAAAATACGCTTTTATCAATTAATAATTAAATATCAATAAACTTACGATTACATTATGAAAAATAAATTTAAAAGACTAAAAAGATAATTTAAATTTTTTTTTCTGGGTCTCTTTTGTTGGTAAATAAACAGAGCAAAAAGTATATATTTTTAATAAATTCCTTGTCTTGAGCTTTGTAGAAAACGTGAAAAGAAAAGCAGTGAATTTTTCCTAATCGAGGTCGTAAAAACAAATACAGTAGAACCTCGATTATTCGAAGTAATTGGGACCGACCCTCTTTCGGAAAATCGAAATTTTCGGATAATCGAGAATGCTTCAATTTTAAGATTAAGGAGAAAGATTTGGGCTATTTTTTATTATGATAACATGTGCTTAATAAAAAATAAAGCAATAACAAAATAGAAACGAGAATAAATTACCTTAATTTTAATTTTGCTATTTGAAACTCTATCACGAAGTTTTTCAATATTATTAGTTCACGAGTATCGCAGTCATTCTGTTGCTCCAGCCATGCCAAACATTTTACAAAACGTTCAAAAGCTTTCAGAATTGCTAATTTGTTCATTTTCTTCGTTCCACTCCGCAGCTTACGGTAGCTCAAGTTAAGTTCAAAGGAACTCTAAGAAAGGGGATCGAAAATAAATGTACTCGTAGTTCGGAATGGACCGCTTACACACAAGGAATATGATAGTTAAGAAAAAAAAAAAAAAAAAAAAAAAAAAAAAAAAAACCCTTGAAAATGGATTTTGCACACAAGGAATGTGATAGTAAAAGAAAAAAGAAATCTTTAAAAATGGATTTCGGTTAACCGAGAGTTTTGATTAAAAGAGTTTTGGATAAAAGAGGTTCTGCTGTACTGCGTTTATTCATTTTTAAATGTGAATGTTCGAAAATTCCGGTGAGTTGTACACATTACAGCAAAACAATTAGTAGCCAATAAATAGGGTTAAAAAGTACCCTTTAAAACATCAAAAAATCGTTTTTAATAGATTGAATTAAAATTTGATTCGTTTGAAACATTTTTATTGAATTCCCCTTCAAAAAGTCCTTTTTGAAGGGAAATTATTTCCAAAACAGTTTGAGCTGTTTTTATATAAGGCGATAATTTTACCTTCAACTAGCAGGCTTCACCCGCTACGTTGGTCATTTTCTTTAACTGAACCTTGAATCAAACGAAATAGATCGGTGAAATTGACTTTTTTAAAGCAATATGGACCTTTAATTGCAATGTCCTTCAGCTTTATTGAAAACGATATGAACGCCATTACGCTATTATATTATTTTCTAATGTCTCAGTCAAAATTTGGGCTGTTAAGGACCAACTTGTTTAGTTGACCATAATTATTTAATAAGGAATAATAGAACGATTTGCAATATACTAAAACCATGCCTAAGAAATTATCTAACTAACAATGCAAGCCTCATCAAAATACGTTTAATAGAACTTTTAGGTAGATTTCGTATGAAATACTACCTATTGGGATCTTTCCTATGTTGGAATTTCTGAAAAAGTTTTGCAGATCTACACCGATCATGACCCCTAGAACCCAAAACCACCCTCAGTAAAAAAACTTTATATATCTATCTATCTATATATATATATATACACACACACATATATATATATATCACTTTCTTCTGGACACGATAACTTTCGTAATTTTGCACCAATCTCTTCCAAACTGATACATAAAATCAAAGGGCATAAAATCTGGGTCAAGTTCGTTAATGGGCAAAATCGGAGCAAGGGGTTGGAAATAGGGAGGGGTTTTGTGAAAACCGAAAACCCCCCATAACTTCTTAATTTTTGTACATATCAAATCAGTTTAAAGTTTTTATTACTTCTAAAAATAGGGCCAAAATTTTATGTATCACAAATTTTTGATAAAGTTAAAAATGGGCTCAAGGGGCGCAAAAAATAGGGTTTTGGGGAGAAAAAAATTCATAACTTCGTCAATTCTCAAGATATCAATTCCAATTAATTTTATTATAAATCTCCTTAATATTATCTACAACTTTTATATTCACAAGTTTTTGATAGGACCAATTCGTACCGCAAAAAAAATTTAAAACGAAAACCAAAAGGGGGTTTGAAGAAGAAAAAAATCCATAACTCCGTCAATTCAAAAGATATAAAATCCCCATGAATTTATCATATATCTTCTTAATATTGTCTACAACATCTACATAGACATGTTTTGGATAGGACTATGCATACATAGCGGTTGAAGAATAAAATCATCTTAGTAAGGGTGTATTCAAATCCAAACAGCTTATTTTCTGGCTCATTTTACAATTAATTTTTGCTCTCAAAGGCTTCCAATTGGTACGTTTTCTTACTCAGAAACTATATAATGTACCGTAATGGTCGATTTTTTAATGGAGGCAGAATATATTTTTAAAAATGCTGTTAAAAAGGGCATTTTGAACCGAATTTATCGAAGCGGATTGTGTTGGAAAAATCATTGTATTAAGGATGCACTCAAATCCAAACTGCTTATTTTCTGACTCATTTTTAAATTCATTTTTGCTCTCAAACGCATTTAATTGGTAGATTCGCTTATTCAGAACTATTATTCAGAACTATTCAGAACTATGAACTATTAACTATATAATGTACCGTAATGATCGATTTTTTGATAGAGGCAGAATATATTTCAAAAAATGATATCAAAGTGGGCATTTTGAACGGAATTTCCCGAAGCGATTGTGTTGTCCTTCTGAGAAAATAATTGTTTATATATCAAGTTTTAATTAATTGAACAAAAAATAAAAACACAGGTCGCTCATAAATCTCTTCAAAAATCACGTCAGTAAGTCTCATATTTTTTTTTTTTTAATTAAAAATGAATCTGGAATTATGCCAGAAAATTTCGAGTTGTTGATCATGGAAAAGTATTTTTTTTTAATACCGCCCTAACATGATTCTGATAAAACCAGCTATTATATAAAAATGAAATAAAAACTCGTCAAAAGCGGCCAGATAAAATTGTTAAAGTGGATTTATCTCTAATCATGATTTAGTTTTTGTTTGTGAAATATGTATATTTGACTTCGAAATCTACCTCTGCCTGTAGGCCGGGCCGGCAGGGATTTTTTTTAAAAGGTGTAAATCCGCTTTTGTAATTCAGTTTACTTGATTATAGAACTTTCCCTCATAATTCGATAACTAAGCAATATATAACGATATGCAATATACCAAAACCTGCTCTAAACATTTATCTAACAGCGTAAGGCGCATCAAAATCCATTCAGCAGAACTGAAATTATAAGCGAACGGAGCGAAATTCTCATTTGTTTTATATATAGGTCATTCTCCCAAAAGTGTAAATTTTCAAATCAAATTTTTCCCGTAAAAAAATTTTGTTTTTCAAGAAAAATGTTATGATTTTTAGAAACTTATCACTTACTGAAAGTAAAAATCAGCAATGGCCCAGCTACAATGTGTTTATTTTTTTTTCAGAAACACAATTTTTTTATTAACATCATTCACGGAGATGAACTTTATGCTATAGTTATGCTTGCGTAGTGCGACAAAGCATAAAAATATATTTATTCTATTAGATATACAGGGTGTTTATAAAGTCCCGGACCCATTTTGATGTTTAATAACTCATAAAATAATAAAGATAGATTAAAATTAATAACATAAATGGTTAAATCGACTCAAAAAGTGTCGTGACCCTTGTCAATGAACTTCCACGTGTGCCCCCTCCTTCGTCGCACGGATAATATCAAGTCGATAGTCAATTTCACGCCAGGTAGCGGCAAGTATGTCGGCATCCACAGAGGCTATTGCGGTTGTAATTCTGGCTTTTAAGTCATCAATGTTCGACACTCTCCTCCTGTAAACATGTTGGAAAACTTCGTATTTCCACAACTAGAAGAGCTTCAGCCACATGTCATTTTGCAACAAGATGGTGCACCACCTCATTGGGGTACCATCGTTCGTACTTCTTTGAATGACCATTTTCAGGAAGATGGATTGGGCGAGGAGGTCCAATTCCTTGGCCACCCAAATCACCTGATATAACGCCGCTGGACTTTTTCCTTTGGGGATTTGTAAAGGACAATGTTTACAAGAGGAGAGTGTCGAACATTGATGACTTAAAAGCCAGAATTACAACAGCAATAGCCTCTGTGGATGCCGACATGCTTGCCGCTACCTGGCGTGAAATTGACTATCGACTTGATATTCTCCGTACGACGAAGGAGGGGGCACTCGTGAAAGTTCATTGACAAGGGTCATGAAACTTTTTGAGTCTATCTAACCATTTATGTTATTAATTTTAATCTATCTTTATTATTTTATAAGTTATTAAACATCAAAATGGGTCCGGGACTTTAACCAAGGATCAATTCTATGTAAGATGAATAATGAATGAATATAAAAAACCACAAGAATGCATAATGAGTTTATTTGGTACATATGTAAGTAAGTATGAGTAATTAGCCTTAATTACGTCCACTAATAACCATATCACAAAATATATTCGAAACGGAAAAGTCAAAACATATATTAAAATATTTATTTGCTTAAAAGACGTTTCTAAAAACACATTAAAAGTAAATTAAAAATATTATACATTGTATTTGTAATTTCTGTTATACATTCTGATGACGACTCAGTGAAGGAGTTGAAACATGTCAATATAGGTTTTTAATTTACTTTTAATGTGTTTTTAGTAACGTCTTTTCAGCAAATATATATTTTAATATATGTTTTGACTTTTCCGTTTGGAATATATATTGTGAATTTATTTGGAATGAATATAAAAAAAAACCCACAACAAATTGATCTGCTATCTGGAGCTACTTATCATCACCCATCTTTTATATGTTATTCAATTCTTCTCTTTTAAAGTTTTAAAACAATCTTTTTTTATTTACAGTCATTGTAAATTCTTGTTAAGCATTTTCGCTGAAATCTACATTTTCAAAATTAAGAGATTCACGGACGTGATAATCACGGAAGTGAGGAAAATGCTCTAAATATTAACCTACATATTTATTTATTATTTTTTTTTTTTGAGATTTTTTTTTTGTTTTGTTTTGTTTTGTTTATTAAATCAACATCTGATGATATAATTACATAAGCAATATATAAGCAAATATCTTACAAGGGAATCACTTTTGGTGTTTCTCGCACCTAGCATTGAGACCTGGTGCATTTTAAAGCCCTATATTACGAATTTTGAGAATCGATAAAATTTTTCTGTTAAAATAATATTTCTTGATCATACAGCAGCATAACTTTCTGAAAATGCAATTTTCGAGACCACTTATCGGACTATTAACATTGAATTTTTTTAAAGAAAAGCATTTAAAAATAAAAATTAGTTAATAATAAGTATAAAATATTGAAAAAATTTTGAAAATTCCTTCAAAAACCCACGAATTTGATTTTGAAAAATTGCAACTTTATATTCATATTTTTGACGGGGAAACAGTTGGCGTTTATTTTCAAAAGTAGATCTATGCGGCAACTCTAGCCAAATGTCATAGCTGAATTTGTAATAGCTAGAAATTGCAATGTCCGACCTATTTCGCCACAGTAATTTTTCTAAATTGTGTAAAAATATTAATTTACTTTATGATTACTTTTACCGAAGGACCATTTAATACAGCAACATTTCATTTTAAACATTCGAAACTTTATTTCATTCTATTTCAAAAGAAAATAGTTTGCTTATTTTGTATTTCACTAAAAAATAGTTTTCAATGATCTTCGAAGCTTTTATAGAATTACAGTTATTACTTATATATTTATCGTCTGCATAGAAAAAAAATAAAAACCTAATATTTGTTTCTTATGCTATCAATTATTAAAAAAAATTGCAATCTGATATAATTCTAATAATATGTTCTGTACATTTTCTCTTTGGATAAAGCGGGCGGAAAAATTGTAGCGCCATATTGGGCGACTTAACTCACTTTTGGAATGAAATAAACAAATAAATATGTAATAATAAAAAATTAAAAGTATAAAAAAGTATATAAAATATTATTTTAACACATACATTTTTTCGGTTCTCTAACTTTTATGTATAGGCTTACAAATCGCACCAGGTCTCGATGCTAGATGCGAGCAACACCAAAAGTGGTTCCCTTGTTAGTGTTGATTTAGTCACCTTGAATTACAGTTCAGGGATGTGAATTTTTTATAACAAATTCTAATACCTGGGTATAAAAACAAATTTTTGACTTATAATTTAACAACAGTAAACATACTGGCTAACTTTAGCATCATGGGAAACAAAATCTGATGATAATTTTGCCATTTTTTAACATTAAAATGCTACTTAATGTTTAGTTCATGGAGGTGAGAATTTATTATGTGACGCTCATTTTCGTACTCAAAAAACAAACAAAAATACAAAGAAAGTAATTAACTATGCTAAGTTACTTTGCTCTTGAGATAGTAGTAGCTAGAATAATAATTATTTAACTATTTTATTTTCAATTAAATAAGTAATCAATCATTTTCCATAGTAACATTGGTTGTGTGACATGACACGGGGGGTGAGATTTCACATACTGTGTACTAAGAAATAAAAAATATAAAGTAATTATAAAAAAAGTATGCACACTACACATTTAGTCTTCTTTCACTTTCAACAGAAAACATAAATTAATTAAAAAATGTTCATGTTAAATACTGAAAAGGCTTTGTGACTGGAATAGTACACTTTTTGGAGAATGACCCATGTGCATAGTAGATAATCAGCTGATCTGATTATTATAGAATTTTCCCCATAATTCTATAATTAAACAACGTATAACTACATGCAACATACTTAAATCTTCCCTGAAAATTTATCTAACTAACAGTAGCAACAAAATCCCTCGAGCAGAACTCGAGTTATACGCAAGCCAGAACAAAATTTCCATTTGTATTTTACATGTATAATAGAGATCAATTTTCCCAATACGGTGATTTTGGTCACTGTGCGCATGATTTCTAAAAAATGGTTGTCTAGAATTTCATGAAACTTTGACTGTAGGTATAAATCTTATAGATGCACAAAATAAGTTTCAAAATTGTGAATATTTTTATAAAATAAACTCAAAATTGTGAGGGTTTTTTTGTAATTTTTTTTCTGAAGAACTAATCATTATGTTTTTTCCAGTGTATATCACTTTAAATACATATTATATATCTAGTCAGTAAAAAAAAATTCTCACTGTGACATTTACGAGGGCAAGTCAGTAAGTAGGCCACAAAAGCCAATAAAAAAAGGGAAATCAAGACAGGTACTTAAAGATATGTTTATTTCTCTATAATAGTCATTTAGTACATTGATGCATTTGTCCCATCTCTTTATGAGTTTTATAATACCTGATGCATAAAAGTCTTTGGACTGCAATCTCAGCCATCTGTGTACCCCAGATTCAACATCTGCATCAGTCGGTTATAGGCTAAACCATGTGAACACCCTGTTGCAGTTACTGATGCTGTCTATTATTGTTCGCCTGTCAGATCTAACCATTTCCTCAACCTTCCGCACTGTTTCTTCTGTCTCAATCTCAACAGGACGACCACTTCGTTCTTCGTCAACAACTTTTGAACGCCCCTGCTCATCTTGTACAACTGTTGTCTCATAAATTCGAAATTGACATCTTACAGTTGGACAGTGCATAATTCTGACACCTGTTGGCATATTTGTAAACAATTTACTAATAATTTCCGGCCTCTCATATCGGTTTGTGACCTACTTACTGATTTTCCCTCGTAAATTATGAAAAATGCATCATAATGAGAATTCATTTATTAAAAAAGCATTAAATTTCAAATTAAATAAAACACTTTATATGCATCTAGTCTCTTTTTCAGAACATAAACTTTTAGAATACAATAACTTTTACTGTAGGTTTAAAGTTTTATATACAAAAGCTAATAAAATTTGGAGTAATTGCCCAGGTTAGGGTTACTTATGCGTATAATTGATCAGATTAAGCGGACAAGGGACATTCAATCTCATTTTTTTAAATTTCACTTTAAATACTATTCAAGGGCACACCATATGCATTATAGCATATATTTATTACACAAGAAATTAAAAAAAAACATTAGGTAAAAATAAGAAATTTTCTTGAATATTTTAAGCGTTATGAAGAACTTTTCAAAATGCCCCATGCGCATTCCATATCAATTAAAATCCCCAATATTTTTTATGCAAATTTGGTTTATATATACAAATAAAACTGTGCTTCGAATTTTATATATTTGGATATAACGGTAGGAAAAAAAAAAAAAAAAAAAAAAAAAAAAAAAAAAAAAACTTTTTTTTTTTTCTAAATTTTATGAAATTTCCAGCATTTTTGCATCATATTTCTGCAATTACCGGGTATCTCAAAAATGACTGATGGGTTTTAAAATTCAATAAGTTGCAAACGGTGACAGATATTAAAAAAATTCTTGAAGGAGTGTTATGTAAGATGTCAGGAGTTTTTATGCTGTGATTCTCAGTTTTAGTTACAAATAGCATCGATAGCTGGCACTGCAAGCAACAACCGCTAAATCCAGGTTCGATTTTTCGACCTCTCTCATCTTCCATGCGAAAAAAGGAGATTAAAATGTATTGAATGGATCCCGAAGTACCAAAAATCGGGTCTGGACTGAGCACCTATTGTTCTCAGCGCCATCTATTGTTTAAAATTCGAACTAAAATCAAGAATCACAGTACAAAAACTCCTGACATCGTACACAACCCTCCTGCAAGAATTTTTTTTAATATTTGTCACAGTTTGGAAGTTATTGAATTTTAAAATCCATCAGTCATTTTTGGGACACCCGGTAAGTACCTTTAACTTTTCCAATTATATTTAGTTTCAAAAAACTATGCACAGTTTTATTTCTGTGTGTAAACCAAACTGGCATAAAAAATATTGGGGATTTTAATTGATATGGAATGCACATGGGGTATTTCGAAAAGTTTTTCACAACGCTAAAAATATTCAGGAAAATTCCTTATTTTTATCCAATTTTTTTTTTAATTTCTTGTGTGATAAATATATGCCATAATTCATATAGTGTGCCTTGAATAGTATTTAAAGTTAACTTTAAAAGAAAAATAAATGAATGAATGTGAAAGTCCCTAATCCCTTTAAGGACTTTTACTTGAGCGGTAATCGACCCAAAAATTGAAAATTATTTTTGTGCATATTATTATTCTCCAGTTTATTCTAAGCCATTTGCAGAAAACCGCATGCAGATGCGATTGTTTTTCGCAAAGTTACAAGCGTTTGAATTTTGTACACAAACAGTTTTTCGGCCCTTATATACTTTAAGAGGTTCACGCCGGTGCGGTGAGTCACACTCGACTGTCTCAGAGTTGTCAAGTCTCCGGCTTTTTGCACACCACTGTTATTTTAGAGAAAATGTTGTTCTTTTAAATCGTCCAATTGTTCTAATTAAATAAAACAACATTTTCTGTATTAAAATACTGGTATACAAAAGGCGGAGACTTGCCAGCTCTCAGACAGTCGAGCGTGACCCACCGCGCCGGCGTGAACGTGTTAAATCCATGTTTCTCAAAACTGATTTTCCAACATTTTTATATTTTTAAAACACTCCATGCATCATAATTTTTTATCAAAATTCATGAAATTAATAAGGGCGAATCCTGATATTGCTTACAAAGAAACTGTGCATGCATTTTAAAATTATTCTTCATTAAGATAATTAAATTTGATTTTTAGCTTAAAGGCAAAATTTTGATGAAAATCGATATCGAATTCAGAAAAAAATCTCTAAAGAATTAAGTATTCAGGGGATTAAAAAATCGATACACAGATTTGTTTTTAATAGAGTTTTAAGTTATTAAAATACCAATTCGAGGAAATATCTCAAAAATTATGACGCATGGAGCACTTTAACCCTTAAATGCCTGATTTTTCCAAAATCATTGTGTTAATGTTTTTCGGCTTTCTTTTTTTAAATAAATCATGGGAAAAATACTTTAAAAAATCATATTTTGTTTGAAGTATAGTTTACGGTTAAAAAACAGTTTGTTACTAATCGGCAATACCGGTGTTTAATTGAAAAAATAATTTCCCTTGATAAAATTCTATAATATTAAACACACAAGAATTTTAGGAACTATAATAAGAAATAAATTTTACTTGCTCACTGCAGGCCAAAATAGGGTATTTCGCAAGCTTCCAAACAAAACAAAAAGACAAGTAGCAACAATTGAAAAATTAAATCTATCTTTATTCTTAAACGGCACAAGTGTTGCCATCTACATGTTGAAAATCAATTTAATAATATTTTCAGAATGTATTTTATTGGCAACATTAGGCATTATACTTTCAATATTATTCTAATAGTATTTTAGAGCCTAAATTGGGTATGCTGCCGAAAAGCAACACCAGGGATTTAAGGGTTAAAATTTCGTTTTAAAATTTGAATTAAAAAAACCCTTAAAATTATAATACGATTGAAAATTTCTTTTAAGGTGGTTTATATACTTATGGTGAAATGTATATTTTCGCAAAATTTATATCTGTATGATGAAAAAAAAAATAATAATAATTTTTAACATCCACCACCCTTTTAAGCAGACAAGGGATCTTCAATCTCATTTTTTTTCACTTTAAATACTAATTAATGACTCACTATATGAATTATGGCATATATTTATCACACAAGAAATTTAAAAAAAATGGGGGTGGGGTGGAATAAGAAATTTTGCTGAATATTTTAAGTGTTATGAAGAACTTTTCAAAATGCCCCATGCGCATTCCATATCAATTAAAATCCCCAATATTTTTTATGCCAGTTTGGTTTACATATACAACTAAAACTGTGCATTGTTTTTTTAACTAAATATAATTGGAAATGTTGAAGGCAATTAAGTGTCGAAATATGATTTAAAAATGCTGAAAAATTCATAAAATTTAGAAAATATTTTTTTTTCTTACCTTCATATTCAAATATATAAAATTCACTGTAGGAAAATTCCTTAATTTTCTCCAAACAATTTTTTCTTTATTTGTTGTTTGATAAATATATGCCATAATTCATATAATGAGCTCTTGAATTATTTGAAGTGGAATTTTTAAAAATATAAATATGAGTTTGAAGGTCTCCTGTCCTCTAGAAAGATTCCTGACCGCTTAACAGCACAAGTATAAATAAATAAATCTGCGATCATAAAAATAACATAATAAATCACTATTTTGTTAAACTCACCATTCACGTCACCATCATTGTGATATACCGTTATTTAGTCACACATAAAATTTTTCTGACACATAAAATGTAATACGAAACACGCCCAGTAAACTTGAATGGGTTTACTTCTATTTTGAAAGCTCTTAGATGTTACACGAAATTCACTATATTCCCATAGGCATAGAATAGAAATGAATTCTAAAGTACCAAATGTTAAGTTTATACTTGGCACTTTAACAACAGTTAATGTTCCTTCCTCCATTTATAGAACTGCTTTCCAGTATTCATTTATCTAGAGATATATATTTCTGTCCTTATTCAAGTGTTTTGTTTAAAATGTATTCTCCTCAATGGAAAATCATCTATAGTGGATTTCAATTTCATATTATGCAGTTTCTCTTCGTTTTACCACTAGCAGAATATATCTCCAGAATATATTTCCTATTTTCGAAAAAAATAATAAAAATTGGAAAATTTTATTTAAATGTGCACTTTTTATTAAAGACAATAAATAAACACTTTTAATAACAGGCAATATTTCATTAAAGCAAAAGCGCGCTCCATATTTAAAAGAAATCGAGTCAAATCAGCGCCGCCTAGATAGGAGAAAGCCCCGACAGACATGCTTTGTTAACAGCACAAGTATAAATAGTGTAAATTTTTAGTAAATTATTATTTACTAATAATTATACTAACTATTATTATGAGTACAGTAGAACCTCTTTTATCCGAAACTCTCGGTTAACCGAAATCCATTTTTAAAGTGTTTTTTTACTATCACATTTTTAGTGTGCAAAATCCATTTTGAAAGCTTTTTTTTAATTTTAACTATCATATTCCTTCAGTACAAGCGGTCCTTTCCGAATTACGAGTACATATGAATATTTTCGATCCCCTTTCTTGGAGTTCCTTTGAATTTAACTTGAGCTCCCGTAAGTTGCGGAATGAAACGAAGAAAGCTAACAAATGAGCAATTATGAAGCTTTTGAATGTCTTGCAAAAGGTTTGGCATGGCTGGAGCAGCAGAAAGACTGTTATAATGATGAACTAATAATATTAAAAAACTCCGTGATAGAGCTTCAAAGCAAAGGAAATCGAAACTGTGACAAAAAAAACATTTTTTCAAACCCTTGTGATAAAATTAAAAGGTACTTAATTCCAAAATTAAAATTCAGGTAATTTATTCTTTTTTCTATTTTGCTATTGCTTTATTTTTATTAAGCACTAGTTACCATAATAAAAAATATTTCACATATTTCTCCTTAATCTTAAAATGAAAGCATTATCGATTATCCGAAAATTTCGATTTTCCGAAAGAGGTCGGTCCCAATTACTTCGGATAATCGAGGTTCTACTGTAGTTAATTATTATTTCTATTATTAGTAGTAAATTATTATTTACTAATAATTATATTAACTATTATTAGTAGTAGTAAATTATTATTTACTAATAATAATTAATAATTCCACGAGGCAATGAAATCGAAACACGTAAGCTGTTAGAACTTTTTTATTTGTTTTCCCTGTTTCGTGTGACGTTTCATGACATCATGACGAAGCGTGTGAAAGCTTTCTCCCTTATCTAGGGAGCGTTTGTCAAACTGGGTAAAACGGTGGTTCTTTCTTCGATTATAAAACTACTTTATAATAATAATTTATCTGTAGATATGCATTTCTGCTCTCATTCTAATGCTTGTTTTTCAATTCTTTACGATACATGGGTGGTCCAATAATTATTGCCCCTAGTGTATATAAAATGTTTGTACTGCGGTGGTTGTTGTGGAATATCGATGCCTAATGTCTTAAATGCCTATATGCTCAATTTCAGAACCGTAGCTTCTATATTCACATAGTTTGGAGGGAGAAGTGAAAGGGGGGGGAGTGAAGGTGAAAGGCTCGGTTCTAGCTTATGAGGCTAGATTTGTGACAGTGGATGAGACGTAACTACTGTCGTTTGGACTCTGGATCATAGTGGTGTAGACACATCTCATCTACTGTCACAAATGTAGCCTCATAAGCTTCAAACCAGTATTTTCACCCTCCCCCCCCCCACCACCTCTCCTTAAAAACTTCCTCAAAAATATCTTTAAAACTTCACCCCTCCCTCCAAAACTGTTAATATAGCCGCTACGGTTCTGAAACTGAGCATATAGGCATTTAAGACATTAGGCTTCGATTTTCCACATCAACCATCGCAGTAATAATATTTTATGTACACTAGGGACAATAATTATTGAACCACCCACTTATTTAGTAAATTGCATTTGGTAAATTTCATTTTAATCCATTTTATTAACTTTAGACTCTTAGAAGTCAATGATCACAATTGAAGTCATCATGGATCAGGTTTACCCGACATAATATTCTGTTTGAACTCAACCTGAACCCGAAAAAAGGCTTTTCCTATCCCCGAAAACCCACCAGAACTTGACAAAATATTTTTTGTGTGTCCCGAAGTTCGACTCAAACCCAAAATACTTGAACCCAACCCGACTCGAAACCTTAAATCAAAGACATTCAATCCATATTTTATTGCAATTATGGAAAAATAATCATCAATAGTATCTCTATTTTCGTCTTTTTTCTGGAGAAATGAACATATTATGTTCATCCATACTCACATATGTCTTTTATGTCACTCATCATTCTGTACGTTTTTATCAAAAATCAGGTTATCCCGAACTCGAGACGCTACAGTCGAATCCAAACCTGAAATAGACCAGAATCAGATTTAATTGGAGTCAACCAGATCCAACGCAAAAAGAAACTACTTATACTTTAGCTCCAAACCGATCGGACCTGAATTGCTGATGAATTTGGGTTACCCAATCCGATAAAGGACTTTAGCCACAATTGGAAATGTCAAATTAAAAAATTAAATTTATGAAAATTAAATTTAATATCGGATGATTATAAAAAAAAAAATCAGTTACAATTGACGGTAAATTCGTAAACGTATATACATACATATAGATATATACAGGGTGCAATATGTTATCTATCGCCGACCTTTAATTTCTCAACCGTTGGTCGCGGACATATAGTTCCAAATACAAAAACGTTTCAAATGAGGTAAATATTCATGTTGTGGCATGATTAAAAGTAAAAAATCAATTTTATAAAAATTACGAAATCTAACTTTTTATACTGTCCCCCAGTCCCTGTAGTTATATTCAGTAAAATTTTACACATATCATAACAGATATAACACAAGAAGTTTGACATCTGTACTACAAAAATTGATACAGTTATTAAATTTCAAAGTTTGAGATTTTTGCACATGATTTTGTCTTTCATTGAGGGATCAGTTAAACGATGAATTAAAGTAATTCGAGATCAAAATCAGGGTGCAATTCCTCTGCCATTTATCTAGTCCTTAGTGAGTACGTTTTATTTTCCGGTTGTCGATTCTACATACTTTGACATTTGAATGTTGTTCGACCCATAAAAGTTAACTCAAATTTTTAGAGGAAATAACCCTCTTTGGTGATTCCCTGATTTGGCGATACTGGCTAAAAGAGGTTTCGCCATAAAAAGGGCATTGTACCCTGACTTTGATCTCGAATTACTTTAATTCATCTTTTAACTAATCCCTCTATGAAAGACAAAATCATGTGCAAAATTCGCATTGTGTTTATATCTCTTATGATATGTGTAAACTTTTACTAAATGTAATTACTAATCTTTTACTAACTGTATCAATTTTTGTAGTACAGATGTCAAACTTTTTGTGTTATATCTGTTATGATATGTGTAAAATTTTACTGAATATAACTACAGGGACTGGAGACTGTATAAAAAGTTAGATTTCGTAATTTTTATAAAATTGATTTTTTACTTTAAATAATGCCACAACATGAATATTTAGCTCATTTGAAAAGCTTTTGTAATTGGAACTATATGCCTACGGCCAACGGTTGAGAAATTAAAGGTCGGCGATAGATAACATATTGCACCCTGTATAATACATTTTTGTAATGGATGGTGACACGGTACATTTACATGTATAATTGAGTAGTTATATTTATAAATTTATTAATTCAAGTTAAATCTATTTATTTTCTTTAATAAATTAATAAGGTTAATGATTAACTTGTACACTGGTGTCCAAAATTATGGACCAGTCACAAAATGCTAATTTTCAAGTACACGAATACTCAAAAGGAAATAATATACACTAGTTTCCAAAAATTAAGGAAAAACATCAAAAGTAGCGATTACTCAAAATGTCACAAGTAGATTTTAATAAAACTGAGCCACAATGTACAACACATAGTAAGGTATAAAATAGCATTAAAAGAAATTACCCGGCTATTGTGGTGCTTCGGAAATTAACACAATTGTAAAATAAACAAAATAAATGAGTCAGTTTGGTATAGGAAAAGTACTTTTAATATGAAGTATGATCACCCGTAGGAGTAATACAGCACATACCGTGATGTGTGATACTGTCAATTATGCGATCGATAAGTTCGCTGGGAAGTGCGAGCCATTGCTCTTGTAAAGCAGTTGTAAGCATGGCAAGGGTCTGGGGAGGGGTATTGAGACCAGCGACACATCTTCCTAAGGCATCCCAAACATGCTCGATGGGATACAAATCCAGTGATCGAGCTGGCCATTCCATGCGCTTAATTGTTTGGTGCTGAAGATAATCTTCTACGATGTGAGCCCAGCGCGGTCTAGCGTTATCGTCCTGTAACAGGAAATCATTAACTATTGCACCGGCATAAGGGCGTACATAAGCATCAAGAATGCCATCTCTATAGACGTGAGCATTTACAGTTCCACGTGGAAAGACATGGAAGTCGGTACGTTCATCCAAAGAGATACCATCACACACAGACACTGCCTCACCCATACGAATCTCTTTTACGAATGTTTGATGGATGATAGCGTGTCCCGTGTTCTTTCCAAATCAATCAATGCCTACTATCGCTTTGGAGGCTGAACTGGAACTCATCCGTCAAGAGAACACGGCTCCATTGATCAGCTGTCCGGTGGACATGTTGACATGCCCGCCTTAAACGTTCCCTCCGGTGACATGAGGTGAGCGGCACACAAATGTCTGGTCGCATCGCATAAAGACCACCTTCATGAAGACTTCTACGCGCAGTAGACTTTCATACCAACCTTCCAGTGGCTGCAGTAAGGGAGAATCTAAGATAAGAAGGTGTTGCTGTTCTATTCATTCGCGCACATAACCGCAAATATCGTCACCGGTGCTTGTCGCAGCTCTTGCCCGTCCTTGGCTAAACCTTCTGGAGGTCGAACGAGTGGTTTGAAATTGTTTCCAAAGCCTATGAACAACAGAAAGACTCAGATTTAGCCATCTGGCAACCTCTGTCTGACTTTGACCTACCTCCAATCTTCCAATAGTTCTATATTGCAGTTATGTGGACAAATGATACCTCGAGGTCATACTAATGAATTGGCTATCTCAATTTTCTTATATCATAATTACAGCGACCCCAGCAGCCGTACTCTCTAGCATGCCTTTTTATGCTCCTCACAGATGACGCAATCCGATTGCAGCGCCACTAATTTTCATTTTGAAATTTTATTCGATATCTTTTAGTTAACAACATATGCAAATTTCATACGGACAGGTTCATTTTTGAACGAGTTATCGCTCTTTTTGCGATTTTTCCTTAATTTCTGGAAACCAGTGTAATTCGAATAATTACTATCTCTACAGCATAGCTAGTCCATATAACACCTCATTCATGTCTCACATGGTCACAAGGGTCACAGTCGCTACGGTGAAGCAAAAAAATAGGAAATTCCATACATCTCATTATGAGTCTCAAATGACCATTATGTGTGACTCCACTGAGATGTCACTGTGACTGCTACTTTGTGAGGAGTCACCATGTGACTTTACAATGTAGTTACATTGTGACTCTCATGTGACTGTCATCTGCAGACTCAATTTCAAAGTCATTGTGAACTCTGCATTGTGATAAGTTACCAAATAATGTCACATTAAAGCACATGATGACTTTCAAGTGACAGAGAGACTAAAGTGAAGTCACCATTGTGCTCTTTTGTGAAAATTCACCATGTGAATATAATGTGATAGTATTTAGTGACTTATCATAATGCAACGTTCATGATGACTTTGAAATTGAGTCTAAAAATGACAATCACATGAGAATCACAATGTAACTACATTGTACAGTCACCTGGTGACTCGTCACAAAGCAGCAGTCACATTGACGTCTCAGTGGAGTCACATATAGTGATCATTTGAGACTCATAATGAGACGTGTGGAATTTCCTATTTTTTGTTTCACTGTAGTGACTGTGACACTTGTGACTATGTGTGGTATGAATGAGATGCTATATGGACTAGCTGTGCTGTGGGGATAGTAATTATTTGAATTATATTATTTCCTTTTGAGTATTCGCTGTCTTAAAAATTAGCATTTTGTGACTGGTCCTTAATTTTGGACACCAGTGTATTTAAATTTTAGCCCAATGAGGACAATATCTTATTAATTTCTAATACATAGTATATTATATTACATGAGAATAATGTGCATGTTTTAATTATAAATTTTATTCTTTATTCTATCCTCTCTCCCCCCCCCCCCCAAATTAGGTATATTTAATTATTAAGAAAATTTGTGGACACATTTAATGTAGCTAATTAATTTCAAAATTTAATTATTATTATTTTGTTATTATTAATTTCTAAGCATCATAATTTTAATAATTTATTTATTTTTAGTTAATTATATATTTATTTAAGTGATTATGCAGTGTTGTCGCAGTAATTTAAATATTAATATGTTATAGTGAGGTACATTTATTTATGTGAAACATTAATTAGTAAATCATCAACATCACCATTTTCATATTATTTTTACTTAATATATCATTTACTTATTTTTTTAATATAATGGTATAAATTTATTAACAGATTTTTACATATTATTTAATTATCAATTATGTATCTCTAGACAGTATTTGCTTTAAAGCTTAATCCAATAATAGATACCAAATATTTTTTTATTATGTATTACTTTTATTCCAAAACAATATATTTTACTCATAAATTCTAAAGATGAAAGTACTTCATTGATTCCTTGGATAACATGGTGGTATTCATTTTTAAATGATCTATAGAGGGCGCTGGTCACATATATTTAGGTATGAACATGAATATACTGTACATTATTACTCCATGGTCCATCATCATTAAAAAAATTGGCAACATGTGCAAATAATCCCTTATACTTGATTTTATTGATGCCTCATTTCTTGGTTAGAAAGGCTTTCAAATTGATAATGTGTCTTCTATTTCTCAATCTTTTTTAATCATGTTTTATTTTAAATGTATTTGTTTTTCCAATATTTTAATTGGTATGTTTCGGTTAATCTGGAATATCAGCTAGACAACTGTTTCAAGATGAGTCTAAAATTAAAACAATTTTTCACAGAACCTGATGACTCATTAAATAATTTTGATTATTCTTTTGAATCGTTGTTTTTCTTGCAATTTTAACATCCCTTGTAATCTTTTTCCATAGTACCTAACTGCTTGCCATTACCCAAAAAGTGCAACTTTTTTTTATAAAGTTAAATATTGATATGCAATTTTTTCTTCCACTTTAAACTCATTAAAAATGTGTTAAGAAATAGTCAAAGTTTGTTCTCTAATAACTTTTAATATATCTCAATTTTTTTTCTGTTGACATACAAATACAAATCTAAATGGTATTCAATAATACCCGAACTTCCTCTATATATATACAGTGAAACCTGCCTGTGGGACCACCTCCATTATGCGACCATCTCCCTGAACGATCATTTTTTCATGGAACGAAATTTATCCCCATAAGCTCAATACTAATTTTACCTCCATTCAGAGACCATCCCATATGAACTCCCTCCATGAGCGACCAATTTCTTTGAAGAAAATTCTGTTTTTTCCTGGTCGCTTGAAGAAGGTTTTATTAAAAAAATAATTCCGGAGAGCGCGTTATTCATCAAACTTCTAAATAAAGTTTAGTTTTTTATTATTATTATTCCACAGTAAGTTTTAAATGTTTAACCCCTTTGTGCCTCTTCAAGGCAATGAATTTAACTCTGATGACAAATTAAAAATGACGGTCGATAAACTCCCCTGCCCTATTCTGTCAGGAAACTCTCATAGAAATAGATAAATTAAAGAAATTGCGTCATTATTTATTCACGTCCAAAATAAATTGCATTTATTTACTGAACTTCGAAACGACTTAGAAATAAAAGTTATAAAAGATAAAACCGTAAAATCATAGCAGACGTCAATGTATTCTTTTTAATTAATTTTTCAATTAATTTTTCAATTAATTTTTAACAGCGAAATTACGCTTGAAATTATTAAATATTTAAAACGTTTTAAATAATCAATGTATTCATTTTTTAAACTCGTCAGTAATTAACTTATGTAATTAACTTTTATTTTATTATTTAATTTTTTATATGTTTTCCTAATGTTAAAAATAAATTTTAATAACATTAATTTTCACCTTTTTCCAACAGTTAAAATCTAGATTTAAACATGACCTCCATTAAGAGACCACCTCTCGGAGCGATCACTTTTTTGAAACGGAACGTGGTCGCTTTAGCGAGGTTTTACTGTATATGTGCATGTGTGCGTATGTACAGGTATACCATCCTTCGTGCCGTGAATTTTTTTTAGATGCTCCCTCGATTACCGCGGGCAAAATTTTGATTATAGCGCAAAGTACGAAAATACGATCCTTTATTTATTTTTTTTTCCCCACAAGATGACGTCGAAGTTTTTAAAATGAAATTTGCAAAAAAAAATTCAAAAAAGGAAATAACATTAAAAGAATTATAAGAAACTTTTCAAAAATTAGAATTCTTCAGACAGCATTTAATAGATAGAAACTCAGACGATAGTAGAAATATGCAAAAGCACTGAGGATTAGAAAATCAAATTTTGGGGTACCTCGAGTTGTATTCCAAAATGTATAGAAAACTGTGTAATTGGTAAGTTTTTGTTGAAATAAATTAAAATGTATGTAAGTTTGAATTTTTGAAATTGTATAAGAATAAGTTTAACTCAAATTTATGTATTTCAATGTTTCTCGATTTTTACTTTTTAGGTGATTTCATAAGAAACACTACCTATTACATTCGCCCCTCTGTTGGTAGTTCTGAAATATTTTTGCAGATCAATGCCGATCATGACCCCTAGAACCCAAAACCACCCCCAATTGAAAACTTTATATATATATATATATACATACATATGCCAGGTGTCCTAAAAAGGACTAACTGATTTTAAAATTCAATAACTTGCAAACGGTGACAGATATTTAAAAAATTCTTGCAGGAGGGTTATGCATAAGGTCAAAAGTTTTTTTTTACAGTGATTTTCGATTTTAGTTCAAATTACAAACAATAGATAGCGCTGAGATCAATAGACGCTAAATTCAGGCCGAGCCGGCAGGATTTTTTTTTTCTTTCTTTCTTTAATGAGCTCACATGTTTATGAAAATAAGAAAAACTTTCCTTAATATTCCTAATCAAGCTGTAACATGTGCTTTCTAACAGTAATACATTAAAAAATATATCGTTGTACATTATTACATTGTTTATTTACGTATATTAGAAAATTGGCTGTGGAACTATTACAGTTTTTCCATTCAATGTATGTTTCAATTAATGCGGGTTCGATTAGTGCGGTAATGTCGCGGGATTAAGTAGCAGTGCTAATCGAAGAGAAACCTGTATATAGATACATATATAATATAATTAAACTGAATTAAATTATAAATAATGTAATGATCTCTGTAATTATTTTTCGCTTCAATATTTCTGAGTTGCTCATTTTAATTATTCAAATTTGGAATTTTGTTTTTCATAAAAGTTTTGTTGTGTTATTTATAATTTAAATTTGTTACACATTTGGAGTATGCGGGCTTGCCATGCCTTGCGAAACATGTATGGTTTTATGTATCTGTGATACCTCCTTGTTCCTCCCACCTTCTGATGAGCTAGGGCTGTGTGTTTTTTGCGAGTTTTGTTTCTAGTTCTTGTTTCCCATGGTTTTTTTTTAATGCTGTTTTCTTTTTTTTACACCCACTTTTCTTTCAAATTTTCATTGAATTTCATGCTTTTTGCTAAATATTATATTATTTGTTTTCTCGTAAGAGCTGCGTAGCGCCTGGTGCACATAACTGATTTTTTTCTTTTACGCCTTTCAAAGTAATAATGTATACATATATGTATATACAGGGTGTTCATACATATATGTATATACAGGGTGTTCATACATATATGTATATACAGGGTGTTCATACATATATGTATATACAGGGTTTCACTACCAGACAGACAAACTTGCAGGAGGTATAGGGGCACAGAGAGGACTCGGAATCACATAGCAACACTCTAAAAATACGGACTAAAAAACGGGGAGTCTACTGACAATCGAGACGCCAGTACTATTTCCATATTTTAACGGGAAATTTTCCCTCATAAATTCCAGAAAAACGGAAAATTTTCTGTAATTTATGGGGGATACATTTCTGTAAAAATACGGATTTCTGGAATTTATGGGGGGAAATTTCCGTTAAAATACGGAATAGCACTGGCATCTCGATTGCCAGTAGAGTCTCCGTTTTTTAGTCCGTTTTTTTTATAGTGAATGCAGGGTCGGAAATGCAATCCTAACGAGATAGAGGGATAGTTAGTGTCTGAATCATAGTGAAAGCAAATTAACATTTAAAGACCATAATCTTAAACTAAGTCATGGCTTTCCTGATAATAAAGTTCCCCGAAGTTTTCTGCCTATGTGCCTTGTTCTTACCATCTACGGTTTTGCACGTTTGAGGTAGTATGGGCGTTTTGAAATGGCACATCTTGGTTGCTACTGCAAACGTCCGAAACACGCCCGGCGTATTTCAAAACATCCGAGATTCCAGGATCCGAATGTTTCATTTACACATTACGAAACATCGGACAACTTCATTATCAGGAAAGTCACGACTTATTTTAAGCTTATTGTCTTTAAATGTCAATTTTCTATCACTATGATTCAGCCCCTAACAATCCCACCTATTTGTTAGGCTTGCTTTTCCGACCCTGCATTGCTATGTGATTCCAAGTCGTCTCTGTGCCCCCTACACCTCCTGCAAGTTTGTCGGTCTGGTAGTGAAACACCCTATATTTGTATTTTATTTTACAATCAAATTGCATAATCTCCCTTTTTTAAGGCTGTGAAAAAAATCAAAAAAAGAGGGGCATCGAAGAAAGTAAACCTCTTTTTTTAAGTCGAATTAAAAACATGCTGTCCACTGTAAACGTAATAAATCGATAGAAATGCAGTTTTTTTTCCCTTATAAACTAAAGCTTCCCATATCTGGCAAAATGTAAGCATTTTGCTAGTAAGAGGAAGACATAAAGTTGTTCTGGGGATTACGAAAATCTTTTGTGTACAAAGAAAGGATTTTACACAACAATTGTACTTATTCTATGTCCAAACTTACAGAATATTTGTTTTCTACTTCACTATTGATATTTCTAATAATAGATTAATTTTTTTCATGCAAAAAAAGAAGATAAGCGTACAACAAAGAGATAGTTAAATCTGGAGCAAAAAAAAAAAAAAAAAAAAAAACGCTCGCATTCTCTCCCCCTTCCCACACTTTTGTATTCCTCAAAATGCAGTGCTTTTTAACACTTTCCCGTCGAAATTGAAAAGTGTTTATGCATTTGGTTTGTCTGTCTGTCTACGCTCTAATTCACTTAAATATACTCGGATTTTCATGCGATTGATAAAGGTTATTTAGGGTCACCAAAGCATGTTTGGTTTGTATATGAAGTAGATAGAATTAATAGTTCATTTATAGGGACACTCAAAAGAATTCCATTACATTATGATATATAGGGAAAATCCCCAGGGTACTTTAATGAGATTACGCTATTTCAAATGTATTCAAACTGATATAAATCACTGAATTTCACTACGATTACGTTAGAACAGGACATTCATAGCATTTTTTTTTCATTTACAGAGACACACAAAAGAAATCGGTTACAGTACCGTTTTTGAGTAATAATTGCTGGAGTTTGCGTTTTAAAATTCAGTATACACTTTCAAATTTAACTGATTTTTTTTCATGTTACTCGTTATATATAAATTCTATAAACTTATATACAAGGTTGCACAAAAGTATTTACGTACCATTCTCCTCATTAGAGGAAGTTGCGGACTGGGAATTTTCAACTGAGGTATATGTATTTCTTAAGTGAACTAAATTTTGGCATACATAGATACAAATCTATATAACATATACAGGGCTGCTGAAAAAATTCGGATAATTTTCTGATTGTAGATGGGAACAGCTGAAATTGGGTTTTCAAATGTGTTATGCATTTCCATATGGTTGAATTAGATATAACGTTTTAACTTATTAAACGGTGCAGTTTTGTTACATTATTCTGAATGTGTTGGAAAGTGTTTCATAATCTATGCTTGACGCATGATTTTTTTCTTTCTTGTTTTTATTTATTAAGACTTTCCAATATAGTTGAAAAGTGGAATTCAGTTTGTCTGCCTGTCTGGGCGTGCTCTAACTCATGTAAACATACTCGAATTGACATGTAAATTTACATGAAAATGAGGTTCACTATAGAACGTTGAAGATGAAATATATTTTTTTAGTTCATTTACAGAGACACTCAAAAGAATTCCGTTATATTATGGTCTAAGCGGAAAAATCATTTGCGGCGCATTGTATTTAAGCTGCTTTTTATAGATATTTCATTGTAAGGGGGAAACAAGTATTTCTTAATAACATTTCTGTACGTGATAGAAATTACAGTCGGACCTCTATTTAACGAACCTCTATTTTGCGAATTTCTCTATTTAACGAACTTTTTCTTGTGATCTAATTTTTGTTTTCTCCAATCTCTCAAAATATTTCTGAACATTTCAAACTTGTTCTTTCTTTAAACACATTTTATGATGTTCAATGGTCTTGAACTGGTTTTACCAGGCGCCTTCTTTGTCAGCAGTGAGAATTCGGTAAGTACAGAGGACGAAGACGATAATTTAAAAAAATGTGGATACAGATGAGAAAAAAAGATGAAATTAACCATGATGTGCTGATTGATGATTGCATTTAACTTAATTCTGAAATTGAGACCTCGGAAACACTATCCGAATTGGATTTTTTCGACAGTATGAAAAATAAAAACAATACAACAATGAATTGCGATGAAGACGAATATGATGATGATGGAAATGATCATGATGCAGGAATTAGCAAAACTTCGTATGATGAAATGCTAAAATCACTTGAAACAATCCGACGCGGATTATAATTAGAAGAACATACGCATGAAGGGGTTTTTGGTGCATTGCAAAGATGCGAGACGTATTATGAGAGAAAGCACTTTTTAAAAGAAAAAACTCAGGCAAAATTACCAGAGTTTTTCAGAAATTAAATTTAAGGACGCGCATGTTAATGTAGGGTTAAATTTATTTGTTATAATAATAATAAATACGATAATTTCATTAAAATTCGTTAATTTTAATGTAAAACTATTTTTTTTAAACAGATACAGTGTATTCCCAGACAATGTTTTTTTTTTTTTATCCTTGCAGATTTCAAAGATTTAAACACATAGACAAAATGAATTGATGATGGATATCGGAGGGTAAAATAATTAAAACAAATCGATATAATTTATTAAAAAATGCGATTAATTACTTTTAGTAAAAATATTTAGTGTTTATGAATTTAAAATTTGTTTTATGTGGTTTAAAGTATTTTAAAAGATTAATCTCTATTTAACGAATTTTCCATATAACGAACTTTTTTCCAGGATTTAGTGACTTCGTTAAATAGAGGTTCGACTGTATTGCATAATCTATAACTTATGCATGATTTTTCGTTCTGGTTTGATATTGATAGCGTATTCTCAGAGAATGAAATACATTGCAGAAATAAATAGACTACGGTAAAGATATAGACATAGGCATATGTGTATGAATAATTTGTTTCGATATATTTTGTTCTGATCGATTTTTTCTGGTCCATTGAAATGTTCTAAAAAGATTGTGTTAAAATACTGACGTTTAGTTATTTTTAACGTAGAAAAAATGTCGTCTCTTTGAGGCGCGTTTTCCAGGATATTTGAAAGGGTTAAAATTCATGTATTTTAAAACCGATTGCACCATAGATTAGAAGAAGGTTTCAGCTTTAAGAAAATATTTTTAGTTTGTCGGTACCTCTAAAATTATGTCCTGAGGGGCGTTGCTATAAGGGGAAAAACGTTTTTTTCCGAAAAACGACCCTTTTTGAATTTTTTTTTTTTTCCAAAAGGTTACTGCGATATATTTTTTAATTGATTGCAGCATTTGAGACGTAAGAGTATGCCTTTGAGAGTCTTTCAGAATATGTCTTTTTAACTTTAGTGAACGGTTTGGCCGATAGAAGTTATTATATAATGACAAAAAAGCTCCCAAAATTCCTTCTTTTCAATCTTCATTTCCTCCCGATACGTAAATAGGCATCTACGCATGCGCGAGCACTTTTTCCATTTAGAAAGGACATAGGTGAATTATTAATGAGAGTTCTTTGTAATTTTTAATTAATAACTCAGCTAATTATTATAAATAAAAAATTGTGAATCTCAGGTGCACCAGGCCTTGCACAAACCTCACACAAATTTTCAGCCTCGTTTTGTACATTCGGTAGATTTTTCTAGCCATCGCACCCACACGGACCGAAACTTTCTATTATTAGTATACATATATATACGAGTGGGTATCGTGAATTTCTAATTATCACTAGTGAATAATTGAGATATAAACATAAATTTTTTTTCTAAGGCTTCTCTATATAGTCAATATCCAGAGTTATACATTTTTCCCAGCATTTTTTTTAACCTTTCAAAGGCCGTCATTGAAGTACTCTAAAATGGGGGCGGGGAGCCATTGTTGCACCTCATTTGTGGTATCAAACCGACCCCGCAATGTTTGTTTTTTTTTTTTGGGGGGGGGGGGGGATTTGGTTTTTTTTTTAGTTCTGGGAATAAGAAAAAGTAGCTTGGAGGATCGGGCGGGTGTAACCACATCACTTAGATTCCTCAACCGAAACTCTTGATGAGGAGGGGGGGGGGGGGGGGGTAGTGAGCATTCTAGGAACTCAGCGTGCGGAGACCTTTGACATGGGCAGGTCTTCGTGAATTAGTTTTGCACACTTTGCCGTAACTAAGATGAGTCGCATTCATGATCATTTGGAGGTTACTCTCCTGTTTTTTCCTCAATTTCTTCAATTTTGTCTTCCACACCTTGGATCGTCTGTGAGGGACAGGTTGCCAGTTTGAAAATTCCTTTTCCATCTAACTTCTAACAACAGTGTCGTATGATGGACTATCACTTCCATAAGCCGCAAACATTTCAGTGTGAATTTGCCGGGCACTGTATGAGGGGTGGGTTAGGAGTAGCCTCTATCTTCTCCATAATGCGGGTTACTTCAATCTTCAGCTTTCTGAAAACAAACGAATCAACATTAATATCTGTAATTAATAACATTACATACAGAAGGATCAATTAATATGCAGAAAACATTTTTATCCAGATATCTCAATTATTTCCTAGTGATAATTAGAAGGTTACGCTTATATAATAAATGGTAAACACTTTTTAAGCCCTTCACAACGGTGCCGTATAGGGAGAACAAAATGCTTGAACCCACCAGTACTTTTCACAGAAATTTTTTCTTTATCTAATCACACGATTTAAGCGGATTAACGATTTACAGATAAACACGATTAACAGAAAAAAAATCTTTTTGGAAAAATTGTGCCAAAAGGATAAAAGAGGTGCAATTGACGCTTGTTAGGAAGAGGTTCAACAATTTAAAGTAACGGCGACCATTCTGCCATGTAATAATAAAAATGAGGTAAGTCAAGAAATTGCGTCACATATAAATTCTGAACTCCGTTTCTACATAATGAGAGTTTAAATTCAATTTCACATCTTATGTAAACACTCGGCATAACCAAGTATAAGTATTATAGATGCTGCTTGTAAGACATTACAAATGTATGCTTCCTCAAGAGATGCTTTCTCTGTAAATATGAGTACATTTTATTGTGATCTGATCATTATCAATGAATATGCCAATTTCACATATTGATATTATAACTCCTTTGGTACTCAAACTTTATATAAACGCTTAAAATCCTTCAAAATTGAAATAAAATTCTTAAATCTACAAAATGTCTTTTGAATCGTAAGTAGCTGTGACCTTGAATATTTCAAAAGGCATAGATTCCTCTATAAATGACTGCTTTGCTATCAAAATGAGATTAAATTCCTTTTTTCTCATTTTGAGGACATTTCTTTTAAATCTGATATTTAATTCATGATTTTTTTACTTCACATTCCTAACAAGACATAGAACCAACAGAGTGAAAAAAAAATTTTAAATTGTGATATAGGGGAAAGTAGGGTAATGACGCTCAGAAGGGCAATCCCGCTCACCTAATATTTCTAAACAGAATATAATTGAAAACGTGCGATCGGTACCGACACCTAGCTAACTTCATCGTAAGTTCTCAGTAAGGATATAGTGACCGTTGGAAGGAAAGTATTTTTTTGTCCTCACATTATTAGTTTGCAGTTGTTTTATTATAAAATTCTACAACATCTAACTTGAAGGTAAATGTACACTCTTATTTTCAAACATTAATTTACTCATTATACCTACAAAATATGCACATTTAACTATACTTTCAAGCTTTTATTTATTTTTGTAGCGCGTTGTTACGACAATTATAATGCATTAAAACCCAACATGGCGATAACGGGTAATGGTGCTCGCGTCGAATTCCAGAAGAAGTGTTGCCAGTGGGTAACTTTTTTTAATTTTCACCACTTTTTTGAAATTATAAAATTCCCCTGTTTTTGCCTTAATTAATATGTCATTAAAGAAGGAGAATTTTACGATTTCAAAAAAAGTGGTAAAAATTTAAAAAAACCTAAAATTAAAAAAAGTAGCCCACTATATGTGTAACACAGTATGTGTGCAAAATATGTGTAAAGTGGTCGTAAAAAGTCTGCAGTGGTGTGAACAGCCCACACAACTACATATGTGACTTTTGTCTTACTTAAATGTTGTATTCAAACTCTGAGCGCAATTACCCTACTATGTCGGGCATTACCGCTCAGTCGATGGTTATTTAAATAAAACGATAAAAAAAAAAAAATTCCTTAAACTTTTATGCAAATTAGTTGATTGCTTGATTAGTTGATAGTTCCATATGCTTTGGAGTTATACTTCGTCAATAAAATATTTTTTTTTTTTTTTTTGTCTAAATTTGACTAGCTGTTCGTGTTTTCCCTTAAGTGAGCGCCATTCCCCTACTTTCCCCTACATTTTTCTTAATTCAATTATACATTCTTTGAAATCCTTATTATTAAGCTTTATCTCTTTAGCAAGCTATTTCTTATTTCAGTTTTGAAAGTTCTCATGTTTTATTATTTACAAGGAAGTTAATTTCTTCTTGTATAGCTTTAAATTGTTTTTTCTTTCCTTCGTTATTTAACTTTTAAATTTCTTTGAAAATGTTTGGTTCTTTTTTTCATGGCTAGATACGCTACTCTTTCTGGAGGATTCCCTTTTGTTAGCCTTTCGGATCTCTTTGGTCCAGGTTTCGCATTACCTGTTGGGGTTTGCGTAGTCTAAGTCATTTTATTTTCGAGCTTCTTATATATATTAACGGAATTCCTTCTTTAAATTCCTTTTCTTCAATGAATTTTACGGATTTTTTTATAATGTCGTTGCTTTCATTAAAATATAGCCTATTATCCTTTGCTTCTATTGTTCTATCCTAATAAAATTCATGCTGAATGATTTCCTTCAAACTTGCACCTTTTACTTTTGTAAACATGTGCAAACGTTCTAGAACCAGATGTTCTGAAGTTAGATAAATACGACTTATGATCTGTCCTTAGGACGAAAGTATTTTACTATTTGCTTCCGCTGGTTATCTTTTTAGAATGCAATTGATTGCCATTACTACTTCTTCCCAGAATTTGTGTGATAAATTAGCTTATGCGAGTAAACATTGTGTCATTTCTATTAAAACTTTCTACTACTTCTGCTCCTACATTCAGAAACCCTATTCTGTTGAGGCGAGTGATGAATTCAGACCTTTTTCCCTGGTAGTGACTTCTGAAACCCCGGGCGGGAGGGGGTAGAGACTAGGAAATTTTGGTAGGAGTTACACTTCAATGCTATCATTAAGCTTAAAATTCAATATCTTCCGGATATTGTATTCTTACAAATTGAATATCTGCATTGTTTCGAGTCTTTGCTGGATACTTTCCAGAATTAGCTACATCTGATATTTATTGCTACGATTTTTAGGTAGCTTTCATTACAAAAAGCTACCTATTGCAGCCGTTCGGAGGAAAGCGATTTCAAAAAATTTTGGTATATTTTCATCGATCATGACCCCCAGACCCAGAAACCACCCTCCGTTCAAAATTGATATATATATATATATATATATATATATATCCATATATATATATCAGACCTTTGTCACAC
Source organism: Maratus speciosus (assembly GCA_963932465.1). Classification (NCBI taxonomy): domain Eukaryota; kingdom Metazoa; phylum Arthropoda; class Arachnida; order Araneae; family Salticidae; genus Maratus; species Maratus speciosus. Next base: position 305,703,238 of record OZ010789.1, on the reverse strand, counting down.
TGTAACTCTCGTATTTATGAACCGATTTCGATGTAATTCGGTGTGTACATAGTACATACCAATGTCTCGACCGAGTTCGTTGGCCAGCTTCATCCGCCGTTTTGTTTCAAAATGGCGACCATTTAAAATTTTTAAGGGGTCAGGTAACCTTTGAACCAATAAAGTGCATGGAAAAGTGACCTCTGTAAGAATTGCAGTCATTCTTTAACTAATTAACTTTTAATTATAAAATCAAAAACACATGTTAGTAACAATTTATTTTATCAATCAAAGTTGCTAGAAAAGGTATACACATATATAGTTTTTTTTTTAATTTATTTTTAAAAATAATACAATTTTTACGAAAGAATTATTTTTGCATGCATTGCGCGCATGATTTTTCCCATTTCAATGGCTGAAAAAAGCCAAGATTTTTTTATGTGTATAGATATAAAGTGTTTTTAAAATGACCTACAATAAAAAAAATAAAACTTGTAAATCTCGAGAAAAAAAAATTTTTTGGAGAAATTCGAAATATCGAGATTTTTTTTATACAAAAGTAGCCATGAATTCTAAACTTATTACTTGAGAAACATAATAATAGGTCATTTTGTGCTTCTGTACGTTTAATACATCCATCAAAATTTCGTGAAATTCTAGGCAACCGTTTTTCAGAAATCGTGCGCGCAATGATCAAAATATCTGTTTTGAGAAAATTGGCTTTAAAGATTGAAAATCCCGTTGATCATATATCAAAAGCACAAAATGTTTTAGACATAACTTCTCTTCTAATGCGAATTTTTGTATGGGGTTGATTTTAAATGTTCCAAAAAAATCATATTTAATTATAAGCTATTTAAAAAAAATTCGATTTTTGGACGCTTCAAAGGTTACCTACCTTAAAAAAAATTGCAATTTGAAATGTGGTACCAAAAAATTGAAAATGGAAAAATATTTTTTCTTATATATTTGACCTTTATACAAAGATTCCGGAGCAGTTTTTTTTTCGTCTATATCTTAAAAAATGGCTGAGTTATACCATTTTGAATTTCTAGCGTGGCTGACATTTTGAAACGTCCTGAATTTTGTCACGCGATAAAAGGCGTATTTATGAACCGATTTCGATGTAATTCGGTGTGTACATAGTACATACCAATGTCTCGACCGAGTTCGTTGGCCAGCTTCATTCGCCGTCTTGTTTCAAAATGGCCGACATTTAAAATTTTTAAAAAAATTTAAAATTTGAAATGTGGTACCAAAAAATTGGAAATGGAAAAATATTTTTTGCTTATGTATTTGACCTTTATACAAAGATTCCGGAGCAGTTTTTGTTTCGTCTATATCTTAAAAAATGGCTGAGTTATAGCATTTTGAATTTCTAGCGTGGCTGACATTTTGAAACGTCCTGATTCTTGTCACGTGATAACAGGCGTATTTATGAACCGATTTGGATGTACATTGGTGTGTACATAGTACATACAAATATCTCGACCGAGTTCGTTGGCCAGCTTCATCCGTCCTCTTATTTCAAAATGGCGGCCATTTAAAAAAAATTAAATTTTAAATTTTAAATGAGATACCAAAAAATTGGAAAATGAAAAAGATTTTTTTTTTATGTGTTTGACCTTAATACCAAGATTCTGGAACAGTTTTTGTTTCGTCTATATCTAAAAAAATGGCTGAGTTATAGCATTTTGAATTTCTAGCGTGGCTGACATTTTGAAACGTCCTGATTTTTGTCACGTGATAACAGGCGTATTTATGAACCGATTTGGATGTACCTTGGTGTTTACATAGTACATACAAATATCTCGACCGAGTTCGTTGGCCAGCTTCATCCGTCCTCTTGTTTCAAAATGGCGGCAAATTAAAAAAATTTAAATTTTAAATTTAAAATGAGATACCAAAAAATTGTTAAATGAAAAAGATTTTTTTGTATGTGTTTGACCTTAATACAAAGATTCCGGAACAGTTTTTGTTTCGTCTATATCTAAAAAAAACGGCTGAGTTATAGCCTTTTGAATTTCTATTGTGGCTGACATTTTAAAACGACCTGATTTTTGTCACGCCATAATAGGCGTATTTATGAACCGATTTGGATGTAAGTTGGTCTGTACGTACTACATACCAATGTCTCGATCGAGTTCGTTGGCCAGCTTCATTCGCCATCTTGTTTCAAAAGGTTTGCCATTAAAAAAAATTTAACATTTAACATTTAAAAGTCCTTCTGGCCAGTGCCGGGAGGAAGAGGTAGCTTTCATATTCCTTATTTTAAAAAAGCCAACTTATATTATTCAAACACACGAAGCTCAATTAAGTGGAAACCGAACGTAGGAGATTCAATACTAATTTTTATCAATACTAAATCATTATGAATGAGAATTTCGCGAAATTAGTCAGCTTTATCCAAGCTGCTTTTATTTAAAGTAACTTATATTTGGCTGCCAAATTTGGCGATTTCTTAAAGTGCCTGCCATTTTAAGACAACATGGTGGATGAGGCTAACCAGTGAACTTGGTCGAGACCTTAGTAATTGCTGTGCACATGCTCACTCACATCGGAATCGGTTGATATATACGAATGCTGTCGCAGGCAAAAAATCAGATTTTTCAAAATGTCACCCACGTTAGAAATTGAAACTGCTATATCTGAGCCATTTTTTAAGATAAAGACAAACAAAAAATGCTCCTGAATCCTTATATCAAGGTGAAATACTTAAGAAAGAAACCTTTTTCAATTTCTAATTTTTTTGCACCTCACTTTAAATATATATCTTTTTTAATTTAATGGCCGCCATTTTGAAACAAGATGGCTGATGAAGCTGGCCAGCGAACTTGGTCGAGATATTGATGTATACTATCCACATGCCTTCTTCCATCGAAATAGGCGAATACGTGTGGTATCGCGAGACAAATACAAGATCGTTTCAAAGTGTTAGCCATGATAGAAATTCAAAGTGCTATAATTCAACCACTTTTTAAGATATAAACAAAAGAACAAATTTTCAGAAACAAAAACTGCTCCAGAATCTTTGTATCAAGGCCAAACACATAAAAAAAATCTTTTTCATTTTCCAATTTTTTAATACCTCATTTTAAATTTTAAATTACATTTTTTTTTAAATGGCAACCCTTTTAAAACAAGATGGCGAATGAAGCTGGCCAACGAACTCGGTCGAGACATTGGTATCTACTATGTACAGACCAAGTTACATTCAAATCGGTTCATAAATACGCCTGTTATCGCGTGACAAAAATCAGGTCGTTTTAAAATGTCAGCCATAATAGAAATTCAAAATGTTATAACTCAGCCATTTTTTTAGATATAGACGAAACAAAACCTGTTCCGGAATCTTTGTATTAAGGTCAAACACATACAAAAAAACTCTTTTTCATTTTCCAATTTTTTGGTATCTCATTTTAAATTTAAATTTTTTTAAATTTTTTAAATGGCCGCCATTTTGAAACAAGATGGCGGATGAAGCTGGCCAACGAACTCGGTTGAGTTATTTGTATGTACTATGTACACACCAAGGTACATCCGAATCGGTTCGTAAATACGTCTGTTATCACGTGGCAAAAATCAGGGCGTTTCAAAATGTCAGCCACACTAGAAATTCAAAATGCTATAACTCAGCCATTTTTTAAGGTATAGACGAAACAAAAACTGCTCCCGAATCTTTTTATCGAGGTCAAACACATAAGAACAAAATATTTTTTCAATTTTCAATTTTTTGGTAGCACATTTCAAATTTAAATTTTTCTTAAAATTTTAAATGGCCGCCATTTTTAAACAAAATGGCGGATGAAGCTGGCCAACGAACTCGGTCGAGACATTGGTCTGTACTATGTATAAACGAAGTTACATCCAAATCGGTTCATAAATACGTCTTTTATCGCGTGACAAAATTCAGGACGTTTAAAAATGTCAGCTTCCCTAGAAATTCAAAATGCTATAACTCAGCCATTTTTTAAGATATAGACGAAACAAAAACTGCTACGGTGTCTTTGTATAAAGGTGAAATACATAAGAAAAAAATATTTTTCCATTCTCAATTTTTTGGTACCACATTTCAAATTTTAATTTTTTTTTAAATTTTTAAATGGCCGCCATTTTGAAACAAAATGGCGGATGAATCTGGCCAACGAACTCGGTCGAGACATTGGTATGTACTATGTACACACCGAATTACATCCAAATCGGTTCATAAATACGAGAGTTACAGTGTGACATAGGTCATATATATATATATATATATATATATATATATTGATATATATATATATATATATATATATATATATGTATCAATTTTGAACGGAGGGTGGTTTCGGGGTCTGGTGGTAATGATCGATGAAAATATACCAAAATTTTTTGAAATCGCTTTCCTCCGAACGGCTGCAATAGGTAGCTTTTTGTAAAGAAAGCTACCTAAAATGCTATAACTCAGCCATTTTTTAAGATATAGACGAAACAAAAACTGCTCCGAAATCTTTGTATAAAGGTCAAATACATAAGAAAAAAATATTTTTCCATTTTCAATTTTTTGGTACCACATTTCAAATTTTAAAAAATTTTAAATGGCCACCATTTTGAAACAAAATGGCGGATGAAGCTGGCCAACAAACTCGGTCGAGAGATTCGTATGTACTATGTACACACCGAATTACATCCAAATCGGTTCATAAATACGCCTTTTATCGCGTGACAAAATTCAGGACGTTTCAAAATGTCAGCCACGCTAGAAATTCAAAATGCTATAACTCAGCCATTTTTTAAGATATAGACGAAACAAAAACTGTTCCGGAATCTTTGTATAAAGGTCAAATACATAAGAAAAAAATATTTTTCCATTTTTAATTTTTTGGTTCCACATTTCAAGTTTTAATTTTTTTTAAAAATTTTAAATGGCCGCCATTTTGAAACAAAACGGCGGATGAAGCTGGCCAACGAACTCGGTCGAGACATTGGTATGTGCTATGTACACACCGAATTACATCGAAATCGGTTCATAATTACGGGAGTTACAGTGTGACATAAGTCAGATATATATATATATATATATATATATATATCAATTTTGAACGGAGGGTGGTTTCGGGGTCTGGGGGTCATGATCGATGAAAATATACCAATATTTTTTGAAATCGCTTTCCTCCGAACGGCTGCAATAGGTAGCTTTTTTGTAAAGAAAGCTACCTAAAATCAGGTATTAAAAAATTGGAAAATGAAAAAGATATTTTTATGTGTTTGGCCATGATACAAAGATTCCGGAGCAGTTTTTGTTTCTGAAAATTTGTTCTTTTGTTTATATCTTAAAAAATGGTTGAATTATAGCACTTTGAATTTCTAGCATGGCTAACATTTTGAAACGATCTTGTATTTGTCACGCGATAACACACGTATTCGCCTACTTCGATGTAAGAAGGCATGTGGATAGTATACATCAATATCTCGACCAAGTTCGCTGGCCAGATTCATGAGCCGTCTTGTTTCAAAATGGCGGCCATTAAATTAAAAAAAAAAATACATTTAAAGTGAGGCGCAAAAAAATTAGAAATTGCAAAAGGTTTCTTTCTTAAGTATTTGCCTTGATATAAGGATTCAGGAGCATTTTTTGTTTGTCTTTATCTTAAAAAATGGCTCAGATATAGCAGTTTCAATTTCTAATATGGGTGACATTTTGAAAAATCTGATTTTTTGCCTGCGACAGCACTCGTATATATCAACCGATTTCGATGTGAGTGAGCATGTGCACAGCAATTACTAAGGTCTCGACCAAGTTCTCTGGTTAGCCTCATCCACCATGTTGTCTTTAAATGGCAGGCACTTTAAGAAATCGCCGAATTTGGCAGCCAAATATAAGTTACTTTAAAGAAAAGCAGCTTGAAAAAAGCTCACTAATTTCGCGAAATTCTCATTCATAATGATTTAGTATTGAATCTCCTATATTCGGTTTCCACTAAATTGAGCTTCGTGTGTTTTAATAATATAAGTTGGCTTTTTTAAAATAAGGAATATGAAAGCTACCTCTTCCTACCGCCACTGGCCGGAAGGATTTTTTTTTAACTTCATTGAGCTATAAATAGCTTTATAACAACTCCTGTTCCAGTATTCACCAATTAGAAACACGGCTTCAAACCACCAAGTATACAACAGAGAACATTTCTATCCTCTGCGATGGAGAGAGAAATGTCCCCCGCCCCCAGGGTACCTCCGGAATTCAACATTGATTATGATACGGAATGTTGAAATTTTATACCTAATCTTTTCATATAAGATTTTATTTTATTGTTCAAATATGCTCCTCCGTTATCACTTCACAATATTTCTGCAGTTGTTCCGAATTTATTTTTAGTGGCTGCAATTCTTTAAATTTAGAAAGTAGCTCATGTTTGTCAGGTAAAAAATAAATGATGATAAATCTACAAAAAAAAATCTACAAATGTAAGAACGTAGTATTTTCCACCAAAAGTTGCAGTTCTCATAGATCCACATAAGTATGAATTAATGGTTTATTTACTTTAAATTTTGCTCATTTTGAGTATAGAAATTCATACACTTTGTTTTTAATGCACTCTAAATATTCACTTTTACGATGGCATCTATCAATTTGTAACATTTTCTTCGGCTAGACTGTTTAATAGCATCAGTATCTGTACGACCAAAACGTCTACGTCATAATGATAGGCATTTATTATTTGCACAGTTAAACACTAAATTAGTTTCCGTATCTTCATTATTATATAATGTTACTTTATACTTTGTGGATCGTTATCTTGAGCTACTGCTTCAAAATAAAGGATCAGAGCCCATAAGCCATGTTTTTGGCCCATGAAACAGACTAAAATTCGATTATGTTATACTGATTTAATTATTTCAATAATTTCATTGCTGTATTCACTGTTTATATTCAATAATTTCAAGCGTAATTTCACTGCTGAAGACTTTTTGGAAAAATTAATTAAAATTTTAATTATTTCACTTTTTAATATTAGAAGGTATATATTGTACGATTTTAACAATAGTTGTTGTATTTTGTTCGGATTTATATGACTTATGCAAGCTCAAAGTTCGTATAATTCGTAGTTTTGATGAAAAATACGCAATTTCTGTTGTTTTTATCTCAATTATTTATATGAGCGCAATAGTACAATACTTTTTTCTTGACATATAAAACATATCAAAATATACAAAATATGTTAAAATAAAAGTGTTGCAAAGCTGTGCTCATAGTAACATAATAAAAATAGTGGGAAAATTGAATGTAAAAATAGCAGAAATTGCGTATTTTTTATCAAAGCTACGAATTATATGAATTTTGAGCTTGTGTAAGTCATATAAATCCGAACAAAATGCAAAAACTATTGTTAAAATCGTACAATATATATCTTCTAATATTAAAAAGTGAAATAATTAAGTCAGTATAACATAATCGAATTTTAGTCTATTTCATGGACCAAAAACACGGCTTTATAGACCCTGATCCCTTTGTTATTCTTTTTAAAGAAGCATTTATTTTTGTTAAAAATAACGAAAAAAACCCTTCGTGAGTAATAATCTTAACTGAAATAAAATTACTTTCCTAATCGTTTGCAGTGTATTTTAATGATGTTACACTATTTCAAACACATTATCATTGATATACATTAATAAGGTGCGTTATAAAATGTTTAATATAGGATATGATGTGCATAGCATTTGTCGTTTACAGGGAAACACAAAAGAATTCGGCTACAGTACAGTATAGAAGCAATAATTGCTGGAAGTACATTTTCAATTGTGGTATGCGTATTTAAATTTAAATATTTTTTTGCATATTTCGTGGTGTTTATAAATTTTATAGATTATATATGGGTCTACGCAAAAGAATTCGAGTGCATTTCAGCTTATTGACGAAAATTGCTGAAGGTGAATTTTCAGCTTAAATTTAGAACAGCTGGCGTTTGGAGGAGTTTCCTAAATGAAATAAATTTTTGCATACTATGTAGTATATGGGAAATATACTATGCAATATATTCTAAGAAAAAGGAAAATTTTGGATTTAAAAAAAACATGACACTTTTTTTTTTTTTTTTTTTTTTTTTTTTTTTTTTTTTTTTTTTTTTAGTGTTTACGAAATATTTGCATTTTTAGAAAAATATCAGCAGAAGTCGTTTACCTGATTTATGGCTTTAATACCAGAACTGCGCAAAATTTTATCTGGATTTTCTGAAATGTTTCGCTTTTTTTTTCTTTTTTTTTTTTTAAGAAAATTCTGATTCGAGTGGAAATATACTGTTTTGGTACGTATAAAAATGACCTATTTATCGAGGTTCTAGTAACAATTATAATTAATTCTATTCTTAGAGTGGTATGGTAAAAATATGGGATGATGTAATAAGATCAATTTAAATTTTTTCACCAAGGCGTTTTCTTTCTCTTTTTCGTTTTCAAAGAATTGTTTCTTTAGTGGTAATTTTTTTTTTATCTTTTCCATTTTAAGTATAACAAATAGCTAAATTTGCTAATAAATTTAAAGGCTAGGTTGGGGGATTCCATTAACACTTTTCTTATTATGGTTTGATCTTAAATGAGTTGAATAAAACTTTTAAAAAATTAAGAAAATCTTCAAATTTGTCATGTTTATGGTATGTTGGCATTACTATGTTTTCAAAAAGATATGGTAATGACTACCGTGATAACGACATTTTTAATGTTAAATTCGAATTTAGGTTTAATTATAGAGATTGAAGGTTTATAATAAGTTTACTTTGAAAATAGTCCGATATTCTTTATAATTCAATCAATAAATTATTAATATCTATTGTAATATTTTATTAATATGAAACATGGTGGTGACACATAAAAAACACGTAAGAACATATTGTTCAAAATTTTTCATAAAAGTATAAAAATGAAACAGTACTACCTTATTCCATCAAAGGAAGGCACTCACTTCTTGTAATCGAATATGTTACCCTACAATGTAGCACCATAAAGAGTATTTTAGAATGTTGGAATGAACTAAAAATTCAAACACTTTACACCATGGTAATGACGATTAACTCCAAGGACAAAGTTTTAAATAATCATAATTAAAATATATTTTTTATTGAAGTTAAAATGCTACTTACATTATACGCAGAGCGATGAAACTTTGTTACATTAGTTTTATTTTTGCTCTAAAGTTTTCCAATACCTCAAACTATAATTTTGGATTATTAAATTTGAAGTTTTGGAGATGCCATAATAATGTTTTACGCTTGAAAATTTTTAATTTTTTTTTAATTTGAATTGTTATTTTTCCCATGTTAGTACTACTGCAGATTACGCTATCTGTTAAAATTAAATTAAAATATTCATGTCAAACACATTAATTTTTAATTTTTTAATTTAATTTTTTTTTTTTGGGGGGGGGGCGAGGGGTCAAGGACATAAAATTTCCCTTTTTCTTAGAATGACTCATATATATAAATACATATATCATATACAGGTCTGCGCAAAGAAATTCGGTTATTTTTCCAACTATCTATGGTAATTGCTCAGATTGGATTTTGTTATGCTCTTTTTAAATTGCTTACTTTTACATTATCTTTCACGTTATTAAACAGTGTAGTTTTGTTACAACATTGTGAATGTATTGGAATCATACTATATGCTTAATATATGAATTTTCTTTATTGCTCTCTCTTATCAACGATTACTTACTTTAGCTGTGTCCTGTAAAATAATAAGATACTCAATTGACATTTTTTAGCTTCTTTAAAATAGTCAATAAAATTAGATTTTCCTCTTGCAGATTGTACTTACTGAGAAAAAAATCCGCATGCATATTTAGGTCTTGCACATGAATATAAAACATTTTTAAATGGTTGAATTTTACTAAATTTGTTAACTCAGTATGTCTCATGTATTTCAGAGAAAAATAACATTTTCATTTTAAATATTTTAGACATCGTTATATTTTTAAAGACTGTTTAAAAATCCCAATCCGTCTCTTTATTTATCTTTTTTCGAATATAAACACTTCTTTAATTATGTTGTATTTGGAGGAATATTCAGCAACTGAACCTACTGAACCTTTCTTCTTTCACATAATAATATTTCAAAATTATCTCTTAGTTCACATTTTTATTTCTGTTTAAAACCGTCAATAAAATTAAATTCATCTTTTGCAGATTCTGTGTCCTCAGAGAAACATTGAATTATTTCACACAAGTCTAGCAAAAGCATTCTCCGATTGTATTAAGGAAATGAAAAAAATGTTTACAAAATATTAAAGAATGATAATAGAAGCATTTCGAATTAAAGGACTATTTAAAATGAATATTATGTACTGGTACACTTTTAGAACCACTAGATCTCATTTTTAGGTGCATTCGTAATTATATAAATACGTAGCGCCTATAGTCGTGGTCTCGTCGGTCCGTCTGTCCGTATATAACAGCGGAAAAACTACCCAGCCGAATGTTTTGAAATTTAATATATATAATCGCTACAAAATTCTGACGAATCACTTCAAATTTTAAGAAAATCGAAGCAAAACTTAAAAAGATATTAATAAAAATTTTCTTCATTCTATTAAATACTATCATACGTAATTAATTCAATGACATCCCATGATAGGTAATGATTCTAGACGGCCATGGTGATTACGTCTTATTTAAGATGGAGACCCATTATTTCAGTATTACTAAATTTAATATATACTAGAAAGGTAGCCCGTCAAAAATGACGGAAATTTAGATATAAAGATATATACAACTGATGTGCAAGAATATGAGTTTTCTCGTTTGTTTCGCAGTGATAGATGAAAATAACACATTTTAAGAACGAAGCACATTTATGAAAAACTGTGTACAGTAAAAGACCACTAATCTGTACAGTTTGGTTCCAAGTGTTATGCAGATTTGAGGCTCTTTGTGGTCATGTCTATTCAATCTTTGTTTACATTTTTTAAAATTCATATATTGGACAATTTAGATTGTTAAGCCTTAAAAATAAATAAATGACACACTTGAAGTAAGGTAAAAACTATTAAATTATCGTATACGATTTCATGAAATGGTATTATATGGTATTATATGTGTGTGCTTCACGATCTTGGTTACGATTTTGGCGAAATTGGCTTCGATTTGTCATAATTCTAATAGTCTGGGCCTCTATAACAAAAAAGTAACCAGTTTTTAGTAAAATTTCTGATATAAAGTAGTTTTCAAAAACTTGTGCAAAATTGCAGGCCGTTCTCATGTTATGCCAGTCCTAGGAATAATATTTCTAACACTGAAGAGTTTCCATGTATATGTGGAATTTAGAAAAGCTTCTCCAAAACAAAGGTCCTGAAATGACATTGTAATTCCTCTAAATTCAAAGTTTAATCGGGCCCTGGTGTTGTTTACTGAAATCTAATAATTACAGTTATTTTGAATATTACAACAGAATTAAACAGCTAAACTTATTTAACTTAAACTCGCTGTTACTTCCCGATGTTATTTTTTAGTATTAAGAAAGAAAATTATTTAAATTTTTCAAATCATGCACATTTATAATTTTTTTCCGTCTTTAATAACTAAATAATGAAAAACTATGCTTTTGTTCTGAGCTCATAAATATGACAATAAAATAATGTAACTAAGAGACATTGCAAAATTAAATCTTTGTGATTTCAAACCATAAACAAATGATACCGCCACCATTTTACCTACTATGACGTCATTAGAATATTGTCCATTGATTGTTGGAGAACTTACTTTGTGAATGATTACCTCAATGATTTAACATTTTTTTACGGTTCACGATGAATGAATCACTTGTGTTTGTTTAGGTTTATGGAATGAGATATTAAGCCGTGAACCTAATTTCAACTAAAGTTATCCAAGGATATATGTATTTTTAATCGAAATTAAAAACAATGCTTTGATCTCGAAATAAAAAGTATTAGTTTGTATAATTGGTTATTTCTGTTAATTATTTATTTAGGTACTTTTCCATTATAGCGCATTTTTTAAAAAAGCTTGGCGTAATTCGGGCATCAGAAAGTGAGATATGTTGCCAAAATATATAAACAGCTATGAAAACAAATCTAATGAACTTTTATTTTTGTTTATATATGCACTTATATACATAAAATATCGTTTCTAAATATATATAATAATTTTTTATATACAAATTACGGCACAGATTTCAGATATGAACCGGGATAGCTAACTGGCGCTAAAATGGTGTTATTTTGCCTGCTATGGTAACCCGGCTATTGTTTTTTATTTATTAATGAATTGTTTATTTACTTTTATTTTCTGTTTTTAAATTATATAAACTGTTTTGTTCTATAGTTATTATTCAAACTTTTATTTATTTATAGTTATTTCCTTTTCAAAATGATAGCAAATAATTTAAAAATATATAATTAACTGGTATTCGAAAGCGAGATTCTTGCCGAATTGGCGTCAGAGAAAAATCACGTCAACACCGATGCGTATATGACATCTGTGCAAAAATTACTTCTGTTTCTTTATAAAAATGGGTAAATAGCTTTTTTTATATTAAATAAATTGTAAACATATGCAAAAAATTGCTTGTAAGTATGAAGCAGTAAATAGGTTGTCAGAAAATACGTTGGCAAACTTCTTTGTCGCCAAGAAACTTATCTACGAAGTATTGTACATAAGCAATGATTGCTAGAAATGCATTTTTAATTATGATATGCGCTTTTATGTTTCACTACATTTATGCATACTATACAGTGTGCATAAATGCTACAGTTCATAAGCAGGGCTAGACAAAAGAATTCGTAAGGGTTACTGAGTATGAGAATAAATTGCTTAAAGGTGGTTTTTAAAGGAGTTATGCAGTTTTACGCTGAACTGCATTTAGTTTACTAAGAAATGTTTGTAGAATATAGATAAAATGATATACAGGGTCACGCAAAGAATTGGATACATAACCGTCTATGGATGATAATATCTGGAAATGTGATTTCAGTAGCTTTAAGAGTAGTTTAAATTAAATTTTAGCTAAATAGTGGCATGTAATAACGGTACTATTGGCTATGGACGGTAACTGCTGAAATCATTTTTTGAAATTTTTTATGCGTTTTCTAAAATGTTTACTTAATTATATTTACCTTATTTCCCTAAATAACGAAGTTTTGTTAAAGCATTCAGGATGTGTTGGAAAGTGTTTCATATTCTATGTTTAACTCATGATTTATTTTTCTTCTTTAGTCTTATTTTGCATTTATTTTATTCTTAATTTTTTAGTCTTATACTGCTTCATAGAAACTTTGGCACAGTTGTCATATATACCCCATATTGGAGCGATTTTTTTTCCGACGCCAATTTGGCGAAAACATCAACAGCATAAATAACAACATCCGGGTTACCATATCAAGCAAAATAACGACACTTTGGCGACAGTTAAGTACCCGTTGTGTATATGACATTGGCGTAAAAAAAAATCCCGCCAACATCTGTGACGACATATATGACATCTGTGCCGAAACTTTAATATTTAATGTTTAAATTCTTCGCTCCAGTCACCATGCCTATAGTATAAACTATAGCACAGATAGCGCAAAATAATAGACACTTTGATACTTTTCCACTGTAGGGGCTTTGGCGTTTTTTAAAAAAAGCCTGGTGTAATTTGGGAATCAGAAAGTGAGATTTGGGTACTTTTCCGTTATACGGATACCATTGTCGCCAAGCGTAATAGTTGGCGACAATGAAAATCACGTGAATTGAGGCATTTGAAAAATAAAAGAAAAAATATTGTCGATACTAAAGTGAGCATTTAAAAAATATAACATTTGAAAATTCCAGACTTTTACAAACTATTTCATTAAATTTTCAAATATATACTTAAAATAATTGAACAAATAACTGTTATAAGATAAAGCAATAAAATAAAACTCATATTAAACTGCTGGCATAAAATTACAAATATCTTTTAGCTATTTGAAATAATTGGCGCATTAGCATACATTTTGGCATGGTGTCCGTATAAAGGAAAAATATTGAGATTTTTTGTGAAATCGTATCAACAGCTATGAAAACAAACTTGATGAGCATTTTGTTTTTTTTATATGTTTATTTTATATATATTTTATTCATGTTTTTATGTACAAATTACATCTGTTTCTGTATAAAATTAAAGAAACGGCTTTTCTATGTTAAATAAATCGTATAAATATCGAAAAAAAAATGCGTGTGTATATAAAATGAAACAGTGGATAGGTTCCCGGAAAATATGTTGCCAAATTTCCTTTTTCGCCAAGGCACCTGTACTGGAAAAGTACCTAAAGCACATTAAAATCGCGCAGTTAGGAGCTCATACAGTACAGCGTCATCTATTGGTGGTTATTTTATTAATAGCATCGGGAGGAAGATGCAAAGATGTACTTTAAATTCTCACCCATAGATTTTGAAAAAATATCTTAAAAGGCCGGAGTTTAAATTAAATTTTGGTGACCTCCTTTATGAAAGATTAATGATTTTAAATGGGAATTTTGCCAAATTAGCCAGCTATCGCCAAGTTGGCCAACATTTGGCGCTACTGTGGTATCCCTGCATTAGTATTTTTCAACAATTACTCATTTCAATGAGGTGGTCCTACCGGAATCGTGAGGGACACACAGAGACTTGGATTTTATATAAATAGATAATCGTAATAAATTTTGTATTCATTCAATTTTAGCATAAGAGTGCAACAGCTATCGCACCAGGATGTGAATAGTTACAAAACTAGTTATAGTACGAACGCACCTCATTTTCCACGTTTGACATACAATTTTAGACTTGTTTTCACATCTTCTCTTTATGAACACTTTAAATCATCAGTGGAATATTTAGTTACTAACTCGTTTCCCCTTTTTGGGTAATAACATTTTTAAATTCTTTCTCGGTTTAGATTCTTGACTCTGTTTGAAACAATCAATAAAATTATATTCTTCTCTCACAATTTCTATTTCTCCAAAGAATCTTTGAACTGTTTAATGCACTCTTGAAGAACGGGATCATAGTTGCATAAGATAGACAAATAGAAATTTTTTTACAAACGTCAGAAGAAAGACCATTAAAGAGTTTTAAATTAAAGACTATTTAAATTGCATGTTATTATATTTAGTTGTTATTGTATCTAGCTTATTATTAGTGTTTTATAATACCTTTTGCACATCTATATTATGAGGCAAATAGATATTCGTCAATAACGCTGGTGTCTTTTTGACAGTGGCAAAGGTCTAACTAATAAAATTCGCTTTAACTTCAATTTTTTTAAAACATTGTATTCTTTTGTATCCGGTGGAATATTTCGTTACAAACTCTGTTTCTCTTTTTGGGTAATAAAATATTTAAGTTCTTTCTCGGTTTAGGTTTTGAACTCTGTTTGAAACAATCAATAAAATTAGATTCTTCTCTCACAATTTTAATTTCTGTAAAGAATCTTTGAACTGTTTAATGCACTCTTGAAGAACGGGATCATAGTTGCATAAGATAGACAAATAGAAATTTTTTTACAAACGTCAGAAGAAAGACAATTAAAGAGTTTTAAATTAAAGACTATTTAAATTGTATGTTATTATATTTAGTTGTTATTGTATCTAGCTTATTATTAGTGTTTTATAATACCTTTTGCACATCTATATTATGAGGCAAATAGATATTCGTCAATAACGCTGGCGTCATTTTGACAGTGGCAAAGGTCTAACTAATAAAATTCGCTTTAACTTCAATTTTTTTAAAACATTGTATTCTTTTGTATCCGGTAGAATATTTAGTTACAAACTCTGTTTCTCTTTTTGGGTAATAAAATATTTAAGTTCTTTCTCGGTTTAGGTTTTGAACTCTGTTTGAAACAATCAATAAAATTAGATTCTTCTCTCACAATTTTAATTTCTGTAAAGAATCTTTGAACTGTTTAATGCACTCTTGAAGAACGGGATCATAGTTGCATAAGATAGACAAATAGAAATTTTTTTACAAACGTCAGAAGAAAGACAATTAAAGAGTTTTAAATTAAAGACTATTTAAATTGTATGTTATTATATTTAGTTGTTATTGTATCTAGCTTATTATTAGTGTTTTATAATACCTTTTGCACATCTATATTATGAGGCAAATAGATATTCGTCAATAACGCTGGCGTCATTTTGACGGTGGCAAAGGTCTAACTAATAAAATTCGCTTTAACTTCAATTTTTTTAAAACATTGTATTCTTTTGTATCCGGTAGAATATTTAGTTACAAACTCTGTTTCTCTTTTTGGGTAATAAAATATTTAAGTTCTTTCTCGGTTTAGGTTTTGAACTCTGTTTGAAACAATCAATAAAATTAGATTCTTCTCTCACAATTTTAATTTCTGTAAAGAATCTTTGAACTGTTTAATGCACTCTTGGAGAACGGGATCATAGTTGCATAAGATAGATAAATAGAAATTTTTTTACAAACGTCAGAAGAAAGACAATTAAAGAGTTTTAAATTAAAGACTATTTAAATAGTATGTTATGTTTCGATACAAAAATATTTTAGATTCACTAGTTCTCTCTTTATTTCACTTTTCACTTTGTAAATCTTAAGTTAAGGGGAATTGATGATCTTTGAACTTCATATCAGTGTTTTATAATACCTTTTGCACATCTATATTATGAGGCAAATAGATATTCGTCAATAACGCTGGTGTCATTTTGACAGTGGCAAAGGTCTAACTAATAAAATTCGCTTTAACTTCAATTTTTTTAAGACATTGTATTCTTTTGTATCCGGTGGAATATTTAGTTACAAACTCTGTTTCTCTTTTTGGGTAATAAAATATTTAAGTTCTTTCTCGGTTTAGGTTTTGAACTCTGTTTGACACAATCAATAAAATTAGATTCTTCTCTCAAAATTGTAATTTCTGTAAAGAATCTTTGAACTGTTTAATGCACTCTTGAAGAACGGGATCATAGTTGCATAAGATAGACAAATAGAAATTTTTTTAAAAACGTCAGAAGAAAGACAATTAAAGAGTTTTAAATTAAAGACTATTTAAATAGTATGTTATGTTTCGATACAAAAATATTTTAGATTCACTAGTTCTCTCTTGATTTCACTTTTCACTTTGTAAATGTTAAGTTAAGAGGAATTGATGATCTTTGAACTTCATATCAGTGTTTTATAATACCTTTTGCACAACTATATTATGAGGCAAATAGATATTCGTCAATAACGCTGGCGTCATTTTGACAGTGACAAAGGTCTAACTAATAAAATTCGCTTTAACTTCAATTTTTTTAAAACATTGTATTCTTTTGTATCCGGTGGAATATTTAGTTTCTCTTCAGTTTAGTTTCTATTTAGTTAGAATTCTGTTTCTCTTTTTGGGTAATAAAATATTTAAGTTCTTTCTCGGTTTAGGTTTTGAACTCTGTTTGAAACAATCAATAAAATTAGATTCTTCTCTCACAATTTTAATTTCTGAACAAAGAATCGTTGAATTGTTTAATACACTCCTGAAGAACACGATCATAGTTACATAAGAACGACAAATAGAAACTTCTTTACAAACGTCAGAAGAAAGACGATAAAAGATTTTCAAATTAAAGACTATTTAAATTGTACGTTATGTTATGCTTCGATACAAAAATATTTTAGTTTCACTAGTTCTCTCTTGATTTTACTTTTATCTTTGTGAATGTTAATAAGTTAAGGGGAATCGATGATCTTTGAACTTCATATCAGTGTTTTATAATACC
This sequence comes from Maratus speciosus, assembly GCA_963932465.1. NCBI lineage: Eukaryota > Metazoa > Arthropoda > Arachnida > Araneae > Salticidae > Maratus > Maratus speciosus. The sequence goes on along the minus strand of OZ010789.1, from coordinate 305,685,549 downwards.
TTTTGCACATCTATATTATGAGGCAAATAGATATTCGTCAATAACGCTGGCGTCATTTTGACAGTGGCAAAGGTCTAACTAATAAAATTCGCTTTAACTTCAATTTTTTTAAAACATTGTATTCTTTTGTATCCGGTAGAATATTTAGTTACAAACTCTGTTTCTCTTTTTGGGTAATAAAATATTTAAGTTCTTTCTCGGTTTAGGTTTTGAACTCTGTTTGAAACAATCAATAAAATTAGATTCTTCTCTCACAATTTTAATTTCTGTAAAGAATCTTTGAACTGTTTAATGCACTCTTGAAGAACGGGATCATACCTAGTTGCATAAGATAGACAAATAGAAAATTATTTTCAAACGTCAGAACAAAGACAATAAAAGAGATTCAAAATAAAGATTATTTAAGTTGCATGTTATATTTCGATACGAAAATATTTTAGGTTCACTAGTTCTCTTTTGATTTCACTTTTCACTTTGTGAATGTTAAGTTAGGGGGGATCGATGATCTTTAAACTCCATTTCAGTGTTTTATAATACCTTTTTGACATCTATATTATAAGGCAAATAGATATTCGTCAATAACGCTAGCGTCATTTTGACGGTCGCAAGGGTCTAACTAATAATTTTCGCTTTAACTTAAATTTTTTTTAATTTCTAAACATCGCATTCCTTTGTATCCGGTGGAATATTTAGTTATTAACTCTGTTTTCCTTTTTGGGTAATAAAATATTTAAATTCTTTCTTGGTTTAGGTTTTTAACTGTGTTGAAACAATCAATAAGCTTATATTCTTCTCTCACAATTTCCATTTCTCCAAAGAATCGTTGAACTGTTTAATGCATCCCTAAAGAACGCGATCATAGTTGCATAAGACAGACAAATAGAAACTTTTTTACAAATGTCAGAAGAAAGACAATAAAAGAGTTTCAAATTGAAGATTATTTAAGTTGTATGTTGTGTTTCGAAACAAAAATATTTTAGCTTCACTAGTTCTCTTTTGATTTTACTTTTAACTTTGTGAATGTTAATAAGTTAAGGGGAATCGATGATCTTTGAACTTCATTTCAGTGTTTTATAATACCTTTTGCACATCTATATTATGAGGCAACTAGATATTCGTCAATAACACTTGTGTCATTTTGACGGTGGCAAACGTCTAACTAATAAATTTAACTTTAAATTCAATTGTTTAAAAACATCGCATTCCTTTGTATCCGGGGTAATACTTAGTTACTAACTCTGTTTCCCTTTTTGGGTAATAAAATATTTAAATTCTTTGTCGGTTTAGGTTTTTGACTCTGTTTGAAACAATCAATGAGCTTAGATTCTCTTCTCACAATATTCATTTCCCTAAAGTATCATTGAACAGTTTAATGCATTCCTGAAGAACGCGATCATAGTTGCATAAGACAGACAAATAGAAACTTCTTTACAATTGCAGAAGAAAGACAATAAAAGAGTTTCAAATTGAAGATTATTTAAGTTGTATGTTACGTTTCGAAACAAAAATATTTTAGCTTCACTAGTTCTCTTTTGATTTTACTTTTAACTTTGTGAATGTTAATAAGTTAAGGGGAATCGATGATCTTTGAACTTCATTTCAGTGTTTTATAATACCTTTTGCACATCTATATTATGAGGCAACTAGATATTCGTCAATAACACTGGTGTCATTTTGACGGTGGCAAACGTCTAACTAATAAATTTAACTTTAACTTCAATTGTTTAAAAACATCGCATTCCTTTGTACCCGGTGTAATATTTAGTTACTAACTCTGCTTTCCTTTTAGGGTAATAAAATATTTAAATTCTTTCTCGGTTTAGGTTTTTGACTCTGTTTGAAACAATCATTGAGCGTAGATTCTTCTCTCACAATTTCCATTTCTCCAAAGTATCGTTGAACAGTTTAATGCATTCCTGAACAACGCGATCATAGTTGCATAAGACAGACAAATAGAAACTTCTTTACAATTGCAGAAGAAAGACAATAAAAGAGTTTCAAATTGAAGATTATTTAAGTTGTATGTTGTGTTTCGAAACAAAAATATTTTAGCTTCACTAGTTCTCTTTTGATTTCACTTTTCTCTTTGTGAATGTTACGTTATGGGGAATTGATGATCTTTCAACTTCATATCAGTGTTTTATAATACCTTTTGCACAACTATATTATGAGGCAAATAGATATTCGTCAATAACGCTGGCGTCATTTTGACAGTGACAAAGGTCTAACTAATAAAATTCGCTTTAACTTCAATTTTTTTAAAACATTGTATTCTTTTGTATCCGGTGGAATATTTAGTTTCTCTTCAGTTTAGTTTCTATTTAGTTAGAATTCTGTTTCTCTTTTTGGGTAATAAAATATTTAAGTTCTTTCTCGGTTTAGGTTTTGAACTCTGTTTGAAACAATCAATAAAATTAGATTCTTCTCTCACAATTTTAATTTCTGTAAAGAATCTTTGAACTGTTTAATGCACTCTTGGAGAACGGGATCATAGTTGCATAAGATAGATAAATAGAAATTTTTTTACAAACGTCAGAAGAAAGACAATTAAAGAGTTTTAAATTAAAGACTATTTAAATAGTATGTTATGTTTCGATACAAAAATATTTTAGATTCACTAGTTCTCTCTTTATTTCACTTTTCACTTTGTAAATCTTAAGTTAAGGGGAATTGATGATCTTTGAACTTCATATCAGTGTTTTATAATACCTTTTGCACATCTATATTATGAGGCAAATAGATATTCGTCAATAACGCTGGTGTCATTTTGACAGTGGCAAAGGTCTAACTAATAAAATTCGCTTTAACTTCAATTTTTTTAAAACATTGTATTCTTTTGTATCCGGTGGAATATTTAGTTACAAACTCTGTTTCTCTTTTTGGGTAATAAAATATTTAAGTTCTTTCTCGGTTTAGGTTTTGAACTCTGTTTGACACAATCAATAAAATTAGATTCTTCTCTCAAAATTGTAATTTCTGTAAAGAATCTTTGAACTGTTTAATGCACTCTTGAAGAACGGGATCATAGTTGCATAAGATAGACAAATAGAAATTTTTTTAAAAACGTCAGAAGAAAGACAATTAAAGAGTTTTAAATTAAAGACTATTTAAATAGTATGTTATGTTTCGATACAAAAATATTTTAGATTCACTAGTTCTCTCTTGATTTCACTTTTCACTTTGTAAATGTTAAGTTAAGAGGAATTGATGATCTTTGAACTTCATATCAGTGTTTTATAATACCTTTTGCACAACTATATTATGAGGCAAATAGATATTCGTCAATAACGCTGGCGTCATTTTGACAGTGACAAAGGTCTAACTAATAAAATTCGCTTTAACTTCAATTTTTTTAAAACATTGTATTCTTTTGTATCCGGTGGAATATTTAGTTTCTCTTCAGTTTAGTTTCTATTTAGTTAGAATTCTGTTTCTCTTTTTGGGTAATAAAATATTTAAGTTCTTTCTCGGTTTAGGTTTTGAACTCTGTTTGAAACAATCAATAAAATTAGATTCTTCTCTCACAATTTTAATTTCTGAACAAAGAATCGTTGAATTGTTTAATACACTCCTGGAGAACACGATCATAGTTACATAAGAACGACAAATAGAAACTTCTTTACAAACGTCAGAAAAAAGACGATAAAAGATTTTCAAATTAAAGACTATTTAAATTGTACGTTATGTTATGCTTCGATACAAAAATATTTTAGTTTCACTAGTTCTCTCTTGATTTTACTTTTATCTTTGTGAATGTTAATAAGTTAAGGGGAATCGATGATCTTTGAACTTCATATCAGTGTTTTATAATACCTTTTGCACATCTATATTATGAGGCAAATAGATATTCGTCAATAACGCTGGCGTCATTTTGACAGTGGCAAAGGTCTAACTAATAAAATTCGCTTTAACTTCAATTTTTTTAAAACATTGTATTCTTTTGTATCCGGTAGAATATTTAGTTACAAACTCTGTTTCTCTTTTTGGGTAATAAAATATTTAAGTTCTTTCTCGGTTTAGGTTTTGAACTCTGTTTGAAACAATCAATAAAATTAGATTCTTCTCTCACAATTTTAATTTCTGTAAAGAATCTTTGAACTGTTTAATGCACTCTTGAAGAACGGGATCATACCTAGTTGCATAAGATAGACAAATAGAAAATTATTTTCAAACGTCAGAACAAAGACAATAAAAGAGATTCAAAATAAAGATTATTTAAGTTGCATGTTATATTTCGATACGAAAATATTTTAGGTTCACTAGTTCTCTTTTGATTTCACTTTTCACTTTGTGAATGTTAAGTTAGGGGGGATCGATGATCTTTAAACTCCATTTCAGTGTTCTATAATACCTTTTTGACATCTATATTATAAGGCAAATAGATATTCGTCAATAACGCTAGCGTCATTTTGACGGTCGCAAGGGTCTAACTAATAATTTTCGCTTTAACTTAAATTTTTTTTAATTTCTAAACATCGCATTCCTTTGTATCCGGTGGAATATTTAGTTATTAACTCTGTTTTCCTTTTTGGGTAATAAAATATTTAAATTCTTTCTTGGTTTAGGTTTTTAACTGTGTTGAAACAATCAATAAGCTTATATTCTTCTCTCACAATTTCCATTTCTCCAAAGAATCGTTGAACTGTTTAATGCATCCCTAAAGAACGCGATCATAGTTGCATAAGACAGACAAATAGAAACTTTTTTACAAATGTCAGAAGAAAGACAATAAAAGAGTTTCAAATTGAAGATTATTTAAGTTGTATGTTGTGTTTCGAAACAAAAATATTTTAGCTTCACTAGTTCTCTTTTGATTTTACTTTTAACTTTGTGAATGTTAATAAGTTAAGGGGAATCGATGATCTTTGAACTTCATTTCAGTGTTTTATAATACCTTTTGCACATCTATATTATGAGGCAACTAGATATTCGTCAATAACACTTGTGTCATTTTGACGGTGGCAAACGTCTAACTAATAAATTTAACTTTAAATTCAATTGTTTAAAAACATCGCATTCCTTTGTATCCGGGGTAATACTTAGTTACTAACTCTGTTTCCCTTTTTGGGTAATAAAATATTTAAATTCTTTCTCGGTTTAGGTTTTTGACTCTGTTTGAAACAATCAATGAGCTTAGATTCTCTTCTCACAATATTCATTTCCCTAAAGTATCATTGAACAGTTTAATGCATTCCTGAAGAACGCGATCATAGTTGCATAAGACAGACAAATAGAAACTTCTTTACAATTGCAGAAGAAAGACAATAAAAGAGTTTCAAATTGAAGATTATTTAAGTTGTATGTTACGTTTCGAAACAAAAATATTTTAGCTTCACTAGTTCTCTTTTGATTTTACTTTTAACTTTGTGAATGTTAATAAGTTAAGGGGAATCGATGATCTTTGAACTTCATTTCAGTGTTTTATAATACCTTTTGCACATCTATATTATGAGGCAACTAGATATTCGTCAATAACACTGGTGTCATTTTGACGGTGGCAAACGTCTAACTAATAAATTTAACTTTAACTTCAATTGTTTAAAAACATCGCATTCCTTTGTACCCGGTGTAATATTTAGTTACTAACTCTGCTTTCCTTTTAGGGTAATAAAATATTTAAATTCTTTCTCGGTTTAGGTTTTTGACTCTGTTTGAAACAATCATTGAGCGTAGATTCTTCTCTCACAATTTCCATTTCTCCAAAGTATCGTTGAACAGTTTAATGCATTCCTGAACAACGCGATCATAGTTGCATAAGACAGACAAATAGAAACTTCTTTACAATTGCAGAAGAAAGACAATAAAAGAGTTTCAAATTGAAGATTATTTAAGTTGTATGTTGTGTTTCGAAACAAAAATATTTTAGCTTCACTAGTTCTCTTTTGATTTCACTTTTCTCTTTGTGAATGTTACGTTATGGGGAATTGATGATCTTTGAACTTCATTTCAGTGTTTTATAATACTTTTGGACATTATATGGCATATTATAAGGCAACTAGATATTGGTCAATAACACTGTTGTCATTTTGACGGTGGCAAAGGTCTATCTAATAAATTTAACTTTAACTTCAATTGTTTAAAAACATCGCATTCCTTTGTATCCGGGGTAATACTTAGTTAGTAACTCTGTTTCCCTTTTTGGGTAATAAAATACATAAATTCTTTCTCGGTTTAGGTTTATGACTCTGTTTGAAACAATCAATGAGCTTAGATTCTTTTCTCACAATATTCATTTCCCTAAAGTATCGTTGAACTGTTTAATGCATTCCTGAACAACGCGATCATAGTTGCATAAGACAGACAAATAGAAACTTCTTTACAAATGTCAGAAGAAAGAAATAAAAAAGTTTCAAATTCAAGATTATTTACGTTGTATGTTATGTTTCGAAACAAAAATATTTTAGCTTCACTAGTTCTCTTTTGATTTCACTTTTCACTTTGTGAATGTTACGTTATGGGGAATTGATGATCTTTGAACTTCATTTCAGTGTTTTATAATACTTTTTGGACATTATATGGCATATTATAAGGCAACTAGATATTCGTCAATAACACTGGTGTCATTTTGACGGTGGCAAAGGTCTATCTAATAAATTTAACTTTAACTTCAATTGTTTTAAAACATCGCATTCCTTTGTATCCGGTGTAATATTTAGTTACTAACTCTGTTTTCCTTTTTGGGTAATAAAATATTTAAATTCTTTCTCGGTTTAGGTTTTGAACTCCGTTTCAAACAATGAATAAAATTAGATTCTTCTCTCACAATTATCATTTCCCTAAAGAATCGTTGAACTGTTTAATGCAGTCCTGAAGAAAGAAATCCTAGTTGTAGGAGATAGACAAATAGAATATTATTTTTAAACGTCAGAAGAAAGACAATAAAATAGTTTCAAATTAAAGACTATTTACATTGTATGTTATGTTTCAATACAAAAATATTTTAGATTCACTAGTTCTCTCTTGATTTCATTTTTCACTTTCTGAATGTTAAGTTAAGAGGGAATCGATGATCTTTGAACTTCCTTTCAGTGTTTTATAATACCTTTTTGATATCTAAATTATAAGGCAAATCGATATTTGTGAATAACGCTGGCAAAGATCTGACAAATAAATTGCGCATTAACTTTAGCTTTTTTAATTTCTAAACATCGCATTCCTTTGTATCCGGTAGAATATTTAGTTACTAATTCTGTTTCCCTTTTTGGGTAATAAAACTTTTAAATTCTTTCTCTGTTTAGATTTTGAACTCTGTTTGAAACAATCAATAAAATTAGATTCTTTTCTCACAATATTCCTTTCCCTAAAGAATCGTTGAACTGTTTAATGCACTCCTGAAGAACGGTATCATAGTTGCATGAGATAGACAAATAGAAAATTATTTTCAAACGTCAGAAGAAAGATAAGAAAAGAGTTTCAAATTAAAGACTATTTAAATTGTATGTCATATATTTCGATATAAAAAAATTTTAGATTCACTAGTTCTCTCTCGATTTCACTTTTTCACTTTGTGAGTGTTAAGGAGAACTGATACCTTTTGAAATTTATTTCAGTGTTTTATAATACTTTATTAACATCTATTTTATAAGGAAAATACATGTCTATGAATAACTCTCACATCCTTTTGACGATGGCAGAGATCTACCTAATAAATTTCGCTTTTCCTCCAATTTTTTAAAATTTCTAAAAATCGCACAATTTAAATTTTTACATCATCGTATAGCCAAAAAAATAAGAATAATAAATAAACAATAAATGCACTTTCAAATGCAATTCGTTTGGAAACTGTATCTCAGTGTACTGTTTTTTATATGGGTTTTAAAATAATTTTCAGGCATGAATATTTTTAAATCTGTGTGCAACCCAATTATGGATGATTAATTTGTTTGCATTTAAAGTAGTGTAAATAATTCAGCATTTGTTTATTTCCGTGTAATATTCTATATCTAAACTGCCAAACGAAATTAAAATTCATAAATAAATAAATAAATTGCAAGAGTACAAATGAACTAAAAACTCAAACAAACTAAAACGTCATCGTCTAGTCTAGACTCAATGGCTGAACATGATATTCAGAAGAATTAAAACTTTAATTATCTTGACTATCTGGGTTCTCCTTCTACCAAAGTTTTGATCAATGATAATGGCGACGAGAGAATAAATGGTAAAGTTTTCGGAACTGGCCTGAAGTAGAATATATATAAAATGAAGAAGTGCTTTCCTTTATTTTTTTTTATTTTATTTTTTTATGTGTGTGTGTGTTTAATGTTGTAACAATTTTTTTGTGTTATGATATGACGAGTAAACGGTTGTGTCTTGAAATCCCCTGCTTATTGCAAGCTCCAAACACGTTTCTAGAATTTACTCAGTAATGGAATCAAGAAAGTTATGATTTCAAGTCTTACTTAAATAAATTTAGCAGCTTTAATTTTAATTAACAGCTTTAATAAATTTAACGAATTTAACAGCTATGAATCGATGCTTAAACGCGGAAATAGTCAAAATCACAAAGATTGATATAAACAGTGAAATGTATCGCGACTGACCACTGACATGCGCTTAACACGAATGTTCAAATGAGATTTTTGGTGTAGTTGTTGAGCATTTTACTATATAAGATTATTGTTAAACATTTACATATTTACTGATTTTTACCAGGTATTATTGTGCTAAAAAATGGGGCATTCATGCATGTCCGTGTTTCTTGATATTTGTTAAACAGTTATAATATAGTTACTAAGGAATGCTTTAACCCTTTCAGGCGCAGTGATCCCCTGTCGGAACCACCTAATTTTAATTCCGAACTTACAAACGGCACCAAGAATATTTTAATAAAATTTTGATTTTACAATGAACATTTAAAGTAACAAAGTTTTTAATTTCTAAAAATATCGTTTGTAAATTCCGATGTCAGTCAATCATTTAATCAGTTTACGAACAGAATTTTTATGTGCCGGAAAGGGTTAATTCAATGCATAAAATGTATTTACCATTGTTTTCTAAAAAATTGTCATTTCTATTTTATGTGTAAAAGCAGTATTTTCGTGCTGTCTAATAAAAATCTAGTAATATTTCTAAAAACACAATTTCCACACAAGCATTAGTGCTAAAAATTTCATAATGATTATTCTCATAGAAAATCTAAAGTTCATCTTTTAGTACAATAAAAGAAACAGTACAATAAAGTTCATAATGATTACTTTCATAGAAAATCTAAAGTTTATCTTTTAGCACAAAATAAGAAACAGTACAATGAAGTTCATAATGATTACTCTCATAGAAAATCCCGTAGCTTGCTTTTGTGGTTCATCTTTTAATACTGTAAAAAAATAGTACAATAAAGTTCAATACAGTTTATTACAATGAAGTTCATTCTTTAATACAATAATATAAGATGAAAATCGGTAAATACATAAATGCATGATGTAATACAGGCATTAACTAAAACCTTTGGTTTTTATTTATTTTTATTATTTTTATTTGAATAATATTACTGTGTTTATTAAATACAGTGAAACGTTCTAAGACGGAACTTCAACTGACCAGAGAAGGATTCTGCTTTAGACAGGCTTCCATCTTAGCAAGTATATTTCTATAATATTCATTCCTTAAGGAATATGAATATTTTCCGTTATAGACAGGTACAGTTTTCATAGGAATTACTATGTTTTCACGTCCCAATTTAGAAGCAACTGCACCACTTTTATTGTCTCTCTGTCCCGTCTTTTGGGACATTGAATCTGGTAACAATAGTTGTATACCGTAGAATATCAAGTTACTAACTCATTTTCTACTTTTACATAATATTCTCTGAAAATTCGTTGTACGTTCAGGTTTTAACTTTCCTTTAACTCTTTATGCACTGAATTATGAATTCATGAAAATTTTATCTTCTAAAGCCTTTTTCGTGAATTATTTAAACTAGGTTAGAGGATTTACATAATCGTTTAATAAATTTTAGAAGGATTTTAGAAGTACTGAAGGATTTAGAAAGATTAATTAAATTTGAATTTATAGGGATTTTGTGCAATATTTATAACACCACTCAAATCTTGCGTTTTAAATATTTTTCTTAGTAATTTGTAGAACTAGGAAATGTACAAATATAATTTTATTACAATAGAAATATAAAAATATTTCCGAATTGAAGAATCCCCCCCCCCCCCAACGCCAAGAAACCTGAAAAGATGCAAAGGCAAAAGAAATCATCCTTTATTTATTTATTTTTTTTTTGTGAACCTATAATGCATTTGGAACAAGATAATGTATCTATAACTCATTCTAAACTGTATTACTACAACTAATCGATGTAATAAATTAATTTTATGAGAAGTTATTTTAATAGTACCGTCAGTAGATAAATGGTTAAAACACTCGATAAAATTATATTCTTCTACTGATCCTCTTTCCTCATAGAATCGTTGAACTAAACACACTCCTAAAGAAAGCATTCATCTTAGTTGAATCAACCAAATGGAAAATTGTTTTTTGGGACACAGAACCTGATAACAGTGGTTGTATCCCGTAGAATATTAAAGTACTAACTCCTTTTCTTCTTTTACATAATATTCTTTGAGATTTTTTCTACGTTAAGGTTTTCAATTTCGTTTCAAACACTCAATAAAATTATATTCTTCTACTGATTCTCTTTACTCATAGAATCGCTGAAGAAATTAACGCACTTCAGTAGTAAGCATTCATCTTAGTTGGATCGACCAAATAAAAAACTGTTTTTTGGGACAGTGAACCTGGTGAGAGTAGTTGTATCCCGTTGAATATTAAGTTACTAGCTCCTTTTCTACTTTTAAATAATATTCTTTGAAAACTTTTTCTACGTTCGTGTTTTCAATTCCGTTTCAAACATTCAATAAAATTATTATCTTCTACTGATTATCTTTCCTCGTAGAATCGTTGAAGTAATTAACACACTTCTGAAGAAAGCATTCATCTTAGTTGGATCAACCAAATGAAAAACTGTTTTGGGGGTACAGTGAACCTAGTAACAGTAGTTGTATCCAGTAGAATATTAAGGTACTAACTCCTTTTCTTCTTTTACGTAATATTCTTTGAAAATGTTTTCTACGTTCAAGTTTTCAATTCCGTTTAAAACACTCAATAAAATAATATATCCTTCTACTGACTCTTTTTCTTCATAGAATCGTTGAAATAAACACACTTCTGAAGTAAGCATTCATCGTAGTTGGATCAACCAAATGAAAAACTTTTTTGGGACAGTGAACCTGGTGAGAGTAGTTGTATCCCATTGAATATTAAGTTACTAGCTCCTTTTCTTCTTTTACATAATATTCATTGAAAACATTTTCTAGCTTCATGTTTTCAATTACGTTTTAAACATTCAATAAAATTATATTTTTCTACTGATTCTCTTTCCTCATAGAATCGTGGAACTAATTAACACACTTCTGAAGAAAGCATTCATCTTAGTTGGATCAACCTAATGAAAAACTGTTTTGGGGGACAGTGAACCTGCTAACAATAGTTGTATCCCGTAGAATATTAAGTTATTAATTCCTTTTCTTCTTTTACATAATATTCTTTGAAAATTCTTTCTACATTCAAGTTTTCAATTTTTCAGGTGAGGATTCCGTTTAGAATACTCAATAAAATTATACTCTTCAACTGATTCTCTTTCCTCATAGAATCGTTGAACTAAACACACTTCTGAAGAAAGCAATCATCTTAGTTGATCAACCAAATGAAAAACTGTTTTGGGGGACAGTGAACCTGGTAACAGTACTAGAAGTCCGAGAACTACGGGATACAACATCCCGTAGAATATTAAAGTACTAGCTACTTTTCTTCTTTTACATAATGTTCTTTGAAAAAATTCTATGTTCAGTTTTCAATTCCGTTTAAAACACCCAATGAAATGATATTTTTCTACTGATTCTCTTTCCTCGTAGAATCGTGGATGTAATTAACACACTTCTGAAGAAAACGATCATCTTAGTTGGATCAACCAAATGAAAAATTGTTTTATGGGACAGTTAACCTGGTAACAGTAGTTGTATCCAGTAGAATATTAAGTTACTAACTCTTTTTTTTCTTTTACATAATTTTCTTTGAAAAATCTTTCTACGTTCAGGTTTTCAATTCGTTTATAACACTCAATAAAATTATATTCTTCTACTGATTCTTTTTCACCATAGAAGGGTTGAACTAATTAACACACGTTAAAGAAAGTAAGTATCTTAGTTGGATCAACCAAATGAAATACTGTTTCCAAAATGTCAGACATAAGATAATGTAAGCGTTTTGAATTAGAGACTATTTATACTGTACAATATGGGTATCGATATAACACTGTTTCAAAATGACTATTTTTCTCTTGATTTCCCCTTTACCTCTTTATGACTGCTTATTCGGCGAGTTGTATTCCTTAAAATATCTAGTTACTAACTCCTTTTCATCTTTTGCTTAATATTCTTTGAAAATTCTTTCTGGGTTCAGGCTTTTAATTCTATTTCAAACGTTAAATATAATTATATCCTTCTCTTTCAAATTCTATTTCCTCAGAGAATCGTCGAACTATTTAACACAGTTCCGAAGAAAGCAAGCGCAATTGAATTAGCCAAATGAAAAATTGTTTTCAAATGCCTGAAGAAAGATAATGTAACCGTTTCGAATTAAAGACTATTTAAATTATATATATGGTGATAAAGGTATTTTAGAATGACTAGTTCTCGCTTGATTTCTTTTTACACTTTATGGATGTTTATTTAATTCAGTTGTATCCCGTGCAATATCTTGTTACTAATTCCTTTTCATCTTTCGCTTAATATTCTTTGAAAATTCTTGTTCCTCTTATTCAGGTTTTAATTCTGTATCAAATAATCAATATAATTATATTCTTCTCTTTCAAATTCGATTTTCACAAAGAATCGTTGGATATTCAACACAGTTCCGAAGAAAGCAAGCGCAATTGGATTAGCCAAATGAAAAATTGTTTTCAAGTATCAGAAGAGAGATAATGTAAAGTTTGGAGTTAAAGACATTTAAATATTAAATAAAGACATTTAAATCAATTTATTTAAAAGACGAGGATGTTTCTTTAACCATCTGGCCTGAGCTTTCTACTGAACCGATTGTGATAACTACAGGGTGTCCCAAAAAGGAGTAGGTACCTATTTTTAAAAATGAATAATTAACAAACGAACAGAATTGTTAAAAAAAATTCTTGCAAGAAACGAATGTTCGAAGTCTGGAATTTTGTTTAGAACGCTTTATTAGAATAGTTCAAAATCTGACCGACAGATGGCGCTACAGTCCATTTTGGTGGCTATATGAACAAACGGAACATACGTGAAGACCAGACAGAAGTAGACATGGTCAGTGAAAGTTCAATAGTAACCATTTCAAGGGAAACAGTAGTTGTCATTGCATAAATTCTTCAAAAGGGTGTATTCGTTGGCCATATAGATCACCAAAATGTGCTGTAGCGTCATCTATCGGTTATATTTTGAACTATTATAATAAAGTGTTCTAAACAAAATTCCAGACTTCGCACAGACTTTTTTTAATAACTCTATTCGTTTGTTAATTATTCATTTTTAAAAATAGGTACTTCTTTTTAGGACACCCTGTATTTTTTTTTTAAATGAAAGCACTTTATTTGTAGATGTACCGGCTCTCGCACTCTCTTTTTTTTGTTAATAATCCCATTTTTATATTTTAATTTTAATTTAAATGTTCTTTACGAAATTTTGTGGCGTTGGTCTTAATCGGGTTACTTCCATTGTTGAAGAGAGGAGGGAAACAAGGGGAATTACCACATCATTATGGACGCCATTTTCGTATTACAATTAAAAATAACTTTTTTTTTTAAACTTTTTTTCAAACGACGTCACGATTTAAAATAACGCATTTTTACTCATAAAGGGTGTCCAACAAAATTTCAACAATTTTTTCATTCCGTTGATACTGTGATTGAGACGCTCATCTCAAAGGGTTTCAGTGAGTGAAAATGATGTCATAGTAAAAATGAAATGAGTATTTCTTTTGATAAAACTAAATATTTTACTACGAATACATCTAAAAATAAATTTCTGGATTTCGCCGGCACTCAGATTAGAAACTCAAGTAAAGAGTGCGAACGTTCATTATCTTAATTGCATGTTACTGATTACGTATAGGAATAAATTTTAATTTTTCGATAAGTTGAAAAGTTGAAATTAAACTTTAGTTCAAAATAATATTTTCTTAAGAGTAATAAAATATTCAATAATTATTGTAATTTTTTTTGTTAGTTTATTATAAATTCAGTCCATCAGTTTTTTAAACATTTTCATTTGTCGAATTCGACGGGTTTTGACTCGTTATATGTTACGCATAGCCATAAAAGTATTTTAGAATGACTAGTTCTTTCTTCATATTACTTTTCCACTTCATGGAAGTTTATTTAATTCAGTTGTATCCGATGTAATTATCTAGTCTAGTTACTTAAACATTCTCCTCTTCAGATTGTTTGAAAATTCTTTCTCGGTTTAGGTATTTAATTCGATTTAAAACAGTCAACAAAATTAGATTTTCCTCTTATATATCCCATTTTGTCAGAGGATCGTTGAACTGTTTAAAACACTTCTAAAGAAACCAATCTTATTAGGATTAACCAAATGAAAGATTGTTTTCGCACAACGCACAGTGGGGCAAAATCCCAAAAAGTTGGCCAAAAGTCGAAAAATAAAGTTACTATTTAGGAAATTTTGACTATACAGATGGCTAGAATGATGTTTGGAGGGTCAGAATCTGTATTTATAAAAATGTTTTCGTTTTGCTTTGGCAACCTGTATCATTTGAAATGTGACGCTTGGAGGATTATCATCTGAGGCGAACAAAAATAGCAAAACAAAGGTTCTTCTAAATACGTGCTACATTTTTCCATATCTTCCGATTTTAATGCTTTAAAATGGATTCACACGATGATAGTGTGTACTTTTTTTGACCATGTTACAAAAATTATATTAAGTACGTAAAATTTAATAATTTCATGATTATTTTTGATAATTTTTTTTTTTCAAAATATGTTATTTTTTTCTTTCAAACATCAAAAAGTTTATAAGTTCCACGCTGTTCCACAACGACACATAATGGAAACAATAGCCTGAACTATTACCTAATGAATCATAAAAAATTAGCTGCCAAAAACTGCCATTCTGCATTTCGTGAAGGTTTTTGTAACCACAAGTAAAAATATCATTTTTTTAGTCGCTTCGAAAGCTATGACATTTATTACTTTTCACAGTAATTTAGCTGGCAAACATTTCTTAAATTTTTAGATTATTCAGTTTTGTGATAGATTATTATGTATTATATTACAAATAAGTATTATAATCATAGATTATTCAGTTTTGTGATAGATTATTATGTATTATATTACAAATAAGTATTATAATCATAAGCATAAAGGAATTTCATAAGCAAGATTAGTAACAAAAAAATGAAAGGAATTCTCTATCACCAATACAATAGAAATACATTTTCTTATCTTTATAGCTAATAATTTTGTGTATTCTATCGTTATTAGAAGAATTATCTTGTCAATTGCGATCTTTGCTAGATCATACTGCATTACGTATTTTATTAATGCAAACGGAAAATATTAAGAATCTGACTTCCGGGAACATTAGCAATCTAAATTTTATTTTCAAGTAGGCATGTGATAGTACATCTGGTCAAAGTACTTTTAAACAAAAATTTAGCATTGATGATGGTAGAAATCAGGTTCAAATAGCTTTTTCACTTCTCTAGTGCCACTAGAACTTAAGTGTTGCGAATAATTCCGAAATCTTTATCTGGAAAAATTCGATATCTTCATCTCCTCGATTTTTTAGGCTCATCAAAATCCCTTTTTTGCACGAAAATACGGAAGATACTGTCAGTGAAATGGATTATATAACAGATCAGAAGAGTAAACTTATTCCTTTTAAAACAATCATTGATAGAAAATAAGTAGGCGTTAATTACAAACTAGCTTTAACGATGATTGATTGAAAATTTTTTATTGTCATTACTAGTAATTTGTCAACTCAACGTTGATACCTATATCAGGCAACTTCAAACCAGTTTAATAATCTTGATGACATTTTAAAACTAAAAGTGAATGAAAATCATTTACAATTTTGGATGTCCACGTCACATGCCTGTATAAGATCTTTTGAGTGTAGCTTGCATTTGGCATACAAACGGGATATAAAGGAATGACAAGTGTGCACTCCTGACGAGTATAAAAAAATTAAAATTTCAAAACAAAATTTACAAAAAAGATTTCGTTTACAATTAGGAATTCTCGTCGATAAATCAAAGCTCGGATTTGGAAGCACAAATGATTACAATACAGCTCGTCGATTCTTTGAAAACGCAACTATTTCTGCTTTGATAAGGAGCGTAGACGAAGATTTGATCAAATGATTCCACGTCATATTACAAGTAATTTCTTAACATTCATTTGACCAATTTCGTAGATTATTACTCACAAACAGCTTGTGAATTCGTCGAATTGTATTCCTAGTTCTATATGCCAACTTCAGTGCACAAACTACTTAATCATGGCACAGAAAAAATAGCTTCCTCATTATTGCCTGTTGAGCAAATGTCGGGAGACACTCAAGAATCGTGCAACAAATTGTTCAAAAGGTATGGAGTAGATTTCTCCCTAAAATGCAGTAGGACGTAAACAGTGGAAGATTTTTTGCGGCTGTTAATGTTATCAGATCCCTTCATTTCAAGCTTACGTAAATTACCATCGAAAAAATTATTGCCCCTAGAGACACGGAAACTTCTGTAAAATATTTCGACACCTCCCCTTCTGAAAGGTCTACTTAGTATACTACAAATGATTCAGAAGATGAATTTTAGAATATCCTTTCGTTTCATTTTAATAATTTATAGAAATATTCATCTTTTAATTTCAATTAAAAACATTTTAGTTCCTTGAAAACACCTTGTAATGTTTAGCCGCGAAACTTTTCAATTTCGAAACTCTAAATATTTTATTTAAATCTAATTGTTTTTATTTTTAATTCACCATTTTTTAAAATTTAATTTTTTAACCGTACTTAGAATCCTCAAAAATGCCTGTATACGAAATTTCATAGAAATGGCAAAGCATTTTAATTTTAAGTCCGCCATATTGCATCCGCCATTTTGTATTTTGCAATTTTAATTTTAGAATTGAGATCAGCATCCTGAAAAACACCTGTGTACGAAATTTCGTGACATTTAAATAACTTTTTCATAGTTTGGCCAGCTTTTCGGGATTTTGCCCCACTGTGCAACGGGGGTAAAGATAACGGAAACGTTTTGAAACAAAGATGTATTAAAATTGTACGTTACATATCAGTATAAGAATTTATATCATGGATTCAAGTTGCTAGAACTAGAAACATTCTATTACATTTATTTTCAAATATATGTGCTATTCTTATTTAGATTTCCAATCAATTCATTGATGGCATTAATTTTATTTATTAAAATATCTGAATAGAAGTTTAATTTCAAATTTTAAAGGCATACATTATTGACGTTCATCAAAAAGAAAAAAAAAAGACAGAAAATCCTTTAAATCTTACAAACCCTATATAGCACATTTAATTTAGATTAAGACAAATAAGCACTTTTTTTTCCTGTTTTAACAGTTCCAAATATATTGAAATTCATATATATCACGGAGATGCACTACAAGTGGGTTATAAAATGTTTGAAAATGCTTTCTAGTTTTAGGCTTTTAATTCTGTTTCAAATAGTCAGTATAATTATATTCTTCTCTTAAATTCTATTTCCACGGAGAATCGTTGAACTATTTAACATAGTTCCGAAGAAAGCATGTTTTCAAATGCCTGAAGAAAGATAATGTGGGCGTTTCGAATTAAAGACTATTTAAATTATATATATCGTGATAAAAATATTTTAGAATGACTAGCTCTCTCTTGATTTCCTTTTACACTTTATGGATGTTTATTTAATTCAGTTGAATCCGATGCAATTACTTGTTACTAATTCCTTTTCATCTTTTGCTCAATATTCTTTGAAAATTCTTGTTTCTCTTATTCAGGTTTTAATTTTGTATGAAATAATCAATACAATTATATTCTTCTCTTTCAAATTCCATTTCCTCAGAGAATCATTGAACTTTTAACACGGTTCTAAAGAAAATAATCTTATTAGGGAAAGATAATGTAAGCGTTTCGAATTAAAGACTAGTTCAAATATATATATATATATATATTGTGATAAAAGTATTTTGAATGAGAAATTTAGTTCTCTCGTGATTTTAATTTAGTTGTATCCGGTGCAATATCTTGTTTCTAACTCCTTTTCATCTTTCGCTTAATATTCTTTGAAAATTCTTATTCTCTTATTCAGGTTTTAATTCTGTTTCATATAATCAGTATAGTTATATTCATCTCTTTCATGTTCTATTTCCTCAGTGAATCATTAAACTATTTCCCACACTTCTAAAGAAAGCAATCTTATTTGGATTAGCCATATTAAAAATTATTTTCGAGCATCATAAGAAGGATAACGTAAGTGTTTCGAATTACAGACTAGTTAAATTTTATGTTATGTACCGTTATAAAAGTAATTTAGAAAATGCCTAGTTCTCTCTCGATTTTATTTTCCCACTTTATGAATGTTTATTTAATTCTGTTGTATCCCATGGAATTATCTAGTCTATTTACTTACGCCTTCTACTCTTCAAATTATTTGAAAATTCTTTCTCGGTTCAGATATTTAATTCGGTTTAAAACAGTCAACAAAATTAGATTTTTCTCTTACATATCCCATTTCGTCAGAGAATCGTTGAACTGTTTAAAACACTTCTAATAAAAACAATCTTATTAGGATTAACCATATGAAAAAATGTTTTCATATATCGGAGGTAAAGATAACTGAAACGTTTTAAAACAAAGATCTATTATAATTGTACGTTGCATATCAGTATAAAAATTTATAACATGGATTCAAGTTATTAGAACTAGAAATATTGCATTACATTTATTTTTTAAATATATGTGTTCCTCTTGTTATGCATTCGATTCAATCCATTGATGGCATTAATTTTATTCTTTAAAATATCTAAATAGAAGTTTCATTTCAAATGTTAAAAGCATTCATTATTGACATTCATTAAAAAGAAACAAAAAAGAAAAAAAACTTATAAATGTTACAAACTCCCTATAGTACATTAATTTAGTTTAAGGACAAATAAATACTTTTTTCCTTTCTTAACAGTTCCAAATACATTGAAATTCATATACATCACTGACATGCACTACAAGGGGGTGACAAAATATTTGAAAATTCTTTCTAGTTTCGGTCTTTTAATTCTGTTTCAAATAATCAGTATAATTATATTCTTCTCTTTGAAATTCTATTTCCTCTGAGAATCCTTGAACTATTTAACACAGTTCGGAAGAAAGCAACATCAGTTGGATTAACTAAATGAAAAATTGTTTTCAAATGTCAGGAGAAAATTAATGTAAGCGTTTGGAATTACAGACAATTTAAATTATACGCATAAATTCTTTTGTACAGAAATATAGTATTTTATAAATGTCACATCTGAAATTTTATTCAGGAAAAAACATGCTTAAAACTGCTAAAATAACACTTTGAGCAATTACTATCCATAGGCAGCTATATAACCAGTTCTTTGCATAGTCCTGCATATGATTTTATTTATATGCTGCAAACATGTCTTAGTATACTAAATTTAGTTACTAAAATAAGAAATATAAAACGCAAACATTTTAAGATATTTTCTTCTTATCAAATTTTAATGAAGATAAATTGAAAAATCAATTACTTAAGATAACCTAATTTCGGATTTCACTAAATTATAAAACAAAATATTTTGAACGAAATATTTAGAACTATTGTAATATTAAAAAATAAAATTGTTTTATTACATGAAAAAATTATCATAATTTGAAGCAGTCTATTGATAACAAATGTATGTATATAATTATACATAGCTGTAAAAATATTTTAGAATAACTAGTTCTCTCTTGATTTTACATTTCCCATTTTATGGATGTTTATTTAATTCAGTTGTATCCGACGAAATTATCTAGTCCAGTTACATCTTCTCCTCTTCGGATTACTCGAAAATTCTTTCTCGGTTCAGATATTTAATTCGGTTTAAAGCAGTCAACAAAATTTGATTTTTCTCTTACGCATCCCATTTCATCAGAGAATTGTTGAACTGTTTAAAACAGTTCTAAAGAAAGTAGTCTTATTAGGATTAAAGAAAAATTGCTTTCTTACATCGGTGGGAAAGATAACGGAAACGTTTTGAAACAAAGATCTATTAAAATTGTAAGTTACCTATCAGTATAAGAATTTATATCGAAGATTCAAGTTGCTAGGATTAGAGATATTGAATTACGGTTATTTTTCAAATATATGTGTTCCTCTTATTTACCTTTCCATTCAATCCTTTGATGACATTAATTTTATTCTTTAAATTATCTGAATAGAAGTTTCATTTCAAATGTTAAAGGTATGCATTATTGACTTTCATTAAAGGGAGAAAATAAAGGACAAAAAAAAAACTTATAGATGTTACAAACTCCATATAGTACATTAATATAAGTTTAAGAACAAATAAACACTTTCTTTTTTAACATTTCCAAATATATTGAAATTTACATACATCACTGAGATGCACTACAAGTGTAACAAAATATTTGTAAATTCTTTCTAATTTCAAGCTTTTAATTATGTCTCAAATAATCAATGTAATTATATTCTTCTCTTTCACATTCTATTTTCTTACAGAATCGATGAACAATTTAACACAATTCCGAATAAACCTAGCGCAATTCGATTAGCCAAATGAAAAATTGTTTTCAAATGTCAGAAAAAAGATAATGTAAGTGTTAAAGACTGTTTAAATTATATGTTATGTATCGTTATAGAAGTATTTTAGAATGAATGGTTCACTCTTGCTTTTACTTTTCCACTTTATGGATGTTTATTTAATTTAGTTGTATTCGGTGCAACAGTGGCGTAGCTAGGATGGGTGACACTCGGGGTGAATGTAAGTGGTGTCACCCCCCCCCCCCCACACACACACACACCCATCATATTTTTTCAATCACAATTCTACGTTATTATAAATAAAATTTTAACATTTTTAGGAGAGATTTTAGCAACTTTATATTAATAAAGTAATAACATTTTCCAAGAAGAAAGAAGAAAAAAACATATTTTATTATTTTTGATACTCTATATTTTAGTCAACCTATTTGTTACTTTCCTTCGAAAAAATTTATAAATGAAATTAAGAATCTATTTGTATCGTATAAGCAAATATTTCAACATTAGAATATAATGGAATAAAATGAGATTTAAACATTTAAATAAAAAGACACATGAAAATTCAACGTATGAAAGGTGCTTTACTTTATATTTCATTTTCAATTATTGTGATTAATGTCTATAAAACAATTAAACGTCCCAGAATTTTTAAACCACATTCGTTTATAATGAGTTTTTCTTTTCTAAAAGCAATTTCTTTTCTAATACCAACAAAATAAAAATAATTTTAAGGTAAATGTTATCGCTAACAACGTTTAAACCGCGTATTTATATTTTTCCTCAATCGAAATATTATAAGCATAACGCATATAGAAATAATTTTATTTCCATTCTACATCAATAGGCGATAACTAGCCAAATAAGGTCATCCTAAATCGAAGTGTTTTGTCGAAAAGTTCTCTTCCAATTCTCCCGTTCGCTAAATTGCTGAAATAAACTTTTCCGACCACACGTAACTCATACGTCACACCTCTTGATAGTTGAATATTACAATGGTTGTTTGATTGTTTAAGCCTTACTGGCACAAACTCCTTTTTTGGGAGATTCTGCGCCAAAATAATAGTTAAATTAAAATTACAAATACAGAAAAGCTGATTCTAAAATATTGTCAATAAAATAGAAAACAAAACTCAATGAGAAATGGGATTTCCATCCAGATGTCATATAAGTGTTAAGGAATATTCTTTATCACATAAATATCTATATCTCAAAGCATGCTTTAAAATGGTGAAAAGTGAGTTATTACGTCTTTCCCCAATAAGGTTTGTCAGTCTGGGTGATGATGAATTAAATTGCATTCGATACAAGTTCCATATGCCCGGACAGTCAGTTAAAAGATGATGAATAGTCAGGACAGTCTGGGCACAAGGGTGCATCCTCCAGAAGTAAAAGATGTTTATGGGTGATCCTCGAATGTCCAATTCTCAGACGAGTCAGAATATTACAATGATTATGAGCATGAGGTCTTAATAGTGTGCGGGATCCCAAGAAGGCGGTAGCGGTGAGCGAGGGCTTTACTTTGAAGGCATAACAACCAATATTCATTTAGATTAAAACAAATGGTTTTATTTTACTAAGACAAATAAAATATCTCTTGACTAAATATTTGGTGGTTATATACAGCACAACAATATTTTAATGTTGCGATGATTTTATGCAAAGTCAATAAAAGTTTATGAGATGGTGACAGCTTGTTGCATAAGTCCTTTTAGCAAAAATAAACTGGATATTTCCTCACTGCAATTTTAGAGGTTAGTTGATTAGTGTCTCTTTGGGTTTATTAATAATCAGTAGACGATTGTCCCTTTCAGAGATAAAGATCTCTTCACTGCTATGGCACCCTGTGCCAACGCCGCAGTTATCTTATATCGGTCACCGGCCTGGAAGCCGTATCCTAGTCGTTTCTGCTGTTATTTCTCCTCGGGTCGATCCCCGTGAACTTTTCACTCGCCCCGGAGAGAGCTTTTCTTTCCCGCTTCAGGCTGTCCCTGAAAGTCACTCTCTCGAGTCCAGCAAATTACTAACTAACTTCTTTATCATCCTCGTCTCCTGTATATTTAAATTATCTCTTTCTAAAACAATAGTAAGTTTTATCAGCCGCTCATTGGCTCCTCCATTCAAGAACCTGTCAAGGATCTTTGACAGCTGTTCCCTGAGTGGTTGCCCGGGGGTCCTCCTATTTTTTGCACACGGAGTCCGCGAGCATATGTTTTCCAGTGAGAAAATATGTGTGCTATTTTCCACGCTGCAGATCAAAAGCGCTCCCGGTGGTCCTCTGCATTAGCGAACTGTCGTAGACTGTCAAACGTCGTAGATCGATGGTGATTGACCAGTTTACTTTTTCTTACCGTTCAGATTAGCGAACTTTGCTATATTTTTGCTCTGTTATAGAAACACATTAGGTTTTCCTATATGGCAAATCTGTGCCCCTGAGGGTTTTTCTGCGGGGAATATAGTGATATAGTTCAAATCTGTACACTAGTTTAAAACCTAAAGTATATCCTGGAATTCAACGGTGCAATCACAGACCACTATAGATTATACTGCCTGTGGGTGCAATTTTATTAGAAAAAACGCCAAAAGAATCCAAAACAACAGCAGCACAGTAAATTACCATACCATTCCTTATTTTAGAGGTATGCACGGGCCAGAATTTCCTGTCCCGGCCCATACGAAAGCTATATTGGACCGGCCAGATGTAACAATTAAAAGTTCATCCTGGCCGTTTATATTTTCCTAGCTCATGGCCCAGCCCGGCCTGTACAAAAGTAAGCGGAAACAGCTAGAAAAGTAACTTTGTTCTTCAGTTAAATAAAGTATTATTAAAAATCTTCGCTGCTGACCACTTTTTCTTTATTTTGAATTATTAAGGCATTCCTCTATAAGTTTAAAATTTTATTTTGCTAAGTATAATTTCACCAGATTCTTATTCCTGAAAGTTAAAATTATGTGCGAATGCCTCATATAAAGTTTTTAAAACCTTAAAATTTTCAGATTTTCTGTTAAAAACCAATTCTCATCATTGGCGTAGGGAGGCCAATGATGAGAAAGAATCCATGAATATTTTCATTGTTTGAAGCTTTATACTTTAATAAATAGCTTGAATGGACATAAAAGTATAACATTAAAACAAGATTAATCTTTTTTTAGCCTTTATTAAGCTTATTTTAATTTAATTGCATCCGGTAAAATGCCCAGCTACTGACCCGTGCGAGATTTATGCACTGCAATGTTTGAGTTTATTTTCTCATACATTTTTTATTAATTTACAATTAACTGCACTTTTTTTAATCAAACAGCTTGTTTTAACGAAATATGAGTGTAATATGTCACAAAGCTGTTGAAAAACTTTTCGTACATTACCCCATTCATCAATGTCCGTTTTGTATGTGCGTAGAAAAAGGAATGTTGACATCAGAAATAATATACTTGATAATACTAAACCTAATAGTAAATCAAATATTCAGTATGCAAAGTCAGATGTGGTCAAAAAATCCTAGCCAATGATACCTCATTCATTCTTGTACGCTAAAATCATTAGCAAAATCAGTAGCTAAATTCATTTTAATAAACATAATAACTTTATATAGTGAAATCTGCGAAAACGGAATCGCTAGGAGCCAAAAGAAATTCCGTATTGGAGAGGTTTTCCATTGCGGAGGAATAATTGCTCGATATTCCTTCGGTAAGGCGTGTAATTTTAGGTAGCTTTCATTACAAAAAGCTACCTATTGCAGCCGTTCGGAGGAAAGTGATTTCAAAAAATTTTGGTATATTTTCATCGATCATGACACCCAGACCCCGAAACCACCCTCCGTTCAAAATTGATATATCAATATATATTATATTAATTTTATTTATCATGGGTTTTCAATATGTATTAACTGCATCCTTTGGTATCAATCACTGTGATTTCTTAACTGTTTTATTCACCTTAATCTTTACGATCTTTTGGGAGCCATGTGCGTGTGGATATATTGAAAAATACTGAAATATTAATCGGTATGTTGTGTATTATTTCTATTTTATATCCTATAAACATTTAAACAGGTTTTATTGAATTTTCCATTTCATATTATTTGTTTCTATTCTGTTTTCATTTTTAATCTATTCACTTGATTATAATGGTTGTTTGAGCACAGGGAAAAATAATTTTAGCTTTAGCTTATTTTTCTCACAGAAAACAACCATATTGCTTATATCATTGAATTCTGTGCCCTTGATAACGTAATTCAATATATAAGTTTTTCCATTATTTGTCGGTGTCCACTTTCTTCTTTTTTCTTCCATAATAATTCTTAAAAATTATTTGGCACTTTTTTTTATACTTACAGCTTTAATTCATAATATTACGTTTTTTGATGATGGTAGGTTATGTTTAATTAATGGTTATATATATATATATATATATATATATATATATATATGACATTTGTCATACTGTAACTCTCGTATTTATGAACCGATTTGGATGTAATTCGGTGTGTACATAGTACATACCAATGTCTCGACCGAGTTCGTTGGCCAGCTTCATCCGTCATTTTGTTTCAAAATGGCGGCCATTTAAAAAATTTAAAAAAATTTAAAATTTGAAATGTGGTACCAAAATATTGAAAACTGAAAAATATTTTTTGTTATGTATTTTATCTTTATACAAAGACTCCGGAGCAGTTTTTGTTTCGTCTATATCTTAAAAATGGCTGAGTTATAGCATTTTGAATTTATAGCATGGCTGACATTTTGAAACGTCCTGAATTTTCTCACGCGATAAAAGGCGTATTTATGAACCGATTTGGATGTAACTTCGTTTATACATAGTATATACATGTCTTCACCGAGTTCGTTGGCCAGCTTCATCCGCCATCTTGTTTAAAAATGGCGGCCATTTAATTTTTTAGAGAAAATTAAATTTGAAATGTGGTACCAAAAAACTGAAAATTGAAAAAATATTTTTTTCTTATGTGTTTGACCTTGATAAAAAGATTCGGGAGCAGTTTTTGTTTCGTCTATATCTTAAAAAATGGCTGAGTTATAGCATTTTGAATTTCTAGCGTGGAAATTTCTAGCATTTTGAAACGTCCTGATTTTTGTCACGTGATAACAGGCGTATTTATGAACCGATTTGGATGTACCTTGGCGTGTACATAGTACATACAAATATCTCGACCGAGTTCGTTGGCCAGCTTAATCCGCCATCTAGTTTCAAAATAGCGGCCATTTAAAAAAAAAAATTTTATTTAAAATTTAAAATGAGATACCAAAAAATTAGAAAATGAAAAAGATTTTTTTCGTATGTGTTTTACCTTAATACGAAGATTCCGGAACAGGTTTTGTTTCGTCTATATCTAAAAAAATGGCTGAGTTATAGCATTTTGAATTTCTATTGTGGCTGACATTTTAAAACGACCTGATTTTTGTAACGCGATAACAGGCGTATTTATGAACCGATTTGGATGTAACTTGGTCTGTCTCTGTACATAGTACATACCAATGTCTCGACCGAGTTCGTTGGCCAGCTTCATTCGCCATCTTGTTTCAAAAGGGTTGCCATTTTAAAAAAATTTAATTTAAGGCATTAAAAAATTGGAAAATGAAAAAGATTTTTTTATGTGTTTGGCCTTGATACAAAGATTCTGGAGCAGTTTTTGTTTCTGAAAATTTGTTCTTTTGTTTATATCTTAAAAAATGGTTGAATTATAGCACTTTGAATTTCTAGCATGGCTAACACTTTGAAACGATCTTGTATTTGCCACGCGATAACACACGTATTCGCCTATTTCGATGTAAGAGGGCATGTGGATAGTATACATCAATATCTCGACCAAGTTCGCTGGCCAGCTTCATCAGCCATCTTGTTTCAAAATGGCGGCCATCAAATTAAAAAAAATTATATTTAAAGTAAGGTACAAAAAAATTAGAAATTGAAAAAGGTTTCTTTCTTAAGTATTTGACCTTGATATAAGGATTCAGGAGCATTTTTTGTTTATCTTAAAAAATGGCTCAGATATAGCAGTTTCAATTTCTAATGTGGGTGGCATTTTGAAAAATCTGATTTTTTGCCTTCGACAGCACTCGTATATATCAACCGATTCCGATGTGAGTGAGCATGTGCACAGCAATTACTAAGGTCTCTACCAAGTTCACTGGTTAGCCTCATCCATCATGTTGTCTTAAAATGGCAGGCACTTTAAGAAATCGCCGAATTTGGCAGCCAAATATAAGTTACTTTAAATAAAAGCAGCTTGGATAAAGATGACTAATTTCGCTAAATTCTCATTCATAATGATTTAGTATTGATAAAAATTAGTATTGAATCTCCTATATTCGGTTTCCACTAAATTGAGCTTCGTGTGTTTGAATAATATAAGTTGTCTTTTTTAAAATAAGGAATATGAAATCTACCTCTTCCTCCCGGCACTGGCCGGAAGGACTTTTTTTTCGTTTAACACAGATTCTGTTACAGACAGGATCCGTTTTCACGAGATTTACTCAATAAAGTACACTAAAATCTGTAAAAACATAATCGTATACGGAACGGACAAATAGTTGCATGGAAACGAGCCAGAAACTTTAATACGATCTGCAGTATAAAACAAAACATGCAAACGTGATTTTAAAGAAGGGAACACTATAAACAGATTTTTATTTTTAAGTGTGTTCGTAATTATATAAATACGTAGCACCTATAGTCGTCGTCAGGTCTGTCCGTCTGTCTCTCCGTCTGCCTGCATATAACAGCGCAAAAACTACCCAACCGAATGGCTTGCAATTTAATATATATAATCGTTGTAGAATTTTATCGCGTCATTTCAAATTTTATGAATACCGAATTAAAACATAAAAAGATATTAATAAAAGTTTTCTTCGTTCTATTAAATCCTATCATATGTAGTTAACTCAATGATAACCCATAATAAGTAATGATTCTAGGTTGCCATGGTGATTACGTTCTATATAACATGGAGTCATGTTATTTACGTATTACTAAACTCAGCACATCGATTACAAATTAGAAGGAGAGATAGAGTACACCTAGATAATGGGAAATCACATAGCAATGCATGCTCGAAACGCTTTCCCGGCGTGGTAGTGACGACACAAAGCACAACAAAGTAAGGACACGAGCAGGGTGAGACATATCGGTCAACTCTTGCGCTTTTTAGTACCACAAAAAATTTATAGTAAATTTTACCTTTTTACATCGCCGTAATCTGTTTTTTAAATAAAGCAAAATTTTTTTTAAATTTTTGTGCTACAAAAAAGCGGAAGAGTTGGCAGGGTAAGAAAACATGTTTCTTATTCTTAGCACAACAAAAAACTAAGAAATAAGAACAAAAAGAGAGACAACGATCGTCATCAAAGATGGTGTTCGAAATTGCGACCCCGGTCCATGATGCAGGCCTCACATCTCCAACGCATGGAAGATTTAATGTTCTCAAAAATACCGGACGTGATCCGGACTTTCCCAGCAGCTGCCACGTTGCGTGCAAAGGGTTCCTCAGTACTTTTCAGCATTGCCCCGTAATTTTTGCAGCACTAAGAATAATAAACTTGTTTTCTCACCCTTTTCGTGTCCTTCCTTTCTTGTGTTTTGTGTTATCACTACCGCGCCAGGAAAGTGTTTCTGACCATGCATTTCTATGTTATTCCCCAGCGTCTAGGTGCACTCTATCTCAACTGAAACTTTGTAACCGGTGTGCTGAAAAACCTTGTATATAATCGTGATAAATTTTGTATTCATGCGTTTTTGAATAAGAGTGCAACAGCTATTGCACCAAGATCTGAATATTTTTAAAACTAGTTATGATACGCATACACCTCATTTTCCACTTTGGCGTACAATTTCCGACTTGTTAAAAAATAATAACGTGAAAGTTTCCAAATGACACAAATAATAACGTGAAAGTTTCCAAATGACACAAAGCGAGACTTCAAAGGACATAATCGCACTCACGAGTGCAGCGTTGGACAGCCCTGCATTAGAATCAAATTTATTTTATGCAAAGCATGTTAAATACGGTTTTGTTTGCAGTAAATGTTTGCTGAATTTGTACCACTGATTTTTCTACTTTAAAATTTTACTAAACTTTCTGTTTATTACGTAAACTCGATGCTTCTTATATGATGGCATACAATATAAAAATTCTTCAGAGCAATGCTTCTGAACAAAAATTTTACTAATCCACTAAATTCACGACATCCTTTCAAGGACCATTTTATACTGACTATTAGTTTCTCGATTTCTCCTTATACTCCTTGAAAAATGCTCCTTTTAATGCAATCATATACGGAAACATTCCCTCTTATTAAATATTTTCCTCTTTCGTATAACGGTATTAGGGTCGAGTGGAGAAAACTCTCTTTATTTTGACTTCTAAAGTTCTTTTTAACAAAATTAAATTCTTCAGTTACAGACTTTTGCTTCCTAAGAGAAACCTTCAGGTGTTTAATATGCCTCTGAAAAAAGGAATTTTGCTTAGATTAATCAAAGAAAAATGGTTTCCAAGCTTTAGAAAAGGATAACAGAAGCCATTTTAATAATCTATTTCATAAGTCGCATGCATCGTAATAGAATACAAATTATATATTTTATCATATTTTACAATCGTCTTGTATACAAGAGAGTTCAAATTTATCGGTTTTCAAAAGTAAAATAACATTGCTTGTTTCTGCTCCGCTGCTAAAATAAAGTTTGATAAATTTTACTTATTATAATTTGAAGTTAAATTTCAATACTTTTTATCTTAATTTATTTTTATATTTTTGCTATTTTATTTGCCATGACATGCATTTCCTTATTAATATAAAAAATTGTTTGAAAAAAATGGCAAATATTCTTTTCAATTTTAATCGTGACAAGTCTGATGGAAGCGCAGCGAACCGAAGGTGAGCAAAGCTTCCTGTGCGTCTACTTCTATCTGACATTCAATTGAACACGACTTACCGACTGTGTAACTTAGCACAAACATAGATACCACTATATAGATGCCTTTCAGGGGCAAAGTACTTCTATTCATAAAATGCTGAAATGAATGAATAACACCAGTATTTCCTAACAAATATTTTTGGAAATAAGTAAAAGCTTTTTCTTCACGTTCTTAATAATAGAAAAGTTTTCATTCAAAAATTCTGGTGCCAATGTTGTATTTAGGAATTAAAATTAAGTCGGCCAAAAATGAACCACCGCCCTTTAAGGGCTTGAGACAGAGCTAATAAAATTTCGAGATTTTTTAATTACGATCCGTAGCCTAAGTAGATAAAGATGAAATTTTTAATGCAAAATCATTGTGCAACAATCTTCCTTAAACGGACTAGGTATTGCCGCGATTAAGCATCCATCGACCCTAACACCCTCCCTCAACCACCACCTCGATCGTCGATGTATTATATTACATGACCTCAATCATTCCAATCCCACTCTTTGATGGCTTTTTCTTAAGACAAATCACTTTAAAAACATTTCGGTGGACTGTGTATACTCTCAATTGTGTCCAATGGCTAATTCCTAAACTATTAGTCATAAACATATAGTTCCAATTTCAAAAATGTTTTAAATGAGGTAAAATATTTTTTTAAGTCATTTGAATCAATAAAAACATTTCTTAAAAATTTACGAAATTTAATTTTTTTTATACAGTTTTCCGTCCTATAAGTGACATTCAGTAAAAAGTTCTTATTGCATTAACAAGTAAGGCAAAAAAGTCCCATTCATCTAACAATAATATTGACTGCGTTATGAAACTTTGAATTGCATGATTTTTACCAATTAATCTGCATCTGAAGACTGATAAGTTGGGCCATGCTTCGAGGGATTGTACACAAAGTGCTTAAAGTATATTACAAGAATTTATTTTGCATTTATCTCTCACATTGTATAAGTATTTACGATAGTGTTGATTTTTATTAATTAAGTTTCAGATTAGATAATCTAATTGCATTTTTAAGTATGTATCATTTTGTTATGAATTGAGACTGTTCCTTTTCATTATTACATTTAACAAAATTTCTGTTATTTTTCACTTATATTTTTAGTACAAGTTGTATATTTTCTTTAATATATCAGAATGAAAATAGGTTTCAAATTTGTATTCTAATATTACTTTTACTCTGAACTATTTTTTTTTTTTATATCCAACGATTATTTAAATTTCTAGTAAATTTGTGAATGACCCCTATTCCGCAACAAAAAAAGATGCTTCAACTTTGAACATCTACACTGTTAAAAATTTGCAACATTCTGGCAGGTCATTTGACCGTTTTTTTTTTTCGAAAACGGTTACACAACCGTAATTTTAACACTATTCTGACCCTATTATTGGCCATTTTATGGTCAGAATATAGTTAAATTATGGTTATGAAACCGTTTTTTCAAAAAACGGTCGAATGACCTGCCAGAATGCTGCAAAATTTTTAACAGTGTATTACTCGGTCAGTTTTAATCGTAGAACAATGGGACTTTGTCTTACTTCTTAATCTAATAGGATATTTTTACTAAAGATAACTTATGGGACCGGTGGATTGTTTAATAAATTAATTTTCGTAATTTTTTAAGAAATGATTTTATTGACCCAAGTCACTTTTAAAATTTTTCTTTACCTCATTTAAAACATTTTTGTAACTGTAACTATATGTCCATGACTAACGGTTTAGGCATTACCCATTCGACACCGTTGACAGTGGCACTCAGGATATCGGCATTCGTCATTATTCAGAATGAAATGTGATAATGAATTCAACAATGAAATTTAATTGTATTAATTTTTCTACATTTTATTTTTCTACAGTATTTTCTTCTGAATTCAGTATTCTTTTAAAGGCCAATTTCAGTTGTGGTACGATAAATTCTCTGAATTTTATAAACACAATCTAACCTGCTACGCTTCAGTTATGAATGCTTGATTCAGCCTAGTATATTAATGATGAGTAATACTTAGTGTTACTGAATAATTGTTAAATAGATATTTAAGTATTGCGCGACAGCGCAATACTTATTTATTTCCAGTGTCACTTCTCAATGTTAATTTAACATGGAAAAGCCTATGGAGATGATAACTTTTTCATTTTTTCTTCCCACCTTTTTGTCCCTGATGCCACTCATTTTTAATTCTTTGCTAATTCTAATAATATTATAAATTCAAAGTGTAAAAACATTTGCCAGACGTCAGGATCAAAATGGATTATAAAATGCCTTCGCATATATTTGGATTATAATCTAGAGAGTAACGTGGGCTAATTTTTATTTACATTATTCAAATATTTTTCTTAATAATTCCAAATTTCGCTTTTTTCATGGAGAATCAACGGACATTTTCTAATAAGATTTAACATTTTTCCTTCATTGTTGTAAATAATTCAAAAGCCGTATTAATAATTTGCCTATTTTTAGTTGAATGATTTTCACGTGAAACATGAAACTGAAAAATTTTTTTGTTTTTTTTAAGAATTAAAAAGAAGATGAATATGACGTCATAGTGGGAAAAAATGACATTTTCAAGCAGATTTTATAAGTTCAGATTGTAATTTTTTGACCAAACTACAACAACCTGCATTACTGCACTGGTGAAACATTTTGAATTATACATAGGTAAATTGCATCACAAATTATGATGCGATATCGCGAAAATCAAAGCCTGATGATGATACCCTCCATTAATTTTGAAATATGTTTGTCTGAATGCAGTAGTTATTAAAAAACTTGACATATTAAACAAAAACCTAATTTGCAGAACAAATAAAAAAAAAAAAAAATTTATTTCCTAAATTGTTTAATCCCGAGAAGGGGCAGATATTAAGATATTTCATTCAATTCGTTCTACACTTAATGTTAAATTTTTGTAACAGATAAGCTAAACCAATTGAAGATTAAAAAATAAAAATGAAATTCATACAATATAATGCTTTAAACACCTATATACTTAGATTCCGTTCAAATGAAATTGAAATAAATCTTAGACTTTTTCCATTTTTAAGTTGTAAATATTTGTACTGCAGATTTTGCATTATGTTTATGACGATTGTACATAATATGATAAGGTACATGCAAAATACAAAACTTTTAAAAAAGTCTAAGATTTATTTCGATTTCATTTGAACGGAATCTAAGTATATAGGTGTTTAAAGTATTATATTGTATGAATTTCATTTTTATTTTTTAATGTTCAATTGGTTTAGCTTATTTGTTACAAAAATTTAACATAAAATGTAGAACGAATTGAATGAAATATCTTAATATCTGCCCCTTCTCGGGCTTAAACAATTTAGGAAATAAATTTTGTTTTTTTTTAATTTGTTCTGCAAATTAGGTTTTTGTTTAATACACATTTTTGAAGCGATATATTATAGATCCATCCTATATATAGAGAACATTTTGTAAGAAAGGAACCAATATAGCTTTAATATAAGTTTCTTAATTTAATATTTTTATTAACTATCCATTAGTTTGTAATAGGATTTTTATGTGAAAATGCTAATTGTTTAATATGCTTTTATCTGTTACTGGTCAATTACTGGTGCATTCACTCTACCTGTATTTCTGTGAAAGATAAAGTTATAAGACTTTGCTCGTATATTTTAGATCTATATTGGTTAAATTGACTTACCTTTAAATTTTCTTTTGGGAAAAGAAAAAAAAACTTTGAAAATATGATTTTTGTATACGGCTTTTTTCCATTTAAAATATATAATTTTTTAATAAATGTTTTTGTAAATTCCGAACACAAATTAATATTTGTTCTTTTTCGTACTCAAAAATGGAAAAAAGTATGCAAAAAGTGTTATTCTCAGAAGATATATACATATTATGAATTATTATATGGCCCCTAACTCTATGAATCGCGTGGATAAAATGCGTTCGGAATATATTTTATACCCAGCGTATCAATATTCAAACTATAAGAAGATATATACATATTAATAATTTTAATTTTTAATATTTAAAATATCATGTTTTAAAGAATTTACCTTTGAAAAGGAATACACATACATTCCAAGAAAAACCCTGAGTAGAAGATATTTGTAAATAAAGAAAAGAAAATGCAGTGTCCCAGCTTGCTTTAAAAGGATGTTATTTCGATTTTTTAATGTAAAAGGAAATGTTGAATAGCTCGTATCCAATCAATAATTTCAAAGAATCTTTTCTTTGAATCAGTACTTACAGAAAAATTCCGACGTCGTTTCTGCTTATTTAACAAATTTAAGAGCTCATTTTTCGCTTTCACGATTTCCTGATCTTTAACATTCTTAAAAAGATCGTAAAGCTTTAGAAGTTTTTCTTTATTTAAAGGAAATATTCTGACTTAATCCTTGGTCAATCTAGCTAGTTAGAAAAATGCAGTCATAAAACTAAGAAAATAAAAACCTAAAAGAAGCGGTCATAATATCTAAGTTCTTCAAATTGTATTCGTCTACTTGGTGAATTAAAGGAACGTTCTGCTGCGTCAGCAGAACTTGAAAAATGTATCAAAATGTTCAAGAAAATGAATAGAATTCGTGGAAAGTTTGTTTTATCATACTTTAGAAATCATTTTATCTTAATGAGTATGTCCTAAAATTTATAACGTTTTCGAGAATTTGTTTTAAGAAATGCGAAGCATTTATAATAACCCATTTACACTAGCCATTTGTACATGAGGCATTCTCACATATACTTTTAAGTCCTTGAATAACAATTTTTATTTTAGTACATATTCCTGGTGTTTTTTTTTTCTTATATTAGAAAACAATCCATTGCATGACAGTATAACAATATTAATGAGATAAATAAGTTTTGGATGATGTTGGAGAGTCCATATATACCACGAAATTCCTTGCCGTCCCGTGTCCCTGATGCTGATTTTTATGTTTGGATCTGTCTGGATAAAATTATTTCAATAAAAGTAATTCGATGTAATTTTTTCCGTTACCGGGACTATTGTTTTATATAAATATGTAGCAAAAAATTAACCTGCACGCATTTTAACGGTTGTTGTTATTTTTTTAACTGTGTCCCTGAATTTTAGATTTCCTATCGTCCCTCTTGCTAAGCTTATACAGAAAATCGCTTCAGATGCAGCCACAGAATTTTTTTCAACTTTTTTCTCATGCAGAAGTATGCTAGAGAAAGAATGGCTAAAATTCTTTGACAGGAAATTTACTCCAGAATTTAAATCAGCATTTAGATATCAATTTCAAGCATTCTGGATTTATTGGTAGTCTTACCGTCCCCAAGGTTTATTCCTGCACTTTTCGAGGTAATTTTTTTTTTATTTATTTAATCTAACGTAAATAACTGTTGCTAAAAATCAATGAACATTGTGGCTATCATTTTAATGTTTCGTTACTGTGGCTCTCTCTACTCCTGTAGCCAAAAAAGTTCCATTTTAGTTTCGATAACATTTTTTACCTAATAAAATATGATTATCGTGTATATAAAGAGTACTTTAAACGAAAACAACTTTCAAATTTTTGAATAGGAAAAAAAGAGTGTTACCCCTTCGTGACAACTTCAGCAGAGGCCGCCTCGAGGTAATTAAGACATACTCAGATTTGAAGTTTAAAACACTGTTTATTGAAATTACGATAGGGAAGAACTGCAATGGTGCTTCTAAATTTAAACAACGCTACTCTGAACTAAGTTCACTTTAATCTTCAAATCAACTCTCGAAATATAAAAGTGCAAAAGTACTATATCTAAAACTATCTTACATGCGGAAGGCGGGCTGCTCAAACTATATTCAAGAGGGCTTTTGACGTCTAACACTACAATCTCTGAAAACCATTTATTAGCTCACAAATTCAAAACTTGCTTAAAATGTCTTTAAATACTAGCAACCCGTGGTTACCAGAAAAGTTTATTAAACTATGGCGAAATACTTTCTTACCACCAATGACAGATTATCTCAGCAAACTCTCAGGACGCGTGGCAAGTTTCAAATCTCAAAGGCGAGAAACCTGTCTTGTATTCATCAATAAGGCAGAACTCAATAACCACCGATATCGATATTCAATTCCACTTTT
This sequence comes from Maratus speciosus, assembly GCA_963932465.1. NCBI lineage: Eukaryota > Metazoa > Arthropoda > Arachnida > Araneae > Salticidae > Maratus > Maratus speciosus. The sequence continues at coordinate 305,649,717 of OZ010789.1, read as the reverse complement.
ATAACTCCGCAGATTGGCAAGCCTACCGTAATCACTATAAAACTACAGCGAAAACCGCTAACCGCAGATTCCTATATTCACAAATTCATTTGCGAAAATTACAGAAAAAGGACGGACAGTGGTCGCTTTTACCCATACAGGTTAGCATCGGACTAAACGCTCGAACTCAAAAACAAGACTCCTTTTAAAAGGGAGAATCTAATTCTCTACACCTTAACTCTTTATGTACTGAATTATGAATTCATGAACATTTTATTTTCTAAAGCATTTTTCGTGAATTGTTTAAACTACATTAGAAGATTTACATAATCATTTAATAAATTTTAGAAGGATTGAAGGATTTTAAGGATAGATTAAATTTGAATTTATAGGGATTTTGTGCAACACCACTAAAATCTTTTATTTTAAATATTTTTATTAGTATTTTGTAGAATTAGGATATGTACAAATATAATGTTCTTACAATAGAAATATAGAAGTATTTCTGAATTGAAAAATCCCCCCCCCCCCAACGCCAAGAAAGCTAAAAAGATGCAAAGGCAAAAGAAATCATCCTTTTAAAAATATTTTTGTTTTATGTAACCCATAATGCTTTTGGAATAAGATAAAATAATGCATCGATGTATTAAAGTAATTTTATAAGTTATTTTAATGGTACTTATAAGTACCGTCAGTAGAAAAGGGTTAAAGCATGACAGCCCCCCCCCCCCCCCCCCCAAAAAAAAATAGCTGTTTTTAACAATTTAACAAATTTATTAATGTAATTCTCCAAAGAAAATTATATTATTCCTTAAAGAAAATATTCATACAGCAAAAACAAAATACTTTGATGAAATGAGACTGAAAAAATATATAGTTTATGCATTTTTTCTTTCATCTTCATGGAGTTAGGGACAATACATATATAACATTATCAACTTTTTTGGTAATTTTAAACCCTTTCTTCCCCTTACGATATTATACGTTATCATTTCCTCGAACTCCCTCCCCATCGTTTTAATAATACCTTTATCAATGTCTAAAAATCCTTTTTGCTTTTACATTTTTTTCCTTTTATAAGTTTGCAGTGATTCAAATGAAAATAAGTAGTTAATATTAAAGAAATATTACTATCATACATGAAATTTCCTCCAACAGCGGATTATATGTGCATAAGGCAGAAAAATAGGAATGTCGAAGGTTGAGTTAACTCTACATTTTGGAAAGAAATGATTTCATAATCATTTATTGGCTTTAATAATAACTTTGTATTTTCATAAACATCAATAACAGATAACAGATAACAGATTATTTTGATGCTAAAAAATGTTACAAACAAAGAAAAGAAAAGTTTTATTAAATCAAAAAAGGTAACGATATCAGAAAACAAAATTCCTCTCCCCTTAGAGATATCGTATGATATCAAATTCAAAACTCCTCTCCCTAAATTGATAATTTTATGTATGCACAGCCCCTCAGAAAGAGTCAAAATTTAAGGATACTAATATTAAATGGGAAACTTTAATTAAATCTTCCTAAAATATCATCTAATTGAAATGTTTCTTTTTTAATGAGGCAACAAATAGACCCAAACATAAAATTGGCAGTTTTGTTATCCAAAAATGTATCATATAATTAGAAATAATCAATATGATTAAATTATAATTATAATCAATATAATTACGAAAATTTTTAAAAGATTCATATTAAAAAAATGTATTATAGGCTACATTAATTTTTTAAAAATCAACACAGTCCAAAACATGGCTATTCAAATTTACAACTCATTACTACTTTTAATTTTAGAAATATAGAGAAATTTTAATTTTCTAGTCTAAAAGGCAATCTCAACTTTGCATCGACAGAAAATAATCTTACAAAATGTCAAGAAAATTATATATATATTGGATATATTGGATATATTGGATTTTTTTTTATATTTAAGTTAATTTAAATTTATTTCACTTTATCATTTGATTTTTTATATAAAGTTTTTCCGTTACCGATTGAATGACTCGGATCTGTAAGATCTTAATTTTATTTTTCTATATTTATGGGTAAAACCGTGACATATTTTCTTATATAACTCTATGAAGATAAGAGACTAAAATAAATTTTCAAAAATTCATGTTACTATTTAAAAAAATGAAAATTTGTACAATTATCAATGTGTAGACCCCCAAATTATAATTTGTGAGTAGCATGTAATAATACATTAATCCCAACAGCTTGGTATCTGTATCTTTTTATGTGATTATTTACTCCATAATTAATACAGTTTAATAATGTACAATACATTATTCCCAGTCGATTTGTACCTATATCTTTTTTACGCCATTATTTACCTCAGAATTAGTAGGGGATTATTTTTTTTTCTTGGGCTGTACAAGTTTCTTTCTTTTTTTTTTTTTTTTTTTTACATTGTGCTTGAATATGCATAGCTGCCAAACTTCTTCTTTTTTTCAAGTCAAATAAACATAAGTTGAATCATAAACATAATTTAACTAGATATTCCTTGTATCGAATATTGTAGGCTGATTTTGTTTTAATGTGGGTATTAACTTCTTTAAAAAAAATTCTTGTTTTCATTTATTCAAAAATCAGAAGGTTGGTAGCAGCGTATAAGATAAAATCGTTTGACTAGATTGCAGAAAACAGCAACAACACTAATCTATTTCTAAATCAATATTCATTAGTTTATTTAATTCTGAAATTTAAAAATATTAAAACAGTTTAAAATATAGGGGAGATGGGGGCACATGTGAACAGTTCACATAAATATAGCTTTTTCTCATAACTGGATTAATTTATATAAACAAAAACTACTTATTATAGTAAACAGAACTTTCTTTTACACATGGTAATTTTTTTTTAAATCACCTGTTTAGTTTTTCTTACATTTTTTAATAGTTTTATAAATTCAAAAAATTGTTCACATGTGCCCCATCAGCGGGGTAGTTGTGAACACACGCGGGGCACATGTGAACACAAGGAAAAAATATCCTTTAACATGCTTTTTATTCTGTTATTCATTTGTCATCGTAATCATTAGTTATATTACCTTTTAAATTCACCATAAAGAAATATACATATATATATATTTCTCTAGTTTCTGGGTGATATGTTTAAGCAAAATAAAATGAATATAAAATGAAAATAAGTAGATTTGGAGGGGAGAGGCTTAGATGATTCATTAAATATTGTTGCAATAAAATAAAAAAGTAAAGAAGCAATTTTAAAACAGAAATTAAAACTTTTAAATTTTACATATAATCCATAACTTTAAGTTATTTACCTTATTATCAGGTTTTACTTTATTTTCCATGTGCAGCAATACTTTATTTTGTATACATCCTTCATATATTTAAAAGCATTTTCATTTTGTTAATGTTTTCTTTATTTATATTAAAAAAGGCCACATCATTTTAAAATGATATGGCCATCATTTTAAAATGATGTGGCCTTTTTTAATATAAATAAAGAAAACATTAACAAAATGAAAATGCTTTTAAATGTATGAAGGATGTATACAAAATAAAGTATTGCTGCACATGGAAAATAAAGTAAAACCTGATAATAAGGTAAATAACTTAAAGTTATGGATTATATGTAAAATACAGGTTTTAAATAAACAGATTTATCTGTGAATAACTTATTAATGTACTTTTAAATTTTGCTTAGGGGTTTTTGTTTGGGGGAAATTTTAGGGAGGGGTCCTTTACATACTATTTATCGGAAATCTGCCGAAATACGAAAGATTCTCACTCCTGTATTTGCCTTATTTACTTGTAAATTATATATAAAGAAGGGTTTTTTTTATGATTAAAAAAAAATCTCGATTATAACACCCCCCCCCCCCCCAGCTTCTTTTGCTTTTGAAAGAGGGGGGTTACAATCGGGATTTTACGGTAGTTATCAGTTTAAAAATTTTACTTTCTTAAAATATTACTGGCATTTATAGATAGGGTATTTTGAATGGATAGCTCTATTCAAAGCATCATATACATAACTGTTTTAGAGATGGAAGTAAGCCATCATTGCAGGGTTAGAACAAATGTAACAGAAAAATTGGCAGAGTTGTTCAAGGTAATACTTTTGTATTAACAATGCATAAAAAATATTGTTGTAAACCGTTTAGTAAAATAATATATAACACTTATTGCATTTTAGAAAACATTAAATTTATTTAAAGTACAATTGAACATAAACGAGCTTGTTGTTCTTTATGTATTTGCTGAAAGATGTGTTTGTGGAAGTTTCAATACAAAATAAACTTTGTGTGAGGAAAATATCTTCTATTTCAGGAAAATTTTAGATAATGGAACTTGCAGCATTTTTCATTAAGTTAACTAAAAGAAACAGAATCACCGAATGAGTATTGGGACACTTATGAACTGTTCATATCTGCCCCAACTAGTCTGTTCACAAGTGCCCCACATTGCTCCTTTTGTTAAATTGATAAATCATTAACATTTCTCAATTTTAGAAGAAAAAGAACTGTATCAAAAATGTTTATTAGTATTCATAGTACATGTTAAAACACTCAAATTCAAATAAATGAATAAATAAATAAAGTTATTCACTTATGAACTTGGAACAAAGATTTTACTTTTGAGATCTAAAAACAGTGTTTTGGCTACAGAGGACAAACAAAATGTCATAGAGTTTCAAAAAATTTTTACCATATATCTACAGGTACTATCATCTTTAGTAATTTTTTGCAAATAAAAAACTTATAATAACCATCGAAAAATTGCGATGTTCACATGTGCCCCCATCTCCCCTACTGCACAATCCAAAATCAGAATCACGCAAAAATACATTGTATGATTTCTGGTTGTGAGACTCCCTAAAATCAAGTGTTTATAGGGGAAATTCCCAATCCTTATATGCATTGAAAAACACTATACGGCAGAAAATAGCAGCCATTTTTGCTGAAGTGTTATTTCACGCTGCATTAAGCGTAATACTACAAATGCATTCAGTACTGGAATGTGGTAGTGAATACATTGAGCATTTGCAGCTAGAAATGTTGTTGAAAAAAAGTCTATCATTTTAAAACTATAACCATCTTTTTTTTTCCACCAACGTTGTTAAGAATTTTTTATGGGATACAATATACACATTACAATACATATATACATACATAAATATACATACATATAACCGTACATATTACAATCCTCTGAATATTTAATCTGCAAACAGCAAGTCTCTCCGACCCTTAGATCTTTTTTTTTTATCGCGGTTTATTTTTACTACGAATTTTCGCAACGCCTGATATATAATCTTGTTCGCAGGTTTACCATTTTTAAACTCCACCAACTGAACAACTATTTGTAACGCTTATAAAAATCCGCATTAGATGAATCCTTTATTAAAAATAATTCCTTGTTTGCATTATACGAATAAATATTGATGGGTTTTAAATAAAACGAACAAGAAGATGAATAAATCAAATTGTCTTTCAAATGTAGGATTAGAATCGGAATATCATCAACCAGAAGAATATTTTGGAAAGGATCACGTTTGGAATATCTAAGTGACCTCTTCGATTATAGGAACTCGCACGGTATGAAAGTTCGATGAGGTCATTCTTTAACATGAATAATATCTTGGACGCATTCCAGCTCAGAATAATTTTCTCTATGTATATTTTGTTTATAAAGCCACGTTACTTATTTAAAACATTCATCGATGCTCGTTTTCAATGACGAATTCTTCTAAATACAGTAGACACTCGTTAATGCGTTTCCGCTTGACGTATTTCCTATTTATGAGGACAAAGTCGTTTCATCCATGATTTTCTATTTGCAATTAATGTTGAGAACAACGCTTAATACATGTTTCAGAAGTGCGCACAGTATTTCATAAATTGATTGCGCAGAATATAAACTAGTTCTGTACATTATTTCATCAAAAGCAACTTTGGTGTAACTTTGGTTATCGAGAGATCAATAAATTTTTTATGACAGAGATGAAGAGAAAGAAAATATTCTAGACCGGGAGCCGGTAGCACAGGTTTATAAAGCCACGTTACTTATTTAAAACATTCATCGATGCTCGTTTTCAATGACGAATTCTTCTAAATACAGTAGACACTCGTTAATGCGTTTCCGCTTGACGTATTTCCTATTTATGAGGACAAAGTCGTTTCATCCATGATTTTCTATTTGCAATTAATGTTGAGAACAACGCTTAATACATGTTTCAGAAGTGCGCACAGTATTTCATAAATTGATTGCGCAGAATATAAACTAGTTCTGTACATTATTTCATCAAAAGCAACTTTGGTGTAACTTTGGTTATCGAGAGATCAATAAATTTTTTATGACAGAGATGAAGAGAAAGAAAATATTCTAGACCGGGAGCCGGTAGCACAGGTTTATAAAGCCACGTTACTTATTTAAAACATTCATCGATGCTCGTTTTCAATGACGAATTCTTCTAAATACAGTAGACACTCGTTAATGCGTTAATGCACTTCTAATTACCTTATCGAGTTCACGGATGAAATTCTAGGATTAGTTAAATCTTGATTCGCATATCAAAATGCAATCGGTCTGCCAAGTCATATTTTGGTGGAAAACACCTGAAAACCAGATTTTAGCGGCTCACTCGTAGGTTTACCTTTGTGATTTCTTGCAACAAAGAGTATGAAAACATGGAGGACTGGCAGCAGGAAAACACAATTGTAAACCTACGAATTAGCCGCTAAAATCAGGTTTTCAGGTGTTTTCCACCAAGATATGACTTGGCAGACCGATTGTGTTTTAATAAGCGAATCAAGATTTAACTAATCCTATAATTTCATCCTTGAACACGATGAGGTGATTGTCTGTGCTACCGGATCCCGGTCTATTCCACCACCAGAAACGTGATAAGTTCAAATATTGCTATTCTTCCATAGTATTATTAATAAAGTGTGATGTAACAGACCAAATCTTCGAGGGTGTGGCAAAACTAGAAAAAGACTTCGTAAAAAGCTCATTTGCAAAGAAAAGTGAGAGATTACTTTAATTAAAGTAAAAATTATGAAAAAATATATCTTTGCAAATTTTCTTTCAAAAACTAGTTATGTACATTATTTCATCAAAAGCAACTTTGGAATAGCTTTGGTTATTGAGAGATCAATAAATTCTTGATGACAGTGATGAAGCAAAGAAAATATTCCACCACCGGTCACGTGATAAGTTCAAATATTGCTCTTCTCCCGTAATATAAATCAAAATGTCATGTAACAGACCAAATCATCGAGGGTGTTGCAAAACTGGAAAATGGTTTCGTAAAAATCTCATTTGTTCAATAATCGCAAATAAAAGTGAGAGATTACTTTAATTAAAGTAAAAATTATGTAAATATATATATTTGCATAGTTCCTTTTAAAAACTAGTTATGTACATTATTTCATCAAAATCTTCTTTGGTATGACTTTGGTTATTTAGAGATCAATAAATTCTCAATGACAGTGATGAAGAGAAAGAAAACATTCCACCACCGGAAATGTGGTAAGTTCAAATATTGCTGATCTCCCATAGTATCAAAATGTGATCTTGTAGGCCAAATCTTCGAGGGGTGTTGCAAAACTGGAAAATGATTTCGTAAAAAACTCATTTGTTCACTATCGGAAAGAAAAGTGAGAGATTAGTTTCTTTGCATATTTTCTTTGTGTAACTCTTTCATATGAACAAATTGGCATTAGCTTGCTTTTTTACTGAAATTATTCAATTATAGAAAATGTTGTTTTTTGAACATAAAGATGCTAACCTATTTAATTTCTGTCAAAAACTAAATTCAATTTATTCAATACAAGGGATTTTTAACGCCAATGAAATGAACTATTATTTTAACACATTCAAACTGATTGGTAAAGTTATCATACGAATTTAATATTTCCAACTGAGCGAAAAAATGCCCAGGCTGGGAATCGAACCCAGATCCTTGGCTTATAAGGCCAAATTCTTTACCGTTTAAGCTAACTGGGCCGACAACCAGCCAGCATATTTCGCTCAGATAACCTTATTGATAGTAACATCTGGTCTGTCATGTAGACAGCTCAACAGAATAAACCGCAGGTAAAGGAACTCTCCATATAAACGATGGATATGTAGATGAATTATTATTTTAACACAATGAAACTGATTGGTAAAGTTATCATACGAATTGAATATTTCCAACTGAACGAAAAATGCCCTACACCGATAAGTTTATCTGAGCGAAATATGCTGGCTGGTTGTCGGCCCAGTTAGCTTAAACGGTAAAGCATTTGGCCTTATAATCCAAGGATCTGGGTTCGATTCCCAGCCGGGCATTTTTTCGCTCAGTTGGAAATAGCCAATGAAATGCTTACATAATTTAATGCGGACATCGGATAATGCGGTCGAAAAATAGTTCTCTTGGAAGTCAGCACTAACGGAAGTTCACTCTATCTATGTGATAATTTATTTTATTCTGAAATGTTACAAAACATTTAATTCATCTTGTCTTTACATAAAAATGTAAGTAACTTTTCGTAATTTTAAGTTTTCAAATGTCGTAAGACAAATAGATACTTGTAACATCTAAAAACACTTCAGCTTGATTTTTTTTTTTTTTTTTTTTTTTTTTTTTTTGTTAGAAATAGTCACCAAATGAAATGTAACTGTCAAATGAAATGTAACTGCTTTTACACAAAGCAGGCAAGACCTATCATAAATCAAGTAAACTTTTATAAGTTGTTTTAAGATTGCTTGCTATTTATCACCCTAACACCACATTATTGCTTTCAAGTAATCTGCCACTATTGTTGTAAAAATGATCACATACGAAATATGTAAACGTACCGTTTTAACTAACGGGGCTCGCATAACGTGACATAGACTACATTGCAAAAGGTCACTGGTCACATTCGATTTTAGACGCTTAGAGATAATTTAGACCAGCGGGTCCCAAAGTTTGTCGAGCAGGTGATGTTTTGGTGGGACGCAACATGATCGACGAGTTTCACAAAATATATTATCAGTTTATCTATACTGTAATAATAGAAGAAAAACAATATGTTAAATGTAGTGGTACTGACTATGTAGCCCACGGACTGCGTGCGGCACTCTATTTGATATCATGCAGCCGCACAAATTCAACACATTTTTAAAAACATGAGGGAGATATATACATAATTTTTATAATGTATTTTTTAAGAAATTCGCGATTGTTTTTAAAATCTGATACAATGAAAATAATCATAAGGTTTCTGTGATTGATTCCCAATTTATTATCCTAAAGCTGAAGTAGGGTATTGCAAGTTTGATCTATTAGCATTTCATCTCAATTTCAAGAACATCTCCTAATTAGTTAATGAACTTTATTCACAACACAGTTGATATTACATTGTTAACACTAACTAAAATCCGTAAGTAGTATTTAATAGTAGTTTGTTATAATATGTATAGACATATAACTCCAAAAAAGTAAATGCTACTCTGTTTGGAACAAGCTATTGGGCTCTTGCAGAAATTTTAGCTTGTACCACTGTATATTAAACTAAAGAACAACATTATGGAGATATCGGTTGTCCTAAAAAGGACTGACTGATTTTAAAATTCATTAACTTGCAAACAGTGACAGATATTTAAAAAATTCTTGCTTGAGCGTTATGTAAGATGTCAGGAGTTTTTTTTTTTTTTTTTTTTTTTTTTTTTTTTTTTTTTTTTTTTTTTTTTACCGTGATTCTCGAATTTAGTTCGAATTACAATAAATGTCGCTGCGAGCAATATGTGCTAAATCCAGGCCCGATTTTTTGTACTTCGGGACCCACTCAATACATTTTAATCTCCTTTTTTGGCATGGGAGAAGAGAAAAGGTCAAAAAATCCAGCTTGAATATAGCGCCTATTGCTTGCAGCGCCATCTATTGTTTGTAATTTGAACTAAATTCAAGAATCACGATTAAAAAAAAAACTTCTGCCATCATACATAACTTTCCTGCAAGAATTTTTTTAATATCTATCACCGTTTGCGAGTTATTGAATTTTAAAATCAGTCAATCCTTTTTAGGACACCTGGTATATAGATAGGCCCCTCTACGGAAATAAAGTGTTTTATTGAATGTTGTGAAGAGAGAGACTTGAAACTCGAATTAACATATTTCAACGCTACTATAAACTCTCTCGTTGGTGAAAATCCCAGTTACAAATTACATTTATGATATTAATAACTGCATATATTATTTTAAAGTGCATTTTTAAATATATTAGTAAACGTACTTTTTCCTGACTAGTAAGAAAAGTTAATTGAAAACAACGTTTAAACACACAATAAACACGCAATTTGACCATACGTATACGTTTCGTGAGTACTAGGACTCACATCCTCAGTGTAAAAACTATAAAAACTTTAAAAACAATATCCCCCCAACTACATGTACGGTGAAAAAAAACCGTACATTTCACCGTACATGTAGTTGGGGGGATATTGTTTTTAAAGTTTTTATAGTTTTTACACTGAGGATGTGAATCCTAGTACTCACGAAACGTATACGTATGGTCAAATTGCGTGTTTATTGTGTGTTTAAACGGTTTTCAATTAATTTATATTTTCACACAAGTTCTGTACTTATTAGTAAGAAAAGGTCATGTTTTACAGTTATATATTTATTATTATTATTATGCAGCAAAATAATATCTGTCATACACTCATATTAGGACATTTTGAATTATCTTAAATGGTTTTTAGTCGCGAGCACAGTTAGAGGATCAATGACAAATTGAATAAACAAATGTTATTTGCGATCCCTGTGTATCACAAAATTCTCAAATTAACCCTTTCGAGTCCGGTGTACTATTAACATTAACAGTACATGTCTTTTCATCGAGTATTATTTTGTCCTAACAATTACTTTTGTTACTATTTACATATAGTAATGATAGTATATGGCTATGCCTTTCTTATTATGACTTCATTTACGTTTTGACATTTAGTAATAACAATAATAATAAAATCGCACGGAGTTGATCATACATTGCGTACGCCATGAATTAAACGTTAACATTCCTGGACCCACCATGAACAAATTTTAAAAGAAATTTCAGTTTTACAATTTTCGGTACTGTAAATTTTAAAACTTCTACGGAGCTGGTCATACATTACGTACGCCATGGATTAAACATTAATATCCCTGGACCAATTTTAAATGAAATTTCATACATTACGTACGCCATGGATTACATTTTTCGGTACTGTAAATTTTTAAACTTCTACGGAGCTGATCATACATTACGTACGCCATGGATTAAACATTAATTTTCCTGGACCAATTTTAAATGAAATTTCATTATTAAACTTCTAAACATCCCACAATATTACTTTTTACACAGTCGTATAGAGAAAAAAATCTACTTTTAAATGCAATTTGTTTGAAAGCTGTGTCTCAATTTGTTTCTGAGTTATTTCTTTTTTTGTAGTTATTATTACTTTTTTGTCATAGTGGCAACAGAAGTATCCATCTCTGTTGAAAGTAAATGGAAAATACAGATTACTGTATAGACCAATCAGAAAAAATGCGGATTCAACTAATAAAACTCTTATTCTTCAGATATGTTTTTGATTTTCTACCCTGACAGAGGACAATAACCATTTTTCCAAATGGTTAAAAAGTTTGCTTAATTCTCTTTGCACCGTTGACGATTCCTTTATTTTATACATATATTTCACTATTTAAATTTAAATTATAGGTTACTTTTCTGAACAAATCATGTGTGATAAAACGAAAAAAATATCAGAAAGCTGTAATATCTGTTAAAACCTGTTGTAATGCGATATTTTCCAAATGTCTCCAAAAACTCTTCCTTAACCTATTATCATATAAATATGATTTGAATAGTACACAAAATAAGTACATTCGTTAAATTTCGGACAATGAGATATTCTTTAAACTTCAGTAAATCTATTTGGATAGCTACGATTAACATTATTAAAATGAAAGTAATTTTGTTCTCAAAATTGAAAAAAAATCGGACCCGAAAGGGTTTATACTATTATTGTTATTGTTATAATTATTATTCACATTTGGAAAAGCTATTATTGTTTTGTGTACATATGCTTTGTTTGTGATACGCGTAAGATGTTTTTGTGTATCAAAAGTGAACTTTTGTAAATGGTCGTCTTTTTTGCATGATAAGTTATACAAAAGCTCAATTTAAATAAAAATTAGATAGATCGTGAAAACTTTTCAAACTTCAAGGTAAGTTCCACAACAAACAAAATATGGGAAACTCTGGTTTAGAGAATATATAGAGCAATACTTAACGCGCGCGCACGAATTGTTCGTAAACTTTGTGAATGTAAACAACTTATTATTTGACTTCATATTTTCCAGTTAAGATTTAATTACGAGAGCAGTTAGAGGGCCAACAACAAATTGAGTTAAAACATAATATTTGCGACCACCGTGTGTCATAAAAAGCTCGCAATGCTCTTTAGCTATAACAAATTATTATAGAGACCTTGTACAACGTTTGTATGCATTTGTGCAAGAATAACAAGTATATATATGAAGATATAAATGTTTCATTTAAAAGTTCAAAAACATTCCGAATGAGTTTTGTTTATAACCAGTAGGTTCTGAATCAGTTTTCAAAACACTTTTAGAAAACTTGACAAGGTGTAAGAGAAATACTATACAGCAATTAAAAATAAAAATATTGAATATGTAACAAGATATGAGCATTTAGAATAAAAACAATTATAGTCGTTGAGCCAGAGGCCAAAATTAGTGATTTTGGTTTCATCTCTGAGGACTTGATGATACATACCTTTTTGAATTCACAATGGTCCAACTAGTTCATTTTATGATGATGCTATGAAATTTGTGGTAGCTTATAGACGCCATATTGAAAAGATGAGCGCCATCTATCGCACATATATACATATGATTATTTTGCAAGTATCACATAATTAAAGAGATTTCAATGACAAAATGGAAAGAACAAATATTGTTAAACATACAAAGTTATACTGAGTATATATTTATTAAGATTTTATTTTAATATGATGCTTATCATTTAACTTTATGTTTATTAACATTTTCAATGGAATAAACAGTTCAAAAGACATTTGTGATGAAGGAAAACCGAAACCTTGTTTTGCATTTTAATGCATATTATTTTCATGTGGTAAGACACAGCAATTCAAGAAAAAATTAATACTGGTGAAACTATTGTACTTATTCTGTTAAGAATTAACCCCTTAGGGACCACGGATGCATATATGCATTTTCAGAAACGTGTTTCCATCGCTTGTTTTTGATACCACTAAGAAAGAAAAGTAAAATTTTCCTTATTTAATTAAGATATTTTCTTGATTGCTAAGCTAAACTTAATTGTTTGACAAAAGGTGGTGTCAGCCGAGTAAAATTCAGGTAAAAGATGCTGGTCCCGAATTGGTTAATAAATAACAGAAATCTTAGTCTTCTTTACTGCCATCATCATCATCGGTTGACATTCCTGTGTCCAAATAACTTCCATCGTCATATAACATTTCTATATTCTGCATATGCTTGTATATCTAAGGTTATTAAAAAGACACGCATATGCTGGTGAGACATATGTTCTTGAACAAGAAAATGACATATCAGTTCCAAAAAAGCTTCAGGATAAGGAGGACTGCCATTTTACTGGACCTCTACATAGCCTTTTCCTTTACTATCTGTTCCAAAAATCCAACCATATTTATCTGGGGATAGAAGATCAGGATCAGCCTGTAAGCACTTCATCCGTGGTTCCACAGACTCCTTTTTTAGAGAAAAAATATATAGAATATAGCACAATTCATTGTTGTCTGAGTATTTGTGCTTTCCATAATAGAGGTGGCATATTTACGATTTAAACTGTTTGTTTCCTCTGATATATCAGCTGCAGTATCAAGCGCCTTAAGCGCATTTCGAAATTCAGTGTTCTGAATCATCATTTTCCCTTGCCTGCAAAAGCACTTACTGTATCGCACCCGACAGTGAATGTATTTCAGGTAATGCATTACATACCGCTTTACCTAGAAGTCCATGTATCCTACTCAAGTTGTAGTACTTTACTTTACCCTGTCATTGGATCCATATTTTACAAATATTAATCCTTTCTAGATTTTCAAATCGTTTTCTAAAGAAAACAGTGTGATAACTGCCACATCAGTATCTATAGAGATAATAATAATGTTTCTAAATCCAGACGCTAAAGCATGGTGTGCGCGAAATAAAAGTCGCGTATAACCTCTTCTTGGAAGCAGGTCTATTTAGAGGATTCTTCAGCTAGTTATTTCGTGAATTTATAGCATTTTTCTCCGTAGATAACGTACATCATTCGTGTATTCAACTATTTCAGATAATGTTCATTTTGTGCATTCTTGAGAAATGAAATGTATAAGTTCTTTCTTGTTCTCCTCATCAGATAAAAACTGCTTCCATTTTCGTACTGGGTGTCCAGGAGTATATAACTTTTATAGCATTACCAACAGTTCATATTTTTTGTTCATTTCTTTTTATTGACACCTGCTGTGTGTATCAAATACAACATCTATTCTTTGAGAGGATGTAGAATCTTGTATTATTTTAGAAAACAGATTATTTGCTAGTTGTCCAAATGATTGTAACTCCTGTGGTAGCTTTAAACAAAGCATATTCCATCAGTGATATTAGCAACACCATCATTTGCATTCTTTCTGCAGTCGCAATTTTGTCATAACATCCATCAGTTTGATTTTTCAGTTTTCGCATTAAACCATCAAGTGTTGCTAAGGACTATGGAAGAAGCCCTAGGTGGTAGGAAAAGACAGTTCTCATATCGAAATTTCTTCGCTTTGCAATGATTGTCATCTGAGCAAACAGATTTCTTTCTGCCTAGGTAACAAACTCTGATTTATTAAATTTTGCACTTTGTTTCTTCTTAAAGTCAGAAAATGTCTTTAGCTTCTTTATCTTTGGACGTTTGAAAAAACCGTCTGGCTTTGAGTCTTCAGGCAGATATTCTCTCTTGAATGTTTGGTAAGCTTCCTCACCCATCTCATGAGCATTGACCATGTCTCCGACAATTTCTAGATTTGTCATTGCTCCAGTTTATTTTATTACCATGTCTGGATTTATCCAAATCATGTTCTGTAAATATGAGATATCACGTTCATCTTTCTGGATCCTGCTTAAAGACAGATCTGGATGTAGAACTAATTTTGGTTCTTTCAAGAATCAGGTGAAGAAATGCTGCCCTGATATCAAAAATATCTGTCGATTGTGGCAGATCTTTGACTGAACTTCTTTGTACCTTTTGACCCGTGCATGTCTTTCCTTATTGTCTCTTCTACCGTCCAATTAATTTAATAGCATGCAAAACCAAGAAAATCTTTCAATCATCCTGTTTATTGGCGGCCATTTTCCAATATGGCATCCATTAGCTATTCTGCTTTTGAATGTTTCATGAATAAATGTCATTCTGATGTTGTGGTGAATCCAAAAATGTGTGATTTATCAAGTC
This sequence comes from Maratus speciosus, assembly GCA_963932465.1. NCBI lineage: Eukaryota > Metazoa > Arthropoda > Arachnida > Araneae > Salticidae > Maratus > Maratus speciosus. Next base: position 305,634,248 of record OZ010789.1, on the reverse strand, counting down.
CGCTGATATGAAACCACAAGAGTCCCTGGCTCAACGACGGCGGCCATTTTCCAATATGGCGCCCATAACCTACCCTGGTTTTGAATGTATCATGGATAAATGACATGCTGTTGTTGTGGTGAATTCAAAAATGTATGGTTTACCAAGTCCACTGACATGAAACCACTCGAACTCCTGATTCAACGACGGCGGCCATTTGCCAATATGGCGCCCATAAGCTACCCTGGTTTCGAAAGTATCATGGATAAATGAGGTACTGTTGTTGTGGTGAATCCAAAAATATATAGTTTACCATGTCCGCTGACATGAAACCACATGAGCCCCTGGCTCAACGACTATTAGTTATGTATGAGTGAACGATCGCGCATTTTCTCTTTCATGATTTGGTAAGCAACTGTACAGGGTGATTCATAATGATCGAAACAATAGGCTATTTTCTTAAAAATTTCTCCTAGACACGTACTTCCAATTGCAAAGTTTCATAAAAATAAGGAGCAAAATTTAATGACAAATGTTGCTACTCCATGGGGGTCTATTTGAGAAAATACAAAAACTAAATTTTTATACCGCAGCCGTAGAGTAAAATTTCCAGTTAGGAATTTTTTCCTTATTCATTACTGAATTAAACATAAAAAAATTCATCTCGATATCTGCAAAACTCGCAAAGATATTAAAATCCAAAATGCGAGACTTAACCACTTACCCATGTTTCTGAACTACGAGTTATTGGCTAATACTGAATGCAAGATAGGGATCATCCACAAATTGTACGTTAATAAAACTCAATTTAAGGCAGTGCCTCTCTTTTGGACATAAAATAGCAACTTATAGATTTTACGTTAAACCTGCTTTCAAAATATGCTGGAGCACTAGAAGTCTACACGAGTCAAAATATCCAGGCCCTGTCCCAAGCTGTTTCATAGAAAAGAAGGTTCAGCCGAATTTGAAAAAAGTTAAAATCTTAGTCCGAGCCCGGCCCGGCCTGGCTGAATTTCTACAAAGCATAGTTTTTTACATCGATATGGTAAAAAATTGTTTCGTATGGAGGAATTCTGATGAAAGATACTTATTATAGCTTTTCTTTCTTCGTGTTTATAATCCTCATTTTTAAAGAAGCGCTAAAGGCTGTGATATATATATATATTAAGTAATCTTTATTTGTATGTAAATTTTTCACTTATCATTTAATATCGTTTATCCATATCCCATGTATTGGAGACTTTGAAAAATGCTAGACAGTAAAATTTTCTAAGACGGAATCACGTATGAAAAAAAAAATGCGTTATAGACAAGTTCTTTCTTAGGAGGTGTAAATGTAGTACATTCCTTTCTCAGGTATTATTATGTTCATTTCGCATGGATCAATACATATTTCTGTTTAAGACAGGATGACGTCATAGGCAGGTTCTTTTTCACTGGCTTTACTTATTTAATTTTTTTCCCCTTTAAATCTACTCTTTAAAAAAAATGAATTTTAAAGTTTAATTGTAAAATAATGGCAATTTAAAATTTTATGCATGTTTTGTAAAAACTTTTGGGCTGAGCCAAATTTTACTGATTTTTGCACGGATCAGGTCAGTTAGAGACAATGATTTTAATACGGGTTGGATCGAGACCGGGACTGAATATTTCGCATGTGATAGTCTAAGAAGTAGGAAACCAGTCCCGGTTTGGTATGAAAAAATACGTTAGGCGCAGCCGAGCCTTCAGAAAAAAGTAAGATCCGAGTCTGGCCCTGCCCCAGAATACAGACTTTTTTCAACGGCCGGGACTATATAAAACCTGAAGTTGTGAGGCATAAAATTATGAAAAGACTCTTAATCGGCATGTTAGAAAAAGCCTTGTTTTAAATCACTGACGAACATAGTACAGAAAAAAGGTGGAAAGGGCAAAAGTTAAACTGAATCAGGAAGTTTAAGCTACAGCAGAGGTTTTCAAAGTGTGCTCCGCGGAGCCCTTGGGGCTCCGCCTATACGTTTCAGGGGCTCCGCGGCGTTCCAGGAAAATTAACAAAACATGAAAGATATTAGCACATTGCAAAGGTAAATTTTTCGAAAGTATGTAGGATTTTGTGTGTGTCAAAAATAAATACATCACTGGGTTGAAAAATACTTTATTACTTTTAATCACATAAAAATTTGCATCATACATGTATCCATTTTCTACATAATATTTTTGGTTTCAACTACTTTGTTTTATGTTTCTGCCGTTAATGTGTTTAAAAAATTGATTCAAAATAAGCTTATAAATAGTAGTATTCGGAATGGAGTGCACAACGTTAAATGAAAGAGCAATGTCGCTC